>OX369278.1:1019323-2507994 GCA_947284805.1 Coleophora flavipennella
TAACTAATATATATATATATATATATATATATATATATATATATATATATATATATATATATATACCACAAACACTCTTGCGTCCTCCTATTGCCAAATTCTCATTTAATCCTGCGTCCACCGCGCTATTGCGTCCGTATACGGACGCCAGATTGCAATCGCCGTTATTTTTACTTCAGCGACAGTTCTGCCATCTAGACTATTATTTAAGAAGTTTTTGTTCGGACGTAATTTTGTTCCGAATGTGAAATTTTAATTCGCAACTCCGCCGCACGTCACTGGGGCGCTGCACGCGGCGACGTATACCTTTCCCCCCGCGCGCTTTACCCCTTAAATGTATATTTTAAACCATCCTAACAACTGTTTTGCGCCCTTCGGCACAAACTGGTTCTCACCCATTACCCTCTTCTGTACTGCCTATTGCGGTGCAGTGCGGACTCCTTTTGCCGCCGGACGCACAATAGTGAGTACGCAGTAAATAGGTTGTGCTGTACTTGTGTATATACCTGTGTTATTTGGGTGGTAAATTGATTGAAAATGTATTTAACTAGGAATAGAAAAAAGATTGAAGAATTAAAAAAAAGGAAGTTGCTTGTTGAGTGCTCTGTTACTGGTAACTGTAACTCTGTAAATGTTTCCGATATTTATTTACTAAACTAAACTGTTAATAGTAGGTAACGTTTTATTGTTTTCTATAGTAGGTACATCATAATTTTAGCAAGTTAGGTGAGGCTTGTAGGTACAACTGTTCTTCTGTTTGTTTCTAAATAATAATAGTACCTTATTAGCTAAGTAGTTTCAGTCGGTATCAAAATAGATTTGGTATAGGAAATAGTAGGTACATTCCATGTAATAATAACTTCTTTAAGATTAGCTAGGTACTATTTTCCTACTTATACCTAACTACATCATTATTACCTTGCTAGTACAAACATAACTAAAAGAGAATAGGGAACATGCAATATTTATATTTTTGTTTTCATTTTAAAGAATTCAATGTACAATAGGCCACAAATGTATTAAAAAATTAAAACACCGTAATTTATTAGAAAAAATGCGGTTTTAAATTAACAGTTTAAATTTTCGCGCCAAAACGGACCTATAGTTCTGATGACGTCATTCCTGTCTGACTGGTTGTACTTGTTCGTCCCTGGCATTCATAGGCACATACTTTTGCCTAGTTTCTCGACTTAAGATTTTTTTTTTGTAAAATTTTTAAATGGACTACCTATCCATTTGTTGTGTGGGCTTAACCTTTATTTAAAATTAAACAAAAAAAAACTGCCTCCATCGTCTAGTGGTTAGTGCGTCAGGCTCACGATCCGGAGGTCCTAGTTTTGATTCCCGGTGGGGACATTCTCAGAAATCACTTTGTAAGTTTTTCCCAGTTTGGTTAGGACAATGCAGGCTGAATGACCAGGGCTCCGTTTTATAAAACTACAAGTCACAAGATTTCAAGTGTAATTCAGTGTACGTTGCATTACAGAGTCAGGTCAAGACTTCAGAGAGCAAACCGGCTATGCAATGAACATCTAATTACACTTGTAAACTTGTAACTTGTAGTTTTATAAAACACGACTCTGATTGTCCGAAAGTAAGATGATTCCGTGCTTCAGAGAGCACGTTAAGCCGTCGGTCCCGGTCGTTATCATTGGTGGCGGTCGTTATACAAACCACGTCAGAGCCCAGAGGCCTTTAGGCGATTTGAAAACTCTGACACCAGGGTTAGTCAGGTATGACTACACAAACACGATAAGAAAAAATAAAAAATAGTATTTAAAAAGCATACGAGTTTAATTTATAAATTTACAAGATAGTTTTATTAAAAATATGCTTATAGATCTTGTAATTTTGGCATCTATCCAAAAATTTTTTTGCAGTAAGTATACTTAACAGATACACTGCTGTTATCATATGGCATATGATTATAAATATCTACTTCTTTTGATTTTTTTAAATTTTGGTGTGCTACACAGAAAAGTGCTATTTTCCTTTTGCTGAAAAACATTTGAAGTAGTACTTGTGTCCAACATTTTGGTGCCATTTTATTATCTTTTAGATATAAAATTATATAAGAGCTTCTGTTGAAGGTCATTTAATCTCTATTGTGTAATTTTCAGTAAGCCCGTTACGTGTTGCAACAAAAATAGGATACTCGGCATTAAGAAAAAGTCCAGTTTCTTCAATTTTTATCTTAAATGCAGAAACAATAATATTAATTATTACAGAAGCCTTGAATTAAACATTATAAATAGTTTTATTCAAAATATTGAAACAACAGAAAAACTATTAGTTACGTTTTCTTTTTTATTCACTATGTTGAGAACTACTTTTTCTAGTTTTTTTTCCTCTATCCATCGCAATGGAAGTTAATTTTGAATGTTCTCCCATAATTTTGTTCAGATGAGATAGTTCTACAGTGAGCTGCTTCATAAATAGTTGAGCCTGTAATTCTTCCGTATCTGTAAAAATAGAAAAAATAAAAATCTGTTGCTTACAATAAATTTTCCAATCAAGTTTACGCTATATGGGTATGATAATGAGTTTGCTTGTCCAAATTTTTTTTTACACATTTCTTATTTATGCTTTTTTTGTGATGTGTATTAAACTTGAAGCTTCACTACTCACCTCAACTCAAACCACAATGGGAAATCATTTTGATGATCATTTTGGTGGTTGAAAAAGTCATATAAATATTATCAGTCGTCATTTGCTTTGATAAATATTTCATGAAATGATTGCGGAGAGTCTAACTTTCCAATCAAGCTTGAAAATACATAGTTTGTGAATGCTTGTGGTTTGTTGGTCTTCTTCATCTACAAATTCATATAAAATCATCATCATCATATCAGTCACAAATCGTCCACTGCTGGACAAAGGCCTCCCCCAAGGATTTCCACGACGACCGGTCCTGCGCTGCCCGCATCCATCGGCTTCCCGCGACCTTCACCAGGTCATCGGTCCACCGCGTGGGAGGCCTGCCTACGCTACGTTTTCCGGTGCGCGGTCGCCACTCGAGAACTTTACTGCCCCATCGGCCATCTGTTCTACGAGCTATGTGCCCTGCCCACTGCCACTTCAGTTTAGCGATTCTGTGAGCTATGTCGGTTACTTTAGTTCTCCTGCGGATCTCCTCGTTTCTGATTCGATCACGCAGAGAAACTCCGAGCATAGCACGCTCCATTGCCCTTTGGGTGACCTTGAGCTTTCTTATGAGGCCCATAGTAAGCGACCATGTCTCAGTTCCGTAAGTCATCACTGGCAACACACACTGGTCAAAGACCTTAGTCTTGAGACACTGCGGTATTTGGGACGTGAAGATATTGCGAAGCTTCCCGAACGCTGCCCAGCCGAGTTGTATTCGTCGATTGATCTCTTTCTTGAAGTTGGAACTACCTAGCTGGACTGTTTGTCCCAGGTATACATATTCGTCAACAACTTCCAGTGTCGAGTCTCCAACCTTTAGAGGAGTGGGTGCGACACGGACATTTAACATTATTTTCGTCTTGTCCATGTTCATTTTAAGACCCACTTGTTGAGAGACCTTACTGAAGCCATCGAGCATTGTGCTTAGGTCTTCCATAGTCTCAGCCATGACCACGATATCGTCAGCGAATCGGAGGTGGGATATGTACTCGCCGTTGATATTGATGCCGAGTCCACCCCAGTCCAGAAGCTTAAAAACATCTTCCAGGGCGGCGGTGAACAGTTTCGGAGATATAACGTCTCCCTGTCTCACCCCTCGCTGCAACTGGATAGGTTTCGAGTTCCGGTCCTGGAGGCGAACCGACATGGTGGCGTTTTCATACAGACACTTCAACACCTCGATGTATCGATGGTCAATTTGGCACCGCTGGAGAGACTGTAGCACAGCCCAGGTTTCGACTGAATCAAAGGCCTTCTCATAGTCCACAAACGCCAAGCATAGTGGCTGATTGTACTCTTCGGTCTTCTGTATAATCTGCCGCAGCGTATGTATGTGGTCTATGGTACTAAAGCCTTTTCGGAAACCCGCTTGTTCGGGAGGCTGGAAGTCGTCAAACCTGCGTGCGAGACGATTCGTAATGACTCTCGAAAACAGCTTGTAGACATGGCTCAGAAGTGAGATGGGTCTGTAGTTCTTCAGCAGGGTGTTGTCGCCCTTTTTGAAGAAGAGCACAACCACACTTCTGTGCCATGCCTTAGGCGTTTGTCCCTCGAGTATAACGGAATTAAATAACTTCTGAAGAGCTTTTAGTATCGGTGATCCACCTGCTTTCAGAAGTTCAGCCGTAATTCCATCATCACCCGGTGCCTTGTTGTTCTTGAGCTGTTTGAGAGCCATTCTAATCTCGTACAGGCTGACGTCCGGGATATCTTCGGTATAGTGTTGGGTTAGTCTGGCTCTTGGGTCTTCAGCCAGATCCCTGACAGGCAAACGTGTGGTCTTGTACAATTGTCCATAGAACTTCTCAACTTCTTCCAGCAACTCAGTCTTAGACGATATGGTCCTGCCGTCCTCAGTCTTCAGCTTGGTCAGTTGGCTTTGTCCAACAGACAGATCTCTCGCGAACACTTTTGAGCCTTTGTTGTGCTCAATCGCCTCTTTAATACAATTTGTATTATATTGGCGTAAATTGCGAGTTAGGGACTTAGAGATCTGCCTGTTTAGTTGCCGATACTGAAGGCGTCTTCAGAGGACTGCAAAACCAATCTGCGTCTTTGTTCCATGAGGTTGCTGGTGAAGTCGGAGATTTTTTTGGTTCTGTTTGAACGGCGAGTTTTAAAAAACTTAGACCCGACCGTTTGAACAATTTTCACGAACCTGTCATTATAATCGTCCACATTCTCGCAGTCTCCTAGGCATTCGAAACGATTGTGCAACTCGAGCTGAAAGCTCTCGGGGTTTTGGAGCTGGATGGGCGCTGGTCGGAGCGTAGACTTCATCAGTCGACATCTTTCTAGCTTGGTCTTTAGATTCAATGTGCCTCTGACCATCCGGTGATCGCTTCCTGTTTTGACTGAATTGATCACGGAGACATCATTGAATATTTGCCTCCTTGTCGACAAGATGAAGTCTATCTCGTTTTTTGTTACGTCATTGGGATGCAACCATGTCCACTTCCGCTGTTTTGACTTTTTAAAGAAGGAGTTCATCATAAAGAGGCTCTCCTTCTCCATAAAGTCGGCCAGCATCTGGCCACGTGCATTTCTTACTCCATATCCAAATTGCCCCACTCTCAGCTCACCATCGCTTCGTTTGCCCAGTTTCGCGTTAAAGTCCCCCATAACAACGATATAATGGGTCCTGGTGCTATGTAAGGCTGTAGAGATGTCTTCATACATAGTCTCTACCTCGTCGTCGGAGTGTTCCGTAGTCGGCGCGTATACCTGTATGACCTTCATAGAATACCGTTTGGTGATTCTGAGTATAAGGTATGCTACCCTTGTCGAAACGCTCACAATTTGGACCACATTGTTAATGAGGGACTTGTGGACGAGAAACCCGACACCACCCTGGGACTGTTGGTCGCCCTCCCGGAAATAGAGCAGGTTTCCGGATTTAAGGATCATGGTGTCCTCTCCCTCTCTTCGGACTTCACATAAACCTACGATATCCCACCGTAACCTGCTCAATACTTCTTCGAGTTCTGCAAGTTTCTCGTCAGTCCGCAGTGTGCGCGTGTTGTAAGTTGCCAAGGCCAAAGGTCGTTGGGTTTGGTAGCCTGGCATCTGCCGGGGATTCTTCGCACCCCCTACCCCGCCGTTACCATGACTGCTACCGGAGCCAGGAATAGCGGGGCTGCCGGGGACTAGGGGCCGTTTTCTGGGTGTGAAATTCATTGGGGGGGTTTTGCCGTAATCGCCACGCTTGGCAGGCGGGTTGGCGATCGCAGTTTGATTGCAGGTGTGTTGCAATGCACGGAAAGACGCTGCTGCCCATCCTCCGGTTTTAAGTCCCTTAGTCGCCTCTTACGACACCCATTGGAAGAGATGGGATGGTCCTATTCTTAGCCGGGAACCATACGGTGCATATAAAATATCCACCTGAAAATATACAGCTATTATTGTAACACACATTTATAATTTCTCTACATAAAAAATAAACAAAAATCTACTTACTTGAGAGAAACTGTTAGTGACTGAAATACAACGCATTTCTTTGGCTTTTATAAGATTTTCCAGAAACACATGAAGATGATTTTGACTTTTTGACATATTTCCAATAACATGAGACGGACATAATCAGAGGCTCCTCAGATCTTTTGTGCAACCATAGCAACTACTAATAGTCTAGGAGCTAGGCCGCGGACAGACAGACAGACAGACGGACAGACAGACATGACAAAACTATAAGGGTTCCTTGTTGTACTACGGAACCCTAAAAACTAGGAAACTTTTCCATGATTTTTTGCTTGTAATTGAATTCTCATAAGATCAACTTTTTAGGACTAAAATTTTCATCTTTTAATTAAAAATCTAAACAAGTGACTTTATGGTTTCTAAGTAGCCCTGAAGAATATGTCATCTCTTCAGCTTCAATATTAAAGTCAAAAAGTAGCTCTCAAAGAGCTACTTTGGTTAGAATCGGCCTGTAAAGGCAACGAGGTAGAAAATTCTTAAAAGTGGGCATGTCACCTGTTTATATTTTTAATTTAAAGATTACTTTAGTCGTAAGAGGAAAATATGCTGAGACGACCCCGAGTAATTGGGAAAGGGCAAGGAAATGATGATGATGATTTTAGTCGTAATTAACCAAACCGTTTTTTTTTCAATTTAAACCATATTTTCATAGCTTCCACTAAAGTTACGAAGTTGGTTGTTTTATGCATAATAGTAAAAGTTATGAGAATTTAATTTCAAGCAAAAAGTCTTGGAAAAGTTTCCTAGTTTTTTTTTTGTTGGCCCGGCAGAAATTTTCCAAAAATCATGAAAAAATCAAAACTTGAAAACTATCAAAAATCGCGGAACATAAATGGACGACACAAGGGCCAATTTTTTTCTTTGGAAGTAAATTGTCTGGCCACCCTGTATAATAGGCACCTATCCCATTTTACCTCTTCAGTTACGGAACTTTCTTTATTAGGATTGTCTACCTATAGTTTCTTGCTACAATTTAAACTTAGAGTGGAACATAAATATTTGAACGATGAGTAAAAAGTCCGGGGGATCCAGGAATCGCAGTTCTTCCGTCGAGAGTGTGTGGAGTGTGCAATCAAAAGAAACATGTTTAGCACGGGACACCACCGATAGTGAATCATCATTTAGTGATATCAGTCACATCGATGTCACATCGACATTTGACCAGATGATTTCTACAGCAATCAACGACTCATTTAATTTGGCGGATTCTGAGCGGACGTATTCGGACAGTAGTGACTCCGAAATAGATTATCACTATTTTCTAAAGTGCGCTCTTTGTGGAAAAGACAACAGTAACCCTTTATACTACAGCTACTGCGAAAAATGTTTCAAGATCAGAAAATGTTTCAAATCGAAATCTAACCGAAACAGCAGACAGTACAAATAAAAAAATCAGTGAGCAGGATCTTAGGAGGAGAGAAGACATGACTAATAAAAAACACGAGATTATAAAGGTGTTACTTGCGATCACGCAAACGCTGCGCTGGAGATTCTGCTTTGGAGCAACCACCGCAAAAATATGCTAAACAAGATTTGGATGTTGTGCAGTACTCTGTTACTGGGCGTTTCATAATATACTGAACATATTGTGGATGTTTAATTTGTCCAGTTGGGCTAGATTTATTTAAAGGACCCTAATGGTCTGCCTGCAAACATTGAAGGATTTGAAAATTTGAATTTCCATTAAGATTTCTCATGATAACAGCTCGGTGCTGTTATTTCTTACTACTTACCTACTGTATTTCTAAAAATAAAAATAGCACACTAATAATAATAAAAGTACCTATTTTTATCAATTCTATATTAATCAATAATAAAGATGTGATTAGTACTATTATTTTCACGAATATAGTATGGTAAGTAGATTTTTTTCTTCTCAATATTGATGTTACTAGAGTAAATAGTTATCGAAATTGCATTGATTTTTTATTAAAACACACACTCACAGGGCGCACCATGTGTAAGTAGGTATGGAGCACTGCGAGTGTGTGTATTATTTTGCTTTATTAAGCTGTTCTTGTCTGAACCTACAATGAAACTTTAAACGTCAGTATTATGTATAACTATATTTTTCGCAGTAGCTGTAGTATAAAGGGTTACTGTTGTCTTTTCCACAAAGAGCGCACTTTAGAAAATAGTGATGATCTATTTCGGAGTCACTACTGTCCGAATACGTCCGCTCAGAATCCGCCAAATTAAATGAGTCGTTGATTGCTGTAGAAATCATCTGGTCAAATGTCGATGTGACATCGCTGTGACTGATATCACTAAATGATGTTTCACTATCGGTGGTGTCCCGTGCTAAACATGTTTCTTTTGATTGCACACTCCACACACTCTCGACGGAAGAACTGCGATTCCTGGATCCCCCGGACTTTTTACTCATCGTTCAAATATTTATGTTCCACTCTAAGTTTAAATTGTAGCAAGAAACTATAGGTAGACATTCCTAATAAAGAAATGTCGACTGCTTTGAGCGCACACAACATGCAACGAAACCATCTAACACAATAATAATAATATACTCCTAAATTGTTTGGTATTCATTTTGTAATTAAAATAAAAGATTTGACCTCGAATGGAATCGACATTCGCCGCAGAATAGGAGGAATTAGTATGGAGAGTGAAATGAAAAATGTATAGTACATTTCGTATGTTACGATTAAGTAAATGCTACTTTCGCCATCTATGTAATTATTAGGAAAGTATTCACAAAAACTACAAGCGGGATTGACAATAAAACAGGTGGACGCAGATTTAGCGGATTTCTGGAAAGACGCAGAAATGATACTGGGATTTATATATATATATATATATATATATATATGTCGCAGTCATTTGGTTAAATCTGCAATTTGACTTCAACCGTCTCCGACTTCAACTGCCTAAGTAAATTCATTCATTATGTATATAACAGAAACCATCAAACCAAGCACGTGTACTATTCAGTACCTTTGTTTTTGGTGTATAGATAATGCACATGAATGCCGCGCAGAGAAAGTATATATGATATTATATCTATATAAATGTACATCGCGCGAAATTCGATAATCACTTCTAAATATTGTTATTTATTTAATAAAAGAAAAAATTGTTTTCTTATCGGTCACCACGCTCAAAAAGTGTAACTTGAATTAATATCAAAGAAAAAGAAATACTGCATGAATAAAATAAATAAATAATTATAATTGCATAAGTTGATACAAAATGCTATGCAATAGCTTTACCGCGGCAGTCCCCGAGTGCCACACGTCTTTTTTTTTATTATTTGTTGTTGTACTTTAGAATTTGTCCTGTATACAAATGTAAAAAAATTGGTGAACGATCCGTTATCTGGGGGTTCTACTCAGCATACTGAACAAATGTTCCCAAGGAACCCATAGTCAATTCGCAAAAAACCCTCCATTACTAAAGTTCACAAAATTGGTCAATCAGCTGATCGATTTGTATGAAGAGTAAAAATTTTTTTTTGCTTTTTCAGCACACTCGTATAACAAAAGTTCAGTATGATGAGTAGACGCCCCAGTTAACGGGACCTACACCAATTTTTTTATTACTATAAAAGGAAAAGGTGACAGACTGGTACATCAACGCACAGCCGAAACCACTAAACGGAGTTCGCTGAAATTTAGAATACAGATAGCAATTAGAACGTGGGCATCCTCTAAGAAAGGATTTTGGGAAATTCCCACGGAAACGGCAAAAAACGGGAACTGGGCGGGCGAAGCTGGGGACAACAGCTTGTTGTACTATAATTACATCAAGTTTCACGCTTGTATGTATTATACAGGTGTTTTAACCGCCCCCGTGGCGTAAGGGTTTGTCCATTCGTTTTACACTAGGAGGTCATGGGTTCGATTCCCGGCGGGGTCTAACTTTGTAAAATTCGGTTTGGTTGGTGGTAGGGCATTTACTAAGCCCGCCTGGCTAACTACCACCATCTTATCTAAGTCTTGCCGCCAAACATCAATGCCAACATTGATGTGTTCCGGCGTGAAGGTAAAATAGCTAGTTCCCCATTGCGTTGGGGAATATTGGTAAACCCGCTTCCATCTTCGGCATCATCGTCACTTACCATCAGGTGGGATGATGCCAAGGGCTTACCAATGGGGATGTTGACTGCTAGTCATTTGAGTGACTTTTTGTCATCTGTTAAAAACGAAATTTTGTTCTTAAAATGTATTAAATAGGAATGCGTGACGTCATAGATTATTAGCGTCACTGATGTACTTACCTATTTTGTGATATTGTTAAATCAAAAATTAATCAGTTCAAAACTAAATGAGTAAGACTTTTTAAAATTTAAATTTAAGAGCAATTTGGGGAATAATACGTCATAATTTACTTTTGATGCAGTCACACAATAGGGCCGTAAACAAAAAAAAATCGTTTACATATGTCATATATTTTTCATATTTTTTATGTTAAGTTTTTATCATCATCATCATATCAGCCAAAAATCGTCCACTGCTGGACAAAGGCCTCCCAAGTTTTTATATTTTTTAAATATTTTTATTAAATAGTGTGTACAATAAAGAGTATTTATCTTATGTCGCACGGCAGGTAGGTAGGGAGTGGGTTCTTAAAAATGCCGATGCGTCCAATTTAATTTATTATTGAATTAAAGATTAAATATAAGACCCAATATAATTAATTAATTAATTAATTAATATAAGAACAATTTAATTTATTTTAATTAGTAATTAATATATTAATAATATAAAATTTTGATTTCTAATGATGTTAAGGAATGAAAAGGAATAAATGAAATGAAAAGAAGGTCGGATGAAAGAAGATTATATAACAGCGACACCGCGTTACACATACCCAAGGGTAGGGATCCCATAACGTCCTCGTTAGCCGGAAGCCCAAGCCTTCTCCTTCGTCTTCTGGTAAATTCAGCTAAAATACAGATAATAAATCATTATTAGCAGCTTATATGCTACAGCACAATATCTGTTGTACTATTCATATGGATTCTAAAAAATAAATATACAAAATAACTAGGAATTCATTAAAATCCAAAAACCCGACTGCGTAAAAACTAAAACCCTCTTTGGCCAGTTTTCTGCATACATTTTTTTAAAATTTTTCATTTAAATTATTTTTTTAGGTTTACATGTTAAATAATATAAACCAAATTATGTCATTATCACTGCCAATAAAAATCCGTGACGCAAAGAGTTAATGTATCATCACCAGTGACTTATATATTACTGGCGTTATCATCACATACGTCCCCACGGAAGGACTCGAGCTTACCCTGAATTAGGGCGATCGCGTCTTAGTCGACCACGCAGGCCCAATGCGGGTTAGTCGACTTCACACACTACCTTCGAGTTTCTTCGCAGGCGTGTGCACTGTGCAGGTTTCCTCACAATATTTTCCTTCACCGTAAGAGCCTCGGATAAATATACATATAAAATCAAATTCGAAAACACATTGGTACTTGGCAGGGTTCGAACCACGACCTCCCGGACAGGAGGTAGCGGCGCTAGCCGTTACGCCACCGACGCTCTATCACAGTATAAATATTAGGCTCTATTGTTACGCTACGCTATTTGTTCGAGAAAATAAAGCTTTTGAAATAGCTTCGTAAGCAAATGCGTCGATATGAATTTCTAATAGGGATGACGAATGCTAGTCATCTGAGTTACTTTTTATCTTCTGTCAAAAACGACATTTTGTTATAAAAATTATTGAAATACCATATATGTACTCATTTTGTGATTTTGGTGAATTAAAAATCGAAGGCTTGATGGAAAACAAAATGAGTAGGATTTTCCGAAGTTTGAGTAGTAGGGCAATATAGTAATCAAGAGTTCATAATTTATTTCTGATGCTGTCGTCGTCCCTATTGCAGGAGCGTAGAGACGAGGTAAGAATTGAGTATCTTCTTAAATAATTTACGGTTGCACCTCGGACACAACCCGCTGTGCTTTGTGGAACACATTTTTAAACATTATTGCATCGCCCTAGGCTTTAATTATAAGATAACACACAACTTACGATAATAAGTCTTACGCCCGCCGGATATTCAAGCTCACTTCCGCTTCCGGTAGAAGTCTCAGCCACAGAGTCCGTGTCCATTCTGCAAGGAATGGTAGTTTTTATTTTTCAGAGCTTACCACTCACAAAAAAAAAATATTTTCGGCAAAAAGGTTTAGATCTAATAATTTTTACTTTAGTTTAGACTGAAGGCCTCGATGCCAGTCTTAATATAATTTGGAAAAAAAGCAAAAGTTTTTCATAGAAAATTTTGGTTGTTACAGCATACATAATTAGGTATTGACATTTTCTTTGAAACAACGGAAAAACAAAGTATTGGTATATCTACCAGTATGTAAGTTATTATCAGTAAACTGTCTAACTTACCTGGTATTGTTAATCCAAAACAACACAGATTTTTCACAATTTCACGAAATATTTGTTAACTTTTATTTTGTTTATCAATGTTTTTAGGTATCGTATTAATGTATTAATAGCTGAGCGCACTATGTCCCACTGTCGAGAAAATAACATAATCTTCGAATCGTGATCTATTAGTGTTGGGACATGTCGATAATATCGATAAAAATACAGGGTGACAACGAAGTCGTTGGAAATATTGCACTTAAAGTCTATTCATACAACTCATCAACTTTTAGGAACCAACGCTTTGAAGATTTACTCTCTCGATAGAGTGTCACCCTGTAATCAGTGCAATAAATTGGGCCAGAAATTTTATGTTTGTGTGCGTGACAACCATTATTTTACCCGTACCTGCCATACTATTTTTATCCGTATGCGTGGATGGATTATCGGCCAACAGTTATCCGATTTTTTTGATGTATCTACGCTGCCGCGCTATATCTAGAGTTTAATTAATCAAAGCCTATACGATTAGACAAAAATAATTTTCTTTATACAAAGTTTGTAAATTTCCTGATTATTTATTCACTTTTATTAGGAGCAGCCAATTTTTTTAAAATCTTATCCTACAAGTTTCTTGAAGACAACTTGAGGGAGTGGACCACATGATTTCGTCGCGGCAGATTGGCGATGGTCGATGGTCGCCAACATCCGATAAGGAGCTCGGCAACAGAAGAAGATAGGTTTCTTAGGAAAAGTTGATCAGTTTCATGACTAGTATGTATAACTTGCCGCTTTTTATCAAATGAAGTCAGCCTTTATAAATTAAATTCTTCGCTACTTTTACCTTGCAACATTATTACAATAAGCAGTTACGCCCAGGGCCAAAACGTACCTATATGCAATAATTTACGTTACGACATACATAATATTTGCGTTTGCCTTTGAAAATCTCGGTTAAATATCATCGACAATCATAACAAAATCCATATTTACTTATCGATGTTAAAAATACCAATTGAGGCTAAATAAAAATTATCGATATCGAAAATAAATCCATCTTCAAATATCGATACATTCGCCGTCCAACACTGGCGAGCAGTCGACCACAGCTAATGCCCAAGACCCGAAACATTATGCCATGTTAAAAATACCAATTTAGGTTAAATAAAAATCAACATTATCGAAAATAAATCCATTGTCAAATATCGATACTTTCGCCGTCCAACACTGGCAACTAGTCGACCTCAGCTTAAGCCCAAGGCTGCGACCTACACTTAGTATGTAGGTTGCGACACTGCGTTGCATTACATACGCGTATGCGCATGCCTTTCACTCAATGATCGATCGAGTTTATTGAGGAGTTGGGAACTGGGGCTCATAAAAAGTTTTAAACAAAAAAAAACGACTTCAAACGCACCAGTCGCCACTACGATTTTTAAAGGTTCCTCTCGATTTCTCTGGGATGCCATGATCTGATCCTGGTTTGCTTATCATGGTACCAACCACCCTTGGTACCGTTTAAAACCACGGGATATCTCCATTCCAACAAAAAAAAGACGTGTGGCACTCGGGGACTGCCGCGGTAAAGCTATTGCATAGCATTTTGTATCAACTTATGCAATTATAATTATTTATTTATTTTATTCATGCAGTATTTCTTTTTCTTTGATATTAATTCAAGTTACACTTTTTGAGCGTGGTGACCGATAAGAAAACAATTTTTTCTTTTATTAAATAAATAGCAATATTTAGAAGTGATTATCGAATTTCGCGCGATGTACATTTATATAGATATAATATCATATATACTTTCTCTGCGCGGCATTCATGTGCATTATCTATACACCAAAAACAAAGGTACTGAATAGTACACGTGCTTGGTTTGATGGTTTCTGTTATATACATAATGAATGAATTTATTTATTTATATATATATATATATATATATATATATATATACATATGTATATATATATATATATTGAGAATCTAAATTGAGAATTTAAACTATACGCGTGTGTGTGTTTGTGTGTATAAAAGAGGGCTACTTTTAATATCGCTCATTTTAATATCAAAAATTTAGGTCACCTTTATAGCAGTATTATATTTTCAATTCAAAATTAATACTGCATTTGTGATAATAATAAAATGTATGTATATAGAGTACTCACTCATTTTCTTTCACTATTTTTTCGTGACTTTCTTCATTAATAATAAATGCACTTTGTTCATTCATATTTATTATTTATTTTCGCTTAACCGCGCTTTTATTACTTTCTTCATTAATAATAAATGCAGTTTGTTCATTCATATTTATTATTTATTTTCACTTAACCGCGCTTTTTTACATCTTTGTTTTTTTTAAGCAATGGTAGTTGGAACTATACAGCCAAATATGGAATAAAATCTTTTTGTACTTTTTTTTTAAGCAATGGTAGTTGGAACTATACAGCCAAATATGGAATAAAATCTTTTTGTACCTATCTCTATAAATACAAACAGCTGTGTCTTAAATAAAATCTTTTTGCATTTGAATAAAAAATAATCAAATCTTTTTTGTCATATGGAGGTATATACAGTTTATGAAAAGAGTTTTATTATTCTCCGAAAATGATCAAATCTTCTTATATGTTTGTTTTGACAACCGATATTGTTGCCATGGCAACCGAGCGTCAGGTTTTTCTTCGTTACGGAATTTCTGGATTCGGTCCCCGCGCTCAAAGCCTGCGATAAAATCTATGCAATAGCTTAAAAGAATCATCAAAAACGGTTCATAAACGACGAAGTTATCCGCGAACAAACATAAAAAAATATATATTTACGGACGAATTGAGAAAAATCCTTTTTTTGAAGTCGTTTAAAAAAGCGTCGGTGGCTCAACCGGTAACGACTTGGTCCTAACCAGAGGCACAAATGAAATACTAGTTACTTCGTACCAAAGGTCCCGGGTTCAAATCCGGATGACAAATGCACCAATGAGTTTTTCGAAACTTACGTACATATTTTTTTCAATTCACAATTGGTAAGCCCTTGGCATCATCTCACCTAATGGTAAGTGACGATGATGTCGAAGATGGAAACGGGCTTACCTAGATTCCCCAACGCAATGGAGAACTGGCTATCTTATCTTCAAACTTACCGATATATACTTACCGATTGCCTTGACGGTGAAGGAAAACATCGAGAGGTAACCTGCACATCTGATTACAGATGTGTATGAAGGTCGCGTTGCACACATCCGTAGGTGTAAATCTAAATGCCTTACACGTGAACGCGGGTGACGCTAAGTGCAAAACCCGGCAACCGCAGTCTGTCTATAGCACGGTTAGTTGTGCCACACGATGAGAAGAAGAACGAAGTGCCTCATGCTGCCTTTTCTTGTATTATTTTTTGACAACCACGTGGTTCAGTGTTTAGCGCTACTGCCTGTTGGACTGAGGGTCATCGGTTCGATCCCCACCCAGGGCAAACATGTGACGAACAGGTTCGTTTGCTCCGTGTCTGGGTTTTTAATAATGTGTATGTTGACAACTCATAACGTCCCCACTGCTGGGGCCTATCTATATGTGTGTCTATTAGGTACATCAGCTTTATGAGCGTATTCACAAAATCGTTTCCCATACAAACTTAAAATTACTACCTCTTGAAAATGGACGGGCCGATTCTAATGAAACTTAATACACTTAAGCAAGTCACAAAATGATAGTTTGTGAATAAATTACATTTTCAAAAAAAATGTGTTTTATGGTTTTCAAAGTAATTTTGAAATTCGCTAATTTAAAAACATATAAAATGTTTCGAAAATGTAATCTATCCACAAACTCGATTTCCGTGACTTGCTTAAGTGTATAAAGTTTCATTAGAATCGACCCATCCATTTTAAAGTGAAACTTTTATTACATTTCAACTTTTTTCGTCTGTGTGTCGCGTGACGGTCGGTATGATCGTTTCGTCCTCTGTACCGTAGCGCCAAGAGGAAACTTTTATTACATGATCGTTTCGTCCTCTGTGCCGTAGCTCCAAGACGAGAGCAGACATGATCGTTTCGTGCTCTGTAAATGTCTATAATGTGAAAAAAAAGTTTCACTTTTACCGTGGTTTTATAAAACCACACTCTTTTTTAAAGAGGTATTAATTTTAAGTTCGTATGGAAAACGATTTTGTGAATACGCTGTTAAATTAAAAAAAATGTCAAAGTACACTAAGAGCTTGTCCAAATGACGCGACTTACGCGGAGCCACGCGTGCTTAGTCGCACGACTTGAGCGAGATACCAGAGATTCATGCATTCCGTCCACATGCACTCGCGCGCTTTTCTGCTCAAGTCGCGTCATCTGTACAAGCTCTCAAGTACGCTGCACTAAAACGAATTAAGAATAAAATGAAAGTATCAGTCTCACTAGAGACTGACTGGGAACCACCCCATAGTGCAGGGAGTCCTAGATTAAGACCTGGTGATAGCGTGGGAATCCCGGATTGAGACCTGGTGATCAAGTGGCAGGCTAAGAAGCGTCTGTGGCTCAACCGGTAACGACTCGGTTCTCCTAACCAGAGGTGCCGGGTTCAAATCCGGACGGCCAATGTACCAATGAGTTTTTCGAAACTTACGTACATATACTCACCGATTGCTTTAACGGTGAAGGAACACATCGTTACGAAACCTGCACACACCTGCGAAGAAACTCGAAGGTTGTGTGTAAAGTCGACCAACCCGCACTAGGCCCGCGTGGTCGAGTAAGGGGACGTATATGTATAAGAGCTGATGTGATGATTAAGTGGGAATTCTAGATTGAGACCTGATGGTGACCGTGTGGGATTTAACCCTGATTTTTTTACGAGTAAAATCGATTAATATAGACTAAAGCATATAGGGGGGGGGGGAGGGGGCACAGTGCACGGAGGACGCTGCAGCCCAACCTCCGGTTTGTTCCCCTAGTTGCCTGTTACGACCCCCTCGGGAATGGATTGGCACTAATCTAGGGTTGCACCATAGGCCGTCCGCTGAACAGCCGATAATAGTAAATCATCATATTAGCCGAAGAACGTCCACTGTTGGACATAAGCCTCCCCCAAGGATCTCCACGACGACCGGTTCTGCGCTGCCCGCATCCAGCGGCTTCCCGCGACCTTCACCAGGTCATCGGTCCACCGAGTGGGAGGCCTGTGTGCCGTAGGATAACTAAAGTAACCAAGATAGCTCTCAAAATTGCTAAACTTAATAGTAAATGCCATCATAAAATTACGAGTATAAAACTTACAACTGAAGCAAAAACGATCATGGGCTTCCATACAAATTTTGTGAATCGAAACTCCAATATACCTATCCAAATAGGTGTTTACATACTCTATAGTAAAAAAAATATACAATTAATGTCATGATTCAGATTAAAGTCTCGCGTTACGGTAAGTATTTGCTGAAGGATCAATACATGTCTATATACTCGTATTCTTGTCATTTACATCAGTTGTGTGTGTTACAAGGGGCCAAGATAATATTTTATTCCTCATCCTCAATAAACGCCACCCGAGAACAAAATATTTTGGCCCGAGTGATACAATTTTCCGTCACAACCTATGGGACATAGAAAAAGAAACTCGTGTATGTACAGACATTATTCTCTCTTCTGATTGGTACGCATTCGTGAGAAGCACGAACACAAAGCAATCAGAAGAGAGGAAGCTCAAACTCCCGTGGGAACAAACTAGAATTTGGATCCCGCTATCCTCTAAAGCCAATGGTCGCTTCGATTTTTTTAAATTCACAATTGGTAAGCCTTTGGCATCTTCTCACCTGATGGTAAGTGACGATGATGCGGAAGCGGGCTTACCAAGATTCCCCAACGCTATGGGGAGCAGGCTATCTTGTCTTCAAGCCGGAACATATCAATGCTGTTAACATTGATGTTTGGCGGCAAGACTTAGACAAGATGGTGGGACCTAGCCAGACGGGCTTATAAAATCCCCTACCAACCAAAATGAGTCTTACAAGTTAAGACTCCGCCGGGAATCGAAACCGCGACGTCCTGATGTGAAGCTAATGGTCTTACACATTACTCCACAAAGGCGGTTATAAATAATTGAAAACGCTAAACACGCAAAAACCGTCTTCTATCGCAACAACTTGGTACATTTTTGCATTATTATTTTTGGTTTTTGTTAATTTTCTAATTTATTTATTTTGTGCTTTAGCACTACACCGATTTTGACAAAATTTATATGGGACCACACGGGAAGCACTAGCTTTCAAATAAAAAAAGAATTATAAAAATCGGTTCACCCTGTCAAACAAAAGTTCTGAGGTAACACATATAATAAAATAATAAGCTGTACCCTTTGTATAACCGTTATATTTAAAATCTGTATTTTATGTATCCTGTGTACAATAAACTGTTAAATAAATAAATAAATAAGAAAAAATAAACATACAGACGAATTGAGAACCTCTTCCTTTTTGGAAGTCGCTTGAAAATAGGTGTGATGAAAAATCTATTATTTTATATCCTCTAGCTAGCATGCATATTTTGACACGAGTCTTGAATTTATTCTCTGGCAAACAAGTTATATTTTCTGTAATTTTATTGTAGTGTCATAGACACAAGGGAGTAATCGACTAGCCGACTAATAAATATAGGGGAAGTAGGTTAATGGGAGCGGTCGGATAACAAGAGGGGTGCGCTTACACAAGTACGTACACATCGCTGCCATTCACTCAAGTGGCCTTGTCAACCAGCGATAAAGTTTTCAATATACATATATATTTAATAAAGTTTTCTCACCTCTACAATAAATAAAAAAATAAAAAAAAATTCGTATACTATTAAAGCATTTATTCCAAGCATCACGATTTTTAATTTACAAGCTCATCTTCATGCTGCTACTAACCCATCATGTATTTTGGTGTGGTGTTACTGCAGCCAATAAACGTGTTTCTTTCTTTCGAAAGACGTCCACTGCTGGACAAAAGCCTGATTTCCACAATGATTTGTTCTGCGATGCCCGCATCCACCGGCTGCCAGCGACATTCACCAGCTCGTCGGTCTATCGAGTGGGAGGCCTGCTTAAGTCACATCTCCTGCTCGCCACTCGACAACTTCACCGTCCCAACGGCCGTCCGTTCTACGAGCTAACTGCCCCGCCCACTGCGACTTTAAGTTCAAATTTACAATATACCACACAAGTGTTCGTTCGGCTTCACTCAATTCTCTTTCTGTTGCGGTACGGCGGCGGCATCTTGAGGTGGACTGTGCGCACGTGCCCCTTCATGGAGTTGGACTGCGAGAACGCTTTGCCGCAGTGGATGCACTGGTAGGGCTTGGCGCCCGTGTGCACCTGTTCAATACAAACATACAACTAAGAGGATTGTATTGTGGACCCACGGCGAAAATTACACTTCCCATACAAACGAAAGCGATTTTCACTTCTCAAAAGTTAACTGATTTTGACCAATTTTTGATACGTCGTTGGTCAGAGCAGAAGCTAGGTTTGTAACTTTTTGATTTTTCAATATAGTGTAAAAAGTATTTTATTAGGGATGACGACAGCATCAGAAATAAATCACGAACTCTTGATCACTAAATTGCCCTCCTACTGAAACTTCGGAAAACCTTGCTCGTTTTGTTTTCCATCAAGTCTTCGATTTTAAATTCACCAAAATCACAAAATGAGTACATATCTATATGACGCTGCTAAACTATGACGTCACGCTTGGGTATTTCAAACATTTTTAGAACTTTTGAATGTAGTTTGAGTAGTTTTAGACAGATGATAAAAAGTAAATCAGATAACTAGCATTCGTCTTCCCTATTATCATTGTCGTGTTTTCTAAACTAATTTCTGCCATATATATTTTTTTATTTTTAATTTTATATAATTTTAAAAAACGAAACCTATTAACCTACCTTCCTTTTGACTAACAACCTATCAAAAATTGGTCAATATCGGTTAACTTTGAAGAGGTGAAAATCTCTACCATTTGTATGAGAAGTCTAATAGGGATGACGAATGCTAGTCATCGGAGTTACTTTTTATCATCTGTCAAAAACGACATTTTGTTCTAAAAATGTTTGAAATACCTAGGCGTGACGTCATAGTTTAGCAGGTACTCATTTTGTGATTTTTGGGGAATTAAAAATCGAAGACTTGATGGAAACAAAACGAGTAAGGTTTTCCGAAGTTTAAGTAGGAGGGCAATTTAGTGATCAAGAGTTCATAATTTATTTCCGATGCTGTCGTCACCCCTATTGTCGCCGTGGGTCCACAGTTCTCTTAATAATAATATTCAGGCCCAAATAACACACAGGCATCTGGCTCCTAACTAGGATTCCCTGTGCTATGGAAACCAGAGACATACTTATATACGTGTATATACCTAATATCTGTGTGTGCGGCTTGTCAGATTTGTGTAAAAATAAATTTGTGTAAGCCTTGTGCTTGAACGCCTTGGGGCAGAAGGTGCACTTGAAGGGACTCTCGCCTGTGTGCGTGCGCATGTGTATCTGTGGAGTACAAGTTCCCTATACTAGTGGTGTCCTGCGGCGCGCGGCGCGCGACACGTACCCGGGCGTGCCTGTTGAGCGCCGCCTTGTGCTTGAACGCCTTGGGGCAGAAGGTGCACTTGAAGGGACTCTCGCCTGTGTGCGTGCGCATGTGTATCTGTGGAGTACAAGTTCCCTATACTAGTGGTGTCCTGCGGCGCGCGACACGTACCCGGGCGTGCCTGTTGAGCGCCGCCTTGTGCTTGAACGCCTTGGGGCAGAAGGTGCACTTGAAGGGACTCTCGCCTGTGTGCGTGCGCATGTGTATCTGTGGAGGAGAACGAGTGTTGGTGATAACCTGAAAACGAGCAGTTCCACTTGGATCCCCCGGCTACGACCCCATTTCCGTTTCAATACACTTTTGTTTAAACACTCTTCCGTGATCTCACGGTTCACTCATACACTAATATTATAAACTACCTGTTGACCGCGGCTTCGCCCCCGTAGATATCGATAATGAACGGGTTTTTAAAGTGAAACTCTTATTACATCGTCTAATTTTTTAATGTTGCATGTCGCGTGACGGTCGCTTTCGTCTGACGGTATGATCGTTTCGTCCTCTGTACCGTAGCGAGAGCAGCCATGATCGTTTCGTCCTATGTAAAGTTGTATTTTAACCGTGGTTTCATAAAACCACACACTTTATTGTAGCCTATAAGTATCGGTGAAAGATTTTTTTAACTCCTACATACAAACTTTACCTCTTTATAATCCTGTAATATTATCAATGCGAACGGGTGTCTATTTGTTTGTCCTTCTTTCACGGAGGAGGGAGCATTGGATCCACGTGATCTTTTGCACAGATATACTAAGAGGTCTGGAGAGTGACATAGGCTACTTTTCACCGCGGGAAATTATCTTGTTGCCACGGGAAAATCTAAAACTACGCTTGCGAAGCCGCAGGCGGACAGCTTGTGTTAGTATAGATGGTGAAGTTTGTATATTAGAGGCAATCTCTGGAACTTCTCAATCCCATTTCTTTAATTCTTTCACCAATATATAGAACAGACCTTCAGTGACTATAAGCTGAAAAAAAGCATGCAGCTCGCGCACCGCTCACCCACGATTTCCACGCGGGCGAAGCCGCGGGCAACAGTTCTATTATAACACTTACATCAAGATCCCTGGAACATTTTCTTTATTCACAATTGATAAGCCCTTGGCATCATCTCACCTGATGGTAAGTGACGATAATGTCGAAGATGGAAGCGGACTTATAAAGATTCCCCAACGCAATGGGGAACTTGGAACTGGCTATATTATCTTCAAGCCAAAACACATAGTCACTATCTTATCTAAGTCTTGCCGCCAAACATCAATTTTAACAGCACTGATGTGTTCCGGTTCGAAGATAAGATAGCCCTCCCCATTGCGTTGGGGAATCTTGGTAAGCCCACTTCCATCTTTGGCATCATCGTCACTTAAAACGTGAATAAAAACAAGCTCTCACCTGCAGCCGCTGGTACACACTGAACCGCTTCGGGCACTCGGTGCACTGGTAGGGCTTCTCCCCGGTGTGCGTGCGCAAGTGGCACACCAACGTAGCTTTGGACTGTAACAAACAAAGTACACTTCGGTTCACGAAAGATGACCACTGCGCAGAAAGCATTTTTAGGTCCCCTTGGAGGTGCGGGGTGAGACGCGGGCGGAATGCGTCAAGACCGGAGCGACGTTATTGGTGCGCAGCAGGCCGCTCAGTCGCTATTCGTCTATCGCGGTATTGACACGCTCCCACTGCTCTCGAGTACAATTGAAAAGAAAAATGTTTTGTTGTTTTCGTTATTTGTTTTAAATTGTTTCTTGTTAAGTTTTCGTTGTTTCTGTTAAGTTATTTGTTTTGACTTGGGTGGATTAATATGCCCCGAGGAAAAGGAATTGAAGACAGTTATTTTGTCTTAAGTCTTTTCTTCATGAATGTTCACATGCGCGACGGCCGCCATTTGTGGTAAACTTTCGAGAATCGAAGTATTTTTCAAAACTATACAGTGTGTAAAGAAAATGGTGTACGTCCCGTGAACTGGGTCTTCTACTCTGACTTAGCTGAAATCTCAAAAAAAATCTTCATACAATCGATTAGCTGATCAATCAATTTGTGCATTTTTGTATGGAGGGTTCATTTTTTTGAGAATTGTATATGGGTTCCTTGGGGAAAGTTATTCAGTATAAGTAGAAGCCCAAAATTGTGGCCGCACACCTCGCACACGCAATATGTTGTGAGTTCCAATGGCGCGTTTCAGACATGCACTCAGCACTCACCGTACACGTGTGGCCGCACACCTCGCACACGCAATATGTTGTGAGTTCCAATGGCGCGTTTCAGACATGCACTCAGCACTCGCCGTACACGTGTGGCCGCACACCTCGCACACGCAATATGTTGTGAGTTCCAATGGCGCGTTTCAGACATGCACTCAGCACTCACCATACACGTGTGGCCGCACACCTCGCACACGCAATATGTTGTGAGTTCCAATGGCGCGTTTCAGACATGCACTCAGCACTCGCCGTACACGTGTGGCCGCACACCACGCACACGCAATATGTTGTGAGTTCCAATGGCGCGTTTCAGACATGCACTCAGCACTCGCCGTACACGTGTGGCCGCACACCTCGCACACGCAATATGTTGTGAGTTCCAATGGCGCGTTTCAGACATGCACTCAGCACTCGCCGTACACGTGTGGCCGCACACCTCGCACACGCAATATGTTGTGAGTTCCAATGGCGCGTTTCAGACATGCACTCAGCACTCGCCGTACACGTGTGGCCGCACACCTCGCACACGCAATATGTTGTGAGTTCCAATGGCGCGTTTCAGACATGCACTCAGCACTCGCCGTACACGTGTGGCCGCACACCTCGCACACGCAATATGTTGTGAGTTCCAATGGCGCGTTTCAGACATGCACTCAGCACTCACCGTACACGTGTGGCCGCACACCTCGCACACGCAATATGTTGTGAGTTCCAATGGCGCGTTTCAGACATGCACTCAGCACTCACCGTACACGTGTGGCCGCACACCTCGCACACGCAATATGTTGTGAGTTCCAATGGCGCGTTTCAGACATGCACTCAGCACTCGCCGTACACGTGTGGCCGCACACCTCGCACACGCAATATGTTGTGAGTTCCAATGGCGCGTTTCAGACATGCACTCAGCACTCACCGTACACGTGTGGCCGCACACCTCGCACACGCAATATGTTGTGAGTTCCAATGGCGCGTTTCAGACATGCACTCAGCACTCACCGTACACGTGTGGCCGCACACCTCGCACACGCAATATGTTGTGAGTTCCAATGGCGCGTTTCAGACATGCACTCAGCACTCGCCGTACACGTGTGGCCGCACACCTCGCACACGCAATATGTTGTGAGTTCCAATGGCGCGTTTCAGACATGCACTCAGCACTCACCGTACACGTGTGGCCGCACACCTCGCACACGCAATATGTTGTGAGTTCCAATGGCGCGTTTCAGACATGCACTCAGCACTCGCCGTACACGTGTGGCCGCACACCTCGCACACGCAATATGTTGTGAGTTCCAATGGCGCGTTTCAGACATGCACTCAGCACTCGCCGTACACGTGTGGCCGCACACCTCGCACACGCAATATGTTGTGAGTTCCAATGGCGCGTTTCAGACATGCACTCAGCACTCACCATACACGTGTGGCCGCACACCTCGCACACGCAATATGTTGTGAGTTCCAATGGCGCGTTTCAGACATGCACTCAGCACTCGCCGTACACGTGTGGCCGCACACCACGCACACGCAATATGTTGTGAGTTCCAATGGCGCGTTTCAGACATGCACTCAGCACTCGCCGTACACGTGTGGCCGCACACCTCGCACACGCAATATGTTGTGAGTTCCAATGGCGCGTTTCAGACATGCACTCAGCACTCGCCGTACACGTGTGGCCGCACACCTCGCACACGCAATATGTTGTGAGTTCCAATGGCGCGTTTCAGACATGCACTCAGCACTCGCCGTACACGTGTGGCCGCACACCTCGCACACGCAATATGTTGTGAGTTCCAATGGCGCGTTTCAGACATGCACTCAGCACTCGCCGTACACGTGTGGCCGCACACCTCGCACACGCAATATGTTGTGAGTTCCAATGGCGCGTTTCAGACATGCACTCAGCACTCACCGTACACGTGTGGCCGCACACCTCGCACACGCAATATGTTGTGAGTTCCAATGGCGCGTTTCAGACATGCACTCAGCACTCACCGTACACGTGTGGCCGCACACCTCGCACACGCAATATGTTGTGAGTTCCAATGGCGCGTTTCAGACATGCACTCAGCACTCGCCGTACACGTGTGGCCGCACACCTCGCACACGCAATATGTTGTGAGTTCCAATGGCGCGTTTCAGACATGCACTCAGCACTCACCGTACACGTGTGGCCGCACACCTCGCACACGCAATATGTTGTGAGTTCCAATGGCGCGTTTCAGACATGCACTCAGCACTCACCGTACACGTGTGGCCGCACACCTCGCACACGCAATATGTTGTGAGTTCCAATGGCGCGTTTCAGACATGCACTCAGCACTCGCCGTACACGTGTGGCCGCACACCTCGCACACGCAATATGTTGTGAGTTCCAATGGCGCGTTTCAGACATGCACTCAGCACTCGCCGTACACGTGTGGCCGCACACCTCGCACACGCAATATGTTGTGAGTTCCAATGGCGCGTTTCAGACATGCACTCAGCACTCGCCGTACACGTGTGGCCGCACACCTCGCACACGCAATATGTTGTGAGTTCCAATGGCGCGTTTCAGACATGCACTCAGCACTCGCCGTACACGTGTGGCCGCACACCTCGCACACGCAATATGTTGTGAGTTCCAATGGCGCGTTTCAGACATGCACTCAGCACTCACCGTACACGTGTGGCCGCACACCTCGCACACGCAATATGTTGTGAGTTCCAATGGCGCGTTTCAGACATGCACTCAGCACTCACCGTACACGTGTGGCCGCACACCTCGCACACGCAATATGTTGTGAGTTCCAATGGCGCGTTTCAGACATGCACTCAGCACTCGCCGTACACGTGTGGCCGCACACCTCGCACACGCAATATGTTGTGAGTTCCAATGGCGCGTTTCAGACATGCACTCAGCACTCACCGTACACGTGTGGCCGCACACCTCGCACACGCAATATGTTGTGAGTTCCAATGGCGCGTTTCAGACATGCACTCAGCACTCGCCGTACACGTGTGGCCGCACACCTCGCACACGCAATATGTTGTGAGTTCCAATGGCGCGTTTCAGACATGCACTCAGCACTCACCGTACACGTGTGGCCGCACACCTCGCACACGCAATATGTTGTGAGTTCCAATGGCGCGTTTCAGACATGCACTCAGCACTCGCCGTACACGTGTGGCCGCACACCTCGCACACGCAATATGTTGTGAGTCCCAATGGCGCGTTTCAGACATGCACTCAGCACTCACCGTACATGTGTGGCCGCACACCTCGCACACGCAGTGCTGCGATGTGGCGCTACGCGCGCGCGCGACGCCGCCGAAATGAGCGCGCGCGCGGTGCTGGGTCAGCGTGCGCGCGCTCGCAAAGGTTTTGTCGCACTGTAACAAAAAAATTATCTGTAATTGTAATTTGCATTTTTTAATTTCATATAAATATACATATATGTCGCAGAACGGAAGTATATGCTAGTTTCCTACCGCTAACTCCATCTATCGGCACAGCCAGGAACTGCTGTCAATAGTTCGAATGTTGAATGAGTTATCTCAGTGACGTCTCGAGTGAATGTTTTAGAACGAATGCTTACTTTCCGTGAGTCAGTATGTCGGTCAGGGTGAACGGTCACCTTCACTTGACGTTCGAGGACCGACGGCGCCGGGTGTGTGCACTGATTAGATTTTTTTTTATAAAAAGAACAAAAGAACCGTGATGGCTGACGACGACGAGCAAAATCCATTTTCAACTTCGAAATAAATATGTATTGTTTTTATTAAAACTAGCTGTCCCGGCGAACTGCGTTCCACCTTACACTACACTACTCTACCCTACCCTACTCTACCTTACCCTACCCTACCCTACCATACCCTACATACACTACACTACCCTACCCTACCCTAATTACACTACACCTACACTACCCTACCTTACCCTAAAACCAATTATTTTTGACTGATTGTTTTTTATTGATGAATATCATAATTTTTATACTTATTATCCTATTCCCGACGAAGACAAATGCAAAAAATCAAAAATCGGTCCAGCCGTTCTTGAGTTATAAATGGTGTAACTAACACGACTTTCTTTTATATATATAGATTTGAGTACGTTTGGCTGTGCCTCACCTGATGGTAAGAGCCGATATAGCCAAGGATGCAACACGCAAGCTCAATAGTGCTTTTTCATTCTCGCCTTGAATTTTTTCCCGCCGGAATCGAACCCGCGACCTCCTGGTGTGAAGCTAATGGACTAACCATTACGCCACGGAGGAGGTTAACTCCTTACACCTCACCTGATCACACGTAACCTCCTGCCGGTGCTGTCCCTCATGTGCCTTCAGTCCCTCGCTGGAGTCAAAACCGCTTCCACAGTGCGCACACCACTTGTACCCAGCACAGGGCCTGGACTCCCCACTAGTGGGGCTAGAGTGGGTCTGCAGAGCTTCTGGGGTCTTGAATGTGGTTTGGCAGGTGGGGCAGTGGAGAGGGGACTGCTTGTCCTGCAATGGAAAGTTGGAAGATAAATTTTAATTTTGACTGAATACGGCAGTCCAAAGAGAAGGTTGTATTGATAATGATTTCCACATTTCACTTGACGTGGTCATAAGGTGATAATAAAAGACTACAACTCACTCAGGTAAGTGACGATGTAGTCGAGGATGGTACACGTAAACTCAAATAATGCCTATTTACTCTCGCCTTGAAGATCCCCAAATTGTAGGAGTCGGGAAACACAGATGCAGGCAAGGAGTTCCACTCCATCGCTGTCCGCATAATAAATGAGGAAGCGTAACGCTTCGTGCGTATAGGCACAGTATATATATATATATATATATATATATATATATATATATATATATATATATATATATATGTCGGAGTGTCATTGAAAACGCGACCAATACCAGCTCGAGATAAGTTTACATAGTTACACTTTTTTTGGATCAAACGTCAGGTATTAGTACCTGGGTGAAACCGGTGGTGGCGTGACGATCGCTTGTACTCGTGAGACGATCGTTTGTGGTAGCAAAGATGATGTATTAACGGAAGGCTGTTTGTGCTGCCACACTGAGTTGAGAATTTATTAGATCTGTGGAGAAGCCACATTAGCTGGACGTCAGTCTCGGAGAAAACACTTTTTGACGGAGCGTCGAGCAGAACACAAGTAGTGGTGATCTGTGAGCAAAACGGACGTGTCACGCCATCGCTGTGATCACCGCGTTTGCATCCATTGTTATCCAAGGCATCCTGTACAATTTCGATTGCCGAATGATCAAGACTATTGAAGAAGGACTTCTGTGATATAGCTGCATTATTATTTCGACGCCCAATACCGAAATAGTTAAGGACGTGAACCACGAGGCCATCCATAACCTAACCACCACCTGTCTTCGAGATCAGAAGTTGGATTGTTCCCATCCCAGCGCTCGCAACAAGTGGACAACGACGGGAAAATGTGAAAAATGATAATGGAGCAGCGAAATAAAAACTCACTGGCAACAATTCTTCGTGCTACAGAACTACATACTGCGATTGATTGAGGCTATGCGAGCACCATCCTACATCTGCTGCAATCATATTGCCAGCATTCAACCAAAATATACCTGAAGCTAATACACGACCGTTGGAATGAGGTGACAGCATGGGCTGCGCTGGCAACAGCGGAGATGCACGCAAGCGGCGCGTGCGGCTTCTGCGAAGTGCGTGATGTACGCGGAGCTACGAAAATCCGGTGAGTCGTACCCCTTTTGTTTTGATAGTGGTACTAGAATAGTACGAACGTAGTACTATTACCTAATCTGTAGTGGTGCCTACTGTTCTCTCGTTAAAGAAAGTTTCGTGTATAGACTTTCGGGAGTGTGTTCAGTGCAAACGCACGATTGACTTTTATAGGCAACGCTCACGTTTACTGTACAGAACAAATATTGAGTGAGGGTAGTATTGACGGGAATCATTCAGAATTTTTATTTTTTAGTTATGCCAGACGAGTACCTACGTGCCAACCTACGTACAACAATACGTGCCAACAATATTATGATCGGTTCAGATATTTTAAATCTAGGATTGACGGTATTCTTAAACGAGTCTGTCAATAACAAAACAGCTTGACTGTCGGTAAGGATGCGAATAGAGTAGTTAGTCCCTTACCCTTCTAGTAGTGATTGCATTAGCAGCTAAAATGATGCCTTGTGGAAAGTACTCTTTCACATGCTTTCGGATTTTTACTTGTGACACAACGTCGTGATTGAACGGAAGATTTAAAAAGAGGACTCATTGTAAATATGATGATTCATTTAGTTAACTAGTTTCGGTTATACAAACCTAAACCAAGATTGAAAGTATTGAAACCCCTTTAAGCTTTTATAATATTGAGACTGACATTTTTACATGGAGTAAAAAAAAAAAAAAACCTTTATTAGCTTTCGTAGTATTGGGACTGATATTCTCATTGATCATAGGCCAAAGTTGTTGCCTATTTTTAATAGCTTTCGTGATGAATTTGTCGAGGGCATCCTTAATGCCCCGCTATCATATAGACCCTATGTAGGTATGAGTTTCGGGGACCCCAATAAAATATTTTGTTTACCAATTGTAAAAAAAAAGAATAATAACAGGGTAGTATGCGGAGTGCAGTGGTGGACGTCTTACGGCTGATGTGATGATGATACAGGATTCATAGGCTGGAGGCTGCGAATGTCATAAGCCCCGAAGCTTTCCCTTTTTGACGGCCTTATCATGCTGGTAAAGAAAAAGGATAGCATAGAACGCAAGTGTTGATACCCGTGAAAAAAAATAACAACATGCCTGAACGGAAATTGCTTCCTCTGATAGCTTGGAACATCGATTGACTTCATAGGTGGTCACTATTTCACCACGTCAGGCATAGCTAGTGGTTACATCAGGTGGATTCTTTACCTATTAAATCGAAATGACTGATTTTGTAACCTCTGTTCAAATACGTCCACGTGTCATTCGATCTACGTAATGCCCCCTTGTATTTGAACTTACGTTCATAAACGCTTTAGGCGCGTGGCAACGGTCAGGTGAATCTTAGTACGTTTAAACGTTGGTACTCTTGGTTAAGTGTCCTTTAAAATATGCTCACTTCCTTAGAGTATAGTAATGAGATTTCACGTTAAAAGTCCCTACATGGTGATCATTTGGTAAGAACCGAACTTTTGGGTTAACCGAGTTACGAGGTACAGCCTCCTGGAGTTGCTTCTAGGTACGAGTAAAGTAGCTTAACCTCTAAATGTCATGTTTGTGGATTACACACACAGGCTGTAATTTTATCTAACTTTGCGTTGTTACAAATGGAGAAGCATGACCGTTATGTCTTTAAAGCGTTAACGTCTAATCTGACCAACAAATACGCTTACGACAGATTACGTTAAATGCCCGATAGTGACAGTATTATTGACTTGGACAGAATTGATGTTGGACAGACTGAACCTCGACCATTTACTAGTGCAGAGTAAGGACTTTTGTACTTGACCGTGACACAATGTTTCGCAACAGAACGCCAATAGTCTCAGCCATTCGTAGACGTAGGCGTAAAACACCGAGTTATTTTCTCGTTGCTGTGCGGCCACAACTGTGTGTGGCGTGCGTTTGGCTCGCAGGCGTATCACCGGGGAGGTGATGTTGGCAATGACCAGAAAGAGGTGATGTTTGAGATCGCCGCATGGAAGCGATAGTGTGGTTGGACACCGGAGGGAGGTGGTCCAAGAGTCGCCAGGTAGGGTGACTGTGTGTTTGGGCGGGCACCGGATGGAGGTGTCTGAGAGTCGCCAGGTTGGGTGACTGTTGTTTGTTTGGGCACCGGATGGAGGTGGCCCAGAGTTGCCAAGATGGGTGACTGTTGTGGTGATACAAAATAAGGAGCGTAACCAAACCAAGTTAGATCCCAAATACCGAGGGCCGTTCAGGGTCGTAGAGGTCTTAGAAGGTGACAGATACAAATTACAAGCTTTGAATTTGAGACGAAGTTACAAGTATGCCCATGACCGTTTACGTAGTATGTCCGAAGGTTATTTGCCTCCGGATGTTGACGATGAATCTGGTGCAGGGGCGTCTACCTTTCAATGTTAATTGTATTGACAGATCGTAACTCAATCAATTGTGTACAGTTGTAATTTTTTTCTTTATCGTTTATTTTTGTGTGTAGTACTGAAGTATTCCAACATGTTTCAGCGGTAAATGAAGAGTGCTGAATGGCGCTATATGTTTGCATGAATTGGCTGCTGCTTGTTTTGTCAGACTCGTTCTGTCATGATGTGTAGCAGGTACATTCGTGTTTTTGTAAAAAAGAAGTATCCCGTTTACCGGCTAAAACTGTTGATGGTATTCCGTCGCCTGTACTGGCGATGATGGTATTCCGTCGCCTGTATTGGCGATGATGGTGTTCCATTGCCTAGATTGGTGATGATGGTATTCCGTCGCCTGTATTGGTGATGATGGTGTTCCATTGCCTAGATTGGTGATGATGGTATTCCGTCGCCTGTATTGGTGATGATGGTGTTCCATTGCCTAGATTGGTGATGATGGTGTTCCATTGCCTAGATTGGTGATGATGGTGTTCCACTGCCTAGATTGGTGGTGATGGTGTTCCGTCACCTGGACTGGTGATGATGACTGATTGGTATTCCGTCGCTTGGCGTTAGTGATGATGATTCTTTGTGGTGTCCCGCCACCCGGAGGTGGTGATGTTTAGTTCTGGTGTTCCGTCGCTTGTGATTTGCGATGATGATTATGTTCCGTTCTATGTGCCCCTAGAAGTTGTAAATGGTTGTAAGGTTTCAAGCCTTGCAGCTGTGATTTACCTTGGAGACCTAAACTGAGTGAGATTGTTTGAGTTACGATGCTAATGCTGAGGTTTATTTAGTTTACGAGAGTGAAATTATTTTGGTTTTTTTGAGGCTGTTAAAATGTGTTGTCACCATGATTGTAGTCTTGAATTAAAGCTTCACATTATTAGCGTTGCTTTTATTCCTTGAGCTGTGGACCTTCCTAATGAAGGTCAGGATTGGCCGAACGAAATGGAATCTACTGGCTACCCTTTTCTTTTTCAGGTTAGTCACCCGAGGACGTGTGACTCGCAGGATGGCCGTGTCGGAGTGTCATTGAAAACGCGACCAATACCAGCTCGAGATAAGTTTACATAGTTACACTTTTTTTGGATCAAACGTCAGGTATTAGTACCTGGGTGAAACCGGTGGTGGCGTGACGATCGCTTGTACTCGTGAGACGATCGTTTGTGGTAGCAAAGATGATGTATTAACGGAAGGCTGTTTGTGCTGCCACACTGAGTTGAGAATTTATTAGATCTGTGGAGAAGCCACATTAGCTGGACGTCAGTCTCGGAGAAAACACTTTTTGACGGAGCGTCGAGCAGAACACAAGTAGTGGTGATCTGTGAGCAAAACGGACGTGTCACGCCATCGCTGTGATCACCGCGTTTGCATCCATTGTTATCCAAGGCATCCTGTACAATTTCGATTGCCGAATGATCAAGACTATTGAAGAAGGACTTCTGTGATATAGCTGCATTATTATTTCGACGCCCAATACCGAAATAGTTAAGGACGTGAACCACGAGGCCATCCATAACCTAACCACCACCCCCTTCGAGATATATATATATATATATATATATATATATATATATATATATATATATATATATATATATATATATATGCTGAATGTCAACAACATAGGGTGGATCCTCTCCCTGCGTCTCGTTGACCGAAGGTGGAATGGAGCTGGGGGAATGAGGTCGTGCAGTTCTTGAGCACACTCTCCGAAATGATTTCGATAGAATATCGAAAGAGAGGCGACTTTCCGGCGATGCTCAAGGCGTGGTGTTATCCAGGGTGAAGTTAACAGATTGTTATTACAACAGATTTAGGTAGAAATTAGAACACACAACAAAGTATTAACATTATGGTCTTCATTGTAAGTTTTAAGTTGAATGCGTCCTTTGTTCTCTTTTATCGTGTGGTACAATTAACCATGGTAACCAGGGGATAGACGGCGGTTGCCTTGTTTTGCACTTAGTATCACCCGTGATCACAAGTAGAGCATTTACACATCTTGAATCAGATGTACAGGTTTCCTTCACCGTCAAATCAATCGGTAGGTATATGCACGTAAGTTTCTAAAAACTCATTGTTACATGGGCCGTCCGGATTCGAACCTGGAACATCTGGTTAGGAGGAGATCAGTCGTTACCGTTAAGCGATCGACGCTTTCCACGCGGCCTTTGTGTTTGAAATAGGTAGACTACATAGGCGGTGCCGGAAGTTTTTAGTCAAACCAAAAATAATAAGTAAGTATATGAAAAAAAAATACTTTTTTTCAACAACACTCTTTCGACTTACTAGCTTTCAAACATGATATCAGCTCATATACATCCCCACCGAGGGGCTCGAGCTTACCCTGAATTAGGGTGATCGGGCCTTAGTCGACCACGCGGACCCAGTGCGGGTTGGACGACTTCACACACAACCTGCGAGTTTCTCCGCAGGCGTGTGCAGGTTTCCTCACGAAGTTTTTTTCCTTCACCGTAAGAGCGTCGGATAAACGTATACATATGAAATCTAAAATCGGAATCACATTGGTAGCTTTCATACATAACATTAAAAAAAAGATTTTTTTAATTTGCTTTGCTCGCGCCATTTACTTTTTACGTCATATTGTTAAAACCTAAGGTTAAAAACAAAAAACTTGAAAACAAGTGAAAGACCTAAAATGAGTGATTAAAGCGACGAGGAAGTTTATTTGACGCCAACAGGATTGACTGAAACTATATGTAATGCGCAAATGTTTTTTTTTTCCATTTAATAATTTCCTCGCTGAGGTGGAATGAAAAGTTACGTGTTGCACTCGAGTGCAAAGATTTTTCACCTCGTGCTCTTTTGATTCCCTCGCTAACGCTAAGGATTCTAATTTATACTCCTTCGCTTGCTCGGTCATCAAACTTGAGCACGTGGTTATAAAGCAACTTTGCACTCTTGTAATTTTGCACTATTGTAATCTTGTTGAAATTGTTTATTGTATAATACAAAAAAAGTATTTTTATTTTTTTATTCACTATTGGTAAACCCTTGACAACATCTCACTTGGTGGTAAGTGACAGTTACAACACTTTTACCGACACCAAGAAAACAAAAGATCATAGCATCAATATAAGCTATGCTAAGCATGCGATGAAACACAGTAGTGTCCCGAAAATACCAAAGCCTATGTTACTACAGAATATTTACATTAATATAATTTTATCTTGTACTTCCCGCTTTCTGATTGAGCTGATATTATGCATACTCGCTAAGTTTGGAGCACAATGCAAGTTTACGTTAGGTTAGGACGTCATTCTAAATCCAATATGGCGGACTCTCAAAGGCGAACCAGTTATTTTCCATGCAGCTCCTTGATCATCATATCAGCCGAAGGACGTCCGCTGCTGGACATAGGCCTCCCCCAAGGATTTCCACGATGACCGGTTCTGCGCTGCCCGCATCCAGCGGCTTTCCGCGACCTTCATCAGGTCATCGGTCCACCGAGTGGGAGGACGTTTTCCGGTGCGCGGTAGCCACTCGAAAACTTTACTGCACCATCGGCCATCTGTTCTACGAGCTATGTGCCCTGCCCACTGCCACTTCAGTTTAGCGATTCTGTGAGCTATGTCGGTTACTTTAGTTCTCCTGCGGATCTCCTCGTTTCTGATTCGATCACGCAGAGAAACTCCGAGCATAGCACGCTCCATTGCCCTTTGGTTGACCTTGAGCCTTTTTATGAGGCCCATAGTAAACGACCATGTCTCCGTTCCGTAAGTCATCACTGGCAACACACACTGGTCAAAGACCTTAGTCTTGAGGCACTACGGTATCCGGAACGTAAAGATATTGCGAAGCTTCCCGAACGCTGCCCAGCCGAGTTGGATTCGACGAAGATTGATCTCTTTCTCGAAGTTGGATCTACCTAACTGGACTGTTTGTCCCAGGTATACGTATTCGGTAACAACTTCGAGTGTAGAGCCTCCAACTCAGAGGAGTAGGTATGACACGGACGTTTGACATAATTTTCGTCTTGTCCATGTTCATTCTAAGACCCACTTGTTGAGAGGCTCTACTGAGGCCATCGAACATTGTGCCTAAGTCGTCCATAGTCTCAGCCATGACCACGATATAGTCAGCAAATCGAAGGTGGGTGATGTGGGCTTTTCTGAAAACCAGCGCTGCAGTTCCCCTGCAGCTAATGCTGAGAAAAGTTCATTTTGACATCGCACTAACCGATTCCGTTGGTCTTATTTGTTTTTTGTGTTTTTTTCTGTTTCTTTTACTTCTTTTTTATGTTGTGTAATCGGTGTGTGTTTGTGTCAAATAAAAATCTGTCTATTGTCTATGTAGCCCCTTGATATGGGTGTCAAATGAAAAGGTTTACTGAGAAGAACACGAAGTAATCAAAATTTTTTTCAAATTAAAGCTGTACCTAATTTTTTTTCAGTTTTTTTTAAATACGTTTAAACTGACTAACTAAAATTGTATTGTATAACGATGAACTGAACACACCTGGAATCGGTGCGCCTTCCTCATGTGCGCCTTGAGCCCGCACTCGCCCAGCAGCTTGGCGCCGCACAGGCGGCACTGCGCCGCGCCCCCGTGCCGCAGCCGCACGTGCGTCAGGTGGCTCGTCGACTTGGCGAACGTGGCCCCGCACACGTTGCACACGTACTGGACGCCTTGGTGCCATTTGCTGTGCTCGCGGGCCTTGAAACTGTTTCAAGGTAACCGTGATTTACTTAGAAATAAATATTAAGAACGCCGTCCCCACACCCTGCACCCCGGCCCGTAGTCCACTGATAATTTTAAAACAAGAAGTTGTTTTATAAAAAGATCCGTTAACGATCGGATAAGAGCAATCTATGTCGGTATATGCCTGCCTTTAAACAAAAACTTATATAGGGTCTTAACAAAGGTATGCACTTTTTTTTACTGGAGCTTGTACTCATGAAACTGAACAACTTTCCCCAAGAAACCCATGGTCAATTCGCATTTATTATTTTTTAATTAAATTTTCAACTGCTCAGAATACAACTCCCAGCTGGTATCCGCGTATTGACAAAGTTCAATGACCGCGCCGGCCCGCCTCGCCGCCGGCGACGTATTCTGGCGTATTCCGCGCAATTTAATAATTTTAATTACAAAAACAAAAGCGAATTGACCGTGGGTTTCTTGGGGAAAGTTGTTCAGTTTCATGAGTACATGCTCCAGTAAAAAAAAGTGCGTACCTTTGATAAGACCCTGTATATGCTGACATATAACAGTCATAAAAATCCGTGGGCAAAAGCTAGTTGTTAATAAATAAATAACTGAGAATTGTGATCTGTGTTGGGTTTGAATCGTGTGATTTGTCTCCATTGATTCAATCTTCAATGCGAGATTGAATAAGCATTATTTGAGCTTGCGTGTACCATCCTCGACTGCATCGTCACTTTCCAACATCCCACGAGCAAGCAACACAAAGAACCGTGTTGTCTGTCTGAGCGTCGCATCGCGAATGCGAAGAAACCGCGCGCGCCGCTACGCTGCAGTGTAACGCCGCGCCTCTATAGTGCGGTTCCACCTTAAGTCCCAGTGGTACTTAAAAATCTGTCTTTGTCTTTTTCATTACGTGTAAAGAGGGAAGAAAATAACCACACTTTTGCTCTTTTTCGATGTTTTCGTTTTTATTTTCATCATATTTATCTAAATATTTTTAGGATCAGAAGTGGTTTATAATTTAAAAAAACAAATCATCACTAACCTAGCTTTATTATTACGTACAAATTTAATCAAAATTACAGAGAAACGAACAACACCTCACTTGTGCGCCACAATCCACACACGAAAATCACAATAGGCACAAAAATTAAGATAACGAGAGAAAGGGAAACGGAAATGGCTCACGTGACCTGGGATGGTTCCACCACGATGTTACCGCACCGAGCGCCGCAGAGAAATAGGCTTAGCTCAACGGCAGCCGCTCTTTTATATGCTCCGGCGCCGGCATGGCAAGATCGAGGTGAGGTAGGAGGGGGTTCTGCTTGATCGAGGTGAGGTAGGAGGGGGTTCTGCTTATACGGCCTCTCCTGACGTTGGTTCGTCCTCGAACCAGGGGTCCAAGCGGTGCCGCCCGGTCCCGCAGCGGTGCTCAGCGATGCCGAGGACTCCTCTTCAGGCCCAGAGTCCAGCAGAGGCATGGACGGCCCCACGCCGGTTCCGGCCTCAGGATCGGAGTCCAGCAGAGGCATGGACCGGTCCGCGCCGGGATCCGAAGGTTGAGGTCAATCCTCTTCAGAATCTTTTCTTCGTATCTTCGCTTCTGTACTGCAGCGGAGGACGCGCAGCGCAGCTCGCCTCTCACCGCACAGCTCAGCGGAGGACGCGCAGCGCAGCTCGCCTCTCACCGCACAGCTCAGCGGAGGACGCGCAGCGCAGCTCGCCTCTCACCGCACAGCTCAGCGGAGGACGCGCAGCGCAGCTCGCCTCTCACTGCACAGCTCAGCGGAGGACGCGCAGCGCAGCTCGCCTCTCACCGCACAGCTCAGCGGAGGACGCGCAGCGCAGCTCGCCTCTCACCGCACAGCTCAGCGTAGGACGCGCAGCGCAGCTCGCCTCTCACCGCACAGCTCAGCGGAGGACGCGCAGCGCAGCTCGCCTCTCACCGCACAGCTCAGCGTAGGACGCGCAGCGCAGCTCGCCTCTCACCGCACAGCTCAGCGGAGGACGCGCAGCGCAGCTCGCCTCTCACCGCACAGCTCAGCGTAGGACGCGCAGCGCAGCTCGCCTCTCACCGCACAGCTCAGCGGAGGACGCGCAGCGCAGCTCGCCTCACACCGCACAGCTCACGACAAACACAGCTATCTGCAACATGACGCGTCTAACATGCACGCGTCCGCCCGACCGGTGAACTTGGTCACGTAAACGGGCTACAGGCGCCAACCTGTACGGCGACATGGTGTCATTACACCAACGCCACGGCAACACGACACACACTTGTCGATGCCAGAGCGAACCAACGCTCACGCCTGAACAGCACCCATTGCCGCAGGCCACAGATGTACCTTATTCGCATAACGAGCAACCCTGTTCGCCACAACACCAAAAGGACCTAAGCTTCACTAACATCCCTAAGCTAGTGGGGGGTCTATAGAAAAATAATGCTAACCTACATGTCTAAGTTGCCTAATTAAGAAATTGGGTAAACCTAATAATAGGGACACGGGAAGAGTAAATATTTAAGGATGTAACGAACAAAATAGCATCGTCATACTCGAATCAAGGCATATCTAACGCTAGCTTTCAATGAAAGCAAAGCACGACGCCAGGCACCACTCGCCCCGCCACGGCACCACACGTTGTACCGCAGCCTGCGTCAGCTTGCCGTAGCTACCACCGCTCAGCAGTTTGAGCTCGTAGCGTCCACATGGCAAGATCTTGACCACCTCGTACAGGCCGCGCGTCCCAGCGCCCAGTTAATTCATCGACTGCGAACAAATGTTCAAGGTCAAAACAAACACGACCAAGGCCATTAATATTTCCTCGTTCGATTGGCACGCTTATCTAGCTGGCCCTGGTTTTTCTGGAACACCTGGAGCAATCGACTCCTGGATCTCGTAAATCACCTTGTTAGTCCTCGAGTTCTCAAGGGCCACCTCACATACCATGGACAGATTATTGGGGTTATCGCATCTATGCTAATAAGAAGATTCAGCGGGGGGCCTGCTTGGTCTGCCTCGTGATGTTCATGACAAGCTAAATTTTCCACAGGGTCACAGGTTCTCAGTCCAGCATGATCTCACCTGTCTCAATGCGAAAAATGTAAATAACAGTCGTTTGCACCTTAGTCGTTGATCCACATCACGAACTCGTTTGACTCAAACATGCGTCCCTTGTATGTTACTTTCAGCCAAGGTACACCAAATAAAGCAACAGCCAACGTGATTAAACGTTTGAGCTCACCTGCATCTTACCGGTGCATGGGGTACAATAACGGGTACTTTGTGAAGGCGCCCACCACACTAAGGAGGTATTTGAAGTCCTCCTAGGTAGGCACGGACCGTCCACGTGCACGACATGGCTTCTTCCACGAAATGACGTTCTGAGGGGGTGCTCGAGGTACACACTTCTTGGGAATACATATCAGACAGTGAGATATGTACTTGTTACCTTTTTCAATCCTTCTAGTTTTTACTTGTAATAGAGCACATCTTTTTAGCAACTTCCCATTAAAATCCAGACCACATTCGTGATGCTATTTGTGGAAAGTCCTGCGACTCGCTGTTGGCAGCCTGGACTATTTGTGCCCAATTTCAGGGCCTAGTGACTTGGGCAACAATAGTACTTGAAGTATAGCAACGCCTTGACGACTGCAAGCGTCTCGAGCTCGTAGGAGTGATATAGTTCTCCGCATCCCGAGTTACCTTACTGAAGAAGGCCACAACCTGTTTCTTACTTCGTGAGATTGAATCTAGACTGCTCCGCAGCCTGCGCTGCTGGGGTCCATGTGGGCCTTGGTAGAAATCTTTGGAACAATGATAGCAAGTACTGGCTCGATCGCTAGTGAGGTATTTTATGACTACAATTAAGTTCAACCCCTTTTTGATAAGTCGAGCTATTGCTGTTTTTGTTATGGCATAACCCGTCGTTTCTACAAAATTACCCCTTAAGACTAAGGAACTGACGAACATGTGTTACATTACTGGGAGGTAAAGTTAACAAGACCCTTTTTTTTTTCTCACTGGCTCGGCCTAACCTGACCCCTTCTCACAATTCTATCCAAGTGCTCGACCTTTTTAGGGAAGCGTTCTCAACAGTTTGATATACCTTCTAACACATAAAAATCAACAAAAAGTATCCAAGCCATCACGCTTATTAAATAAAATAAACGGGCTCGAATGCTCCGATTGAGACCTAATAATTCCCTTTTCTCACAGTTTTATAGTTACCTAGCAAAACTTGAGTATCTCTTGGTAAGAAAGTTTGTACGGCCTGCACGATACTAGGGTCGTTCTATCTCAATTTCCATGTCACCCGTATGACCATAGTAGTTGTAGCAGTGCCCGGAATCAAGTACTACGAGAACTCAATTATCACACCTTTAGACCTTACGTTCCTCATCCTAAATGGCGAATGTTAACAGTTGGGTTATCAGAACAGACACGGTACTGCCTGTTGGTACGAACATAGGTCACTCCTCGCGATACATACAACACATCGGTACCAATTATAATTGACGCGTTCATACGAACGCCACTACCGTTATACCAGCTTTGATAGAAAGGTCACCGTTACCGTAACGTATGACGTAAATTATTTACTTATCTAACAATCTAAAACACAACCCTTGGGTTTAGGCTGACCCAGTAGGCGTCTTAAAACATCAAAATCATTAAAATCCAGTGACAATAAACACATTCATCGGAGCACTGTTCATCTCAAACGTAAATAGTGACTTCATTGTGCGTAAGCTAAGTATTCAAATAATCATTAGGGTTTACGATAAACTGATTGAAACGTTCTTTGGAAAAACAAGTACCTATATTTGACATGTTACATGTTGAACAGTTGGCGATACTAGATTGCTAAGGCAGATTTTAACTATTGTCAAACGGTCGGTTTTGGTTACTTCAAACACTTACTATTCGTATAATTTTTTTGAGCATAAATCATTTACCGTTGACACGCTCACTCAGACCGTTTTGGCAACCATGTCTCGCACTCATATGCTATTTGAAGCGGTTGCATTTTATGTAAACACAAAACAAGGTTCCCGGGAGACAAGTTAGCTGTCTTTAGTAGCAGCGGTGCGTACTTGTGGACTATCGATGACTCGATAACAATAAACGTTCGCAAATAGTCACTTAACCCCGAACTACCCTCAATCGTAACAAAATGCTTTGCGCTTACACTGCAAACGTCGGATATATATCTGACGTAGTGTTCATATCGTCGAAAAGAATGTTCGCTTAAGTGTAACTTACGTGGACACAACTGTTTAAAATCACGATCGTTGGTTACCCACTCGTTCAACCATAGTTTAGTATCGCCCTTTAGGCAAAAGTCTACCCGTGACAAGTACTCAGACCAGCCATTCGTATCACTGGCGCGATCCCCTCTTCGCACCACGCGCCAATGTAAAAGGTTTAACACAAAATAATTTGCGACTTAATGGGTAGAATTGTTTTGATAGATTTTATCAGAGCTTTGCGAGGGTAGACACCTTAAAACACTGAGCAGCAGATCCTACAGACTTGTCCTGCCTTGGCATACTATTTGGCGGGTTAGAACAACAATCTAATGTGATCAGTGGTTTTGTTAACACTGTCCTCTGGGAGACTGTGTTGGCTAGGTGTTGTTTAAGCTTTTGTAGGTAAACTTACATTCGTGCCGTTTGTACCTACATCGTCACCTTACGTTTTAAACGAACTATTCATTTTAGGTGTCGAGTACTGTCATTGTCGAAACACTTCGCGACTGACGCGATTAACTGCCGCGGAAACTATGCCTAGAACTACGTGGTGAATCATCACGACGACGTTGATGTCTTTTGTATGAAATACAGAGCAAGCGACAATGACGTTTTGAGACGTTACGAGTCTTACGATCTATTCTCTGCTGTATTTGCAAATGAGATCGCGACCTAACCCCGTATCTAACGCCTCGACTGCGTAAAATTACGCGATCGTGGTCACATCCGAACACGCGAGCCATTTCTAGAACGATGCCGCTTACGGCTCCGCGATACACTTCTGCTACGCACCATTTTCACAACAAATACCTATATGAATTCATGAGCAAATCAACGCACTTTTAAAATAACGGCCAGGTAAAAGAACAAAAATGAAATACAACACAATAAATCTCTTTGAAAATTAAACCGTTAGAACTTCAAATCAAAAGTGAAATGTTGTTTTGTTTCCTGTCTTTTATCGTGGGCTAACAGTCCTTTATCCCACTTCTGATTTTAGGATCAGAAGTGGTTTATAATTTAAAAAAACAAATCATCACTAACCTAGCTTTATTATTACGTACAAATTTAATCAAAATTACAGAGAAACGAACAACACCTCACTTGTGCGCCACAATCCACACACGAAAATCACAATAGGCACAAAAATTAAGATAACGAGAGAAAGGGAAACGGAAATGGCTCACGTGACCTGGGATGGTTCCACCACGATGTTACCGCACCGAGCGCCGCAGAGAAATAGGCTTAGCTCAACGGCAGCCGCTCTTTTATATGCTCCGGCGCCGGCATGGCAAGATCGAGGTGAGGTAGGAGGGGGTTCTGCTTGATCGAGGTGAGGTAGGAGGGGGTTCTGCTTATAATATATATAACTCAAAGGTGACTGACTGACATAGTGATCTATCAACGCACAGCCCAAACCACTGGACGGATCGGGCTGAAATTTGGCATGCAGGTATATGTTTTAACGTAGGCATCCGCTAAGAAAGAATTTTGGGAAATTCCCACGGGAATCGCAAAAATCGGGATCTGCGCGGGCGAAGCTGCGGGCATCCACTAGTCTTAAATAAAAATGCATTCGATGTTTTTCCTTCATTCACCTATGAACTTTATTTTAGTAAATAAATCATATTATCAAATTACTTCATCATCATCATCATATCAGCCGGAAATCGTCCACTGCTGGACAAAGGCCTCCCCCAAGGATTTCCACGACGATCGGTCTTGCGCTGCCCGCATCCATCGGCTTCCCGCGGTCTTCCTGCCTACGCTACGTTGAATTACTTATTTTAAGAATAAAACCGAAAATAGACGATAAAATGGCTCGAAAAGAGGTACCTTTGCGAAATTATTCTATCGAGCAAACTTTATTAAATCGTGTTTCCATTCGATAACTATTCTCAATAATACCAATATGTTTTCCTAGATTTAAAATTTACTGTTAAGTACTTCAAAAATGAATTCTAAAAACCTGTTTAAGTGGATTTTTAGGTACCACTGCGCCTTAAGGCTGATTTCACGTTCAAAAGAAGTAATTGTGTAGAGGGTGGAAAAATAAAATAAAATAATTTATATTTTCAACCGACTACCAAAAAGGAGGAGGTTCTCAATTCGACTGTATGTTTTTATTTGTAAGTTTGTTACGCGATATCTTCGCAGATTGCGAACCGAGTTGGTCCCGTATAAACTTTACAAAAATCGGTGTAGTATTTTTTTTTAGAAAATTAACAAAAACCAAAAACAATTGCGATGGAAGTCGGTTTTTTTAACGTGTTCTGCGTTTCCAATTATTAAAGGTGTAGGAACGGATGTGTTCCTACATGACGAGTACAATAGGGAGATATCTCCGCCAGGCAAAAGAGCTGCCTGTGACGCGCCTTGCCACCGCCGCTCGGTGTCGGCCCTAACCGGGCGCAGGGTCTTTGACAACGCCGCGAGCGACGCTTGCTCTTTGGAGGCACACCCTGCACCACAGGCAAAGCCGGCACTGCCCACGGGAAGAGATGGGATGGCCCCATTTTAAGCCAGAAGCCCCCCCCCCAGACGTAAGACTGTTTGTTTTATACTCTTTATTGTAAAAAAAATATATACACTGTCGACATAGAGTGACATTCGTTAAAATTATTATTTGGTTAATACACTAGCAGCTCTAAGAGCTGATGCGTGTATATCGCTGCACTTGTGTTTTAAAATGTTTATCAAGTCTGTTTTTAAAACTGTTGACTGTTGGAGCACATAAGACTGTTTCTGGGAGAGAGTTCCATAGCTTCATCACTCGAAATGGCAAAAAGTGTGTTCTGGGGTTGCTAGCACGTGGAGGTTTTGTTAGTTTCAAAGAGTGCCTTCTTAAACCTTTATTCTGGTTCATCATGAACAGGTCCTTTAAATATCTCACATTATAATGGTCATAAAGTATCTTGTATGCTTCTATAAGGTCTCCTCTCTTCCGTGTCTGTTCCAGTGTAGTCAGGTTGAGTTCTTGTGTGTGGAATATGGCGTAACCTCCCCGAGTTTGGGACAACATCCGTGCCCCAGCAGGGGGAATGCTAAAGGTTGTTAACGTGGGACTGATACGTACCTAGACTTAGCCACGTGGTCGCACTGCTTGCACCGATACCGGCGGAGGTGCGACGACTGTTCGTGCGCGCGTAGAGTTCTCACGCTGGGCCATCGCGACCCACACACCTCGCACACGTGGTCACCGCTGCGCTGTTAACAAAAATAAACACGTTAAAAAACCGACTTTCATCGCAACAACTTTGCAATATTATTTTTGGTTTTTGTTAATTTTCTAATAAACTACTACACTGATTTTGATAAAATTTATATGGAACCACACGGGAAGTACTAGCTTTCAAATAAAAAAAGAATCATCAAAATCGGTTCACCCAGTCAAAAGTTCTGAGGTAACACACATAAAAAAAAACATACAGTCGAATTAAGAACCTCCTGCATTTTGGAAGTCGCTTGAAAAATCACACTTTAACGGTCGATCAAAAGATGAGACGGTAAGGACGATGACTTCCGAATTTGTTCCCTTATAGTTTCGCCATGTCTGTCTGTCCGTCTCTCCGCGGCTTAGCTCAGAGACTATTAGTACTAGAAAGCTGTAATTTGGCATGGGTATACATTTTAATTACGCCGACAAAGTGGTACAATAAAATTAAAAAAAACGACGGGTTGCACTTCGGGAGTGCCGGCAGAAGTGAAAACTTGAATATTAACGTTGTGCATTTTTGATATTTTGGAATGGTTAGGGAATAATTTTGCACGAATTGCTTTGATTATCAGTATAAATTAAGGTACATACCCTACATGTATGGAAGGGATGATTTTTTTTGATGACGTACTTACGTATAGTGTGGAGTATTGTTGAATAGGTTTTTTTTAACTACTGAGGGTTTGCTCAAACCATTTTTAGATTCAGGCACCGGTTTGTGCAATATTAAGCTTCAAAGTGCTATTTTTTGTTAGTCAAGTGCCCCATCAACTAAACCGCTACTTAAGGATATCTGAAAATTGTTTTAATTAGTATGACATCCATCTATTTAAAAGGAAAACTATCACGGGTAAGTAGGCTTTCTTAGTTTAGGCGAAATAGTCGACCAACTTGGTGTGCAGTTGGATTTGTAAAAAGTTCATAGATTTTGTTTTTTAAAATATACATTATTTTCTGTAACCCTAATTTAAGCCAGTCCGAAATGCGGTTTTTTTCTGTCTGTCACTCTGTTTGGAACAATCTGAGTGATGAAGGTAACAGTTTACGCCTCAGATTTTTAATATTTAAAAGAAATTCGTTAGTTTTTTTTTTGTATAAAATCACCGTCAATTACCATCAGGTGAGATGATGCCTAGGACTTACCAATTGTGAATAAAAAAAACCGGCCAAGTGCAACTTGAGGTCACACCAACAGGGTTCCTTACCAAAATATTGCCAACAGAACAAGACCTCTCAGTACATACATTGCTCTAGGTAAATAGGGGTCTACTAATTCTGGACTTAGAAATTTTGGTCTTTCCTGTGGGAACAGTAAACCTTTAGATTTTTCTGTAATCTATGCATTTTTGGAAATAAGAGTGGGAGAGGGGGGATCAATTTATGCCTATTTTAACACGCTTTTAGTAGCTTCACTTGTAACTACGTATGTAAGAAAAGCTTGGAATCTTAATTTGACCCAATTGTCGGTCTTTGATTAGGATGATATTTTGCACATGTTCTGATGACAATGGTGTCGATTCTGGCAGACAGACTAAATTTAGTTTTACGTAAATTTAGACTTAGAAACGTCAAAATATGGTTTGCTATTCTGCAGTCCATTCTAATTTGACGTTTAATTCTTAAAATCAAGTCAGCTGATTTTGACGTTTCTAATTTTAGGATTAGGAATTTAATTTAGATTTAGGCAGTTTATTCTATTCGGGCGGTCAAAGTTTTGACGTTTCTCACTTAAAATTAGGTAAAATTAGTTTAGTTTAGACGGCACGTAAAACTTGACGATTAACCTAAAATTTAAAGTAAGTCTATTGGATTCTGTGATTTGAAGTGTTAAAAAACTCCATATCGGATTCTTTTTGAAGAAAAAATGGATGATTAAATGGTGTTGGCTGGTGTTGCAGATGCTACGTAAAGGTAAAAGAGATCAATTAGCTTGTTATATGGATGTATACAGTGGTCCTTCTTGTCCTCTTTTTTTCAATTGATCTTGTACTTTTTCAGAAACTAAAGACTGCTTGTACCTACTAAGAAATGCGTTTGACCTCACAGAAACAAAGTTTCGCATATTGTTTAGGCTCCCGCCCGAAGGATGCTGCCTCGGAGTTAGATGAAGGCCAAAACCCGAAGCATATCAAGGTAGTTGATAGTCCCAGGGGATGACTGAACTTTTTTGAAATGGTCTATGTATTAAGAGAGATTAATCTTTCAACAGGTGTTTGCTGCTTTGAATTTTTATTCCCAGGGAAGCTTTGAAGCCCATGTAGGGGAAAACAGCTTAATTGATCTGGGCCCACCATCGGTAAGCCGATGTGTAAATAATGTTTCTACACAACTGTCAGCGAGCTGGCTCACCAATACATAAAATTCCCTGCTACCACAGAGGAAAAACATGGCAAAGGCAGCGTAAGTACCTAATCCACATATATATGTGCTGGAACTTCCACATTAAAAAAAAAAAAAGTACAAACATTAATATATTTAATCAAATATGCTTTGTTATTACGGGCGACAAGGGGTACCCTCTCCAACCATGGCTTACACCAGTATCCGAGTGCACCGAGTACAAACTATCTGTGAACCTGAAGAAAACTTGAACTAGTTTTGTTCACCAATAAATGAAACTTAGGTAACTACCTACTACCTTAACTTTTCAAAACAGAACTTCACCTGTCAACGGAGGTCAAGTACCTAGGTGTTACATTGACAGTAAACTAAACTGGAGTTGCCACCTCATCAAGAAAATAGACAAAGCAACTATTGCCCTGTGGCAGTACCGTAAAATGGTAGGTAGGAAATGGGGTCTTACCCCAAAGATTGTGCTATGGCTCTACACAGCGGTGATACATTCAATGGTAAGCTACGGAGCGGTAGTCTGGTGGCCACGAACTAAGCTATCTACGGTCGTGAATAAACTACAACGCTTCCAAAGAATGGCATGCATGGCTGTGACGGGCTGCATGCGGACAACTCCCACTGCAGCCCTCGAGACCCTTCTGAACCTGCCGCCTCTGCACCTGTTTATCCAACAGGAAGCAGCAAGTGTGGCAGCCTCTCTAAAACTGCTATCCCTTTGGAGCACTAACGCACACTGAGCTCCTGTACGATATCATCGCAGAGGAGCCTTTGTTCGCAGCTACTAATGGTAGAATCCCCTAACGGTATGTTTTTGATAAAAAATACATGGTGCAACTTTATGAAGAGCCCTGGGAGGGCCAGAACCTTAAAAGAGCTTCGAGTATTCACCGATGGCTCCAAAACAGGCTCTGGCACTGGGTATGGGGTCTTCTCCAAGGATCTGAACATCAGGATAGCCAACCCCCTTGGTGCACATAACACAGGCTTTCAGGCTGAGTGTATGGGCATCATCAAGGCAGCTGAAGCGATTGGGGCAAGGGAAGTGTGTGATTACCCCATCCGCATCCTGTCTGACAGCAGAGCTGTACTACAGGCGCTGCAGAGCAACATGACTACATCGGGGCTTATACTGGAGTGCCAACAAAAATTGATAGAGGTATGTAACCACAGCGGCGTAACTCTGCAATGGATTAAAGGGCACAGCAACTCGCGCGGCAACAATGCTTGCCAGGAGAGGGTCAGAGCATAATAATATGGCCGTCGTGGGACTGAAACCTATAATACCCCTCCCATCTGGCTGGCTGCGGTCCACCCTGAGGCAATGAACACAATTTGTACTGGTCCGGTTTGGAAACCTGCAGGCAAGCGAGGTTGGCCCTGCCGACAACTAACCCTGACTCATCTAAGAAGCTCCTGAGACTTGGGAGAGCTCAGCTCCGCAAGGTAACAGCCGCTATTACTGTACATGGCCATTTCAATAAACACCTATTCGCTCTAGGTATCACTGACAGCCCACTATGCAGAGCGTGCATGGAGGCTGAGGAGACTGCTGCCCACATCCTACTGGATTGCAAGGAGCTAGCACAGTACAGGGTCCTGCACCTCGGTGACCCGAGGTCGCTTCAGGAAATCGTCAGCAACCTTCGGGGGCTACTGGGCTTCTTGGAGGAGCTGGGCTGGCAGTGATGCCGGCCAAACATGCAAAATGGGCGCAGTCGTCGCCTGGTTGCGGAAACCAGCCCGCCCCTAACAACAACAACAACAGTATCAAGCCCAGAAAGTAAAGCCAAAGTGAGGTACAACGACTGCCATACCAACACCAGAAATATTGTTGAGATGTGGTATGGACGCCTTAAAAACAAATTTAGGTGTCTGCACAAGAATCGCACCCTCTATTTCGAACCACCGACTGCCTCTAAAATTATAAAAGCAAGTTGTGTCCTCTACAATTATTTCTCTGATGTGCTATCAGGTAATTCGAAAGTATTGTAGGTAATGAACTTGCCCATCGCTTAAATCACAATACACTGAAACCATGGAATAAGTAGGAAAAGGAGTTGCCGTTATGTCAATTTTTATACAGATAGTGTGACCCCGACACGGGTATCGTAGCACTCCCTATGGTTGGGGTGTTCATAACCGGGCTGGCATACGAAATCCAAAAATGGGTATGTTAGGTTTGATGATTATACTGTCGATCGAGGCTCTCCCCGTATGGCAGCCCGGTTATGTGTACCCCAACCCTCCCTACTGTGCACTCACCAGCCACAAAGCCTAACCCTTAGCTATACTCGTGACATAGGGACCACATGGCATTTTTTTTGTTCCCAATAAGCAGATGTGATGAATTGCAGTATTTTTGAAGTGCGATTCACAGTTTACAAACAGATTATGCCAAAAGTAATAATAAGCAGATGTGATGAATTGCAGTATTTTTGAAGTGCGATTCACAGTTTACAAACAGATTATGCCAAAAGTAATAAAGATAATTGAAATTAATTCCAACTTTCTAATAGTTTGCAAGTTTATTGTCCTCATATGACCTTCGCTCGCAACAGTATATTTTTTTCTTGTATTGTCACTGCATAATTAAGAGATCATTTGACCTCACCTCGTGTCGCAGCCCATCATCCCTCACCTGTAGCTAGCAGACCACTAGCCCTCACCTCCTGCAGCAACTCTCACATCCTTTGTTGTATTTAAGAGCTGAGCTTTTGGCAGTGGAATAACTCTTTAAGCCCCCAAAATTTTGTAGTTAAAAATCCTCTAAGACAGGAAAGCAAGAGTGATCTGTAATTATTTTTTTCTTTATTACAGACGATGATGAAGATGACGACAACGACGACGCTAATATAGGAGTAGAAGCAGTGCCTGCTGGCTTTCTCGCTGATGCCCATAATATTAGAGAAAGTATAATAAGAAATAATTTTAAATAATAAAAACTCTGCATATTAAAATTCATATAATTTTTTACATTAAAACCACATTTACAACAATTTTTAACAAACAATCAAATATTTATTATTAAATCACATTTACAAGAAAAAATATTCCCGCTCGTATCATACACCCCATGAGTAAAGTTTGTTTGCCAAATTAGCTGCATTTTTAAAAGCCTGTTATTGGTGCTCCTCCACTCCACCAGTTGCTGCCATGTGTGCCCTCACTTTCCAGGCCTTGTTTTTCACTTCAGTCACCCAAACATCCCAAATCTGTTGAGAAAACTTAACATTATAAACAGCCTAGATTAAATAGTAAACTGAACATCAAAGTATGTCCCCTTAATAATAGACACATATGATTTCTAGAATATGCAGTTCAAATATTTATAAAAATACTAGCTGTCCCGGCGAACTACGTACCACCTTACATTATATTACACTGCCCTACCCTACCCTACACTACCCTAACCTACACTACCCTACCCTACATACACTACACTACACTACCCTACACTACACAACCCTACCCTAAAATAAAATAGATGTTGGCCGATTCCCGATTCTCAGACCTACTCAATATGCTCAACAAAATTTCATGAGAATCGGTCAAGCCGTTTCGGAGGAGTACGGGAACGAACATTGTGACACGAGAATTTTATATATAAGAATAATAGTTGTATGCCCTGTGCAATTGTAGCCCTTTGTGAATTTTTCCATAGAAATGAGACATTTTCTATTTTTAATATACCAACACAGATACAGGCATTTCAGCTATTAAGCTGCTCGCCCATTACATTTTAATAATAATTAGTGTAATAAAAAAGACAACCTACACAGACTACTATCTCAATGCCATTGATTTATGGGTAAGCCAGGTAACAGATGGAGTTATTTGTAATATTAGTTAAAATGTTGCGGTTGATATCTTACACAGGCTCAGGGAAGGCAGGGCACATAGCTCGTAGAACACATGTCCGTTGGGGCATTAAAGTTCTCGAGTAGCGACCGCGCACCGGAAATCGTAGTGTAGGCAGTCTCCGACGCGGTCAACCGACGACCTGGTGAAGATCGCGGGAAGCCGATGGATGCGGGCAGCGCAGGACTGATCGTCATGGAAATCCTTACAAAACATTACAGATTCACTTACATGCCGTCACTCCTCTATTGTGCAACTGCATCCACATCTATTTTGTGTCTACCCCTATAACCTTTGCACCTCAACCTACTCAAAGATGTACTGCAGCAATTCCACTGATTGGAAGGTGCTTGTTTTGGGTAGCCATCACCTAGGAGGTACATAATATGCTCGCAATGACACAGTAAGTGTTCCATTAATTCTGTATCTTCACCACAGGCCCTGCAGGTCGGGTCATTTGTCAGGCCAAATTTTTAGAGGTGAGCGTTAGTGGCAAAGTGGCCCATCAATACCCCTGTTACATCTATTTATTTTCCCTACTAAATTCTCCTAAAGTACCGCCACCGCAGAATTCTTAATAACTTCCTGAAAATTTTTAAAATATGTATTACAAGTCCATTATTAAAACATTGTTTCAATTTATGTTGTTTTGTTTTGATATTCAAAACAAAGCAATTCAATTAAAAAAACGACTGCCTTTGCTACAGCCTTTTTAACCACCTCCACAGCAAAGTGGTTTAGTCCACTCGCAAGAGGTTGCGGGGTAGATTTCTGGTGGAGTCTTACTGTACAGTGTAGTTCATTTAGGTATTTTTTTAAGCCCGCATGGTTAGGCTACCACCATCTTATCTGTCTTGTCTCCAAATAACTAAGCTTGCTTCCGTCTTCAAGCATCATTTGTCACTTACCAAGGGCTTACCAATTGTAGAATTTTAAAAAACACAGCTAGTCGCAAGGCTCACAGAACAAGGATTTTGGCAACCACCTAATCTGTGTTACTTCTTGTGTAAAATTACTGCGCGATTAAAGTTGTGGGTTTGGGATGCTGTGTGTTTCTCATTAGGTAAAGGCTCTCTGTGACATATGCGGAGCTCCTGTATATATATGGTTGTAATGTCAAACTGACCCACCCATTTCTAGCACAAAAAATTCAACCAAGTTGCGTTCAGTACACAGCGTGAGCCAAGCTTCGTTCACATTTGCTGGCATCTTGCCTACAACGGCTTGTCTCTTCCGTGGCATCCAGCGCCTCAATATGTTGGTTGTGAGCTTGCATGGAGCCGCTCTACTAGCAGCTCCTATTGTTTTTTGTTGGTCCTTTCACGAATCTCCATATTCTGCATCGTCCTGCGTCTCTGGGCCAACTCGTTTACTCGTTATCAAAATTTTCCATCCAACAGGAACTTCCTGTCAGGAAGACGTAGAGTATAACCAAATAGAAACAAAGAGTATAATCATCACTGGTTGATTGTCAAAAAGATATTCCCGAAAATTGCAATTTGTTTTCTATGGTCACGATTTTATGCTGCAAATGCTGTCAAGAACTTCAGAGAAGATGTGTAATGTACTGGCACTAGCATTACAAATCAAAAAACGAATATAGATTAAACAAATGGGGATTGTCTCGGAAGGGCTTTTGTCCCCGTGAGACGTTAAGAGACTGAAAAAAAAATAAACACGATTTCATTCACTCATTTGTTTTTGGTTTCTTAAAAATGGCAACACAAAAGCTATTTATTTTAAATCATTTTAGATCTGTCAAATTACGGTCTAAATATAGTAGAGTGGTGAAACCAGAATAGCAAAATGAACTTCCTAAACTTAATTTTAAGAAATTTTAGGATTAGTTTAGTTTTAGTATGTGTTTGCCAGAATCGACACCAATATATGACTAGCTAAGAAACGTCATTACAAATCCAATATGGCGGCCTCCCCAAGATGGCGGACTGGCTGTTTGAAATCCACCCCCATGATATGGGTATCAAATGAAAGGGTTTGCTGTCAGGAATACGAAAAAAATTGTCACGTGACTTAAATCCAATATGGCGGACGTCCAAGATGGCGGACAGGCTATTTGAAATGCACCCCCATGATATGGGTATCAAATGAAAGGGTTTGCTGTCAGGAATACGAAAAAATAGTCACGTGACTTAAATCTAACATGGCGGACATCCAAGATAACTAATTAACGTGTTTACTAAAAGCGTGTTTTTTAGTTTTTTAAACTAATTGATGATTATATATTTGAGATTCTCACAAAGAGCCCTTTCATCTCACATAATATATTATGATTATTTTTTTAAATTTTCTATTTTACCCCCTAAAAGTGGCTTCCATGTCTAAAATTCATTTATTTACGTTACACATCTGTCTTTGAGTCACCGTCTTACATGTGTGTACCAAATTTCAAATCAATCGGTCTAGTAGTTTCCGAGCAAATTGGCTGTGACAGAGGACGGAGAGACACACGGGTGATCCTTTAATGGTTCCGTTTTACCTTTTAAGGCACGGAAACCTAAAAAAAAGGTAGCCAAAAGTGTATACAGGGTGGGAAGGAGTATACCGACAGATTTGAACCATGGATTCCTGGTGGTATTATGAGTAAATAATGTTATATCAACATGGGTCTAAAACTGCCTTATTAACTTACTTAATTTCTGGAACAAAAAAATCAATTAACGACAGTAATCCCTTCTGAACGAAACCTTAGTCTAAAGAGTGAAAAAGAAAACTTCACACTTCACGAACGACTCCGACAACATACGATAAACGACGAGTGAAGTCAACGTCAGTATGATACTTTGAGGCAACAAACGTCAGAAAAGATTATTAGGGCGTGTTACCCTTGAGATTTTTTGAACTTGTGAATTATTTAAAAAATTAATATCTCGAAAATTAGGCTTTACTGGCCCATGTTTATATTACTTTTTTTTGTTTAAATAGGCATTAGAATCTTTGGTTAAAATCTGTCGGTATACTCCTTCCCACCCTGTATAATTTTTGGCTCGCAATCTTATAGAGATTTGATTTAAAACTAATTTAAAAGTAGGTAAGCTCATCAGAAAACTAAAGTGGAGATGGGTGGGGCACCTGGCTCGACGGGCAGATCAGAAGCATTAATAGGGTGGGAACTACGACCAGGGCGAAGATCAGTAGACAGACAGCCAGGTTGCCCTGTGATTAAATGACATTAATAGCGTCCCCGGCGAGGCTGGTGAGGGACAGAGACAGATCATATGCTCAAAAGAAGGTAGTGGCTAACGTGGGCTGGTTTGCAGGAATATACACTTACCGGATCATGCCTCTCCATATGATTTCTAAATGTTATTTCTGTTATAAACCCTTTATAGCACACATCACATTTGAAAAAGGAATTCTTATAATTTGCAGACTCTTTCCTCAACAATATCTCATCGATTTGCTCCTGCCTGGTCAAATTGATCACTTCTACATCATCATCAATACAAATTTCATCATTTTGGTTATCTTTTTGTAAATCTTCTAGATCAGTGCGTTTTTTATTTGATTTCTTTTTGATTTTCAATAAAGGCATCTCATTGTTGCAATCTTCAAATTTAAATTTTTGTCTTGTATCTATAGTGTCAAGACTTTCTTGTTTAATTAAGTTTATCACTTCAAAATCTTCTTCTATTCCAGGGGTGTTGTGTTCATAAGTTTCTACTTGATGCATATCATCACTAAAATCTTCAATTGGATCAACATAATCATTATCATTTTCAATTTTAATTAAATTATCTATTTCATCATTCTTAGTGGGCTTCTTTCTTCTACCTCTCTTTCGGGACATTTTATTTACTTTCGAAAGCGGTCTATCGTCGTCACTGTTGGACTCAGCTTTAATGTCTAATTTGTCATCAATGGTGTCAAATTTGACTTCCAATGGTGGATATATTTCAATGCTGTATGGATGTACTAGACCGTGGGTTTCTCGGTCTATGCTATTAATGTATGATGTTGTTATCTGAAAATAATAAAAGATTAATTTTAGAATGCTAAAGTTGTCCTTGGCACCCTTGTGCAAATCACTCTTCCTGGTTCGGGATTGCTGCCTATAATGTCCAGGATATAACCTAACTGTTTACAAGATTTCATAAAATTTTTATTGTTTTAAGGTTTCCTAACAAAATCGTCTTTTTTGTCACCTTGTATGTGGAGTGTTAAAATAAATGCTTTTGAATTTTTTGGTTTTTGTAATTATGTGAATGCACAGGGAACGGAGGGTAAAATATGGTAAGATAGTATGTTACCATGTCGTGCGCAGCACAACAGCTGCTACCTTACTTACACTATTGGTGTGCTCTATCACAGATTGTAAAAACCATCGAAATTTGTGCCTACCTACTGGTGCATGCTCGCTTAAATGTTCGTGCGGATGGTGGCGCATTGGGATCCGGGTCGTTCCTTTCCATTTAATAAGCTTGATGGGAGCGATGGCTGACTCTCGCGTTATAATCGTGACCGGGTGCTGTCCGTGTGAACTGGCCTACTCTTGTTAAAGGCATGCAATGATTTTTACCTATAACTTTTCGTGTCATATTGTTTTCACATTCTAATGACATAATGTGGTTTATATCAAGTATTGAATTTTGACGTTATTAACTAATTATTGTTTATTTCTTGATTCTTCACAAATACATTGTTATTATTATTTTATGAATACCAGAAAGAGTGTAATTTACACCTATTTTAAATAAATATATTGAATTGAATTACCAGCACTTAATTGTGGGCAGCCATATCATATTAGCCAAAATAGTTCTTACCACATTGTGTCGCATCAGACCCTCGTGCAACAGCCCCTGAGTACAAATGCATCGCTCCTGGAATGCAGCATACTTTAGCAGCAATGTACTGCAATAAGTACATGTCTGATTTGGTAGACAATCTGTTGTTGAGATCTGAAAATGTTCACAAGTTTCAGAGATAATTAAAAACATATGCGCGTTTTTAATTATCTCTGAAAGCTAATCATTATGAAAAAACAACCTAGTGCAAGTCAGACTTGCGTACCATTATCTATAAAAACCACATTGTTGCATTGGAGCCCACCTTAAATATTTATTTTATTATCATTTAATTATTTATTTTTGAAATGAATATATAACTAAATATTCTGTGAATATTTCAAGCGTCTACCTGTTGCCGTTATCATTATTGAGCAAAAACGAGCAAGAAAAATCATATTTGTTGTATGGGAGACCCCTTAAATACTTATTTTATTCTGTTTTTAGTAGTTGCTGTTATAGTGGCAACAGAGATACATCATCTGTGAAAATTTCAACTGTCTAGCTATCATGGTTCATGAAATACAGCCTGGTGACAGACGGACGGACAGTGAAGTCTCAGTAATAGGGTCCCGTTTTTACCCTTTGGGTACGTTAGGGGGTTGAGGTGCACATAACCAAGCTGCCATAGAGGGAGAGCCTCGCTTTGCCTGCTAACCAACCTGTTAGGGTGTCATGTAGGGAGTAGGTAATGTAGAAAGTAAGTAATACAGTAAGGTAAGAAGATTTGTTACTCATATTTTTACTAACACATCCAGAGGCGGATTATCCCTTACAGCAAACTAAGCACGTTTGCATGGCTCATACATTTTTTTTATTTACAGAAATTATTAGAAAGTATAAACAATTAATTAATTCTATAGAGATGTAAACCTTCCAAAGTACTTGATTATTCCTACATCACCTGATTTCTTAATAGAAGTTGGTAAGATAAACTGCAATGTTTTTGCCAAAGGACTACGAACAAAGAGTGCAATTCTGCCGCCGGCTGATACAAAAACACCACAAGACCCAGAATTAAAAAAAAATAAATTATGGTCTGTAGAATCAGCTAGCAGAAAAGATGGTTAGCTAAATCTGCACAATTTACATTGTTGGGAACTTGAAAATCCCCACCAGTCCCGAGAGGACCCGGTCGCAATATCAATTTAAAATAAATCTATGGATGGGGATTTTAAATGGGCAAATTATTGGCCCATTCGAGCTGCCACCATCATTAGATGCAGACAGCTACTTAAAATTCCTAAGAGAAGAGCTACAGACAATTTTGGAAGAAATTCCTTTGGAATTAAGTATGTCAATGTGGCTACAGAACGACAGGTGTCTAGCACATTACGCTCGCCAAGTTCGGCCTTACTTGAACGAGCAATATCCCAGAAGATGGTCATCTAGGACCAATTGTATGGCCTCCTAGATCTCCGGATCTAAATCCCCTGGATTTTTTTTTATTGGGGCTGCTTAAAAGATAAAGTTTATCAGAGCCCATACACAACCAACAACAGCTGTGACAAAGTTTAAACGTTGCGGCGAGATAAATTTCTATGATAAATTTAAGAAACTTAAAAATTTCACTTTTACATATGTGCCAAGCATGTATTTGGGCTGGAGGCAGACAATTTGAACATTTATTGTAAAAAAATAAAATAAAAAAAAACAATAACTACTACTCAGTTTTATTTACTCATAATTAAAATCTATTAAATCATAAATTCATAAAAAAAATAGCAATTTAATAGAAATCTGGCCCCCACGCAAAAAAAATAGCAATATCTCATTATTCATGAATAAAATGGGTTTATGTTATACCTTTCTGAAATCTGCATTAATTAAGCAATTTTTGGAATCACTTTCCCATGAGTACTTAGTTAATAATTTTTTCACCAGTGAATGTCAAAGTAAAGTCAAATAATTTGTTGCAGCAAAAAAAAAAAAATTAAGTTTTTTTTTTGCAACGGTCTTGTGCCAGTAATAAAAAATTACATGTTTACCAGGTAGGGCCACTAATCTAGAATAATTTAGCAAAAAAAAATATTACATGTCTTTTTATGTGCACCTACTAGTCAATAATCTGACAAAAGGTAGTGAAAATTTAATTTTTCATAAAAACCTAAAAATCTCGAAAATGGTGAGATTTTCACTAAGGTCATTTTGATATTCTGGTAGGTCATCACCCAGGCTATCATCCCCTTAAAAGTCTGTATAAGCACTAGTTAAAAATTATGTACAATATATGGCCGCAAATGAGGTGCTTGTGTAGGTCGCCCTCGACATTTGATCTGCCTCTGTATGTATGCATAAGTTTAGTTGATTAAGTTGGTTTACTATCATGAGAGAGTCCTCTAACAAAGGAATACTTATTTACATACTGGAATTAGAACTTAGATATCAAAATAGGACAAAAGCTGGATCAAACAAACCCTGGATCCTGTGATGATTTCGTAAGCTGTAACAAGCTTGTATTGATGCATATCGTACAGCTTGACCTCTGTAGCAAGGCACACACGGCAAACGTGCACTTCCTCTGACATTTTACATATATTTTCTCACAATAAACATTAATAATCAACCAAAACACGTTGGTTTAGTTTTCATTCATCAACAAACAAATCAAAGAGGATAAATAATATAATAATATACAAAGTGGATATAATTCCCTACGTATGTTTGTTTGCGCCACAGGTTTGCGCTTTCAGGGCAGGCTAAGACTCATTAGCCATACTGCCTTGTCTTCAGTACATATATTTTATTTCAGTAGGTAATTAGCATAGTATTACAAGCGGCTTACAGTAGCGCAACGAATGTATTTACGCAGAGCAACGGAAGGGTACTTAACAGACATGCCCCAAAGATCCTCAGCATTTTTTAGTTTCATCAAATTAATGTTAAGATTAATTTTTCGAAATGTAAAGTGTTCTTCGCACTTTGGTACATTTTATAGAAGTAATTGATTTGCGAGAACAGGCGACGAGTCAAGGCTCTCGGTAGTTTTGAGTGGAACATTTGTAAAGAAAGATTCAAATTCTTCTGTTACCTCCGAAGTTTTAGAAATGAGACAATAATCAGTTTGTAAGACATATTGTTTCTCTCGCCGCTTCGTTTTCCCCGTTCTATTTCTATAATAATTACGTTCCAAACAGCTTTTATTTTATTTTCAGAATATTTAATTTCCTTAGAGATGAAGTTGGCTTTAGCTGCCAAACAATTTCTTTAAAATAATTTTGAATAATCTTTAACATACTCAACAAACTTAAGATCAAAGTTGTATGTCTTTTGTTCGTAAAGCGAAAACAATTTTTTTCTACTCTTGTTAATACATGATTTTATTTACCTACAGTCGCCTAGTCACTAAACTTGAATTTTTCATTAACGTTGTTTTTAATTTGAATATATTTTCAAACTCTGTACTGAGCACTTCAAAATATAAGTTGAAGAAACTATTCGAGTCTTATTGATCTAACATTGAGATTGGTTGCTTTTGGACAAGTACATCTTTGTACATCTCTCATCTATGAGTAGTGACAGGTCCCGTTTAGACTGTAATTATTTCTCTACTTCTTTCACATGGAAATAGTACAAGCTGACCACTATGATCAGATTTTATACAGTTTTGTCTGTGTTTGCATTTACAGAAAACATTATCTAAACTTGTAGCTGATGTTACTGTCACTCTAGTAGGCTCGTGAAACAAAAAATCTAGATCAAACGACTTGAATAAGCTTATTAATCTTGTTGTTAAATTTGTCCTTTCCATGATATTTCCATTGAAATCGCCGTAAACAATGATAGATTTGCTACAAACGTAATGATTACATGCTCAGTGTTTGCTACCTTTGCATAATATGCTTAAGGCATCTTCTAAAACATTTTCGAAAACTAAGAAACTTTCATCCTTTGGGGGTCTGTACACACATAATATGACATGTTTCTCCAATTCAATACATGATAATTCAACATTTCCCTCACCGAAACATGTCTTTTTACGTTCTTTGGCTTTAAAAAAAAAACGAAGAAAAATAAGTGAGCCTCCACATTAAGCAACCTTTCGATTGAAGTAACTGGCCATATAATAATTATCGAAGCTAAACATCACTTGATTTTCTTTAAGCCAGTGTTGGGTGATACAAAGGATTTCAACCAAATATTTATTCAAAAACATTTCTATTTCTAGTTCTTTGCCGGAAAAGGTCTGAAAATTTGGATGTAGGTACTAATGAAAGAGTTGACTTTCCTGTTGTCTTAAGTTTTTATTTAAATCAAGAGATCGCGAATTCGAATCGTCTGCTGCGGCCCTGCGGACCGTACTCATTGGTACGGCTAGCAGCCGCGCTATGCCCGCGGCGCTACAGTCGATGTTTCGTTCCTCCATCGTTATACATTTTATTACCGATTGAATACAGTCGGTACGGTAAAGAATACTATACGCTAATTACTTAGCTAGCAGTCGCTTTTGTCTATTAGAGAGAAATAGTCTCATTTGTTAATGTACAGTTACGATCAAAACTGTTCTAATCAAAATACAAAATGTAGTCAGAGTGTCTACATGTCAGGTTGTATAAATAAAGATTTATGTCAAATAACTTTTTGTTATAATACTGCCATTGGTTAGAGCAATATGGGAAAACGCAGAATGTGACCTTACAATTTTACTTACTGTTTACTTAATTCAATCATACTATCTACACTATTTTTAAGCTACTTTATAACTTTTTTCGCGGGCTAAGAGGGGACCGAATCAAGAAATTTCGTAACAAAAATAAAACCTAACACCCAAAAAAAAAATATATATTGAGTTCTAAAAAACTTACAGTGCCATCTATCTATCCATCATGATGATGATGATGATGACGATGACGATGATGATGATTATTAACTTTCTTAGTGTTAATTTATTACTTAAACATACCGCGCCCCAAGGACTGTATGGTACTGGTAAATACTGCATAAATAAAAAAATATAAAATAATTATAATTGCACAAGTTGATAAAAAATGCTATGCAATAGCTTTACCGCGGCAGTCCCCGAGTGCCAATTTAGTTACTTGCAAACTATTTCCTATCATAATTTCTATGGATGTTTACTTTTCAAAAGTATCCTACTAAAACATACATATCCCTTTTTTAACTTAGCAAAGTACCTTAGCAAAGTACAAACAGAAAAACTATGAATCATCACAACCAAATAATCGATTTTAGCATCCGATCGGTATTAATACCGATCTTTCAATTGTTGATTTACCGCACAGCACAGCACTACCCGCAAAACCTCTGTCGGCCATTTTTGCCTGCCTGCCACCGTAGATCTGTGCCTGCCACAGAAAACAGAAATGGCGAGGATTGTAAAGATAAAATAAAATTCTGTGGAGGGCTTTGAAGACTATCTGTGGCAAATGGATACTGCCGAAGTTTTTGAATCTGATCAAGATTCAGATAGTTCGTATGTGAGTAAAATAATACTTTAATTCATATGGACAGATAACGTATTTGGTGAGGATAAGGCAAATCATCAGAAAACTACCTATTTACCTACGTAGATCTACATTATAAAGAATGATAGGGTAAGTAGGCTTAAAACTTAACAAAGTTGGGTGCCCTGCCGGTAGGTCTAAAATTTGTTTAAAAATTTGAACCACTTCACTGTTTTGGAGATAGAGTCACCATCTCGGTTGAGGTGCACTTATGAGGCATAAGAGGCATGCGTATGTAGGTGCCTGGAGGTAGGATTTTATATTTTTTTGTATGGCCCTTTTTATTGCACCCCAACCCCCTTAATAAATATGCTTAATGATAGGCAATAAAATAAATCTAGTATAGAGAGTTCCTAAAGCTATTTTGCTAACACAGGTACTGGTCTATCACTATACAGATATCACCTCTGAACGAGCGAGGAGGTGACAGGCCTCTGTTATGCACATGGGTGTCAGCAGAATCATTTACAGGGGGGAGCATCTACTTCTATGCACTTTGAAATGCAGTACAACCCAGAAAGTGATAAAATAATTAAATTCTGTGTTTTAAAATAGCATATGTAAATTCATATCTCAAATTTTAGGATTCCGAAACACTAGCTGAAGATAAGCTCTTCAAGCATAGAAGAGAATGAGATTTCAATCCTTCTTTGACTGGATTACTCCTCCTTATGGCTATCAATAATAATTTATCCAACACAACAACCTTCTCTAAATGAGTGTCACAGCAAGCATGATTTTTTTTGTACATATGAAAACATATCTTTATTCAGTGTATTTCATTCCAAGTCAGGGTGGTGCAAGTGCACCCCCTTGCACCGCCCTGCCAGTGCCCATGGTTATGCAGCAGGTACATCATGATTGATGTGTCGCTCCTCACATTGCTCGCTGCTGCCATGCATAGCCTCAGTTGAGTCCTGTTTTAAATTTCTTGGCTACTTAAACAGTAAATTTTATTCCAGGTTCAAGTTATTGAAGAGGAGGATAATGTTGGTGCCAATGTGGTACTGTCCACTACATCACCACCACCTTCTAGTCGTGAGTACCCATAGCAGTGTATGCAATATGTATCTATGTTCATCTCTAATAGGATAAAATATGAGTCCATATCTGGCCGTACTGTCTAACTGATTTGCTTAATTTAAAAAAAAATGAAAGGTATTGATGCACAGATTTGTTATCAATCAATACAAGCATTGAAAGTCACCAAACTTTCACCCTTCTTGCAAAATATGTATTTAAAAAATATAAAGTCTAACACAACTCCCTCCGGCAGTCTAACACAACTCCCTCCGGCCATTCTATCCAACTGATTTGCTTGATTATTTTTTAATGAAAGATACAGCTCGTGCCAAACTTTATTACTAATCTGAACCGTTATGCGAGTGCTTACTGCGCCGGTATAACCGAGTAGTAGGTACCTTTATGTCCTGCTAACACTCAAAGTTTGCTACTGTGACCAACTTCAGTTAGTAGTAAAGTTATAATAAAGTTAGTAGGTGCGATGTGTATTGATGGATAAATTTTTCATCAAGTATTGAAAGATCTGTCCGGCCGTTCTATCAAGCAGATTTGCTTATCTTATAAAAATAAAGGTATTGATGCACAGATTTGTCATTAAGCAGTACAAGCATTGAAAATCACCAAATGTTCGCCCTTCTCAAGTAACACTCAAACGCGATTTTCATAGCTTTCTTTCTCAATGTCTGGTTCTAATTGAACATTTGCTAGAACAAGCTCTTTCATTTGAGCTCCCATTTAAATTGGTTTAATTGGAGGGAAGCTAGGTGTGAACATTCAACACGCACATTCTCGCACACCCTGCAACATCAATGGCGATTTGCTTGCAGGTTGCCCTCCTTCGAAAAATAAAATTAAAAGAAATAATTCTGCCGAGCAGCACGGGTCCACCTTGTTTAATCTAAAAATGCTTATAATAAAAATTCAAATATAAACAGAACCCACTTTTACTTGGAATCAAGATTTAAATTACCAGTTTTTTATGTTTGAACAAAGAATAAGTAAAAAGAGAATATGTGTGTGATTGTCCGAGGCTCGTGTGTGCATGGCGTGTCTGAATTGTAGCAAATTTACAGAGGCATCCTGCCTCAGTATGAGGCTGCCTACAATGTGTATTCACCTTAATACTCACCAAAAATATTTGTGTGTATATGTGTGTGTGTGTGTGTGTGTGTGAGTGGATGTATAAAATATGAAAAATTAGTTATTATGGTAATATTACAAGAAATATAAACAATTTTCTCTCTGTTGAAAATTGAATACAACTGGACTTTCAGAGTTTGAAATATACCCTTCATATGTAGAAACACACAATGTTATAAAAATACATTAGAGAATACTATTTATTTTCAGAAACCACGCAAGTCCTGCAGGTGATTTCTTCACGTGTTCGGAATCAAAACACAGTCAAATGTAGTCCAAACAAACTCAGAGGCACCCCTATGAAACTTTCAAAGCCCATTGTATGTGAGGCTATAGAGTTTGATGGCTACGTTATACAAACTGTGAAAGAAGAAGCATCGGAGGATGAAAAGCAATATGCAATAACTATGAAAGAAGAAGCATCAGAGGACGAACAGAAATACGGAATAACTGATGTTATGCAGAACACTGAAAGCACCATGATGGAGTCTACTTCTGAAATGGTGAGTATAACCCATGCATATACAGGAACTATTAATGGTGGCTAGTCTCATGCTATTTCACTTACATTGTATATCTGTCTATACTCACAATGCAATGCTGAGAACAACAAAACAATCAATCTGGATTGAGCACACACTGTCTCCACGAGTTGACTGTATCTTCTGTATATATAAAAGGAAAAGGTGACTGACTGGTATATTAATGCACAGCTCAGACCACTGGACGGTTCGGGTTGAAATTTGGCTCAAAGATAGCAATTATGACATAGGCAACCGCTAAGAAGGGATCTGAGCGGCGACGCTGCGGGCACCCACTAGTCTTTTTTAAAGCACTAGCTGTTCCGGCGAACTTCGTTCCACCTTACACTACACTACCTACACTACTCTACTCTACACTACACTACACTACACTACCCTGCCCTACCCTATCCTACGTACACTACACTACGCTACCCTACCCTACCCTACCCTACCCTACCCTACACTACACTACCCTACCCTAGCATACACTACCCTACCCTACCCTGCCCTACACTACCCTACCCTACCCTACATACACTTCACTACACTACCCTACCCTACCCTACACTACACTACCCTACCCTACCCAACACTTCCCTACCCTACACTACCCTACCCTACACTACCCTACCCTACACTACACTACCCTACCATACCCTACCCTAACTACACTACACCTACACTACACTACACTCTACACTACACTACCCTGCCCTAAAACCAATTATTTTTGACTGATATGTTTTTTTATGAATGAATATCATTATTTAATACTTATTATCCTATTTCGGACGAAGACAAATGCAAAAACATAAAAATCATAAAAATTGTTCCAGCCGTTCTTGAGTTATAAATGGTGTAACTAACACGACTTCCTTTTATATATATAGATGTCGGGTAGCTTTGATAATTTTTCATAGACAATGAGCACAACTTGTTCTTTAGCAAGCAAATCTTAAAGTTTATTGCGGAATAAAACAATTATTTATTTATTATTAATTATCTTCTTTGGCATGTGATGATGTTGATAAAAAAGAGTGTCTTGTTACACAGTTTTAAAGTCCAATTTAATTTTGAACAAAACCCTTATTTATTGTTAGCTCCATCATTTTTTAAATTCACAATTGGTAAGCATCATATCAGGTCCTCATCTCACATCTAGTTTAAATCGACATGTAACTACCTGGCACTGCCGGGCCGAAGACAATGTTTATTTAGTTCCTGAGTATGAAGGTTACCTATCAATCTGTTCTGACCACAGATTCTGCTGAGTAAAGGCAGTCTCGCGCTGAGGCAGTCTCGCGCTGAGGCAGTCTCGCGCTGAGGCAGTCTCAGATCAAAGAGGTTCTGTCAGGTTGAAGCCACTTTTTGAAACATGTATGCAGTATCGGTGTGTGTGCGTGTCTTCGACGACGTTTTAGCAAATATTATCGAGTAAAACTACTCCAGTTTTGATATCTTTGTGTGCGTGTACAGTGTACATACAGGTTTGGAGTCCTCGGATGAAAAATATAACTTTGGAGTAGTTTTTTATTTTTTTTGTTTCACATTGAATATACTTGGGGTCTATTTGAACTTTTATTTGATTTGAGGATTCTCAGGAGGCAGTGTGCCTCTGTGTATTTTCTCACATGAAGCGCACTCTTCGCGAGCTGTCCTTGGTGGGGCTGCGCGCCTTGATGCTGCCTCTTAGTAATACATACGCACCTTAAGGGTCCCCAGGAGGCTCGAGTTTCCATACAAACGTAGTTCCGCTTCAATACAAGAAGTACATAAACTACATGCCGTATTGAATCAAAACTTTGCGAATATATTGAGTAGACACATATCGATGCTTGTAATTAGTTTTCGATGTACTAATATAAAACGGAAAAATAAAAGAAGTTTCAAACTTTCAGTACAAAACTAATTTAAGCCTTCGTTTAGTTATGTTTAAATTTACTACAATGAAAACTAATCACAAACATCGATATGTGTCAACTCTATAAATTTGCAAAGTTTTGATTCAATCCGGCATGCACGTTTTGTATGAGCGGAACTACTATGTTTGTATGGAAACTCGATCCTCCTGGGGACCAAACCAGACAAAGTATATATATTAGTACTAACATATAGTATGGACACACCCTGCCTCTCTACATTGCGACCTCACCCCCTCGTTACCCAGATTGATACCGATTGGTTACAGTTTAGTTGTCGAACGTATAGGTATTCACCGCCATTTTGTTTGTTCCGTCATTCCTTTGGCCCGTTGTATGAGGTGTCCAGGGTGTGCTTAAGATTTCTATGTCTGTGTTTCAATTGAAATTTCTTTATAGCAGTCCCAGTCCAAGGTGACGCTGAAGGAGGTGATACACTACGAGTTGCTGTACCCCGGGGGCCCCATGGAGCAGGTGAAGGTGGAACACGTGATCGACGAGCACGACTACGCGCCCCTCCACCAGACCCGGACAAGGAATATTTTTGCGGCGTGGTGAGTGTCTTGATTCCTTTTCCTTACTGAATGGAGGGTGAACTTATGGAACTGAACAACTCCCCAAGGAACCTATACAATTGGAGACAAAACATTCGCACCCGTTAAACTTTACTATTTTTAACCCCCGACGCAAATAGAGGGGGTGTTATGAGTATAACGTGTGTATCTGTGTAGTTCTTAAACGAATGAACCGATTTTGTTCCTTTTTTTTGTTTAAAAGCTGACATGACGAGGTAGTTTTTAGCTATAATTTATGAAGATCTTTTCAGCCGTTTGAAGATCATCAGCTCTTTTCTAGGTGATGAAGGGATGTGGGCAACTTTTAATGGTCTGATCAATTCGAAATTTGGTGTCCTGTTAGTGTAGCAATATTGCAAAAATATGGTAACCTTGACCTAATGCTGCAGCATCTTCTGGAATCTGCAGGATACCCAACTACTCACTAACTTACAGAAGAGACACCGTGTTTGAGCTCATTGGAATAGTTTCAATGAATAGATGTTATATAGAACATGGTAACCTTGACCTGATGCTGCAGTATCTCCTAGAATTTGCAAGATACCCAACCCCTCATAAACTTACAGCAGAGGCATCGTTATGGGATCATTGGAATAGTCTCAATGAATAAATGGTAGATAAAACATGATAAATTTGACCTGAAGCTGCAGCATCTCCTGGTATCTGCAGGATACCCAACTTCTTACCACTTACAGCAGAGGTATCGTGTTTGGGATACGTAAAGTTTAAAAAGCATGAAATATAACTTAAATTAAAAATGTAAACAACCCCCGACTAAAAACCGCTAAATAGTAGAAAATAATAACTTTCGGCCTTTAAGTTTAATATGAGTAGTTATACTTTGATCTAAGACTCGTCGCTGGGGACCGCTAAAAATAGATTAAAAACACAGCTACATAAAGCTAATAACTCTACTACAACTAATTATTACTAATAATTTCACAACTTAGTCATAATTTTACTTATATTAAACTTTAAGGGCCAAGACATATTATTTTGAAATTTTTAGCGGTTTTTTAACCGACTTCAAAAAAAGGAGAAGGTTTCTCAATTCCACCGTATAATATATATATTTTTATGTGTGTTCGCGGATAACTTCGTCGTTTATGAACCGATTTTGATGATTCTTTTTTTGTTGGAAAGGAGATATCCCAAGGATGGTACCATGATAAGGAAACAAGGATCTGATGATGGCATCCCGGAGAAATCGAGGGGAACCTTAGTTTCCTGTTTGAAGTCGGTTTTCTTTTGTTCAAAATTATTATTATCGGGGGTTTTTTTATTTTACATTTAGTATTTACCCCCTTCTCAGCGCATCAGAATATTTTGGAGTTCACTCCTTAGAACTGATTCATATTAGAGCTTGATATGAAAAATATGTGAGGAGGTAAAATCGAGTGTTGATCGAAATGTGATACAAACTTTTAGTGTCATTAGGGTTTTTTTGGTCACGAAGGCTAAGGAAACATGCCGCCTAATGCGAGCTTAAAGCCGTGCTCCGAGGTGGGGCAAGGCCGGAGACCTGAGGCCGAAAAAACAATGTTTCATGAGTAAACTCAATTCGCGCGTCACTTTTTTTTGCCACTATTAGCCGCCCTAATATCTGGTCGCCCTAGGCCCGGGCCTAGTCGGAGGCCTGTCTCTGTCAAGGCCTTTTCTAACCGCAAACATCTAACTTTGCATAGGGAAAATAACCTTATCATTCTAGGAAATCAGCTTAGGTCATCTTTGACTTAGCTGTTTCCCTTGGAACCTGCCAAAAGTCGTTGAATCTCGGTTACCGCTGTATGATTTCCTCTCCATAGGGAGCATAACTGGACTCATGCTAGGTAATAGATTGCTCATCTATGTATGGGAAAACCCAAAACTCGCTCCGATTGCTCAGGTTGTATTGGGAGAGTTGTTCAGCGTGAAAGATATGCAAATAAGGGATATATGAAAGATAGAGAGGGAAATTAGTCTTTGAGAAAATTTCTCATATTTCAGTAACGTGATGTTTAGGTGAGACTGGGCCTCGAACTGCACCCTTGTGCCGAATCCATCACTTACTGCCCCCCCCGCCCTAAACAATGTACTGTTTCCCCTTAGTGCGGCAAGTCTTACACATCCGAGAAGTCGGTCCGGCAGCACATGACTCGCACCCACGGGATCTCCCACCCCAAAACCAAGAAGAAACGAGAGAAGACCTTGAAGAAGGTAGTGTGTGAGCTGTGCGGAAAGAATTACACGGTGAGTGCTATTAGAGGGTTTTAGCTTACATTAATTGCAGCACAAGATTATTTTTTTCTAGGATCGTTTGGTATCGTGTGGGTGTGCCAAATCTTAATTTGTGATCTCAAAAGTGGGGGGGGGGGGGGGAGGTGGGGAGACAATTTTTGGTGGGCGAAAAACGTCGAAATTTTAGGCCCTTTTCCAGTTTTTCATTTATAACTCGAAAACGGTCCATATTTTGTAAATAATCGTGCTATAGTAAATTAAAGAAAACAAGATTTCGCGTCGATAAAAAAAATTTCTAAGTTGGTCCAGTAGTTCAATTTTTTATAGGGATCCAAAAAACAGCAAATTTTATCAACTTTGTAAAGTAACTTAGATCATTCCCTTCTTCCTAAAAGTTGTAGGTAGACCATCAATCTGTGAGTTCAAAAAGCACCAATTTTTAATTTTTTTTAAAGCAAAATTGGAGTAAACGTTAAATTAGTTAATTTTGTAATGAAACCATAAAGTGTGTACTTAAGCTGTAAACTTCCCTAATACAATAAAATAAATAATAAATCATCATATCAAATCATATACGTCCCCACCGAGGGGCCTGAATTAGGGCAATCGGCCTCAGTAGACCACATGGGCACAGTGCGAGTTGGCCGACTTCACATAAAATCTTTGAGTTTCTTCGCAGGCGTGTGCAGGTTTTCTTACGATGTTTTCCTTGATAAGCGTCAGATAAACGTAGATATGAAATCGAAATTCGAAAACACATTGGTACGTGGCAGGATTCGAACCACGACCTCCCGGACATGAGGTAGCGGCCGTAACCGCCGCACCACCGACGCTCGAAAATAATAAATCAATTTATTTATTATTTATACAATTGATAAAAAGAATGTTATAAAAAATTACAATACTAATACATCAAAAACCTTTACAGGTTTATCCGTGTACTAGTTACTATCGTTGCTGACAAAATACACTTAAGCTGAATTTTTATAAAATTAATTAGGTTGCTAGAAAGCAGCCTACCCGTCCAGCACATGGTTATATTTATGCGTCCAGCGCACCCTGGGCAAGACTGCGAAGACAGTGAGTCGGTAACGCAGTTTGTCTGAGCCTTTCGCCTTGGATGGTAAATCAAGACGTCCACCGGCCCTTTTTAGGGCCATCCCAACGGACTTTCTAAAGGCCATAACAGAGTAACCACGAGGCAAACAGCCGACCTCTAACCTCTAAACCAGCACTGAGCGTCATTTCAGTCAATATAGAAGGTTTTTCCGAAAACAAATCAGCAATCTTGTCCGAACTCTGCCTCAAACATGGGGCAAGCATAATAAGTGTCCAAGGAACCCACCGCGGTATGGACCAACCTAGAACCCATGTTCCTGGATTTTCCTTAGTAGCCGAAATCCCTCACCCAAAACACGGCAGCGCTATGTTTGTTGGCGGAGTGGAGTCTATCTGTTGCTCGTCCGAAGATTAAATTGAGCAAATCACAGTAGACCTTCATTGTACCGTAACATCAGTGTATAAGCCACCTGCTGTGCCATTTCGATTCCACAAACCTATCAACTCCGACAATCAAAACATCAAAGTCGTCGTTGGCGACTTCAATAGCCACAGCTCTGCCTAGGGCTACCGGGATACAGAGGCGGATCGTCAAGCAGTTCAAAAGTGGACAGATGCACAGGAAGTAACATTGATTCACATGCCAAGTTATCGGCCGCATTCAGCACGCGAGCTAACATAGATCCACATGTCAAGTTATCGGCCGCATTCAGGACACGAGCTAACATTGATCTACATGCCAAGTTATCGGCCGCATTCAGCACACGAGCTAACATTGATCCACATGCCAAGTTGTCGGCCGCATTCAGCACACGAGCTAATATTGATCCACATGCCAAGTTATCGGCCGCATTCAGCACACGAGCTAACATTGATCCACAATGCCAAGTTACTTCTGTTTACTAAAGAACGGTTATTTCAAAATATGGACCGTTTTCGAGTTAATAGCAAAAACCTGGAAAGTCGGAATATTTTCGAGATTATTCTCCCCTTTAAAAGTTGTCCCCCCACTTTCAAGGTCGCAAACTTAGATTTGGCACACCCAATGATACCAAACGATCGTAGAAAAAAATATCTTGCCGGAATTAGTGTAAGCTGAACCACTTTTTGGATATGGGCCTATATACAGGTTTATTTACAATCCGTACAGTCCTATACGACGGTGAGTCCTATACAAGATTATTCATCAGTGCTATACAAAATAATTTACTACATTTTATATGGTGAGTGCTATACAAAATTATCTATACATATAATAAAACTAATCTAATCTTAGAATGGCTAGAATAGAAGATTAGAATGGCTCTCAAACAGCTCAAGAACAACAAGGCACCGGGTGATGATGGAATAACGGCTGAACTTCTGAAAGCAGGTGGATCACCGGTACTAATGCTCTTCAGAAGTTATTCCGTTATACTCGAGGGACAAACGCCTAAGGCATGGCACAGAAGTGTGGTCGTGCTATTCTTCAAAAAGGGTGACAACACGCTGCTGAAGAACTACAGACCCATCTCACTTCTGAGCCATGTCTACAAGCTGTTTTCGAGAGTCATTACGAATCGTCTCGCACGCAGGTTTGACGACTTCCAGCCTCCCGTACAAGCCGGCTTCCGAAAAGTCTTTAGTATCATAGACCAAATACATACGCTGCGGCAGATTATACCGGAAAACGTAGCGTAGGCAGGCCTCCCACGCGGTGGACCGACGACCTGGTGAAGATCGCGGGAAGCCGATGGACGCGCGCAGCGCAGGACCGGTCGTCGTGGAAATCCTTGGGGGAGGCCTTTGTCCAGCAATGGACGATTTTTGGCTGATATGATGATGATAATAAAACTGTAACGGGGCCATGTCTTTACATGAAATATTTTTGGAAAATAATAACTGTGGTGGACATTACTAACGATATAGAGGCCAAAACAACAACTTTTGGAATTTTTGTCTGTCTGTATGTTCGCGCATCATGCAAAAACTACCAGGCCGATTTTGATAAAATTTTGTATGATGGTTTCTTATAGGCTGGGTTAACATATAGCATATTTTTTATCCCGAAAAATTCAAGAGATCCCGTGGGAAAATTTAAAACCTCCACGCGGAAGAAGTCGCGGGCATAGCTAGCTTACAATATTTTGATTATCTGGGATTGAAAATATGATCGCACGTGACCGTATTTGTCCCCCATGGTTTTCCTTTTCTAAAAACATTTTATTTACAGCGATCTTTCGGGCTATCCTGATTAGCAGTCGTCGGTCTACCGCGTGGGAGGCCTGCCTACACTACGTTTTCCGGTGCGCGGTCGCCACTCGAGATTTCTACTGCCCCAACGGCCATCTATTCTAAAGCCGATGGATGCGGGCAGCGCAGGAACGGTCGTCGTAGAAATCCTTGGGGGAGGCTTTTGTCCAGCAGTGTACGTTTTTCGGCTGACATGCTGATGATGTCATTTTAATGGTTGGATAAGATACACCTTTTTACCTGCTATGTTCTGGCAAATGAATTGTTTGTATGAATTATAATGGCACGTTGTACTTTTTGTTGCCTCACAGTCGGGCGCGGCGCTGCGCTACCACCAGCGCGTGCACACGGGGGAGAGGCCCTACCAGTGCCCGCAATGCCCCAAAGCCTTCACCATGCCGCTCTTCTTACAGGTAAGTCCACAACGCTACCGACCGATAGCTATTAGATTACATTATTTATTACCCGAGTGCGAAGAAAGGAGGGTTAAGTTTTTGACAGTCTATGTATGTATGTATGAATGTTCATCTGTTCCCTCGTATACCCTAAACCTCTTAACCGATCTTAACAAAAGTGGTGTCATCGGTTTTGTGCTATCACTCCGCGTGTCATCCCTACTAATATTATAAATGCGAGAGTAACTCTGTCTGTCTGTTACGCTTTCCCGCGAAAACTACTGAACGGATTTGGCTGAAATTTGGTAGGTAGACAGATTAGGACCTGGCTTAAGACATAGGCTACTTTTTACCACGCTCGCGAGCCGCTTGCGGCTCGCGCACTGCGCACCCTCGCAAAGTCATAGAAACGTGGTCCACGCGGGTGAAGCCGCGGGAAACAGCTAGTAGGATATAAAGAATTAAAAAAAAATCAACATGGCGGATTTATAGGTGAATTACGAAACCCAATGGTTTTTTTTTAGATATTACTATCATGTATGATATCAAAAGAAAGGTCTTTCGTTTACATGTAGTAACACATAGAGTAAAAGCTTGTTAATACTAGTGGCTCTGTGATCTGTAGACCTCGCGAGATTTTTGAAATGGTTGAAATATATATTTTGTACGTTATCAAGCCCCGGCTACGCCATTTCGAAAAATTTCCAAAAACTAAATTGACCAAAAATCCATTTTATTATAGAATCTGCTTACAAAATTTCACGAGAATCGGTTGAGAAATGCGACCTGTAGAGGAGAGCAGCCGCATTTACGAAATTATTTTTTCACATCACTTTTGGATATATATTTTTTTTATCCACAATTGATAAGCCCTTGGCATCATCTCACCTGATGGTAAGTGACGATGATGCCGAAGATGGAAGCGGGCTTACCAACATTCCCTTAGGCAATGAGTAACTGGTTATCTAGTCAAGTTATCTAATATGTTTGGCGGCAAGACTTAGAAAAGATGGTGGTAGCTAGCCAGTCCTGAAAATGCCCTTTACTTACGGGGCACGATCTGGGAAGTCCAAAAAATGATGATAATACTTGGCCTGGTCCAAGAGCTGCCACCTGTGGGTGGAGTACTGAACGACTGGTTTTGAGAGGTGGCCCCATCAATAAATAATAATAAACAAAACGTTAATTCAACATTAATTCAATAAAATAATAAAAAAGGCTATAATTTCATTAAACTTTGGAATATTTTTCTTATCAAGGCGCACGGCAGTGCCCTCCGCCAAGTCGAGCAGATAAGCACGGCCGTACTCGTTTTTCTCTTTGCAACTCAACGTATTTCCGAGCTCTTAATGTTTTTGTTCGGGACTAAAGAAATTTCTCGAATTTTATATTGCATTACTTACGTAATGCACATAGCACATACTCCAAATTACAAGTTTCTAACCCAACGCGGTCTCTTAAATATCGTTTATCGAAAATTCGATATTTCGTCACTCACTGATCATCAAAAAAATAAACCACTTCCAGGTGACGTAGAAAGTTGAAATTTGGCACGGAGGTAGGTAATTGAGAGTTTATAAAGGGAAAAGTCTGAAAACCGCAAATATCCACCTGGTGAAATAGGGGTTGTTAATAGGGAAGTCCGTCATTTCCAAAGTAAAAGAGCTTTGCTTCAACCAATAGACATCCCACAAGAAGCAGAACCGTCAAAAAAAAAAGGAAAATTCCTAACAAAAAGAAATGAGATCCCATCAAAAACATTCTTTTACGGGAGAGTCACGATAACTGTCAAATATTTACGTGAATTTTTTTTTGTATGATTATTATTTACAATTGGTAAGCCCTTGGCATCATCTCACCTGATGGTTAGTACAGCAATGAAAAGGGGGATTCTCGGATTTAACGCTTGTGAGCTGATGCAAAAGTTAACTTTTTTTGACCAATTGTTTAAAAATTATAGCTAGTGACTAAGGGCTTGGCAGCAGATACCATAAGTCTCCCGGGAAAGATTGGACCACCACCTGTCTGCAGCCACTGGAGGTGGTATACTTGTGATATAGGGTAACTAGTATCTCTTCTGTGATCTAGGTAGAACATCTGTGGTCCCTTAAGGAAATATTTTTATTTTATGTAGACCATAGGTTTTTGGGAAAAAAAATTGTTCAGAATCACGGGTAGAAATGTATGAAGTGATTTGTTTTGCCACAGATACACATACGCACACACACTGGAGAACGGCCGTACCCGTGCGCAGACTGCCCCAAGGCGTTCAGCAACCAGGCCGCGCTGCTCAGGCACACCAGGGTGAGTGCCACGTTGCTGTCTACCAGTGTCACTAATATTGGTCGACACCAGTGTCACTAGTATTGGTCGACACCAGTGTCACTAGTATTGGTCGACACCAGTGTTACTAGTATTGGTCGACACCAGTGTCACTAGTATTGGTCGACACCAGTGTCACTAGTATTGGTCGACACCAATGTCACTAGTATTGGTCGACACCAGTGTCACTAGTATTGGTCGACATGGACCTGGATCTTCTTCTTCTTATCGTGTGGCACAATTAACCGTGCTAATCAAGGGATAGACGGTGGTTGCCTGGTGTTGCACTTAGCATCACCCGCGGTCACGTGTAGAGTATTTAGATCAACACCTACGGACGTGTGCAACGCGACCTTCGTACACATCTGGAATTAGATGTATAGGTTTCCTCGCGATTTTTTCCTTCACCGTTAAAGCAATCGGTGAGTATATGTACGTAAGTTTATAAACACTCATTGGTACATTGGCCGTCTAGATTTGAACCCGAGACCTCTGGTTAGGAGGACCGCGTCGTCACCGGTTGAGCCACCGACGCCGAGAGACCTGGATAGTGTTCATTATCTTAACCACTCTATAACAACCCATAACGTCCGGTCTGCTCCCGAACCTCGGGGAGGATAGACCATATTTACTCCACACAGGAGGGCCAAGTCCGGGTTGTTGGAGGTTGTAGCGCGTGTTACGCGGGGGCTGGCGTCCCTTGGTGCGCGCGACCCCCGCCTCCCGGCACTTCGATTGGGACCTGAAAATGTGACACTTTTTTTAATTTTTTTAATTCACAGTTGGTAAGCCCTTGGCATCAACTCACCTGATGGTAAGTGACGATGATGAAGAAGATGGAAGCAGGCTTACCAAGATTCCTCAATGCAATGGAGAACTAGCTATCTTATTTTCAAGCCGGAACATATCAATGTTTGTTAACATTGATGTTTGGCGGCAAGACTTAGATAAGATGGTGGTAGCTGGCCAGGCGGGCTTAGAAAATGCCCTACCACCAACCAAACCGAGCCTTACAAGTTGACCCCGCCGGGAATCGAACCCGAAACCTACTGTTGCGAAGCGAATGGACTAACCATTACACCACGGTGGCGGTTATAACACTATTCATCTAAGATGCCGCAATTAATACCCACTTGTAATTTATAGTTTGCGTTTTATAGTTCCTTGCAAATTAGGTTCCGTAGTCAAACTAGGAACCTTTATAGTTTCGTCATGTCCGTCTGTCTGTACGTCGGTATGTCACAGCTTTTTGCAGACTATTACAGCTACATGTAAAGCTGAAATTTGGTGTGACTATATAAATCTGTGACCCTTATAAAGTTAATATTAACTTAAGTAAGTTAACGTAAGTTTGCAAGGAACTATAAAACGCAAACTATAAATTCCAAGTGGGTATTAATTGCGGCATCTTAGATAAATAGTGTAATGACCGCCTCCGTGGTGTAATGGTTAGTCCATTCGCTTCGCAACAGGAGGTTGCGGGTTCGATAAGTCTCGGTTTGGTTGGTGATAGGGCATTTTCTAAGCCCGCCTGGTTAGCTACCACCATCTTATCTAAGTCTTGCCGCCAAACATCAGTGTTAACAACATTTATGTGTTCCGGCTTGAAAATAAGATAGCTAGTTCTCCATTGCATTGGGGAATCTTGGTTAGCCCGCTTCCATCTTCTTCATCATCGTCACTTACCATCAGGTGAGTTGATGCCAAGGGCTTACCAACTGTGAATTAAAAAAAATAAAAAAAATGTCACATTTTTAGGTCCCAATCGAAGTGCCGGGAGGCGGGGGTCGCGCGCACCAATGGACGCCAGCCCCCGCGTAACACGCGCTACAACCTCCAACAACCCGGACTTGGCCCTCCTGTGTGGAGTAAATATGGTCTATCCTCCCCGAGGTTCGGGAGCAGACCGGACGTTATGGGTTGTTATAGAGTGGTTAAGATAATAAACACTATCCAGGTCTCTCGGCGTCGGTGGCTCAACCGGTGACAACGCGGTCCTCCTAACCAGAGGTCTCGGGTTCATATCTGGACGGCCAATGTACCAATGAGTGTTTATAAACTTACGTACATATACTCACCGATTGCTTTAACGGTGAAGGAAAACATCGCGAGGAAACCTACACATCTAATTCCAGATGTGTACGAAGGTCGCGTTAATTTAAAGTAAAAGAAAAGGGTAAAACATACTAAAAAGATAACGAGATGACGATGTAGGAAAGTTTTTACATAAATTAGCTCAATGCAACAGTATACCTAAATTTACAAAATTTACCTGAATTAAAGATTACCAAATAGATTAATTTTAGTAGTAGACCGGTTAGGCAACGATCGTCCCCTTCCCTAGGTATTAAAACGATAAAACCTAATAGTGAGATATAAATAATAATAAATTTTACTTAAAGTCAAAATTACCCCAAGGTTGTAAGTAACACCAGAAGGGAACACAAGATTCTTAAGTAACTTAAAATTTACGGTCCGTTAAAATAGCACGAGGTGAAGGAATTTGAAGGTTGAAAGTAGCACTTGATGTAGAAAAACAGAATCCCGCAGGGCAGCAACTATACTTGACGTCGCACGGCCTCGAACTCGAAGGCCGCACACGGTTACAATAATGAAAAAAAAATCACTTCCTTTGGAGCAAGAAGTTGGACGTGCCGCACAGCCCGCACAGCAATAAAGGGTGGCCGGCAGAACGCACAGCTCCTTCCCGGGATCCAACTACCCTTCAACCAAGTTCTGCACGGTGCGGCGCAGCAAAAGAAAGGGGCAGCTGGCAAAACGTCGTAGTATATTGTATCGTATCGTATCTTGCGCTATAGCTCCGTCTCAGGCTCTTCAGGAGCGGAATATCCTCGGGATTCCAAAAATGCGGCCGGAGTGAAAAGGCCCTCGGAAAACTTCAAAATATAACAATGAGATAACTAAAAAATTAAATATTTACAACCCAAAATAAATCAAACAAAATAGGGGATAGGACTGCTAGTCATTTGAGTTACATTTATGATCTGTCAAAAACGAAATTTTGTTCTAATAATGTTTGAAATACCCACAAGTGACGTCGTAGATTTTTAGCGTCATTGACGAACTTATTTTGAGAATTTGATCAATTAAAAATTGAAGACGTGATGGAAAAACAAAACAAGTGAGGTTTTTTGAAACTTCAAAAGGAGAGCAATTTACGAAATCATATTTCAGATTTTATTTTTGATGCAGTCCGATCCCCTATTCCACTGTCATCTCTTTTTTCTCCAACTTGTCAATCCTACACCGTTAATCAAAAAAATCAATACTACGACCAATAGCCGAAACCAAAAAGAATTTAATATGAAACAGCAAGAAAGGAGATCGGCTTTAAAGCGATACATTGCGCTTCACTACCTACTACAAGAAAAATCCAGAAAATCTGAAAAGTATTGAAAATAGTTGGGCGTACAATTAATTTAGAAGAAAAATTATCAAGGTCAAGCAGGCTCTCTTACTTTAGGAGTTATTAGCTGGGTGCGAAGTACTAGGTGGGGGTAATATAATCGATCGCAGAGCTCATAGTGGCAAAAGTAAAAATAATGTTGGCTCTGTCATCCGTCATATCTCATAGTAAATTGTTCAGATTTGGTTACCTAATTTTAATCAAACCCGGTCCTTAAAATAGTATTCATTTCGATCTGAAAACGATTTTTAATTTATCACTAGGGATACAGGAACAGTTACTCGTATATATGATTATTAATATTGAATGAAACCATTAAAGTAGCTTTATCTTGTTTTACAGTAAAACTACAACTAAAAATGAAGTAAACAAACCCTGACATGTTCAAAATAAAACACACGTTTTAAATTAATTTTACATACCTCATTTAATTTGAATGTCCAAAAAAGATTTTAAAACCTTTTCTCCACCCAAATCTAGGTATCACAGTTATTTTGGAAATAAATTAATATATAATTTTGGATTATAATAATATTTGTCACAATGTCGTGATTAAACGTCAAAACGTCATAGCCAACAAAGTTGCGGACGCTAGGTGGCGCTGAACTCGTGCACAGAGCCAATAGTCGACCAACTTAAGATGTACAGTTGGATTTGTAAAATAATCATAGATTTTCCATAAAAAAATATCTATACCAACTGCAAGAATAACTTTGTTAATAAAACAAACATACATTTATTTTTCCAAAATACCACCGGAACCCTACTTTGTGCGTGGTTCGACACGCACTTCGCCACTTTTTTGATAAAAGAACTGTTATGCCTCGGCGGAAATGGTAGGTGCATGTATTAATTAAAATTTATACTCGACCTGTAATTACTTATTTCCTTGCCTCTGCAATAATGTACGTGGCACAGACACAGTTTAAGTAGATTGTGAGTACATACCCATTTAGGAAGGGTTTCTCTGTGTCTGTAAATTCGCTCAAACGCGGACGCCCTGAGCCCGAGGCGTGCTTCGCCACGCAACTGTCTCCGAACACGTCTGATCGTACTCGGCGTCTCTTAACGTGTTCGCATCTTGACAGGTACACACAGGAGTAAAGCCGTACACCTGCGAGGAATGTGGCAAATCGTTCACACAGTCGAACTCCAGGAAGTTGCATATCCGCACAGTGCATCTAAAGCTGCCCGCGCCTTACATGTCAAAGCAGCGCCGGATGAGACTGCACAGGAAGAACGCGCTTGCACAGGTGAGAGAACGCACGTGCACAGGTGAGTGAACGCACGTGCACAGGTCAGAGAACGCACGGGTACTGATAAGAGTACGCTCTTGAACAGGTGATAGAACGCGCGTGCACAGATGAGAGAACGCGCAGATACAGATAAGAGGACGTGCTTGCACAGGTGAGAGAACGCGCGTGCACAGGTGAGAGAACGCGATTGCACAGGTGAGAGAACGCGCGTGCACAGGTGAGAGGATGCGCGTGCACAGGTGAGAGAATGCGCGTGCACAGGTGAGAACGCACGTGCACAGGTGAGAGAACGCACTTGCCCAGGTGAGAGAACGCGCGGGTACAGATAAGAGAACGCGCTTGCACAGGAGAGAGAACGCGCGTGCACAGGTGAGAGAACGCGCGGGTACAGATAAGAGGACGCGCTTGCACAGGTGAGAGAACGCGCGTGCACAGGTGTGAGAACGCGCGTGCACAGGTGAGAGAATGCGCGGGTACAGATAAAAGGACGTGCTTGCACAGGTGAGAGAACGCGCGTGCACAGGAGAGAGACCGCGCTTGCACAGGTGAGAGAATGCGCGGGTACAGATAAGAGGACGCGCTTGCACAGGTGAGAGAACGCGCGTGCACAGGAGAGAGAACGCGCTTGCACAGGTGAGAGAATGCGCGGGTAAGGATAAGAGGACGCACTTGCACAGGTGAGAGAACGCGCGTGCACAGGCGAGAGAATGCGCGGGTACAGATAAGAGGACGCGCTTGCACAGGTGAGAGAACGCGCGTGCACAGGCGAGAGAATGCGCGGGTACAGATAAGAGGACGCGCTTGCACAGGTGAGAGAACGCGCGTGCACAGGTGAGAAAATGCGCGGGTACAGATAAGAGGACGCACTTGCACAGGTGAGAGAACGCGCGTGCAAAGGAGAGAGAATGCGCGGGTACAGATAAGAGGACGCGCTTGCACAGGTGAGAGAACGCGCGTGCACAGGAGAGAGAACGCGCTTGCACAGGTGAGAGAACGCGCTTGCACAGGTGAGAGAACGCGCTTGCACAGGTGAGAGAACGCGCTTGCACAGGCGAGAGAACGCGCGTGCACAGGTGAGACAATACAGAAAAAAAAACACTATTATTAAAATAAATCACTTTCCCATACAAACCGAGAAATTGTTTACCCGCCCGTGCGTGTGCGCCCGACACCTTCGGTACACCTAAGTTTCCGTCCTTCCCAGGTCCACGTATTGCCAGTTTTTAGGGTTCCGTACCTCAAAAGGTAAAACCGGAACCCTTGTAAACTGGTGTGTCTGTCTGTCACAGGCAATTTTCTCGGAATTGAGTTGAAATTTAGTACACATACGAAAGTCGGTGACTCAAAGACGAACTTGTAAAAAATAATTTTCAAAATATATTGTGTGACATATCAAATAAAAAGGCTCGTTCTGAGAATCTCAAATAATTTTTTTTTTATAATTTTAAGATAAATAGTTTTGAATTTATTTTAAGAAATTTTAACGGCCTCCGTAGCATAATGTTAGTCCATTCGCTTCACACCAGGAGGTCGCGGGTTCGATTCCCGATGGGGTCAACTTGTAAGACTCGGTTTGGTTGGTGGTAGAGCATTTTCTAAGCCCGCCTGGCTAGCTACCACCCTATTATCTAAGTCTTGCCGCCAAACATCAGTGCTAACAACATTGATGTGTTCCTGCTTCAAGCTAAAATAGCCAGTTCTCCATTGCGTTGGGGAATCTTGGTAAGCCCGCTTCCATCTCCGGCATCATCGTCACTTACCATCAGGTGAGATGATGCCAAGGGCTTACCAAATGTAAATAAAAAAAAAATACGCGAAACTTGACCCCCCTTATCTCCAAAACTAATGGGCCTAAAATATTGAAAAAAAATTACAGTATATGTGCATGAAAGCATAGATTACAAGAAAATCTATGAGAAAATCCAAAATCCTTCCGTTCGCACAGGAAAAATGAAATTTCTATAGTCCAGAATAACTAGATCCCTATTTACCTAGTGGGTAGTTAAAGTTTTGGTGCGGAACCCTGTTTGTGTGACTCCGAGTCGCACTCGGTCGGTTTTTTATGCCTACCGCCTACCGGGAGTACCGGGAGCACCGGGAGTACCGGGTCACAACGAACGAAGCAACGAACGAGTCATCTCTTTGTGCCATGTGAATTATAATAACGATAATAATTTGTGTGATAATTGAAAACGCTAAACACGTTAAAAAACCGACTTCCATCGCAACAAATTAGTACATTTTTTGCATTATTATTTTTGGTTTTTGTTAATTTTATACTAAAGTACTACATCGATTTTGATAAAATTAATATTGGACCACACGGGAAGCACTAGCTTTCAAATAAAAAAAGAATCATATAAATCGGTTCACCCAGTCAAAAGTTCTGAGGTAACAAACATAAAAAAAAACATGCAGACGAATTGAGAACCTCCTCCTTTTTGAAGTCGCTTGAAAAGTGGAATAGGGATGACGAATGATAGTCATCTGAGTTACTTTTTATCATCTGTCAAAAACGACTTTTTGTTCTAAAAATGTTTGAAATACCTAGGCGTGACGTCATAGTTTAGCAGCGTCATTTATGTACTCATTTTGTGATTTTGGTGAGTTAAAAATCGAAGACTTGATGGAAAACAAAACAAGTAAGGTTTTCCGAAGTTTAAGTAGGAGGGCAATTTATTGATCAAGAATTCATAATTTATTTCTGATGCTGTCTTCATCCCTATTAAAAAAAGTTATTTTTTTCTGTATTCTTTACTAAATACAGAGTAACTCCTCAAAATAAATTCACTTGTATTTTTTTAACACCTGTATGTATTAAAAATATATGCATCTAAAACTCCCCGCGCCTACATGTCCGTAAAATCATTATTAGTCATCATATCAGCTCATATACGTCCCTACCGGGGGGCTCGAGCCTGCCCTGAATTAGGGCGATCAGGCCTTAGTCGACCACGCGGGCCCATTGCGGGTTGGTCGACTTCACACACAATCTTCGAGTTTCTTCGCAGGCGTGTGCAGGTTTCCTTACGAAGTTTTTCTCCACCGTAAGGCCGTCGAATAAACATACATATGAAATCGAAATTATAAAACATTCCAACACGTCTTCAAATATTTAAGTGATAAAATTCACAAAATAAGTTCGTCAATGCCACTAAAAATCTATGACGTCACTTGTGGGTATTTCAAACATTTTAGAACAAAATTTCGTATTTGACAGATCATAAAAAGTAACTCACCTCAACAACCGCGCAACAGTGACAAGTAGCTCCGTGTAATCCAAGTATAAAAAATAGAAAACAGTGTTAAAATGTACTAAATGTGTTATCATTGGATTGGTTTTAGTGGAAAATAATACTGCTAATGTTACACAAGAAAAATATTATAAGAAACTTAAAATATTTACGGTTTTGTGTTTGAACAGTTTAAATCATAAAAAATGGTGTTTTGTGCTTAAACTATATCAAATACTGTTTATACGTGTTAATAACTTCACCATAAACGCTTATTTATGTGAAAAGAACAGTGAAAGTAATAAAACAGATCAGAAATTGGAAATTAACACTATAACAGTCCGTTAAATTTTCAAATCAAATTCCCAGTGTTTGTGTGCGGTGATCGATCAGCTGTGTTAATGTATGAATGACTCATGCTATGTGTTCTCTTTTATCAACATCTTGTACACATACGAGGATACTGACTCAAAATTTTAATAAGATTCTCGTTGTTCGTCTAGGCTAGGGGCGACAACACCCGTATTTTTGCATAGAGGTTGTTCTTAAAAACCGCGGGTTCAAATCTGACTTCGGACCAAATTATTTTTTATTTATATATTTTTTTTTAATTTTTTTTTTTTGTTTTCTTCGCTTACACGTCATTATTCTGTTTGGGTATTCTTTGGAATTGTCAAAAAAAAAATGGCACGCGCTTGCGATAAATGCAAAAAAAAGATAGAAGACCGACAATTTTTAATTTGCGCAATTTGCAAAAACATACTACACCTGGATTGCTGCAATGTCTCGTTCCACCGATTCAAAATAATGACTCCAGTTAAAAAAGATTCCTGGAAATGTAAGGAATGTCTTCAAATGCCATTGTCACTACGCTCGAAATTGATTAACAATATCCAGAAAACTCCCAGCTATGTCACAGAGCGTAACAAATATAAGGTAAATGTATCCACAGATAATTCCTTCGAATCACTTTCGGATGACACGGATCAGAATACCACACAGGAAGAAACATCAGTTCTAAACAGAAGCTGCCCAGAGTTGGGTCACGTTTCCTCTGAGAAGCTAATAGAAATGATGGAAAAAATAAATAAATTGCAGGAAAACCTTGAAATAGCTGAAACTGAGATTGAGAATATGCTCTCTGAAAACTGTGCTCTAAAAAAACAAATTTCCAATAATGAAAGAAAAATCAAAGAACTAACCAATCTTTGCAAATCGGTTACAACGAGTTCTGTACCTAAAACCTGCAATAAAAACTTCACGACTAAAAGATCTACGAGCACGAAAAAACGGAAGAGCCTGAAAAAAGCAAAACTCAGCTTTTCTGTATCTGACATTGACACTCAACACGATCAACACAGTTTTATTGACGATATTTCCCTACAAGTCAATCCTAACATCTCTGAGGAAAATCGATGTATTGAAGACGGTCAAACCATGACACTACCGCCATCTATGAGAACTCCTGAGAACTGCAACAACAGTACTCAGCAACCAATACAGTCCAAACGCTCCGAGTCAGCCTCAGAGGCGTCGGCTATCTGCGATCCAACCGAGAAGAATGTATCTTCGCTAGATGGCGCTAGCTGTGTAAAATCTAAGCGCTATGTGTATATTTTAGGTGATCAACAACTAATAAATCTATCATCAAGAGTAACTAAATCTAGACAGGGAAAGTGGAATGATCATTACAATGTTTCTGGGTTTTTAATGAGCAATGCGTCAAGTTCGGTAATCCTGGATTATTGTACCAATTTTGCTAAAACTTTAAAAAATGGTGATATTGTTGTACTTAGTGTAGGCAGCAATGACAGTAACCCAGAAATATTGCACTATAATTTAAGCCTAATACTACATGCTTTGAGGAATGCCACTGTATTTCTTGTATTTGTTAATAAATCCACGCACCTAAATAAACGGACTTTGAACCATAATCTACATTTGTGGACTCAACATCTTGAGCATTGCACTTTTATCAATCCACAATGCCATAACTTATCGTTAAGGGAATTCCTAGAATACGTCTGTAATAGAATCAACTTTATCATTGACTGCGCTGACTATAACTTTAGGTACCTTAACTTCAAAAATGTTTTCAAGGAAATCTCTCAGACTCTTAAACATCATTCTAGGTATCCTATTTCCACAGAAATTAAATTAAAAAAAGGAAAAATTCCCTATTACTTTCCCGTGATCCAGTCGAAGCCAAACGAAAAGATTAAGAGCTCATGTGCAGGTGACCAGGTTAAAAAAGGGACAATTCTGTACTATTTTCGCCCAAAACCAAATATCACCGATCAAAAAACAACTAACTTCATAAAACCTGAGACGGATGACTTAGCTTTGCCGTGTAGTTTAAATAACGAGAAGCAGTTTTTTCGTCCCTAATGTAAATCGTTTTGTTCTACTTCATCAAAATATTCAGGGAGTATCATCAAAAACAGAACTAATACAGATAACTCTTTCTAATCTTAGTCCTCACACAGACCCTGACGTGATATGTCTAACCGAGACATTCATTAAATCCGGTGAAGAGAAATATATCAACATTAAGGGGTATGAAGTGGCATCATGCTACAGTCGAGATAAAAAAAGGGGTGGTTCGTGCATCTTGGTCAGGAGTGGTATGCCATTCAAGCATCTAAACTGTTTCGAGGAATTATCTGCTGATTTTCACTTCGAAAGTTGTTCGATACTGATTCCCCATAGTAATATTGTAATCGTATGTATCTACAGAACACCCTCAAAGAAAATAAGACACCTTGAGTACTTCTTTCACAAAATAGAACTCCTACTTCATAAGTGTTTAGTAAAATACCCAAAGAAAATGATAATAATTGCTGGGGATTTAAATATAAATATGCTGGAAAAAAATAGCACTACTACGCGTTTTACTGAAATAGTAAGTGCTTATAATCTACATCAACATATAACGCAGCCTACTAGAGGTTCATCATGTATTGACCAAATTTTAAGTAATCAACCAGAAGCGAAAGGATCAGTATTACCTCTATGGCTTTCTGATCACGATACCGCTCAAGTGTTGAAGTTCAAAGTACACTCAAAGAAGGTCATACCTAAATGTATATTCATTTTCAAACGTAGCTACAGTCATGATAATATCGAAAAGTTTAAAAACTGTATAAGTAGTTTGTCTTTTTCAGAGGTATATTCAGAGTCAGACATGAATAAAGCATTCAATCTTTTCTTCGACCTATTCAGTCTGTTTTACACACTTTGTTTTCCAGTTATGAAAATCAAATCTAAAGGAAAGCCATTTTTAAACTGGATAACTAAGGGTCTAAGGAAAAGCTGTCATACTAAAAAGATACTCCGTTATAAATATTATACACAAAAAAATGATCAAAATCGAAACACATATTTACACTACAATAAAATCCTCAGAAAGTGTATTTTTAATGCTAAAAAACGAAATAACAACAATTACATAATAAACAATAAAAATCTAGCAAAGGCAACCTGGGATGTCATAAACAGTGAATCTGGTACAATAAGTGTGGACAAATATATAGATGAAGTTAACAGTAACGGTAAAACAGTAACGGACCCAATACAAGTGGCCGAAGCTTTTAACCATTTTTACATCAATTTGACTAACGAAACAAATGATGACATTAAAAATACAAGTAATAATAGACAAAATAATTCAATATATTTGGCTCCAATTGACGAAACGTATGTGAATAGTATAATTATGTCCCTTAACAAAACAAATTCTGAGGGTTATGACTGCATTTGTACAAAAGTGGTTAAGAAATGCAAAGAGGAAATATGCAAAGTTATGGCTTATCTTATTAACTTGTCAATGGAAACTGGTACATTCCCAGATAAGCTTAAATACTCTGTTGTTAAACCTTTACATAAAAAAGGCTCAAAAAGTGAAATGGGCAATTATCGCCCAATTACAATTATACCAATATTTTCGAAAATTTTTGAGAAAGTTTTGCATAGTAAGTTAATGAGTTTCTTCACTAAATATAATATTATAAATCGTTACCAATATGGCTTTCAGAAACAAAAATCAACTGCCCTAGCAACTTTTAATCTCATAAGGGAAATTCTCAATGGCACCAATGCTAAATCTCATACGACTACCGTTTTTTTCGACCTGTCAAAGGCGTTCGATTTTGTCTCACATGAACTGCTTTTGACAAAACTAGAGAGATCTGGTATTCGAGGTCCAGCAAACAGATGGATATCTACATACCTTAAAGAAAGAAAGCAGTGTGTAGAAGTAAGTAAACTCAACAATAAGCATATAACGCAGACTTACAAATCAGAGTTTAGGTTAATCACACATGGCGTACCACAAGGGAGTGTACTCGGTCCTCTCTTATTCTTAATATATATAAACGATTTACCGGATACGACTAGACATAGAACAATGCTTTTTGCAGACGATATTTCAGTAATAGTGACAACTAATAAAAATTTGACATTTAATATTCACGAATCTGACATCAATAATGCCATCAAATCAATATACAAATGGGTAAACAGTAATAATTTGCAAATTAATTTAGACAAATCGACATACCTTAACTTTAACAATTATAATTTTAATTCATTAAATGTTGCTTGTAATGGACAAACCCTTAGAAGCGCTAGTAACGTTAAGTTTCTAGGTACTATTATTGACGAGAAGCTTGACTGGAAAGAACAGGTTGAAAAAGTATGTGCAAAAGTCAATAGTTTCAGTTTTGCTATTTATAAACTGACTAAGGTAGCGACAAGACATACTGCAGTCACAGCATACTTTGCTTACGTAGAATCGGTCCTCAGATACGGTCTCATAATATGGGGGAACAGTACTAATGTCAAAAAGGTTTTTATTGCGCAAAAAAAGTGTGTCCGTGCCATATTCGGTGTTTCACAAGATATTTCATGTAGGCCCCTATTTAGAAACCTAAAAATACTGCCACTACCTTGTCTTTATATACAAGAAATGGCAAAAGTAGTTCAACAAAATCAACATGTGTTCTACAAAAAAGTTAGTGACGTATCAGTTCGAAATAAGAGGAATCCTGACAGGTTAGTAACGGATGAGATTCCCAAAACAACGCGGTTTCAGAAAAATTGTTACTGGATGGGCCACATAATATATAATAAAATACCGCAATCGATTAGGGAATTGCCCTTTAACAAGTTTAAGGCAACATTGCATGATTGGCTTCTTCAGAACATGTTTTATTCCGTTGAGGATTTTCTAAAACATAAGCAATGTTAATCTGTAGTATTAATCTGTAGTATCATTATTTTATTTGAATTATGAATTTGGAAAATGTTGAATAATTACTTGGACCTACTTTATTTTATTTTATTATTTTTGTACTTATAAATAATATTTGCATGCTAATAACATTTAAATAGCTAAATAAGTGATTCTATAACTATTGTAAGATCTTTTATACTTACCTTATTTAAAAGCAAATAAAGCATTCTATTCTATTCTATTCTATTCTATTCTCAAATGACTAGCAGTCCGATCCCTATATCTCCATATCAATACCTAAAAACCAATTGCGAAAAAAAAATATAAAAAAATAAATGTGAATTTGCCAACAGGTGGAAACTGTGCTCGACACGGACTCCCAGTCCCAGTCGGAGTACCCGAGCCAGATGTCGTACGTCATCGACAACGGCTCGCTGGACGGCAGCTTAGTGGTCACCTACAGGTCTGAGGACGATTGACTGCGCAAGCACCGGCGCACACGAACATCTAGAGTTAAGTTGTAACCCAACGTCATATGGATTCTCCCCCTGGTAGAAACAGTCCCTTTTCAAAATGTCTCTTTCCCAAAACGACCCTTTTGTTAAAGTCACCACTGGTAGAAAAGGACCCTTTCTCAAAATGTCCCTTTCCCAAAACGACCCTTTTGTTAAAGTCACCACTGGTAGAAAAGGACCCTTTCTCAAAATGTCCCTTTCCCAAAACGACCCTTTTGTTAAAGTCAACTCTGGTAGGAATGGTACCTTTCTCAAAATGTCCCTTTCCCAAAACGACCCTTTTGTTAAAGTCAACTCCGGTAGGAATGGTACCTTTCTCAAAATGTTCCTTTTCCAAAACGACCCTTTTGTTAAAGTCACCACTGGTAGAAAAGGACCCTTTCTCAAAATGTCCCTTTCCCAAAACGACCCTTTTGTTAAAGTCAACTCTGGTAGGAATGGTACCTTTCTCAAAATGTCCCTTTCCCAAAACGACCCTTTTGTTAAAGTCAACTCCGGTAGGAATGGTACCTTTCTCAAAATGTTCCTTTTCCAAAACGACCCTTTTGTTAAAGTCACCACTGGTAGAAAAGGTACCTTTCTCAAAATGCCCCTTTCCCAAAACGACCCTTTTGTTAAAACTTAAAGTCAACTCCGGTAGGAATGGTACCTTTCTCAAAATTTTCCTTTTCCAAAACGACCCTTTTGTCAAGGTCACCCCCTGGTAGAAAAATGTCCCTTTCCCAAACTGCCCCCTTCTCGTAATGTCCTACCACGATTGTAAAGACATCCTGGCCGAGGCTGAGCGTCCAGCCCCCTCTCACACCATTCAATGCATTCAAGAAGTTTATATAGGTAAAACTGGAGACCACATTCTAAATAAATAAAGGAATATAGCCTTGAAATTTCTCGTTACCGCTCTGTCTCTTTCTAATTAGGGTAACAAACTCTATTTACACTATAAATCTATAAATAAAAGATTTTCGTGTCACAGTGTTAGTTGCCATACTCCTCCGAAACGGCTGGACGGATTTCCATGAAATTTTCTGGGTATATTTGGTAGGTCTGAGAATAGGTATAGATATTTTTTCACCGGGATTTGAGCTGGCGAAGCCGCGGGCAACAGCTAGTATACCTATAAACTTGTCACTTGGGAGCCGGGTCGATCCTTTCCCTCTAATACGGTTGAGAGGAGCGATGGCTGACTCTCGCGTTATACTCGTGACCGGGTGCTGTCCGTGTGAACTGGCCTACACTTGTCAAAGGCGTTCATGACATTCAATAATTTTAATGTACCTATAACTTTTCGTGTCGTGTTGTTTTCATGTTCTAATGACATTATTTGTTTTTTTATATATCACGGATTGTATTTTGACGTAATTAACTAATGATTGTTTATTTCTTGATTTTTTACAAATGAAATTATGTAATCACTATTTTATGACTATCAGAGTGTAATTTGCACCTATTTTGAATTAATACCTTGAATCTTGTTGCTCACACCCCCTAGTTAGAAAAAGTCGGAGGAGTAACGAGAAACAAGGTCAAATTTCTGTGGTTTAATTAGGTATTTAGAGTGTGGTCTCCAGCTTCACTTGGTGGCTTCCACGAGACTGCCCTGCCTGCCCCACGTCCCGTGTGTGTGACCAAGATATTGTAACCAAACACTACAAAGAAACTACAATGTAAACTCTATATAGCGACACTCACGGGTCCGGGCATTTTGTGACGTTATTGAGAGTTTTCTTTATACAGAGAGAAATTAGCGTCAAAGTAAACCAACTGGAGCCAGAAAATTTTGACGTTTCAAAGAGTGAATCGTTATATCGAGTGAAGTTTTACAGAGTTAGCACTGTTTAATGATTGTTCATAAGTTTTGTGATGTACATCATTTAAATTAGGTTAGTACGTATCGCTGTAACAATTAAGCATTAAAATTGTTGTGTGTAAGTTATTAAAGTTGTATTTGTTTTACAATGTTATGCGTTTTTTTTTTCATCAAAGCATTCAACGTTGAAGTGCCGGGCCACGTGTGAGTCGCACTCGCGCACCAAGGGTTCCGTATCGCCACACCTTTGGGTACGGATGCATAAAAAAATAATACAGATACAACAATTAATTGTACGGGGTGTAAGGGACAGGTTTGCGAAAACGCTCAAGGTTCAGTTTATCATACTAAACTAAGATAATCGGCATTAATAAAAAAAGACGTGTGGCACTCGGAGACTGCCGCGGTAAAGCTATTGCATAGCATTTTTATCAACTTATGCAATTATAATTATTTATTTATGCAGTATTTACCAGTACCATATAGTCCTTGGGGCGCGGGATGTTTATGTAATAAATTAACACTAAGAAAGTTACACCAGTAAAATTGACCAAGTCCTTTTAGTACCGCAAATCGCTTATAGATGGCACTGTAAGTTTTTCAGAACTCGGCCGAGCGTGGGGTGTTAGGTTTTATTTTCGTTATGGAATTTCTTGATTCGGTCGCCGCGCTCAAAGCCCGCGATAAAAGCTATGCAATAGCTTAAATGTTCAGGAATGTCATGTAGACTTTTCTCCTACGCGAAGTGGCGCCAGTGTGACGCACAGTGAGTTAGTGATCGCTGGCCGGCCGAGTTTTGCATACGTAGCTTTTTTTTTTTAAAAAGAGGAACTAGGTAGTAACAATTTTTTCCTGCCTATCCCGTACACCTTGTATTCATTTCTATATAAAATACATTAAGACAGATAGGGTAATCTGGCTTAAAACGATGATTTTTTTAAATTTAAAAATGCTTTTTGAAAGTCAGGAAAAAGATAATGAATCACATGCAATTATTAAAAATAAAAAATAATTTCAGGGTAAAGTGGAAAATACCGACAGAAAAAGTTTTCCTCATTCAGTTCGACTTACATTTAGCCAGTTTTTTAATTTATTTTTATTCGGATCGAAGAAAAAACTAACTTTGCAGTTGGAATAACCCTAGTTTTTTTATAGTTGGGTAAAAGTAATCTACATCGCGATGCTCCAATTAAAAGTGTAAAGTTGTATTCGCAAAACTTTAATTTGGTTTTTCGATACGGAAGTGTGGGGGGGGGGGGGGGGGAGGGGAGAGTAACCGCGCTGAAATAATAATAATATACTCCTTGCCTGCGTCAGTGTTTCCCGATTTCTATAATTTGGGGATCTTCAAGGCAAGAGTGAATAGGCATTATTTGAGTTTGCGTGTACCATCCTCGACTGCATCATCACTTACCATCAGGTGAGTTGCAGTCAAACGCACTCAAATTTTTTAATAAAAAAATAAAATAAATAATTGGTTAGTGTTTTTTTTGTCTGTACCAATTGAAAATAAATAACTTTGTCACTCACTGGATCAAGACAAATCTAACGACACCTCGCACTGCAAAATCCATCGAGCAGTTTAGGCTACACAGTGCGTGCCAACGAAATAAATATAATACAGGAATACACTCGAAAAACAGAACCCACCTTAAGGTGAATATCATAAGGTACCATTTTCAAGAACTAACACTATCTACTTATGGTTTTTACTGTTGTATCAAAAATATTCGAATTTGTCTGTGATCGGCTTTAAAAAAAAAATTGAGATTTTTAGCACCAAATTCGGCCACGAGCGGAGCTCTACCTAACTCCTGATCTCTTGACTAGTTTCATCGAACGTTCAAGCTCCGAGTCAGGCGCCAATTTAATATTGAACTTGAACGAAATCAGTCGTTTATTTGGTGAAATATAACATCGACATACCTCAGCTTTGATTTGAAATAAAAAAAAAAACGAGTTTAGTTAATACGACAACACTAAAACTACGAAGTTAATATTTACCCAAACAAAAGTAAAATTGTATTGAAAACATTTTGTTTTTTAAACTCAAAATAGGGTCTGAAATAGATTTACCCGACGCTCTTACAGTGAAGGAAAACATCGCGAGGAAACCTGTACATGCCTGCGAAGTACTAATATATATATACTGTGCCTGCGAAGAAACTCGAAGGTTGTGTGTGAAGTCGACCAACCCGCACTGGGCCCGCGTGGTCGGCTGAGGCCCGATCGCCTAAAGTTACGAAAATGCAAAAGTTGGCTACTAAAACTTAAGGCTTAGCGCACACGGGAGACTTTTGTCACTGACAGTTTTGTAAACCTCTTCAAGCCCAAAAGTATTTATGGATGGAGGTACCCTCACTCCACTTTGGTTTTGTGACAAAAAGTGATTGAAGCTTTTTGACACGGTCACAAAATTATTTATTATTATTATGATAGATAAACATTTATTCAAAGCTACATTACAATATACAGTGTTATACAAAAAGAAAACAAGAAAATAACAATATCTTCTTATATCTATGCTTAAGTGTAAAAAGCGGGTAGATACATAAAATTGTGCCGTAGCTCAGAAATGGCTCCGAACTAGCTATGTACCTACAGCGCTGATATTATTATTACTTTATTTCAAGTTACTGGGACTTATGATTGTTAGTAGATTTGTTAGTAGATACATGACATCCTAGGTGTTTTGCTTAACTGCTAGGCATGTGGAGTCCGCAGCAGTGAAGCATATAGGGGCAGTCATCCCTAGGGGCTATCATCTTCAGGAGGCTGTTGGGGCTGGCCCGCACCCGGCGCACCAGAGACGCGGACCTCTTACGCATGGTCGCATAAAAGCAGTCTACATGTGCGTCTGCAAACATGCTTGATGCTGCAGAAGCGAGGCAGCCCCACCAGCACCCGGAACGCGTTATATATTGAAGGAAGTCGGAGAGCCCAGTAGGCCTTTGCGTATAATCCCTCCACAGGCTACAGGTGTACAGCGAAGTGCAGTAGGCTCTAAAGAGTGTCAACTTTGTCGAGAAATGAGATCGGTCAATCTACTGGCCAGGCCAAGCAAGTATGACAAGCGATCAGTTATATTAAACTAATGTTTTGTTCTGTGCTCTAACGCAGGCGCGTGTTGTTTGATTTTGACGTAGTCGCAAAGAATCATCCAAGTCAGCAGGACGGACGTGCAGGCCCCAAAAAAAATACAGTTGTCAAATTGTACTAATTTATAGAATACTAGCTTTTGCCCGCGGCTTCGCCCGCGTGGACATCGTTTTTGTGACTGACTTAGAGGGTGCGCGGTGCGCGAGCCGCAAGCGGCTCGCAAGCGTGAACATGAATTTTCTCCACATCCCTCGGGAACTATGTCAGGATATGCTTATTAGTAAATCGTGTCATTTCCCCCCCCTCAACCATCGCAGTGCAAATGTTGTGATGTTAATTAACCAAAAAAAGAGTATATTTTCAGTTCCCTCGGGAATTGCATCGGGCTAAGCTATTTTCACGGGATAAAAAGTAGCCTATGTCCTTCCTTGTGACACAGGCTACCTGCATGCCAAATTTCATTAAGATTGGTCAAGGCGTTGAAGCGTGAAAAGATAACAAACAAACTAACAAACAAACACATTTTCACATTTATAATATTATTAGTAAGGACTAGTATTCCCGGCGAACTTCGTACCACCTTACACTACACTATTCTAACCTACCCTTCCCTACCCTACCCTACCCTACCCTACACTATACTACCCTACAACCCTACCCTACCCTACACTATACTACCCTACACTACAACCCTACCCTACCCTACACTACACTGCCCTACCCTACACTAAACTACCCTACTCTACCCTACATAAGAACCTTCTGACAATAACGAACTCGACAAAAAAGAATCAGCGAAATTGGTGATGCTGTGACCAAGGGAAGTAGGGATTCATTTTTATATATATAGATAATTTATAGCATAGCGTCGGTGGCGCAACGGCAAGGGCACTTCACCTCTCCGCTGTAGACTTCCGTTTAGAGTTCTGTTATAAAGTTGGCGGAACCAGAAACGGAATCGAAAGTGAAAAGGCATGCAGAACTTCCGATTTAACCGCCTCAGTAGCTCAGAGGCAAAGTTCACTGGCTTTACACAGGAGGTCGCGGGTTGGATTCCCAGCGTGGTCAATTGTAAGACTCGATTTGGTTGGTGGTAGGGCATTTTCTAAGCCAACCTGGCTAGCTACCACCATCTTATCTAAGTCTTGCCGCCAAATATCAATGTTTATATCATTGGTGTGTTCCGGCATGAAGATAAGATGGCCAGTTCCCCATTGCGTTGGGGAATCTTGGTAAGCCCGCTTCCATCTTCGGCAACATCGTGACACTTAGCGGGCGAGTTGTCGATCGTAGTGTGTAGTGTAGTGGCCACAGTACGCTGATAGGACACGTTGCTGCCCATCCTCCGGTTTTTGATCCGTTATTCTTCTCTTCTCGGCACACCCCGGACACTGCATATAAGGGTCGTGAAATGACATTTCTAAAAACTAATGACGGAGCCAAGAAAATCATGGCGAAGTTCGTACGTTCGAGAACCAAACTATAGCCAATCTGTGTCAATCTGGGTAACGAAGGGGTGAGGTCGTAATCGGCAGGGAGTGTCCATACTGTATGTTAGTACTAATATATATATATATATATATATATATACAGGGTGTCCAGTAAATATAGGTACAAACTGAAACTGGGGATAGATCAAGTCATGACCTATCCGAATTTAAAAAATTATGTCTAGTAAAACTTCAACCGTTTCCGAGATATGGCGGGTTTTTGAAATTTCCGTAAATCACTACTTTTAGTCAGTTTCAGGGATGCTACAGCTGCAAATGAAGGTATTTTGAAATACTTTTTTTTGCTTTTTGTTACTGAAGAATTAGACTATCAAATGCATTGCAATATTTTTTTAAGAAGCTACCAGTTCCCCGTAACAAAATAAAAAAAAAATTTTTTACCTATTAAAACTGCCTTTGTTGTGCTCAATCGCCTCTTTAATACAATTTGTATTATATTGGCGTAAATCGCGAGTTAGGGACTTAGAGATCTGCCTGTTTAGTTGCCGATACTGAGTAGCGTCTTTAGAGGACTGCAAAACCAATCTGCGTCTTTCTTCCATGAGGTTGCTGGTGAAGTCGGAGATTTTTTTGGTTCTGTTTGAACGGCGAGTTTTAAAAATCTTAGACCCGACCGTTTGAACAATTTCCACGAACCTGTCATTATAATCGTCCACATTCTCGCAGTCTCCTAGGCATTCGAAACGATTGTGCAACTCGAGCTGAAAGCTCTCGGGGTTTTGGAGCTGGATGGGCGCTGGTCGGAGCGTAGACTTCATCAGTCGACATCTTTCTAGCTTGGTCTTTAGATTCAATGTGCCTCTGACCATCCGGTGATCGCTTCCTGTTTTGACTGAATTGATCACGGAGACATCATTGAATATTCGCTTCCTTGTCGACAAGATGAAGTCTATCTCGTTTTTTGTTACGCCATTGGGATGCAACCATGTCCACTTCCGCTGTTTTGACTTTTTAAAGAAGGAGTTCATCATAAAGAGGCTCTCCTTCTCCATAAAGTCGGCCAGCATCTGGCCACGTGCATTTCTTACTCCATATCCAAATTGCCCCACTCTCAGCTCACCATCGCTTCGTTTGCCCAGTTTCGCGTTAAAGTCCCCCATAACAACGGTATAATGGGTCCTGGTGCTATGTAAGGCTGTAGAGATGTCCTCATACATAGTCTCTACCTCGTCGTCGGAGTGTTCCGTTGTCGGCGCGTATACCTGTATGACCTTCATCGAATACCGTTTGGTGATTCTGAGTATAAGGTATGCTACCCTTGTCGAAACGCTCACGATTTGGACCACATTGTTAATGAGGGACTTGTGAACGAGAAACCCGACACCACCCTGGGACTGTTGGTCGCCCTCCTGGAAATAGAGCAGGTTTCCGGATTTAAGGATCATGGTGTCCTCTCCCTCTCTTCGGACTTCACATAAACCTACGATATCCCACCGTAACCTGCTTAATACTTCTTCGAGTTCTGCAAGTTTCTCGTCAGTCCGCAGTGTGCGCGTGTTGTAAGTTGCCAGTGCCAAAGGTCGTTGGGTTTGGTAGCCTGGCATCTGCCGGGGATTCTTCGCACCCCCTACCCCGCCGTTACCATGACTGCTACCGGAGCCAGGAATAGCGGGGCTGCCGGGGACTAGGGGCCGTTTTCTGGGTGTGAAATTCATAGGGGGGGTTTTGCCGTAATCGCCACGCTTGGCAGGCGGGTTGGCGATCGCAGTTTGATTGCAGGTGTGTTGCAATGCACGGAAAGACGCTGCTGCCCATCCTCCGGTTTTAAGTCCCTTAGTCGCCTCTTACGACACCCATTGGAAGAGATGGGATGGTCCTATTCTTAGCCGGGAACCATACGGACTACAGTGACTAAAGTGTTCGCGAGAGATCTGTCTGTTGGACAAAGCCAACTGACCAAGCTGAAGACTGAGGACGGCAGGACCATATCGTCTAAGACTGAGTTGCTGGAAGAAGTTGAGAAGTTCTATGGACAATTGTACAAGACCACACGTTTGCCTGTCAGCGATCTGGCTGAAGACCCAAGAGCCAGACTAACCCGACACTATACCGAAGATATCCCGGACGTTAGCATGTACGAGATTAGAATGGCTCTCAAACAGCTCAAGAACAACAAGGCACCGGGTGATGATGGAATTACGGCTGAACTTCTGAAAGCAGGTGGAACACCGGTACTTAAAGCTCTTCAGAAGTTATTTAATTCCGTTATACTCGAGGGACAAAAGCCTAAGGCATGGCACAGAAGTGTGGTCGTGCTTTTCTTTAAAAAGGGTGACAACACTCTGCTGAAGAACTACAGACCCATCTCACTTCTGAGCCATGTCTACAAGCTGTTTTCGAGAGTCATTACGAATCGTCTCGCACGCAGGTTTGACGACTTCCAGCCTCCCGAACAAGCCGGTTTCCGAAAAGGCTTTAGTACCATAGACCACATACATACGCTGCGGCAGATTATACAGAAGACCGAAGAGTACAATCAGCCACTATGCTTGGCGTTTGTGGACTATGAGAAGGCCTTTGATTCAGTCGAAACCTGGGCTGTGCTACAGTCTCTCCAGCGGTGCCAAATTGACCATCGATACATCGAGGTGTTGAAGTGTCTGTATGAAAACGCCACCATGTCGGTTCGCCTCCAGGACCAGAACTCGAAACCTATCCAGTTGCAGCGAGGGGTGAGACAGGGAGACGTTATATCTCCGAAACTGTTCACCGCCGCCCTGGAAGATGTTTTTAAGCTTCTGGACTGGGGTGGACTCGGCATCAATATCAACGGCGAGTACATATCCCACCTCCGGTTCGCTGACGATATCGTGGTCATGGCTGAGACTATGGAAGACCTAAGCACAATGCTCGATGGCCTCAGTAAGGTCTCTCAACAAGTGGGTCTTAAAATGAACATGGACAAGACGAAAATAATGTTAAATGTCCGTGTCGCACCCACTCCTCTAAAGGTTGGAGACTCTACACTGGAAGTTGTTGACGAATATGTATACCTGGGACAAACAGTCCAGCTAGGCAGGTCCAACTTCAAGAAATAGATCAATCGACGAATCCAACTCGGCTGGGCAGCGTTCGGGAAGCTTCGCAATATCTTCACGTCCCAAATACCGCAGTGTCTCAAGACTAAGGTCTTTGACCAGTGTGTGTTGCCAGTGATGACTTACGGAACTGAGACATGGTCGCTTACTATGGGCCTCATAAGAAGGCTCAAGGTCACCCAAAGGGCAATGGAGCGTGCTATGCTCGGAGTTTCTCTGCGTGATCGAATCAGAAACGAGGAGATCCGCAGGAGAACTAAAGTAACCGACATAGCTCACAGAATCGCTAGACTGAAGTGGCAGTGGGCAGGGCACATAGCTCGTAGAACAGATGGCCGATGGGGCAGTAAAGTTCTCGAGTGGCGACCGCGCACCGGAAAACGTAGCGTAGGCAGGCCTCCCACGCGGTGGACCGATGACCTGGTGAAGGTCGCGGGAAGCCGATGGATGCGGGCAGCGCAGGACCGGTCGTCGTGGAAATCCTTGGGGGAGGCCTTTGTTCAGCAGTGGACGATTTGTGGCTGATATGATGATGATGATGATGATTAAAACTGCAATGTCCCAGATTTGGTAGCTTATGCTGTAAAATAAATGCACTACGCTAGTCCGGACCGTTGCTTTAAAAAGTTGTGCATTTTGTGCAGATTTCGAAATGGTATAATACTTATAATTTTTCCTAAAACAGAAAAAGATGTAGCGATTTGGTTTCAAACCCATTTTGTAGTAGTTAGGTTTAAATTTAGATTCGAAAACTTTTTTAATTTATAATTTACTATTTAAAATTAATTTAATTAATTAATTCTAAAAAAAAGTATTTCAAAATACCTTCATTTGCAGCTGTAGCATCCCTGAAACTGACTAAAAGTAGTGATTTACGGAAATTTAAAAAAACCCGCCATATTTCGGAAACGGTTGAAGTTTTACTAGACATATTTTTTTTAATTCGGATGTGTCATGACTTGATCTATCCCCAGTTTCAGTTTTTACCTATATTTACTGGGCACCCTGTATATATATACTTTGCCTTCGGGGATACTGTTGCAGGGTGGTGCCGCGCCACAGGCACGCCATGGCACGGCCGGCACTACTTAGTAAAATAAAACAACACAATATTTTTGTAATAAACTTACACGTTTATTTGCTACTTACAGGATTCGGTTTAAAAAAAAGTCGAGGCAAATTTCTACAGCCCATTTTTACAATCTTGTTTTACTCCTATTTATTTATTTATCATTATTAATTATAAATAGTTACGATTTTCTAATGGAAAATTACCTCTAATACTCATTCAAAAAGTTCATGACCAGTATTCGTAAAATACATTTTTAATACAAAATAGAAATGTAGAGATAAAAAAAATAAGGAATTCCGAAAAACATTGTCTTGAACGGCAGTGATAGTTTTAATTACGAAACAATGGGTAGGTAAAGCATTTTTATTTATTACAATGCGATTATTTAATTTAATGACTTAAGTATTTTTAATTTTAATTAAATAAAACTAGTGATGTGTTAGAATATTGCTTTTGAATTTCGACTTAAATTAATATTGCACCTAGAGCTATCTCAAAAATGCTAAAATTTAAATAAAAAATAACAAATACACATAGAATATTTGTGACAGGTAAAAATACACGTTTTAAAATATTATTAGATATAAAATTATTTAATACTAAATAGCATTATCACTAACACTGTTTATTGCTTAAATATTAAATATTACTACAATATTATTAATAAATTCATTTAAATGGATGCGACGCTGTTAAAAATTGGTATTTAATTTTGTTACATTTTCAATACGTTTAAGCCTGAATGACTATAAAATGGTGATATAAAAATGATTTTTATTGTTAAATTAAATTAGAATTGATCTTCCTGTAATTAAGTATCTACAAACAAAGATATTCGTCTTTCTGTCTTGACATAATTGCAATCTCTTAAATAAATTAAATTGGTTATTATGTTTTCCGGTATGGGAGAGATGACATAGCCAGTTGTCCTTTGCGTAGGGGTTGGGGATTGTTGGTAAGCCCGCTTCCGTCATGCCACTTATCATCAGGTGAGAGGATGTCACAGGCTTACCGTGGATTGTTAAGAGCAGTGTATCCCAAGTGCGACAAACGAAGTATAGCTCTCATTTGCATATTGATCATCACTGATTGATCAGGGAAGCAGTTTTTTTTATTCACATTTGGTAAACCTTTGGCATCATCTCACCTGATGGTAAAAGACGATGATGCCGATGATGGAAGCGGGCTTACCAATATTCCCCATTTTGACGGTCTTGAAGTCACGTATTTCCTGTCTTCTTTTTAACAATGTAAAGTGAATATTACTTAGCCTTTTTGAGTAATAGTTATTTGTGTAACAAGGGGACTAAGTAATATTTTGTTACGAGGGCGTTAGTATGAATTCTGAGCTTAACGAGTTTTCCATTGCGTTGGGGAATCTCGCTAAGCTCGCTTTCACCTTCGGCATCATCGTAAGAGATGAGGTGAGATGACGCCATGGGCTTACCAATTGTGAATAAAAAAAAACTATGCAAGTCGCCCGAGAATAAAACATCTTTCATCACAAACTATGAGAAAAAGAAACAAGTATGCACCTATAGAGATATTGGTATGAACGTTCTGTCTCCTGATTGGTTCGCGTTTGTATCAGAGCAGATATCAGAAAAGAGACACAAAACTCCCTACAGGGATCAAAGTAGAATTTTGTTTGCACTCATTGAGGAACCAATCGTCGTTTTTCGAATAGGTGTAATAACAATATTTTTTTCGACTTAAGTGGAATCAATCTGTACAGAGCGCGCTAGGCGCTAGGGATGCACAGTTATCAATAAAATACCGCAATACCGCGGGGTTGCAAATGTCCAATTTATAAATTATTAATAAATAAGTATATTATTTACAATGCGACATTCAATGTTACTTTTATGCAATTCCGTGAAAATATACTACATTATTTGTAAATAAATTAACGAATAAAAATGAAGCGCAGTCTCACAGCTCGAAAAATATTTTCATACTAATTACACTTTTTTATTTAATTATAACTTATTGACTAATAAATAATAAAACACGACTAGAAAAAGTGATTGTGCTGTGGTCATTCTTTTTGCGCTTCAGCATTTAAAAGGTAAAAAATTGGAAGTATTTAATTTAAATTCAACCAAAAATCAAAATATATTAATCCATAAAAATACCAAGAAACAAAATTGTGCTTTACATCATCTATCGGGGGTTGAGGCCCCCTAGGTGATCAATGTGTTATTGTGTAATTTTTATAAGACGTCAATATAAAAAAAAAAACATTTAGAGGTTTGACGATTTATAAATAAAAATAAATATTATAACTTAATTCGTTTCATAATCGTAAAATTAAATTAACACTAAGCCGTTCATTTTTCATAGTAATTGAGCTTGTGACGTCATCAGTTTATAAACTTAAACACAAATAAATAATCAGTGATTAAAGAGTTACAATATTCAAATTAGTTTCATAAAATAGTCTATTTATACCATTACCATTCTAAAAAGCTTATTTTATTCACTGAAAGCAGTGAATAAAAAGACTTTTAATCACTATTTTGGTGTTTGAATTTATAACACACCAATATATTCGGTCCAAATCTCAATACTTACTACACAACCTCATTGCGCAAAAAATACTCGATACTAACTCCTGGTGGATAGAAATTAGAATATACTCGACATACAAACTCCTTGTGCAAATGACTCCTCGAGATTTGATTGTACGCCTTTTTCTAAAAGGAATTTAGCATGGGAATATAAACTGTTTTGTGTTCTTTGCTGTCATTTCATTAGTAATTGGCGCTATTTTGAATACTGTAAGTTGTACGAACACAGAGTATTACTTTTAATTTTAGTCATTGTTCCAATTTTAATGCGCATTTTAATTAATTTAACCTTCTTTTTTTTCGCTTAAATATTACCTTTTCTTGTAGTCATAGTATAAAGTATAGTATGCAACTCTCGAATAAAAGGGATTTATATCGAGGGCCATAAACCACTCGCGTCGCTCAGGATTCAAATCATCAGGTATCACTCCCTACGGTCGTAATTCACTCGTTAGAATCGTTCAATTGCTCGTGATTCATCTATGGCCCTCGCTTTAAATCCTTCCTTTATTCAGTAGTTTCATTATGTACTATTAAAAAAAAATGCCAATTACGTTTATTAGTGAAATGAAATTGATGCCGTTTCGAGTAAAAAGCAAGTGTCAATTACGTAAAATTTACAATTGCCATTGATCATCTAGAGAACCCCGTAGAAAAAATATAACACATTTTGGGAGGGGGAAGGGGAGGGGGGCTTCTCATGAAACTGAAAAACTTTTGTTTTACAACTTATACAACGGGGCTGCGACCCCCGGTTCGGCTCCTACTTAGTCCAACGTGTTTCTGTGGCTATGTAAAAATGCTCAAAATTGGCTGATCGATTTGTATAAATGCTTAGTCCAATTTTTTTGAGAATTGATTAAGGGTCTGGTTCTCAAGTTGCTCATTGCGACGATAAGAAGCCCTAACGAGCAGACCCTACACTAATATACATCTTACCTAATTATGTCTAACATCAATTTGTGTGTCGCGTGAGTTGTCGCAATAGCGACTAAGTCGTAAGCTTCATTCACCATTTTATGCAGCCCCATATACATAGCCTTTCTCATATTATTATATGCAGCCTGGCAAAAAAGAGATTGGAGAAAATGAGGGCGCTTCTTTCATAACTAAGTATGGTAGTCTTATCCTTTCTTAAGTTAGGTAGTGTTTAGCGAAAATAATTGCAAAATTCAATGAAATTTCGACAACCTTTACGCAGCAATGACAAATCCGTTCGTTGACAGCAAACTAGTGTTGCCATTAAAAAGTCAATTAGTTCCATCTGTCACCACCTCACTCTTTTTTGACAAGCTGTATCTTCCTGGTCTTCTGGCAATCCCCAGTCTCGGATAAAAATAGCCGTTTATAATTTCCTTCATGTTTCATTCTAAAACCCTCCTGATGCCTGTAGTGTCCATAAGTTACTGAGATACAGCTGTGGCGCTGCTAGAACCTAAATACATCTCCCTGCAGCACCACGCTCCCCCTCTCCCTCCATAATAAATCCTTAACCATTTTTTCGCAAATTAAAACTTACACCTTAGCCATTCGCAAATCGCAGACCGTGGTGCCATGACAATACATACATGACTCTCTGGTACCCGAAATTACCATCGCAATTACTCTCGCCCCTGCAGTCAGGCGGCTAATATAACCGCGCCCAAGACGAACACTATCGCCGCACTTAGACCATGCGTGTGCGCAGCCCCGAAGAACGGCGTCAACTCGTCCGCGTGCGCCGAATGCGCGCCTCCTAACGTGTGGAACTGGAATATGTCGCTCACCTGCAATGCAATTAAAAAAGTGTCAATTCATAACCTTCTGCGTCTATCTATAGCAGAAGATTTAGTGAGAGTCCTCTCCACAGACACTGCGCCCCGTATGGAGACCCTTCCAGTATTCAGAATCCCAGCACTTCTGAGCTGCGGGAGTCTTTAAGCGAATTGAAATAAATATTTTTACCACTTGACTGGAAATTAATTTTGTAATATTAAGATAGTCTTGACATTTAATTAATTTGAATTTATTGACTTGTAATCAATTTAGTTAATTACGAAAATGACATTGAACACCTCTTAAGGTAAGCCATGGTTGATCTTTTTGTAAGTGACAGACCTATGGTTATCCCTACTATCCCTACTAATCCCTACTTAATATTATAAATGTGAAAGTAACTCTGTCTGTCTGTTACGCTTTCCCGCAAAAACTACTGAACGGATTTGGCTGAAATTTGGTAGGTAGACAGATTAGGACCTGGATTCAGACATAGGCTACTTTTTACCACGCTCGCGAGCCGCTTGCGGCTCGCGCACTGCGCACCCTCGAAAAGTCATAGAAACGTTGTCCACGCGGGTGAAACCGCGGGAAACAGCTAGTACAATAAATAAATTTGTGTTTGAAAGCGCGGTTTGATGGATTCAATGATACCCTGCTTTAAGTTCTATGATGTGGGAGGCATTACAAACGCAACACTAACTATGGATATGAATTCATTAACGTGGGTAGGCTTACCAACTGACAGACATTTACCGCATTTGACAGGCATTTTATGGTTAAGACAGGCATGGGGCCGGCCGAAGCTAGGCCGAGACAGGCATTTTTGAATTTCGCGGGTCTTGCTGAAATTTGAAAGCTCGCATATGTGCTCCAATCACAGGATGGATGAAACTGATTAAAAATCGCGCCGCGTGGGAATAAGTGAAAAATTGAGAGAGCTAGCGCTATTCTAAATCAGGTTTCCGGTCGTGAATTGATCATTCATTTCATTTTTAATAAATATCAGCCCTTAAAACTATCTGTTGTGAATTCTATTGTGTTTGTTTTGCAAAATATGCGTAACATGTTCAAATATCGTAAAATTCAAGATAGTCTCATAATATTTAGCCAGGAATGGGCATAAATTTATTTTAAGACATAATTTTTTTTACTGTAGACAGGCATTTTGGGCATTCTAGACAGGCATTCTCACTTACATAGTTGGCAACCCTAAACGTGGGTCATTGAAATACTAAGTGAGCCACTAACGTAGCACGGAAATCCCTTCCGCGTGTCAAATCGCACCTAAGTATGCTTCCTAGGGATCTGAGTAAAGAAAGCGTTTTAATTATGAAGTCTTGAATACTATCGGAAACAATACCCGAATCCAGATCGTTCGCAACTTTGAATAGCGGAATGGTTTAAGGTAATTTTGTGTGAATTAATGTTACTAAGCCCTCCCGCAGCTCAGAAGTCCTGGGGCTCAGAGCCCATAATGTCAAGTTTCCATAATCTCTGCGCCGCCTTGGATACAGCTATGGACACGCAGGGCTGCCAGGATCTGCGTCACTCTCGGTCTAAAAGCGTCGGTGGCTCAGTGGTAATGACTCGGTCCTCCTAAGCAGAAGTTCCGGGTTAGAATCCAGACGGCCAAGTACATTTCGGTTTAGGAACAATTATCGTGGCAAAACCTGCACATGTGATTCTAGATGTGTACGAAGGTCGCGTGCGACACGTCCGCGGGTGAGCTAAGTGCCACACCGGCAACCGCCGTCTGTCCCTTGGATAGCACGGTTAAGAGGATTGTGAACCTACGGCGAAAATTAGACTTTTCATACAAACGACGATTTTCACCTCTTAAAAGTCAACCGACTTGTACTAATTTTTGACAGGTTGAGAACAAGAACTAAGTTTATAGGTTTTTTTTAAAAAATATTGATTAAAAATAAACAAATAATGGCTGAAATTAGTTTTGTGTAAAAAAAAGTTAAATTATGAATTTTATTAAAAAAAACAAAACCTATAAACCTAACTTTTGATCTCAACCAAAGTAACCGACATAGCTCACAGAATCACAACACTTAAGTGGCATTGGGCAGGGCACATAGCTCGTAGCGGTTGGGGTATTAAAGTTCTCGAGTAAAGGCCTCCCACACGGTGGACCGACGACCTGGTGAAGGTCGCGGAAAGCCGCTGAATGCGGGTAGCGCAAGACTGGTTCTCGTGAAAATCCTTGTGGGAGACCTTTGTCTAGCAGTGGACGTCTTTCGGCCGATATGATGATGATGATTGTTCTGACTGACAACCTATCAAAAGCTAGTCAAAATTGGTCAACTTTTATGTGATGAAATGAAAATCGTTACTGCCGTTTGTATGAAAAGTCGCAGGTTCACAATCCTTTTAATTGTGCCACACGATAAGAGAGAGAGAGAGAGACGCAACCACGCGTTCGCACTGAGGGACGACTGGTACTTCTTTCTTCTACTAAAGATCTCCATTGCGTTGGGGAATATTGGTACACCCCCTTCCATCTTTGGCATCATCGTCACTTACCATCAGGTGAGATGATGCCAAGGGCTTATCAATTGTGGATAAAAAAAGACTGCCGCGATAAAGCTATTGCATAGCATTTTATATCAACTTATGCAATTGTAATTATTTATTTATTTTTTATTTATGCAGTATTTACCAGTACCATAATAGTCCTTGGGGCGCGGGATGTTTATGTAATAAATTAACACTAAGAAAGTTACACCAGTAAAATTGACCAAGTCCTTATAGTACCGCAAATCGCTAATAAATGGCACTGTAAGTTTTGTAGAACTCGGCCGAGCGTGGGGTGTTAAGTTTTATTTTCGTTACGGAATTTCTTGATTTGGTCCCCGCGCTCAAAGCCCGCGATAAAAGCTATGCAATAGCTTAAAAAGTCTAAATTGTAATATGTAGTTGTGAACCCCACCTCGTTCCATCCGTAGCGGTTCTTGGCCTGCACGATGGCCTCGTACACGGCGCCCGGCTCCAGCGCGCGCAGCTCGTGCGTGACGCGGTGCGTGAGCGAGCCCCCCGGCGGGGGCGCGGGGATCACCACGTCGTGCCACCGCCCTGGCTGCTGGAATGACTCATTCACCTGAAACACAGACGGCAGTCGTGTGATTATGATCGCTAATGATGATAATGGCATGTGGCGACACCTGCAGTGCCTTCTCGCCACAAACGACCATACTTCCCGCGGCACAAGAATGACTCAACGGTCGAGCTACATGAAGGTACTTCAACGCAGGTAAAGTATATGTATTAGTACATTTATACAGTATAGACACTCTCTGCCGTTCTCTAGATTGCGACCTCAACCCCTCGTCACCCAGATTGATAAAGATTGGTTACAGTTTGGTTGTCGAACGTATAGGATTTCGCCACCATTTTGTTGGTTCCGTCATTCGTTTTTTGAAATGTCATTTCTGGACCGTTGTATGAAGTGTCCAGGGTGTGACGAAGGCACTGGGGCAGCGCGGCATGTCCGTGGCTGCCCGCTATAGATCACACGAACCAGTTTGTATGCAGTAACTCAGACGGCGACTCTGTCCCTCGTGTGCTTTGTGTACGCGGCGAGGGGAGCCGCGGGCATCGACGGACAGACGCGGTCTTTATTGATTCGCGGTCAAAAAAGCTGCCCCGCCCCGTCGTGTGCAAAGCGCCTAATGATGCTCTAAATTTAATGCACGTTAGTGTAGTGGCGTCGGTGGCGTAACGGCTAGGGCCACCGCCTCCTGTCCGGGAGGTCGTGGTTCGAACCTGCCACGTACCAATGTGATTTCGAATTTAGATTTCATATGTACGTTTATCCGACGTTCTTACGGTGAAGGAAAACATCGTGAGGAAACAGGTGAGATGATGCCAAAAGCTTACCAATTGTGGATTTGGTGTTTATTTTTACAGAGAACTAAGTTTATCCTACTAATATTATAAATGTGAAAGTTTGTGTGTATGGATGTTTATTACTCTTTCACGCAAAAACTAACGAACATATCTGGCTGAAGTTTAGGTAGACAGATTAGGACCTGGATTACCATATATAAGATAGGCAACTTTTTTCCATTATCGCGAGGCGCTTGCGGCTTGAGCACTGCGCACCCTCGAAGACAGTCATAGAAAATATGTTCACGCGAGCGAAGCCGCTGGCAAAATCTAGTAACTTGATACAATCTTCAATTTTGTTAATTTCATCAGCATTGGCGCTCAACATGTGACTAATCATAAAAGGTTGATTTCGCCCATCAAAAGAAGATACAAATATGACAGGAAGGATTCAAGATTCAAGGTATTTATTAAAAAAAAGGTGCAAATTACACTCTTTCTGATAGTCATAAATTAATAATAAAAAGACGTGTGGCACTCGGGGACTGCCGCGGTAAAGCTATTGCATAGCATTTTTTATCAAATTATGCAATTAAAATTATTTATTTATTTTTTATTTATGCAGTATTTACCGGTACCATATTATAGTCTTTATACAGGGAGTAACAAAATTGGTGTAGGTCCTGTTAACTGGGGGTTCCACTCGTCATACTGAACAACTTTCTCCAAGGAACCCATAGTCAATTCTCAAAAAAAAAAAAAATGGACCCTCCATACTAAAATGCACGAAATCGGTCGATCAGCTGGTCGATTTGTATGAAGAGTAAAAAAAATTTTTTACGTTTTCAGCAAACTCGTATAACAAAAGTTGTTCAGTATGAAGAGTAGAAGCCCCAGTTAACGGGACCTACACCAATTCTGTTACACCCTGTATACTCCTAAGGGGAAATAAAGATGTAGTTGATCTCACCGCCAACTGCCGGTACAGCAGCCGCAGCTCGTCCAGCGGCGGGTAGCTGTCGACGGCGAAGCTGAGCGTGTACGCGTCGTGGTGGCGCGCGAGCGGCGGGGAGGTGAAGCGCGCGGGGCCCGGCCGCCCTGACACCTCCACGTGCTGCCGCGCGCGCCCCAGGCTGTTGTCCGCCACGCAGCTGTGGAAATATCACAATATTTTTATCACACTTAGCCAAATCAGTCAAGTACTTTTTATCATCCGTTAAAAACGTTGCTATTTTGTTATAAAATAGGGATGACGACAGCATCAGAAATACATTATGAGCTCTTGATCACTAAATTGCCCTCCTACTTAAACTTCGAAAAACCTTACTCGTTTTGTTTTCCATGAAGTCTTAGATTTTCAATTCACCAAAATCACAAAATGAGTACATAAATGACGCTGCAAAACTATGACGTCACGTCTAGGTATTTCAAACATTTTTAGAACAATATGTTATTTTTTACAGATGAAAAGTAAATCAGATGACTAGCATTCGTCATCCCTATTATTTGTGTTACATAAATAGTTATGACGTCACAAAGGCTACGCAAGGCCTCCCAGGAATTCCGCCACTGGTCTTTGTCCTCGGTCAGCTTCTGCCACCCGCAAAGGATGTGATTCAGTTTCTTTAAATGAATTAGATTTAAATTAAGTTTTTTAAATGAAAATATAGACTATTGTAAGAAACTAATTTGAGTAGGTATTTAATTTTTAAAATCTTGGCTTGAAGTTAGAAAAGCAGTTGCCCATTGCATAGGAGAATTTTGGTAAGCCCGCTTCTATCTTTGGCATCATTGTCACTTATCATCAGGTGAGATGATGCCAAGAGCTTACCAATCATGGATTAAAAAATACTTGAATATTTTCACCTTTTCTTCTTACGTTTGTGAAGATGTTTTTACAGTCTCTTTCGTACTCTACTTTAAGGGTAGACCCTGGCCGAAGTTTACTCTTTCGTACTCTACTTGAAGGCTAGACCCTGGCTGAAGCTTACTCTTTCGTACTCTACTTGAAGGCTAGACCCTGGCCGAAGCTTACTCTTTCGTACTCAACTTGAAGGCTAGTCCCTGGCCGAAGCCTACCCTCTAAGGCCTTATTTTATTGAAAGATTGCATAAAGCAACCACTGAGGAAAAAATATATGATATTCTTAAAGATATCGGTTAAACTGAGTACAATTATAAAAATATTACCACTTTTGATTTAAAATAAAATATTCTATAGACCCTGTTTTTGGCATTATTTGCAAATATTTTCGAACACAGACAGTTTAAGCTGAATGAAACCAACACACAAAAATCGGCAACTTTAATACCTTCCATTTTCCAAACTTATTTTAATGTGAAGAAGAGTAATAAAAACATTTAAAAAATTAAAATCGGGCGTTTGGTCTCTACGTAACCGCAGCGTTGAAGCCAGCATTGATTTTAACTTAAAATGAATAGCTTTACATTCGATTGACTTGCTCGGATTGAGTCGTCTTAACGCCATAGAGGTAAGGGGCAGCTTGCACGATTCACTCGACTTTAAAAGGAAAGGGGCTGCTTATACGAGTTAAATAATGATGCAAAAATGTACTAAGTTGTTCCGATGGAAGTCGGTTTTTTAACGTGTTTAGCGTTTTCAATTATTATCACACTTGTTCACCATTTTCATGTTCACCATTTCGTGTGATCGTGAGTGTTCCCCAAGACAACAAATATCGTTAGGTAATGCTTTATGTCATTCGCCATTGTTGCTTACCGTGACATGTAATAAAAAAGACATACTAAAAAACATTGATGGACCGTTACTCAGCAGTAACTTGCACTTGCGAAAATAATTATATCGATAAAATCATTATTATAATTTCAAATTTGACAATCCGCCCTCATAATTTTTGTGTTTTAATTAAGTTTAAATTAATAAAATATGGACTTGTCCCGACTATGGCTGCTATAGTACACATTGGCTCCAGCCGTGCTGCTAAATGCTATCATGGCAGAAAACAGCAGCCATCTTTTTACCGTAAACGGATTAGAGTTTTGTTGTCCAAATATGAAATAGTGCAGTTAAACTAAATTTATTTGTATAGAGTTGCAGTGAATGCACACTGGGGTGTAATTTGGGATATGGTATATAAAATATGGGATATGAAATACCAGTGATTTAATTGATACTGAAAAGCTAGTACAGATCTAATTAGTTCATTAATTGTTAATATTAGTGCTTTTGTGTCACGATTTAGTCACGTAGCAGTAACACAAACTCACATTATAGAGCTATTTAGAATTTAAGTATTTAGCAACTCTACCAGAATCGCTATGGTACTATTTACTACTATAGTAGAGTTTTCATGACTTTTACAGAACTAGCCCCATAGAAATGTTGAGGGAGCTTTTAAGAAGCTAAAACGTAACGTAATGGTTGTGCTAGGCACTTTTAGAGAGCAGATTAATCTTGTAATAGTGTTTTCGATACTGCTACAATACTAGTACTGAAAAAGTTATTTTGACGCATTATGAGTGCATAATAGATACATAAAAGTGTCAGTACGGTCGTCTATAGTACTAAATAGTACCATAATTGCTTTTTCCATATCCATTACAGTGCAACACTTTAAAGATTTTATTGTATGGTCCTGTAAGCGTTCTAAGAGCTTAATTAAATAACTTAAATGTTCTTTAATCTTATAGAACCAAAAAGATTTGTTAAAAACCTTTATAGTACAAGCAGTCACAATGGTTACCATTATAGGCCTATTATATCACTGTTTGATGATAAAACGCCTTGGTTAAAGAAGTTTTTGTTACTTGGGTTATAATCAAGAACGAAATAAGTTCTAGCGTACAAGAAAAGTACAAGAGGAGAGCTTATTCTGTAGCCATAGAGTTCGAAAATAAAATTTGCCAGTCCCGTGTCGAGTTGATATTATTTATCTCACCTGTAGTTACCAAAGTCCTCGGGCTGCCCGTTGGCGATAAGCAGCGTGTGGTTGTCACCCTGCCAGTCCCGTGTCGAGTTGATAATATCTCACCTGTAGTTACCAAAGTCCTCGGGCTGCACGTTGGCGATGAGCAGCGTGTGGTAGTGACCGTGCCAGTCCCGTGTCGAGTTGATAGTATTTATCTCACCTGTAGTTACCAAAGTCCTCGGGCTGCCCGTTGGCGATGAGCAGCGTGTGGTAGTGACCGTGCCAGTCCCGTGTCGAGTTGATAGTATTTATCTCACCTGTAGTTACCAAAGTCCTCGGGCTGCCCGTTGGCGATGAGCAGCGTGTGGTAGTGACCGTGCCAGTCCCGTGTCGAGTTGATAGTATTTATCTCACCTGTAGTTACCAAAGTCCTCGGGCTGCACGTTGGCGATGAGCAGCGTGTGGTAGTGACCGTGCCAGTCCCGTGTCGAGTTGATAGTATTTATCTCACCTGTAGTTACCAAAGTCCTCGGGCTGCCCGTTGGCGATGAGCAGCGTGTGGTAGTGACCGTGCCAGTCCCGTGTCGAGTTGATAGTATTTATCTCACCTGTAGTTACCAAAGTCCTCGGGCTGCACGTTGGCGATGAGCAGCGTGTGGTTGTGACCCTGCCAGTCCCGTGTCGAGTTGATAGTATTTATCTCACCTGTAGTTACCAAAGTCCTCGGGCTGCAAGTTGGCGATGAGCAGCGTGTGGTTGTGACCGTGCCAGTCCCGTGTCGAGTTGATATTACTTATCTCACCTGTAGTTACCAAAGTCCTCGGGCTGCCCGTTGGCGATGAGCAGCGTGTGGTTGTGACCCTGCCAGTCCCATGTTAAGTTGATAGTATCTCACCTGTAGTTACCAAAGTCCTCCGACTGCCCGTTGGCGATGAGCAGCGTGTGGTTGTGACCGTGCCAGTCCCGTGTCAAGTTGATAGTATCTCACCTGTAGTTACCAAAGTCCTCGGGCTGCACGTTGGCGATGAGCAGGGTGTGGTTGTTACCCCGCGCCGCCATGGTCACGCGATCCGATGCACTCAGCGGGAATGAGTTCTGGTACCACGATACCTGAGACAGGACAGTTTGAGCTGGTGAGTTGTGGTAGACCATTCTTTTTTAATTCACAATTAGTAAGACCTGGGCATCATCTCACCTTATGGTGAGTGACGATGATACCGAAGATGAAAGCGGGCTTACCAAGATTCCCAACGCAATGGGGATCTGGCAATTTCTTATTATCACATTAATTCGATGGTATTGTAAGTAAGTACCTAAGTAATAAGTAGGTTTATCATTTGGGGGACATATTTGGCGACGTGTAACTATTTACTACATTACAATAATGTAAAGGTTACAAAGGACTGCAGGATCGCAAAACCGCCACTAAAACTCCCTTGCTTCCACCTCACGTAACCTCACGTTTGGCACGTAACCTCTGGTGTCGCCTCAACAGACTGCGGACGGGTCACGGTCTATGCAAGTACTTCCAACATAAATGGGGATGGAGGGAGTCTGCAATGTGTGAGTGTGGTGGCGAGGAACAGACCACGGAGCTCATAATCCAGCACTGTCCTAAAGGACCTATTATAGTCCTTCCGGATGATCTGTTCCGCCTAACTCCTGATGTTGTCTCTTGAATTATTCAATTATTCTAGAGTTATTCGCCTATGCTACTATAAGCTATACGATTAAATAAATTAAGCAGAAGAAAAATCTAAAAACTCTCAGGTGTAAGCTTTTGTTTGATAATATTTTTTATGCTCAAAAGCTAAAGGTGTCAATTGTGAATAAAATGTAAATGAAATACGCGTTTCCAAATTAAACCGTGCAGGTGAGGTAAAAAAAGCAAGCACCGTACGGTTCTATTGAAAATAAAAGACGATCCTCGGACCTTGAATCCACCTCCATAGTTCATCATCAGATCAACTTAAAAATACCAAAAGGATTTATTGTCACCAAGAATACGGCTTCATACCAAATTTCAACTCAATCTGACCCCCGGAAGTTGCTCTACAATCGTTTGCAAGATTTTACCTTTACAAACTAACTAACCTGTATAAATACAAAAGTCCCAAGTTAGATAAAAGCTAACTACTGCCGCCTGTAAAAAGCTGTGCGCCAGGGGCACAGGAGCACTACTTGTAGTCTTAACACTGTGCCAGAGGAGCCATCGGTTCTTTGATGACCCAAATTAAGATGGAGTACCGTATACCGGATAATCTTGCTAGCTATCTCGCCCCACCCGCTGGATTGCATCAAGCTCCTTAGCGGCAGGTATATAGCGAGCAGTGGACCCCACCTAGCCGGACCTTTCATAAAAGATCCTACAACTGGTAAATTTTCATCAATTTGCACAATTAACCGTGCTATCCAAGGGATAGACGGCGGTTGCCTGGTGTTGCACTTAGCATCACCCGCGGTCACGTGTAGGGCATTTAGATTTACACCTACGGACGTGTGCAATGCGACCTTTATACACATACGGAATCAGATGTGCAAGTTTCCTCACGATATTTTCCTGTACCGTTAAAGCAATCGGTTAGTATATGTACGTAAGTTTTGAATAAAGCCATCTGGATTTGAACCCGTTAATTCAATTCAATTCAGTTATAGTTTCTAAGTTTTACATTGTGTTTATTTTTATATTTTTGGGTACAATAAAGAGTATTTATCTTATCTTATCTTATCTTATCAACCTCGCCGGGAACCGAACCCGCAACCATTAACTACTATGCCACGGAGAAGATTGGCTCATGTTTACCGCAACATGGTTTCTACACCAGAACACGCTTTGTTCAACGCTTATCTATCAGTTCTCTAACAGATAAGTAATATGTATCTTACTTGTAAGTTTCGACAGATTTACAAAATTCCCATAAAAAAAATCTGGAAACATCAAGCGAGTAAACAGTTGGTTACCTCGGCGGGGGGGTCAGCCAGCACAGTGCACAGCAGCTCAGCTCTGAACCCTTCTCCCGTGTGCACCCACGATCGCTCCACCGTAATCTCTGGCGGATCTGGAATTAGTAAATAATAATATTAAGTATTATCATTGAAGCGTCGGTGGCTCAACCGGTAACGACTCGGTCCATCTAACCAGAGGTACCGGGTTCAAATCTGGACGGCCAATGTACCAATGAGTTTTTCAAAAACTTACGTACAGACTTACCGATTGCTTTAACGGTGAAGGAAAACATCGTGAGGAAACCTGCACACGCCTGCGAAGAAACTCGAAGGTTGTGTGTGAAGTCGACCAACCCGCACTGGGCCCGCGTGGTCGACTAAGGCCTAATCGCCCTGATTCAGGGTAGGCTCGAGCCCCTCGGTGGGGACGTATATGAGCTGTTATAATAATAATATAAATGTATCATTATTTTGAAAAACTCATTGGTACATTGGCCATCCAGATTTGAACCCGGTACCTCTGGTTAGATGGACCGAGTCGTTACCGGTTGAGCCACCGACGCTACTAATCACCCTGATTCAGGGTAGGCTCGAGCCCCTCGGTGGGGACGTATATGAGCTGTAATGATGATGATGATGATCATTATGTACAAATCTACGCGTATATTGTAATACTGTGCTAATATTATAAATGTAACAATGCGTTTGTTCAACCACTTCAACCAATATATACTTAATTCAGTTTTTTATTTATTTCACTTTTTTAATAGGTCAGTTATTTAAGAGTACGTTAGTTAATATAGGGGTAGGAAATGACAAACACTATTATTTAGCATAGCCCGAGATAGGTCCCGAGCGATCTGAGAAACTCATTTCCAGTCTCGCAACGGAGCAACGGTTTGACGTAACTTTTTGCATAGAAATAGTTGAGGGGGTGGGAAGTGACATGGACTGCTAACCAGAATAGCCGATATACTAATGTCCGAGGGATCTGAAGCAAACTTCTGTCCACACTAGCGAGCCGCTTGCGGCTCGCGCACCATTCACCTTCAAAGGCAGTCATAAAACGATGCCCATGCCAACGAAGGTCGACCACGTTTTCGATGGTACACGCGTACCAGCCGCCATGTTGCCGCTCCAGGCGCGACAGCTGCAGCTGGGGCCCTTCGGCTAGCAGCCTGTTAGTGTACTTACACAAAACTTGCAGCTGGAACTCGGTGACGATGGGCGGGCCGACCACGTTGTCAACGGTACACGCGTACCGGCCGCCATGTTGCCGCTCCAGGCGCGACAGCTGCAGCTGGGGCCTTTCGGCTAGCCGCGTGTTCGTGTACTTACACAGAACTTGCAGCTGAAACTCGGTGACGATGGGTGGGCCGACCCCGTTGTCAACGGTACACGCGTACCGGCCGCCATGTTGCCGCTCCAGGCGCGACAGCTGCAGCTGGGGCCCTTCGGCTAGCCGCGTGTTCGTGTCATTCTAGAAGTAAATAGCAGTCTATGTTAGTGCAGAATTTCATGTTGCCAAGAAGGATATTGCTTAACAGCCTGCCTTGGCATGAGATGATGATGACCATCACCACACCAGCCAAAAGACGTCCACTGCTGGACGTAGCTCTCCCGAGTTGGTAGGGAGGGGGTTGGGGGGTTAGGCGTATGGTTGTCGATCGCAGTGTGCATTTTAGTGGCCACAGTAAGCGGACAGCCTCCAGTTTTGATCCTTTAGTCGCCTTATACAACTCCCTCGTAAAAAAAATTGGGTGGTACTAGCTATTCGAGGACTGCACACCAGGCCAGAACTGGGATACAAAAAGAGAATAATTAAGAATAGCTTATTAATTAGCGAATAAATACGAATAAATTGTACAGCCACGCTGTCATACTTTCTCGCGAAGCCTTCACCGTCTGTCGTAGTCGGGCACACACAAATCAACAATAAACATTACACTTACTTAGTAGCAAAGAATAAAGCTAGGTATGTCAGAATTGATGAAAAATTTACAAATAATTTTAGGTTTGTATGGAAGGTACTTTACTCAGATTTTTCCTGGAATAATGAAGTGCTCAGTGCAGTAAGCCTTATATTCACAATATTTTATTAAAATCCTTACAGCCATTTTTGAGAAAAAATAACAAACAAGCTGGATTTGTATGGGAGGTTTTTTATTCCTATTTTTTCTTGGAACAACAGACTGGCGCGTACTGTTGGCCATATACGTACATACGTACATTACCCATAGTAACATACCACGTTTCATAAAAAAATTGATATTAGATACATTTTGGAGTAAAAAAAATATGTGATTTTTCACTATGGTTGCAACCCTATAAAAACTATATAGGAGATTTAAAAAAAAACGCCTGGAGATTTAAAAATAATATTGCCCTAACCTAAATTTCACACAAATCCGTCCAGTTGTTTGGGAACTAGAGCACCAGACGGACGTACATATTAGATACATTTTGGAGTAAAAAAAATGTGATTTTTCACTATCGTTGCAATCCTATAAAAACTATATAGGAGATTTAAAAAAAAATGCCTGGAGATTTAATAATAATATTGCCCTAACCTAAATTTCACACAAATCCGTCCAGTTGTTTGGGAACTAGAGCACCAGACGGACGTACAGACACAAACTTACACACACATTTTTTATTTTTTGTTCTTTAGACTCTATTTATGTGAGACCATCAATCCCCATCAAAATCTCAACTTCGTGTTTTTGCCACCACGATACTTTCTGCACTCCTTCGTCGCTCAAAAGTAATTTTGGAGTGGAGTACAAAGCAGCATAGTGGGCATGAAGTATGGGGAGGAGAAAGGAGAAGAGTACAGCGAAACGGAGCAGAGCGAAGCGGAGAAAAGTGAAATAAAAGGATTTTGATTGAGGAGTGAAGAAAAGAGCAGGAAAGTGCAGAAAAATATACTCAAGTGATACAGAGTTAAAGAAAATTGACAATGATACTTTGAGCAGCAAATTTAGCTAGACTCGAGATTGATCATACAACTTATCCTGGAGTAGATAAAACTAAATAAAAAAGCATTTTTATAAATATGCTTAAGCTATGAAAAGTCGCATGCGTTCAAAGTAAGTAAGATGTATTGAAACAAAAACTACGTTTGTAAGTTGTAGGTGTGATGTGGTGTGTGTGTGTGTGTGTGTGTGTGTGTGTGTGTGTGTGTGTGTGTGTAAGAGAGAAGAGAGAGAAAGTGGGGTTGTATGTCTGTGGGGTGTATGTGTCTGTCTTAGAGTGGGGGAGGGGATTGCATCACGTATTGCGTCATCTACATAGAACTAGTACCTTCAGAAGATTCTCAGTTTGGTCGTGGGTGCAAACCAGGATAGTGTTACGAATTTTTGACTTAGGTGTATAGAATGTCTAAATCTTAAGATCTAGATCTGACTCATTGTGATTAAAAAAGGTAAGTTAAGCTCTGTGAGTGGGCTGCTCTTTGGAGTTAGGTAGTGGCGTGGACAGAAACGGAGTGAAGCAGAGTGGGGTGAAATTTAGCCATTGGGGCGGAGTGGAACGTAGGTAAGATACGTTCAGGGACTTAGCTACAGTACACCCGAACGGAGTTCTGGAAATGTGTAAAACAATAAAAACAATTTTACAAAAGAATAAATCAATTAAATAGGTATTTTATTTTCAGAATTTACTTATGTTTAATTTTAATCACTTTCACTGCTGGACGAAATAAGACTAAACAAAGTTCGCTCGTTTATCGAAGGTGCAGATAATATGGATGACAACAGCATCAGAAATAAATTATGAACTCTCGATCACTAAATTGCCCTCCTACTTAAACTTCGGAAAACCTTACTCGTTTTGTTTTCCATCAAGTCTTTGATTTTTAATTCACCAAAATCACAAAATGAGTACATAAATGATGCTGAAAAACTATGACGTCACGCCTAGGTATTTCAAACAATTTTAGAACAAAATTTAGTTTTTATAGTGAAACTTTTATTACATCGTCTCAATTTTTTTCGTCTGTGTGTTGCATGTCGCGTAACGGTCACTGTCGTCTAACGGTATGATCGTTTCGTAGTGAGAGCAGCCATGATCGTTTCGTCCTCTGTAAAGTTTCACTTTTACCGTGGTTTCATAAAACTACACACCATGGAGCACACTTACTTTTTGACACATGATAAAAAGTAAATCAGATGACTAGCATACGTCATCCCTTTCAGCGAACGAACTTTAACGAAGTGTATCTCAGAAACTAAAAATTAGCTTAGTGATTCAAATTAGCTTAGTGATTCAAATTAGATTAGAATAGAGCTAGTGGAGATAGCAGGAGATGAAACCAACTTGTACAGCGACACCGACCAGCTTGTGCCACATGACGGTGGGCACGGGGTTGCCGGCGGCGCGGCACTCCAGCACGGCCGCCCCGCCGCGCCGCGCGGCCGCGTGCCGCGACTCCGGCGACGCGCGCACGCTCGGCGGCACCAGCACCTCCACCGTGTGCACCTGGTCCCGGGCCACGCGGTCCGAGATCTGGCACACGTAGTCGCCTGCGTCCTGTTATTCAAACAAAAACCAAATCTTCATTATATAAATATTTCAATTCGAAGTGCCGTAGTTTGTTTGTTTGTAAACTCTTTATTGACAATTTTGAATACAGAACATAAAACAGATATATATGGTATAAAGGCGGACTTATCCCTTACGGGATCTCTTCCAGTCAACCTAATAGTGACATTTGGATTAAAAAAAAAGAAAAAGGTAAGAACAAAAGTTACAAACACGACTTAACATATAAAGTGTACGTACATAGTTTTAAAATTAATTATAGTTAAGAAAAAAAAACAAACTCATGGGACATAATGTTACCCACTTATAAATAAGTAATGATATATGAAACCACTATAGAACTTGGTACCTACCTAGACCTCTGTTATTTTTTGTATCGAACTTGGCCCTCTCTCACATTAATGTTTTGTTGGGATAATATATATATAATATCACGGTATATCCAAAATGACTACCTGTTTCTTTAGAACCTCCTTGACATGGGTATCAAATGAAAGGGTATGATGAGTAGAAAACAATAACACTTCTAACTTTATTCAAAATCTCTAGGTAGGTACATAAGACAATGAAAAATAAGGAAATATTTTATGTACCTAGGTTAAAAATAATCTAAGAACCACGTTTTTATGTGCATCAGAAATAATAAAATAACCCTCCGGGGTCTTGATGACCCAAGAGGACACACACGTATAAAACACACACCACCACCACATACATGCTTGCAGGTAAACTTTAAAAACGTGGGGCGCGTTCTAAGGGCGCGTGAAACGTAACGAATGAGCATGAAAGCTTAGGTTTTAATATCTTAGAAAAATGCGCCCCACGTTTTTCAAGTTCACCTGTAAGCATGTATGTGGGGGTGTGTGTTGTATGTTTGTATATCCACTTGACTCCCCGGACGGTTATTTTATTCTTTTCAGGGTACAAATAAACGTGGTTTTTAAATTATTTTTAACTAGATGTTTCCCACGGCTTCACCCGCGTGGCCATCGTTTCTTTGACATTTCGAGGGTGCGCAGTGCGCGGGCCGAAAGCGGCTCGTGAGCGTTAAAAAAAGTAGCATATGTGTTAATCCAGGTCCTAATCTGTCTAACTACCAAATTTCAGCCAGATCTATTCAGTAGTTTTTTTGTGCAGAAGTAACAAACATACACACTCACAAACTTTTGCCTTTATAATATTAGTGTGATATAGATTAACTTTTCCAGACTTAGTAAGTCAGTGAGGTGTGGGCCAAGACAAGGGTAAATCTGCTTAAATGACAAGACATTTTTTTCATTAATAAAAATAAAAGTTTAAAAAACTAAAAACCGACTTCAAAATGAAATTCACTCAAAAGTATGAAATAATATTATTACACTTAGACACACGACATTAACCAACAGTAACGAAATCAAAGGTGGGTACGTATTAAATTAGGGTCCTAAATTTATTTTTGAGGTCGGCACCAGCATACAGCTACTCACATTTTTACCGACTTCAAAAAGGAGGAGGTACTAAGTTCGACTGTATATTTTTTTTATGTATGTTCACCGATTTTTCCGTCAATTGTGGAACGATTTTCAAAATTATTTATTCATTCGAAAGAGTATACTCCCGAGGGTGACACCAAGTCAGGATCTGATGATGAGATCCCAGGGAAATCGAGGGCAACCCTTCAAAAATAATGAAAAATTTGAATTTTAAAGGCACTAATTTCGCGATTCATATGATTTCTAAAGCTATTAAAATACTTGCGTTTGTTAGTCATATTCTCATGTTGATAAGCTGATGTAGGAAGGTACAACTCCTTAACGCTTAGGAGTTGCAGGAAAATTATTTTTAATTTTATACATAGATATATACGTAGGTATGCATAGACCGATAGTTGTATTCCTTCAGGTTATTCAGATGAGCTGATGATGGACGATTTAACTCCTTAACTTTCATGCTGCTGAGATGATGATGGAAGCCACAGGACTCTGTATCTGTTAATGAAACACATGTATTATGATTTGATAATTCCTATTGATGAGTATAGGTGATTTGATTTAACGTTGCTAGATAAATAAAAATAAAGAAAATAAAAAAAAAAGTTTAAAAAAACTTAAAACCTACTTCAAAATGAAATTCACTCAAAAGTATGAAATAATATTATACTTAAATACACAAAATTAACCAACAATAACGAAATCAATGGCGGGTACAAATTAAATTAGGGGCTTAATTTTTTTTTGAGGTCGGTACCAGCACACAGTTACTTACATGTTAAATGGTTTAGATTCAATGGTTTGCTGACACCAACCTCAAAAAAAAATTTAAGCCTCTAATTTAGTTCGTACCCACCTTTGATTTCGTTATTGTTGGTTAATGTCGTGTATTTAAGTATAATATTATTTCATACTTTTGAGTGAATTTCAGTTTGAAGTCGGTGTTAAGTTTTTTTAAACTTTTTTTACTTAAGGCATTGCTGACACCGACCTCAAATAAAAATAAAAGTTTAAAAAACTTACAAACCGACTTCAAAATGAAATTCACTCAAATTATGAAATGATATTATTATACTTAGATACACGACATTAACCAACAATAACGAAATCAATGGCGGGTACAAATTAAATTAGGGCTTAATTTTTTTTTGAGGTCGGTACCAGCACACAGTTACTTACGTATTAAATGGTTTAGATTCGATGGTTTGCTGACACCGACCTCAAAAAAAAAATTTAAGCCTCTAATTTAGTTAGCATTGTTGACACCGACCTCAAATAAAAATAAAAGTTTGAAAAACTTAAAAACCGACTTCAAAATGAAATTCACTCAAAAGTATGAAATAATATACTTAAATACACAACATTAACCAACAATAACGAAATCAAAGGTGGGTACGAATTAAATTAGGGGCATAAATTTATTTTTGAGGTCGGTATCAGCATACAGCTACTTACTTATTAAATGTTTTAGATTCGATGGCATTGCTGACACCGACCTCAAAAAAAAATTTTAGGGCCCTAATTTAATTCGTACCCACCTTTGATTGCGTTATTGTTGGTTAATGTCGTGTATCTAAGTATAATAATATTATTTCATACTTTTGAGTGAATTTAATTTTGAAGTCGGTTTTTAAGATTTTTAATCTTTTATTTTATTAATTTTTAGTGATAATGCTATCTATCTAACAACGTTATACCCAATCACCCACTCGCCAATAGGAACCATCAAATCATAAAGCATGTGTTTCATTAATAGATACAGATTCCTTTAGCTTCTATCATCATCTCAATAGCATGAAAGTTAAGGAGTTAAATCTTCCATCATCAGCTCATCTGAATAACCTGAAAGAATACAACTATCGGTCTATACTTACCTACGTATCTACGCAAAATATTTGAAGAATTATCCTCCAACTCATAGCCGTTAAGGAGTTGTACCTTCCTTCATCGGCTCATCAACATGAGATGATGACTAATAGACGCCAAAACTTGAATAGTTTTAGGAAATATATGCAACACGTAATATGTGCCTATAAAATTTGAGGGTTGTTCTCGATTTCCCTGGGATCCCATCATCCGATTCTGACTTGGTGACAATGGGACCCCCTAGGGATATACTCTTTCGAATAAAAAAATAATTTTGAAAATCGGTTTACAATCGGCGGAGATATCGCGTAACAAACATACAAAAAAAACATACAGTCGAATTGAGAACCTCCTCCTTTTTGAAGTCGGTTGAAAATATCTAAAAGCATGTTTATTAAAGAAGGAATTCTTTGATTTGTATTTTTTAACTTTCAGATTTGATTACTTCCTTTGTTTTATTGTTCGAAAACCTAACTATTTGACCACTGTGGTCAGATTTTTGATGTGTAATTGATGTGTAACATCTTTGCTCTCGCTTTCCTGCAATTTGTGGGAGTGATTTCGTGAAATGGGACGGAAATGTGTCCCATTGTAACAGGAAGTCGCGTTTTTTCAGGCTTTAAAAGCGCGGAAAAGGCAAAGGTATCTATGACCATACAGCCTAGTCTGCCGTATCTTTGCCATCCTTTTTTCAGGATTTAAAAGCGCAGAAAAGGCAAAGGTACCTATGACCATACAGCCTAGTCTGCCGTATCTTTGCCGTCCTTTTATAAAGTATTTTGTCACATGTTACACATCATATGCGAGTACTGTAGGTCTCGCTCGAATTTTTTTTTACGGATACCTAAAATACTATTTATTAATATTTTGGGTACCTACCTAACAAAAGAAAAAAATCGTTTTTCCGTGACAATGCTTACTTAGCTGCGCTCGGTCGTTACAAAGTAAAAATGTCACGCAGCCATTCACCCTAAGCTTGACATTTTGATCATTTTTTAAAAAAGTTCGATTAATTTGAACCGAAAAGATTTAAAAACCTAACGATTTCCTACTTCTTAACTTATTAGCATTCCTCTCTTGTCTGTGTTAGCCCTAATGCCAGGTAATAATTAAGTAAGTATACCTACCTACCTTCCCCTTGATGAGGTGTCACCGATTTCATTAAAATTAAGAGATCGTTTGACGACTTAGCAGTGCTTAAATCGCCATTAATTTGAAAGATATCCGTGGTATGCCATCAATTTTATATGATCATCTCTTTACTGATGATCTAATTAAAGTTAATGGATTTAAAAAAATGAGTTTTTATAACTCTTTCATTTAGAATTTCAAAATAAAATGAAAAGAATGATTAAAACTACAAAAATAGCTATTTATGCAACTGTTGCATAATGAGGGGTATTTAACACGAGTTTCATAAAAGTATACACGAGTGTTAAATACTAATTATGTACAGTTGCATACAATAGTTTATCTACACTCATACAACAAATTTAAATTAAAGACAAAATAAAGTAATCATTGTTTATTGTAATAATTAATGACATTTTGTATGGTACAATTATTAAAGGTTATTTTAGTTGCTGTTTCAAGAATATCCGGGGGTGTCAAATTTTCGTCTAAATCACTATCAGTTTCAGACATTTTACTGGGTTTTTAGTAAAAAAACTTGTAATAACGACTTACTTATTACAACGAATAACGAATTACATATTATACAAACTGCATAAGGAAAAATACAAACGTTAATGGCGCAAAAAAAAAAATTGCAGTAATATCGCACCGCGCATGCGCGCCGCCAAGGTTGCGTTCCGAAACACGCTAGTGTGCTCAAATAGCGAGCATCTGCGTAAAAATTAAAAAAAAAAACTTCATTTTGTTACAACTTTGCGATAACGAAATGAAATTTGTATGGATCCTTAGTCACGGCTCCATCGAAAGGTATATCATTTGCTTAGCGTTTCTGATAAGTAAATGAAGGATTTACGACATGAGTGTAGATAAAATATATTAAAAAACCAGCCAAGTGCCAGTCGTTTTTGTGTCCTAAGTGTTTCATAACGGTACATCACTCCAAACAACTATGACAACGATACCTATTCATTACCAACAGCCACAGAAAAATGTTTTTTTTTATTCAGTTCGGACTTCTCAGCGTAAATAGGTTCGGCTGACACGCACTTGACTGTTTTTTCATTATTTGTTGCCTTACTTCAGAGTTAGTAAGTACTAAAAAAACGTACATACAAACGTGAAACTTCGTGTGATTATAGTAAGTACTATAATCACACGAAGTTTCACGTTTGTATGTACGTTTTTTTACGATAGAACAAAATCAAAAATACCAATAAAAAAGGTTTTATTTCTGTTGCCGCTTTAACAACAAATACTTACCAAAAAATTAGAAAAAGTGAAAGTCTGCTTACAAAAACGTGTTTTTTTAAACGTGAGGAAACTAGTGCCATCTAGTATGATGGTACGGAACTCTTTATGCGCGGTTCTGACTCGCTCTTTACCGGTTTTTTAAGCTATTGTATAGCTTTTATCGCGGGCTTTGAGGGGACCGAATCAAGAAATTTCGTAACGAAAATAAAACCTGACACCCCAAAAAAAATATATTGAGTTCTAAAAAACTTAGTGCCATGATGCCATCTATCTATCCATGATGATGATGATGATGGTGATGACGATGACGATGGCGATGGCGATGGCGATTGATGATGGAGATTGACGATCTCAATTGATGATGATGATGATGATGAACTTTCTTAGTGTTAATTTATTACATAAACATCCCGCGCCCCAAGGACTATATGGTACTGGTAAATACTGCATAAATAAATAATTATAATTACATAAGATGATAAAAAATGCTATGCAATAGCTTTACCGCGGCAGTCCCCGAGTGACACTCGTTTTTTTTACTTCCTCGACCCCGTAGTACGGTACGTACGTACGTAGGGTAGATAAGTATTGTTATCGCGAAAACAGCGTGTTTCCAAGGTTCGTGAAAATGTTTTCTACTTTTATCATTAACACATATCGAAAAATCCGATACCCCAATTCCGTCCGTGCGTCCGTTCGTCACGATTGGCTCTGGAGGTTACATTATCTTTAGTCCGATTGGGACCAAATTTATAATTTAAGAGTTTTAAATGATTTCATCGAAGAACATTTTTTCCGTACCGTCAAACCGAAGAGTAGCTGTCATACAACAAAAACAGTTTTTTCTCATAAACGGCTTTAACGATTTTGATGTAACTTTGCACGTCGGAGTTTCTTATGTTTATCTATTACATAGTAATACCCACTGATCTGGGAAAAATCATGTCAAATGAAATTGAAACTTGCTATTTACTCACAAATAAATGGAGCTTTTGAATTGACATGTATTACGAATAAGTATAATGTTTGTTGATGCATTATGAATTCATTTTATGCATATTCATTTCATGAATGATGTCAAATTGAGCTATATTAATTTCCAGTTTATCTATTTAAAACTGTTTCCAGTTTATTAATTTCAAAATTAAACTTAAAGAGCATCTTCTTTCCCTACAGAACATGTAAGTTCATCTATATAGTATTTATTTTAGTAGGAACAATAATTATTACAATTTTAGTTATGTATTATATATGCTATTAATTTATTTATTATAAGTATGTGTTATTTATGTACGTAGATTAGGTAAGTTTATATTTAATTGTATTTTATTTAGTTTATATGATTATCAAGTACACACAGGTTTGCCTACCAAAATTTTAAAGTCTCCTAACACCCGGTAAGGTTGGCTGGAAGAGATCTCTTATAGAGATAAGTTCACCTTTGTACACGTCCTCTCTAAGTTCTTGTCATTTAAATGTTTGTGTACAATAAAGGATATATATATATATATATATATATATATATATATATATATATATATATATATTTGAAGTTCAACCTTCATCAGTCAAACGGACGAAAATAAAACTGATGCGTGCGCGTAACCGCTTATGAAGCACCATACATATGAAACTGAACGAATATTTTCCATATTTTCTGCATATTACCAATATTACCCCCACAAGATACAAACACAGCACAAGTGAATTTCGGCCCGTTGCGTGCCACCCTCAAAAACAAGCGACAATCGGCATAATAAAATGATGATCGTCAAGAATTGCGAGCGAAATCGTACCTCAGTGCTGCCACACATAAAAAATAACGAGCGGCATCCACCAAAAAGGTTTTTATGTTGCAATTATCATATTTTCCCCGCCAATTACCGTTTTGGGGGCACTGTTTAGCATTTTTTGATGCTTCCAAACGAAATTGCGGGCATGTTAAAGTTATTATCGGTTCCTGGCTTAAAAAATAATGTAGTGTTCGGGAGCCTCCTATAATCATCGTAGCAATGTCATAAATGCATGTGAATATGTTTTCCGATTATTTTCCGATAAACGTATCTCTATCTATGGGTTTCGTTTTCGGGTAGAGCATGCATAGATATATACGTCCGTGGGTATGCTGATTAAAAAGGAACCGACGAGTTTCAAAATCATTTTACCATGTTTTAGAAGAAAATGCAACGGTTTCCATTAATTAGGCGCCAGGGCGGGAAATAACTCTGGGACTTTCATTTCCGGTGCAGACAATCGCATCTTCCACACAGGGAATTGAGTTTGTGGGGTGGCCAACCATTGTCTTGTTTGAGAGGGGGGAAACGAGTTAGTTAGTACGTATAATGTATATGCTGACTATGAGGAAGTAATGCAAAAGAACAAACCATCAAATTGTAACAGTTCACAAGTCCCGGTTTGGGATCCAAAACAAGTACTTACTACTGTATACAGACACAGTCAAGTCGCTTTATACTTGGTTTTTGAATTTGTGCGCATGAACACCAACAATGACAAAGGTTTGTGGCGCGCCTAATAACAACTTCACTTGTCGCACGGCAGGTAGGTAGGGGGTAGGTAGGGAGTGGATTCTTAAAAAAATGCCGATGCGTCCAATTTAATTTATTATTGAATTAAAGATTAAATATAAGACATAAAAAAGAACATAAGAATTAGAAAACGATATACACACTTTAATTTAAAATAGAAATCACAGAAAAAAGACAAATATAACCTATAAGAGAGAACAATTCAATTTATTTTAATTAGTAATTAATATATTATGTTGAATGTAATTTTGATTTTTACATCATTGTCAGATGGATGCTCGAAAAAGAAATAGATGGAATGAACAAAGATGAAATGAAAGGAGAACCAATAACTACGCACCGCGCTACATACTATCTTGTATGTGGCCCCTGCCCCGCACTCGCCGCTTTCCCCCTTCGTTTCTGTTTTTTTAAATTCCACAATTAATAAGCTCTTGGCATCATCTAACTTGATGGTGATTGACGATGGTGCCGAAGATGAAAGCGGGCTTACCAAGATTCCCCAACGCAATTGTGATCTCGCTATCTTATCTTCAAGCCGGAACACATCAATGTTGTTAAAACTGATGTTAGGCGGCATGACTTAAATAAGATGGTTGTAGCTAGCCAGGTGGGCTATGTAAATGCCGTACCACCAACCAAACCGAGTCTTAAAAAGTTGACCCCACCGGGAATCGAACCCACGACCTCCTTGTGTGAAGCAAATGGCCTAACCATGCAGCTGATGCAACGTTCTCACGCAAAAACCATGTCTCAGTGATTTACCTATATAGTTTGGTATTATTAAAAGATGGACCTATGAAACTACCTCCTATAGTATAAATGTATGGACCTGTGAAAAATCACCATTTCAGCAGGAAGGAAAACATTCATCCACTGTTGAACAGGGTCATTTAATTCCACCTATACATTTTTTTTGTTTTTTATTTATTTTACTTATGGGGTAACAACGCTGGGTACTGTCCTATAGAATTACATTTATAGTATAACCTCCAAAAGTCCCATGCTGGGCGCCAACTTTCAAAATCGAAAACTGATTGAAACTGATTTGATATTATACGTTCTATAAGAGCTAAGATAGTTACTTCATTATGTTCTGATTCATATTCGGCACTAGCTGTTTCCCGCGGCTTCACCCGCGTGGACGACGTTTCTATGACTTTTCGAGGGTGCGCAGTGCGCGAGCCGTAAGCGGCTCGAGAGCGTTAAAAAAAGTAGCTTATGTGTTAATCCAGGTCCTATATGTCTACCTAACAAATTTCAACCAGATCCGTTCAGTAGTTTTTGCGTAAATGAGTAACAAACATACATCCATACTTTCTTAGTAAATTTCGCGTTTATAATATTAGTAGGATTCATCACTAACTAAAAGCTATTAAAACTACCTAAAGACAGAGATACAGCGCTAAAGAGTAGGCTCTTGCAAAATATTGAGTTTAGTATGGTAACTCTAAATTGTATGTGGTATACCTTAAATATTTATTGTTAATGGCACCACTCTTTTTTGACACGGCCCCTTTTCTTTGCAAATTTAACATGGCCGAACGCAAATATTTTAATATCATTATTTTACATGATTCAGACTATTTGTAAACACTTGTAGGAGTTTATTTTGATAAATAAATCGCCGTTACAAGTTGCAATTGTTGTTTGCTGTGCATTCTGATCACTCCACAAACTCCACTGCTGCACCACGTACGAAGAAGACTTGCTAGCAACAATACAACATTTTTAGCCTGAATGGGAGGCGTTGCGAACTTTAATATTTGATGTAGGTTCTGCGAGCGACAGACAGCGGGGCAGTGCATTGAACGTCACACAGCCCGAGGCGTCGGCATGGCAAACAGCAATGGAACAGTAGGCGAGAGCAGGGGTGCACTCGGGGGCTGTCCGAGCCTTTTGAGGCCTATAACTTTCTTTGTAACCACTTTTTTTTACTTCAATAAAGGCTTTTTTTTATCTAAAAAAATTGTTTTGTAATTAACAGGATGTGAGGAGTGAAATTTATTATTTATTTATTTATTGCTTTAAAGAACAAACATAAAGATATTAAACAGTACAAAGGAAACCCTATAAACCTGGTGAAGGTCGCGGGAAGCCGATGGATGCGGGCAGCGCAGGACCGGTCGTCGTGGAAATCCTTGGGGGAGGCCTTTGTCCAGCAGTGGACGATTTGTGGCTGATATGATGATGATGATGATGATGAGGAGTGATTTTGATTTCCTCGAATTCTTATTACGTGCTGTGTATTAAAGAGAATAATTTTAAACAAAAAAAACCGATTTCAAACAGGAAACTAAGGTTTCCCTCGATTTCTCTGGGATACCATCATCAGATCCTGGTTTCCTTATTAAGAAACCACCCTTGGGATATCTCCTTTCCAACAAAAAAAGAATCATCAAAATCGGTTCTTAAGCGATGAAGTTATCCGCGAACTAAAAAATATAATACGGTCGAATTGAGAAACCTTTTTCTCCTTTTTTGAAGTCGTTTAAAAATGTTCTAATGGACCCTTTTTTCTAGTTGTTGTCCGCCTCCTGTCCGGGAGGCCATGGTTCGAATCCTGTCACGTACCAATGTGATTTAGAATTTAGATTTCATATGTACGTTTATCCGACGCTCTTACGGTGAAGGAAAACATCGTGAGGAAACCTGCACACATCTGCGAAGAAACTCGTAGGTTGTGTCACAGATTACTAATTAGTTACTACGTAGTTGTGTGTAAAGTCGACCAACCAGCACTTGGCCCGCGTGGCTAACTAAGGCCAGATCGCCCTAATTCAGGCTAGGCTCGAGTCCCTCGGTGGGGACGTGTATGAGCTGATATAATCAACCATAGAACTGCTGCAATTTAAATCGAAACATTAAGATAATTTATATAAAATGATTTTGTTTTCTTAATTTTAAAATGAAACTTTTATTACATCGTCTCAAGCGTTTTCGTCTGTGTGTTGCGTGACGGCAAAGAGATTATTACATCGTCTCGAACTTTTTCGTCAGAGCAGCCATGATCGTTTCGTCCTCTGTACCAGCTCCAAGACGAGAGCAGCCATGATCGTTTCGTCCTCTGTAATGTAGCTCCAAGACGAGAGCAGCCATGATCGTTTCGTTCTCTGTACCGTAGCTCCAACACAAGAGCAGTCATGATCGTTTCGTCCTCTGTAATGTGGCTCCAAGACGAGAGCAGCCATGATCGTTTCGTTCTCTGTACCGTAGCTCCAAGAGGAGTGAAACTTTTATTACATGATCGTTTCGACCTCTGTACCGTAGCTCCAAGACGAGAGCACTCATGATCGTTTCGTGCTCTGTAAATGTATAGACATTTTTTTTTTTCATATTATAGAATATGAAAAAAAGTTTCACTTTTACCATTGTTTCGTAAAACCACACACTCTTTTTTTTTAGAAATTCTAATTATTCTATTTATAATGAATTACAAACCACAATTTTCGCACTATTTGTCCGCAGCGATTGACGTAACCGTCACGTTGTAGTACGAGTTGACAAGAACTTTATTCCAAGCCATTTCGTTCGATGTTTTAACATCGTGAATCGAGTTGCAAATTTTAGGGACGGAGGAGCTTTAAGGCCTTAAGATGGGACAAATGAAAATATTCAATTGAAATTATTGAAAGACTGTGTGAGCTATCACCATGGAAAAAAATATATACTTAAAGAAACAATAGTCATCAATTAGTTTAAAAAACTAAAAACACGCTTTTAGTAAACACGTTAAGTAGTTATCTTGGATGTCCGCCATGTTGGATTTAAGTCACGTGACTATTTTTTCGTATTCCTGACAGCAAATCCTTTCATTTGATACCCATATCATGGGGGTGCATTTGAAATAGCCTAAAATTGTATTCAAATAAACCGATTTTTTTTAACACGCTTTTATTAGCTTCACTTGTAACTATGTATGTAAGAAAATCTTGGAATCTTAATTGGACCCACTTGCCGGTTTCCAATTAGGATGAAATTTTGCACACGCTCTGAGTTCTGATGACAATACATGACTAGCTAAGAAACGTCATTACAAATCCAATATGGCGGCCTCCCCAAGATGGCGGACTTGCTGTTTGAAATCCACCCCCATGATATGGGTATCAAATGAAAGAGTTTGCTGTCAGGAATACGAAAAAAATAGCCACGTGACTTAAATCCAATATGGCGGACGTCCAAGATGACGGAAAGGCTATTTGAAATGCACCCCCATGATATGGGTATCAAATGAAAGGTTTGCTGTCAGGAATACGAAAAAATAGTCACGTGACTTAAATCCATCATGGCGGACATCCAAGATAACTACGTAACGTGTTTACTAGATAAAGATAAAGATATTTTATTGCAGTAAATGTGGTAAATACAAATAGATCTTACAAACATAGTGATGTTCAGCACATTTAGTACGACATACAAAAATTTAAGAATAAAAAAAGTAAATATAAATTATGGCATTCATGTAAAAAAACAAAATGAAAATAGTATTCTTATCATGATTTGACATCAACAGAATAATCAAGTGTTTGGTTCAAGTAATTCTTTGATTGAATAGAATATTTTTTCCTTAAGCCATTTTTTGAGCTTTTTACGAAAGCATGGTTGTGGTAAGATTTTTATTTCACTTGGAAGCGCATTATATACTTTGACACACATAGCATGACAATTCTTTTGATACATTGTGGTCAAAGGTCTCACTTCATAAACCAAACGATCTGGATTTCTAATATTACGGGAATGAATGTCTCCTGCTTTATGAAATAAATGATTGTTTGATTTAACAAAATTACCTGTGGTATATATGTACATAGATGGAAGTGATAATATGCCCAACTTTTAAAAAAAAGCGTGTTTTTAGGTTTTTTAAACCAATTGATGATTTTTACCCGTATGTTTTTATGTATGTACATAACATATGTTTGGCTGAGCCTGTAGCTTAAACGGCTTGATGTTTTTTGGAGTGCGAGATTTTGTTAGTGCGTCTTGATCCCCAAAGTAACACAGGATACATTTTAACCCGACTGCCCAAAATAAGAGGGGTAATGTTTTAATGCAGTAGAGTTATTCATTACATTATTTAGGTTATTACCACATATAATTAGGTATAAATGGATGTCAAAAAAAAGTATAAATTACAGAAATTTATCACATTGCGGGAGGCCTTTGTCCAGCAGTGGACGATTTTCGGCTGATATGATGATGATGATCACATTATTTGTTACACCTAAAATCAAGAGTTATTCTTAAAATACAATCTATACGAAAGACCCTGAATTCGTTTCTGTTCACATCACCGATCCACCGGCGATTGAGTGGAAATCGATCGCGTACACAATAGCCGAGGACACAATAAAACGGGTTTTAGGTGTTGCCGCCAGACAACAAGATTGACTACCCTGAACGGGTTATTAGAACGTGGGACTTGGTGAGCACATTGTCGGTAACAACCTAAAGGCTACGTACAACTTTGAATCTTGATGATATCAGCTCATATATGTCCCCACCGAGGGGCTCGAGCCTACCCTGAATTAGGGCGATCGGGCCTTAGTCGACCACGCGGGCCCAGTGCGAGTTGGTCGACTTCACACACAACCTGCGAGTTTCTCCGCAGGCGTGTGCAGGTTTCCTCACGATGTTTTCCTTCACTGTAAGAGCGTTGGATACCCGTACATCATCATATCAGCCGAAGGACGTCCACTGCTGGACATAGGCCTCCCCCAAGGATCTCCACTACGACCGGTTCTGCGCTGCCCGCATCCAGCGGCTTCCCGCGACCTTCACCAGGTCATCGGTCCACCGAGTGGGAGGCCTGCGTACGGAACTGAGACATGGTCGCTTACTATGGGCTACTATGATAAAAAGGCTCAAGGTCACCCAGAGGGCATTGGAGCGTGCTATGCTCGGAGTTTTTCTGCGTGATCGAATCAGAAACGAGGAAGTCCGTAGGAGAACCAAAGTAACCCGTGCATATGAAATCTAAATTCGAAATCACATTGGTACGTGGCGGGATTCGAACCAAGACCTCCCGGACAGGAGGCGGCGGCCCTGGCCGTTACGCCACCGATGCTCTTATTCACAATGAAGCAACGCAACTAGGGATGGATACTCTCATCATCATCATTGGCCATTAAAACCCCTCTAGTGCGCGGTTATCCGCTGCGGATAGAGACGCTCTATCCTCCGTCAAGTGTGCCTATATTTAACGAAAAGAAAGTATGACATAATTGGGCTTTAGTGGTTACCGTAGAGCATGCTTATTATACTGTTTTGATCTCCGTCACACTTTACAAAAACACTGTTGAGAAGACTAAGACAACAATATTTCTAGTTTTCTTGTGTAAATCTATCAAGTTTTTTTTCAGGCTGACGTGATTAAAACTTTTGCAAAAGAAGATTTAGCTATACTTCCGTTATACTGTTTTCGGGCGAAAAATGTTTTTAAAGCATTATTTTTATTTGTTTTTAATAATTGGATCTTGAATCCCTCACCTGAGGCCCCACATCGGTGATCTGCAGATTGTACCCGTCCACCAGGCGAAACCGCTCGTCCCGCGTCACCATCAGGCTGGCAGCCGTCAGCACTGCTGGACCTCGTCGCCACAGCAGCACCAGGGACCCTGGGAAACAAAACAGCATAAGCATTTTCTAAGGTATTCTTTTGATGTTCGCTCATTTGATTACCGGAACTCTCGCTTACTGTAATGTTGCTGACTTCTCTCTCTTGCTCGCTCTATTCCACTCTTTGTTCATCACTCACTATTTACTTTCGAGCAACTGACTGCGGAGCGAGCGTTAGCGACTACGCATTGAACACTGCTTCGCCCGGGACATAGTTGGTATTATTAAAAATAAGCAGTGTAGTGAAACTTTTCTTCACATTATAGACATTTGCAGAGCACGAAACGATCATGGCTGAGCTCTCGTCTTGGAGCTACGGTACAGAGGACGAAACGATCATACCGACCGTCACGCGACACAGAGGCGAAAAAAATTGAGACAATGTATTAAAGGTTTCACTTTAAAATGTTATGAAAATATAAACTACTTTATGAGACAAACTTGAATATTAATCACCGTTATTTTTTTTTAATAAATTCTCAAATGTTAATAATTATGACGTCCCAGGCCCAAATAAGTATCTATTATAAAAAAGTTGCCAAGTGTGTGTCGGACTACGCGCAAAGTAGGATTCCGTATTGTTTGTAAAAAATAAATGTTAATTTCAAAATATATGTCGCTGGAATCTGGTTAAATCTGCCATTTGATTGAAAGGCTAGCCCGTTGATTGAATGGCGACATTCAATTGAATGACTAGGCCGAACGTTGATTGAACAAGCGACACTCAACGTTCAACTAGTTGGTTGATTGTAAGGTAGCCCGAACGTTGATTGAACAACAGTGTAGTGTAGTTAAGTGAAGTGTGTAGCGTATAGCGGGAAGCCTGTAGCATGTAGCGTGTAATTATTCTACTGAGTAATAAACTGCAAATGAGCGAGTCAAGACAGCGATATTAGGTTCGGTAAGGTTTAATTGATTCTACAGTCAATGGGTAGCTCGCAGAAGAAGAAATTGGATTTATTCGAAATTTCGTATTTACGGCTTGGCTAAATGACGTTTAGCGAAGTCGTTGAAAGTTGCATTCAACGACTTGGCCAGTTGTCCTTTAGTCATTCAATGGAATGTCGCCATTCCATCAACGAGCTAGTCTTTTGAATCAAATCAAAGGGCCGTATATTGCCGTTTCTTATAGAACATATTGTATCGAAAAGCGAGACCATAATAAGGTTAATTACGGTACGGAACTCTAATAAAGTCACAGTACTAGTATCAACTGACGATTATGAAATAGTGATCATCATATCATCCGAAAGACGTCCACTGCTGGACAAAGGCCTCGCCCAAGGATTTCCACGACGACCGGTCCTACACTCCCCGCATCCAGCGGCTTCCTGCGACCTTCACCAGGTCGTCAGTCTCAGTCCACCGCGTGGGATGCCTGCCTACGCTACGTCTTCTGGTATGAAATATATAGTTAGTGATATTTAATTACTTTTTAAACGACTTCAACAAAGGAGGAGGTTCCTCAATTCGACCGTATATACTCGTATATATATTTTTATGTGTGTTCGCGGATATCTTCGTCGTTTAAGAACCGATTTTGATGATTCTTTTTTTGTTAAAAAGAAGATATCCCAAGGGTGGTACCATGATAAGGAAACCAGGATTTGATGATGGCATCCCAGAGAAATCGAGGGGAATTCCTGTTTGAAGTCGTTTTTTTTTGTTCAAAATTATTACAGTATAAGATTGTTATGTCTCCAAATTTCTTTAATTTAGGTAACTGAACAATGCATATTACGGAAAAGCAGAGTTGCGCAGGACCTGCATCACCCTCTAGGCCTAATCGCCTTCGTGGTGTAATAGTTAGTCCATTCGCTTCACTCCATGAGGTCGTGGGTTTGATTCTCGGCATGGTCTAACTTTGCAAGATTCGTTTAGGGTATTTTCTAAACCCGCCTGGCTAGTTATCTTATCTAAGTCTTGCCGCCAAACATAAATGTTAACAGCACTGATGTGTTCCAGTATTGAGATAAGTTAGCCAGTTTTCATTGCGTTGGATAATCTAGGTAAGCCCGCTTCCATCTTCGGCATCATCGTCACTTACCATCAGGTGAGATGATGCCAAGGGTTTATCAATTGTAGATAAGGGAGCACCCAAACTTTCTCCAAACTCACCCAAGTTCTGGACCTGGCACGGCAGCAGCAAGGTGTCCCCCACGACGGTCCGGAAGGAGTGGCCGCGCGACAGGAAGCGCGGCCCGTCATCTGAAAACACCGAGTCTGAGGTCAACGCTACATACTGCTCTTTGTCAACAACATTAGATTTATTGGTGATTCAACTACAAAGGACAGATCACAATGAACTTCTATGTATGTACAGGTGTATCAAAATTGGTGTGAGAGACAACTTCCCCAACTTTACCGCCTCCGTAGCTCAAAGGCAAAGTTAACTGGCTTTACACAGGAGGTCGCGGGTTCGATTCCCGGCGGGGTCAATTGTAAGACTCGGTTTGGTTGGTGGTAGGCACATTTTCTTAGCCCGCCTGGCTTGCCGCCAAATATCAATGTTAATATCATTGGTGTGTTCCGGCATGAAGATAAGATAGCCAGTTCCCCATTGCGATGGAGAATCTTGGTAAGCCCGCTTCCATCTTCGGCAACATCGTCACTTACCGTGAGATGTGATGTGAACAGGTGAGATGTTGTCATGGGTTTACCAATTGTGAATAAAAAAAAGGAGGGTCAATTCGCGAAAAACCAATACCAGACAAAGTAATTTGACACATACATACCGATTACACAAGGTATAAAAAAGATTGAAACATATAGAAACAAAAAATGTGTGCGTGGCAGCTCCGAAACATGACTGGAGTACGTTAGTTCTAATATACGAGTATACACTTTGACTGGAGTTTATACTCATCGTGAAACGTCTAGCCTTGACGTCCCTGATTCCTGACCTTACAGGAGGGACGCCCCGGGATTCGCACTATGCGCACGAAGCGCTCCGGACTTCACCCTATACGGAGTTTGGCTTCCGGCCACGCAGGGAGTGCTCCGGACTTCGCCCTATGCGGAGTTTGGCCTTCGGTCTTGCAGGGAGCGCTCCGGACTTCGTCCTATGCGGAGTTTGGCCTTCGGCCTCGCAGACAGCACTCCGGACTTCGCCCTATGCGGAGTTCGGCCTTCGGCCTCGCAGGGAGCGCTCCAGGCTTCGCCCTATTTGGAGAAAGTTCGTCACTTTTACGAGAAGAAGTCGCATTTTGACTGATTGTGGTCCAGTAGTTAGCGCTGCTGCTTGCGCTGAAGCGAGCGAGGATCGTGGGTTCGATACCCACCCAGGGCAAACATTCGTTGTTTGTTTGCTATGTTTCTGGGTCTTTAATTTTGGTTTATCCCAGCTGACCTTGAACGAACCCTAAGGTGGCTGAATCTCCGAGGCAGACCAATAATTGCAGCAATGCAGAAAGCAGACCTCTTCTACAATGCCCGGATAGTCCGACGCTTTCTCTCCCCGTCGCACTGAACTCCAGCTGACTGTGCTTCCGCTGGGGGTGCTCCTGCCACTTTGCCTCGTGTCAAGTGTTTTAAATAATAATAATACTAGTGACTCTGTTAGATCTAAACCTAGCGAATCTTCCGAAATTGTTGAAATATGATATTTTACGTATTTACCGCCATGACTCAACTATTTTAATATATTTCCAAAACAGATTTTCGCCAAATAAATTAATGTAATATTTGAATCTGCTCACAAAATTTAACGAGAATCGGTTTTAAATGCGACCTGTAGAGAACATCAGAACTGACCTACGAAAACATTTCTGGCCAAGCTGAAACGGAGACGCTGCGCGCGCGCTTCGCGCTCACTCGCTCAAAAATGGCACTAGTACGCTCGGAAGCTTTATTAAATTAAAGGCTCTTGCCACGTCACTGCTTCGTAGAGACATTTCAAAGGTTCTTTGAGACTTCGAGCTTGCTCTTGACATCGACAAAATTAATCCCCCCCATTCTTATGGAAAGTTCCACCATAAATCTTTTATAGTGAATATAATATTAAGTATTGAATGAAAAGTTGTACCGTTTCCGAGTAAATGGCGCGATAAAATCGGTGTTTAATTTCCCATTTGTGCTGTTAAAATGAAAATGTGATTCGTGTGAGCCAGACTGTTTAATATTTATGATAGAGTACTTATGCCAGTAAATACAACCGTTGTTAATTGTTTCACAGAAAAACAATGAATAAATATATATCGAGCTTACTAGTACCTTTCATTAGAATTTTAAAACACTACTCTTTATCATCACACTGTTTTAGTATGTTTGTAAATATGTATCGTAGCCGTTACGTACAATCCGCCGACTTCCAAAACGGCGCGCTGAATGGCTCCGGATTGTAAAACAGCGACGTTTTGTAAAGCGGCGAAATTCACGCCGCTTTGTTAACTAAGTACTGAGTAAAAAACTCCGAATAAAACCTATAATTTCTTCTGCGAAGCATTCTGCTACCCAGGGGGGGGGAGCCTCGCTAAGCGAGACTCTTTGACTGTATAATCAAATAAACCCGACCGAACCTAGCATCGCTCTCTTCGCTCGCGCATTTAAAATGTGTTACTCAGTAGTTTTTACACAAAGCGGCACCTCATATAAAGTGGTATACTTTTTTCAGCCGAATTGTAATTCGGCTGAACGTGATGTTGCCGCATTAAAAAACGCTGCATTTTACACTCCGGCGTTGTTCGGCGTGCTGTTTTGGAAATCGGCGGATATATGGCTTCCATATGTACACTTTGACAGTCCGGTCTAGCGTGTCTGTTGGGAACTGTCTAATTTTTGAATAAATAATATTTAAATTTACTAGACAAATATATTATACGTATATTAGGTATTTAAGAGATTATATTAGTTTTAGGAGAGGTTCAGTATCAAAAGACTCATTTAAAATATAGAATTTAAATTTATACTCAGGCCTTTGTATAATTAATTGTATTTGTGTCGGTATGCGTGTACCTAAGCTTTATATAGGGTGGAATTTTGTAGCCGCACCTGGAAAGCACTCTCAATACTGGAGATAGCAAATTTTAGTAAATATTTTTTAAATATGCCGAACTGAATTTAAAGATTTAAAAAAATACAGTTGTTACACCCGGGAATCGAACCGGCAAAAATGTGAAAATAAGAAAAAAATATGTTGGGAATTTTTCAAACGATATTTCGTTCTATTTTTAAAGACAAGGAGAACTGCATTTAAATAATTTTAAACCTGTTTATCAAGGCCGGAAATCAAACCAGCAAAATGGGGGAAAAATCACCTGTATTTTATGAAACCAATCGAAAGGGTCAGCCACAAGCATCAGTATCTTCTAGTAACCTTTGTGTCGCAAATTAAAGAACAAATTTAAATTTATTTATTTACTTCTTCATGTTTTGTCAGTTCCATTCCGGGCTGAACCAAGCAACTTTTTGAGAAACATGTTTCTTTTGAATACAATGTGCTATCTTAAATTTTATTAATTTTAACACTTTCCCGGTTTGATTCCCGGACAAGGCAAGCAATTTTTCAAAATTCTTTACAAACATTTTTGTATTACTTATTTTTCAAAATAAACGAATGTTTTCTTTCAGTACAATTTGCTCTCTTCAATATTTAGGGTATTCTCCCTCCAGGTGGGAGGTGTGGGTTGAGCATCGTTCATTCCACCCTGTATGAGCTTATAGAGAGCGCTGATTCGATGTCACTCCAACTTGAGCACTTCTTGAGACATAAGTCTTTCCTTGGTTAATTCCTGAGAGGTTTATGGGTTGATCTCCCCACACCAGTGCATCATGGTTTAGGTCAATCGCAAAGTCTTGAAGAAGCCAGCAAGTTCGAGGATAATTATCCTGACTCAGACTCCGTGGCGTGGACGAGGAGCTTTCCTGAGGCTACTGCGTTGGAGGTCTCCAGCCGCGACGCCCATTGGAAACATCATGGAGATCTCTACTGGAACTAGGCCCCCTCTCTCCTGTCGATACGGGCCTAAACAACAGATGACATACTAGTTGCTTCGTACCTAAACTCTTTTCCACACTCTCAGGTCCACGATCACGTTACCCAGCCTGGTGGCACGCTAATGTCGATCTCCGCGTAAGACCCTCTTTCGGCTTCCATGCTGTAAACCTCCCCTGTTGGTCGCCGCTACTGCTCGTGGCGTCATCACTGCACGGCCACACATCACGACGGCATACACCAAGTCCCCTCACGTGTGCTGTCAGCGCTTGACGAGCACGCTCTCGGTGCCTTTCGGGGGGCATTCTCCGAATCACTGCTGTCTCCAGCCAAAGCTTCGTGCAAGGCATCGGCCATCTCTACATCTACAGCTTCAGCCAGCGGTTTGGGTAGAGTATCAGTCATCGCTTCAGCCAGCGCTTCCCTTTGGCAGAGCGAAGAGTCTCCCTTCTTAAAGCTAAGTCTAACTAATTGCTCAAAACCAGTTCAAAACATTCAATCGAGCTTGTAAGTTACAAATAATAAATTTCCTTTTTAGTCACAGTCATAAACCTAGTCAGGATCGCGGGAAGCCGCTGGATGCGGGCAGCACATAGGACCGGTCATCGTGGAAATCCTTGAGGAGGCCTTTGTCCAGCAGTGGATGTCTATCACGCAACCTCTTTTTCTCCCCCTCGCGCACCGATGTTTCCGTACCGCCACAAAAGTAGGTATAACGATGATCACTATCCATTACAAACAAAAGACATCAACGCGAGCGACAGAAAAATCTATTTTTTGATTTAATTCGGACTCCTTAGCGTGAGTACGACTCACACTTGCCGGTTTTTATTATTTGTTGTTTTACTTTAAGATAAGTGCTATAACCGCACCAAGTTTTACGCTTGTATGTAAAATTGTTCTTACGATACAGCAAAAAATGCTGTCCGTCTGTCTTTGTTTATCTCTCTGTCCGACATTCATAAAGCTTTATCTTTGGAACAGTAATAGGTAGCTGGCTGAAATTTCACAGAATATGTGTCATTATGGTGGATTAATCAACAAATAATATTAAAATTAAAAAGTACTAATTAAGGGGAGTTCCCGTACAAGAAAAATGTTTTTTAAAGGTTTTTTTTGGTTTTTGCTCTACCCTAAAAACGGTTTTACATATACAAGCGTGATACTTGGTACAGTTATAGTAATTATCTTATAATAATTGTGAGTCGTACTTACGCTCAGAAATCTGAACTGAATACAAAAAAGTGCATTTTGCTGTAGCTCGCGTTGATGTCTTTTGTTTGGAAGAAATCATTATTGTACTTGTGTGGTGGTACGGAACCCTCGGTGCGCGAGTCTGAATCGCACTTAGCCATTATTTTAGATTAAATATGTATTTTTTTTTAATATTCAGCACTGGAACCGTCAAAGTAAAAATAGTAATATCTATAGATATTCAATAAACTATTACAGCTGATATTTAGATGTGTAAACGAGTATAAGTATATATATCATCATATCAGCTCATATACGTTCCCACCGATGGGGCTCGAGCGCACCCTGGATTAGGGTGACCGGGCCTTAGTCGACCACGGGGGCCCAGTGCGGGTTGGTCGACTTCACACAAAACCTTCGAGTTTCTTCGCAGGCGTGTGCAGGTTTCCTCACGATGTTTTCCTTCACCGTATAAGAGCGTCGGATAAACGTACATATGAAATTCGAAATCACATTGGTATACGTGTCAGGATCGAATTACGACCTCCCGGACAGAAGGTAGCGGCCCCTGCCATTATGCCACCGGCGCTGTACAAACATACATACATACATACAAACATTTAAACAAAAGCTTTTAAAAATCAACATCCTTAAAGTCGCTGTCACACGATAGACGCGACAAGACCTAAAGACTTAAGGTAAGGGTAAGGGTAAGGATAAGTTGTTCCAAAAGGGTAGCTTTACACGCCGGTCCTTTGCTTGCATACGTGACTTTAAGTTTGTCCCTTAAAGCTATAGCAGTTTTACAGTTTTTAATTTGCTCCATCAGCAATGATCAAGATCAGTTCAGCCTTGTTTATCGCCACCAATATCTGACCACACCCTGGACACTTCATACAACGGGTCAGAAATGACATATCAAAAAAGGAATGACGGAACAAACAAAATGGCGGCGAAATCCTGTACGTTCGACAACCAAACTGTAACCAATCTGTATCAATCTGAGTGACGAGGGGGTGAGGTCGTAATCTAGAGAGCGGCAGGGAGTGTCCATACTATATGTTAGTACTAATATATATACTTTGATCTGACGCTAGTGGGATCCTCGATGTAAGCACTTCAGTAGTTTTTTACGAGCAAGAAGTTTCCGATTGAATAATCCACGTGTCGTAGTTGTCTCGATCGATACGTTCCTTAGGATCCTTCTTGTAGTGGACATATTTATTTGACAAGAGGTATCACGTTCGTATCCTTCGTATTTCACGCTCTGCTACCTTGAACGCTTTTAAAACATTCTCAATAAAAGTTTATTTGATTTGAAAGTAATATATTATTAAAGTCAATGTAATATGTTAGTAAAGTAATAAACAATTTTGGAAAAACTTAAGAACTTTTATGTCATCATCATCATATCAGCCGAAAAACGTCTACTGCTGGACAAAGGCCTACTCCAAGGATTTCCACGACGACCGGTCCCGCGCTACCCGCATCTATCGGCTTCCCGGGTCTTAACTAGGTCGGTCCACCGCGTGGGAGGCCTTTTAGGGAGAGAGTTTTAGTGGGAGAACTTTTATGTACAAGCTTTTATTTTATAACAATTTCAATTATTTTGTATTCTTCTCAGCAAATCCTTTCATTTGATACTCATATCATGGGGGCGCATAAAAAATAACCGGTACGCCGTTTTTTAAAGTCCGCCATATTGGATTTAGAATAACGTCACCTTACTAACCATGTATTGTTTCCCAAACGTGTATGCAAAATTACAGCCCAATCGGAAACCGGGAAGTTTTTTAATTTAGCTTCCACGATTTGACCCAAACCTAGTATCTCATTTGTGCCCAAACTAACACCACAGATGAGATAATAACTACAAGTAACACTCCACGAGGCTCGAGTTTCCATACAAACGTAGTTCCGCTTTAATACAAAACCTACAAGCCGGGTTAAATCCAAACTTTGCGAATATATTTAGTAGACACATATCGATGTTTGTTATTAGTTTTCATCGTAGTAAATTTAAACATAACCAAACGAAGGCTTAAATTAGTTTTGTAATAAAAAACTGGTTGTCTGTAAAGTCGGTTTACGGGCGATAATTTTACGTGATAATGTGTCACAAGTCGAACGCTTAGGCCGATCGTGCCTCTCTATCGTTTGTTCCGCGCTCTCGCTTGCACGCTCGGCTCAGGCAGGACGTGACAAATGAGGAGAGTGACAATGAGTTATACTTTTTCGTGAGTGCAGCCGGCGTTCATCGTTATGACGTGAAAAGTACATAGAAAACTAATCACTAACATCGATATGTGTTAACTCAATATATTCGGAAAGTTTGGATTCATTTCGGCATTTTGTTTTTACAATTTGTATGGGAACGCGAGCCTCCTGGGGACCATCTTGTAAAAATCAACAACATCAAGGTCACTGACACATACATACAATAGACGTGACATACCATAAAGACTTTATAGAAGGTATGCATGCTTCACAGGGTTGTGTAGAGTACTGATGGGTATTCGACTTGTGTCTTATTTTATGACCTTTTCATATCAGCTCATATACGTCCCTACCGAGGGGCTTGAGCCCACCCTGAATTAGGGCGATCGGGCATTAGTCGACCACGCGGGCCCAGTGCGGTTGGGTCGACTTCACACACAACCTGCGAGTTTCTTCGCAGGCGTGTGCAGGTTTCCTCACGATGTTTTCCTTCACCGTAAGAGCGTCGGATAAACGTACATATGAAATCTAAATTCTAAATCACATTGGTACGTGGCAGGTTCGAGCCACGACCTCCCGGACAGGAGGCGGCGGTCCTAGCCATTACCCCACCGACGCTGTTATGACTTACATAATAGTAAACAAAACACGCACGCAAGGACCGAAAAAAAACCGGAAGATACACAGCACACTGTGATCGCCAACGCGCCTGCCAAGCGAGGCGATTACGGCAAAACCCACCCCCTAAACTTGGGGGAGGTCTATGTCTATCAGTAGACGTCTTTTGGCTGATGTAATAATAATAATATATTGAGTAGACACATATAAATCCTACACCAAGAGATCGCTCTAAAGTATGGCCTCAATTTTTTTTAAGCTATTGCATAGCTTTTACTGCGGGCTTTGAGCGCGGCGACCGAATCAAGAAATTCCGTAACGAAAATAAAACCTGACAACCCCAGTCGGCCGAGCGTAACGTAACGTTACCACGTTTAAAAATTTACAGTGCCATCTATTAGTGATTAGCGGTACTAAAAGGACTTAGTCAATTTTACTGGTGTAACTTTCTTAGTGTTAATATATTACATAAACATCACGCGCCCCAAAGACTATATGTTACTGGTAAATAAATACTGCATAAATAAAAAATAAATAAATAATTATAACTGCATAAGTTGATAAAAAATGCTATGCCATAGCTTTACCGCGGTAGTCCCAAAGGGCCACACGTTATTTTTTTTATATTAACAATTGGTAAGCCCTTGGCATCATTTCATTTTATATCTCGGCGATTGCCATATTACAAGTACACGCCGGAGCCGGTTCTCAAAAACGACCGCGCCAAGCTCTACTGGGACCAACTCATCATCACGGACAGGACTATTCCTTTGCATAAGCCTGATATCGTGTTGATGGATCGGGCGCAGTCAATGGTGTTTTTGGTTGATATCACTATCCCATATGAGGAAAACCTCGTGCAAGCTGATGCCGCTAAAAGGACCAAGTAACTGGACCTGGCGCACGAGGTTACTGATATGTGGCGAGTGGAATCCACCGAAATCATCCCCGTAGTCCTATCCGTGAACGGGCTAATTTCAGCTGACCTTGAACGTCACCTAAGGCGGCTGGATCTCCGAGGCAGACCAATAATTGCAGCAACGCAGAAAGCAGTCCTCCTCGACAATGCCCGGATAGTTCGACGCTTTCTCTCCCCTTCGCACTGAACTCCAGCCGACTGTGCTTCCGCTGGAGGTGCTCCTGCCACTTCGCCTCGTGCCAAGTGAGCAGAGTAACTTAAATTTAATATATTGAATAAAAATAATAATATAATTTATTTACTCGACCCACAAGAAACACAATATCTTACTATTATATAAGGTCTAACAAAATTAGCTGAAACTATTTTAACTGGTGCCTTTACCCATGAAACTGAATAACATTCCCCATGAAACCCATAGTCAAATCTAAAAAAAAAAAACTTTCCATACTAAGTTGGCTGATCAGCTGATTGAGTTAGTATGGGTGAGCCAAATTTTTTTTGCGATTTGACATGTGTTCCATGGGGAAAGTTGTTTAGTTTCATGGGGAGAAGCACTAGTTACAATAGTTTCAGCTAATTTTGTTACACCTTATATATGGTGCCGTCATCTGGTTGAATCTGCTATTTGATTGAATGATTAGCGCGTTCATTGAATGACGACATTTAATTGAATGACTAAAGGACAACTCGTCAAGTTGTTTAATGTAACGTTCAACGTCTTGGCTGAACGTCCTTTAGCCAAGTTGTTATATGGGATACTCCGAATAAAAAACGATCATTCTGCAACCCGGAGGAGGGGGGGGAGCTCTTGGACTGTATAATCAATCAAACCTGACCAAACCTAATATGCCAACTCCCTTTTCGTTGTATGGAATTTTACGTTCACAATGTGAACAAGAACACTAAGTTACAAGCCCTAATTCTCACAAATAAACTAACTATGAACGAACTATGAACTAAACGAACTATGAACAAAATTTCAATCACCTGACTGATTTTACGTTCGCTCTGATCAAAAGGCTATGTTACAATCCGCTAACTATTTGGACGTTGAGTGACGCTTGTACAATCAACGTTTGGCCTAGTCATTCAATCAAATAGCAGATTTAACCAGACGACTGCGACATAAATATATATATATATACTGTGACAATAGTGTTAGTAACTTGTTCTAGGACATAATGATAGACATCATCATCACATGCCAAACCAGGCCAATTATTGTTGAGAAAACTCATTCTGAATTAAGCGTAGCCAATTTTTTTAACTGTTTTATTTGCTAGGCGACAAATTGGAGACTTTGGTCGCAGGGATCTCGATTTTTCTCAGCAGATACAAAACATATGAAAGTGATATTTTGTAACTTGATTCTTCATCTCAATGACTTCATTTTGTCAGTTGCAGAAACACGATTTGTTTACTATTATAATAGAATAAAATATATAAGAAACCTCTTTAAAACAGAGATTTGCAATCTACAGGCAAACCGGACCGATGTAGTACCTCTAAAGTTTCTTGGTCGATTAATCTAAAAATACACTTCAATATGCCAGTTGGATTAAAAAAAAATATATTTCTAGTTTTTAATTGAAACGAAAAAACATTTAAAAAGTTGAAAAGTGTCATTATTTTCTTTACAAAGAGTAAAGAACACGTTAAGAATAAAACAGAGAAAACTGCTCCAATCACTGCCTCGCCTCAAGTATCTACTCTCTGATCTATGCTGCTTTTAAGCTATGTTCTAGGATATGCACTTAAGGCCGTTTCGTGAGCCAGCATCAGGGCCTCACCTCTCCCCTTTTCCCATACCTACATTAATTAGAGAGTAAAAGAAACAGCAATAGCGCGCCAAATCGAATCTTCTGCGCTTTCTGACTAAATTCGTTCATTAAAAATATTTGTTTAAGATATCGAATTTCTATCGCTCTGTGTAATTAATATTTAACTTATGATTAATTTTTGACCTAGTTTCTCAAAGTTTCAATAATATACAGTAAAGTTTGTATCAGGACCCCACAATTTACGGTTTTAAAGTTTATTTTGTGATTAAATTGTATCGACTGAAGTGTTATAAATCGTGTATCGGTGGCTGTCTTATCAAAGCAATACAATCAATATTCGTAAATATTTTTTCGACGTCTACAAATCTCAGCGTTTCTCTTATAATTGAAAACGCTAAACACGTTAAAAAACCGAATTCCATCGCAACAACTTAGTACAATTTTGTAATATTATTGTTGGTTTTTGTTAATTTTCTAATAAAGCACTACACCGATTTTGATAAAATTTATATGGCACCAGCATAATCTATCGAATAAACAAAGAATAATGAAAATCGGTTTACAATTTGCGAAGATATCGCGTAAGACGCACACAAAAAAAAACTGGCCAAGTGTGAGTCAGAACCGCACACAAGAGGTTCCGTACCATCATAATAGATGGCGCTCGTTTTTCATGTTAAAAAAAAACAGGTTTTTTTGTATGGGGACCCCCTTATTTTTCCATTTTTTTCAAATTTTTAGTATTTGTTGTTATAGCGGCAACATAAATACATCATCTGTGAAAATTTCAAGTGTCTAGCTACCACGGTTAAAAAAAACACCCAGGTGACAGACGGACGGATAGCGCAGTAATAGGGTCCCGTTTTTACCCTTTGGGTACGAAACCCTTAAAAACGTACAGTCGAATTGTAAACCTCCTCTTTTTTGGAAGTCGGCTAGAAATTAAGATCTAGTATGAGGTATTTGGGAATAGCTGGCTCGCGGAACAAACGGCCTTAAGTCAGTTTTAGCAGTTTGTCTGCCCCTACTACTTAACTGTCCTTTGTATCTCCTAAAGTACACCACGACTTTCTCGCAGACATTATTCAGTAAGAGTTATTCCTTGTTACCGGCAGTAATAAATACTTTACGGGGCTGGTGCTACGGTATAACGATTATACCGCCCTCCTTCCTAGAGCTGGCAGTCGTAAATAAGGGTACAGGCGGGTGCGAAAGTCTTTGATGAGTCAAGTTTATTATGGTCACACCAGTAAAAAAATTCTAAAAACCTTAAAACTTTTAGTTACAAGCTTTTATTTGAAAATAATTTTAATTATTTCGGAGTCTTCTCAGCCAACCCTATAATTTGATACTCATATCATTGAGGCGCATAAAAAAACTGGTCCACCATCTTTGGGAGTCCGCCATATTGGATGTAGAATGACGTCATATAGTTATCCATGCATTGAAATCAAAAAATCAAAAGCAAAATAATTTATTTTAAATAGGTGCTTACACACACTTTTAAATAGTAAAAAAAATACTTATTGTCTATTACATAATGTTTGATTAATATTACAGTCTCAGGTAATGGTATTGTCATCCAAACTGAACGTGTATACAAAATTTCAACTCAATCGGTTGAACGTATCTGCTTTAAAATTGAGTAGCAAGATTCCACCCGAAGAAACATACATACATTGCAAGTTGATAAGCTTGTTAATAGAAGAATATGAACAGAGTAACTAAAAATTTTAATTGCTTTTACACTAATGCAAAAACATTGAAAATTCTAAAAAGCAAGACGTAAAGTAATCTTGTACGTTTACGTATCGCTTTGTTTCCGTAAAGCTTCCTGCTGCAGGTTTCCTATCCAAATATTGGCACCGGGACCCCATTGTTAAGCCTCGGCAAAATCATATTAAAAAAAAACATTTGATAGTGTTTAGGTTTTTCGAAATGAGCATACTAGTGGCATACTTAAATGCCCTCAGTGCGCGAGGAGTTTTGCTGCGAGGATTGGCTACATAAACCATCTTCGAGCGCATGCACGGCAAACCGACTAGGAGTCGAAGTGTTCGCCATGACCGAAAACGGTCGGATGATGATCTATTATCATCATCACTAGTATTTATTTGTATGGGCTGTAGGTCAAACTTTAATTTTCGTTAATCGATTAAAATTATCGCCGAAAGACGTCCACTGCTGGACAAATGACTCCCCCAAGGAGTTCACGTCGACTGGTCCTGATTAGATTAAAATAAAGCTAAGTAAAACTACTTGGAAGGAAACATTTTTTTTTGCGTATTATCTTACTCCGGCGGCGGCAAACATGCCGGAAGCGCTGCGGGATCTGGGCAGCCTCAACATCTTCCTGAACACATTATTGTACTGGACTCGTAGAGCATTGAGAGTCCGTAGGATACAGCTAGCCTACAGGCCACTTGTACAAAACAATTGACGCTGATTTCAACAATTTATTTATTATTTATTTATTTAAGTAATTTACTGCATGGCATGACAGTACAAAGCAAAGCGCTGTAACAATAACGGTAAATAAATATTTTATTAAAAAAATACAGTATCAGTATCAGTACACGTGTCGTCATTACATTACATAATTAAATTATATCACATAGAATTTTACTGAAATAATCTAAATATATATAACTCAAAGGTGACTGACTGACTGACTGACATAGTGATCTATCAACGCACAGCCCAAACCACTGGACGGATCGGACTGAAATTTGACATGCAGGTAGATGTTATGAAGTAGGCATCCGCTAAGAAAGGATTTTGGGAAATTCCCACGGGAACCGCAAAAATCGGGATCTGCGCGGGCGAAGCTGCGGGCATCCACTAGTTTAATTACATACTTACATTTTTATAATTATATCAAGTATCAGCTACATAATGGATGTCAAATTATTTAACCTAAGGTCACAATAATTCGTGCACATTCTCTCAATCGACCTCCATTCATCTGCATATACATACATCTTACTGAGGGAAGGTGTTGACCATGTGACCTTTACAACATCTAAAGGAACTTGCGTGCCAGCACATCCCCCTCTCCCCCCACCCCCTCCACGTACCGTCAGCGCACTCTCTAAATCTCTTTTAAGCGACTTGCAAACTTTTGTCAATAGGATTTGTCACTAGCCCTATTTACAACCTCTTCATTTTTTTTCAATACATAATACGACAAAGACAAAATTGTATTTTCAAGCGACTTCCAAAAAGGAGGAGGTTCTCAATTCGTCTGTATGTTTTTTTTTTTTTTTTTAATGTTTGTTACCTCAGAACTTTTGACTGGGTGAACCGATTTTTATGATTCTTTTTTTATTTGAAAGCTAGTGCTTCCCGTGTGGTCCCATATAAATTTTATCAAAATCGGTGTAGTAATTTAGTAGAAAATTACCAAAAACCAAAAATAATAATGCAAAAATGTACTAATTTGTTGCGATGGAAGTCGGTTTTTTAACGTGTTTAGCGTTTTCAATTATTAAAGCTTTTGTTTAACTTGCAATGTTTGTATGTATGTTTGTTTGTTTAGTTCTAATCTTGCGATCGATTTTAGAGCGACTTTCAGGTGTCCGATTGATCTGAAATTTGAAATGAAGCAGTATTCCCGGTGACAATAGATTCTTTTTTGTATTTTGAAGTTGATCTGATGATGAGATTTGGAGGTGGATTTATGGTCCCAGAATCGTCTTTCATTGTCAATAGAATCGTAGGATATACAGCCTTTTTTTGAAATTGGAACCGTGTATTTATATATTCATTTGAACATTCGGCTTTTGAGCATGAAATTCTTTTCAAACAAAAGCTTGTACCTGAAAGCTTTTAGGTTTTTCGAAAATAATTTATTGACTTTGAATAGAAAAATGCAACGAACAAATTAAAAGCTAATAAAAAATATTAAACTATGCTATAGTAAAAATGTTGGGGCAGTAAGATTCTCTAGTGACGACCGAGCACAGGAATACGTAGTGTAGATAAGCCCCCCACTCATGGACCCACGACCTGGTGAAGGTAGCCGAAAGCCGCTGGATGCGGGAAGCGCAGGACCGGTGATTATTGAAGTTCTTGGTGGAGGATTTTCTCGGCTGATATGATGATGATGATGAAAAGGTAAGAATGTTTCCCAATTTTGATTATTCTCTTTATAATTCTCTTTATCGTTCACTCTCACCCCACGTAATTCTGACGTTGACTGTACTTCTATGTGTATCGGTAACAGTACAGAGTGATATCTCGTGTATTGCACAATTTAGCCATAATATAGTCATTTATTAGCTTCACATCAACGAAAACATGTTCAGAAAATATGTAACCCAGATAAAATTCCTGCTCTGGAAACTTTTTTAAAATAAAACACAGCGAGAATAAGCGTGGAAAAGTCATCCATCACCAATTTTGTAAAAGTCTTCCAGACTTCTGTCCGTTATTATTCCCATTGGATCCTTCAACAATTTGTAGAATTCTGTAGGTGTCGCAACTAACCCATTATGTAAGTTAAGATAAGATAAATAAATTTTTATTGCACACACTAATTAAAAAAACATAATGTAAAACTTAAAAACTTTAACTTAAGTTAATAAACACAATTTGTAACAAATTCTTATGAACATACTATAGCGGTACAATTTGGGCGGTCTTATCGCTCAAAGCAAGTTCTTCCAGACAACCCGGCGGTGTTTGGAGACAAAATCATAAAACTGGTAGTGCTCGAGTATTCAACTACGACAATACTTATGTAATACACATTTGTAAAGTTACAATACTTACAGATTAGACAAGAAATAATAATTATAGTATGTACATATCAATAATATAAATATATCATCATATCAGCTCATATACGTCCCCACCGAGGGGCTCGAGCCTACCCTGAATTAGGGCGATCGGGCCTTAGTCGACCACGCGGGCCCAGTGAGGGTTGATCGACTTCACACACAACCTTCGAGTTTCTTTGCAGGCGTGTGCAGGTTTCCTCACGAAGTTTTCTTTTACCGTAAGAACGTAGAAATAAGCTTCATAGCTCGTAGAACAGATGGCCGTTGGGGCAGTAAAGTTCTCGAGTGGCTACCGCGCACCGGAAAACGTAGCAAAAATTCGAAAACACATTGGTACGTGGCAGGATTCGAACCACGACTTCCACGGACAGGAGATAGCGTGACGTTAATTTTTTTTAGAGTCCTCACATCTGGATGTATCCGAAAATACCCCATGTACGTTCAGCGATTTTTTGTAGTTTAGAAGTTATGATTTTTTAAATGTGTATTTGCGAATATTCTACTGTATCAACTTAATAACTTGTGCACGTGTAAGAATTTTTTGATTTCTTTTTCTGACATGATCGTCTTGAATCACTCTTTCACAGTAATAACCTTATATACAACATTCTTCATAACAAGTTACCGAAAAAAGGGTCGAAAGTGACAATTTTAGGTTTGGATTGGACGGAGATAAATTTTCAAAATTCTCTTAATAATACAAAATGGTTGTTTGTTAGGTTCAAATTACTTTTTGAAACTTAAAAAGTTTATCAGCTACCCAAATAATAAAAAAAAAAGTTGTCCTAATAGGTGATTTTACGATGAAATCGGCTCTCAAACTTGTAAGCCGAAAATATGCTTAAAAAATTTGTCGTATAAATTATTTTAGCTTTTTAATCATTCTTAGGAACGACATTTGTAAGGCATTATCATAAATATTTAAATAATCTCAAATTGAACGATGAGCGACACATAAAAAAACTGTAAAGCAATTATTTTGCCTCTTTTTATGTAATGAATTATTATGATGACCTAAAAGTAATCAAAAAAAAAAACTAAAGTGTTTTACATTTAACCAGTTTTATTTATTAATGCTGAATACGGTTTTATTGCTTTAATTTTCGGGCAACAAAAGTATAAGATACAAGTTTCATTTATTTATTACAGAAGGTTTTCAAAACGACGCCCTTGAACTTCGATACACAATCGACACCGTCTTAAAAGCTATCTTTTAATATACGGAAAGCGCTTCTGTCAATTTTTTTCCAAGTTCTGCTCCGGAGTCAGTCTGCTGTCTATTTCCTGGCAATATCCCCAAATAAAAAATGTACCGGGTTTAGGTGCAATGAACGTGCAGGGCACCAATTGGGCGGCTACGCCCAATACATCTGTACGGGAAAGTTTCATTGTGGTGCTGCCTCACTTGTCGTGCGTAATGGCAAGGAGCACCGTCATTTTGAAAAACCATGTTTCTTCTTATGTCCAAATTCACATCTTCCAGCAATTCATACATACAGATCATTCTGCATAAAGTTTAAATAAGTTTCTTCATTCAACATAGAAGGAAGCTCGAAAAGGCCAATTACTTCGCCATTTACGATTCCCGACCACATGTTTACGCTATAGCAATGTTGAAAAATTTGATGCTCTTGCTAGGCGTGTATTTTCATTGGCCCAGATGTGATAGTTATGAATGTTAAATACTCCAGCCAGGTCCATAAAATCTTATTAAAAAAATCTGGGTCTTCCTGAGACCTCTCTACCATTATTTGGCCGAAAGCTACTCTTCTAGCGTAATCCGAAAGCTACAGTTGCTGGACACGCTGAATGTGGAAAGCGTGGTATCTTTCTGGAAAAAATGTAAGATTATTACTCACCAGATTGGAAAGAAAAACTCTAATGCTTTCGGGACACCTCTTAGCGTGGTGTGAACTTTGTGATTATCTCTGGCTGGCTCGCGTAAGTTGTAATATAAGTTAAACGCTACTCAACGGTGTGCACAGGCTTTGCAGTAAAAAAACCGTTTACCTCTTTTCAGTATCCTTGGAACTGAAGTCCGTGGTATCCCAGTCCTTCTTTCCATTGCTCTCGAAATCGTAGAAGAGTCTCTTTCTATTTCTGTCAAGACGTCATCTCGTCTCTCGGGATCTACTCCTGGTACGCCCTCGTGCCGTTATCGTGCGGGTATACGCCCGGCCATCAGCGTGTAATGAGTATTACTAAATAACCTATAACCCGGATAGTGGTCCATTATTTCTCCTCGCCGTTGCAGTTGTTGACGATACAGCCTTGCTCTAGACTATTTCCTCTGGCCATGCCAAAGTAATAGTGCATTTATGCATACTGGCTTAGAGTAAAATTACTTATGTTGCTGCACTAACGTAATCCAAATCAATAAGCAATCAAAGTTCTTAACAAAAGCACAAATCGGTTGTAAGATAAATTGGAGGCCAGTAAAAATGCGAAAGTAGGTACAAAGTGTGGATCGGAATTCGGAAACAACGTCAACGTCAACTTTAGCCGTAAGGATGATGAATAAACCAAAGAGATAGATGAAAACGAAATTTTGTGTTTCTGTCCTGTGTGAGGACAGAACTGTTTTTAGTGAATTTTAAGCTTCCCAAGTTTAGAAACCGATTTCATCGTAAAATCGCCTATTAAGAGCAATCTCTTTTATTATTTAGTATTTATATTTTTAAAAGTATAATTTAAACCCATGAAACATTCATTTTGTATTATCATGAGAAATTCGAAAATTTATCTCCGTCCACCTAAACCTAAAATTTTCACTTTCGACCCTTTTTTCGGTAACTTGTTATAAATAATTTTGTGTATAAGGTTATTACTGTGCAAGAGTGATTCAAGACTATCATGTTGCAGAAAAACCAATCAAAAATATCTTACAATTGCACAAGTTATTAAGTTGCTAGAGTAGAAAATTCGCAAATACACATTTACAAAATCATAACTTCTAAACTACAAAAAATCGCTGAACATACATAAATGGGGTATTTTCGGATATATCCAGGTGTGAGGAATCTAAAAAAAATATTATTGACGTCACTTTTTGGACCACCCTGTATAGATATTTATTAAAATTTATGTGCGTAATATAAATAAAATAATATATATTACCAAAGCAGTTGTTTCTGCTGTTTGTCACAAACACATGCTCATATCAGAGCTGGAGAAAATGTGCCTTGACTAGTTTTAAAAAAGAATGCAGGGATCGGGTTTGTGGAAGTAGTTCTATGTGAAGAAAAAACTTAACCAGAAAAATAAGTTGTGAATCAGTAAGTATTACTCACTAATATTAACAATGAACAAAATAATATAATAAAATGAAAACATAAACGGCAACACCGGAAGCGCGTGGCGCGCTGGCACTGTTACACCGACTTCCGGTGGGCGGTCATTTTCTGATCGTCAGTTTTATTTTAAGTTGAGAAAATGCTCAGATGACAGCTAGGTAGGTAGTTTTATTTAAATTAGCAAGTTCGTGTTTGTATAAACGTATTTTCAGTTAAAAATAAGCAGTATAACAAACAAAGTGAAGTAAATTCTTACGTTAGATTTATTAATTTTATTATACGTACAGCGACGGTGCCGCAACGGTTAGGGCCGGCCGCCACCTCCTGTCTAGGAGGTCGTAGTTAGATATCTGCCACGTATACCAATGTGTTTTTGAATTTCGATTTCATATATAATATGTTTATCCGAATCTTATACGGTGAAGACAAACTTCGTGAGGAAACCTGCACACTCCTGCGAAGAAACCTGAAGGTTGTGTATGAAGTCGACCAACCCGCACTGGGCCTGCGTAGTCGAATAAGGCCCGATCGCCCTAAGGCTCAAGCACCTCGGTGGGGACGTATATGAACTGATAAGATAAAGCATTTTATAGTAGTATTTACTAAAATTTCTGTAATCAAAAATCGGTATAATATATGATATGTACTTCATGAAACTCGAAAGTTTCGTATGCAAAATACGCTTACAGCATTCTTACTTCTGGTTTCATCCCAGGCTTCAATGTGATTCAATATGTTGCCCCGCCGCCCTTTGTCTTATCTATAATATAATAAAACTGTAACGGGGCCGTGTCTGTACATGAAATATTTTTGGAAAATAATAACTGTGGTGGACATCACTAACGATACAGAGGCCAAAACAACAACTTTTAGAATTTTTGTCTGTCTGTCTGTCTGTCTGTCTGTATGTTCGCGCATCACGCAAAAACTACCGGGCCGATTTTGATGAAATTTTGTATGGTGGTTCCTTATAGCCCGGGTTAACATATAGGATACTTTTTATCCCGGAAAATTCAAGAGTTCCTGTGGGAAAATCAATAGTATTCATTTATAGAATGGCTCACCACGCAAATGTTGCTTGACATATTGTAAAAAATTTACACGTTGATACCCTATATCGCGAACTAAAACTGGGACATTGTGAATCCCAAAAAAATTAAGGGTTCCTGCAGGAATGCAAAAAAATTGTATCTTTAGAATGGCTCAACGTAACAATATGAAACCTTTACATTAGGATGAGGTGTTTTGACCATCATTGCATAGTTGGGTATTCTTTATCCCGGAAAACTAAAGAGGTCCTGTGGGATATTATCTATCGTTTCTTACATTAATAACAATAGAGTACTTTTTTCCACAAATTAGCTACACATACCACACATTATATACATAGCAGCAGAATGTCAATAGATGGCACTGCGGGGATAATAAAACGCGCTTAAGTTGTATTAAAACATTAAAATATTATTTCATACTTTTCAGTGGATTTCTTTTATGTATTTTTCAGCATACGCTAATTTACACAACTCTACCTCTGGAACTATGGCACGTAGCGATGTGTTTCATAGACGAACAGATAGGTATTTTTTTACAGATTCAATCGTGTAAAAAAAAATTAAAAACACATAAACCGAGTTAAGCATCTTTTATCAGGAGGCATCATATCAGGAGGTTTCATAGACGAACAGATAGGTATTTTTTTACAGTTCCAATCGTGTAAAAAAAAATTAAAAACACATAATTCGAGTTAAGCATCTTTTATCAGGAGGCACAGATATGGGAACTCTTCTGACGGTGACTATTTGCGTGTGGCAGTTGCTCTCCGCCTGCAATATTAATATCTGTGAACTTCATCAATGTATTTGCGGGTCCACGGTGGAGGCAATTGACCATCACTCACTGAGTTGCGGTCGTTGTTTGTGAAGATTCCCACGTCATCAATTCCTTAATGACCTCATTCGGAGGGCACTGGTCTCGGCCAAATGGAATATTCCATCTTTGATGCAGCCGCTGGGCTTTAGTCGATCTGATGGCAAAAGGCCGGAGGGTTTAAACAGGTGCCATGGCAGAGAGGAACGTGCCTGCTTTGGGACGCCACTTTTTCTGCCACACACCTCACCCGTACGGTACTGCTGCTCAATTTGCGGCGAGAAAGAAGCATAATGAGTACTCGGTCTTGGAGGCAAATTACTGCTTTTTGCCACTGGTCTGTGAGACAACCGGCTGCTGAACCCTCAGATGCCTTTGCCTTCATTAAGGAGATTGGCCGTCGCCTTCGAGAGAGGAGATGTGACGTGAGGTCCTACCTGCTGCTAAGGTTGTCTATTGCCATCCAGAGCGGCAACGAGAAGTGCGTCATGGGCTCCTTTGGAGCTGATACGACTAGAGGATTTGACCGATATTAATATTTTTAGGGAATTTTATTACTAGATTGATATAAGGATTTGAATAAGGTTTTTGATAATAAAGGTATATGTGTTATTTCATCATATAAGTTTATATACGTCCCCACCAAGGGGCTCGACCTGCCCTGAGTTAGTGCGATCAGGCCTTAGACGATCACGTGGGCCCATTGCGGGTTGATTGACTTCACACATAAGCTTCGAGTTTCTTCGCAGGCGTGTGCAGGTTTCCTCATGATGTTTTTCTCACCGTAAGAGCGTCGGATAAACGTAAGTACATACCAGTATGGAATCGATATTCGTATAGATATTGGTAATTGACAATATTCGAACCACGGCCTTCCGGGCAGTAGGTATTGGCTCTAACCGTTCTGCCACCGACGCTCTATATGTTATTTAAGATTTAGAAATCCTTACTTAATATTATAAATATGAAAATGTGTTTGTTTGTTTTTTACCTATTCACACTTCAACACCTCTACCAATCTTGATGAAATATGGGAATGAAATAGTTTATTTTTTATCTGTGAAATTATCATAGCCCTATGCAGTTCCTGAGGAAACAAAAACAATACTCTTTGTTCGTTAAGTTATTAAAAATCGTAACGAAGAAATGGGGTGGTGTGATTTTTAGCACGGATTAAAGTGATTTTTTGTATAGAATTTGTTGAGGGGGTGAGGGGAGGGGAAGTGACAAAGACTGCTTATCCGAATAGCCCGATACAGTTCCTGAGGTACCTGGAGAAAACTCATGTCCACGCTTGCGAGCTGATTGCGGCTCGCGCACCACTCACCCTCAAAAATGCTATCAAGTCATAAAAGTCATGCGGGCGAAGCCGCGGGCAAAAGCTAGTCTGTAATATCTTTATTACATTTCAAAAGACTTTGCACTTTATTTAAAACGAGAGCTTATTTTTTTGAAGTGAAAACGAAAGTTTAGGCGCGTTGGGCACCAGAGACAAATGAAAACTTATTTAGGCGCGTTGGGCACCAGGAACAAATGAAAACTTCTTTAGGCGCGTTGGGCACCAGGAACAATTGAAAACTTCTTTAGGTGCGTTGGGCACCAGGAACAAATGAAAACTTCTTTAGTCGCGTTGGGCACCATGAACAAATGAAAACTTCTTTTGGCGCATTGAGCACCAGGAACAAATGAAAACTTCTTTAGGTGCGTTGGGCACCAGGGACCAATGAAAACTTCTTTAGGCGCGTTGAGCACCATGAACAAATGAAAATTTTTTAGGCGCATTGGGCACCAGGAACAAATGAAAACTTCTTTAGTCGCGTTGGGCACCAGGAACAATGAAAACTTCTTTAGGCGCGTTAGGCACCAGGAACAAATGAAAACTTCTTTAGGCGCGTTGGGCACCAGGAACAAATGAAAACTTCTTTAGTCGCGTTGGGCACCATGAACAAATGAAAACTTCTTTTGGCGCATTGAGCACCAGGAACAAATGAAAACTTCTTTAGTCGCGTTGGGCACCAGGAACAAATGAAAACTTATTTAGGCGCCTTGGGCACCGGAAATAAATGAAAACTTCTTAAGGCGCGTTGGGCACCAGGGACAAATGAAAACTTCTTTAGGCGCGTTAGGCACCAGAAACAAATGAAAACTTCTTTAGGCGCGTTGGGCACCAGGAACAAATGAAAACTTCTTTAGTCGCGTTAGACACCAGGAACAAATGAAAACTTCTTTAGGCGCATTGGGCACCAGGAACAAATGAAAACTTCTTTAGTCGCGTTGAGCACCATGAACAAATGAAAACTTCTTTTGGCGCATTGGGCACCAGGAACAAATGAAAACTTATTTAGGCGCGTTGGGCACCAGGAACAAATGAAAATTCTTTAGTCGCGTTGGGCACCAGGAACAAATGAAAACTTATTTAGGCGCCTTGGGCACCGGGAACAAATGAAAACTTCTTAAGGCGCGTTGGGCACCAGGGACAAATGAAAACTTCTTTAGGCGCGTTAGGCGCCAGAAACAAATGAAAACTTCTTTAGGCGCGTTGGGCACCAGGAACAAATGAAAACTTCTTTAGTCGCGTTAGACACCAGGAACAAATGAAAACTTCTTTAGGCGCATTGGGCACCAGGTACAAATGAAAACTTCTTTAGTCGCGTTGAGCACCATGAACAAATGAAAACTTCTTTTGGCGCATTGGGCACCAGGAACAAATGAAAACTTATTTAGGCGCGTTGGGCACCAGGAACAAATGAAAATTCTTTAGTCGCGTTGGGCACCAGGAACAAATGAAAACTTATTTAGGCGCCTTGGGCACCGGGAACAAATAAAAACTTCTTTAGTCGCGTTGAGCACCAGGAACAAATAAAAACTTCTTTAGGCGCGTTGAGTACCATAAACAGATGAAAACTTCTTTAGTCGCGTTGGGTACCAGGAAAAAATGAAAACTTCTTTAGGTGCATTGGGAACCAGGGACAAATGAAAACTTCTTTAGGCGCGTTAAGCACCAGGAACAAATGAAAACTTCTTTAGGCGCGTTGGGCACCAGGGACAAATGAAAACTTATTTAGGCGCGTTGGGCACCGGGAACAAATGAAAACTTCTAAAGTCGCGTTGGACCCCAGGGACAAATGAAAACTTCTTTAGGCGCGTTGAGCACTATTAACAAATGAAAACCTATTTAGGCGCGTTGGGCACCGGGAACAAATGAAAACTTCTGAAGTCGCGTTGGACCCCAGGGACAAATGAAAACTTCTTTAGGCGCGTTGAGCACCATTAACAAATGAAAACTTATTTAGGCGCATTGAGCACCAGGAACAAATGAAAACTCATCAATGAAACTCAGAAATCAGTTTTCACCCCAAAGAATTGAAATTTCAAAGGTTTTGGGGGGATATGACACCCATTTCTTCCCCTGTCCAAGTGTCCACGCTCCAGTTGCTGTCTTCAGTAACACGCCTTAAGCGTTCATCACCGAGGCAATATGTGGAGGACGGATGCATCACACGCAAGTCGAGTTGCCAGAGACGGACAAAAGATTTCACTCATGTTCGTTGTTTTTATTTGAACTGTTGAGGGGAGAGCGAGGGGGAGGGGGGAGGAACATAGTAAAATGTATTTATTTACCACCTTAGAACATTTTAATTTAATTCGTGGAGAGCGTTGTTGGTTATGTACATAACTGTATTTTAAGTATTAAAGACTTAATGTTAACACTTTATAACTGTTTGCTTCCCCAAATAAACTAGAAAAAACTGTGCTTTATTAATCTTAAAACTTTGAAGAGTTCAGCGCCATCTATAAGTACTATTTAACTTTTCTGCCGTTATCGAACGTCGCACAAGATGGCGTTGAACATCAGCAAGTCTCAGATCCATTTAGCAAGCAGCTCTGTGGCCGCTCGCTTTGTAACCACATGGGATACTACTTGGAAAGATGGAACTGCTTAAGGATTTAACGCCATCTAGTAGAAGTAAAGGGCTCTTACTCCTGCTGCCGTGCGCGCACGCCGCACACAAGATGGCGGCGAGCACAACGGTGGAGCACGGCGCGCGCATCGCGGCGATCACCCGTCTCTATCGCTCCCAGCCCTCATCTGTGGACAAAGACATACTCTTCAAATTCAAAATTTCAACAACAAAATTCAAAATTCAACATTGAATTCTTGTAAATTTTTAATAAAAAAAACAAAAAAACTGAGGTTAATAATGAAGGTCACAATTTTGTTACACATTGTCTATAAAAAAGTACAAATTATGATTTTCGCATTATTGATCGACAACTAATTATTATATTGCGGTTACTCTAGGATGCAGGCGCTCCGGAATTGATGGAGAGGATCTGAGGGTTTCTTGCCTGGACTACGTTCAGTCTGTACTCGAAATATACGGCGACGACGCCGTAATGTATTGTAATACGGAACCTGAAACCAAATACCTACTTACGTCTTAATAATAACCTTGGTACGTTAAGAGCGTATTCACAAAATCGTTTCCCATACAAAATTCAAATTACTACTTCTTAAAAAAGGATGGACCGATTCTAATTAAATTAGATCCCTGTTTGGGATAAGTCCGCCTATGTGCATGTTACTGCTATTATGTATCAAAAATAATTGTATATTTTCTTGTACAATAAAGAGTTTACAAACAAACAAACAAAACTTTATACACATAAGCAAGTCTATAAATTCTAGTTTGTGGATAGATTACATTTTTAAAAAATAGTGTTGTCACTAAATGAATAATGGTGAGTACCTGGGCGACCGAGCTTTGCTCGGGGCATAGAACCCAGAGCCGTTAAAAACATTTAAGAATACCCTACCTGTGATACGATACATACATTGTGCAGCATATATCGCGCCCGACTCGATTTTTCGCCCCCAAAAATCCCCGTATACTAATTTTCAAGCCAATTGTTCCGAGATTCAGATTATATGTATACATATGTATAAGAATTGTTCGTTTAAAAGTATTATTGTTAGATTTAGGATTTTCATACGTTATCTTAAAATTCGGTTATCTTTTTTTAAAATAAAGTATTTTGAAAATGAAAACTATCCACAAACTAGTATCTCGTGACTTGCTTATGTGTATAAAGTTTCATCAGAATCGGCCCATCCATTTTCAGGAAGTAGTAATTTTAAGTTTGTATGGGGAACGATATTGTGAATACGCTCTTAAAAAGTTAATTAAAACCACCTTTTAAACCCCTTTATAGGTATATCCAAGCCGAGCCCAGCTTTACCGCTATTAGCTTTCAATCTTAACCATTATAAATCCTAGGCTACCCAGATATCCGGACAGATATCTCGACATTGATATATTGTCCGGGGTAAAATTAATCTAGATTAAAATCCAAGTACCCGCAGTCGCGTACAACGTTAAAAAAACCACGGTGTAAATTAATTTTCTATTTTATAAAGTTGACGTGATATTTGAGCTAAAACGGCTGGTTGCGTTTAAATTTTTTAGGGTTCCGTACCTAAATGGTAAAAAAGGGACCCTATTCAATTCAATATATTTATTCAAAATAGTTGCAAATTACACTCTTTCTGATTGTCATAAAATAATAATAACAATGTCATTTGTGAAGAATCAAGAAATAAACAATAATTAGTTAATAACGTCTAAATTAAATCCTTGATATAAACCAGATTACGTCATTAGAACATGAAAACAATATGACACGAAAAGTTGTACATAAAAATCATTGAATGCATTTAACAAGAGTATAGGCCAGTTCACACGGACAGCACCCGGTCACGAGTATAACGCGAGAGTCAGCCATCGCTCCCCTCAACCATATTAGAGGGAAAGGAACGACCCGGCTCCCTATTATCACATTTGACAGTGTTTTTCAATTTTAAAGAAGCTATTGACTTGAAATAAAAAATTGAAGCCCTTACCAATACCCACATTTTGCCATTTAAATCATTACGACACCCTAAAAAATTCCGTGTAATAGCTATGTCGCATTTTCACTGAAAAAGGTACCGGAGCGAACGATAAAACATTTTCAACGTTAAAGGGGCGCTCACTGTACACTGTACAATCTTGAACCGTCAATTTCCTGTCAATGTGTTTGTTCAATCAGTTAGTGTGGAGGACAGACAGATGTACGATTGCTCTTCAAATAAACTAAGTTTGTGCAACTGTCGAAGCGTTTTCAGAAGTTAATCATGTAAAGACTACCTAAGGACGGGACGAAAGCGTTTAAAATGGCGTGGCGTCGTGACTGCTAATAACATTTGGTACATAATTATTGGTACCTACATTTAATTTAATAAATAAATAAATATTCTGAGACAAATCACACATGGTCATCTGGCCCCAAAGTTGGATTCCCAGTGTTATGAGAACCAGAGACAGAGAAATTCGGACTGACTCGGTGGCTCAGTGGTTAGTGCTCTTGACTGCTGATCCGAGAGTTGTGGGCTCGATCCCTACCCAGGGCAAACATTTGCGTGATGAACAGATTTGTTTGCTCTGTGTCTGGGTATTAAATATCTATCTTAAATATATAAAAATCAATGCCACTTTTCGTTGTAATTTTATAACTCAAGAACTGCTGGACCGATTTCGCTAATTATTTTTTTGTCGAGTTCGTTATTGTCAGGAGAAGGTTCTTATGTAGGGTAGGGTAGTTTAGTGTAGTGTAGTGTAGTGTGGTGTAGGGTAGGGTAGGGTAGTGTAGTGTAGGGTAGTGTAGGGTAGGGTAGGGTAGGGTAGGGTAGGGTAGCCTAAGGTAGGGTAGGGTAGGGTAGGGCAGTGTAGTGTAGTATATGGCGGAACGTAGTTCGCCGGGACAGCTAGTATATGTATATATTTAAACGTATATAAGTATGTATATCAGTTTCTGGTTCCCATAACACTGGGAATCCTACTTTGGGGCCAGATGAACATGTGTGATTTGACTCAGAGTATTTATTTATTTATTTATTATTGTTACGACGGATGAACTAACATCATTTTTCTCCAATTAAAGGGTCCCCATACATAAATCGTGTTTTTTTATAGTTTTTTTGTTATTGTTCTTTTTTATGCGTTTGTCTCCAAACCCCGGGTTGTCTGAAAGAAATAGCTTTAAGCGTTATAACCGCCTAAATTGTACCGCTATATTTTCTATATAAGTTTATTTTTTTATATTGTGTTTTTTTTTTATATATTTTTTGTGTTAAGATTTTCAAGTTTTTATAATGTGCATATTTTTTTTACTAGTGTGTACAAAAGAGTATTTATCTTATCTTATCCTTTTTTTCAAACCCTTAGGTAACACATGCAAGCGTCAAACATGGTATGATAAGGTTTGATGATTATACTCTAAACCCTAAATTGGGCTGTCCTGTCCGTAATACCTAAAGCGAATAGGCTTTTTAAATTAAAATGACCATGTCATCTAGTTATAGCAAGTGTTACGAGTATATCGCGGAGCTGAGATCTCAGGAGCTTTCTGGATAGGCCAGGGTTTGCAAACCGGACCAGTACAAATGATGCTCATTTCTTATGCCTTGACTCAAGATGTATCCAAGTCATCTAGATGGGAGGGGTATTATGGACACCGGTTTTATAGTAAGTCTTGAAGTATGGCCTCATCTATGGCCACTTGTGCATCAGCGGTGGGGACGCGATGGATTAACCTCAAAATTGAATGTAAAATAACTTCCCAAGGGTGTCAAAACCTCGGTCATTTTACAAGTTAAATAAAAATTTAACTTGTAAAAGCGTCGGTGGCTCAACCGGTAACGACTCGGTTCTTCTAACCAGAGGTACGGGGTTCAAATCTGGACGGCCAATGTACCAATGAGTTTTTCAAAACTTACGTACATACATATACTTACCGATTGCTTTAACGGTGAAGGAAAACATCGTGAGGAAACCTGCACACGCCTGCGGAGAAACTCGCAGGTTGTGTGTGAAGTCGACCAACCCGCACTGGGCCCGCGTGGTCGACTAAGGCCCGATCGCCTTAATTCAGGGTAGGCTCGAGCCCCTCGGTGGGTGCGTATATGAGCTGATATGATGATGATTTAATATCATGTGTGTGTGTATTAGTTTCTTCGCAGGTGTGTGCAGGTTTCCTCACGATGTTTTCCTTCACCGTTAAAGCAATCGGTGAGTATATGTACGTAAGTTTCAAAAAATTCTTTGGTACATTGGCCGTCCGGATTTGAACCCGGCACGTGTGGTTAAGAGGACCGAGTCGTTACCGGTTGAGCCACCGACGCTTTTATATTATTTTATTTTATTTTTATGATATTAAATATAAATAAATAATTCTTTATTCAGGCAATTACCATATCTGGGGGCACGGCAGTGCCCCCGCCAAGTCGAGAAAAAAAAGCGGCACGGCCGTACCATCCTTTTCTCGGAGCAGTTCAGGCCATTTTCGAGCCCCCCACAACTTCGTTGTAGATAAACCTAGAAGCCTGAATTTTCTTTACCCAAGCAGGCATCATATAAGCACGGTATATTCCAAATTTCATTGACTTTGAACCAGTACTTTATAAGAATTATAACTAGTTAAAGTTTCCTAATTTGTCACTCACTGACTGACAGATCATCAAAATTCCAAGGCACTTCTAGCCGACATAGAAGATTCAAATTTAGAATACAATTAGTCTTTAGTGTATAAAGCAAGTAAAAATTCAAAAATTTTGCAATTTCGGTCCAGTTTTCTAGTTACACAAACTATATAAATAACTTTGTAATCCCATATAAAATATATAGGATTACAAAGTTATTTATGCTGTCGCAGGACCGAACTCCTTGATTTACTAGTTTTTAAGGCGCAGTTCATGAATCAATGTAGTTTTCTACAAAAATAAGTGAAATCCCACCAAAAACATACTGTAAAAACTAGCCAAGTCTCGATTGAGCTGCTTGTTTTTCTATAAAAAGTAATGAAATCTCTAAGCAAAGCCAAGCCTAGTCTAGGGTTCTTTACTGCGATTACTTTATTATTATGGTTAGATTTTATGTGACTTGGCCGTTGACTTGGATGTCTCAAGGAGTAAATATGCATAAAGAATGTTCAACGGCAGGTCACATAAAATCTAACCATAATAATAAAGAAATCGCAGTAAAGAACCCTAGACTAGGCATGGCTTTGCTTAGAGATTTCATTACTTTTTATAGAAAAACAAGCAGCTCAATCGAGACTTGGCTAGTTTTTACAGTATGTTTTTGGTGGGATTATATATATTACTATTGGTATCAAACGAAAGGGTTTGCTGAAAAAATACGAAATAAATTCTTTTCAAATAAAAGCTTTAACTAAAAGTTTTTAATTTTTTCTAATACTATTACGAAGTTTTTAAGCTATTGCATAGCTTGTATCGCGGGCTTTGAGCGCGGCGACCGAATCAAGAAATTCCGTAACGAAAATAGAACCTAACATTCCCCACTCCGCCTACCATGTAGCTCGGCCGAGCGTAACGTAACGTTACCGCGTTCCAAAAACTTACAGTGCCATCTATTAGCGATTTGCGGTACTAAAAGGACTTATTCAATTTTACTGGTGTAACTTTCTTAGTGTTAATTTATTACATAAACATCCCGCGCCCCAAGGACTGTATGGTCCTTTAATCAAAAGGAGCACACAAAAACATCAAAAAATAGTGAATAAATACAGCATAAATAAAAAATAATAATAATAATTATAATTGCATAAGTTGATAAAAAATGCTATGCAATAGCTTTACTGCCGCAGTCCCCGAGTGCCACACGGTTTTTATCACGCTTTTTTTATCACCTGTACCCGTATGTTTGTATGTAACCGACTCCTTTGGACTTGATTTTGACCCACTTTAAACGGCTTTAATTCAAACTTTGTAGGCTTATCAAGAATCAGCGACAATATAATAATTTCATATGTTTTAACTAAAAAATAAATAATAAATAGAGTTTAAAAAAACTAAAAAACACGCTTTTAAAGTACATCAGACTAAAAAGTAAAAAATAATTCTTAATATAAGTTGAAAATAATAATTAACAAAAAATACTAGTATTATTGTGAAAAAGTGTGGGTAGCTCGATAGACGACAAATATGGCACAGAGCGCCCCACGCTTTTTCACAATAATACTAGTAATTTGTTAATTATTATTTTCAACTTATATTAAGAAATCATTTTTTACTATTTAGTCTGATGTACTTTAAAAGCGTGTTTTTTTATTTTTTTTAAACTTTTTTTATTTTCTTCAATTCACTTTATGCAAGGGAAATAAACAAACAATTCGTAACATTAGATAGGTATTCATTCCCTATCCCTCACACTCAATTCTCAATTTCCGCGAATTCCGCAAACGACGCATAAAAAAACCCATCAGAGTCGCCCACCGCTCCATCACCCTCCGTCTTAGCGAATATAAGTTAAATAAATAAATGATCATGTGCAATAACCAGGTTCTGGGCCGGATCAAGGGAAGTAAGGGCCCCGGGGCAACATCGAAATCAAAGTTAGAAATGAAATGGATATTATTTTAGACAACATTTCTTGCAAGTCGAAAGTGGGTAGGTGCACACACAATTTGAAATCTATGTACTTGGGTATTTAAATACGAAAATAGGAGTTAACCCTTTCCAGGTATTGGCTAGAGTAAGGTTCGAATCAGTACTCTGGTTCGCCGTAGCTGCGTTGCTCTTCAAAGGGTTCATCACCAAAATGCTGAACAAAGGCCTTCCCCAAGGATTTCCACGACGACCGGTCCTGCGCTGCCCGCATCCATCGGTTTCCGCGATCTTCACCAGGTCGTCGATCCACCGTGTGGGAGGCCTGCCTATGCTACGTTTTCCGGTGCGCGGTCGCTACTCGAGAACTTTACTGCCCCAACGGCCATTTGTTCTACGAGCTGTGTGCCCTGCCCACTGCCACTTCAGTTTAGCGATTCTGTGAGCTATATCGGTTACTTCTGTTCTCCTCTAATAACATATTTACTCTCATCATCATCATCATTACAGCTCATATACGTCCCCACCGAGGGGCTCGAGCCTACCCTAAATCAGGGCGATTAGGCCTTAGTCGACCACGCGGGCCCAGTGCGGGTTGGTCGACTTCACACACAACCTTCGAGTTTCTTCGCAGGCGTGTGCAGGTTTCCTCACGATGTTTTCCTTCACCGTTAAAGCAATCGGTAAGTATGTACGTAAGTTTTTGAAAAACTCATTGGTACATTGGCCGCCCAGATTTGAACCCGGTACCTCTGGTTAGATGGACCGAGTCGTTACCGGTTGAGCCACCGACGCTTTTTACTCTAGTACTCTACATACTCTACTACATATTTACTCTAGTAGAAAATAAATGTCAACACACAAAAATATAAAAATGTGGCTCTAAGTAGGTAAAAACTGAGTTTGTAGGCAAAATTTGATCGTTTGAGACTAAAATAAAGATCATCATTATCTTAGCCAGCAAACATTTGATTATAATAATCAAAGCAGCGAGCCTATGCTACTGAACAGAGGCCCCGCATTAGCTATCACTCAGCACGATTCTGATTCAAATACATTCATCGGCTTCTTACAATATTCACTAAACTATATTGTTTAACTATTTTACTCTTTGACTCGGTCCTCCTAACTAGAGGTCTCGGGTTCAAATTCGGACGACCAATGTACCAATGAGTTTTTAGAAATTTAAGTACATATACTTACCGATTGCTTCGACGGTGAAGGAAAACATCGTGAGGAAACCTGCACATCTGATTCCAGATGTGTATGAAGGTCGCGTTGCATACATCCGTGAGTGTGAATCTATATGCCCTACACATGACCGCGGGTGATGCTAAGTGCGACACCAGGCAACCGCCGTCTATCTCTTGGATAGCACGGTTAATTGTGCAACACGACAAGAAAGAAGACTAAACATTATTGTTTCTCTATTGTACTGTTGTAGACGTAATAGCTAGGGCCGCTAACTCCTGTTCGAGAGGTCGTGGTACAAATCGTGTTACGTACAAATGTGTTTTCGAATTCCGATTATATATTTACGTTTAACATAAGAAAAAGAAAAAAAAAACGAGTGTGCTTTAGACCACACGACTGAAGTAAAACTTCTTTAGCTCCATCTATTTAAATTAAATTAAATACTTAGTCTTCAGAAAATAATCAAATCTTTTTTGTCATATGGAGGTATAGACAGTTTATGAAAAGAGTTTTATTATTATCTGAAAATGAACAAATCTTTTTTTATCTTTTGTTTGTTTTGATTGTTTTAACAACTGATATTGTTGCCTTGGCAACCGATTTTGTTGATAAACAAAAATAAATAGTATCTCCTTTTCTATCTTCACTAATTTATATATCCCTCTCAACTTCCGTTCGCCTCGCCCGAACACACTTCCTTAACGCTCTCGTCACGCATCTACCAGCTTACTTCCCATGCCAAGCGTCCGTAAAGAAGTTTTACTTCAAAAAAATGCCGCTCCCTTCTTCTATTTTGTGGGTTTATCCGACGCTCTTATAATAAAGGAAAACATCGTATACACGCCTGCGAAGAAACTCGAAGGACGTGTGTCAACCAATCCGCACTGGCCCCGCGTGGTCGATTAAGGCCCAATCGCCCCTAATTCGGGACAGGCTCGAGCTCGTGTAGATTTATTTAGGCGACTCTATAGCAGCACATATCGATTGGTCTTAGTTTTCGTTGCCTGTTTGGTTTACCTACACACATCGGTCTCTTAGGGAGACAATAGAGGCCTGTGAATTGCTTGTTGGCCTGAGAAGAGTCACCTCGGAGTTGAAAGCATGCCTCAAATAATAGAGTGTTCGTTCACACGGTATGTTTCTGTGGCTAGGAGCCCCGTTATTTACAACCTAATGCGGCCCTGTGCAGTTCCCCTGAGGTTTTGTTCCGGGTGATTGATTCCAGTCCCTCGCAATGTCGGACATTGAATGGGGGACTGGTATATTGACGTAGATCTATTCAAATACACTAGAAGAGGTCCTCTTGTGACAAATTCCTGCTCGCCTGACTAAACCCGGCTAAACCACTTAGGTCTTTCCTTTATCATCCATTGGGTAAGCCCTTGGTATAATATTATCTTGCCGTCAAACCTCAATTTTAATTGATGTAAGTTCTCCAGTATTTGGAGAGTCATTAATTGGATTTGGATTATTAGAAAAGCGCGCCACAAGCCAAATGTGAATAATTTTCCAAACACCTAAAAACTTTAGGTACAAACTTTTAGTATTGCATTGTCACTCTATATACATATGCATGCAATATTTCAGCTCAATTGGAAACCGGAAAGTGGGTCACATTTAACTTGCAAGATTTCCCTCGAACAAACATAGGTACATACATTGCAAGTTAAATAAAGGCTTGTAAAACGACCTTCATCATATCAGCAGTCTTTTTGCTGCTAAAGGATTTCCACAGGGACCGGGCCTGCACTGCCGACATCCGGCGTCTTCCCGCGACCTTCACCAGGTCATCGGTTCACCAAGTGGAAGGCATGCCTACACCACGTCTTCCGGTGCGCGGACGCCACTCGAGAACTTTAATGTCCCAACGCAACGGCCATCTATTCTAAGTTCCCACTGCCACTTAAGTTTAGCTATTTTGTGATATATGTCGTTTGTTTGTTTGTTAGTAAACTGTTATTAACATTTTTAAATACAGAACATGTTGCAGATAAGCATGGTATAAAGGCAGACTTATCCCTTACGGGATCTTTTCCAGTCAATCGTTTACCGTGGTTACCAAGGCAAATTGTGTTAGTTTTAACAGGAAAACTTAGTTCTGTAAATTTCACTACATAGGCACCTGGACACCATGATGTTTGGCGGTAAGAAATCGATTCAGATAATTAAAAATAAATAAATATTCTGGGACAAATCACATATGGTCATCTGGCCAAAAAGTAGGATTCCCTGTGTTATGGGAACCAGAGACTGATATACATACTTATATACGTTTAAATACATACATATATAGATATTTAACACCCAGAACAGAGCAAAAAAATCTGCTCATCGCACAAATGCTTGCCCTGGGTGGGGATCAAACCCACAACCCTCGGATCAGTAGTCAAGAGCACTAACCACTGAGCCACCGAGTCAGTCAATGATAGATGTAATCGTACAAGCTTTTATAACTTGCAATGTTCGTGTGTAATTTTTAGATCTTGCGATCGATTTGAGAGCGACTTTCAGGGGTCCGATAGAGCTGTGGTACGATATGAAGCTGTATTCCCGGTGACATTAGATCCATTTGCTATTTTGATGTTAATCTGATGATGAACTACCGAGGTGGAATCAAGGTCTCAAGATCATCCATTGTTTTCAATCATATCATAATTTGGAGCCTCGCAGCCTGGATTTTTAGGGTTCCTTAGTCAATAAGGAACCCTTATAGTTTCACTATATCTGTCCATCTGTCTGTTAGCGGCTTAGCTCAGAGACTATTAGTACTAAATTAAAAATTTGTAATTTGGCATGGGTATACATATTAATCACACCCTCAAAGTTTTAAAATAAAATCTTTAAAAAAAATGTGGGTACCTCCCCTACAATTAAAGAGGGGGTGATTTGTTTGTTGACGTACCCTATCTTGTAGGGTATAATTGAATAGGTCTTTCCAAACCAATAGTTTGCTAAGGCCTTTTTTCGAGTCAGGGTTCCCTTTGCAAAATATTAAACACTAGCTGTTTCCCGCGGCTTCACCCGCGTGGACCACGTTTCTATGACTTTTCGAGGGTGCGCAGTGCGCGAGCCGCAAGCGGCTCGCGAGCGTGGTAAAAAGTAGCCTATGTTTTAATCCAGGTCCTAATCTGTCTACCTACCAAATTTCAGCCAAATCCGTTCAGTAGTTTTTGCGGGAAAGCGTAACAGACAGACAGAGTTACTTTCGCATTTATAATATTAGTAGGGATTAAAGTGCTAATTTGTGATATAGTTTGGGGGGGGGGCTTACTAACTAAACCGCTATTTCAGGACATTTGAAAAAATAGTAAACAGTAGGACATATAATAAATTTAAAGGCAGACTTTCTTAGTTCAGGCAAAGTATATATATATATTAGTAGTAACATACAGTATGGACACTCCCTGCCACTCTCTAGATTGCGACCTCACCCCCTAGTCACCCAGGTTGATACAGATTGGTTACAGTTTGATTGTCGAACGTATAGGATTTCGCCGCCATTTCATTTGTTCCGTCATTCCTTTTTTGAAATGTCTTTTCTGGCCCGTTGTATGAAGTGTCCAGGGTGTGATTTAGGAGTAATAATCGACCAACTTAAGATGTGCAGTTCAATTTGTAAAAAAGTTCACAAATTTTCCATGTTAAATGTTCTATTGCTAAATGCAAAAACAATTTTGTTTCTTATGATATACATTTATTTTTTGGAAAAGATTTCGGAACCCTACTATGCGCAAGTTCGACTCGCACTCGGCCGGTTTTTAATTAAATTGGTAAGGATATTGTCACATCCTGTAAACTATACCGGTTCCATTTTTTTCTACTCTAGATGTTCTATTTCAACTAGCAGATCCGCAGTTAAATATGAGTGATTTCTGTAATGGTGATCGTAAGAAGTAATCGTGGAGTTTTCCTCGTGAATAGAAAGGCTTCGTCTTATGTTATGACTTCCCCTTACAAAATGGGGTATAAAAGTGGATATCTTTTGTAACTCCTACAATATGAAGTACGGTGTGACGAAGTCAATCTATGGTTTTTATTTTCAATCTTTTTGTCAATTTTTTTCCTTTTTTGTTATTTGTTGGTTTTTTATTAGGGTTCCGTGCCCAAAGGGTAAAAAACGGGACCCTATTACTGAGACTTCGCTGTCCGTCTGTCCATCTATCACCAGGCTGTATTTCATGAACCGTGATAGCTAGACAGTTGAAATTTTCACAGTTGATGTATTTCTGTTGCCGCTATAACAAAAAATACTAAAAAGTATAATAACATAAATATTTAAGGGGGCTCCCATACCACAAACGGGATTATTTTGCTCGTTTATGCTCGTTATTGATAACGGCAACAGGTAGACGCTTGAAATATTCACAGAAAAATACAATTAAAAATAAATAATTTTATTAAAATAAAAAAGGGAGCCCATACAACAAGCGTGATTTTTATAGATAATGGTACGGAACCCTTCGTGCGCGAGTGCGACTCGCACTTGGCCGGTTTTTTTTAAATTGTCATTTCCTATCCTGATCATCGATTTCATACTGTCTATTTCCATATTATACGTTTATTTCTCTTTTCATATCTTTATTCATAACCAGTCTCTATATGTATATATTCAGTTTTGATGGATTTGTCTATTTTTAAAAGAACCCAACTTGTTTTTGTGCGTGCATCGGCGTAATTGGAGGGTGCGCCGACGACACTACAACGTATGATAATACCTACCTTTTCTACCTGCGTAGCAGTACTGGAGGGATACTTGTAGTTTTATGTACCTAGGTAAGTTTCTTTCTCTTTTTACTTTCGAGCAACTGTGGAGCGAGCGGTGGCGGGCGAAGACCGAAGGAGTAAAGAAGGTACCTACTGAAATGGCAAAAAAAAAAGAAATTAAGATTTTAATGGAGGTTCATTGTCTTTCACATGTAAAAAATAAAAGTTGTAAGTATGTTTAGTGCAGGGGTTCCTAAACTTTTAAATCAACGGAACACACACCAAATACCTTTCATTTCATGGGACCCCTTATCAAACGATTACAAATCAAAGACACTATAATTCAATTAAAAACTAAAACTTTTATTGGAAATATTTTTAAAGTGAAACACTTTATTTTTTAATTTAACTTTCAATGTGAAGAATGAACTTGTTTCACTCTTTTATTAATATTTGCTTTTTAGTTGACTATTATGTCGCGGAACCCTGGTAACTTTTCTACGGAACCCTTGGGTTCGCTGTTGTTTAGGAATCGCTGGTTTAGTGTGTTAGCGATACTGATTTAAAAAAACGTTACTACAACATTACAGAGCCCACTACACTGTGAAGTTACACTCAGATTAAGGTACCGTTCTTCATTATTTTTTCTCAAAAACGGTTCTAACGATTTCAATCAAACCATGAATTTCTAGTATATTTAATAAAGCTGGCCTAGTACTACACGGGTAGTTTTTTAAAATTATGTTACACAAAAAACACAATAGGAACCAGATTATTTGTAAATTTTAAATCAAGTCACACCTGTTTTATTTCATTTTTAAAAGCTTGTATTTAACTTAAAATGTATGTGCGTTTAGTTCAAATCTTGTTCAAATTTTCAATTCCCGGTGACAAAAGATCCTTTTGTCATTTCGAAGTTGATATGATGTTGAACTTTGGAGGTGGAATCAAGGTCCTAGAATCGTCTTTTATTTTTAAAAGCTTTTAATTAACTTCCAATGTATGTATGTTTGTATGTATGTTTGTTCGGGTAAAATCTTGCAAGTTAAATTTGACCCACTTCTCGGTTTCCGATTAAGCTGAAATTTTGCATGCATATGTATATCGCGTGACAATGCAATATTAAAAGCTTGTACCTAAAAGTTTTTAGGTTTTTCGAAAATTATTTATCCATATTTTTTCTAACCGTAGGAAAGACAATACTGTGCTCACCTTTTTTGAATTTGGAACCGTGTATTTTTTATTCATTTGAACATTTTTCTTTTGAGCATAAAAACTGTTTTCAAGTAAAAGCTTTAAGGTTTTTTTTAAATAATTATAGTTTTTTTTTTAAATTCACAATTGGTAAGCTAATTGATTGATTAAGTAAGTTGATTTCTGTACGCCGGACGGTAAACGCAAAATCCGTCAAGCCTTTTAGGAGGAGAAGAATTACGAACACACGCTCACCTGAATTTTTATTTAAAGATTATTGTTTTTGTAACAATAATTTTACTAGAGGTTAGGGTTTTTTAGCAGGTCCGACTGGGCGGGTTTTTTTGCTTGCTCTAACTTTCTGCCAAACAGTGCGGGTGGAGGGAGAGCCAGCAAGGCATTCCATGTCAGTCCTCGAGGGTCAGCAGAGCGCTGATGTCTCCTACACACAAATTTATTTATAAGTACTAACCTACTGTTGAAAACTTATTTAGAGTACTAGCTTTTGCCCGCGGCTTCGCCCGCGTGGGCATCGTTTTTATGACTGTCTTAGAGGGTGCGCGGTGCGCGAGCCGCAGGCGGCTCGAGAGCGTGGACATGAATTTTCTCCAGATCCCTCGGGAACTAGGTCAGATATGCTTATTAGTAAATCATGTCATTTCCCACCCACTCAACCATATCTGTGCAAATAATCACACAATCCATTGTTGCGTTACGATGTTAAAGGAATTAACCAAACAAGAGTATATTTTCAGTTCCCTCAGGAACTGCATCGGGATATGTTATTTTCACGGGATAAAAAGTAGCCTATGTTCTTTCTCGTGACACAGGCTACCTACATACCAAATTTCATTAAGATTGGTCAGGGGGTTGAAGCGTGAAAAGGTAACAAACAAACACATTTTCACAGAGTAAGGATGCGTTCTTTCCGAAAATACAAATGCACCCCGACCTGCAATAATAATTTCGCTACAATCAAAGGGCGGACCAACAGATTTATTTTCGTAAAAAAAAGAAACAAATGCGTACAATTTATTTTAACACAACCCGCTGAGCGGTACCAACCTACGAATAATAAGTACCAACAGATCAATAGCGCCAATTAATCACGCCGCTTTAATCCTCCCCCTGTGTTTAAACACGGCAACTCGGACCACCCTGTATTTAAAGGGCCCTGTTGATGGTGAAGCGATTACCGAGACGAAATGACGTTAACTATGTGTTAAACGATTATTTAGTTAGTTCTCGTTAGGGCTCCGTAGCCAGAGTCAAGGTATTGTTAGGTATTCGATTTATGGATGTAACCAAAAAATCGATTACTTCAAAAACGATTATTATTCGGGAACAATCGATTTTCATTAATCGATTATTAAGAAATCGTTTTTTTTTTATTTCCACGGAATTTTTATTTCGATTTTTTTTGTATCACTATCTATGAGCGACACTACGAATTACCAGGTGCACTTCACTAATGATTTCTCTTGAGAGTTCAGTCAGCAGTCAGCAGTACCGCCATCTTGTACATAACAAGAATACTATTCCAAAAGCTCGATGATAGATCGATCGTAAAACTGTTTTATTTTATTATTTTACCGCACAAGCGACACGCGTAAAAAAATGTTTTATAGTTTTAACTGATAAATATTATTTAAGATTTAATAAAAATGTTAGATAATCGACCGAAAAGCCAATGGAGGTTATGACCTTAATATGAAAAATAAACAAGTGCAAATAATGTCCTAAAGAATTGTCATATTTTCATAAAAAATCAATAAAAATCTACTTTTTGCATAACATAGGTTTTTTTAAGTACAATAATCGATTTTTGGAAAAACGATTTTTTTACTCAAAGTCACATCCCTAATTCCATGTGTGTGTGTGTGTGTACGCAACCAACAAAACTTTTTCACTCATCTTTTTCTACCGACTTCCGAAAAAGAGGTTCTCAATTCGACTGTATTTTTTTTTGTGTGTGTACCTGAGGTGTGTACATGTGTGTTACGGGATTTCATGATTATTTTTGTATTTGTTAGGGTGTGCTTTCGAGTTGGTGCCACATTAATTTTATCAAAATGGGTGTAGTACTTTCATAGAAAACTAGCTGTCCCGGCGAACTACGTTCCGCCTTACACTACACTACACTGCCCTACCCTACCCTACCCTACCTTACACTACCCTACCCTACACTACACTGCCCTACACTACACTACCCTACCCTACCCTACACTACACTACACTACACTACACTACACTACACTACACTACACTACACTACACTACACTAAACTACCCTACCCTACCCTACACTACACTATCCTACCCTACACTACACTACACTAAACTGCCCTACCCTACCCTACATAAGAACCTTCTCCTGACAATAACGAACTCGACAAAAAAAGAATTAGCGAAATCGGTCCAGCAGTTCTTGGGTTATAAAATTACAACGAAAAGTGGCATTGATTTTTAAAAGCTTTTAATTAACTTTCACTTCCCGGTTTCCGATTGAGCTGAAATTTTGCATACATGTGTAAATCGCGTAACAATGCAATATTATGATGACATCGTGCTGATCTGATGATGGAGCTGGAAGATGGCCATAGGAACTTCGCAATGAAACCACACAACGTCATCAGGTTTGGGCTCGTTTGATTCGTATTGACGAGTACTTTTATTGTAAAAAGCTTGTGCGTAAAAGCTTTTAGGTTTTTCGAAAATTATTATATATTTAGATTAACAAAAACCAAAAACAATTAAGTACGCAAAATTATACTTAGTTGTTGCGATGGAAGTCGATTTATTTAACGAGTTTTGCGTTTCCAACTGTGGCAGCTAAAAAACGCATGTTACTCCAGCCTTGTAAATAGCGAGCTGAACACTAAGAACTTATTTATTTCCTTGAGTTTCTTATTTTTCTACCTTCATGTCTGTGCTGGAGACCTTCGTTACCTGCCAACCTGTTCTAATAATAAAGTGTGCTCCACTTTGATTTGGAGTTATTGCGACGAGTGTAAAATGGATTGGGAGATATACATTTTACCATCAAGCTACGCACACCCTAGAACGCTAAATGGGTAGGTACAAATTTAAGACTTATTGAATGTCGGAAAAATACTTAAGATCTATTAAAATATGCCATGCAGAAAAAAAACTTTTATTTAATAATCGTGCATTGTCACGAGAAACAAATATGTGTGTCCAATTTTAGCCCAATAGGTTCAGTGGAAGACATACATACAAGTTAAGTTAAATAAAAGTTTTTAAAAAGCCAGCCAAGCGTGAGTCGGACTCGCGCTACGAGGGTTCCGTACCAACACACCTCTACACACAACCACACCCTGGACACTTCATATAACAGGCCAGAAATGACATTTCCAAAAAGGAATGACGCCACCAAAAAAAATGGCGGTGAAATCCTATACGTGCGACAACCAAACTGTAACCAATCTGTAACAATTTGGGTGACGAGGGGGTGAGGTCGCAATCCAGAGAGCGGCAGGGAGTGTCCGTACTGTATGTTAGTACTAATATATATACTTTGACACAACTATGACAATGATACTTATTCACATTACAAACTAAAGACATTATGACACGAAAATTTGAAAATAAAAATCATTGAACGTCATTGATACCTTTGACAAGAGTAGGACAGTTCACACGGACAATACCCGGTCACGAGTATAACGCGGCAGTCAGCCACAGCAGAACCAAGTAGAACCGAGAACCAAAATAACCAGTCTATATGTATAAGTATCGTAAGTAAGAAAATTATCTAGTCTAAGTCTAACAAAAAGTTTCATGAATTGACTAAAAAGCCTGTTGAAAATATAAAATGTCCCAAAACAAAACTTTACAGATCCCACGAGTCTAGCATCTCAGCATCATCATCATCATCATATTAGCAGAAAAAACGTCCACTGCTGGCCAAAGGCATCCCCCAAGAATTTCCACGACGACCGGTCCTGCGTTGCCCGCATCCAGCTGCTTCCCGCGATCTTCACCAGGTCGTCGGTCCACCGCGTGGGAGGTCCGCCAACGCTAAGTTTTCCGGTGCGCGGTCGCCATTCGAGAACTTTACTACCCCAATGGTCATCTGTTCTACGAGCTACGTGCCCTGCCCACTGCTACTTCAGTTAAGCGATTATGTGAGCTATGTCAGCTTAGTCGAGTATATATAAAAGCCAAAAGTGTGAGAGTCAACTACATCACGCAGTACCCAAATGTGGGGACATATAAATCAAATTGTTACAAACTCGCGTTTAAATCATGGCCTACCCGCGGGCTCCAGGCGGGTTGGAAGCATACGAGAGGGAATTACGAACGTAGACACCAGAAATCATCATCATCATATCAGCCGGAAATCGTCCACTGCTGGACAAAGGCCTCCCCAAAGGATTTCCACGACGACCGGTCCTGTGCTGCCCGCATCCATCGGCTTCCCGCGATCTTCACCAGGTCGTCGGTCCACCAGAAATAATTATCGAAAAATCTAAAAACTTCAAGGTAAAAAGCTTTAATTCTAAATTTAGATTTTTTTCGTCTGTGTGTTGCAACGGTCGCTTTCGTCTGACGGTATGATCGTTTTGTACACTGTACCGTAGCGAGTTCCGTCCTCTGTAAAGTTTCACTTTTACCGTGGTTTCATAAAAACGCACACTTTTTTCGTAATCTTCTCGGCAAACCCTTTTATTTGATACCCATATCATGGGGGTGCATAAAATATAAATAGTCCGCCATTTTTAGTTTAGTTGGTAGTTTAGCGATTCTGTGAGCTATGTCTGTTACTTTGGTTCTCCTTTGCTGGTGGAAGGGCATTTCCTTAGCCCACCTGGTTGGCTACCCTATCTCATACAGTACTACGACAACAGAAATTAGTTCTTTTTGTATCTGTAGATGGCGCTGTAGATGAAAATTTGCTTTTTTTGGTGCGAAACCCTTAGTGCGCGAGTTCGACTCGCACTTGGCCGGCTTTTGTTCTTTCTCTTCGTATCTTTGTTACGGGATATCTTCGCAAATTGTGATCCGATTTTCATGTATATTTTTCAATTCGATTCAGCTTAGTTTCGTATAAATTTTATCAAAAACGGTTAAGTTATTTTTAAGAAAATTAACAAATAGTTGCGATTGAAGACGGTTTTCATCGTCGGTAGCGTTCTCAGTTATGTATTTTGTGGAGAACCTTTAATTTTCATACCTTTGTTAAACCCATACAAACTTAAAATTACTACTTCTTGAATGTGGATGGACAGATTTTAATAAATATAAGCTAGTCACGAAACACTAGTCTGTAGATAGATAGGTTACATTGTAAAAAAATCGTATTGTCTTTAAACTATACTGATTTATGGTTTTAAACAGTAATCTTAAAATTGGCAAATCTTTTTTTAAATAGAGTATTTCGAAAATGAAATTTATCCACAACCTAGAATTTTGCAAAGTAGAAACGATTTTGTGAATACGCTCTTAATAAGTATTTAATTTTACCTAAACTTTAGTTGTACCGATGCAAATATAAACAAACAAAAGCCTTTAGGTTGGCAAAGAATAGGTAGCAACTACCAAACATGGTGCTGGTGGTGGTCAGCTACTGTTCTATTCACTGTTCGTTTGCTCAAGGAAGGTGCTCGACTCACATTATTGTGTTGGTGTTGCTACAACACCGGGTAGTTTGTTACAACAACGGCTGAACCTAAACAAATAGCGAGTCGAAATGTTTCGTTGTTGCTAAAACCATAACCTCGTGTTTGCTGAACTAAGCAAGAGATAATACGATAGTTTTTGAGCGTGTCTTCGTTTGCTTGAAATCTGGATACACAGGGTGTAAAAATATTGGTGCAGGACACGTTAACAGGGGGGCTCTATTTTTTTATTCCACAATTGATAAGCCCATGGCGAGTGACAATGATGCCGAAGATAGAAGCGGTTTACCAAGATTCCCCAATGGGGATCTGACTATCTTGCCCTCAAGTCGGAACACATCAATGATGTTAACACTGATGTATGGCGGAAAGACTTAGATTAGACTTAGAAGATAAGATGGTGGTAGCTAGCCAGGCGGGCTATGAAAACGCCATTCCAACAACCAAACTACATCTTACAAAATCGACCTCGCCGGGAATCGAACCCGCGACCTCCTGGAGTGAAGCGAATACACTAACCATTACATATGGAGGCGTAAGGCTTCCTCAGGGAAAGTTATCATGCTGAATAACTTTCCCTAAGGAAACTTCATTTATTCTCCAAAAAAAAGTAGACCCCACAACCAAAAAAATAAAAGTTTAAAAAACTAAAAACCGACTTCAAAATGAAATTCACTCAAAAGTATGAAATAATATTATTATACTTAGATACACGACATTAACCAACAATAACGAAATCCAAGTGGGTACGATTTAAATTAGGGGCCTAAATTTATTTTTGAGGTCGGTGTCAGCAGTGCTATAAGTAAAATGTGCTATGTGCTGGTACCGACCTCAAAAAAAAATTTAGGCCCCTAATTTAAATCGTATCCACTTGGATTTCGTTATTGTTGGTTAAGGCGGTTGCAGAGGAAACAAAAATAGACATCGCAACCTAGATGGCGCTGGCGAGCAAATATTGTTGTTTTTGACAAATATTTCGTAAATTAGATAAGTTTGAAGCAAAATTTGTTGATTCGCGAGCCCTTTTATTGATGTTTCGATGATATAGTAAGTGTTTAACTTCATTTATTGTTTTATTCTCCCGTGTTATCCCACAATTAGCAGCTGATAGCAGTCACGCACACTGCAGGCACGAATTGTAAGTGTGTGGGTGCAATTCATTCAATAAAAAGTCGCGTAATATCTGTCAGTTTACGATAGCGGTATACAAAGAGAATAGAAATCACTACGAAATAAATACCTACATAAACAAAATTACATTTTATTCCTGGGAAAAAAAAGCAAAACAGAGAGCACATCGGATTTTCAGAAATCGTTTTTACGATTATCTTTTTGGATACAGTGTAGAATCCTTGTAAAAATGCAGATAATTAGCAGAGACGTGATTGTAATGGAAGACAAAATGGAGATGAGGAAACTGAAGAATAGTGTTATCTGGTTTCATGGAGAAGAAATGTCACCTGAAGACAGCCAGGAGGACAGATTCAGTGGGGGAATTGAAAGAAAGCCCATGTCTACTCCATGTGCTATAGAGAACGAAAACAGAGAGAGGAAACTACCTACCTCAATAGATATGGTTTCTCCGTGTGTACATATCCAGCTGCTGAGCCATAGCAGTCGTTCAGGGAAAACAATGCTCGGGAGCTTATTGATATGTCAGGTGGTGCAACAATAGTTGATAAGTGCAAGTGGGTGCTAAATAAACAGTTTGATGTGAACAACAAAGTGCGTTATCATGGGAGACTAGTGACAAAAGGTTTCACGCAGCAACCTGGAATAGATTATGAGGACACCTTCTCTCTGGTAGTTAGACGTGAAGTTTGCATATCTTCCATTAAGTCTTTATGTTCTGTCTCTTCTATGGTGTGACAGAGACTTTATTGTTGTGATTGATTTGTTTCTCATTGTAAAAATATAAGTAATTTCAGCCCAAATAAACTTTTGTTTTAATCATTTATTATAGCAGATCGTGGTTTAAGATATGAAAACCTAGGTCCTGTGAGATGATATCTAGAAATGAATATCAATGTAGATCGAGAATTACAGTTGATCAGCAAAAATATATAGAAAGTATCGCTGGATGTGAGAGGTCTTTATCCACCAGTGGACGTCTTTTGGCTGATATGATGATGATCACCACCTTTACACATAATAACCATTTTCATGGGCGCTGCTGAAGCCTTATTATTATTTTTTAATTCACCATTGGTAAGCCCTTGGCATCATCTCACCTGATGATAAGTGACGCTGATGCCGAAGAAGGAAGCAAGCTTACCAAGATTCCCCAATGCAATGGAGAACTGGCTATCTTATCCTCAAGCCGGAACACATCAACATTGTTAACACTGATGTTTGGCGGCAAGACTTAGATAAGATGGTGGTAGCTAGCCAGGCGGGCTTAGAAAATGCCCTACCACCAACCAAACGGAGTCTTACAAGTTGACCCCACCGGGATTCGAACCCACGACCTCATGGTGTGAAGCAAATGGACTAACCATCACACCACGGAGGCGGTTAAAAGTTGGCACAAGGGACATACATAAAATAAAATAATCATATTCAATATCATGTTTTTTTCAATTTTAATCATTTAATCCCAGAGATATAGATAGGTTACATGCATACAAAAAGTGAAGCAAATAAAAGCATTCTTAGTAGCATTCGGTGCAATACCTTAAATACCTTTAATACTGTGTGTAAAGGGATTTTCAAATGTTGTTAGTGCATAACTCATCTATTGTAACAAATCTTTGTTTGATCCCCAAAAAATTCTTCAAGATGTTTTTCAAATTTAATATCTATAATATGCTACAAGTGGTACTTTATCTGGTAAAACTCTAACGACCTGCCATGAGAAAAGGGTAAAACATAGGTTTCTCAAAAATGGCTCTCGATAATTTTTGTCATTACAAAAAACTGGACAAGTGCGAGTCAGACTCGCCCACCGAGGGTTCCGTACAAAATTGTAGATCCATATTATAAATCATAACAGTGCAGACTGTTAGGTACTACATACGTCAAAATTATTAGGTACCTACCTACACATAAAAAAGGGGAAAGTTTTTTTTTACATTCTTCGTCATAAATCGAAAACTATACATCAAAAAAATAATTTAAAGTCTGTTTAAGCTTCTGACAATGAAGCCCTTTCATAGGATACCTCATATCCCTCACTCCCGGAAGTCGTTGGCAACCTGCGGGGGCTACTGGACTTCCTGGAGGAGCTGAGCTGGCAGTGATGCCAGCTAACCACGCAAAATGGGCGCTCAGGCGCCTGGTTGCGGAAACCAGCCCGTCCTTACCATCACCATTACCTCATATGACACGCTTAACTCAATTCAAAATTTGGACCGCCGTTCCTTGCATAATTGATTACATACTTTATATAAAGATTAAATTTTTACAAATGTATAGTTTTCAGATTTATCCCTTTACTTGTAGTACAAGACGGTATTACGTGCCAAATTTCATAGTTCTAGGTCAACGGAAAATACCTTATGAATTTTGATTCCCTTGAGAGTGTCGAAATATGCGTTTTTTGCAGCATAAACGGCCGTATCTTGTTTTACGTTAACATAGAAGCTTGATTTTTTCACAGCTTCAAGGGACTGTAGACCGGACTATACGGTTGTAATTTCAACTCGATACCTCCATGCGTTTCCGAAATAAAGGGTCTTGACAGACATACGGACAGACAACAAAGTGATCCTATAAGGGTTCCATTTTTTCCTTTTTTTTTAAACTTATCAAATGGAATATCTATGATTTACTTACTTATGAACAGCTTGTATATTTTAGTCATTGCTGTTGTTGCCTGTGTTCGGCCTAAAAATAGCACATTACGATATACAATTTACTAATTATTGTGTAAATACACTCGACAGCAAAGGAAATGGGTCTGTAACAAAAACCTCAATAACTTCCAAAATATTGTAACAAGCTTTATGAAATAAAGACTGTATTATAGACAATTTTATAGTGCATCTATATATATAAAAGAAAGTTGTATTAGTTACGCCATTATAACTCAAGAACGGCTGGGCCAATTTTTATGATTTTTGTGTTTTTGCATTTGTCTTTGTCTGGAATAGGATAATAAGTATTAAAATATGATATTCATCAATAAAAAAAATATCAGTCAAAAATAATTGGTTTTAGGGTAGGGTAGTGTAGTGTAGGTGTAGTGTAGTTAGGGTAGGGTAGGGTAGTGTAGGGAAGGGTAGGGTAGTGTAGTGTAGTGTAGTGTAGGGTAGGGTAGTGTAGTGTAGGGTAGGGTAGGATAGTGTAGTGTAGTGTAAGGTGGAACGAAGTTCGCCGGGACAGCTTATAATAATAAAAATAAGTCATAAAAGTTTATAAAGTTTATTTTGAATAAAAGTAAGTTAAGAAAAAATGTAAATTTTTCACTAGATTTGCAATTTTCACACATTTTAGTATTTTGTATTACCACTGAGATCTATTAAAACAGCTGTTACACGGTTTAGCATGCTTTCCACTTTCGATTTCTGAGTTGATGCTGAGGATTATTCTCCCATTCCTCTATAACTGCTTCATCCGAGCATGCTCGATTAAGTTCAAGTTTGGGCTGCGTGCTGGCCACTGCATGCGTGTGATAGACTGTGTGGGGATGAGCATTATCTTGCATAAGGATGGCATTCTTGCGCATGTTTACTAAAAGTGGGTCAACATACTCATTTAAGGTTTCATTCACGTATCTCTCTGCAGTTAAAGTTCGTCTCCCATCGTGCTTGTATAGCATGAACCTCGACTCGTCCGAAAACATAACTGTTGACCAGTCATTGAAAGTCCAATTCATGTGTTCTCTAGCATAACTCAGCCTTGAATTTCGATGCTGCCTTCCGAGTTTTGGACCATTGGTGGGTCTAAATGGCTTCATGTTCGCTTCAGCAAGACGCGGCCTCACTGTACACGTGCCCGGATTGCTCTCTTCAGCACGTAGAAGGTGATTTTTGACTTCAACAGCCGTTTGAAATCGATTTCTCAATATCGTTGACACCATATATCGATCGTCCCGCGCTGTCGTGCACCTTGTTCGGCCTGTTCCTGGTCTGTGCATATTGAATCCAGTCTCTTCAAATCGCTGGAGCACTCTGAACGGTTGATAGCGACACACCAACAGTGTACATAAGTAATGTTCACAAACACCGAAGAGGATTGCCTGTATTAAAGGTACTTACGAAGCCATTTCTATTCTAGTGCATGATACCGTAACAAACCGGCTCGCGATCGTTTTGGGTTTACTTTGCATCCTGAGTATACGTATTTATTGTAAAAGCGTTAATTCATTTTGTTACAAAAGCCATTTGTTTACCAAATTCACAAACTAACTGCAGAGCAAAAAAACAGTGTTGCCATATGGAGGAATCAAGAAATCTATCTTCAGTCCAAAATCTGGACAAAATTCGTGCAACAGTAAATAATTGTCAGTTAAAATTGTTAATACAATCCGGTATTTGACTGCTTGTCATTTGAGTTACTTTTTATCAACGGTCAAAAACGAAATTTTGTTCTGAAATTGTTCGTGTTACAAAGTTGTGACGTCATTGTCTTTGACGAACTGAGTGATAAATATAAAATTGAATTCAGAATAAAATGTTAAATGAATGTTTTATGCTTTTGTAGGAGAAATGCTATTTAGTGAATAGTATTTTTTAATTTATTTTAAACACTGTCAAATATCCTATACCGTATGACAAAAATGATACGCCACAAGTCGCATAAACTTTCTCGTAAAAATATGTACAGAAGTCTAAAGTGTAATATATATTTTTTTGTTATCTTATCCAAATGTTTGGACTCTCCATACAAAGTTTGAGAAGTCCAACAAACCTAAATTTGTATGAATATGACACAGCAGCCGGTTCCTTGGGGAAAGTTTTTCAGTTGCATGAGTACAAGTCAAATTTTAAAGAAAACTAAAGGAATATACATAAATTCAACCTGTAAACAATACCTTTGGATGAAGGAATATGATATTTGTGTCGCGTAAATCCATAATCATGAATTATCCGCATTGGACCTCAAAAATCCATACGAGTGCAGATAAATCCGTATATATAGCAACACTGATTCATTCATATTCAGCCACAGAGTGTTACGGGGATAAGCGCGTTCGAAAAGTGTGTTGTTTTAATTTTTTTAACAAAAATATAAGAACATCTTTGAAAAACTAAATCTTTGTATTAGTTTTTTACACTATTAATTATGGGTGTTATTAATAAAAAATAAATCGATTTGTATTCACTCTGAAAAAACATTTTATATTTAGATTCCTATAACACAAGTAGAGTTTCAGAACGCACTGTTCATACATAGCTTTACGGTACGCATAAGTGTCTATGTTGTGTAAATGTAACGCACACATACGTAAAATCGACACTTTTGAACAAGATTTAAAACCTTAATAACTTTTCAATTGTTCGATTTATCACAAATCTGATTTCATTCGCGAAAACAAGATTTTTTAAACATTTTTTTGACATTGTTTGATAACCTAATACTCTAACACTCGATGAGTGTATTGGTCAAACGTTTTGTATAAAAATGACGCCTCTGCAACCACCTTAATGTCGTGTATCTAAGTATTATATTATTTCATACTTTTGAGTGAATTTCATTTTGAAGTCGGTTTTAAGTTTTTTAAACTTTTATTTTTATTTTCTTTATTTTTAGTGATATTTCTATTTGTCTAAAAACGTTAAACTCAATCACACACTCGGCAATAGGAACCATCAAATCATAATGCACGTGTTTCATTAACAGATATAAATAGATTCCTGTGGCTTCCATCATCATCTAGACAGCATCAAAGTTAAGGAGTTAAATCTTCCATCATCTGCTCATCTGAATAACCTAAAGAATACAACTATCGGTCTACGTATCTACGTAAAATATTTAAAGAATTATCCTCCAACTCCTAACCGTTAAAGAGTTGTACCTTCCTTCATGAGCTCACCAACATTAGATGATGACTACCAGATGCAAATTCTTTACAAATTTTAGAAAATACATGAAACACGTAAAACGTGCCTATAAAATTGGAGGGTAACCCTCGATTTCCCTGGGATCCCATCATCAGATCCCGACTTGGTGACAATGGAACCCCCTCGGGAGTATACTCTTTCAATTAAAAAAGAATTTTGAAAATCGGTTCACAATCGGCGTAGATATCGCGTAACAAACATACAAAAAAAAAACACATACAGTCGAATTGAGAACCTCCTCCTTTTTGAAGTTGGTTGAAAATGCAGAAAATTGGTCGATCAACTTTTCAATTTGCTTGCAGAGAAAAAACTGTTCAGTATGATGAGTAGAAGCCCTAGTTAAGGGGACCTACACCAATTATGTTACATCTATATATATAAAGAAAGTCGTGTTAATTAAGCCATTTATAACTCAAGAACGGCTGGACCAATTTTCAATATTTTTGTGTTTTTGCATTTGTCTTCGTCGCGAATAGGTTAATAAGAATTAAAATATGATATTCATCAATAAAAAAATATAAGTCTAAAAATAATTCATTTTAGGGTAGAGTAGTGTAGTGTAGGGTAGTGTAAGGTGAAACGAAGTTCGAATCTATTTAACGGGCCACCACGCGTAAAAAACTATCCAACTCACTTTCACACTTCTCTTATTTCTAGGGTTCCGCACCAGGCAACTGAACCCTATTACGTAGCCACTATTGTCGTCCGTCCGTCTGTCTGTCTGTCCGTACTTTAAAAGGTGTATCTTTGGAATCGCAATACAAATAATAGAAATTAAAAAAGTGAAAATTAAGGGGGTCCAACAAGAAGAAACCTGTTTTTTATACGTTTCTTTCTTTTACTGTATTGTAAAAACAGCAGTAGATATTACACGCTTCTATGTTTAAACAAGCGTGAAACTGGGTGAGAATAGAGTACTGAAAAGAATAGAGTACTGAAGTGAATAGAGTACTGAAAATAATAGAGTATTGAAGAGAATAGAGTACTGAAGAGAATAGAGTACTGAAGAGAATAGAGTACGGAATAGTGATCCTGAACTAAAATAACAAGTAATACAAACTGGCCAAGTATTTCGGTGATCTTCATCATCATCATGATGATGGATGATGTAACAAAAATAATAAATTATTTAATATAACGATAATATAAGTATTTCGATGATATTCACCTTAATTTATCTACGTTAATTATATATATATATATATATATATATATATATATATATATATATATATATATATATATATATATATATATATATATATATATATATATAATTAACTTATATTAATTATATTTATATATATATATAAATAATTAACGTAGATAATTAAGGTCTACTTTAAATAACTACCTTATTTTTATTATATTATATTATTTTTTTATTAATCTACCTTAAATTATGCATATTGATAACATTTTATTTGTAATTTTATTTACTGAAATTAAATTGAATGGCACGGAGCAAGGGCAATGGAGCGTGCTAGCTCGGAGTTTCTCTGCGTGATCGAATCAGAAACGAGGAGATCCGTATGAGAAGCAAAGTAACCGACATAGCTCACAGAATCGCTAAACTGAAGTGGCAGTGGGCAGGGCACATAGCTCGTAGAACAGTTGGCCGTTGGGGCAGTAAAGTTCTCGAGTGGCGACCGCACACCGGAAAACGTAGCGTAGGCAGCCCTGATATGATAATGATGAAATTAAATTGAATTGTAAGTTGTACTCGCGCTAAAAAAACTCCGAAATGAATTTAAAAAATATTTTTTTAATGATGTATTTTGTTTGAAATGAATAAATATCATTGTTATAGGTTCTTGTGTGGAGAGATGTAACAGTACGGAACCCTCCGTTGTGAGTCCGACACGCACTTGGCTGGTTTTTTCTTTTCTTTTCATACTAAAAATACACTTTCTATATTTTATCTCAAAAATGGCTCTAACGATATGGATGAACCTCTATTGTTTACTACAATTTTATGTTACCTAATTCACGCTGTAGTACGATATTCCGGAAAATATCAGAATAATACCTCCCATAAAAATCCAGTTTCTTTGTTACTTTTTCTCAAAAATAGCTGTGACGATTTTTAAAAAACTATGTGAATAATAAGGACTTCGTACTCTGTGACACTCTGGGTACTTCATGCTTCCAGAAAAAAATACTGAATAAGGTATCTCATACAAATCCGAATTCCCGTTAAAAAGTAAGGGGGGTCGCCATACAAAAAACGTGTTTTTTGTATGGCCAATAGAAGTATTTTTGATTTAGCTATATCGTAAGAAGGCTCAAGGTCACCCAAAGGGCAATGGAGCGTGCTATGCTCGGAGTTTCTCTGCGTGATCGAATCAGAAACGAGGAGATCCGTAAGAGAACCAAAGTAACCGACATAGCTCACAAAATTGCTAAACTTAAATGGCAGTGGGCGGGGCACATTGCTCGTAGAACAGATGGCCGTTGGGGCAGAAAAGTTCTCGAGTGACGACCACGCACCGGAAAGCGTAGTGTAGGCAGGCCTCCCACTCGGTGGACCGATGACCTGGTGAAGGTCGCGGGAAACCGCTGGATGCGGGCATCGCAGAACCGGTCGTCGTGGAGATCCTTGGGGGAGGCCTATGTCCAGCAGTGGACTTCCTTCGGCTGATATGGTGATATCGTAAAAACGGTAATACATACAAGCATTAAACTTGGTGTGGTTAGAGCACTAATACTGAAATAAAACAACAAATAATAAAAATCGGCCAAGTGTGAGTCGTACTCGCGGTAAGGAGTCCGAACTGACTGACAAAAAAAGCGTATGTTTGTAGCTCCCGTTGATGTCTTCTGCTTGTAATACTATGTAGTTGGGTGGAGAGGTACGATAGTAAGGAATCCTCGGTGTGCTACTCCGACTCGAACTTGGCCGGTTTTTTAGCAGTCTTGACATGTTGTTGATTTATTATAAGTTGTGGTGAGTAACTACAATGCGGCTGTACAATTCATTAGTTTCTTACATACCACAGTTGGTGCTAAAATAATAATTTTAAACAAAAAAAAACGACTTTAAACGCACTAGTCGCCACTACGATTTCGAAGGTTCCCTTCGATTTCTCTCGGATGCCATCATCAGATCCTGGTTTCCTTATCATGGTACCACCCTTGGGATATATCCTTTCCATTAAAAAAATAATTATCAAAATCGGTTCATAAACGACGAAATTATCCGCAAACAAACATAAAAAAATATATACGGTCGAATCGAGAAACCTCCTCCTTTTTTTGAAGTCGGTTAAAAACGCTAAACACGTTAAAAAACCGACTTCCATCGCAACAACTTCAAACAATTTTGCATTGTTATTTTTGGTTTTTGTTAATTTTCTAATAAAATACTACATTGATTTTGATAAAATTTATATGGGAAACACTAGCTTTCGAATAAAAAAAATAATCATCAAAATCGGTTCACCCAGTCAAAAGTTCTGAGGTAACACACATACTTAAACAAAAAAAAAACACACAGTCGAATAGGGGATCGGACTGCTAGTCATTTGAGTTACTTTTTATGATCCGTCAAAAACGAAATTTTGTTCTAAAAATGTTTGAAATACCCACAAGTGACGTCATAGATTTTTAGTGTCATTGACGAACTTATTTTGTGAATTTGACCATTAAAAACTAAAGACGTGATGGAAAAACAAAACAAGTAAGGTTTTTTTTAAACTTCAAGAGGGAACAATTTAGGAAATCATGATTCAGAATTTATTTTTGATGCAGTCCGATCCCTTAAGTCGCTTGAAAAACTGCATCTTCAAAGCCGACCACAGATTCTAAGAACTGTAATTCAAATAATTTTAGACAGTAACGTATGTACTTTATCGTCTTTATTCATTAAGATGGTAACTTATTAATTTGTTCATCCTACTAATATTATAAATATAAAAGTTTGTTGATACTTTTGATTGTAGGTTCTTGGTGGAACTTTATATCACACATATTGGTATTTATCTACACTAATTCCACATGAAACAAATAAAACTGCGTTTATAGTTTGTCAGCGACCGGTTTCGAACACCATCTTCGGGTAGACTATTTATTTATATAATTTAAATTTAAATGTACCCACACATTGTGTAAATAAATAGTCTGCCTGAAGATTATAAACGCAGTTTTATTTCTTTTATGTGGAATTCGTGTAGATATATACCAATATGTGTGATGTGAAAGTTTGTATGTATGTATGTTTGTTACTCTTTCACGCAAAAACTACTGAACGTATCTAGATGAAATTTGGTAGGTACTTAGACAGATTATGAATTCATCATCGACATCATCTAGTTCACTATAGTTTGCAAAAAATAGCAAGTTCAAAAAACCACTAAAATCGTAAAATCTATTTCAGCGGGGGTTATCAAATAGCCAAATGAAAAATGTTCCACGTCAAAAAACTAAATGTTCCGCTCGCGTTTTTGCTCAAAATTTCTTCCCGTGTGTTTCCACAGACAATTCATATAGTCGTTACACGCACCTGCCGCGGCCGCACCATCATGACATATTGATTTATTTACTTAACTGTACCGTAGTGCTGTGGCGCTGACTGTACGTCTGTACCGGCGCGGCGTAGCGCGTAGTGAGGTGAGGGTAATGTCAGATAATTTTAGACAAAAAAAAAACGACTTCAAACAGGAAACTAAAGTAAGGGTCCCCTCGATTTCTGTGGGATGCCATCATTAGATCATGGTTTCCTTATCATCAAAATCGGTTTAGAACTTCAGAACGACGAAGTTATCCGCGAACAAACATAAAAAATGAAATAAAAAAATACGGTCGAATTGAGAAACCTCCTCCTTTTTTGAAGTCGTTTAAAAATAAGTATAGTTCGTTCGCTCATTTAACTGTATCTCTGATGAATGCCACGAGCCGACAGCGGCGACAGTCTAACACTCTGACAATTTGAATTCAAGGCGGCCTCTTTGACAGAGTCTTTGTCGCGAGTCGTCAAAGCTACAGTTAGTTTAGCAAACGAACTTTACGCCAAGAGTCAAGAAGAAGAACACTGTAGATTCACATCTCATCGAGGTGTGGCACGGCGGCAGACCCAGCGGTAAGCCCGCACCGCTCGCTGCCGAGCGATAGTTATTACGAAAGACTTTAAAAAAGGACAGGTTCTCAATTCGACTGTATTTTTACACGACTACCCAAAGAATAGTATATTATGCAACTAGTGAATAAAAGACGGATTTAAAGCGAGGGCCATAGATAATTCACGAGTAAGTGAAGGGTTCGAAAGACTGTCACGACCGTAGGGACGTATCCATGATGATTCATGTATTAGAACCCTGAGCGACGCGAGTGATTCATGGCCCTCTTTTTTTATTTTTTTTTATTTACTATTGGTAAACCCTCGATATAAATCCGTTTTATTCAAGAGTTGCATACTATATTTTATACCATGACTCTTAGAAAAAGAAACATTAAAGCGAAAATAGACATTTTAATGAAGAAAAGAGTAATGTTAAATTAATTAAAATATTCATTAAATTTGGATTTATTACTAAAATTAAGAGTTTTTTTAGTGTTCGTAAAACTTATAGTATGTTAGTACTAATATTATATACTTTGCTTAAAGTATTCAAAATTGCGCCAATTTACTAAAGAATGACAGCAAAGAACATAAAACAGTTTTTATTCTAATGCTAAACTCCTTTTCGAAAATATCGAACAATCAAATCTCGAAGAATTACTTGAAGAAGGAGTTTGTATGTCAAATATTCTTTGAATAAGAAGTTTGTATCGAGTATATTTTTGGGCAAGGAGGTTGTATAGCTGAGATGCCAGTTCGAATATATTGGTGTGTTCTAAATTCAAACACCAAAATAGTGATTAAAAGAGCTTTTTATTCACTGAAAACAGTGAATAAAATAAGCTTTTTAGAGGAGCAATGGTATAATAGTATATTATGCAACAAGTGAATAAAGGACAGATTTAAAGCGAGGGGCATAGATGAATCACGAGCAAGTAAAGGGTTCTAATGACTGAATCACGACCGTAGGGAGTGAATCATGACGATTGAGTCACGAGCGTAGCGAGTGATTCAAGTATTAGAACCCTGAGCGACGCGAGTGATTCATGGCCTTCGATATAAATCCGTTTTATTCAAATGTTGTACTTTATACCATGACTCCGAGAAAAATAAACATTTAATCGAAAGTAGACATTTATTAAAAAAAAAGTAATGTTAAATTAATTAAAATATTCATTAAAATTGGAACAATTACTAAACTACGGAGTAATTTTCTTTGTGTTCGTACAACATATAGTATTCAAAATAGCGCCAATTTACTAATGAAATGACAGCAAAGGACACAAAACAGTTTTTATTTTAATGCTAAACTCCTTTTCGAAAATATTGAAAAATAAAATCTCGAGGAATTATTTGCACAAGGAGTTGTTATGTCAAATATTATGTGGATAAGGAATTTGTTTCGAGTATTTTTTGCGCAAGGAGGTTTTATAGCACTGAGATGGATGTCGAATATATTAGTGTGTTCTAAATTCAAACACCAAAACAGTGGTCAAAAGAGTTTTTTATTCACTGTTTTCAGTGAATAAAATAAGCTTTTTAGAGGGGCAATGGTATAAACATTGTTTTTAGATCTAACGTGTGTATGTATGCATGTTTCTTTATTCCACTTTATCTTCTTATCGGCTCGACAGATTTGAGAGTAAGAGGTATCGCTAGATTCGCCTTGATCCGGTGAGTGACATAGGATACATTTTTACCCGACTGGCCAAGAAAGAGGTTATTTATTTTTTGGCACGATCTGTAGCCTCAACGGCTTGATGGGTTTTGGAGTGCGAGGTGTCGTTAGATTCGGCTTAATCCCGTGAGTGATACAGCATACATTTTTACCCGACTGTTAACTTTTTCTCACGTTAACGTTAACTCATAAGAAGGCTCAAGGTTACCCAAAGGTCAATGGAGCGTGCTATGCTCGGAGTTTCCCTGCGTGATCGAATCAGAATTTAGGAGATCCGTAGGAGAACCAAGTAACCGACATAGCTCTAAGAATTGCTAAACTTAAGTGGCAGTGGGCGGGGCACATTGCTCGTAGAACAGATAACCGTTGGGGTAGTAACGTACTCGAGTAGCGACCACGCACCGGAAAGCGTAGTGTAGGCAAGCCTCCCTCTCGGTGGACCGATGACCTGGTGAAGGTCGCGGGAAGCCGCTGGATGCAGGCAGCGTAGAACCGGTCGTCGTGGAGATCCTTGGGAGAGGCCTATGTCCAGCAGTGGACTTCCTTTGGCTGATATGAAGATGATGATGATGATGTTAGTTTTTTATGCACTCGGATTTTTAATTTCTAATTATTTGATAATTTAATGAATAGGTTGTATTATGTCTCGATGTTGGTCCCATTAAAATTATTATACAATCGGTTTAGTATTTTTCTAGGAAATTCGCAAAAACAAATAAAGTGAAGCAAAATTGAACTCTATTGCTGCGACTGAAGTCAGATTTTTAGTTTTTAGAGTGTTACATGTAGGTGCTTATTGTATCGTGTGTTTTTATCCACTACGGGTAAGCCCTTAGCATCATCTCACCTGATGGTAAGTGACGATGATGCCGAAGATGGAAGCGGGCTTACCAAGATTCCCCAACGCAATGGGGAACTGGCTAGTGGATTCACCACTAGGTCACGGAGGCGACTAAGATGTTCACACATTCCTCCCTATTAAGCTGGGCTAGATCACCAACGCACCTGGACAGAATGGAGCTTGCTGAAGGGTTTCTAAAATAGGGCGATGTAAAATTCCATTAAGTCAGATCCCCCCCCCCCCACTGGCCGTCATAACGCCTATTTGATTATTTTACTTTTTGAAGTGAAAACTTTTTTAGGCGCGTTGGCCATTTTTTGAGATGAGAAAAAACTATTGAACTCGCGACACTGCCACCGTTCCGTAACAGACTCCTTGTTACTGTAACCGTAACCGAATTTCTAAAGAATATGTTAACGTCTCTGGGTACAAGCCCTTTAAATTTTCATTTCTGCCTGTCTGTGGTTAGGTTTTTTTAAATATTTTTTCCAAGAAATAATAAAGCACATACAATCATAAAATAAAACATAATTTCAGGGGTAATTGGGTTAATTCCGGTGTTTCTATTCCCACCTTTATATTGGCTGTTGATGAAGAAGAAGTTTTTGAGTGGCGACGGAACCGGAAGACGGCACCGGAAGACGTAGGTAGGCCTGACCGACGACCTGGTGAAGGTCGCGGGAAGCCGCTGGATGCGGGCAGCGCAGGACTGGTAGTCGTGGAAATCCTTGGGGAGGCGTTTGTCCAGCAGTGTACGTATATCGGCTGATATGATGATTATGGTGACACATAATAGTGATGGTACTTAATAAAAAACCAGCCAAGTGCGCCTCGGGATCACACAAACAGGGTTTCGCACCAAATTACCAACTGAACAAGACCTCTCAGTACATACTTTGGTGTAGGTAAATAGGGGTATACTTATTCTGGACTTCAGATATTTAATTTTTCCTGTGGAAACGGAAGGAATTTCCTGTAATTTATACTGTGATTTTTTCAAGATTTTGGGCCCAGGAGTTTCGGTGATAAGGGGCGGGGGGATAGGAAAATTATTTTTTTTATATTTTTTTTATTTACAATTGGTAAGCCTTTGGCATCATCTCACATCTCAAATTTTCGCCTATTTTTCTAAATTACTTAAAATCCATTTATCGTGAAATTTTAAAAATATGCTTTTGAGATTTTTACAACGAGCCCTTTTATTTGATGTGTCACATAATATATTTTAAAAAACTTATTTATTAATTTGTAATTTACCCCCCAAAAATGGCCCACATGTTTTAAATTCATTTATTTACGTTACACGTCCACCTTAGGGTCCCCGACTTACATATGTGTGCCAAATTTCAACTTAATCGGTTCAGTAGTTTGCAAGCAAATTGGCTGTGACATACGGATGAACAGACAGACACACGAGTGATCCTTTACTGTTTCCGCTTTTAACTTCTGAGGAACGGAACCCTAAAAATGGTATTTTATTTCAGATCCAGATAAAATAATACACATGAGAGTACACAAATATCGGGCTAATTGATAATATTCATCCAATTATTTGCCAAAGGGTTCCCTAATCCGATGCACCCCTGACATATTTAAAAAGCCTCGTGGGAACCCTAATTTTACGCATCAAAAAGCCACCGAGGGTAGAATTGAATGCTAACGCGACAACCGGTGTTCATGTTTGATTTAGGGGGGATTTTCTTTGATTTGTTTAAATACAATTTCAAATTAGAACTTCAGCGATTACCTATCTTGATTCGACTTGATTTCAAGATTTCGAGATGTTTATTAAAAACTAGATTTTGCCAGCAGCTTCGCTCGCTTGAACATAGTTTCTATGACTGTCTTCGAGGGTGCGCAGTGCGCGAGCCGCAAGCGTCTCGCGAGCGTGGAAAAAAGTAGCCTATGTGTTAATCTAGTTCCTAAGCTGTCTACCTACCAAATTTCCGCCAGATATGTTCTGTAGTTAGTTAGTTTTCGCGTGAACATAGTTTTTGTGTTTGTCGTGCTGTCGAGCGTGGGAACTGAGTCAACTCTAGATCCCTTGGGAACTATGTCGGGCTATGCTAATTACTAGTCAATTCGATAATCAGTATTAATTAGCACGTCAATCCTTCGCTTCATTGCGACGTGACATAAATTATCAAAGAAGAGAGAGTTAATGGCTATCCCACGGGAACCACTTAAGAAATCGGGATAAAAAGTAGCCTATATGTTAATCCAGGACCTAACCTATATGTGTGCCAAATTTCATCCCGATCCGCCCAGTGGTTGAAGCGTGAAAGAGTAACAAACATCCATCCATACATACAAACTTTTACATTTATAAAATTAGTAGGATATGTGCAAATTTCATTCTTTCTGATAGTCATAAAATAGTAATAACATAATTAAACATGTCATTTGTAGAAATAAAAAAATAAACAATCATTAGTTATTAACGTCGAAATACAATCATTGACATAAAGCAAATTATGTCATTAGAACAAGATAACAATATGACACGAGTAGTTATACAATTAAATCATTGAATGTCATTAATGCCTTTGAGAAGAAGAGTAGGCCAGTTCACACGGACACCACCCGGTCACGAGTATAACGCGAGAGTCAGCCTTTGCTTAAAATAAATATGTCGTAGAACACACTCAAGGGCCAGTCACCATATCAGCCAAAAATCGTCCACTGCTGGACAAAGGCCTCCCCCAAGGATTTCCACGACGACCGGTCCTGCGCTGCCCGCATCCATCGGCTTCCCGCGATCTTCACCAGGTCGTCGGTCCACCGCGTGGGAGGCCTGCCTACGCTACGCCACTCGAGAACTTTACTGCCCCATCGGCCATCTGTTCTACGAGCTATGTGCCCTGCCCACTGCCACTTCAGTTTAGCGATTCTATGAGCTATGTTGGTTACTTCAGTTCTCCTGCGGATCTCCTCGTTTCTGATTCGATCACGCAAAGAAACTCCGAGCATAGCACGCTCCATTGCCCTTTGGGTGACCTTGAGCCTTCTTATGAGGCCCATAGTAAGCGACCATGTCTCAGTTCCGTAAGTCATCACTGGCAACACACACTGGTCAAAGACCTTAGTCTTGAGACACTGCGGTATTTGGGACGTGAAGATATTGCGAAGCTTCCCGAACGCTGCCCAGCCGAGTTGGATTCGTCGATTGATCTCTTTCTTGAAGTTGGACCTGCCTAGCTGGACTGTTTGTCCCAGGTATACATATTTGTCAACAACTTCCAGTGTAGAGTCTCCAACCTTTAGAGGGGTGGGTGCGACACGGACATTTAACATTACTTTCGTCTTGTCCATGTTCATTTTAAGGCCCACTTGTTGAGAGCTTTACTGAGGCTATCGAGCATTGTGCTTAGGTCTTCCATAGTCTCAGCCATGACCACAATATCGTCAGCAAAACGGAGGTGGGATATGTACTCGCCGTTGATATTGATGCCGAGTCCACCCCAGTCCAGAAGCTTAAAAAAATCTTCCAGGGCGGCGGAAAACAGTTTCGGAGATATAACGTCTCCCTGTCTCACCCCTCGCTGCAACTGGATAGGTTTCGAGTTTTGATCCTGGAGGCGAACCGACATGGTGGCGTTTTCATACAGACACTTTAACACCTCGATGTATCGATGGTAAATTTGGCACCGCTGGAGAAACTGTAGCACAGCCCTGGTTTCGACTGAATCAAAGGCCTTCTCATAGTCCACGAACGCCAAGCATAGTGGCTGATTGTACTCTTCGGTCTTCTGTATAATCTGCTGCAGCGTATGTATGTGGTCTATGGTACTAAAGCCTTTTCGGAAACCGGCTTGTTCGGGAGGCTGGAAGTCGTCAAACCTGCGTGCGAGACGATTCGTAATGACTCTCGAAAACAGCTTGTAGACATGGCTCAGAAGTGAGATGGGTCTGTAGTTCTTCAGCAGAGTGTTGTCACTCTTTTTGAAGAATAGCACGACCACACTTCTGTGCCATGCTTTAGGCGTTTGTCTCTCGAGTATAACGGAATTATATAACTTCTGAAGAGCTTTTAGTACCAGTGATCCACCTGCTTTCTGCTTTTTAAACTGCGATCGCCAACCCGCCTGCCAAGCGTGGCGATTACGGCAAAACCCCCCTATGAAATCCACACCCAGAAAACGGCCCCGCTATTTCTGGCTCCGGTAGGTAGCAGTCATGATAACGGCGGGGTGGGGGGTGCGAAGAATCCCCGGCAGATGTCAGGCTATCAAACCCAACGACCTTTGGCCCTGGCAACTTACCACACGCGTACACTGCAGATTGACGAGAAACTTACAGAACTCGAAGAAGTATTGAGCAGGTTACGGTGGGATATCGTAGGTTTATGTGAAGTCCGAAGAGAGGGAGAGGACACCATGATCCTTAAATCCGGAAAACTGCTCTATTTCTGGGAGGGCGACCAACAGTCCCAGGGTGGTGTCGGGTTTCTCGTCCACAAGTCCTTGATTAACAATGTGATCCAAGTCGTGAGAGTTTCGACAAGGGTAGCATACCTTATACTCAGAATCACCCAAAGGTATTCGATGAAGGTCATACAGGTATACGCGCCGACTACGGAACACTCCGATGACGAGGTAGAAACTGTGTATGAGGACATCTCTACAGCCTTACATAGCACCAGGACCCATTATACCGTTGTTATGGGGGACTTTAACGCGAAACTGGGCAAACGAAGCGATGGTGAGCTGAGAGTGGGGCAATTTGGTGAACTTCTGAAAGCAAGGGCCAGTGCCGAAATACAAATAATTTATTTTTCAAGATATAAGAGGGATTGATAATCCGGCATTATTCAAACGCAGACTTTATGACTTATTATTATGTCAATGCTACTAGAAATTAAATCAGTATTTGACGGATAATCATCAATGTATATAGAAAGTGCACAATGTGCGTGCCGCTAAAACTTAGAAACGAGTCCCGGTACGATCAAGAATATTATAGTGTAGTAGGCCTCTATCCCCCATCCATGAAGAAGGTTCCCGTTTTTACTTGAAGGGCATACTTTTGAAGTTTGAGTGCCTTGGAAGTTTCATCCTCCTAAAATTTCTAGAACTTCACAGTAAGGCGAGAGTTAACTACTACTAGCGCTATCTAGTGGTGTTTTAGTGAACTATTTTTCGTAAGTGAACGTATTTTATTGAGTTTACCACTTTATTTAAGATTGATAGAATTTTTATAGGTTTTCCTGTTTTCTACAAGCAATTAATTATATTTTGTATTATTTTCAAAATTTTAGGCTCAGTAGTTTAGTTTCGGAGATCAGGGGGAGGGGGGGGGGGGGGGAATGGTAAATTTTCGTCTTTTTTCATGAATAAATTCTAAACTGTTTATTTTATAATAATAACAAAAATATGTTAAAGATCCTCAAAACGAGCTATTGTACGCACGAGTGATCCTATAAGGGTTCCGTTTTTTTGTACGGAACCCTAATAAGAATTACTGTATTTCGTTTTCCAGTTTATGAGATATTACGCGAATACACACATATACTCGTAAAAATAATACACTTACAAAATTTGGTACACCTGTTTAGAAACGCACATAGACCAACATACACGTATAGTGTACAATTACAACAATATTATATACAAACGGGTCGAATTGATAACCACCTTTTTTTGAAGTCGGTTAAAACATTCCCTTCTTGCTAGGTGGTTGGTAAATAGCAAGCTAATAGAACGCCAAAGCCGCACGAACATCAACCGATCGATGGTAAATACTAAAGTATCCAATATTCGGTGCATTCCTTCATAACAGGGAGAGGGGCTGATGCAACAGCTAGCCAGCGTGGATTGAAAATTGTTGCACCAAACCCCACCTTAAACAGACGCAGGAGCGTTTAGATCGGGCGAGTAGGTACTCGGGATAGAGCTTACTTAACTTTTAAATTTTAAACATTTATAAAGCTACCTTACAGTTACACAGAAAACCAAAGTTTTAATTAAAAATATTAATAACACGTCTGAATGCTGCATAGAAAAATATAACCCCTCTTTTTGTTAAGTTGGGTAAAACATATCCTATGTCACTTACGGGATAAAGACGAATAATACCTTGCATTCTAGAATTCATCAAGCCGCTAGCCGTTTAAGAATATCATGGAATAAAAAAACATACATACATACTTATTAGACCTGAAAATAATACACTGCTTTTTTGTAGGTAGACGTATAATAGTTACTTGCAGAGGAAGAATAACAGTAAATATACTCAGTTATGTTTTTGCGAGCAAGATGTTCAGACAGAATCCTCCAACAAGTTTCATAACATTCAAAAGTCACCTCTCATACAAACAGACATCTTCACTATAATTTTATATCGTCACAAGAAGCTCAAGACGCCCAGTCTGAGGATTTTATTACATGTATCCAAATTCAAAATCTCTACAATCATAAATTTCAAATTAGGACATGAATTTCCTTAAATTTTTTACGTCCCACGTCAGCAAGTCGTCATCTATCTATCATAAAGCATTTCCCAAAAGCATTTTCAACTGCATGAACAACATCTTTGCAATATCTTGACGTCCCAAATACAACAGTGTCTTAAGACCAAGGGACTTCGACCAGTGTGTGTTGCCAGTGATGACATACGGAACTGGATATGGACACTCTCCATCTAAACTTCTTAGAAGCAAACTTTATTAATGGCTTTCAGAAAAATGCTTGTACTCAATTATAATTTTTTTTGACCATAATGTTTAATTTTACGACAAAAATGTATTGTAATGTAATTAATGGTGTGTAATAGTAACAAACATGATATATGATGACAAATAAGAACTATACGGACATCGAAATATTAATATGACATTTTTTATATTATGATTTTTACTATTGTGTAAATTTTTGCTGGCTTTGACAAAAGCGGATCATGAGATACATTATTGTTATATCTTTCATCATCATCACCATATCAGCCACAAATCGTCCACTGCTAGACAAAGGCCTCCCCCAAGGATTTCCACGACGACCGGTCCTGCGCTGCCCGCATCCATCGGCTTCCCGCGATCTTCACCAGGTCATCGGTTCACCGCGTGGGAGGCCTGCCTACGCTACGTTTTCCGGTGCGCGGTCGCCACTCGAGAACTTTACTGCCCCATCGGCCATCTGTTCTACGAGCTATGTGCCCTGCCCACTGCCACTTCAGATTAGCGATTCTGTGAGCTATGTCGGTTACTTAAGTTCTCCTGTTATATCTTTATTCTCACCCACCCAATTTAGTACTATGTATTCGAGCAAATAAATAATATTCATTCATTCATTGAAATTTAGTGCACATTCGAGAAGAAGAAGAAGAAGTACACATATGTAAATCGGTGACCCAAAGGCGGACGTGTAACATAAATAAATGCATTTTAAATATGGGGGCCACTTTTGGGGGGTAAATTGAATTAAAAAAATGAAAAGAAGAGGGCTTGTTGTGAAAATTTCAAACATATTTTTGTATAATTTTAAGATAAATAGTTTTAAGTTATTTAAGAAAGTGGGCGAAAATTGACCATTCGCCCCCTTAGGCCTGAACTCCAAAACTGCTGAGGCTAAAATCATGGAAAAATCAAAGTACTTATATGAGGTTGAAAGCATAGATTACAGGAAAATCTGTGAAAAATCCTCAGGAAAAAAGAGATTTATAAAGTCCTGAATAAGTAGACTCCTATTTACCTAGAGCAAATTATGTACTGAGAGATCTTGTTCTCTTGGTAGTTAAAGTTTTGTGCGGAACCCTGTTTGTGTAACCCCGAGTCATACCTGGCCATTGTTTTTGTCTGTAACAATACTGTCTCACTCCTTCACGGCTAGAAAGTAAAAAGAAACCCCGCGATTCTTGTTCCGTCAATTTGTGTATTAAAGTGAAACTTTTATTACATGGTCTTATTTTTTTTCGTCTGTGTGTTGCATGTCGCGTGACGGTCGATTTGCTCTGACGGTATGATCGTATCGAACTCTGTACCGTAGCGAGAGCAGCCATGATCGTTTCGTCCTCTGTAAAGTTTCACTTTTACCGTGGTTTCATAAAACCACACACTTACTTTTTTTTTACATGGAAATTATTAAGCAGTCTAGGCCGTTGATCAAGTGGTCACGTGACGTACATCCGTACGTGTTGGCCCGTCTAAACGCGGCACTAATTCGAACAGAGCTCAACTCTGGTAAAATGCGTTTTGCGGTTGATGATATCCAATGCCTTTGCGGACGATATTAGATTTTAGATTTGGATTTGTGTTTTGATGAGATTGGCTTTTAATCTTGATACAAAATGCTGTTTACCTAGCGTAATCACTTAAAATTGTATCCAAGTCAGGGCTATGTACTATAGCTAGTTAGGGTGACCAACGGGACCCTATTACTAAGCCTCCGCCGTCTGTCCATCTGTCCGTCCGACAGCGGGCTGTATTTCATGAACCGTAATAGGTAGACAGATGAAATTTTCACAAAATGTGTATTTCTGTTGCCGCTATAACAACAAATACTAAAAAATAGAATAAGTGAAAAAATAGTGGGGGGGGGTTTTGTTTTTTATAGGTCTTCAGAAGTATTTTTGATTTAGCTCTATCGTAAAAACGGTAATATATACAAGCGTGAAACTGGGTGTGATTATAGCACCAATACTTAAGGGGTACGGAACCCTCTATGCGCGAGTCAGACTCACACTTGGCCGGTTTTTTCATAGAAAGTTTTAAACGGAACAGTATCACGAAATGGCGTAGATAGTTTGCGTGGTGGTCACTCAAGAACATTTTATGTCTACTCTTTCTACGGTCATCGTACCACGAACCCAGTGGTCCAGTGCGTCTGCCTGCTGGGCCGAGGGCTGTGGGTTCGATCTCCACCCAGGGAAAATATTCGCGTGAAGAACAGGTTTGCTTCTGTTGTCTGGGTTTTTTATCTATAAAGGAATTTTTAGAGTTTACTTCAATATAATTAATAGAGCCCAATATGGAAAATATATGAGAAGTGAAATCTAGTATTGATCGGCAATGCGTTACCGTAACTTTTAGAGTCATTTTTCAGTCGTTTTTTAAGCCGTGAAAGCTAAGGAAACATGACCATGCCGTCTGCGAGGCCGGGGGCCAAGCTCCACGTAGGGCGAAGCCCGGAGCGTGCCTTTCAATGGCGGAGGCCAGAGGCCGAAAAAAATTGTTTAATGGGTAAACTCCCGATACGCGTCAGAGCTGACATTTATACTTCTTTTTTATGAGTATTTAATTCTGAATATCCGTCTCTGTTCATCGATTTTTTTTATTCACAATTGGTAAGCCCTTGGCATCATTTCACTTGATGCTAAATGACGATGGTGTCGAAGATGGAAGCGGGCTTACCAAGATTCCCCAACGCAATGGAGAACAGGCTATCTCATCTTCATACCGGAACACATCAATGTTGTTAATACTGATGTTTGGCGGCGAGACTTAAATAAGATGTTGGTAGCTAGCCAGGCGGACTTAGAAAATGCCCTATCACCAACCAAACCGAGTTTTACAAGTTGACCCCACCGGGAATCGAACCTCGGCCGCGACCTCCTGGTGTGAAGCGAATAGAAGATGCCCTTAGAAAATGCCCTACCACCAACCAAACCGAGTTTTATATTTGACCCCACCGGGAATCGAAACTCGACTGCAACCTCCTGGTGTGAAGCGACTAACAATTACGCCACGGAGGCGGTTAAATGAGGTTAAGGCGGATTACAGGGAATCCTAGTTCGGGACCAGATGACCTTGTAGGATTTGTCTCTGTTTTTATTTATTTTATTAGCTGAAAGATGTCCACACCTAGACAAATGCTTAATGCAAGGATGTCCACAGCCACCGGTTCGGCACTGCTTGCATCCAGCGGCTTTCCGAGAGCTTCACCAGGTCGTCGGTCCACAGGTTGTTAGCGTTATGGGAGTGGAAGGCCTATCGCTATTACTGGTACTTTATTATGGACATCCTACTATAATATAAAAATGAATCGCAAAATGTGTTGGTAAGCGCATAACTCGAGAACGGCTAGACCGATTTCGCTAATTCTTTTTTTGTCGAGTTCTTTATTGTCAGGAGAAGGTTTTTATGTAGGCTAGTGTAGTGTAGAGTAGGATAGGGCAGTGTAGGGTAGGGTAGTGTAGGGTGGGGTAGTGTAGTGTAGGGTAGAATAGTGTAGTGTAGGGTAGTGTAGTGTAGGGTAGGGTAGGGTAGGGCAGTGTAATGTAATGTAAGGCGGTACGTAGTTTGCCGGGACAGCTAGTAATAATATTATAAATGTGAAAATTTGTTTGTTGGTTTGTTACCTTTTCACGCTTCAACGCCTTGACCAATCTTAATGAAATTTAGCATGCAGGTAGCCTGTGTCACTGGGAAGGACCTAGGCTACTTTTTGTCCCGTATAAACAGCATAGCCTGAAGAAGTTCCTGAGGGAACTGAAAATATACTCCGTTTTGGTTAATTTCTTTATCGTCGCAACGGAACAATGGATTGTGTGATTTTTTGCACAGAGATAGTTGGGGGGGGGGGGGGAGTGGGAAATGACATGATTTACTAATTAGCATATCCTGACACAGTTCCCGAGGGATCTGGAGAAAACACATGTCCACGCTCTCGAGCCGTCTGTGGCTCGCGCACCGCGCACCCTCTAAGACAGTCATAAAAACGATGTCCACGCGGGCAAAGCCGCGGGCAAAAGCTAGTAATATTATGAAAGAGAAAGTTTGTATGTATGGATGTTTGTTACTCTTTCACGCTTCAACCATTGGACGGATCGGGATACAACTTGGCACACATATAGGTTAGGTCCTGAAATAGGACAAAGGCTACTTTATACTCCGGGAAAACCTCTTATTCCCACGGGAAAATATAAAACAACGCGGGCGTAGGCGCGAGCAGACGGCTAGTAATAACTATTATGTAACAACCTGTGCTACAGCCTACGGTTTAGTTGCGTAGGTCTACTCGTAGTAGCGTAGGTCTACCCGTAGTAGCGTAGTTCTACACATAGTACCGTAGGTCTACCCGTAGTAGCGTAGGTCTACCCGTAGTAGCGTAGTTCTACACGTGGTACCGTAGGTCTACCCGTAGTAGAGTAGGTCTACCCGTAGTAGCGTAGTTCTACACGTAGTACCGTAGGTCTACCCGTAGTAGCGTAGGTCTACCCGTAGTAGCGTAGTTCTACACGTGGTACCGTAGGTCTACCCGTAGTAGAGTAGGTCTACCCGTAGTAGCGTAGTTCTACACGTAGTACCGTATGTCTACACGTGGTACCGTAGGTCTACCCGTAGTAGCGTAGTTCTACACGTGGTACCGTAGGTCTACCCGTAGTAGCGTAGGTCTACCCGTAGTAGCGTAGTTCTACACGTGGTACCGTAGGTCTACCCGTAGTAGAGTAGGTCTACCCGTAGTAGCGTAGTTCTACACGTGGTACCGTAGGTCTACCCGTAGTAGCGTAGTTCTACACGTGGTACCGTAGGTCTACCCGTAGTAGCGTAGTTCTACACGTGGTACCGTAGGTCTACCCGTAGTAGAGTAGGTCTACCCGTAGTAGCGTAGTTCTACACGTGGTACCGTAGGTCTACCCGTAGTAGCGTAGTTCTACACGTGGTACCGTAGGTCTACCCGTAGTAGAGTAGGTCTACCCGTAGTAGCGTAGTTCTACACATAGTACCGTAGGTCTACCCGTAGTAGCGTAGGTCTACCCGTAGTAGCGTAGTTCTACACGTGGTACCGTAGGTCTACCCGTAGTAGAGTAGGTCTACCCGTAGTAGCGTAGTTCTACACCTAGTACCGTGGGTCTACCCGTAGTAGCGTAGTTCTACACGTATAAGCGTAGTTCTACACGTAGTACCGTATGTCTACCCGTAGTAGAGTAGGTCTACCCGTAGTAGAGTAGGTCTACCCGTAGTAGCGTAGGTCTACCCGTAGTAGCGTAGCTCTACACCTAGTACCGAAGGTCTACCCGTAGTAGAGTAGGTCTACCCGTAGCAGCGTAGTTCTACACCTAGTACCGTGGGTCTACCCGTAGTAGCGTAGTTCTACACGTATAAGCGTAGTTCTACACGTAGTACCGTATGTCTACCCGTAGTAGAGTAGGTCTACCCGTAGTAGCGTAGTTCTACACGTAGTACCGTAGGTCTACCCGTAGTAGAGTAGGTCTACCCGTAGTAGCGTAGTTCTACACGTAGTACCGTAGGTCTACCCGTAGTAGCGTATTTCTACCCATAGTAGCGTAGGTCTACCCGTAGTAGCGTATTTCTACCCATAGTAGCGTAGTTCTACCCGTAGTAGCGTAGGTCTACCCGTAGTAGCGTAGGTCTACCCGTAGTAGCGTAGGTCTACCCTTAGTAGAGTAGGCCTACCCGTAGTAGCGTAGTTCTACACGTAGTACCGTAGGTCTACCCGTAGTAGAGTAGGTCTACACGTAGTAGCGTAGGTCTACCCGTAGTAGCGTAGGTCTACCCGTAGTAGCGTAGGTCTACCCGTAGTAGCGTAGGTTTACCCATTAGTAGCGTAGGTCTACCCGTAGTAGCGTAGGTCTGCCTATAGTAGCGTAGGTCTACCCGTAATAGCGTAGGTCTACCTGTAGTAGCGTAGGTCTACCTGTGTAGCGTAGGTCTACCCGTAGTAGCGTAGGTCTACCCGTAGTAGCGTAGGTCTACCCATTAGTAGCGTATAGAATCGGTCACCAATTTGATAGAAAGGTATCTAGAATTTTAACGTACCTTCACGCTACGTCTTCCGTTGTTATCTACAGCACTGCAGTTTTAATAACATTTCGTATCTGAAAAAAAATCTTCAACTTAAACGCGACAGTATTTTTTACAAAATTTCAATTCACCGCGCGCTAAATGAACGGTCGCGATCTGTGCGTCAGATAACCGGGTTGACGTTGATTTATTGTCCCACCAAACCAGAGACCTAACTTTTACTTCATATGGACGGACCAGCCAGTGAACCCGAGAGGGTGACGCAATCCCTGAGCAGCAGAACATAAGGATATCCCGATATTATGTTTATGTTATTATCAGCGAAGTCTCCATGGCAACCTGTTATCATAACAATATTTGGTATTATAAAATTGAAATAATAGTAATAATAGTAGATTATGCACCAAGGTGTGTGAAGTCGACCAACCCGCACTGGGCCCGCGTGGTCGACTAAGGCCTAATCGCCCTGATTCAGGGTAGGCTCGAGCCCCTCGGTGGGGACGTATATGAGCTGTAATGATGATGCACCAAGGGAATAAAGCAGTGTCTTACGTCACGGGTCGCATATTGGACCCTGGGCGTAACGAGGGACTCGAGATAACTCCCGAACGAAGCGAGGGAGTTATGTAGAGTCCCGAGTGAAGCGACGGAGTGATACCTTTACTTCCGAACAAAGCGAGTGAGCTTACTTGAGCGTAATCGCGCTTTTATTGTTTTTTTTTCTTCCAGGCCACCAATGGAAAGATTTATTTTCTCTTCACAATGCCCGTACTCTAAGAGTACGTACTCTTCATGGAAATTTTAACGTTTCAAATTTGAATCACATTACATCTCTCCGGGAGTTTCATACAACTTTATCGCCCTTGGGATGTAACGCCTCGCTTTACGTTGAGATTGTGTGTTATGTCATTGTCGAGCAAGTGGTGTGAAATATATGTCATTCTCATCATCACATCAGCTCATATATACGTCCCTACCGAAGAGCCTTCCCTGAATTAGGGCGATCGGGTCTTAGTATACCACGCGGGCCCAGTGCGAGTTGGTCAACTTCACACACAAACTTCGAATTTCTTCTCAGATGTGTGCAGGTTTCCTCACAATGTTTTCCTTCACCGTAAGAGCGTCGGAAAAACGTACATATGAGATCGAAATTGGAAAACACATTAGTACGTGGCATAACTGGAACCACGACTTCCTGGATAGGGGGTAGCGACCCTTGCCGTTGCGCCACCGACGCTCTCTATTGTATTATATTCACATTATTCACGAATATAAGATTCTATTTTATTATATTCACATTATTTCAGAATCACTTGTAGAAGTACTGTTTAAAATATCACATACTAATAAATTAGTATAAATTAGTATTTGAAAACGAAAGTTATTAATTTGATATTGCTAAACACGCTCACAAAAATCTGTACACGGTTGAACTGGAACTTTATCTAGCAAAACATTCGACAGAACGAACGTCTCAATGTCTGAACGTACCCTAAGGGCTCTATTCTCATTTCCCATGCCACCGACAGGCCTGTCCTTAGAAAGTAGTTATAGGTCTTTGTAACTAGGCTGTAACAGTGAGCACGCCCAAATTCATTTTACCTACTTGGTAAGGTAGGTCTAGTTTTAAATGTGATAAGATTTGTTTGCTTTTTGAATAATTAGTTCGTTGATTGTTTAATTATACAAGCGACTAGCGACTGCCCAAAACGGAGGGTAATCCTGTTCGGGTGTATATTATAATTATGTAAGTGAGTATGAACAAATGTTCGTCGTTCTATGGCTGGCTAGTGTAAACGGTTAAATAGATTTGGTGTGTGAAGTGTCATAATTTTTTTTCTTGATCCCCGACTCATCTTCAACATGCAAGCCGAAAAACGTCCAGTGCTGGACAACGTATCCTCCCAACGATTTCCACAACGACCGATCCTGCGCTGCCTGGATCCGTCGACTTCTCGCAACCATCACCAGGTTGTCAGTTCATCGAGTGGCAGGCCTGCCTACGCTACGTCTTTCTGTGAGCGGTCGCAACTCGAGAACTTTACGTTCTTACTTTACAACTTTATATTCGCACAGATAAAGGGGTCGCGTACACAAATGTGCAGATATAGGTGTCGAGTACATAAATGTGCAGATATAGGTGTCGCGTACACAAATGTGCAGATATAGGTGTCGAGTACACAAATGTGCAGATATAGGTGTCGCGTACACAAATGTGCAGATATAGGTGTCGAGTACACAAATGTGCAGATATAGGTGTCACGTACACAAATGTGCAGATATAGGTGTCGCGTACACAAATGTGCAGATATAGGTGTCGCGTACACAAATGTGCAGATATAGGTGTCACGTACACAAATGTGCAGATATAGGTGTCGCGTACACAAATGTGCAGATATAGGTGTCGAGTACACAAATGTGTAGATATAGGTGTTGCGTACACAAATGTACAGATATAGGTGTCGAGTACACAAATGTGCAGATATAGGTGTCGAGTACACAAATGTGCAGATATAGGTGTCGAGTACACAAATGTGCAAATATAGGTGTCGCGTACACAAATGTGCAGATATAGGTGTCGAGTACACAAATGTGCAGATATAAAAATACTGAGAAGACCTTGGATCGGCAAAGCGTTATATGGACTCCCGTGTGGCCTAATTACTCTCCCCGCGTGAGCTCCGGCGGCGCGTTTGATCTCCCCGCTCTGAGAGCGCTGCTCTTGTCTGTGGAGTAATCGCCAATTCTTCCTATCCTCAGCCATCTTTAAAGATCTGCCTTTCAATAGATTTAAGAAAAACCTACATGGATGGCTTCTTCATAATATTATGTTCTATTCTCTTGATGAGTTTTTGGGTCACAAATTATGATGTATTGTCAAGGATTAAATTTGAAGTTTTTTTGTTTTGTTTCTATCTATTTAATACTATAATAACATTTGCATGCTGTTGTTCTGTATGGCTAAATAAGTGATCCCTACTTTAATAACGAACATCATTTTACTTACTGTACCTTGTTTAAAAGCAAATAAATACTTACTTACTATCGTCTTCAGGTCTTGATACGACATAACAGCAGCCACTTCCTTTGTTTGCCCAATGTAGTTCTGGAAGAAATCACTGTGAGCGATAAGACCGCTCAAATTGTACCCCTATAGTAACTATATAAGATTTTTTTTATATTGTGTTTGTTTTTTTATATTTTTTGAGTTAAGTTTTTATTTTTTGTTTATATTTTTTTACTAGTGTGTACAATAAAGAGTATTTATCTTATCTTATCTAATTTTGCTTTGGTCTTCCTTTGCCTCTTCTTCCTTCTATCTTTCCCTTTTATGATGGTTTTCAGAAAGCTATCGTGACGTATGAGGTGTCCTAACATAATTCCTCTTCTATTTTCAATCAGTTACAGCTGGCTTCTGGTCTCATTCACCTTATCCAGAACCTCTTGGTTTGATTCTTTCCATTCTTCTCCAACACCACATCTCAAACGCTTCTAATCTTTCTGTTTGTAATTTAATTATCGCTGTTTTTTTTCCTAATCACAATTGGTAAGCCCTTGGCATCATCTCACCAGATGGTAAGTGACGATGATGCCGAAGACAGGCTTACTAAAATTCCCAAACACAATGGGGAACTGGCTATCTCATCTTCATCAATGTTGTTAGCATTGATGTTTGGCGGCAAGACTTAGATAAGATGGTAGCTAGCCAGACGGGCTTAGAAAATACCCTTCCAACAACCAAACCCAGTCTTACAAGTTAAGTTAGACTCCGCCTGGAATCGAACCCGCGACCTCTTCATGTGAACTAATGACCTTAAGCATTACACCACGGAGGTGCTTTAACTCAAACTCAAATCAAACACAAATAACTCTTTATTGTACACCAAAATAAATAAATACATATACAAAATTTAATAAACAGCTAAGAGACATACAATTTAGGTGGTTTTACCGCTGAGAGCGGTTTCTACCAGACAATCCATATTTTTTTTTTGGTTTCTTCTTTCCGGCTTTCAAAAGCGCGGAAAAGGCAAAGGTGACTAAGACCATACAGCCTAGTCTGTCGTATTCCAGACAATCCAGTGCTTGGAGAAAAAGCAAGGAGACAAGGTAGTACGCAACAACAACAACAGAAAAAAATAAGAATTTTAAACCGAAACTAAAATGTATTAAGTGCTTTGATCATCGTTAGTCGTAAACAACTTGGTATGTCGCTATATTTAATTTCCGTACATCGCAATACGTTACGCAAGTACCATGTCGAACCATACATCATTAAAATCGAATGTGACCCGCTCCCAGTTCGATTCCCAAGCGGGTCGTTTTCCCAGGCCATAGACACAGGTCAGAGTATCATCCCTCTGCAGTTAGCGACGCGCGCGCGTCGGTCGCGTGACGCGTGTCACGTGACGCGTGGCTGGGATTGATCATTGTTGCGTTGAGAAATAGGTGCACCATGTGTATGAGACTTGTTAGGACATTGTTGATTTTTAAACGACTTCAAAAAAGGAGGCTAAGCTTACTAGGCTTAGCAATTGTGGGTAAAAAAGGAGGTTATAATAACAAATATTTCTGTTTTCTTTAAAAATGTTACAGACTCCATGGTAAGCGCAAAGATAAATGATTCTAATTTGCAATGAGACAGAGATAATTCTAACAGATTCTATTTCCTATACTATACTAAGCATTCGACATATATACTTGTGTCATAGATATAGAATACACTTCCTTTTTTGATCGAGTCCAAGTTATACGTCATTCGTCCGTTCAAACTCGTAGTGAATACACGCTCGTTAGCTCGATAAACTTTGCAAGTGATACTCAATCTTTGGTCGCAATGTTCACGTGTTCAAGCTGTAACTCCGCGTACACAGAGGGCACAACGTGCAGTGTCTGCAAGTGCCACTTTGATTACCAGTGCTCTGGAATTACTGAAGGTGGATATCGAAAACTGGGTGATAGGAAAACACCTGGCGTTGCCCTAAATGCAAGAGTGGTGCATCACCATCACTGCAAGGCTCACCTTATCCAGGAGAATCAGTGCAAGACCAACTCAGCAAAATAATGGCACAATTAGCACCCCTTTCAACTTTGATAGCTGATGTGAAATCTATCAAGACGGAGCTCAACAACTTCAAAGACTCTCTTGAAATGGCTCATGAGCTACTAGGTACCATCGCTAGTAGTGTGAAGAACCTCGAATCACGGGTCGCAACTGTGGAGCAGATTGTAAGCGACGTGCCGGCTTTGCAAGCAGAAGTCTCGCGGCTAACGCAGGAACTCCGAGACAGAGATCAATGGGCTCGAGCCAATAACGTAGAAATTCGAGGGATCCCACAGCAGAAAAACGAGAACCTCTACGAAATTGCGCAAAAAATTGGCAAAATCGCGAATCTTGGCGTAAAAAAAGAAGAGATTAACTACATCGCTCGCATTCCAACCCGCGTGCCCAACGCAGACAAGCCAATCATCATATCCTTTAACAATCGGTACAAGAAGGAGGAATTTGTTGCCACCGCGCGTGGGAGTAAACAACTAAACCTTGCTAACATCGGCTTCTCCAAGGATAACTCGTTTTACGTCAATGATCATCTGACTCAATACAACAAAAATCTGTTGAGCAAAGCCAAAACGTTGGCGAAAGAAAAGAATTTCCAATATGTTTGGGTAAAACATTGTAAAATCATGGCCAGAAAATCTATCACCACTCCGATCATATTTATAAAAAACGAAAAGGATCTCACGAAAATTATCTGAGTTGCATCAACTTACTCTTATTATATTTTCAATGTATAACATTAACGTTACTGTTTAGTTTAAATGTGCACAGTTTGGGAACCATACGCGTGGAGCAAGTCTTTTGTTCGCTTATCTACTACTCTATTGATTGCTTTGTGAATCGATTAGCGCACGTAAGTACAAAACTAGTTACGCAATTAACACCGGTAGTTATTTATACCATACGGGTTACGATTCCTTGCACTTTCACGGGATTCAGTTGTCATTTGCTTAATAGCTATTTCAAATATGAAACTTGTTTCTATGAACGGAATGCTTCAACACCAATGCTATTCTACCTACATAAATGCTGTTTTTACATTTCATACGCCACTATTGCCTACAATAATATGAGTACGGTATTCAATTATTGCTGCATAATGCTAAATTATAAATTGTACGTACATAACGTAGGCTCCCGAAAATTTCCGCTTTATTTTACAGAGCTACTATTTCTTATACAGTCTCGATTGAGATTTTGTCTTGATATCAAAAATGGCTAATGTAATCAATATGTACTATCAAAATACCCAGGGGCTACGAACAAAAACACACTTATTTAAGCGTAATTTATCTTTAAACGTATATGATGTTGTCTCACTTACTGAAACGTGGCTATTGGACGGTATAGGAGATAGTGAGCTTTTTGACAATAGGTACGTCGTCTGGCGTCGCGATAGAAACTATAAATCAACTAAGGAAAGATATGGAGGTGGTGTTCTTCTAGCCGTTCGCCGAGAATTTACTGCCGTTGAACGACCAGAATGGAGTTCTTCAGCCGAAGACATTTGGGTTACTGTTACCTTAAAAAATAGTAAATCGTGTAATTTCAATAAAATTCATTTATGTTCTCTCTATCTTTGCGATGAAAACCTTGGTTATTCGTTTTACGCGCAACTCAATAACTTTACGGATAAATTATCTTCAATAGTAAACTCGTGCCCTAATGACATGTTTATAATAACAGGTGACTTTAACCTTCCAAAGGTCGAATGGGTAAAAGACACTCATGAGTCATGGCAACCAAAAGGTATCGCAGGCGAAAGCCAAGTTTACTTTTTTGACACTCTTTCCGAGTGCAATCTTTACCAGCTTAATTTGACTAGAAATTCAAATAATACAATCTTAGATTACATTTTAAGCAACTCTTTTGTAGACGTGTCTCCCTGTGACGATTCTCTTGTACCTAGTAATGTTCACCATCCGTCCCTTAAGGTAATTATTAAATTAACAAAAACTGAGGTGCTAAAAATGAATCCAGTAACGAAATATTTCTATAGAAATGCGGATTTCGATAGTATTAGATCCTCACTTTGTGATATTGATTGGGACAGTAATCTAAACAATGTCTCATTAGAAGCGGCTGTTGAATATTTTTACAATGTTCTTTTCGACCTTCGTAATAAATTTGTACCACAAAAACTGATAAGATCCTCGAATTTCCCATCTTGGTATAGCGCCCCTTTAAAGAAAATTTTAAAAGAGAAATTTAAATTTTTACGGAAATATCATGTTTACGGTAATTCGGCAGACTACGATACGTTCTCCTTACTTAGAAAAAGAGCTAAAATCATAGAAAAAGAATGTTACAGTGAGTATATCAAACGCACAGAGGAATCGATAATTAACGATCCCAAAATGTTTTGGTCCTACGTCAAATCCACCCGCAAAGGATCTAATTCACTTCCCTCAACATTAACTTATGAAGGTCATTCTGCAGGTTCTGGAGAAAGCGTGTCAAATCTCTTTGCTAGCTATTTTCAAACAACATTTTTAACTACATCTTCTAGTCCTATTCCATTGGATCATAGTACTGACCTCCACAGCAGTATTAACTCTATTAGCAATATTGATATTGATCCAGATGTAGTGTACAAATTATTGTCAACGTTAGACGTGAAAAAAGGAGCTGGTCCCGACACTATTACACCAACTTTTATTGTGGAACTTGCTGATTGTTTAACGTATTCTCTTACCATTCTATTTAGACGATCTATGAATGAAGGTATCGTGCCAAACATCTGGAAATCCGCTTTCATTACACCAGTTTTTAAGAGTGGTAATAGAAATAACGTTAAAAATTATAGGCCGATTTCAAAATTGTGTGTATTTGCGAAGGTTTTTGAGAGATTGGTCTATACACAAGTATACAATGCGTTGTCTTCTAGCTTCATTGTTGAACAACACGGATTTTTAAAAAAGAGATCTACAAATACCAATCTTATTACTTTTGTAGATTATACCTTAACTTCCATGGAAAACGGTGGGCAAGTAGATGCGATCTTTACTGATTATAGCAAAGCTTTTGATCGCATTGACCATGCGATGCTATTGCAGAAACTCATGAATGCAGGCATTCACGGTAACTTGTTTAGATGGTTTACATCGTACATTGAAAATCGGACTCAAGCAGTTGTAGTGTGTGGCTTTACCTCTGACTGGAATAAAGTCCCCTCAGGTGTTCCACAGGGATCGCTACTAGGCCCCTTGCTCTTCAATATTTTTATCAATGACATCAGCTCTTGTTTTCAGCACTCAAATTTTCTGTTATATGCTGATGACATGAAATTATTCAAAAAAATTAACAGCATTCATGACTGTTATCTTTTACAAGAAGACTTAGACAGATTCGAACAATATTGTTACCGTAACTTATTAGATTTAAATGTTTCTAAGTGTAATACGATAACGTTTACGCACAAAACAAAAAATATAAGTGAGTATAATTACAAACTCAAGGGACTAAGTATTAAACAAGTAGAAGAAATCCGTGATCTAGGCGTTACTCATGACAAAAAAATGTCCTATGATAAGCATATTGACAACATAGTCAAGAAAGCTAATAAAGCTATGGGTTTTGTTATGAGATCCAGCTCTCAGTTCACCAGCCTAAAAGCTATCAAAATTTTATATTGCTCATTTGTGCGTAGTACCCTTGAGTACTGTTCTGAGGTCTGGAATCCACAATACGATGTTCACATTAATAGACTAGAATCTATTCAGAGGCGTTTTATGAGATTTTTGCAGTACAAGTGTAGGAAACGTGATCCTTGTTACGAAAAACGCTGCATTAGACATCACATTCTACCGTTACAATACAGACGTAATATTGCTGACATAACATTCCTGGTAAAAGTTTCACAAAATTTTGTTGACGCTCCAGATCTCCTATCTAAAATTAACATTCATGTCCCATCTAGGTTGACTATCCGGCATCCCATATATTTAGACATACCTATAACTTCTACAAACTACAGGCGAAACTCGTTCTTCATACGTGCTCCTAAGGAATTTAATAAACTTACTGAATTTCCTCAAATTGATTTATTTAATTCCAAAGTTTCAATTATCAAAGCTATCCTATCTAAACATTGGTTCGACATGGTTCCCTAACTGTAAATGTTATAGCTTAAAAAACTTATATACTTTTCTTATTTTTTTTTTTTTTTTTTTTTTCCATTCTTAAACATTAAAAATATGTAAATTAGCGTGTAGAAAACTATATGTGAAAACATTTAAATGGTGCTTAGTTGTTATTTATGTTAATTATTTAGATATTGTATCACTGTTTGTTTTCCGAATAAAATAAAATAAAATAAAATAAAATAAAATAAAATACTAGTTTTTTTAGTGCGCAGTAAAAAATAGTTTTCAAAAATTACATTTTTTGTTCAAGAAATTACAATTCGACCCATATTGTTAAAATTGCTTAATATTCATATACGTTAGTTAGTCAATGTGGATTTCTAAATAGGTGTATCAAAGTGTGTTTAGGTATATGTATGTATTCTGAGAAGATAAATTGTCTCATTGATGTCCAGAGTGCGCGGGAGTACCAACAGTATTCTGAGGGTGATCGGGGATAAGTACGCGTGCCCAATCATTAGGCACTGGAACTCACTACATGTGACCTGACATTTTTTACTGACATTGAAATATTGTTTGACATTGAATATTATTTAATTGGAATATTATTGTAGTTTGACTGCTTGACATTATTATAATTGATATTTCTGATATTTCTGTTGATACTAACTTAGTTTTGTAAGATGTCTGTTACTAACACATTATGGATTGACTATCTTAAATATTTTTTTTTAATTTGAATATGTGTTTGTATGGATGTTTGTCCACGTATTTCTCGGAAGCTTGACATCAAAAAATTCAATAATTCTTGTTAAAAAATTTTTTTAGGGAACATCCCCTACACGTTAAAGTGGGGGTGATGTATTTTTATCCTCTATCTTATGGTATGAGGTATCTTTAGATAGGTAGTTCAAAAATGTTGCGGTTGTGTGAATACCACTTTTTGATTCCGTTTGCGAAATATTAGGCTTTCAAGTGATAATTTTTGTTAAGAGTCAAAAGTCTCCTCTTCCTGCCAGTGAAACCGCTGTTTTAGGACATCTGGAAATTTCTAAAATAGTAGGACAATATAATCAGTTTAAAAGGAAAACTATCACGGCTAAGTAGGCTATCCTAGTTTAGGAGTAATAGTCGACCAACTTAAGATGTGCAGTTGAATTTATAAAAAGTTCATAGATTTTCCATACAAAATGTTCTATATTACCAACTGCAAATATAATTCTCTTTAAAGTGAAACTTTTATTACATCGTCTCAAAATTTTTCGTCTGTGTGTTGCATGTCGCGTGACGGTCGCTTTCATCTGACGGTATGATCGTTTCATCCTCTATACCGTAGCGAGGGCAGCCATGATCGTTTCGTCCTCTGTAAAGTTTCACTTTTACCGTGGTTTCATAAGACCACACACTTACTTTTTTAAATAAAAAATATTTTTTTGAAAATACTATCGAACTCTACCTACTTACCTACAGTTGCCAACCCTTCCCAAAAGTGTCAGCGAAAAAATATAAAACGACGAAGTCTCCAAATAAAAATAAAAATATTTTTTAAAGTGAAACTTTTATTACATCGTCACAAATTTTTTCGTCTGTGTGTTGCATGTCGCGTGACGGTCGCTTTCGTCTGACGGTATGATCGTTTCGTCCTTTATACCGTAGCGAGGGCAGCCATGATCGTTTCGTCCTCTGTAAAGTTTTACTTTTATCGTGGTTTCATAAAACCACACACTTACTTTTTTATTACATTATTATTAAAAATATTTCGAGTTCTCAGAATTCAAATTTAGAATCCGATCATTATATAAGGTACTCTTCCTATGCAACCCCTCAACTCCTGCTCACCCTACCCTGCTCAGTACAATGCTAGAGCGTGATCTGGCCGATAAACGAAGGACGCATGCTGTCGACTGATACATTTGACTTGCGAATAGCAACATTTGTGCTAAACTAACAAGTATAGTGGTACTACATAACTCTAAGGAAAGAGAGACAAATGCAAGAGCTGAAACATCCTTCTAGGAATCAGCTGGGCCTGGCAGTGTTACCAGCTGTTTGTATTAGCAATTTTGTACGACGAAGTAGCCTAAAAAGGCAAGATTTTCTAACAAAACGTAACAAGTTTAATCAAAACACGTGACTTTTATAAAATACGTATTCAACGTATTATACGTTTTCTTTTCTGACGTATTGAACGCGCAGTTTTTCGCCCACTGCTCACTCTCGATGACCATTATAATAAAATTAAAAAAATTATGCTGCCGCGCAGCACGGGTGTTCCTCGTAATATTTTTTGTGATTTTTTTTTGACTGGCTTAATTTTATTTTCTGATAAATATGTATTATTATAATGATTTATCAATTTTATTACAATTTTATAAAAATGTCCCTGCTACTATATTCGCGTGACATCACTGGTTGCGATAAGACACTTTGGATTTAATAACATACCTACCTACGTAGTATGTTCAAGCAAATAAATATTTTGAATCTTCAGTATAATATTAAAAACAATTTAATTACAAATTAAGAACTTCATCATATCAGCCGAAGGACGTCCACTGGCTGGACATAGGCGTCCCCCAAGGATCTCCACAACGACCGTTTCTGCGCTGCCCGCATCCAGCGGCTTCCCGCGACCTTCACCAGGTCATCGGTCCACCGAGTGGGAGGCCTGCCTACACTACGTTTTCTGGTATTAAATATTACCCCTCTTTTTGGACAGTGAGGTAAAAATATATCCCATGTCCCATAAATGATCAAGACCAATCTAACGATACCTCACACTTCAAAATCCATCGAGCCGTTAAGGCTACACAGACATACATAATGTTCTCCTTTATTCACCCTGCCGGGTAAAAAAGGGTTAAAATAGTACGTTTTACTACGATTTGGCAGCACTGCAGGGCTGACCAAATAAAAACCGCTACAAGACTGACGATACCAGTCGCCATGCCACAAGCAGAGGATATAAGGAAAATGTTGTGGACACGCACGACCTTCAGAAATAAATGGAGCGGGGTTGTTCCTTTATATTTTCCGCTATATAAGTATGCAAATGCTTGCGGCGCAGAACCGGTTGTCGTGGAAATCCTTAGGGGAGGCCTATGGCCAGCAGAGAACATCATTCTGCTGATATGATAATGATGATGATGATAAGAATTATAAGGTGCCTCTATTATCTACTACTAAATGAGTGTAATGTTATAAGTTGATACGTGTACGTCGAACCACACCAGATGTTGATACGTGTACGTTCAACCACACCAGATGTTGATACGTGTACGTCCAACCACACCAGATGTTGATACGTGTATGTATACGTCCTACCACACCAGATGTTGATACGTGTATACGTCCAACCACACCAGATGTTGATACGTGTACGTCTAACCACACCAGATGTTGATTCGAGTACGTCCAACCACACCAGATGTTATACGTGTACGTCCAACCACACCAGATATTGATACGAGTACGTCCAACCACACCAGATGTTGATACGAGTACGTCCAACCACACCAGATGTTGATACGTGTATAGGTCCAACCACACCAGATGTTGATACGTGTACGTTCAACCACACCAGATGTTGATACGTGTACGTCCAACCACACCAGATGTTGATACGTGTATACGTCCAACCACACCAGATGTTGATACGTGTGTACGTCCGACCACACCAGATGTTGTACGCGAAAAAGTATGCAAAGCGTGTCTGTAGAATTTGTTGTTTCACCCTATTCTATTATCTGTGGTTCCAACAGACACCCTTCATTGATAGCGGGGAACAAAATATGTCACTGTCACAGCTCAAAAGGGGACTTCGTCTCCGGGGAGTCGGCCTGGTAGTGGTAATCATTTAACCACACCAATTAGCAGCTACTGTTTAATTATTACATAAATATACTGGTAGCGCGGCTTTAGAAATAGGTATGTACCTATTTAATAGAAAACATACTTATTGGATGTGTAAATAAAAAAAAAATTACTCGTGTGCTTTAGACCACACGACTGAAGTTAAACTTATTTAGCTCCATCTATATGTATGAAAGTAAATACTTAGTCTTCAGAAAATAATCAAATCTTTTTGTCATATGGAGGTATAGATAGTTTACGAAAAGAGTTTTATTATCCTCTGAAAATGGTCAAATCTTTTTATCTTATATGTTTGTTTTGATTGTTTTGACAACCGATATTGTTGCCTTGGCAACCGATACTGTTGGTAAACAAAAATAAATAGTATCTCTCTTTCTATCTTTAAAAAAATTTATATCCCTCTCAACTTCCGTTCGCCTCGCCCGATCCCAGTTCCGTAACGCTCTCGTCACGCATCCACCAGCTTACTCCCCAAGTCAAGCGTGCGTAAAGAAGTTTTACTTCAAAAATGCAGTTAAAGATTATGAGGACGTCAAAAAGTGCTAGAAAAATTCAAGCAAAATATAAAATCTTGGGCTTGTTAATTGGGGGCTCTACTTATCATACTGAACAAACTTCCGCAAGGAACCCATAGTCACTTCTCAAAAAAAATTTAGTCCTTCCATACGAAAGTGCACAAAATAGATCGATCGGCTAATTAAATTTTATCAAGCGACTTCCAAAAAGGAGCAGGTTCTCAATTCGTCTGTATGTTTTTTTTTATGTTTGTTACCTCAGAACTTTTGACTTGGTAAACCGATTTTTATGATTCTTTTTTTATTTGAAAGCTAGTGCTTCCCGTGTTGTCCCATATAAATTTTATCAAAATCGGTCTAGTACTTTAGTAGAAAATTAACAAAAACCAAAAATAATAATGCAAAAATGTACTAATTTGTTGCGATGGAAGTCGGTTTTTTGACGTGTTTAGCGTTTTCATTTTTTGTAGATAAATTATTTAAAAAAATATTTCATCAAAGTCGTAGAAGAAAATTGTTGTGTTTAATGAGTAGAAGCCCCAGTTACCGGAACTTACACCAATTTTGTTACACACTGTATAATTTACAGCTACGTAGCCTTTTTAGTAGTAGCCTTCGCCGTCTATAACGTACATTATAAATCTACATAAACGTTGCATTTACTCTCAGTAACAAGATATAGAGTCTAATCAGACTTGAGAAAAGTGACAATTAAAAATTTCGAAAACCTAAAAACTTTTAGGTACAAGCTTTTAATATTGTATTGTCACGCGATATATATAAGCATGCAAAATTTCAGCTCAATCGGGAACCGGGAAGTGAGTCAAATTTAACTTGCAAGATTTCATAACAGAGACCGAGGGGACAGGTGAAACTAAATAAAAGCTTGTAAAAACCATTATCGGAATAATGTAATGTTGTAGACCCTTATTAAGTTCTAATACCTTTCAAAGTTTCATTAAAATGTTGTAAAGCCGTATTTGAGAAAAAAAAAAAATTGTTTGTATTGCAGGTACTAATACGTTTTTTTTCCGAAAAAAAAACTAAAATAGTGTAGCTAACTATAATAAGTTGTAGAAATTGTAAATAAAAAAATACATACATAATATCTTGGTGAGCCCGCTTCCGTCTTCGGCATCATAGTCACTTACCATTAAGTGAGATGATGCCAAGTACTTATCGATTGTAATCCCTACTAATATTATAAATGTGAAAGTAACTCTGTCTGTCTGTTACGCTTTCCCGCAAAAACTACTGGACGGATTTGGCTGAAATTTGGTAGGTAGACAGATTAGGACCTGGATTCAGACATAGGCTACTTTTTACCACGCATGCGGCTCGCGCACTGCGCACCCTCGAAAAGTCATAGAAACGTTGTCCACGCGGGTGAAACCGCGGGAAACAGCTAGTTAATAATAAAAACACAACTACCAAAGTATACAAAGTAAGTTATATAATGAACATAAAATAACTGTTTACCAACCTTACAACTTTTAAATTAAAGTTTTTATTCAAAAATAATTTAATTTATTTCCTGCTCTTCTAAGCAAACAGTTTCATTTGATACCCATATCATGGGGGTGTTGTTAACGAAACCCTTTTATTTGATACCGATATGTGCCCATATAATGGAGCTGTTGTTAACGAAACCATTTCATATGATAGCCATATGTGCCCATATCATGGGGGTGCTTTAAGGAAACCCTTTAATTTGATACCCATATGTGCCCATATCATGGGGGTGCTTTAAGGAAACCCTTTTATTTGATACCGATATGTGCCCATATAATGGAGCTGTTGTTAACGAAACCATTTCATATGATAGCCATAAGCGCACGACAGAGGTATTTATCGATATCACGGGGGTGCTTTAAGGAAACCCTTTAATTTGATACCCATATGTGCCCATATCATGGGAGTGTTGTTAACGAAATCCTTTTATTTGATACCGATATGTGCCCATATAATGGAGCTGTTGTTAACGAAACCATTTCATATGATAGCCATAAGCGCACGACAGAGGTATTTATCGATATCACGGGGGTGTTTTAAGGAAACCCTTTAATTTGATACCCATATATGCCCATATCATGGAGGCGTTGTTAATGAAACCCTATCATTTGATACCTATTTATGTGCCCATATCATGGGGGTGTTGTTAACAAAACCCTTTCATTTGGTACCCATTTATGTGTCCATATCATGAGGGTGTTGTTAACGAAACCATTTAGTGTACTTTTACTTTCGTGGAACGAAATTTAAAAAAATACCTTATAGGGACCTCTCCTCAAGGTGCGAGTAAACGCGCACGACAGAGGTATTTGTCGAATATCTTTTTTATGACTGTCTTCTCGGGAACTATATCAAGCTATTCTGATTAGCTCTCTATGTCACTCCCCACCTCCTCAACTATTTCTATGTAAAAAATCACTTCAATCCGTCGCTCCGTTGCGACGCCGCCATGCGCGAGCCTGGAAACGAGTTTTCCCTAGATCCCTCGGGAACTATCTCGGCCTGTGTTTATTAGTAGAATGCAATGTGTAATTTTCCACCTCCTCAAACATCTCTGTGAAAAAAATCACTACAATCCGTTGCCCCGTAGCGAATGTTAAAGAAATAAACTAAAAAAAGAGTCTTTCTTTCCATTTCCCCCAGGAACTGTATCGGACTGTGTGCTATTTTTACGGTATAAAAAGTAGCCTATGTCCATGACATTAGCTACCTCCATGCCAAATTTCGTCAAGATTGGCTGAGGTGTTGAAGCGTGAAAAGGTAACACAATCAAACAAACAAACAAGCACATTTCACATTTACAATATTAGTAAGGTTATAAAATAGCGCGCGCACGCCCGGGAAGATAACAGGAAAAAAAAACCGACCAAGTGCCAGTCGCACTTGCGGTCCGATAATTTCGCACCACCCCCCCCCCCCCCTCCAAGCAGTACCGCGTATCGTCGATATCCAAGCGGGCAAAGCCGCGGGCAAAGGCTAGTTGGATATAATTATTATCCACAAAATGTAATATATTTCGTTACCCTACGTAATTTCGTTGGCGTGAACTTAGTGCCCCACACCCCCAGAGCCGAATTAAGGGTCGTCGCTTACTTGTAGAAACGTATCCTTAAAGTGTTACCCACGTGGCTGAACACAAGCGGCAGTGGGCATAGAACGGACAGTCATTGGGGGCAGTAAAGTTATTGAGTGGCAAACGGACACCGGATGATGTAGCGTAGGAAAGCCTCGAACTCGGTGGAACGACGACCTGGTGAAAGTCGCGGGAAGACGCTGGATTCAGGCAGCGCAAGACCGGTCGTTCTGGAACTCCTTGGAAAGGCCTTTGTTCAGCAGTGGATGTCTTGCAAATCATACGATGGTGATGATGATGAGCACTTTCTGGTTGTGTTAAAGTCCATTTAACACTTCTCCTTAAAGTGCGATGACACAATTCCTAATATGTATCACGATATGGGTTAGATGTCACCCCAAGGCATAATACCGCTGCCTGATGTATCCTGATGTAGCATTACCCGCGAACACTTTAGTACATTTTCAACCCCACTTCAAAAACAGGAGAGCTCATACAAAAACGTGTTTTTTTATAGTAATTATTATTGAGCTATTATTGATGTAACTGTATCGCAAAATAGGTAATTCACACAAGCGTAAAACTGGTTGCGATTCTAGTATAGGTGTTTTTGAAGTATACTGTTACTTGTTACCGAAACTTTTAAAACTTTTCTTACCTTTATAAAACGATACGATACGATAAGTTACCATACGTTACGATACGATAAGATTATGAAAGAATTATTAAAAAATTACGATGTACTCGTATGTACAACGTACAAGACTTTACAAGTAGGTGGTAATATTTTATTTTAATTTTAAATTGATGTTTTCGGATTGGTCTTATTAGAAGTTTCATCAAAATCGGTTAAGTGAAAAAGACAAATTCAAGAAAAATAACAAAAATGAAGCAAAATCGAACTTGGTTGTTGTCATTGAAGTCATTGTTTTTAACGTGTTTAGCGTTTTCAATTATGATTTACACCGACAGTCGTAACTTAACACTTAACACACAACTGTAAACAAGTTGTCGTTAAGTTAACTCTATACACAGGGCCAGGACCACAGAAGAATGAAGGAGTTTTATATTACGTCTCATAAGGTATACTGTGCCAGGATTCTACAGTAAGCCCCCACCTAAGTTCTGACAAAGTATATAATATTATATTATTAGTACTAACATACAGCATGGACACTCCCTGCCGCTCTCTAGATTCCGGCCTCACCCCCTCGTCGCCCAGATTGATACAGATTGATTTAAGTTTGGTTTTCAAACGTATAGAATTTCACCGTGATTTCATTTGTTTTTAAAAATGTCTTTTCTCGCCCATTGTATGAAGTGTCCGGGGTATAGTTCAGGTCTGTGATGTGATGAGCCCATCATAGATGCACATTTATTTAATTTTACTATAAAAGATGATAAAATATTTATTCAGTGTAAATAACACACTCTCAGAATGATTAAATTTAAGTGACAGTGGGCGGGGAACATAGATTTTAGAACAGATCGCCGTTGGAGCAGTAAAGATCTCGAGTGGCGACCGCGCACCGGAAAACGTAGCGTAGCAAGGCCTCTCCCTCGGTGGAACGATGGCTTGGTGAAGGTCGCGGGAAGCGCAGAGCCGGTCGTCGTGGAAGTCCTTGGGGAGGCCTTTGTCCAGCAGTGGACGTCATTCGGTTGATGTGACATATTTTACTCTATATAATATTAACCGACTTTAGAAAGAAGGAGGTGTCAATTCAACTTTTATTATTATTCACAATTGGTAAACCCTTGACAACATCTCACCTGGTGGTAAGTGACGATGTTGCCGTAGATGGACGCGGGCTTACCAAGATTCCCCAACGCAATGGGGAACTGGCTATCTTATCTTCATGCCGGAACACACCAATGATATCAACATTGATATTTGGCGGCAAGACTTAGATAAGATGGTGGTAGCTAGCCAGGCGGGCTAAGAAAATGCCCTACCACCAACCAAACTGAGTCTTACAATTGACCCCGCCGGGAATCGAACCCGCGACCTCCTGTGTAAAGCCAGTGAACTTTGCCTCTGAGCTACGGAGGCGGTTAAACTGTATGTTTTTTTGTCCTTACAACACAGATGTAACAAAATTGGTGTAGGTCCCGTTAACTGGGGCTTCTACTGCTCATACTGAACAACTTTTGTTCTACGACTTTGCTGTACTCGCAAAAAAATATGTTCAACTCTTCATACAATTCGAGCAGCTGCTCGACCAATTTGTGCATTTTTATATAAAGGTTCCATTTTTTTTTGAGAATTGACTATGGGTTCCTTGGAGAAAGTTGTTCAGTATGATGAGTGGAACCAGTGCGTATGGAGAGTTACCGGTTCCGACAAAAATTTTGTTACACCCTCTATGTTATGCGAAATCTCCATCGATTGTGAACAAAATTACTTAATGGTTCTTTTTAAACGACTCCAAAAAAGAGGAGGTTTCTCAATTCGACGGTATATTTTTTTTTGATTATTTTTTTTATGTTTGTTCACGGATAGAAAGAAAGAAAGAAAATGAATTTATTTTGACGAGCAAGTAGTTACAATATTTATACTTATAGCTTCGTCGTTTATGAACTGATTTTGAAAATTATTTTTTTGTTGGAAAGAATATATCCCAAGGGTGGTACCGTGGTAAGAAAACCAGGATCTGATGATGGGATCCCAGGGAAATCGAGGGCAACCCTCAAATTTTATAGGCACGTATTACGTGTTTCATATGTTTTCTAAAGCTATTAAAGTATTTGCGTCTGGCAGTTATTATCTCATGATGATGAGCTGATGAAGAGAGGTACAACTCATTAACGGTTATGAGTTAGAGGATAATTCTTTAAATAAAGATAGATACGTACGAGTAAGTACGTATAGACCGATAGTTGTATTCTTTCAGGTTATTCAGATGAGCTGATGATGGAAGCCACAGGACTCTGTATCTTTTAATAAAACACATGCAATTATGATTTGATGATTCCTATTGGTGAGTAGGTGATTGGGTTTAACGTTGTTAGATTTATAATTTATTATTTATTATCACTCAAAATAAAGAAAATAAAAAAAAGTTAAAAAAAACTGAAAAACGACTTCAAAATAAAATTTACTCCAAAGTATGAAATAATATTATGTAACTTAAATACACGACATTAACCAACAATTACGAAATCAAACACAATTAGGGGCTTAAATTTTTTTTTGAGGTCGGTGTCAGCAAACCATTGAATCTAAAGCATTTGATAAGTACGTAAGTAGTTGTGTGCTGACACCGACCTCAAAAAAATTTACGCCCCTAATTTAATTTGTACCCACCTTTGATTTCGTAATTGTTGGTTAATTTCGTGTATTTAAGTTTCATAATATTATTTCAAACTTTTGAGTAAATTTCATTTTGAAGTCGTTTTTCAGTTTTTTTTTAACTTTTTTTATTTATTGAGTTAATCGATTATAACAGAAGATGGTCCCATAAAGTTTATAAAAATTGTTTTAGTAAAATGTTGCAATTAAAGATGATTGTTTTAAACATTTTTAGCGTTGATGATTACTCTACATAAATCAACACTATATAATCACAAATTAAATAGTAATGACCACTTAAGAGGATTGTGAAGCTGCGACTTTTCAGACAAACGACGTTAACGATTTTCACCTCTTAAATGTTAACCGATTTGGATCAAGTTTTGATAGGTTGTCAGTCAGAACACACGCTAGGCTTATACGTATCGTTTTTTAAATTACTAATTATAAATAAACAAAAAATGGCCGAAATTAATTTAGCATAAAAGCTATTATTCTGACGACAACCTATCAAAAATTGGTCCAAATCGGTTAAAATTTAAGAGGTGAAAATCGTTAACGCCGTTTGTATGAAAAGTCGTACCTTCAGAATCCTTTAAACGTTAACAAGACCCTACTTCATTCACTAAATTGCGGCGTTAAGCCGACGATGTGTTTTTCTAGTGATTGATACACACTACTATCTTGAAAACTACAGAACCGATTGTAATGAAACTTGCAACAAGTTGAAAGTCGCTTAATCCAGTTATTGCTTAAACTACTAGTTTCTGAGAAATACGTTAACAAACATACATCAACATCATCATATCAGCCGAAAATCGTCCACTGCTGGACAAAGGCCTCCCCCAAGGATTTCCACGATGACCGGTCCTGCGCTGCCCGCATCCATCGGCTTCCCGCGATCTTCACCAGGTCGTCGGTCCACCGCGTGGGAGGCCTGCCTACGCTACGTTTTCCGATGCGCGGTCGCCACTTGAGAACTTTACTACCCCATCGGCCATCTGCTCTACGAGCTATACATACATACTTACATACACAAATTTGGCACACCTTTTTAGAAGCCCACATTGACTAACGTACACGAATATAAAAATAATCTGCGGTGACCATTCCTTTTATTAAAGGTACTTTGTTCTTTTTTATCTAGACCATTAATCGTATTCTTTACTTAAGTATTACGTCTTTTTTCATTTTCATATCACAACCTTTTGGCTTACTCATCCTAAATTCTACGTATAGTTTTGAAGTCGATAAAAAAAAGTAAACAGGTAGTCGTACCTAGTAAAAATATTGATCATCAAAAAAAGGTAAATAACTTGAATTTCAAAAGACTGTGACTGAATGCGGCTCTGCCCCCGCGATATAATTACACGTTTAAACTCGTTAATGTCAATATTAATCCCGTAACGCGGTTATTGTTGTCGCGAAACTGCTGACTTGCATCCGTAATAGCTCGCAACACGTGCTACCTTAAGGTTCTCACATCCTATCCTACTAATATTATAAACGTGAAAGTTTGGATGTTTGTTACTATTTCACGCGAAAACTACTAAACATATTTGGATGAAATTCGGTAGGTAAACAGATTAGGACCTGGATTAACTTATAGGATACTTTTTTCTACGCTAATAAGCCTCTTGCGGCTCGTGCACTGCGCACCCTCGGAGACAGTCATAGAAACTATGTTCACGCGAGCGAAGCCGCTGGCAAAAATTCACTATACGGAATGTTAAGTATAAAAAGGAGCACATTTTTTACTACTTATGAAACTAAAAAAAATTTTAGCTTCCTTAATCAACAAGGAATGCCATATTATATAGTTGCATTGCCATGTCTGTCTGTCTGTCTGTCCGCGGCTTAGCTCAGATACTATTAGTATTAGAAAGCTGTAAATTGGCATGGGTATACATCTAGACACACGGCAGTGTGTCAGCCAAGTTCGAAAATAAAGGGCGACACCGGCGCTGGGGTTATAATGTTTGAACTACACCTTTGCGTAAGACCCCCTCGATCACCTAAAATCCCAATTTTCATAAATATATCTTTTACCATTTCCGAGACACCAACGTCCGAAAATCACTATTTTTATGACTGACTAACTTACTGGCTCATCAAAATTATAGACGACTTCCAGATGACTTAGAAAGTTGAAATTTGGCATCAAGGCAGGTTAACTGACAAGTGTAAAGGGAAAAATTTAAAAAACCGGCCAAGTGCGAGTAGGACTCGCTCACATCTCTGGGTAAGGAACCTCAAAATCGAAAAACATAACCCCTCCTTCTGGCGCAGTCAGGTAAAAACACAGTTCCTTTGACTGCTTCCTCCTTTGAAATAAATGTCATTCAAAAGGGCAAATTCCAACGGCGAAGCATTCCAAAGTTGGTAAAGTTCAGTGAACAGCGCCCTTTATCAAAACTTAGCAGTTCCGATCGGGACTCCGAGCTCCCGCCAAAACCTGAGATTTATGTTATGTCAAACGGCTTGGACCAAAGATATTTGCACTTTAAATTCAAATGGAGGGTAAAGAGGTCTGCCTTTGGTGTAAGTACATACTTATAAATTCAAAGGAATGACCTGACACTAGTATGACTATTCGTGGATTAAAAAAAAGACGTGTGGCACTCGGGGACTGCCGCGGTAAAGCTATTGCATAGCATTTTTTATCAACTTATGCAATTATTATTATTTATTTATTTTTTATTTATGCAGTATTTACCAGTACCATATAGTCCTTGGGGCGCGGGATGTAATAAATTAACACTAAGAAAGTTCATCATCATCATCAATCGCCATCATCAATCGCCTTCATCAATCGCCATCATCAATCGCCATCATCAATCGCCATCATCAATAGCCATCATCAATCGCCATCATCAATCGCCATAATTAATCGCCATAACCAATCGCCATCATCAATCGCCATCATCAATCGTCATCATCAATCGCCATCGCCATCACTATCGCCATTATCATCACCATCATCATGATGGATAGATAGATGGCACTGTAAGTTTTTTTGAAACTCAATAATTTTTTTTTTGGGTGTCAGGTTTTATTTTCGTTACGAAATTTCTTGGTTCGGTCCCCTCAAAGCCCGCGATAAAAGCTATACAATAGCTTAAAAAACCGTCAAGCATGTTAAATGTGCTAGAAAAGAGTAATCATTAAAATTCGACTCCTTCTGATGTATCATATCACTAGAGATCGGATTCTTCCGGTTTTTGAAGGACCACATTTAACTACTTATTGATATTTATATATAACCCTGTGTCGCTCCAGACATAAGTACAAAGAGTTCTTGTGGTGTGCACGTTATTAACATACCTACAAAATTACATTGATTTTTGAATGGTCATTGGAAATATGGCACACATATCAAGTAAACAATGCTTCTAATGGAGCGTTTAGTTTTTGAGTGAGTTATTATTAAACCAATTTCAAATTTCATATCGTAACATCGCAAATATGAATTGAAATTCTTGTTCGTAAGTACCTATCACAAAATGTAACATCTATTACCTGCCAAGACTCACAGATCTTTCGCAATGGCATACTTGCGTTCGGGAATTTTCATATTGGGGACGTAATTTTCATATCGGGGACAGTTTAGGCGGTATTTCCACTTTGACAGTTTTAAAATTCTGTATACATAGGTACGAGTTCCAGAAGTTACTGAGAATCAAGTTTTCGGATTAAGATTGAGTTTATTTTTACAGTAAATTGTGTGGTTAAATTGCCAGACATTTTAGTTTTATAATTACAAGTTCTATTTTTATTTTATTTTACTACAAACATATGTTCACTTTTGAACTATTTTGGTTACAATAAAACCTTCATCATCATATCAGCCGAAGGACGTCCACTGCTGGACATAGGCCTCTCCCAAGGATTTCCACGACGACCGGTTCTGCGCTGCCCGCATCCAGCGGCTCCCCCCCAAACCTTTACCAGGTCATCGGTCCACCGAGTGGGAGGCCTTCCTACACTTCGCTTTCCGGTGCGTGGTCGCCACTCGAGAACTTTACTGCCCCAACGGCCATCTGTTCTACGAGCAATGTGCCCCGCCCACTGCCACTTAAGTTTAGCAATTCTGAGAGCTATGTCGGTTACTTTAGTTCTCCTACAGATCGCCTCAAAAATAAAATAAATAAATAATAAAATACCTTCATAGAGCGTAAGAAAACTAACATTGTTTTAACCATCTTCAAAAAAAAGAGGTTATCAGTTCGACCCGTATGTTTGTATTATGGCTGTAAGTATAGTACAATAGTCGTATAGTTAGTCGGGCTTCTAAAAAAATAAAATAAATAAATAACATTTTATTATCATATTAAAATCCATAGTTAGGTTGGTAGTAGACTTATAACTAGGTTAGTAGCACAAAAGAACATAATGACTTTACTTACGTATCCCAATGGATCGTTCCATCCAGGATTTCTGGATGGGACAATCCATTCGGCCTGTAATCGTCTTTAGGATGCCGTTGTCACTGCCCCGAAGTCTGAGTAGCATGGAGGCACTTTTTTCACATAATAGCATAGAATATACCAGATGCACTACAAAAAAGTGGCAGTCTCAACAGCGTCCTAAAGGCGTTAATATATTGCACACGCAGGACGTTGTATACTTAACCCTCAAGCCGCTCGAGTGGAATGAGGTGTGCCAAATTTTACAAGTATGTACCAATATCATTAATTGTCCAGGCATCTCTCAGAAACTAGCAATAAAAATGCAATAATTCTTTTATTATTAAGTATCTTTCAGCTGAGGGGACAGTGCAGACAATCGGTTTAGTTCGTTCTAAGTTAACGAAATGAAATTTAATTTATTTGCTTAGTTTTGGGTGCAATGTGACTCTTATGTGTTCCAATCACCAATCCAATGTTCCATCGGTTTGACGCCTCAATTTTGTGATTAAAGTCGGTGGTTTGACGCCTCAATTTTGTGATTAAAGTCGGTGGTTTGACGCCTCAATTTTGTGATTAAAGTCGGTGGTTTGACGCCACAATTTTGTGATTAAAGTCGGTGGTTTGACGCCACAATTTTGTGATTTAAGTCGGTGGTTTGACGCTACAATTTTGTGATTAGGGTCGGTTTGACGCCACAATTTTGTGAATAAAGTCGATTTGATGCCACAATTTTGTGATTTAACTCTGTTGTTCTTAATGTTTTAGTAAATAGTTTTTTATCTTGCTAGGATTAACGTTAACATTTTTATTAAAAACACACTTATTAGTCATAATAATGAACAAGTTTTATACTCACTTGATCGTTAGAATCATTTCCATCACGTTCGGTAACACACGACTGCTCGTGACATCATTAAAAATTTCACTTTTTTAAAGCACTGAAATAATGTAGTTAGGTACAAACTATAAAATATTCAATTCACAAAATTGTTAATGTGCATGGGTGTTACGTTATTTTTTTAAAAGACCGTTTTTATTTTATTAAGTTAGGTACAATTAAAAAAAAATCAAGTAAGGGCGCCGTGAAAATTGTACACGTCAATGAACACGTCAAAAGTGTAGCGCCACGTCCGTCCACACCCCACCTAAAGGGAAAACTGAGCTGGCATGAGCCCGCTAATACGACTTACCCCTACTTACCCGAGCGTGATACACAGAAATAAAATTCATAATAGAAAGGATTTCATTCATCAAGTAAGTAGGTGTCCGACATGTTCTTTTTTGAAGTGAAAACTTCTTTAGCCGCATTGGGCATTTTTTGAGATGGAAAAAACCATTGAACTCGTGACTCTGGAACCTGTAATGTAACCGACACCGCCAGGAACACTCGGTGTGTCAAAACTTATAAAAATCTATCTGAGATGTGAAAAAACCATTGAACTCGCGACTCTGTAACCTGTAATGTAACCGACACCGCCAGGAACACTCGGAGGGTCAAAACTTATAAAACTGTATCTGAGATGGGAAAAAACCATTGAACTCGCGACACTGTACCCTGTAATGTAACCCCAGGAACACTCGCAGGGTCAAAACTTATAAAACTGTAAAAAGTTTTCTTGTACTTATAATAAATCTGTAACGGGGCCGTGTCTGAAACACAAAATATTTTTGGAAAATAATAAGCTGTGCAATGTTGGACATACTAACAATATGAGGCTAAAACAACAACTTTTGGAATTTTTGTCTGTCTGTCTGTATGTTTGCGCATCACATTAAAACTACCAGGCCGATTTTAATTAAATTTTGTATGGTGGTTTCTTATAGCCCGGGTTAACATAAACGATACTTTTTATCCCGGAAAATTCAAGAGTTCCCGTGAGAAAATTCAAAACCTCCACGCAGACGAAGTCGTGGGCACAGCTAGTGTAAAAATAAAAGGAACTTTGTTCACAGACAGATGATCGTTGTTCGTTCCATTTCAATGTATGTCTGTGGCACCGTCCCTTTTGTACACGCTCAACGATGTTCAATGAGCGTGTAGGCACCCCGCCTCGCGTGCCGGGGGTGTCGGGTTCGAATCCCCGCTGACGTTAATGAGATATGAGAGCAAGGAAAGTCGACTTAGTGAGTTAGTCAGGTTCTCTTATTAAAATTACCTTTAGATTTATAATAACTTGAATAATAACCTAAAAACTATGAAAAATTTAAATCGGGACTTGACGTGTTTTTATAGAACTTGTTTTTTAATTTTTATTATTTACTATGGTAAGCTCTTGGCATCATCTCACCTGATGGTAAGTGACGATGATTCTGAAGATGGAAGCGGGCTCACCAGATTTCCCAACGCAATGGAGAACTGGCTATCTTATCTTCAAGCCGGAACACATCAATGTTGTTAACACTAATGTTAAGCGGCAAGACTTAGATAAGATTGCGTTGGGAAATATTGGTAAGCCCGCTTCCATCTTCGGCAACATCGTCACTTACCACCAGGTGAGATGTTGTCAAGGGTTTACCAATTGTGAAAAAAAAAAAAAAAAAAGATGGTGGTAGCTAGCCAGGCGGGCTTCGAAAACGCCCTACCACCAACCAAACCGAGTCTTAAAAGCTTACCCCACCGGGAATCGAACATACATAAAAACATACATTAAAACATTGCAAGTTAAGTAAAAGTTTTTAAAGACAGGAAAAATACAACATTTAAACTCCTGAGAGACAAAAAGTACCTGAGCACACTCTGGACCCTTCATACAACGGGCCAGAAATGACATTTCAAAAAAAGAATGACGGAACAAACAAAATGGCGGCGAAATCCTATGCATTCGACAACCAAACTGTAACCAATCTGTATCAATCTGGGTGACGAGGGGGTGAGGTCGCAATCTAGAGAGCGGCAGTGTCCATACTGTATGTTAGTACTAATATCTAATATATATACTTTGACCTGAGACTAGAGATACTTCAGCTCCGCAAGTTAACTATGCGACGAATTTTATTATGTGAATTAATCCTGTTAACAAGATTTTTTTTTTAATTAAGTTATTGAGTTTCATACAACAATCATAACAAAAATTGGGGTAACGCATGTTCTATTATTATACGTATGCATCTTTACCTTAAGTGGTGACCTCGATTAATGAGTATGAAAATGAAAATTTTATTAACAACATGTTACACGTTAATGTACTTAAAATATAATTGAAGTACTTAATAATGTTTCGACACGTTATTGGTCTTATTCTTCACTGTAATTGAAATAGGTGCATTTGAGACATGTCACAGCACATTTCGGCATGTTGACGGTAAGTCAGCCAACGCGTGACTGTAAGCAAACTCTGCTCCGTCGTGATTGGAGCAGAGTTTTGTATACCCTGTCTTCAATGGACAAACACTAAATCAAATTAATTAAGCTTCGACCAAAGCTGTTACATTTATCGAAGACATTAAGTAAATTGACTTATTTTATTTCACTTTGATTTTGATATAGGTATATTTTTTGGACATAATTTGACATTATTAGAAATGTTTATTTTGAATTTTATTGTAATTATCTTTTTATTGTTTAATTTTTTTACTTTTATATTTAACTAGCCGTCCGCCCGCTGCTACGCCCGCGTTGTTTTCGATTTTCCCGTGGGAATAAGAGGTTTTCCCGGAGTAAAAAGTAGCCTATGTCCTATTCCAGGACCTAACCTATATGTGTGCCAAGTTTCATCCCGATCCGTCCAGTGGTTGAAGCGTGAAAGAGTAACAAATATCCATACATACATCCATACATCCACGCATACAAATTTTCACATTCATAATATTAGTAGGATTATTATTTTGCGATCATATTATCTTTTGACTTTTCAGAATAATTCCAGGACCTAACCTATATGTGTGCCAAGTTTCATCCCGATCCGTCCAGTGGTTGAAGCGTGAAAGAGTAACAAATATCCATACATACATCCATACATCCACTCATACAAATTTTCACATTCATAATATTAGTAGGATTATTATTTTGCGATCATATTATCTTTTGACTTTTTAGAATAAGCAACATGTTGTAATTTGACAATTGACATATAAATAAATCTAATCTATAACTTTACTGGACATGGTCATTTTAAGGCAACGCATTGGAAACTTTGGTCGCAGGGATCTTGATTTTTCTCAGCAATAACAAAACATATTAAAATGATATTTTGTAACCGGATTTTTCATTTCAATCACTTCATTTTGTCAGTTGCAGAAACTCGATTCGTAAATTTTTAAAACAAAACAATATTAAAAATTTAGTTAATTTTCTTAGTCAATTAGTCTAAACACACACTTCAGTATGCCAGTTGGATTTTTTGAAATTTATTGTAGTTTTTAACTGAAACGAAAAAACAGATAAAAAGTGCAAGTGTGGTTATTTTCTCTACTCCTTACACGCAAAGAAATAGATTGCGACCTGCCGCTCTTTAGATTGCGACCTCACCCCCTCGTCACTCTGATTTGTTACAGTTTGGTTGTCGAACGTATAGGATTTCGCCGCCATTTTGTTTGTTCCGTCATGCCTTATTTGAAATGGCTTTTGTTTGAAGTGTCCAGGGTGTCGCCTGGACTTAATAAAGAAATTGGTACTGCTGGGGCACGGATTTTTCCCCAAACTGGGAAAGGTTAGACCGGCTAAGTCCGGTCTGGGGGCTAAATCCGGGTTCTTGAAGGTTGTAGGGTTGTGGAGAAGCCCACTGTAAGAATAGTGGCAGCAAACGGCACCAACGACCTAACGCGCCTTGCGAAGCACGAAAACTTTCGAAGGAAATGGCCACTAACAGTCAAACCCATCCAGTTAGTGACCGTGCTCCTGGTCAGTTAACCCGCGTAACCGACGCAACCAGAAATATTCTGCTAAATAAAATGTACCACGCCACAGAGGCGGTTAGTATTTTTTTATTACAAAACACACCTGCGAACGTGTTTTCCACCAAATTATTTCTATAAGCATACCTACTAGCTTTCCACCCTAAGTAATAATTGAAAAGGTCACCCTTGCCTACGCACTTATAATAAAGACATAGAGTTTATTATCGTATAACTATTATTTATTTTCTATTGTCCCTCACCTTAGGGGTGAAATTCCGTTGGGAAAGCAATATTGGTTTTTCTCAGAGAGTTTTCTTTTAGGGTTTCGCGGTCGGACAAAGTGACTAATGGCGTCCTTCGACGTCTGTGAAGATCAAAAAATTATAAAAACTAGCTTTTTTTGTCATTCAGTACGGACTTCTTAGCGCGAGGAGACTCACACTTGGCTGATTTTTATTATTTTGTTGTTTCGCTTTAGTATTAGTACTGTGATCACATCAAGTTTCACGTTTGTATGTATTACCGTTTTTCATCATTACAGCTCATATGCGTCCCCACCGAGGGGCTCGAGCCTACCCTGAATCAGGGCGATTAGGCCTTAGTCGACCACGCGGGCCCAGTGCGGGTTGGTCGACTTCACACACAACCTTCGAGTTTCTTCGCAGGCGTGTGCAGGTTTCCTCACGATGTTTTCCTTCACCGTTAAAGCAATCGGTAAGTATGTACGTAAGTACGTATTACCGTTTTTACAGTAAGCTAAATCAAGTGTACTTTTGAAAACCTATAAGAAAACACGTTTTTTGTCACCATATTTTTTAATTTTTTTTTATATTTGTTGTTATAGCGGCAATAGAAATACACATTCTGTGAAAATTTCAACTGTCTATCCATTACGGTTCATGAAATACAGCCCGGTGACAGACGCATGGACAGACGGACAGACAGCGGAGGCTTAGTAACAGGGTCCCGTCGGTCACACGCTGGGTGTACGTAACCCTAAAAATGAATTTTACTGTGGGTGGGCTGTGGAACACACCTATGGACTGACCACATCAAATATTCTGAATGCAAAGATAAAGCTAAATGGGAGATATATGTATTTGAGCTTAGTAATAGCAAAATATATATATTAGTAGTACTAACATCCAGTGTTGCCAAACCACTCAATCAAATTACGGTGTTAGTAGGTTCAAATTACGGTGTCCGCCATACAAAATGACCAAAACTTTAAAAAATACCGTGTTTCGAAACCGCTAATGCCAAAATTACGGTGTTTCTATGAAATTGCTCAATATTCATTACAGTAGAAGACACTGAACAACACGTAAATACGGTATATCTACCGTAATTACGGTGTAGTTGGCAACACTGCTAACATCCCTGTCGCTCTCTAGATTGCGACCTCACCCCCTCGTCACCCAGATTGATGCGGATTGGTTACAGTTTGGTTGTCGAACGTATAGGATTTCGCCGCCATTTTGTTTGGTCAGTCATTCGTTTTTTTGAAATGTCATTTCTGGTCCGTTGTATGAAGTGTCCAGGGTGTGGTAATTGGAACGAATACGGAACCGCATACTCTGCGTGGTCCGACACGCTGTTGGCCGGCTGTATATTGTGAAATATTGCTACAAGACTAATGCATTTTTTAAGGATAATATTTTATTGACGTGACGTGACGTGGGGAGCGCAGAGGGGTGGATTAAGATTTTGTAATTTATCATCCCTCTTTAAGTTATTCATTAATTTGTTTAGTAAATGATTTTGTCATAAAGCAAAGCGAAGCCAGGCTCCGGACACTGCATACAACGGTCGTGAAATGACATTTCTAAAAACAAATGACGGAGCAAACAAAATTACGGCGAAATCCTATACGTTCGAGAACCAAACGGTAACCAATCTGTATCAATCTGGGTGACGAGGGGGTGAGGTCGCAATCCAGAGAGCGGCAGGGAGTCTCCATTTCTACTGTAAGTTAGTACTTATATCACTTTGCTACAGGGATGAGCTTTTTTGTTTATTTTAACTTATTTTTCATGTTATGGGTTTAATTTCACGTTGTTTATTCTAAAAAAAACAGGTTTCATACAAAAGTAACCATTCCGGGAATGCCGACAGAAGTGAAAACTTTTTACAGTTTTATAAGATTTGACCCTCCGAGTGTTCCTGGCAAGGTGTTAGTGTAGATAACGGTTTCGCGATTCAATGGTTTTTTCCCATCTCAATTACAGTTTCATAAGTTTAAACTGTAACCAATCTGTATCAATCTGGGTGACGAGGGGGTGAGGTCGCAATCTAGAGAGCGGCAGGGAGTGTCCATACTGTATGTTAGTATTGTTAGTGCTAATATATATACTTTGCTAATACACTGAACCCATCCAGGTAATGACCGAGCTTCAGGTCTGTTGACCTACGTAATCTGTGAACCCAAGTCATCGACGCACCACGCAAGTCGCACGACCGCTTGGACATGACTTACTTATGTTTAGATGTATTTAATATCTGGGTCGCCGGGAAGAAATTGCTTTGAGCAATAAGACTGCCTAAATTGTACAATAATTTTTTTTTGCGTATTCAGTACCATTCTTTATATTATTTTTATGTACAATATAGCATATATTTTGATTGATTGCTTGACTATCGTAGAGAAATACAATAAAAACTTATTAATAAGAAGACAATTACTTTTGATACCTATATACCTCTTACAGATATGACAGTTAGGGCACTAAAGTTCTCGAGTGGTAACCGTGCACCGGAAGACGTAGCGTAGGCAGGCCTCCCAATCGGTGGATTGAAGACCTGGTGAAAGTCGCGAAAAGCCGCTAGATGCGGGCAGCGCAGGATCGGTCGTTGTAGAAAAGCTTGAGGGAGACCTTTGTCCAGCCGTAGACGTCTCTCGGCTGATGATGATGATGATGAGGTTAAGTTCAGCTTACCTACCTCTCACACATAGGTGTCCCAGTTTGGTTTTGAGGATTCACTAAATCTGAAACAAAGTAATTATACATCGATATTTATACTTTTTTTTTTAATCCGCAATTGGTAAGCCCTGATGGTAAGTGACGATGATGCCGAAGATGGAAGCGGGCTTACCAAGATTCCTCAGCGCAATGGGGAACTGGCTATCTTATCTTCAAGCCGGAACACATCAATGCTGTTAACATTGATGCTTGGCGGCATGACTTAGATAAGATGGTGGTAGCTAGCCAGGCGGGCTGAGAAAATGCCCTTCCACCGACCAAACCGAGTGTTACAAAGTTAGAATCAAACCCGCGGCTTCCTGGTCACATAAGATAAGATAATCATTTATTTGCCATTGAAATGTGTGCGAAGATGGTTTTAGTTATGGAGCAGGGTGATCGCCAACTCAGATAGAGTTTTAGTTATGGAGCAGGGTGATCGCCAACTCAGATAGAGTTTTAGTTATGGAGCAGGGTGATCGCCAACTCAGATAGAGTTTTAGTTATGGAGCAGGGTGATCGCCAACTCAGATAGAGTTTTAGTTATGGAGCAGGGTGATCGCCAACTCAGATAGAGTTTTAGTTATGGAGCAGGGTGATCGCCAACTCAGATAGAGTTTTAGTTATGGAGCAGGGTGATCGCCAACTCAGATAGAGTTTTAGTTATGGAGCAGGGTGATCGCCAACTCAGATAGAGTTTTAGTTATGGAGCAGGGTGATCGCCAACTCAGATAGAGTTTTAGTTATGGAGCAGGGTGATCGCCAACTCAGATAGAGTTTTAGTTATGGAGCAGGGTGATCGCCAACTCAGATAGAGTTTTAGTTATGGAGCAGGGTGATCGCCAACTCAGATAGAGTTTTAGTTATGGAGCAGGGTGATCGCCAACTCAGATAGAGTTTTAGTTATGGAGCAGGGTGATCGCCAACTCAGATAGAGTTTTAGTTATGGAGCAGGGTGATCGCCAACTCAGATAGAGTTTTAGTTATGGAGCAGGGTGATCGCCAACTCAGATAGAGTTTTAGTTATGGAGCAGGGTGATCGCCAACTCAGATAGAGTTTTAGTTATGGAGCAGGGTGATCGCCAACTCAGATAGAGTTTTAGTTATGGAGCAGGGTGATCGCCAACTCAGATAGAGTTTTAGTTATGAAGCAGGGTGATCGCCAACTCAGATAGAGTTTTAGTTATGGAGCAGGGTGATCGCCAACTCAGATAGAGTTTTAGCTCAAACATTACACTTAATAATTGGAAATAACCGGCCAAGTGCGAGTCAGAACCGCACACTAATGGTTCCGTACCATCATACTAGATGGCGCTAGTTTCTTCACGTTTTTTGTATGGATACTTTCACTTTTCTAATTTTTAGTATTTGTTGTTATGGCGGCAACAGGAATACATGATCTATGAAAATTTCAAATGTCTAGTTATCACGTTTAATGAAATACAGCCTGGTGACAGACGGACCAGACAGGACCAGACAGACAGACAGACGGACAGCGGAGTCTTATTAATAGGGTCCCGTTTTTACCCTTAAAAACATAGTCGAATTTAGAACCTCCTCCTTTTTGGAAGCCGGTTGCAAATAAATGTTAACACTTACATCAGAATACAGTTGTTCTGTACTTTGAGATACTTACAAATTATATATTAACTAAAAATTATATATTCTAGAAAATTCTCTGTCTAGGGGCTGGAGAATTATTGATGTTTGGTTTAAATTATTAAATATTATGATGATGATGATCTATCCGACCGAATCCGGTCATGGCGACCACTTCGACTCCTAGTCGGTTTGCTGCGCGTACGCTCGAAGATGGTATAAGATAAGTATCCAATCTATAAATACTATAGTTCTGCCGTTCGCCTCGCCCGATCACACTTTTCGTAACGCTAGAAATTACCTTTCGCGTAACGCATTCACCAGCTTACTCCCCAAGTCAAGCGTGCCGTTCGCCTCTCCTGATTACACTTTTCGTAACATTGGTTATCACCGTTCGCGTAACGCATTCACCAGCGAATAAACGGTTTATCTATCTACTCGAATCTACCAGCTGACTCCCCAAGTCAAGCGTGCGAAAAGAAGTTTTACTTCGAATATTTTTAGATTTCTCTTATAATGTCCTCTTAACCAGCTTAGGCTGCTACACCAATTTTGTCACAACCTGTATGTTATTAATCTGTGACGATACATAGGATTAAGATGTCTTCCAGAGTGAGTGTTCTCCGTCAAAATATGACCTATATGCAGAATGATTATCATATTAAAACAGTTTTGATGACTTGTACACAGGTTCGCGAAACTCATGCATATTAATCGCCCAGGCCCAGGTACGCGGGAATCTTAACCTGTATGTATGTATGTCTTTGTTATCTACTGGTTAACCGCCTCCGTAGTGTAATGGTAAGTCCATTCGCTTCACACAAGGAGGTTGCGGGTTCGATTCCCGGCGGGGTCAACTTTGTAAGTCTCGGTTTGGTTGGTGGTAGGGCATTTTCAGAGGCCGCCTGGCTAGCTACCACCATCTTATCTAAGTCTTGCCGCTAAACATCAGTGTTAACAGCATTTATGTGTTCCGGCTCGAAGATAACATAGCCAGATCCCCATTGCGTTGGGGAATCTGGGTAAGCCCGCTTCCGTCTTCGGCATCATCGTCACTTACTATCAGGTGAGATGATGCCAAGGGCTTACTAATTGTGAGTAAAAAAAAAAAGTTGGTGTAGGACCCGTTAACTGGGGCTTCTACTCATCACACTGAACAACTTTTGTGCTATGACTTTGCTGAAATCGCAAAAAATGTTTAACTCTTCATACAAATCGATCTGGACGCGGGGATCGTAGGACGCTTTTGTCCCAGCAGTGGACGTCTTTCGGCTGATATCATGATGATGATGACAAATCAATCAGATGATCAACTAATTTCTGCATTTTTGTATGGAGAGTCCAATTTTGTTGTTCAGTATGACGAGTAGAACCCCCAAATAATGGAACCTACACCAAACATGTCTACATCTGCGAGTACATCACAAAGTCTTTCGAAAGATCGATCAATTTGTGTCCTTAGATAAAATAGCCTGCCTGTGCCTACGTAAGCACACTATGTATACGTAGTTCATCATCATCATAATATCAGCCGAAAATCGTCCACTGCTGGACAAAGGCTTCCCCCAAGGATTCCACGACGACCGGTCCTGCGCTGCCCGCATCCATCGGCTTCCCGCGATCTTCACCAGGTCGTCGGTCCACCGCGTTGGAGGCCTTCCTACGCTACGTTTTCCGGTACTTAGTTAATTTACCATTATTCAGGAGGCTGACATGATCGAAATACCTACGATATTTCGTAACTATTTTTCTCAAGAATGGCAATTCCTGCGAAAGCAAAAAATATAATATTCTTGATGTTAGGGAGCCATTGAAAAAGGAACCATTATAATTTCGTCGTGTCGGTCCATATGCCACGGTAAATTTCACGTCCCCACCGAGGGGCTCGAGCCTACCCTGAATTAGGCCACTGTTAGACCTACAGTGATGAAATTTATAACACAGAAGTAAACTTATGACCTGAAATGAAAGTTGAAGTCAATTATGTCAAATAAAAAACGATGTTGTCTGTAAAGTCGGTATATGGACGATAATTTTACGTGATTACGTGTCACAAGCCGAACCCCCAGTGTGCTTTAGACCACACGGCTGAAATAAAACTTCTTTAGCTCCATCTTTAAGTAGATGTAAAAATTGTAAAATACCGCCCATAGTCGGGTGAGTTAGCATTTCCTCACAGATAATTGACCGAATTGGAACACTTCTTGTAAGATCTTGGAAGCCTAGTACTTTTAATCTTTTTAACTTTGTAACACTTAACTTAACTGACCTTGAACTTGGCCTTGAACTTGAACTTAACAGGCACCAAGCCTCAGGCTCCAAGTTAACTGACCTTGACATTGACCTTGACTTGATCGTCACCATGACCTTGACCTTGAACTTAACAGGCTCCAAGCCCCAGACCCCTGGCCCCTGGCCCCAGGCTCCTGGCCCCATGCTCCTGGCCCCAGGCCCCTGGCCACCAGTAACCTTAAGGGGAAGACACTCGGTTCTTGCGTTATTTATTGTAGCACTCACTATACTGCACTACACATCACTGACACTTCACATACTCGTAAAACTCAAGAGGTTTTTGTCATTTTCAGTCTTCTCACTAGGTCCGTGATCTCGAATAAATCTCATGTCTCATGTACTTTTTTTAACTTTGTGACTTAATTTTTTTTTAATACAGATACTAGACTTTACAGAATGAACAAAAACGAAAACTATTTTTGTAATATGAAAAAAATTGTCCCCCCAAACAAAAGAAAGTTGTGTTTGCGCTCTGAGTCTATTACATAATTAAAAAAAGCAATATTTTTTTATAATGCACAATAAACAGGACTTTACTTAATGAGCAAACGAAAACTATTTTTGATATGAAAAAAATTGTCCCCCTATACAAGAGAAAGTTGTGTTTGACTGCGCTCTGAGTCTATTACATAATTAATAAAAGCAATATTTTTTTATAATGCACAATAAAAATGGAGTAATTTTGTAAAAAAAAAACCTCACAGTAAAATGACCACGAAAAAAATAATTAATTATATTGTGTGTACTTCTTTGTGTTCGGTTAGTGTTCAATAATGTGGTGATTTCTAACAATTTAGTTAACTTTATCAAGATGATTTGTTTCCAACATGTAAGCTCTACGAAGTCGTTAAAAATGTGTCCCTGTCTTTTCTAAATAATTGTGGACCTGGAAATCGCTTATATAAGTACATATGAGCAATTCTAGGTCCATGTATAAGTGGGCCTTGAGGTAAACAGTTTTCAAGTAATGACTTCGGAACACGCACTCGACCGATTTTCACATAGAAAACAAACTGACAGACGCGGTTTTCTAGCTGAAAACATTATGAATATTTGCTGTAACAAACTAAAGGGAAAATATCATTGGTGGAGTAGAACATAATACTCTTTCATTATAACTTGCGTTTTAGTTTTAAAATGAAATAAAATCTTTTTAAAACCCACTCTTTTCACAATGCTAGAGAAAGAACGTTGCATCAGGCTGAATAAAGTTTAGCTTTTTAATTAAAAAGTTTATGTCAATGGAACAAGGGATCGTCCAGGGTTTAATGAATTGAATAAATTGAAGTAAAAAGTCTGTATAGCTGTTTTTAAGTCGTAAATAAGTCCAGTCTCTTTGGAAACGGTCTTGTTTCGAGATGAGTTTGCAAGAGCAATAGACGAGTTTTATAGTTGTTTACGTTTTGGCAAAGAAGTTTGACGCATGTTAAACCTTTATGAAAATTGTTTCTTCGACGCGCAACCGAAAAAAATAGATCTTATATGATCTATGTGTGCATACATTTCATTTATATTTCACTAGCTGTTTCCCGCGGCTTCACCCACGTGGACGTCGTTTCTTTGAGATTTCGAGGGTGCGTAATGCGTGAACAAAAATAGCCTATGTGTTTATCCATGTCCTAATCTGTCTACCTACCAAATTTCAGCCAGATCCGTTCAGTAGTTTTTGCGTGAAGAAGTAACTAACATACACACTCACAAACTTTCGCCTTTTTAATATGAGTGTGATTATTTATCGTAAAATTGCGTTATTAATTTAGGTAAAGAATTGTAACTAGCATAGCTTTAATATTTATAAATATAAATTTTGAAATTAATATTATTTAATTTTTTTTTAAATTTGAAAATAAAATAAATTGAAAAATGATAAATAAACATACTAAACAGTACATAATGTAGCATGACTTGCTACATAAATGATGTTTTTACTCGCGGTACTTCGCAGTACTTAGTCCTGAATCTTTTTGCAATGATTCGATTAATTTTACGAGTTATGAAAAATTATTGTTTTGAGTTAAGCTGTCATCGGTCGACACTAAAATTTATGAATTATCAAAATTATTAATTTACAAAAAATACTTGCATTTCGACACAAAACAGTTGAGCTATGTGGCTCCTATTCTTTATATAATAATAATACCTTAAACGAGCAATTCTTGTATATATGTATATAAAATATAATCTGAATCTCGGAAACGGCTCCTACGATTTACTTGAAAATTAGTATTCGGGGATTTTTGGGGGCGAAAAAAACCTTTTCCCAGAGATAGGTCTCATCTCTGGGAAAACGCCGTTTTCCAAGATTTTCTTTGTATTAACACACTAGCCGTCCGCTGACGGCTACGTCCGCGTTGTTCTTGATTTTCCCGTGGGAATAAGACGTTTTCCTGAGGTAAAAAGTAGCCTATGTCCTATTCCAGGACCTAACCTATATTTGAGCCAAGTTTAATCCCGATCCGTCCAGTGGTTAAAGCGTGAAAGAGTAACAAACATTCATCCATACATACAAACTTTAATGTTAGTAAGATTTGACGAGATGGTTGTTTGAACATCTTCACGATTTAGGGGTTTCCCACGCGCGTCTGAGGAGTCAGGCACCATTCTTGGGTTGCGCTCAACCACTAGCGGCCAGCGGCTAATCCGAGCCTTCTCCGGGAGCTTCACCACGTCGCCCTAGTGCCGACCAGTACGTGACACACGAACCCGTTGTATAGGTCTTCCCGAGCGCTGCGCCCACCGCGACCGTTCCCTTGGCGTGAACTTATGCAGGGCAGTTTTACCTTTATTTCTTCGTTGCTCTTGCCAAAATGACTTTTTAATATGGTCGGTTTATAACGGCTGCTAACTTCACACCGGTACCCAAAGACCAATAGAGTGTGCTATTATCGGAGTTTCTCTGCGTGATCGAATCAGAAACGAGGAGATCCGCAGGAGAACCAAAGTAACCGACATAGCTCTCAGAATTGCTAAACTTAAGTGGCAGTGGGCGGGGCACATAGCTCGTAGAACAGATGGCCGTTGGGGCAGTAAAGTTCTCGAGTGGCGCACCTGAAAACGTAGCGTAAACAGGCCTCCCACTCGGTGGACCGATGACATGTTGAAAGTCGCGGGAAGCCGCTAGATACGGTCCGGTCGTCGTGGAAATCCTTGGGGGAGGTAAACCTTTTCAATATACAGACACGCAAAGATATATTTTTATTTCCTCGTTTTATTGTAAGTACCTATTACAGATCAAAGAACATTGCTAACAGCTTGTCAAATACAGTTTGTTAAGCAAACATTGGTCTTCGATATCGAGAAACGATACTCGGCATATCTGAGATTGGTACTGATTCCCGCTAGGCGTAGGTGCGTGGGTTCGATTCCTACCGAGGTAAAACTAACTGAAATTAAATTAATAGTTGTACTCGAAACTCATTTACAGGTTTCGGACGGCCACGACAACTTGAATTAATTATAATGAAAATGTTATAGGACCAGCTATTAGATAGACCACGAATAATATCCAAATAATTACACTGTCCCATTAGCACATAAATACAGGGTGTGAACATAGACAAATGGGCTCCCCCGGGAGCTAATGACTGCAAGTTTGGACACCATGTATGTATGGGGTAAAATTACTTAAGAGGATAAAGCATTTGCGAGAAATACTATAGAGACGCACTATAGAGACTGATATATTAGAACAATGGACTAATTTTTTGCATCATTTCTTATTTCTTTTTATCGTGACGGTTTTTTATGATGTTGGACGACACAAAAAGTGTGCACGTGCTGGCAGGTAAAAAAAATGATAACTGTGATGTGCAGTAATTTAAAAACGCTAAACACGTTAAAAAACCGACTTCCATCTGAACAAATTAGTACCTTTTTGCATTATTATTTTTGGTTTTTGTTAATTTTCTACTAAAGTACTACACCGATTTTGATAAAATGTATATGGGACCACACGGGAAGCACTAGCTTTCAAATAAAAAAAGAATCATAAAAATCGGTTCACCCAGTCAAAAGTTCTGAGGTAACAAACATAAAAAAAACATACAGACGAATTGAGAACCTCATCCTGTTTGGAAGTCGCTTGAAAATATATATATTTTCATCAAACGGGCGATGTCTTTACATTACAACCTAATTAGTCAAATATTCTAAAAATTAGCTTATCGAAATGTTAACAATGCTCTTTGTCGCCTCGCCTCAGGTCATTTATTCAACATCCGCTGATCGATGACCTTTTATGTTTATCTGCTTGCTTTTGTTATATGTTTTTTTTATTCCCAGTTGGTAAACCCTTGTCAACATCTCACCTGGTGGTAAGTGACGATGTTGCCGAAGATGGAAGCGGGCTTACCAAGATTCCCCAACGCAATGGGGAACTGGCTATCTTATCTTCATGCCGGAACACACCAATGATATCAACATTGATATTTGGCGGCAAGACTCGATAAGATGGTGGTAGCTAGCTTTAGTTTAGAATCCTAACTAATATTATAAATGTGAAAATATGTTGGTTTGTTACTTTTTCACGCTTCAACACCTCGACCACTCTTTATGAACTTTTGGCATGCAGGTAGCCTGTGTCTACTTGTGTCTTTTATTGCTAAGGTTACTTTTTATGCCGTGAAAGTAGCATAGTCCGATACAGTTCTTGAGGGAGCTGATAAAGTACTTTTTTTTGGTTATTTTCTTAACCATCGCAACGGAACATTCCCTCTCGTATATCTACCAGATACGCTAGACTACCAGGTTTATGATATAGCGTCCCCACTCACCGACAGTTAGGTCATAAAGTGAGGGCCGCTATTCCTGCCAACACCATAAGGTGAAAACAAGGACCAGTTACGGTAGGTCTTGCCGCCAAGACGCTTGTCCTGGTACTCTGCAAGGCGAGTCCCTCGTGGAAGAGAACCACTACCTACTGTCCAAGTAGGTCCCGGAGCTGTAGGCGCGCTCACCTCCCGCGGCTTTCGCTGCTGGCGGTTCGATCCCCGCTTGGGACACATATCCGGTGTGGTACCGGAGCTGTAGGCACGCTCACTACCCGGCGCTTATCGCACCTGTCCAGACATACTCCTACGCGGCTGGATCGGCCGGAGCAGTACTAGCTTAGCTCTTCTTGCTGACCAGGCAAGTGCCGGAGATGCTTCCCTGCCAGTAATTAAACCAGCAGTTCCGCTTAATGGACAACTCACGTGCCCCGCGTTGTTTTCGCCCATAGCCCACGTGGCCGACTACGACAACACTGTATCGCAACGGAACAATGGATTGTTGTGATTTTCTGCACAGAGATGGTTTAGGAGATGGGAAATGACATGATTTACTGATTAGAATATCTGAACATAGTTCTTGAGGATCTGGGGAAAACTCATTTCCACGCTCGCATACGTCGGCGCCGCAATGGAGCAACGAATTTAAGTGATTTTTTTGTATAGAATTGGTAGAAGGGGTGAGAAGTTACATAGACTGCTAATCAGAAAATGCCCGATATAGTTCCGGAGCTCATGTCTTGCTTGCGGCTCGTGCACCTCTCGCCCTCAAAGACAGTCATAAAAACGAATCCACGCGGGTAAAATTGCGAGCAAAAGCTAGTAAACCATAAAAAAAATTATTAAACAATTGAACAGGCCATGTTCCCGTGAGTAACGAGTGACACAGTCTCAAACAGAGTATGGTATAAGTTTCAATTAGGCCATAAAAAAATATTATGTGTATATAAGTTGTTTCGGTGTTGAGTGGTAGTGTACGGCATGCAATAAACCGTTACATTACCAGCCACAATTTAATATACTGCGTCCTATTGCAAAGCGAGATCATTCCCAGCTACATGTGTCAGTTGGAATATCCCTCATCTGTCTCTGTCCACTAGAGCCACAAGAGCCTGTACTGTACCGACACACACACCCACACAAACACACGCACACAGAGACTACAATACATATTACACGTACAAGAAAATCAGCGAGAGATGGATTTTGCGTTTGTGTAAGATACACACCGATGTTAAGCGACGACCGTCTTGAGGCGCGCGCCATAGTAACTTGTTATCTTATCTGTGGCCCTTGCCCCGCCCTCACTGCATTTCACCGTCTGCTCCCTTTGCACTCACACTAATACAAAACCATAACTACGGGTCCGGCTGTTTGGATCAGGGTACTACGGGGTCGGGGGTAGCCCACCGCTTGCCTGCCGTTGGATCTATCGCCTTCGGCACTCTGGCTTGTCGGTCCCCCGACTTGGTCATGGACTCGTAGTGGTATGTGGTTAGTTGCAGGGGTTGGGCAATGTGTGTTGCCTGGCAAGCACGTTGCGTCCAGGCGTCCTTCCCCGCGCGCAACTAGTGTTGTCGTAGCCGGCCACGTGGCTACGGGCAAAAACAACGCGGGGCACGTGAGTTGTCCATTAAGCGGAACTGCTGGTTTAATTACTGGCAGGGAAGCATCTCCGGCACTTGCCTGGTGAGCAAGAAGAGCTAAGCTAGTACTGCTCCGGCCGATCCAGCCGCGTAGGAGTAAGTCTGGACAGGTGCGATAAGCGCCGGGAAGTGAGCGTGCCTACAGCTCCGGTACCACACCGGATATGTGGGAGCCAGCTTCTCTGGCGTTCCGAGCGGGGATCGAACCGCCAGCAGCGAAAGCCGCGGGAGGTGAGTGCGCCTACAGCTCCGGGACCTACCTGGACTGTTCCACGAGGCACTCGCCTTGCAGAGTACCAGGACAAGCGTCTTGGCGGCAAGACCTACCGTAACTGGTCCTTGTCTTCACCTTATGGTGTTGGCAGGAATAGCAGCCCTCACTATATGACCTAGCTGTCGGTGAGTGAGGACGCTATATCATAAACCTGGTAGTCTAGCGTATCTGGTAGATATACGAGAGGGAATAATACAAAACCATGTCTCGATGTTAACAAGCTGTAACATCTCACTGCTGGGACAGGGGCCTCTTCCTAAACTCGGGAAGGTTAGACCACACCCCACACGTGGGGATCAAGTCCGGGCTGGTGGAGGTTGGTAGTGCTAATGGCCACCCTACTGTCAGAAGTTTTTCAAGCCACCTATCAAGCATCTGCCATCTAGTGATAGCAACGAGCACCAACGGCTTAACGCGCCTTACCTACGAATCACGAAAACGATCGATAACAATGCCACTATTGGTTATTCCCATCCAGGTAATGGCCGTATTTCAGGTCAGTTAACCTGCATGATCGATCCAGCCACACAAGCCGCACTGAGCAGCTTCCGCTTCTTGTCCTCATTATCAGCTAAAAGAGGTCCACAGCGGGACAACGGCCCTTCCCAAGTTATTTCCTCGACGACCGGTCCTGATGCGCTGCCCGCATCCAGCGTCTTCACGTGACCTTCACCAGGTCGTCGGTCCACCGAGTGGGAGTCCTGCCCACGTTACGTCTTTACTGTCCCAACAGCCGCCATGTTTTATGAGCTATGTGCCCCGGCCACTGCCATTTAAGCTTAGCGATTCTGTGAGCTATGTCGGTTAAACTCCGAGCATAGCTCGCTCCATCGCCTTTTGGGTGACTTCAGTTGATCTTTAGAAGTGTGCTTCGCAAGGCACTTTAAAGATCTCATGCGTGGCGTAATGGTTTAGTCCTTAGCATCATATCAACAGGTCGCGGGTACGATTATGGCGGAGTCTAACTTAGTAAGACCCGGTTTGGTTGGTGGAAGGGCATTTTCTAAGCCTGCCTGGCTAGCTACCACCACCTTAAACCAATAACATAACATAACATTAATGTGCTCCGGCTTGAAGATAAGATAGCCAGTTCCCCATTCCGTTAGGGAATCTTGGTAGCCTGCCAGAAGATGAATCAGAAACGAGGAAATCCGTGGAAGAACCAAAATAACCAAAATAGCTTTTAGAATTGCTAAACTTAAGTTGCAGTGGGCGGGGCACATAGCTCGTAGAACAGATGGCCGTTGGGACAGTAAAGTTCTCAAGTGGCGACCGCGCACCGGAAAACGTAGCGTAGGTAGCCTCCCACTCGGTGGACCGATGTCCTGGTGACGGTCACGGGAAGCCGCTGGATGCGGGCAGCGCAGAACTGGTCGTAATGGAAACCTTTGAGGGAGGCCTATGTCCAGCAGTGGAGGTCCGTCGGCTGATATGATGATGATGATGATGAAGACCATCAGCTGAGATGATGCCAAGGGCTTACTAATTGTGAATAAAAAAAAGTCATTGATGCCAGATGCTACCCTTAAGTGGCAGTCGTTAGGCCGTATCAGAGGCCTTATAGGCGGGTAGACAAACTTCTAACAGTGGCGTTCAGCACTAGCCCTACCTACATTCTCTACTAACCCAGATTTGGGCCCGTGTGTGGAGTAAGTATGGCTTACCTTCCCCAGTTTGGGAAGAGATCCGTGCCCCAGTAATGACGACTTAATGGATTGTTAATCATCATGTCAGCTCATAGATTCCCACCGAGGGGCTCGAGCCTACCCTGAAGTAGGGCGATCGGGCCTTAGTCGACCACGCGGGCCCAGTGAGGGTTGGTCGACTTCACACACAACCTGCGAGTTTCTCCGCAGGCGTGTGCAGGTTTCCTCACGATGTTTTCCTTCACCGTAAGTTAATCGTTAATAATAAGCGTTTATTCAGACCACCCAAACACTCAACGAGCCAGAAATCACAAGGGTCAAATCCCAATATTCAATTCAAATTATTGAAAGAGTACGTAAAGTTACCACTGCGGAAAAATATATAATATTCTTGAAATAACGACTTACTGAACTGAGACATGGTCGCCACTATGGGCCTTATAAGAAAGCTCAAAGTCACCCAAAGGGCAATGGAGCATGCTATGCTCGGAGTTTCTCTGCGTGATCGAATCAGATACGAGGAGATCCGCAGGAGAACCAAAGTAACCGACATATCTCACAGAATTGCTAAACTGAAAAGGCAGTGGGCAGGGCACATAGCTTGTAGAAGAGATGGTCGTTGGGGTAGTATAGTTCTCGAGTGGCGATCGCGCACCGGAAAACGTAGAGTGGGCAGTGAAGATCGCGGGAAGCCGATGGATGCGGGCAGCGCAGGACCGGTCGACGTGGAAATCCTTGGGGGAGGCCTTTGTCCAGCAGTGGACGATTTTCGGCTGATGTGATGATGCTGATGATTCTTGAACTAATAAAAAATCGATTTAAATATATACAATTATAAAATACTAGATTTTGCCAGCGGCTTCGCTTGCGTGAACATAGTTTCTATGACTGGCTTCGAGGGTGCGCGGTGTGCGAGCCGCTTGCGTGGAAAAAAGTAGCCTATGTGTTAATCCAGCTCCTAATCTGTCTACCTACCAAATTTCAGCCAGATACGTTCAGTAGTTTTTGCGTGAGAGTAACAAACATCGATACATACAATTTATAAAAGAAACTTTCGAGTTTATAATATCAGTAGGATTAGCACTTTTGATGTAAAAAATAGCCTGTAGTGTAGACCTTGTTTTCGGCATTATTTGCAAAATTTTTCGAAAACAAACAGTTTTTGTTAAATAAATAAAACCAACACACAAAAATCGGCGACTTTAACACCTTGCATTTTAATTACACACATTATATTAAATTTATTTGAAAGTGAAAAAAAGTAATAAAAATATGTAAAGTTCGGTCTTAACGTAACTTTTATTTGTACTTAAAGTGAATAATCACGTTCGATATAATTTTATCATGGATCGACCTGCTCGGATTGAGTCGTCTTAACGCCGTAAAACACAAATCTTTATAAAGTCGTGTTCTTCAGACTGCAGACACAATAAAAATATATAAAACTCGGCGGCCATCTTGAAAAATTCCAAACCTTTGGAGGTAATTTAACGTTAGGAGCTCGCATTGTGCCTGACGTCTGCGACCGCCCTTATTTAAAGCCTAACGACTTAAGGGGGCCCGTACACTTAACGCCAGTTAAGGCAAAGACAAATATCAAAACACTCTTACGATTTTGATGAATAATTCACTCTAATTTATTTCATTCTGTATTTTCTATTTCAAATACCAAGGCCACATTCCACTTAAAACTTATAAGTTTATTATTGAGGACTATTTTTATTTTTCAACCGACTTCAAAAAAGGAGGAGTTTCATAATTATATTGTATTTTTAAAGGTTTTTTACCCCAGAACTCCGTCATTTACTGATGTGTTAAATTCCTTTTTAGGGTCCCGAAGTTAACAACATATAGTTTCGCCATGTCTGTCTATCCGTCTGTCAGCGGCTTAGCTCAGAAACTATTAATACTACAAAACTACAGTCAAATAACAATTTGGCATGTAGTGCTTCTTCCTTCATCATGCGAACGGCCAAGGAGTGGAATTCCCTTCCGGCATCTGTATTCCCCGATTCGTATAATTTAGGAATCTTCAAGACGAGAGTGAATAGGCACTATTTGAGCTTGCGTGTTACATCCTCGGCTGCATCAGCACTTACCATCAGGTGAGGTGCAGCCAAACGCACTCAAATTTTTAATAAAAAAAAAAAACACGCCGACAAAATTGTACAATAAAATATTGTTTTTTTTTCATCACGACATGTTAAGAGGGGTTTTTTTTTCTAACTTACCCTATCGTGTGGGGTATCGTTAAATAGCTCTTTCAAAACCACTGAGGACACAATTTTGCTAAAACAATTTTTTGATGCTGGAATCGGTTTGCGAAATATTAAGCTTTAAAATGCTAAGCCGCTATTTCAGGACATCTGAACAAAATTGTATATAGTAGGACATATAATCAATTTAAAAGGTAATCCATCACGGCTAAGTTAGCTTTCATAGTTTAGGAGCACTAGTCGATCAACTTAAGATGTGCAGTTGGATTTGTTAAAAGTTCATACATTTTCCATACAAAATGTTCTATTACCAACTGTAAATATATTTTTGTTATTTTAAATAAACATTTTTTTTTAAAAGACTTAGGAGCCCTACTTTGCGCGAGTTCAACTCGCACTTGGCCGGTTTTTGTTTAAAAGAATACACTTACAGAATTGTGGCATTGAAATTTAATTAAAATCGGTTCAGTGATTTTCTAGGAAATTTAATAAAACAAAAAAATGTTGCAGAGTTGTACTTGGTTATTGTGACTAAGTCTGTTTTTTAACGTTTTTGACGTATTTTAATCTAGGTACAATTGGTAAGCCGTGAAGTTAGCACAAATCATTACTAATACCTGGGCGACCGAGCTTTGCTCGGGGCATAGTACCCAGAGCCGTTAAACACATTTAAAAATACGCTGCTTATGATACATTTTGCGCGGCATACTCCAGTGAGAAAATCTCGGAAAATAGAGTTTTCCTAGAGATGAGACCTATTTTAATCGATTTTTCGCCCCCAAAAATCCCCGAATACTAAGTTTCAAGCAAATCGTTGGAGCCATTTCCGAGATCCAGATTATATATAAGGTCTAACAAACTTTTCAACTGGTGCTTCTATCCATGAAACTGAACAACTTTCCCCATGAAATTCATAGTCATATCTCAAAAAAAAAAATTGAACTTCCCATATTTAGTTGGCTGATCAGCTGATCGAGTTAGTATGGGAGAGCCAAATATTTTTTTTGCAATTTGACTAGGTATGGGTTCCACGGGGAAAGTTGTTCAGTTTCATGGGTAGAAGCAACAGTTAAAATAGTTTCAGCTAATTTTGTTACACCATAAATATTTGCTCATTAAAGGTATTAGATAGATATTATTATCAGATTAGATTGAAATTCTTAAGTGGCAACCGCGCACCGGAAAACGTAGCGTAGGTAGACCTCCCGTTCGGTGGACCGATGACCTGGTGAAGGTCGCGGGAAGACGCTGGATGCGGGCAGCACAGAACCGGTCGACATGGAAATCCTTGGGGGAGGCCTATGTCCAGCAGTGGACGTCCATCGGCTGATATGATGATGATGATTATTAGAAATCTTGGTAAGCCCGCTTCCATCTTCGGCAACATCGTCACTTACCACCAGGTGAGATGTTGTCAAGGGTTTACATAAGATAATTATCCAACTTGTCCGCTATGTTGGATTTAAGTCACGTGACTATTTTTTGTATACCTGACAGCAAACCCTTTCATTTGATGCCCATATCATGGGGGTGCATTTCAAATAGCCTGTCCGCCATCTTGGACGTCCGCCATATTGGATTCAAGTCACGTGACTATTTTTTTCGTATTCCTGACAGCAAACCCTTTCATTTGATGCCCATATCATGGGGGTGGATTCCAAACAGCCAGTCCGCCAGCTTGGTGAGGCAGCCATATTGGATTTGTAATGACGTTTCTTAGCTAGTCATGTATTGCCATCAGAACTCAGAGCGTGTGCAAAATTTCATCCTAATCGAAGACCGGCAAGTGGGTCAAATTAAGATTTTCTTACATACATAGTTAGTGAAGTGAAGCTAATAAAAGCGTGTTAAAAATCAATGCCATTTTTCGTTGTTATTTTATAACTCAAGAACGGCTGGACCGATTTCGCTAGTTGTTTTTTGTCGAGTTCGTTATTGTCAGGAGAAGGTTCTTATGTAGGGTAGGGTAGGGTTGTTTAGTGTAGTGTAGGGTAGGGTAGGGTAGGGTAGGGTAGTGTAGTGTAGGGTAGTGAAGTGTGGTGTAGGGTAGGGTAGTTTAGTGTAGTGTAGTGTAGGGTAGTGTAGTGTAGGGTAGTGTAGTGTAGGGTAGTGTAGTGTAGGGGTAGGGTAGTGTAGTGCAGTGTAGTGTATAGGGTAGGGTAGTGTAGGGTAGTGTGGTGTAGGGGTAGGGTAGTGTAGTGCAGTGTAGTGTAGTGTAGGGTAGTATAGGGTAGGGTAGTATAGGGTAGGGTAGTGTAGTGTAGGGTTAGGGTAGTGTAGTGCAGTGTAGTGTAGGGTAGTATAGGGTAGGGTAGTATAGGGTAGGGTAGTATAGGGTAGGGTAGGGCAGTGTAGTGTAGTGTAGGGTAGTATAGGGTAGGGTAGGGCAGTGTAGTGTAAGTGTAGGGTAGTATAGGGTAGGGTAGGGCAGTGTAGTGTAGTGTAAGGCGGAACGTAGTTCACCGGGACAGCTAGTTAATTATATTTCGAAGTAAGTATTTTGCTGCGCAATCAGTTACTTTGATGGGAATTGAGATTCTTTTATTACGTAAAAAGTTTTTTTTTATTTGCGTTTAATTACTACCCGTTAACTTTCAGCGAAGATATCGACCAACAAACTCACCTCCTCCATTTTTAAAAGTCGGTTGATAATAAACTGTGATTATTACTTTTGAAAATTGCATGGCGCACGGAGTTCTATAGACATAAGTAGGCGCTCTGCACCGATTTAAATAAAAGCGGGCGCGTCTGTTCTGAAAAGATGGAGAGGGTAGGAAATTAAGTTAGCTATTGAAATACTGTTCATGCAATAAAGTGTAGACGCTTGTGAACTGCGCAAAAATATTCGGTGGCTCAACGAAACGACTCAGGCCTCATTACCAAAGCTCCTGTGAATCCGGACGGCCAATGTGCACATAAGTTTTTCGCAACTTACGTACCTACCGGATAACATAGCGTAGGCAGGCCTCCCACGCGGTGGACTGACGACCTGGTAAAGGTCGCGGGAAGCCGCTGGATGAGGGCAGCGTAGGACCGGTCGTCGTGGAAATACTTATGGGTGGCCTTTTATGATGATGATGTTGACGTACCTACATTTACTGACCGCACGGCAGCGCCCCCCGCCAAGTCGAGCAGGCAAGCACGGCCGTGCACCCTTTTCTCTAAGCAACTCAATGTTTTATAGAGTTACGGTAAAAAAGAACTAAAAAGAGAACTACGGTGCAATTGGCTGAATATTGATTAAAAAAAGTAGTGCCAGATTTGGCCCTATCTTAGAACTCATTTATTTTTACGGAAGAGTCACTAGATTTGGCGAATTTTTACATAAAATTGGGATTGGTTTATGATGGCAGAAAACATCGTGAGGAAACCTGCACATCTGATTACAGATGTGTATGAAGGTCGCATTGCACACGGCCGTAAGTGTAAATCTAAATTCTCTTCATGTGACCGTAGGTGACGCTAAGTGTAACACTAGACAACCGCCGCCTATTCTTTGGGAAACACGGTTTCTTCTTAAACACACAATAGAAAATATGCAATAAAGAATATTGTATTGTAATGTATAAACTTCGAAGGTTCGTTTTATTTTAGGGACAATTATAATTCATTATTTGAACAGAGCACATTCAATTTTCGTGAATATATCATAACAGTATAATAACATAGGTGTACTAGTAGAAAAATACTAGATGGAACTTAGAACAGTAGAATCAAGTCTGACGAAGTCGCTCCGAATAAAAACAATCTTCCGATATCTACTATAGGCAGGGGCGGAGTCAGGCGTGAGTTAAATAAAAATAAGTACTTATTTCATAAATAGCGCATAAATGGTTTTAAAATTGGTACTCATAATATAATGTAAGAGAAAACCAAACAGAGAAAACCATAATTGAAAACGCTGAACATGTAAAAAAACCGACTTCCATCGCAACAACTTAGTACAATTTTGCGTTTTTATTTTTGGTTTTTCTTAATTTTCCAAAAAAAATCACTTCACCTATTTAGATAAAATTTATATCGGACCAATTCGAAAGCATACTCTATCGAATAAAAAAATAATCATGAAAATCAGTTCAACATTTGCAAAGAAATCACGTAACGCACAAAAAACATACAGTCGAATTGAGAACCTCCTCCCTTTTAGAATTGGGTTGAAAATTAAGTAGTTACGATAGAGCTGTGAGCCTTGATGGAGCTGTCAGACAGAGGGGCAGTTCAGGTACTACGTGTTTGCAACCGTACCCAGCGCCTCAGCATCGGAGAGTCCTATCGATTTCAGATGCGGAAATTAAGTATACAATTGGATTTTAAAGCCTTAAATAATAAAAAAAAATGACAACCCATAACATTCCCACTGCGGGAGCACGTGTTTTTTCCAAGCTCTGGAAGGTACGCCATGCTTTACACATTGGGGCCAAGTTCGGACTGTTTAAGTTGTGATGAATTGCGAACGCCACTGTCATGATTTATCAAGCCGCTTAAAGGGCCTCTGCTCTGACACAGCTCATCGACTGCCATCCATTATAATATATCAACCGGCACCATTGGCTTAACATTGCAGCCTCGACGCGCTCTCCAGTTTGCGCAGTAATGGATGGAGGGTTAGGGTTGTTACAGTTCAGTAAAATAATATGCTTCCACCGACAACACTGAACTACTAATATAAAAAAATGAAGTAGTAAATAAAATAAATAGTTACTTTAGAAAAACCTAAAAAAATTAGGTATACAAGCTTTAATTTGAAAATAATTTTATTTATTTCGTATTCTTCACAGCAACCGCTTTCATTTAATACCCATATTATGGGAGTGCAAAAAAACTGGTCCGCCATCTTTGGGAGTCCGCCACATGGGATTTACAATGATGTCACTTAGTTAACCATGCATTGTGCTCCAAACCTAACGTGCAAACCTACATTTCAGCTCAATCGGAAACGGGGAAGTGGTTCTAATTTAGCTTCCAAGATAAAAAAAAATAACACAAAAAGCTAATATAAAGCTTGTAATAAAAAAACAGAACAGTCAGAAAAAAGGAATGACAGTATTGAGTATCCTCAATACTGTCATTCCTTTTTTCTGCCTGAAATTTCAATGAAAATGCGTTAAAAACTTCAACCATGTTTTAGTGTCTGGTGAAAAGTCAAAAACATTAAAAAAAAAAAAACAAATTAAAAGAATATGATACAAAATACATAAGACACAAACTAAAAAGTATGACCTCGTCTTGGCGTTGAGATAAATGACACTAACAGTCAAACCCATCTAACTAATGACCGTGCCTCTGGTCAGGTCAATTGTGTGATCAATCCAACCGCGCAAGACGCACTGAGCTAACAACACTGCTTACAAAAATAAATAAATTATTATTACATTGAGTTTGTATTTATTAAAGTAGGTTACGTAAGTTTAGATGTAATAATAGTTGTATTCATGTTCTTATACTGGTTTGTACGTAACTAAGTGTTTCTTTGTCCTAGTTAAGTTAAGTTAAGTTAAGTTGACTGGAAGAGATCCCTCTAAGGGATAAGTCCACCTTTGTACTTAACCTTTTTTTTAAATATTATTTTAAGTGTATAATTTGTACAATAAAGAGTTTACAAACAAACAAATGAATAATTTATTTCAAACAAAGAATTGCCCCACGCATCCTATTCCGTAAGCCACTCTGAATACGTCTCTGAGCTCGCCGACTCAATCTCTGTTTTCTCGCAAACTTCGCCGTTGTTCGATGTCTGTCGAAGCGTACCGAGAACAATGATCACATACGAGCATCTGTGCGACTTGCTCTGCGTGTGTTTTGTACAAAAGTCATATTATCTTCTTCTCTGTCCGTCCCAGTTCCCGTTACTTCTGTCTGCCCTGGGTTGTCGCATCTGGCAATTGGGCTTTCTTGAGGTCTCTCTTTATGTTTGACCACCAGGTCAACGGCGGGCGGCCTCTGCCTCTTCTCTCTTCCGGCAGGTTCAAAGCTATGTTTACCACGTGGTCTTCACTGCGCCTTTTCACATGGCCATACCATCTGAGTCTGCCTTCGGTGATCTTCTCCGTTATTGGTGCGACTTTAAAGCTTCCGCGAATATATTGTACAAAAGTTATACATTAAATATTATTATGGTTCCCACCAAGTGGATAACAGGCGTCATACGAAACCAGTGGAAGAAACTGTCCGCCATGACATGTGAAGTTGGAGTTAGCAACAAGTTTTTGAATTTCCAACCGCCTTCCAAAAAGTAGGAGGTTCTCAATTCGACTGTATGATATTTTGTCTGTGTGTTACACGATATCTTAGCAGATTGTGAACCGATTTTCATATGTGTAACATCTTTGCTCTCGCTTTCCTGCAATTTGTGGGAGTGATTTCGTGAAATGGGACGGAAATGTGTAACAGGAAATGCGAACGTTTTTTAATTCTCGAAAACTAAGGTTGTCATAGCCATGCCGCCTAGTGTGATGGCAAAGGCAAATATGACATACTACTATTCGAAGGGTCGGCCCGTGAATGTACGACCCGATAATTAATTAATTTCATAAGTATTTTGTCACATGTTACACATCATATGCGAGTACTGTAGGTCTCGTTTTTTTTTTATTCGATAACGTTAACCCGCATTGGGCCCGCGTGGTCGACTAAGGCCTGATCGCCCTAGTTCAGGGTAGGCTCGAGCCCCTCAGTGGGGACGTTTATGAGCTGATATGAATGAATGAAAATGTTAACGAATTGGTCCCATATAAGTTTCATCAAAATCGGTGTAGTACTTTTTTTAGAAAATTAACAAATACCGAAAATAATAATGCAAAATTGCAGTGCAATGGTTGTTGCGATGCAAGTCGGTTTTTTAACGTGTTCAGAGTTTCCAATTATTTAGATCAAAAGCGAGTGTCGTGTAGTGAAGTGCAGTGCAGTGTAGTGTAGTGTAGTATAGAGTAGAGTTTGTGAGGCGGTACGAAGTTCGCCGGGATAGCTAGTTAGCTCATATATGTCCCTACATAGGGGCTCCCGTATAGGAGGCGACGGCCCTAGCCGCTAGCCGTTACGCCACCGACGCTCTTCCTACATTACATTAGGATACTTTTTATCCCGGAAAATTCAAAACCCCCACGCGGACGAAGTCGCGGGCACAGCTAGTTGTAAATAAGTTTTCAACCGACTTCAAAAAAGGAGGAGGTTCTCAATTGAACTGTACGTGTTTTTTTTGTATGTTTGTTACGCAATATTTTCGTAGATTGTAAACCGATTTTCATTATTGAAGTGAAAACTTCTGCGCGTTGGGCATTTTTGAGATGGGAAAAAACTATTTAACTCGCGACACTGTAGCTTAACCGATACCGTACCAGGAAAACTCGCAGGGTCAAAACTTTGTTAACCTAGTCGTTCGCCAGGAACACTCGGTGGGTCAAAACTTATAAAACTGTAAAAAGTTTTCACTTCTGTCAGCACTCTCGGAGTGATTAGGTTTTTCCTTTTTTTATTCAATAGGGTTCGACCTACGACCTCCCGGACAGGAGGCGGCGGCCCTAGCCGTTACGCCACCGACGCTCCTGCACACGCCTGCGGAGAAACTCGCAGGTTGTGTGTGAAGTCGACCAACCCGCACTGGGCTCGCGTGGTCGACCATGGCCCGATCGCCCTAATTCAGGGTAGGCTCGAGCCCCTCGGTGGGGACGTATATGAGCTGATATGATGATTCGATAAGGTATGCTGCCAAATACGTTCTATATAAATTTCATCAAAATCGGTGTTGTACTTTTTTATTTAATTAATAACAAAAACCAAAAATAATAATGCAAAAGTTTTTTTCGCGTGTTTAGCGTTTTCAATTATTTTACTATACTTGTTATTTGTATTTTGTAGTAACTTTCCCCAACTAAAGTGTACAAGCAAGCCCCTATAAACCTTTACTTAAGCAACGCAATGAAAAATGCTAATATCCTCCCAAAATTGTATAACCCAGTCGCCCGCGCCGGCCGTCCCTACTAGCTTCTCTAAGAGAGGGCTTCAATATTAATAATAAGTTACCTCTTATACTAATAGATCAGAACCTATCCATAGAAAGAGGTTCGCTGTGAAAAGTCGTGTGATTATGGACTATAAGGACTCATTAAATGGGTTCTTTTCAAGTGGCTTTGCTCGCGTTGATATAGTTTTTACTGCCTCAGAAGGAGTGTTATGTTTTTCAAGTGTATGTGTGTATGTAGATTTCTATGTTCCCTGCCACAGCCTAAACGGCTCGAAGGATTTTAACGTATGAGATATCGTTAGATTCGTCTTGATCCCGTGAGTGACATGGGATAAATTTTACCCGACTGGCCAATAAGAGGGGTTAGGTTTTACTCAGTAGGGGTTTTTTGTTTTTTTAATGAATTCCTTTTTAATAAAGTGCACGGTGCGCGAGCTGCAGGTGGCTCCCGAGTGTGGTGAAAAACTTTTCCTGATTCCTCGGAAACCATCTCCGCCTTTATCTGCTTTCCGCTAAGTTTCATCGTAATTGACTCAATAGTTTTAGCGAAAAAAAGTAACAAACAGATTTCAATTTTCTCATACATTTTTTTTTATTTTTTTTTATTCACAATTGGTAAACCCTTGACAACATCTCACCTGGTGGTAAGTGTATTTATTTATTCGCGAACTGTGTATTTTTTGAGGTTGAACGTAGCTTTCGTAATTTACCACATCGTTAACATATTGTTTTCATGTAATAAACTTTCACATTTTATTCAACTCACAATTAAATAACAAAATATATATATATACTATAACAATGAACCTAAAACTAAAAACCTTAAAAAATATAATATGCCTAAAATATATTATTAAAAGTAGTCCCTTTAGGCAAGGTTCCGAAGATACTGGCAGCGTTCCCCCTTTGAATAGCTAGACTAATTCTTTGTCCAAGGTAGCTGCCAGCTCTTCGGTCTCCTGTGATGTCGACTAACCTTTTTGATATTTCCTTAAAAAGCCTTGTAGCGCTAGGACCCCACGGACCAAGGGTCTCGACACCGAATGGGACAAAATCATATTCGGAGCCTAGACCCCTGTATTTGCCAGTTTTAGCTTTTTCAGCCGCTTCACAAGCCGCACCAGCTCTGTTGTTGGTTCCATGTAGATGGGAAGGGGCCAGCGTGTCTGTACAGGTTGCATCCCATACCAGCACCCGCCCCACCTTCCATGGAATCAAACTCATTCCGTCCGGTCTCTTGCCATCGTCTCTTGCAATACCAGTCGGCTCAAGTAGACTTGGCACGTTGACGGTGGCAAGGGACCGGCGTATGATATCGTTAAGTGCGGCATGTCTCGAGAAGCGGCCTGCACTTTTTTGGCACGACAGTCGTTAACTATGTATCTATGTGCAAAAACTACGTCAACCCGTTGCGTGGTGGTCACTTGAAAACAAACTACGTCAACCCGTTGCGTGGTGGTCACTTGAAAACAAACTACGTCAACCCGTTGCGTAGTGGCCACGTGAAATCAAACCAAGTCCATTAAATTCAAAATTTTAAAACCTAACATTCTTTTTTACCCGGCTGCCCATGAGTATATTTCGAGTGAATGTATGTATGTATGTATCACATGGTGTAAGTAGTAACGAAACTGGTGTGGGAGCCGTCAACTGGGGGATTTATTCGTCATACTGAACAACCCCTGGGTAGCAAAATGCTTCGAGTGTTGGGACCGGACTAGTTACAGAAACTGGCGAGTTCTGTAATCTGACCAGTCATGACCCGATCCGTCATCGGCCCTCAATACGTGAACAATTTTTTTTAATATAACCCCGCGAAGTGCTTCAAGTGGATGAATGTCACTTACAAAAATCTCGTAATCATATAATATTATGTGCTTATATAAAGTGGGCGCGACAACCAGATGAGCACTGTATCATAATCATAATATAATATCATATTATAATCACTATCCCTACTCATATTATAAATGTTAAATGTAAAAAGGTGTTTGTTTGCTACCTTTTCACGCTTCAACACCTTGTCTAATCTTGATGAAGTTCGGCAAGTAAGTAGCCTGTGTCACTGGCCGCCACAACTCTTACAAAATGTTTAACGGCCAAGTCATTCGTTTTTTTTTATTCGTAATCAAGACTTGGCACGATGTATTTGTTGAGATATCTTTATCTTCATATCTTTTTATTTTCTTTGTATCTGTACATAAATTCTAGTTATGAGTTGATGAACATCGCTATTAGCAATAATAAATATTTAAATACTAGCTATATTTAGTTCTGTAATGCGCCCGTTAAAATCATTTTGTTTGTGTCATTAAAATATTTTTGTCGCTAACCTACTTGCGTTAGAGTTAACAATTTTGACACAGATTACTGTTTTTGTAGTTACAGAGTCATTCATTAAGTTAGTGATGAAGAGCGTAAGTAAAACTAATATTTTTTTGTAAATAAAAATGTTTTCTAGACTTTTTATCTACTCTCATATCGTAAAGTTCGCATTATCAACTTCAAAACGAGTTTATAGTGCCATACTTTATAAACACAATACCGTAAATAAAAAAAAATACATTATAACATTATTTTGTTAGAGAAATTATGTTATAATGTTTTTTTTTCCATTACGATATAAGTTAAACCAAAGAGGTATATTATCAACGAAGTTCCATATCATTTTTTTTTATTGGAACGCACATGCAGTTCGCGCCATTTTTACAGCAATACAAAAAGTTTTCATTCCGATTTTTACTTGTCTGTGACAGCGCCCGCTTTAACGCATGCGCGGTGATGTGTTACTATTATGAAACTGTTGCATAATAAGGGTTCTTAAAATACGAATGTAACTTAAAATACGAGTGTAAGTTAAAAAAACGAGACGTAGGCGAGTTTTTTATATCATTACACGAGTGTTTTAAGACCAAATTATGTGCAGTTTCATACACTACTTTATCTAATCTCATACATTGGGATTGAATCAACTAAAATACAAAGATCAAAGTTAAGAGTAAGAAAAAAATCCCACGAAATTCAGTAAGTACCTACAACAAAACGTGTCATAGCGCTGAATTCCAGCGCATCACCGCGCTTGCCCTAAAGCGGACGGTGTCACAGACAGGTAAAAACAATGCTTTCACTGATCTAAGACATTTTTAAACAAGAATGAAAATTATCCACGAAATTCAGTATCTACAACAAAATTCAATGAAAAACCAACACATCACCGCGCATGCGTTAAAGCGGGCGCTGTCACAGACAAGTAAAAATTGGAATGAAAACTTTTTGTATTGCTGTAAAAATGGCGCGAACCGCATGTGCGTTCCAATAAAAAAAAATTATATGGAACTTCGTTGGTGATATTATCTCTTTGGTTTAACTTATATCGTAATGAAAAAAAAAACATTATAACATTATTTCTCTAACAAAATAATGTTATAATGTAAGTTTTTTTTTTAAATTACGGTATTGTGTTTATAAAGTATGCCAATATAAACTCGTTTTGAAGTTGATAATGCGAACTTTACGATACGAGAGTAAATAAACTACTATTATTGATCACCTTAAATCCCAGAGTATGGATGGATACTTATTTCTTTACTGTTAGTGCCGTCTGCGGGGGTCATCAAATGTTCGCTATAACTACAAGAATGAATCAAGTTGTAGTCGTAAAATACTCATAAAACAAAGTGCACACAGCCAAGTCCATCAGATTCAGACCGAGACTGGATAAAACACTTATCCACTCTACAGTCCATTACTAAACATTAATTTTCAAAACTTTAATTACTGCAATTAGTCTTCCCACGACGACTGCGAAGCTTACCTGGTGGGTTTTTAAATGTAAGTGGCATTTTTAACCGACTAAAAAAAAAGGAGGAGGTTTCTCAATTCGACCGTATATATTTTTTACTTTTTGAAGTGAAAACTTCTTTAGCGGCGCTGAGCACTTTTTGTTGGATGGGTAAAAACTTCCAAACTCGCGTCAGGGTCACGTGATGCTGATCGAAAAAGCGTAAGATCGAGGGGAAGGGAGAGGAACAAGTATCTCCCACTCTTTCTACCGTGCCTGAGTGTGCTGCTCCGCTTCTCAATTTTCCATCTGCCGGTTAGTAGCAAAACTACTCGCCTAGCGACCTAACATCGACATATTGATGTCACTACGTAGTTCAGCTATTTCACACTAGATGTCAATAAGTGTAGAAAGTAATGGGACGTACTCAGAACTATGAGCTTTAAAAAGTTTGTGTAATAAATGAATAAAATGAGGGTTAACATTTTTACTGTTTTGTATGTGTACTGACGTACTTAAAATTTCTAGCACAAAATAATAGACAAATTATTATTACGAACATAATTTTATTTACAAAATTCAATTACCTGCGAAAATAACAGTTTTAGTTAGTTGTTGTCGGTTCGTTGCCCTATCGTTTTGAATGGTTGCGAAATGCTTAAAACGAATATCTATATATTTTTCTGATAAAGATTTAATCAGCAGTATAATATGATTTACAGTCGGTGATTGGTCAAAGCTGTAATTTAAAAAATAAAATGAAATACATACTTATTCTCCTAAAATAATTGAAACTCGGTTATACAAACAATACCGAAACCAACCGACAAATCCAGTTTTAAACTAGGTAAAGTGCCCATCTTTAATTTTTTATGGCCTTTTTTTGTCACTATGAAGTCTGCATCATTAAAATGGCAAGAACAAATCTTTGTATATTTTGTCGGAGTCCAATCCGGTCTATTCACTTTTGTGATCCATTGTTGTTTTAAATTATCATCGGATGGAAATCTAAAACAAACAAAAAGAAATAAAATTAACTAGGTGGTAAATTATCTTAATATGAATAAAATGATTATTTAACATTCGAAGTTCTTTCAATTCATGAACAGTCACGGAGAATAGTACGAGTATGTATCCAACTCAGATCTTTGTTACTTGAAAATATTTGCTATGAAAATGTTATTTCATTACTGACCATAGCCGTGTGTTATTCGGTAAAATTATTTGAATCTAATTACGGCCCTGGATATTTGGTACGTTGAAAATAGTTGTTCTTGTTGACGATAGATGGCGGCCTGTTTACAATATAATTATAAAAATCACTAAAGTACTGTTTTGGCGACTAAAAAGTATTCAGGTTTAATTGTATACTTTAATTTTCAGTATCCACGTATGATTATAACTATATACCAATGCGGAACTTTACGTACTCGCATTTTTTATTCACAAAAGTTACGCCACCTAGTGTCGAGAAGTATAATTTATACTTGAAAGCCGAGAATTTTCTAGAACTATTTTAATAATTACGTATAAAATTACTTACAAATGAAATGTGATACCATTCATAGCATCAGAACGTCTGTCTGAATAACTTCGACACGATAAAACACAACACTTCATCCTTTTCTTCTTAAAAATGCGAAAACACACCAATAATGCGAGTCTCGATACATGGGCACCTGACGAAAATCACAGTGCACAGTTGCTTAGGCCAGCTCCTCTTTGTTTGTGCTCCGTGGTTGTGTAGTAACCACATTGTTGTGTACTCGTATATGTGAATTGTTTAAATTATGGAAATTGAACAAAGTGCATCGATTAATGAAAAAAGTGATGATGAAGTAGTAATCATTAATTGAATTTTTAAATAATGAATTTGGTTTAACTATGTCAAATGATCGCAATTTTAGCACAACGAAATACAAAACAACAATTGATGCGGTCTTTATTAGACACTTAAATAGATTCGAATCAAAACTGTTTGTTTCTTACTTCAGCTATCATAAACCGATTGTATCAGTTTTAGAAATTTGCGATGATGATTCTGGTAATAACGATGGTGAAAAAGTCGTCGAAATTATGGATGAAAGTTGATATTTCTAAGAGATAAAAATTAATGTAATATATAAATAAATAACGATATAATATTATGAATAATAACATGTAAATTGTCATATTTGTGTACGATAGCGCAATAAATAAACATTGTATTCTACCTCATAAATGATAGTATTTTTGTACTTATAATTAAACACAACGTTAACACTAAAGTTTTCACTTCTGCCGGCACTCCCGGAGTGCTACCGGTGTGTTTTTTTTTTGTGTGTTCGCGGATAACTTCGTCGTTTATGAACCGATTTTGATGATTCTTTTTTTTGTTGGAAAGGAGATATCTCAAGGGTGGTACCATGATAAGGAGACCAGGATCTGATGATGGCATCCCAGATAAATCGAGGGGAACCTTACTTTCCTGTTTGAAGTCGGTTTTTTTTGTTCAAAATTATTTTCGAAGTTTCCGTGCTTTGCAAGGCACTTTAACACTCTTTTATCATCATCATATCAGCCGAAAAACGTCCACTGCTGGACAAAGCCCTCCCCCAAGGATTTCCACGACGACCGGTCCTGCGCTTATAATCCCGAGTGGATTAAATAATAACAAGAGGTTCTATCTGACTGTCTGTCGGTATGTTACAGCTGTTTTGTTTAAAAGTCTGTGACACCTAGTTAAGAAGTAATAGTCGATTTCCTGTTTTTTTACTCGATCTATAGTAACTTTTTAAAATAGTACTTGTAATTTTTAACACATTTTCTTAGTGTAAGGTTGTTTGATTTCAGCAGGCCAGGGAAGCCGATTTTGTGGTCCGAACATGGTCGTGGTCGGAACATGGTCCGAACATATTTTTTTTCAAATTTTATGTTTTCAAGCCAAGGTTAGTTATCATTTAATCGTATGGCTTGTTGTGCAGACAAGGTATTGTAATCCTTATAAGCAGGCTAGAAGGTATAAAATCTCGGATGCCATGGAGTGTTTAGTAAATATCAGTCTGAGCCGCCCGCAGACTCCACGGCCAGCAAGTATCTTGAAAATGAGACTAGCCTGTTGCACCCGAATCCTTGGGGACCGCCGGAGGATCCCTCGGCAGCGAGAGTGTTAAGCAGTTGGCAACGAGTTCTGTCACTAGATGGCAGTGGCTATTAAAGATTTTCTTGTAATGTTGAACTTCCTAACCGCCTCCGTAGCTCAAAGGCAAAGTTCACTGGCTTTACACAGGAGGTCGCGGATTCGATTCCCGGCGGGGTCAATTGTAAGACTCGGTTTGGTTGGTGGTAGGACATTTTCTAAGCCCGCCTGGCTAGCTACCACCATCTTATCTAAGTCTTGCCGCCAAATATCAATGTTGATATCATTGGTGTGTTCCGGCATGAAGATAAGATAGCCAGTTCCCCATTGCGTTGGGGAATCTTGGTAAGCCCGCTTCCATCTTCGGCAACATCGTCACTTACCACCAGGCGAGATGTTGTCAAGGGTTTACCAATTGTGAATTAAAAAAAAACTAATTAGAGGCCTTTTGACAGTGGGGTTTACCACTAGTCCTACAAACTCTATGAACCCGGACGTGGCCCACGTGTAGACTAATCTTCCCGAGTTGGGAAGAGAGCAGAGCCCCAGGAGTATCAACGGATTAGTCTAGTTTTAAATGCGTCCAGAATATCAGGTGTTACGAGGTGCTTCTATCATATATTTTCTAAATTATCCACGGTCGCTTCAGAATTGGCCATTTGTAACTCCAGGGACTTGGTTGGTAAAGGTCGCGGGAAGCAGCTGGAGGCTGGCAGCCGGGACCGGCCGTTGTGGAAACCCTTGGTGAAAGCCTTGTAGCACGTCGTCGTAGGTACAGTATGGGCGTGGATTAAAAACGAACGTGCACACGATCAAAAATTATTTTTTGTAATAAAAGATCTAGAAAGAAATATATAAGAACTAGCTGTCCCGGCGAACTACGTTCCGTCTTGCACTACACTACACTACCCTACCCTACCCTACCCTACACTACCCTACATAAGAAACTTCTCCTGACAATAACGAACTCGACAAAAAAGAATTAGCCAAATCGGTCCAGCAGTTCTTGAGTTATAAAATTACAACGAAAAGTGGCATTTATTTTTATATATTTAGATTACAAAAGGATTTTACACGTTAAATTTATGTCACGAATCGTTAAAACTCATAATTATAACTTACCCGAGATGAGTCTTAAGAAAGTATCAGTTTCGAAGATTTAGTTAATAAGTAAAATTAAATTTAATGGTAGCGCACCAAGATATGTGTCGAGTGTGTGAGCGGGCAACACTTGTCACTGAAACGAGCTGATGGCGGCTTCAACCCTAAAGTGGTCGCGCATTTTCGTGAAACGTGAGTGGTCACGTGAGGAGCATTTTGCCGCCCATATTAAAATGTTTTTTTTTACACAACGGTTAAAAATCTTAGATATGTTTGTTGTTTGTGTACTCTTTATTGTACAACAAAATATAAAATTATAGATACATAATAGAAGTATGCACAAAGGCGGACTTATCCCAAACAGGGATCTCTTCCAGCTTACTCTTAATCGCTGAAAGGATTTAAACTTTAAGCAGAAACAAATTGGTCAAATAAGTTTTGACAAGAATAAAACAAAAAAATAAATCATAAACAAGACAAAACAGTTATATGTATTTAAGTAATGTTATAAATTTTAGATAAAAAAAACACTTACAAAAGGACTTTCTTTTTGTAGGTACCTACATACATTTACTTTATTCTATAATTTAATATCTAATTTATATATTTTCATTACTTTTGCCATATAATTCAGCAAAAATGTCCGGAAAATGTACACACAGTGCTCCTTACACGGTAAATTTGCTCATATGTTACCACTGGTGTTGGTCCTGACAAGAAAAAAACGGTCACTCGCGCGTTTGATTTGTTACTTGTCAATTTGATCTGTAACTTATGATACAGGTAAATGAAGGATATGGGAGCAGCTACTGGGAGGCTTGACCTTTGCGACTGCATACTTTATCTAAAAATGAATCCCTATTTCCCTTGGTCACGGCATCACGCGTGAACGGCTGGACCAATTTCGCTAATTCTTTTTTTGTCGAGTTCGCTATTGTCAGGAGAAGGTTCTTATGTAGGATAGTGTAGTGTAGTTTAATGTAGTGTAGTGTAGGGTAGGGTAGGGTAGGTTAGGGTAGGGTAGGATAGGGTAGGGTATAGTAGGGTAGTGTAGTGTAGTGTAGTGTAGTCTAGTGTAGGGTAGGGTAGGGTGTGTAGTGTAGTGTAAGGTGTTACGAAGTTCGCCGGGACAGCTAGTAAAATAATAACTATACTTTGTTTGCTGAAGGCCCCAAAATTTTCGTAGCGCGAGCACTCTAGGGTTCAATGATCGCATTATTAGAGAGATGAGAAGCCCTTATAGTTACACAATGTCCGTCCGTACGTCACAACCGTTTTACTCAAGTTTTACTGAAAATAAGTTTGGAATGGTGGTTGGTTGGTTGGGTTTAGTTTGATTGGCAAACCCACATCCCGAAAAACTTCCCGTTCCAGTTTAAGCGCGTGCAGTCTTCTGGTTTAATTTGAATTGCACTAGTTTTCTTTTGATGCCAATTTCAAATTCTAAATGTTCAACTGTAAATACATTCTGGCAAAAAATCTAATTTAATCAAAAACTAGATTTATTTTTCGCAATTACGATTGCAAATTATTAGTTTTTAAGTGCTTTTTAGACAGCTAGTAAAATATCATCATAATTCTATTACTAAGACTCTGCTGTCCGAGCGGTATGATGGTACGGAACCCTTTGTATGCCGCCAAAGTACTATGTATGTAACATATGTTAACAATTATTTTAATGATATTATTATCATGTTACACTTATATATTAGTTTCGTTGAATTAATGCTTATGCAAACGTTATAAAAATCAGATACTACCGTAGTTTAATTGATTAAATAAGTTGTTCAATTTTTAAAAAAAAGTTTTTAAACAGTTTAAAATCAGTCACACAGCCGCATTGGGCGTGGGCTAACGGCTCCTTCGAACAAATTTTTTGAATATTTGACATTTTTTTCTGTATTTTTTAGATTCGATATCTTTCTAGGCATCTTTTATAAGTAGGTAAGTACTAAGTAAATTTAATTTATTTTTGTGGAATAATTTATAATCAATAATCAAAATATTATCGCACACTGGAAGACGTAGCGTAGGCAGGCCTCCTACTCGGTAGACCGACGACCTGGTGCAGAAAGCCGCTGGATGCGGGCAGCGCAGGACCGGTCATTGTGGAAGTTTCGGGGGAGGCCTTTGTCCAGCGGTGGACGTTTTCGTTCTTTATTAAGTTTAAATATATTTGCAGTAAGGTCAACGAAGCATTTTGGACGTTTCCATACAATATTTAAAAATATTTACATTGTACACGCTCACAGTTTTTCATCCGTTCTACTTTGGATGAAGTAACATTATGACGTCATTTTAAAATTTTGTGAAAACTTTGTATATAAACATTAGCAGATTTTATCGCTATGTATACATTAAGATTTTTATGCTTTTTTTTGTATAAAAGCCAAGGATATATTTTTATTTTACTCATTATTTTTTCAGAGGTTTCGGTCTGAATGTTTTCAAAAAATTTACTTACATGTAGATAATCCGAAAAATAGATGAACAAAATGAAGAGAACGCTTTTAATTATATTTTTTATAATTGGTGAGTATATGTTTATCTATTTATTGTTGACAAATCTGAAGAAATAATAAAAAAAAACTATTTATTTTTCACACGCTCCAAAAAACTCAAAATCTTAATTATTTTATATATCAGTACTAGCTGTTACCCGAGGCTTCGCCCGCTTAGATCTCTGTGAAAAATTTTCTATACCTATTCTCATACCTACCGAATATACACAGAAAATTTCATGGAAATCCGTCCAGCCATTTCCGAGGAGTATGGCAACTAACATTGTGACACGAGAATTTTATATATACATATAGATTCATTAAACTGCTTCCGTGACGTAGTGGTAAATCCATTCACGTCACATCAGTAGGTTGCGAGTTCAAGTCGGGGTAATAGGTATGTACACGTCATGGAACAAAAATGGCGCTAGCGATATTTTGCAAATTGAGGCAATCGAGAACTCTAGAAGGTGGGTTCTCGGTGGGGATTTCAGTTTATTTTCATTGTGTTTCGAGCGAAGAATGAGTAAAAAATCGGTCGTCTGTAAAGTCAGTTTACGGACGATAGTTTAACGTGACAACGTCATAACGTAACGGGACAATGAGCGTAACGGGACAATGAGTCAACCTTTTTCGTGCGTGAAGGCGGCGTCCATCGATTTATTAGACGTTGTCACGTCAAAAACCGGCCAAGTGCGACTCGGGGTCACACCAACAGTGTTTCGCACCAAAACATTGTCTTCCAACAGAACAAGATCTCTTAGTACAAACTCTGCTCTAAATAAATAGGGGTCTACTTATTCTGGAGTTAAAAAAAATATTTTTTCGTGTGGGAACGGAAGGTCTATAAATTTTCTCATAGATTTTTCTGTAATCTTTGCATTGAACCTCATGTACTGTGATTTTTTAAAGATTTTAGACCCAATAGTTTCGTAGATAAGGTGGAAGGAGGGAGGGGGGGGGGGGATTGTCCAATTTTCTCCTATAGGTTATAAGTTGTTAAAAACAACTTCAAAACTATTTGTTTTAAACTACAAAAAAAAAATATTTGAGATTCTCACATGAAGCCCTTTCTTTCAACTTTCATCTATCACTATTAATGTCAGACGACTTGTGCGACCGCGAAGAAAGAAGCATGTTGTTGAGGAAAGTATTCGATGGTTTTATCATAGTGAATCGAGTTTGATTATAATTTGGATTGTGAAGAGATAGTTAATAAAGCTTCTATAATCTAACAGACTGTTCTAACTTAGTTACTACCTCGTTTTAAAACATGTAATATGTCACACAATATACTTTGATAAAACTTTTTTTTGTAATTTTCTAATTTATTCCCCAAAATGGCTTGAAGGATGTTTTTAAAATTTTCGATTTCCGCAAAACTTCTAAATATCTATAAAACGAGTATGCTAGGTACGAGTACATGTGGTACGTCTGAGAAAGCTCTAAGATATTACCTATCCCACCAAAAACATCCTGTATAAACTAGCCAAGTCTCGATTGAGCTGCTTGTTTTTCTATAAAAAGTAATGAAATCTCTAAGCAAAGCCAAGCCTAGTCTAGGGTTTTTTACTGCAATTTCTTTATTATTATGGTTAGATTTTATGTGACCTGCCGTTGAACATTCTTTATGCATATTTACTCCTTGAGACATCCAAGTCAACGGCCAAGTCACATAAAATCTAACCATAATAATAAAGAAATCGCAGTAAAAAACCCTAGACTAGGCTTGGCTTTGCTTAGAGATTTCATTACTTTTTATAGAAAAACAAGCAGCTCAATCGAGACTTGGCTAGTTTTTACAGGATGTTTTTGGTAGGATTTCACTTATTTTTGTAGAAAACTACATTGATTCATGAACTGCGCCTTAAAAACTAGTAAATCAAGGAGTTCGGTCCTGCGACTGCATAAATAACTTTGTAATCCTATATATTTTATATGGGATTACAAAGTTATTTATGTAGTTTGATCTTCTATGTCGGCTAGAAGTGCCTTGGAATTTTGATGATCTGTCAGTCAGTGAGTGACAAATTAGGAAACTTTGACTAGTTATAATTCTTAAAGTACTGGTTCAAATTGAATGAAATTTGGAATATACCGTGCTTATATGATGCCTGCTTGGGTACAGAAAATTCAGGCTTCTAGGTTTATCTACAACGAAGTTGTGGGGGGGTCGAAAATGGCCTGAAATGCTTCGAGAAAAGGATGGTACGGCCGTGCCGCTTTTTTTTCTCGACTTGGCGGGGGCACTGCCGTGCCCCCAGATCATACAATAAAGTTATATAACTCATATCTCGACGTCATCAAGAAAAATTACTACGCTTAATATGTATAAGTGGTGATATTTCTAAGAAATCTTAAAAGATTTTTTTTTGGGGGTTTTTCATTCAAAAGCGGTCAATCAGCTGCGCGATTTTTATGAAAAATCAAAAAAAATATCGCAATCTGAGCAAAGGTGTAGAACAAAAGTTGTTCAGTTTGATGAGTACAAGCCCACCTTAAAGTATCTCTGCACCTTTAAGTTATGTATACACCCTGTATAAATAAAAAAATGTTAGACGCTCCTACAAGAAGGTGTATTTTTTTTATTCACAATTGGTAAGCCCTTGGCATCATCTCACCTGATGGTAAGTGACGATGATGCCGAAGATGGAAGCGGGCTTACCAAGATTCCCCAACGCAATGGAGAACTGGCTATCTTATCTTCAAGCCGTAACACATCAATGTTATTAAACACTGATGTATGGCGGCAATTTGTTTGGTATTTTACGTGAAGTTTTAAGTTTTATTATTTGCATGTTTTTTTTTCTTTTTAATTTATCTGTATGTATAATAAGAAAAGTCTGATTCACTATTGAGTGAGTCAACGCCCAACCCAAACACTTGGACATAGAAAGCTGAAATTTTGCACAGATAGCTAATTTCGATTTCACATATACGGTAAAGGAAAACATCGCGAGGAAACCTGCACACGCCTGCGAAGAAACTCGAGTGCTCGATCGCCCAAATTCAGGGTAGGCTCGAACCCCTTGGTGGAGACGTATATGAGCTGATATGATGATGACACTTATCTTAATGATTTAGACACACAACAACACATGTCAGTCTACATCGCTGCCCACGCAGAAGAACCTTGACAAGAGAGAAGAAGAATAATTTAGTAAAATAACGTAAGACCGTATTTTCTAAAACTCCCACGAGATAGAGAATAATAGTGGAAACGAAGTCGGGCAAACGATTTCTTATTGATGTATAACAAAATTTGTAAATTTTTTTGCAGCGTCTTCAGCATGCCACGCCAGACCTCAGAGTGGGGGGTACCTACAAGGGGGGTCTCCTTACCAGAACAACGACTCATCTTTACAGCAGTTGGCTAACCTTCCCTTACAGCTACCAATGAGTTTATTGCAAAATATACTACGGACGTAAAAAAACACCTTTTTATTTACCTTATTGTTTTAAAATTTACCTTATATTTTAAATTTAGCAATTTTTTTTGTTAAATTTACCAAATTTTTCTTTACTCGGCGGACCGTTGCGAGATGCCGCTGGATGCGGGCAGCGCAGGACCGATCATCGTGGAAATCCTTGGTGGTGCCCTTTCTCCAGTAGTGGACGTCCTTCAGCTGATATAATGATGATAATGTGATACTTTACTTTATCAGCCTCCACGGTGTAATGGTTAGTCCATTCGCAGGAGGTTGCGGGTTCGATTCCTGGCGGGGTCAACTTTGTAAGTCTCGGTTTGCTTGGTAGTAGGGCATTTTCATAGCCCGACTGGCTAGCTACCACCACATTATTTAAGTCTTGCCGCCAAGCATCAGTGTAAACAGCATTGATGTGTTCCGGCTTGAAGATAAGATAGCTAGGTCCCCATTGCGTCGGGGAATCTTGGTAAGCCCGTTTCCATTTTCGGCATCATCGTTACTTACCACCCGGTGAAACTATGCTAAGGGCTTACCAACTGCGAATAAAAAAAAATTTGAGCGAATTGATATTTATTGATTATTGATTTATTAATTCGCATATGATGTGTAACATGTGACAAAATACTTTATAAAAGGACGGCAAAGATACGGCAGACTAGGCTGTATGGTCATAGTGACCTTTGCCTTTTCCGCGCTTTTAAAGCCTGAAAAAAGGACGGCAAAGATACGGCAGACTAGGCTGTATGGTCATAGATACCTTTGCCTTTTCCGCGCTTTTAAAGCCTGAAAAAACGCGACTCCCTGGGACACATTTCCGTCCCATGGGACACTTTTCCGTCCCATTTCACGAAATCACTCCCACAAATTGCAGGAAAGCGAGAGCAAAGATGTTACACATCAAAAACCTTATTACTCTTCTATTTTTTTTATTTTGAACTATAACTGAAACCTTTTGACGGTTCTGTTCACGAAACTGAACAACTTTTGTTCTAAAACTTTTCTTCTTCTTTTTCTTTGCCCTCGCCTGTCTCGTCACGTGGGGTTGGCTTTCTTAATCTTTTAGCGCCTTCACTTCGCTGGTAATGCATCTTCATCTGTAAGGCCAAGACTTAGCATGTCTTTCCGGACATTTGTCATCCATCTCTTCCTCTCTTTTTTGTAGCCATGGAAAGACACTTTTTCACGATACGCATAACCACCTCAGCTTGGACTCCGTAATGTTAACAACTTTACTGAAACGGTTTGCCCATGAAACTGACCAACTTTTGTTCCAAAATTTTGCTGAAATCGAAAAAAAAAAAAACAATTTTCATCCAAACTTGGGGTTACTAAAAGTTCAAAAAGGTATTTTTTCCGGTTGCAGACAAATCGTAGAACAAACATTGTTCAGTTTCACAGTTCCCTTTGATTATTTACCCTGGGATAGTGTATTTTAGAACGGTGGAGTAATTCAGACTTAAGTGAAATTTAATTCTTTTGTTATTTTAGTACTTGGTTACTTATTTAAATACCAAGGGGAGGGCGACGATCGTTGCCTACCGGCATTCTATTAAAATAGCCATTTTTTAATCAAATAAAATTGTCAACTTAGAATTATTTCAGTGAATTGTCCAAATATATATAATGTTATTGTTTTATAACAGCACGGTCATCCAAAGTACATCTTTTTCTAGTATATTGTTCCTTCTTTTTTAGAAAAAATATTAAATACATACATTCTAATTTACCCCATAATATCTTTCTAAAAACTCCGTTTAGGCCCGATCCTCTAAATCTTACGTATCATGTAACAAACCCGTAACTGAGTAGTTTAAACCAGTTCCTATTATTTTTGTTACACTTTGTATTAACTATTTTTTTTTTAGTTTTGCACTCATTCGGTTCCGCTAGAATACCCTCGAAATATTGTCCTGTATTTTTTTCGACGCATCTGCGCCGCCGCGCTATATCTACAGAGTAAATAATCAAAGTTAATTCCGTTTTAGTACAAACACACATGCTGGTTCGACTCAAAACTTTGCAAATACTATATATTTAGTATATTGAGATGTTGATCGAGATCTGTAACTGATTTTCACTGTCAACAGAACTATTCACTCAATTGGTTTTGTACTAAAAGTTTGAAAGGAGTTTAAAATATCTTTTATTTTGTTTGGATTTATTAATTTATCCGCAATGTTGTTACCATTAGATAAGTTGGTGGTGGCTAGTCCGGCGGGCTTAAAAAACAGCCTTCCATCACTCAAACCGCGTCTTACATAGTTAGACTCCGCCGGGCTCTTAATGTGCTTAGGGGTTCAACGATTACGCCACGAAGCCGGTCAAAAATTAAACCGAAAAAAATTACAGACATTGATATGACGTCTTTTGTATATTATTTTCTAGGTTTACATTTCAACCGGCAAATGGTTTTTGTATTAATCCTGAACGACATTTGTATGGTCTGTGGTGTGGCCCTAGAATAGCACCACCCATCTCTTCTCGAGGGTGTCGTAAGAGACGACTTAGGGAACAAAAACCGGAGGATGAGCAGCAACGTCCTACACCCCCCCCCCCCCCCCCCCCACTCCAACTCCAACGTTCTTTGATGTTCACTATCATCACATGTTAAAGCCGGCTGATTAGCACGTTTGTATTTCAAAAGAAAGTAAGCCCTTGGCATCATCTCTACCTGATGGTAATTGACGATGATGCCGAAGATGGAAGCGGGCTTACCAGGATTCCTCAACGCAATGGAGAACTGGCTATCTTACCTTCTTCAAGCCGGAACACAAATCTATGAAGTCACTTGTGGGTATTTCAAACGTTTTTAGAACAAAATTTCGTTTTTGACAGATCATAAAAAGTAACTCAAATGACTAGCAATCCGATCCCCTATTGAACATATTTCCCCAATTTCCACTTTCCGAAACCTTGACTCAGTATTGACAAAAGGTAAGTTTTCATGGGACACTCAGTTGGAACGTAGTTGACGAACTGAATGTTCTAAAACGTAAAAAATAGTAAATACATAAATATTCTGGGTCAAATCACACATGGTCATCTGGCCCCAAAGTAGGATTCCCTGTGTTATGGGAACCAGGGACTGACATACATACTTGTATACGTTTAAATATATAGATATTTAACACCCAGATACAGATCAAACAAATTGCTCATCACACAAATTTTTGCCCTGGGTGGGGAAACCCGAACCCACAACTCTCGGATCAGCGGTCAAGAGCACTAACCACTGAGCCACTGAGTCAGTCACCGAGAATCCAATAATTAATAATCCAATACTAGCGGGCGTGGGTTAAAAACTCCGTTCGTGCGCACAATTCAGTTTAATGATGATGTAGGATGAAAATATAAGACCCGAGATGGCTCTTTTAAAAGAGTATTAGTTTAAAATAACTAGTTAAGTTTGATGGTAAAAATATGTTCAATGATAGAATTTTGATTTTGAAAAACATGTCTCACAGTTTACTCAAATCGTGACACATGCATTTTTGTGCCAGCGCTGTGCGTTATAGAACAAAGAAAAAGGTGGTTGCCGCGTTACAAATGCACGACTTCTAAGCTTTTACCTAAAAGTTTTTAGGTTTTTAAAAAAAAAAACAAGCTTTTATTACAAGCTTCCTGAAGTCCAATTGAGATGAAATTTGGTATGAAGCCGTATTTCCGGTGACAATTGATTTTTTATTTCTATATGATGAAATTATATACCTAGTCGTTGGCAATATTTGAAACTAGTATTTTTGATCGCCTACCTATTTTTGAAGGTTTTTTTTACTTACAATTTTTTTATTTATATATGTATGTTAGTCTGTAAATGTCAAATCTTGCAAACGATTTTAGATCAAATTCCAGGGTTCTGATTGAGCTGAAATTTGGTACTAAGCTGTATTCCTGGTGACCGTGATCCTTTTGGTGTTCTTAGATTTTATTGATTTTTGTGAATAAAAAAAATATTTATTAAAAAATTCTGATGTTGATCTGATGATGAATTTTGTAGGTGGAATCAAGGTCTCAGAATCGTCTTTTGTTTTCAAAAGAATTGTAGGAAATACCGTGCCCGCAATATCAGATTAGTTCTAGGAGTTCTAGACAAATTTGGTAACGATAACGGAAATGGATAAACTTAAGTTGAGAGGATAAATGGCGACCCTCTGATGTTAAAAATATGTCGGTCTGTCTGCGCAAAGTGGTTGCGTTATGGTTTTGTAGCGACTGAAAAACTAGTTATCGTGACCAAAAAAAACGATGAGGGAAATGGCTGAGTAAGAAAGAAAATGAAAGTACTAGTTGTACTCATGACAATTACGCAAAAACTGACCAAATATTCGGTTGCATTATGGAGCAACGCCCGTTATTAGTAGGAATAGAGAGAGTTCTGAACCAGGATCCCACCGCCCTGCCGGAGATCCTAAGTTGTATGGAATGTCGGAAACGCTTGAAGATAGTGAAATGGGACCATGCGCAAATGATTTAAATGGGGAGCGATATCATTATGTATTTTAATGTTTTTATTTTATAGGAATTAGTTTCCGCTATTTCCAACTTTGGGCTCCAGCAGAGGGGTTAGGGGGCCTGGTCCAGAATTCCTACTACTAACGGGCGTTGCTCCATAACGCAACCGAATATTTGGTCAGTTTTTGCATAATTGTTATGAGTACAACTAGTACTTTCATTTTCTTTCTTACTCAGCCTTTCCCTTATCGTTTTTTTGTCTAGCTATAACTAGTTTTTCAGACGCTACAAGTACATAACGCAACCACTTTGCGCAGACAGACCGACATATTTAACATCGGAAGGTCGCCATTTATCCTTTCAACTTAAGTTTATCCATTTCCGTTATCGTTACCAAATTTGTCTTTACCTTCTTTAGTATAACTTTTTTGTTGGCTCGCTATTTATAAGCCTCACATTAGCTTGCAGTGTTAGTTACTTAGTATGTCAGTTAGTTTGGGACAAATCTTGGAAGAAAAATAAGAACAACTTCCCGTTTTTTCGATAGAGCTGAAATTTTGCATACACGTTCAGTTTGGATGACAATGCATTGTTAGCTTATTGACGTCATTGTAAATCCAATATGGCGGACTCCCAAAGATGACCTGATGGTAAAGATACCCTGCATGTTTCAGTCATCCTGTACCAAATCATAGACTGAGAAATAGAGACCTCTCTAAAATTGATCTCTATGGTATTAGAACTACGCTGTATGAAAAGAATTGCCACCTTAATACTATTAGAACAAAATCCCTACGAATGACTAATTAATGATTGTTACTTCTTGCTCGGTGAATTTTTCGTGGATTCTGGATAAGACTAATGTAATGACTGACGTAATGTCATGGGATCCAAATGTCTGCATGCCATTTTGTTGCAGAATATACTGAGACTGTAGTTATAAATAAGGATAATATCTGATATATAACGCATGTTATAAATATATATATAAGGTGTAACAAAATTAGCTGAAACTATTTTAACTGGTGCTTCTACCCATGAAACTGAACAACTTTCCACATGGAGCCCAGTCACATCTCCAAAAAAATTTGAACTTCCCATACCAAGTTGGCTTATCAGCTGATCGAGTTAATATGGGAGAGCCATTTTTTTTGCGATTTGACCAGTTAAAATTGTTTCAGCTAATTTTGTTATACCTTATATATCGTATTGTATTGTCTTGTGTTGTATTGTATTGTATTGCTATGGAAGTCGGTTTTTAACGTGTTTAGTGTTTCCAATTATTAAGTCAAAATGATTGTAAATTTACAAAGCTACAATATAAAGAATACGAACAGATAAAAATAAAATATACCAAAAATAATACAGTACCAAATGTTAATTTATTCCGCCAAAAACATACAGAAAATCACATAAATTTTAAAATTTCCAATTGCTTTGAAATTTTCAAGATTCATCTCGTTTTTTTTTACTTAATTACAAGGGTAGGGGCACGGGCAGGGGCATGGACAAGGAGGTGGGCAGGGGCATGGACAAGGAGATGGGCAACAGGGTTGGGGGAGAGGGCAACAAGGCGTGTACACGACGGCCGGGCAGGAGCACGGAGGACACTGGCGGCCGACGCAAATGGATGGCGGACAGAAACAGGGTTGGCCGGGATCTCCGAAGCAGATGGTGTTGCCATTTTGTTTGCAGCAACGCCACGGTGCCGCCGCCACGTATCCAATTATCACTGGAAATTATTCAAATGTCAATCACAAGTAAAACTCATCCTTCTTCTTCTTGTCGTGTGGCACAATTAAGCGTGCTATCCAAGGAATAGACGGTGGTTGCCTGGTGTTGCACTGCACTTAGCATCACCCGCGGTCATGTGTAGGGTATTCAGATTAACACCTACGGACGTGTGCAACTCATTTATCACGCCAGCATTTATGTTCTTCGTTTTACAATTTGAGATCCTTAAAACGAGAGTGACTATGCATTGTTTGGGTTTCGTGTTCCATTTTTAGAACGCATTGTCGTCGTTCGTTCGGGTAGTCATATGCTCCCAATTAAAGAATATAAAGTAGCTGTCCGCCCGCGGCTACGCCCGTGTTGTTTTCGATTTTCCCGTGGTGATAAGACAATTTCCCGTGGTAGAAAGTAGAATATGACCTATTCCAGAACCTAACCAATATGTGTGCCTAGTTTAATCCCGATCCGTTCAGTGGTTGAAGCGTAAAGGGTAACAAACGTCCATACATACATCCACGCATCCATACACACAATACATTATTTTTTATGCACCCCCATAATATGGGAAAGGTTATGCTGAAAAGTTCGAAATAATTAAAATTCTTCTCAAATTGAAGCTTCAACCTAAAAGATTTAGATTTTTCCAGAAATTATTCTAATTAAAAAGTCGATAAGAATCTTTAATCTAAGGTCTTCGCCCAAATGGCTGCGTCGTTGCGCAGGGCGAACACATCCTCGAAACTACCGAGGTACCTCCTCCCGGAAGAAAAGAATAGGGGATCGGACTGCTAGTCATTTGAGTTACTTTTTATGATATGTCAAAAACGAAATTTTGTTCTAAAAATGTTTGAAATACCCACAAGTGACGTCATAGATTTTTAGCGTCATTGAAGTACTTATTTTGTGAATTTGATCATTTAAAAATTGAAGACGAAAAAGAAAAACAAAACAAGTTAGGTTTTTTGAAACTTCAAGAGGAGAGAAATTTAGGAAATTATATTTCAGATTTTATTGTTGATACAGTCCGATCCCCTGTTGACGATGGAAGACAGAGATGGGTATGATCTAAAAAAACTTACCTAAAAGCAATATAACCTGTTTGCCCGCCATCTCTCAATGTACAGAGAAGTACTTTTGCAAAATTCTATTTATATAAGTTACAGAAAATGTATTATTTCATACTCCGCTAACCATGGTGAAAACCATTTTTTATATTTTCATTATTATCAAATGCAAAACGAGAAATGTTTCTTTCATTATTTTAAAAGTTTATTTTTGGTAAGTCCCCCCTTGTTTTAAATAAATCACATAAATCGTACCTAATTGTTTTTAAATATTTTAAACAATGTTTAATGCATGCTTTTAAATTCTTTCTACGCTTGACATATAATAAAAATGTCAACGTCAATAACTATTTCATTATCGTGTTTTTCTGAATGTAATAGGGATGACGAATGCTAGTCATCTGATTTACTTTTTATTATCTGTCAAAAACGACATTTAGTTCTTAAAATGTTTGAAATACCTAGGCGTGACGTCATAGTTTTGCAGCGCCATTTATGTACTCATTTTGTGATTTTGGTGAATTAAAAATCAAAGACTTGATGGAAAACAAAACGAGTAAGGTTTCCCGAAGTTTAAGTAGGAGGGCAATTTAGCGATTATGAGTTCACAATTTATTTCTGATGCTGTCGTCATCCCTATTCGATAAGACAGTATTTAAAAGCTTATTTATATGGGCCGACGACCTAGTGAAGGTTGCTGGAATGTGGGCAGCGCAGGACCGGTCGTTCTGGAAATCCTTGGAGGAACCCTTAATCCAGCAGTGGACGTCATTCGGCTGATATGATGATAAATGGACGAGAGATTTTAATTTCGTTATTCTTATTGTTAGCGGGCGAAACCTTTTTTTTTATACGATTTTAATCACTGAAACATGTTTTATTATTACACAGTATTTTCTGATCCAATTTGCGAGGGAAAATTTCTGGATGTTTGCAATGGCGGTCACGTAATTTCATTATTTCTTCCGCTAATATTGGAGTTTTGGCAGCCATTTTTTATTATCAAAGACAAGTTTTCATTTAACAAAAGCGTACTGTTCATTTGTAAATTGTTCTATATAATTGGCAGTCCACACGATAACATATCCAACTGAATCCATCATTATCATCATCATATCAGCCGAAGAACGTCCACTGCTAGACAGAGGCCTCACAAGGATTTCCACGACGACCGTTCCTGCGCTGCCCGCATCCAACGACTTCCCGCGATCTTCACCAGGTAGTCGGCCACCGCGTGGGAGGCCTGTCTACGCTACGTTTTCTGGTGCGCGGTCGCCACTCGAGAACTTTACTGCCCAAACGGCCATCTGTTCTACAAGCTATGTGCCCTGCCTACTGCCACTTCAGTTTAGCAATTCTGAGAGCTATGTCGGTTACTTTGGTTCTCCTACGGATCTCCTCGTTTCTGATTCGATCACGTAGAGAAACTCCGAGCATAAAACGCTCCATTGCCCTTTGGGTGACTTGAGCCTTACTAATAGGTACTTTATATATGAATTTGTTTGTTTGTCCCTCCTTCACGTCGCAACGGAGCAACTGATAGACCTGTTTTTTGTCACAGATATACTTGAAGGCATGTGAAGTAACATACCTAGGCTATTTAACCGACAGCGTTAAGAGAAGAGGAGGGTTATGTTTTTCGAGTGTATATTTGTGTGTATGTATGTATATTTCTCTGGCACGACCTGTAGCCTAAGCGGCCTGATTATAGATTTTGGAGTTCAAGTTGCCGTTAGGTTTGTGTTGATCCCGTAAGTGACTCAGGATACAGTTTTACCTGGCTAGCTAAAAAAAGAGGTCATTTATTTATTTGGCACGCTCTGTAGCTTGTACAGCCTGATCACAGATTTACGCCAGTAATATATAAGTCATTGAGCCTGATAGATTTTAGAGTGGGAGGTGTCGTAAGATTCGTCAAAAAATAGGGGGTAAGTTTTTGTGCATTCGGGTTTGAAATTTTTAATAAAATCCTAATTATTTCGTGAAAATAGCAGGACAAATTTAGTTTCTCGGATAACTAAAAAAAACTCATCTCTCTTTTGTTGATATCTTTTTACATCGCAACGAAGTGACGTTTGTTTGTAAACTCTTTATAGTATAAAATATACACTTAAAAAATATTTAAAAAAAAAGCTATATGTACAAGCCGCATTGTAGAATCCGTCGGTTTACAAAACAGCGCGCTGAACAACGCCGGATTGTAAAATGGCGGCGACATCACGTTCATCGCCGGATTGCAATTCGGCTGAAAGAAAGTACGCCGAATATTTTAGGGGGCGCCGCTTTATGTAAAAACTACTGAGTAACATATTTTAAATGAGCGAGCGATGCGAGCGATTTTAGGTTCGGTCAGGTTTGATGGATTATATAGTCAAAGAGCATCGGGTTTTTTGCTTAGTACCTATTTCACAAAGCGACGCTAAATCCGCCGCTTTACAAAACGTCGCCGTATTACAATCCGGCACCATTCTACGCGCCGTTTTGGAAACTGACGGATTCTACGCAGCGGCTGCAACAGATAGACGTGATTTTTGGCACAGAGTTAGGGAGGTGGAAAGTGACACAGACTACTAATAATCATAGCCTGACATAGCTCGAAGGTCCTCGATGATAGTCATAAAAACTATGTCCACGCGGATTAAGCCGCGGGCAAGTCTTGTGAAATGTAAGTACATTTTGAAGTAAAATCTTCGAAAGGCCAGATATGCGTGTTCTTTCTCTTTGCCGCTTCCCACTTTGAGTGGCGTCGGTCTCCTAATCATTTTTCTCCCAGACGGTCAGTCTTGGGTTGTCGGATTGGGTAGTTGGGGTTTTGAATAAGCTTGGTCATGCTGGTCCACCAAGTTAGTGGAGGGGATCCTCTACTTCTCTTGCCTTCCGGGAGCCGTGGCCGTACCATCTTAAGCCACTTTCTGTCAGCTACCTCGTGCAAGTTCGTTGTGAATCCGGTCCAGTCACGTAACCCCGGCCGACCTCTATATGTATGAAAGTAAATACTTAGTCTTCAAAAAATAATGAAATCTTTTTTGTCATATGGAGGTATAGACAGATTATGAAAAGAGTTTTATTATCCTCTGAATATAGTCAAATCTTATATTTTATATGTTTGTTTTGATTGTTTAGACAACCGATATTGTTGCCTTGGCAACCGATATTGTTGGTAAACCAAAATAAATAGTATCTCTCTTTCTATCTTCACTAATTTATATATCCCTATCAACTTCCATTCGCCTCGCCCGATCACACTTCCGTAACGCTCTCGTCACGCATCCACCAGCTTACTCCCCAAGTCAAGCGTGCGTAAAGAAGTTTTACTTCAAAAATGCAGTTAAAGATTATGAGGACGTCAAAAAGTGCTAGAAAAATTCAAGCAAAATATAATATCTTGGAATAAACTTGGAATAGGGATGACGACAGCATCAGAAATAAATTATGAACTCTTGATCACTAAATTGCCCTCCTACTTAAACTTCGGAAAACCATACTTGTTTTGTTTTCCATCAAGTCTTCGATTTTTGATTTACCGAAATCACAAAGTGAGTATATGACGCTCCTAAACTATGACGTCATGTATTTCTAACATTTTTAGAACAAAATGTAATTTTGGACAGATGATAAAAAGTAGCTCAGATGATAATAAAAAGTGTGTGGTTTTATGAAACCATGGTAAAAGTGAAACTTTTTTTCACATTATAGACATTTACAGAGCATGAAACGATCATGGCTGCTCTCGTCTTGGAGCTACGGTACAGAGGGCGAAACGATCATGTAGTAAAAGTTTCACTCCTCTTGGAGCTACGGTATAGAGAACGAAACGATCTTGGCTGCTCTCGTCTTGGAGCTACGGTACAGAGGGCGAAACGATCATGTAATAAAAGTTTCACTCCTCTTGGAGCTACGGTACAGAGAACGAAACGATCATGGCTGCTCTGACGAAAAAGTTTGAGACGATGTAATAATCTCTTTGCCATCACGCAACACACATACGAAAAATCTTGAGACGATGTAATAAAAGTTTCACTTTAAAAATTTAATCAGATGACTAGCATTTGTCATCTCTATTATTTGCAAACTAAACACAATCTGTCATATACTAAAATTGTAACGGGGCTGTGTCTGTACATGAAATATTTTTGGAAAATAATTACTGTGGTGGACATTACTAACAGTATAGAAGCCAAAACAACAACTTTTGGAATATTTGTCCGTCTGTCTGTCAGTCTGTCTGTATGTCACGCATCACGTAAAAACTACCAGGCCGATTTTAAGAAATTTATAGTGCGGTGGTTCCTTAAAGCCCGGGTTAACATATAGAATACTTTTTATCCCGGAAAATGCAAGAGTTCCCGTGGCAAAATTCAAAACCTCGACGCGGGCGAAGTCGCGGGCACAGCAAGTGGGTAATATACTAATGCAATTTTTCATCACTTTGGCTAGAGATACGAATTTTAGTCAGAACTATAAAAGTTGGTTAAAGTTTTTTTATGGAATGCCGAAACCAGCAAGGGATGTCGACCATCCAACATGGGTTGGAACCCTTCCCTACGTCTCGTCAAAATATACATATTAGTACTAACATACAGTACGGTCACTCCATGCCGCTCTCTAGATTCCGACATCACCCCCTCGTCACCCAGGTTGATACAGACTAGTTTAAGTTTGGTTCTCGACCGTATAGGATTTCGCCGTGATTTCATTTGTTTTTAGAAATGTAATTTCTTGCCCGTTGTATGAAGTGTCTGGAGTGTGGTCTCGTTGACCGAAGTTGGATGGAACTGGGGGAATGAGATCGTATAGTTCTTGCGCATACTCAAATTTAAGAACATCGATAGACACGCGATCTTGCGGCGACGTTCAAAGCATCATCATCATCAAACCATCATCATTATTAAGGGGAGTTTACCCCTAGCGTGCTCCATACAAACGAAGTTTGGTTCTTATAGGGGCTGTTTGTTTATTACGTAAAATTAATTTCGGGGGGAGAGGGGGTCTGAACATTTCTTATTTTTTCTTACATGGGCTCCCCATCATGCCATGTCATGGAGGGGGTCTATATTGTTCTCACGTAAGATCACAATAGTAAGTTTTCTTCGTAATTTTGGTAGATACTGAAGATTGATAGTCTTATTCTTTGTCACGTCAGACAATGGGAAACATTGTCATATGTAAAAATAAATGGACAACCCCATAATTGAATAATAAAAAAAACAAATTTATTTAGTTTCGAAACACGTTCTTAATACAAACAGACTAATATTAGCGGTGTGTCAGACATTCGTAAATTGTTCATTTATATTTATAATAATATGAAAATCTTTGAACACGTGTCATTTTGATACGTACTAAATATTTTTACGGAAATATGACAAACCACAAACACTCATATAGTTACTAAAACGAAAGGGTTAGAACATTTTAGTATGGAAAATCTTTCGCGCACGATTGAACCTATACAGGGTGTAACAAAACTGGTGTAGGTCCCGTTAACTGGGGCTTCTACTCATCATACTGAACGACTTTTGTTCTACGACTTTGCTGAAATCGCAAAATGATTTTACTCTTCATACAAATCGATCAGCTTATGACCAATTTTGTGCATTTTTGGTATGGAGGGTCAATTTTTTTTTGAGAATTGACTATAGGTTCCTTGCGGAGCTTTGTTCAGTATGATGAGTAGAACCCCCAGTAAACGATTCCTATACAAATTTTCTTACACCCTTTATACTTCGGTAGGAGATGCAAAAACTAGCTAAAAATGTACAAGACCATTTTGGTCTAGAGCGTCAAGTTGCTGAGATATTTGGAGTTAAAAGTTGTTAAAACACTATTTCCCTCTCTAGCTCTCAAAATATCTCAGCAAAGTGACACTAGGCTCAAATTTCCTAATACATTCTCGGTTTGTATTTGTATCCCTATCGAAATATATAGGTTCAATCGAAAGATTTCTAAAAAAATTGCTATGCTACAAAAGTTCGTACTCTGAAATGAGAATCGAACATCGTTTGTGTAGAGCGTGCAGTAGGAATACGCTAGTAGGAGATCTTTAAAGCTAGTATAGACACCGTCTAGCCAAAGTATATACATGAGTACGTCCAGCATTGTAATTGGTTGCTCAGAAGTTAATCTAGTAACTAAATTCTCATTAGTGCCCTAAGTAAGTGACGTCTGTAAAGCTAGAATTGACACCGTCTATACCTTGTATAACAATCGAGCATCAAACTACAATGCTAGCAGATGATGTCACTGCTAGCTTTACAGACCTATTTGCATTGACACTTCTAGCATTGTAATTTAATGCTTAGAAATTACTCGAGCAACAAAATTATCATTAGGGCAAATAATTAGCATCAAATAAGCACTAAATTTATCACTACAAATAAATTTTGTTGCTTGGTTAACAACCGAGGATCAAATTACAATGCTATATGTCAATGCTAGCTTTACAGACCTGCTAATACGAAGGTAGGTCATCATCATTATATCAGCCGAAGGACGTCCACTGCTGGACATAGGACTTCCCCAAGGATTTCCACGACTACCGATTCTGCGCTTCCCGCGACCTTCACCAGGTCATCGGTCCACCGAGTGGGAGGCCCGCCTACACTACGTTTTCCGGTGCGCGGTCGCCACTTGAGAACTTTACTGCCCCAACGGCCATCCGTTCTACGAGCTATGTGCCCCGCCCACTGCCACTATAGTTATGCAATTCTGAGAGCTATGTCGGTTACTTTGGTTCTCCTACGATCTCCTTGTGTCTACTTCGATAACGCAGAGAAATTCCTAGCACAGCACGCTCCATTGCCCTTTGAGTGACCTTGAGCCTTCTTATGAGGCCCATAGTAAGCGACCATGTCTCAGTTCCGTAAGTTATCACTGGCAACACACACGGGTCGAAGACCTTGGTCTTAAGACACTGCGGTATTTGAGACGTAAAGATATTGCGAAGCTTCCCGAACGCTGCCCAGCCGAGTTGGATTCGACGATTGATCTTTTTCTTGAAGTTGGACCTACCTAACTGGACTGTTTGTCCCTGGTAGACATGTTCGACTACAACTTCGAGCGTAGAGCCTCCAACCTTCAGAGGAGTAGGTGCGACACGGCCGTTGACATGTTCTTCGTCGTCGTTCGTTGGTCTTGTCCATGTTCATTGTAAGACCTACTTGTTGAGAGGCTCTACTGAGACCATCAAGCATTGTGCCTAAGTCCTCCATAGTCTCAGCCATGACCACGATATCGTCAGCGATATTATTGATATTAATGCCGAGTCCATCCCAGTCCAAAAGCTTAAAACATCTTCCAGGGCGACGGTGAACAGTTTCGGAGATATGTCGTCTCCCTGTCTTACCACTCGCTGCAACCGGATAGGTTCCGAGTTTGGATCCTGGAGGCGAACTGACATGTTGGAGTTTTCATACAAACACTTCAGTACCTCGATATATCGATAGTCAATTTGGTACCGCTGGAGAGACTGTAACACAGCCCAAGTTTCGACCGAATCAAAGGCTTTCTCATAGTCCACGAACGCCGAGCATAGTGGCTGATTGTACTCTTCGGTCTTCTGTATAATCTGTCACAGCGTCGTATGTATGTGGTCTATGGCACTAAAGCCTTTTCGGAAACCGGCTTGTTAGGGAGGTTGGGTGTGACTACTGATCGGTCATCGGCTAGAAGCCGTCAAAACTGCGTGCGAGACGATTCGTATGGCTCTCTAAAACAGTTTGTAGACATGGCTCAGAAGTGAGATGGGTCTGTAGTTCTTCAGTAGAGTGTTGTCACCCTTTTTGAAGAAAAGCACTATCACTCTTCGGTGCCATGCCTTAGGCGGTTTTCCCTTGAGTATAACGGAATTTTATAACTTTAGAAATGCTTTAAGTACCGGTGTTCCACCTGCCTATAGAAGTTCAGCCGTGATTCCATCATAACCCAGTGCCTTGGTGGTTTGAGAGCCAGGTAGGTAGGTAGGTAGGTAGGTATGTAGGTATTGTAAATTATAGGTACCTAGTAGTTCCATCCAACTGATTATCAATGGAAATATAACATCACAGCTTTGATTAATTCGTTCCATTTATAGGTAGGTAGTGATAATAATAACACAATGGCCTGAACTTGGTTTTTGTTTATAGAAGATTTTACCTATAACTAGGTTTTTCGCCAGAAATTTTCCTTTCGCTGAGTAATATGGCAAAGACACAGCTTGTAGCGTTGTCACTTCTAGGTAGGTACCTATTTAATATTCCTTTTTCCTGGAATTACGAATTACTCTATATATAGTTCGTTCGCTGAATTAGCTGCAACTTTGATTCGCGTCAAAAGGGTGCATCAATGTGGCCGCCCTGAGTTCAATGGCGGGGCCGCCGATTTTACACCCGCACGGGGTCGCGCGAATCTTGTTCAGTCTTTAATTATTAATGAAGGCGACGATTCTGAAGATACTTCATCCAGCAGTGAAAGTGATTAAAATGAATGATAAATTCTATTTTTTTTTTGTAAAATGGCTTTATACTTGTACTTCAACACATTTACAGACCTCCGTTCGGGTGCACTGCAGCTAATTTTCCAAACGTACTATAGTAAGATCGTATAAAGGTACAATTACATCATGAAATCATTTTTGAGTTTCATTGAAATTATCAGATTCATTTTTGAGACAAAATAACAAATATCCTGGGTTTGTGAGTTTTCTCAGATTTTTTCTGTAATATAAACTACTCTGTATAAAAATACAGTAATGTATAATCATGAAGCCATTTTTGAATAAAAAACAATAAGTTTTTTTTTATTAAATGGCAACCCTAAAAAATCAAGTTAAGGTTAAAGTTTATTAATAAAAGACTGAAGATATTCTCCTTCTTCTATTGTGTCGACGACAAGTCATATTATAAATTTTTATCTAACTCAATTAAAATCGTTTCATTAATTGAGTTGATAATGAATACAAAACAAACTAAAGTTCTATCTAAATCCGTTCAGCAGTTTAGGCACTAAAACCGGACCGACGACAAACACACACATTGTATATTTTTAGTGTAAGTTATCAAATCCCCATCAAAATCTCAACCTCGATTTTTAAGAGCTTTAATTAAACTAAACTTGGAAATTACATTTGACCCATTTTACGGTTTCCGATTAAGCTGAAATTTTGCAAACACGTTTAGTTTTGATGACATTACACGGTTGGCTAAATAACGTCATTGTAAATCTAATATTAACACGCTTTTATTAGCTTCACTTGTAACTAACTATGTATGTAAGAAAATTTCGGAATCTTAATTTGACCCACTTGCCGCTCTCCGATTAGGATGAAATTTTGCACACGCTCTGAGTTCTGATGACAGTACATGACTAGCTAAGAAACGTCATTACAAATCCAATATGGCGGCCTCCCCAAGATCCACCCCCATGATATGGGTATCAAATGAAAGGGTTTGCTGTCGGAAATACGAAAAAAATAGTCACGTGACTTAAATCCAACATGGCGGACATCCAAGATAACTACTTAACGTGTTTACTAAAAGCGTGTTTTTTAGTTTTTTAAACTAATTGTTGTAAGCGTCGGTGGCTCAACCGGTAACGACTCGGTCCATCTAACCAGAGGTACCGGGTTCAAATCTGGACGGCCAGTGTACCAATGAGTTTTTCAAAAACTTACGTACATACTTACCGATTGCTTTAACGGTGAAGGAAAACATCGTGAGGAAACCTGCACACGCCTGCGAAGAAACTCGAAGGTTGTGTGTGAAGTCGACCAACCCGCACTGGGCCCGCGTGGTCGACTAAGGCCTAATCGCTCTGATTCAGGGTAGGCTCGAGCCCCTCGGTGGGGACGTATATGAGCTGTAATGATGAAACTAATTGATGATTATTTTTAATTTATTTTCACGATATATGGTTTTCAAAGCAAAGAGCTTGCTAAGAAGAATATGAAATAATTAAAATTCATTTCAAATAAAAACCTATAGGTACAGGGGCCAGCCAACACATCAAGCTATACATTCGTAGTGCGATTCTGATCCACACGCGTACGGCATAAGAACGGTACAAAGTCCAAAGTGTGTAGCTTGATGTGCTGGCCGGCCTGTGTACCAACCGCTTCTTCGTCGGTACTCGCTACGCGTGCAGCGCGCTCCGAAGTTCAAAGTGTGTAGCTTGATGTGCTGGCCGGCCTGTGTACCAACCGCTTGTTCGTCGGTACTCGCTACGCGTGCAGCGCGCTCCGAAGTTCAAAGTGTGTAGCTTGATGTGCTGGCCGGCCTGTGTACCAACCGCTTGTTCGTCGGTACTCGCTACGCGTGCAGCGCGCTCCGAAGTTCAAAGTGTGTAGCTTGATGTGCTGGCCGGCCTGTGTACCAACCGCTTGTTCGTCGGTACTCGCTACAGCGTGCAGCGCGCTCCGAAGTTCAAAGTGTGTAGCTTGATGTGCTGGCCGGCCTGTGTACCAACCGCTTGTTCGTCGGTACTCGCTACGCGTGCAGCGCGCTCCGAAGTTCAAAGTGTGTAGCTTGATGTGCTGGCCGGCCTGTGTACCAACCGCTTGTTCGTCGGTACTCGCTACGCGTGCAGCGCGCTCCGAAGTTCAAAGTGTGTAGCTTGATGTGCTGGCCGGCCTGTGTACCAACCGCTTGTTCGTCGGTACTCGCTACAGCGTGCAGCGCGCTCCGAAGTTCAAAGTGTGTAGCTTGATGTGCTGGCCGGCCTGTGTACCAACCGCTTGTTCGTCGGTACTCGCTACGCGTGCAGCGCGCTCCGAAGTTCAAAGTGTGTAGCTTGATGTGCTGGCCGGCCTGTGTACCAACCGCTTGTTCGTCGGTACTCGCTACGCGTGCAGCGCGCTCCGAAGTTCAAAGTGTGTAGCTTGATGTGCTGGCCGGCCTGTGTACCAACCGCTTGTTCGTCGGTACTCGCTACAGCGTGCAGCGCGCTCCGAAGTTCAAAGTGTGTAGCTTGATGTGCTGGCCGGCCTGTGTACCAACCGCTTGTTCGTCGGTACTCGCTACGCGTGCAGCGCGCTCCGAAGTTCAAAGTGTGTAGCTTGATGTGCTGGCCGGCCTGTGTACCAACCGCTTGTTCGTCGGTACTCGCTACAGCGTGCAGCGCGCTCCGAAGTTCAAAGTGTGTAGCTTGATGTGCTGGCCGGCCTGTGTACCAACCGCTTGTTCGTCGGTACTCGCTACGCGTGCAGCGCGCTCCGAAGTTCAAAGTGTGTAGCTTGATGTGCTGGCCGGCCTGTGTACCAACCGCTTGTTCGTCGGTACTCGCTACAGCGTGCAGCGCGCTCCGAAGTTCAAAGTGTGTAGCTTGATGTGCAGGCTGGCCTGTGTACCAACCGCTTGTTCGTCGGTACTCGCTACGCGTGCAGCGCGCTCCGAAGTTCAAAGTGTGTAGCTTGATGTGCTGGCCGGCCTGTGTACCAACCGCTTGTTCGTCGGTACTCGCTACAGCGTGCAGCGCGCTCCGAAGTTCAAAGTGTGTAGCTTGATGTGCTGGCCGGCCTGTGTACCAACCGCTTGTTCGTCGGTACTCGCTACAGCGTGCAGCGCGCTCCGAAGTTCAAAGTGTGTAGCTTGATGTGCAGGCCGGCCTGTGTACCAACCGCTTGTTCGTCGGTACTCGCTACAGCGTGCAGCGCGCTCCGAAGTTCAAAGAAGTCAACAAAATAATTTGATTTTTTGTACAGTAATAGAACAGAACCGAACGGAACAAAACAAAACATAACAGAATACAAAAAAAATGAAAAAATGTTACAAAAATAGTACAAAACATACAATAAAATTTTACTAATAGATTATAGTATTATTATACCTAGGTACATTTTTTTTATAGTAATGATCAGCTGTGCAGCTTCTGGTCCATGGAGCTACTGCAGCAAAAGAGGCCCAACATCCAGCCAACCTGGAGACCCACCAAGTGGCCCTCCAGCATTTAGCCTACCACCATTTGGTTCAATACCACGGAATATATCCCCCTCCACACTTTGGCTCCCCTTTTCTATGCTAACTAAATATGTAAATGTATAGACAATAATTTTAAACAAAAAAAAACGACTTCAAACGCACTAGTCGCCACTACGATTTTTGAAGTTTCCTCTCGATTTCTTTGGGATGACATCATCAGATCCTGGTTTCCTCATCATGGTACCACCCTTGGGATATCTCCTTTCCAACAAAAAAAGAATCATCAAAATCGGTTCATAAACGACGAAGTTATCCGCCAACAAACATAAATATATATATATATGTATATACGGTCGAATTGAGACACCTCCTCCTTTTTTTGAAGTCGTTTGTACGTAGAATTTTGGCCTGATGATGTTTTCTCAATGTTGATATCTTTTTCATTTTAAAGTGAAACTTTTATTACATCGTCTCGCATGTTTTTCGTCTGTGTGTTGCATGTCGCGTGACGGTCGCTTTCGTCTGACGGTATGATATTTTCGTCCTCTGTACCGTAGCGAGAGCAGCCATGATCGTTTCGTACTCTGTAAAGTTTCACTTTTATCGTGGTTTTTTAAATACTGTTCTTTCGGTTATTTGATTCAGCTTATAAGTTAAAATATATTCAATAGGTGGCCATTTGCATTTTATTTAAAACAATTTTACATAAAGCAAAGATTGTATTAATAAACAAAATTATGTGTAAACTAAAAAAAAAATTTACCAAATTTATATAATACATATTAAACGGTTCCCCTTCTTATAAAAAAAATTGAGACTACCTATTTTAAGTTTAACTGCAATATGTGATGAATTAATAAAACGTGTTCTGTTCTTTTGTAGTATATTTGTTATTTTATTTACCACACGGCTGAGTGTGATATGGCTGATAGCACAATGGTGGGCAACAGGGCTGGTAGCATGGTAGTGGGCAAGGTTGCGGGCAAGGTTCTGGGCAAGGTTGCGGGCAAGGGTAAGGTTGCGGGCAAGGTTGCCAGCAAGGTTGTGTGCAACAGGACTGGCAACATGTTGGTGGACAACATGCCGATGTGCAGCAGAGTGGTGGGCAACAAGGCTGACAGTATTGTGGTAGGCAGCCGGGTGGTAGGTAACAGGGCCGACAATACTCCGGTAGGCAGCAAGGTGATGGACAGCATGGTGGGTCAACGCAGCAGTCAGTGTCGCTGTCCTCTCTGCACGGAGCAGCTGTTGCGTGACCGATAATCACTGTAAAAGTAGTGTCAAATTACTTTAGATTATTATTTTTAGTTCTTTTAAATTGTGTACTAATTTTTTTCTGCTTAATGTTTAAATCCTTTCGGCGATTAAAGTTTGGCTGGAAGAGATTCCGTTTGGGATAATTTTGCTTTTGTGCATACTTCTATTATGTATCTATAATAGTATATTTTGTTGTACAATAAAGAGTTCACAAACAAACAAACAAACAAACAAGTATAATCAGGTCAAATAATTTTAAATCATGCCAAGATTCAAACGTTGCGTTGTGTTGTGAATCCAGTAAACTCTATACACCATATCTTTATAAGAACTTCTGCTCTATTTAAAGGCACCTGATAATAAATATTTTGCGTGTAAAACTTTTTCAATATAGTTGCTCGAAAAATGGTCCTTTATGTGCCAGTCAAGTGTGCGCAAAATTGATTTTTACCGCACACGAGCTTTTACTTTACGACTTTTTTTTTATTTTTAGCTCGGAGGAACAAGACATTTCTAGCAAATAAAAAATATAATAACCAAAAATACTTCTTTAAGACTTTTAAAAGGAGAATTTTAAAAGAGATAAGTATTTCCTCCTTGAGGTAAGTACATAACGCTAGCTGTTTAGATTCTCTTTGGGTTATATCTTTGTGAAGAAAAGAGAAAAAATATGAATGACGTGGAACCAGTTACACCAAGGTCATCTTTTTCAAAGAGGTTTAGTATCCCAAGCCTTATTGTAGTCTATTTATGATAATAAAAAAAAAACTTGCGCGTGCGTATGTGTGCTAGATAAAATATGGCGCAATTTTCGTAAAACTGAATTGAGATGATTTAGTTGTGAAAAGTAATAAAATTATGATAAGGTAATATATTTGTCATAAAAAAAAGTGAGATTACTCCCCGGACATGTAAAATAAGCTACATGTCGCCCACGACCTACCCATGTATTTTGTTTTTCTGTCACGGGCGTTTTTTTATTTTATCTATTTTCTCAAACTGTATTGAAAAACTTCGTATGATACATGGATGTAAAAGGAAATAACAAACTAGTGACGATGGTAAACCCTCGCCTGCGGCTCGGGCTCACAAATGTCACTCGTTTGTTATTAATCTTTTTACCACCCTTGTATCATAAATAACTATTTTACTACAGTTACTCGAAAAGTAGTACTTTATATGCTAATTTAGCGTGCGGAAAATTAATTTACCCGCCCACGTGTTTTTTTAAAATTTTCCCCTTTTTTCAATTTTTAGCTTTGAGAAACAAGACATTTCTAGCAAGTAATAAAATGTAATAACCAAATATACAGAATCTTCTTATAGTCGTTTGAAAGGAGAACTTTAAAAGAGATTTGTTGTTACTCCTTGAGATTAATACAGCTCTAGCTGATTAGATTCTCTTTGGATTATATCTTTGTGAAGAAAGGAGAATTAAATATGAATGAAGAGCATAGGTTACAGAAAGGAATAAGTCATCTTTTTCAAGGAGATTTTAATGCTTACAGTAATATTATTTCAAGCCTTATTGTAATTCTTTCATGGAACCCAATATTAAAAAATAACTTGCGCATGCGTACGTGTGCAAGTGATATTACTTCCCGGACATTAAAAATGAGCCACAAGTCGCTTAAAATTAACTTTTTCATCCCCCCATCTCGGAAATTGTATTTTTGCTCTCTTTTTCTTAGTGCAAAAGCCGTTTTTATTAGCTAGAGGATAATGTAAATATCTGAGTGCAAAAGCCGTTTTTCTTCGCTAGAGGAGAAAAGTAAATTGAATTTAGAACATCGTGATTTCAAATCATTATTATACTTATTTACTTCTACCTCCATGGTATCGAATTTATCATATAACCTTTTTTAATTTGTTAAAAACTCAGACTCGGAACCTTCTTGGTGTACTTTTTTTTAATTTGCTTTTTGCGCGCCATTGTCTTTTCACGTCATATTGTTAAAAGCTTAGGTTAAAAACAAGAAACTTGAAAACAAGTGAAAAACTTAAAATGAGTGATTATAGTGACGAGGAAGTTTATTTGATGCCAACAGGATTGACTGAAACTGTTTGTAATGCGCAAATGTTTTTTTTCCATTTAGTAATTTCCTCGCTGAGGTGGAATAAAAAGTTACGTGTTGCACTCGAGTACAAAGATTTTTCACTTGTGCTCTTTTAATTCCCTCGCTAACGCTCAGAATTCTAATGTTTGAATCACTTAGACTCCTTCGCTTGCTCGGTCATCAAAATTGAGCACGCGGTTAAAAAGCAACTTTGCACTCTTGTTTAACAATTAACTATAGTTGCCGAAACCTTGATAGGTATGTACCCATGTATTTTGTTTTTCTGTTACGGTCGTTTTTATTTTACCTGTTTTTTTCACAACTGTATTAAAAAACGTCGTATGATACATGGGTGTAAAAGGAAATGAAAAACTCGTGACAATGGTAAACCCTCGCCTACGACTCGAGCTCACAAAAGTAACTCGTTTGTTATTTACCTTTTATCATAAATAACTATTAAATGTGAGTTGGTACATAAAAATTGTGCTCACCCAACAGCACTATAACCTGCGCGCGCTCCATCTTTCCGTATTTCCTAAAAAAACATGCCCAATCCTATTTAAATACAAAAATACAATGTATCGTAACATCCTTTTCCAACTGTGAAACATAACAAATTTCTGTATTTTCGTTTTCTGTGCTGTAAAAACTAATTAAATTTTTACGCTACCTTGTCATTTATTTTAATATGTTTCCAAGTTTACATAACAAATGTTATAGATAACTTTGTTAACTAAAAATATAAAGATATTTAGAACGTGTAAGTTTGCACTATTGTTTTTAAAGTTGCGAATCTGGAGTTGCTCAGCTAAACTTCAAAATGCTAAAAGGATCTATTGTCGCCGGGAACACGGCTCCATACTCCAACTTACGTAGTAACTAATTAGTAATCTGTGCTCCAACACAAGAGGAATAAAATGGTAGTATCGGTAGCGCAAAAATCTTTGCATAGAACTACATTTGCCTCACACAATATATTATACGCTAAAAAAAAACTCTAATATCATGGCTAGAATCTATTAGCTATGGCGAAATTGAAGGTTTTCTTCAGGTGGCATCTTGAAACTAACAATAAAAAAATTAGTGGACATTAGAAGACAGTCATACTGTTTTTATCTTTAAATAAATAGGTATTTCCTTTGTAATTGAATTAAATATGTTTAATTTTCAACGTTAGTCTTAAGTATCTTATTGTTTTATTTATACCTATAGCGTACCATAGCTTAAGTAATGGAGGAGCGAGATCCCCTAACAAAGGTACTTCAGTACCAAATTTCAGCTCAATCGGATTTCTGGATGTCGCTCTAAAATAGTTTGCAAGATTTGACCTAAGCAAACTAACATACAAGTTAAATAAAAGCTTTTAATAATGAAAAATCTTTTATTTACTTTCATATACGGGAATTATTTATGTGATAAACGATACCTTATTCAGAAGAATTAATTTAGATCAAATGGCAGAAAAGTCTGATTCAAATCTTTTATATGTAAATAATAAAAGTAGACATTGTATTAATATCAAAATAATGTTTTGACACGGCGTTTTCATTTAATTTAAACACCGTTAGGTATACTTTTGTTACGAGTAAGTATATGACGTAACTACAAATGTACTTAGTTCAAACGTCAGTTCTTTGGGTTACTAAAACCTATCATCATATCAGCTCATGTACGCCCCCACCGAGGGGCTCGAGAGCCTCAGCCTTAGTCGACCACGCGGGCCCAGTGCGGGTTGGTCAACTTCATACACAAGCTTCGAGTTTCTTCGCAGGCGTGTGCAGGTTTCCTCACGATGTTTTCCTTCACCGTAAGAGCGTCGGGTAGACGTACATATGAAATCTAAATTCGAAAACAAATTGGTACGTGGCAGAATTTGAACCAAGATCTCCCGGATAGGAGGTAGCAGTTCTAACCGTTGCACCACCAACGACGCCCCACACGCCAATACATTAAAACCTATGTTCATTCTAAACTATGCAGATTGGATGCATAAATAAAGTTGTTCTTCATATCAGCCGAAGGACGTCCACTGCTGGACATAGGCCTCCCCCAAGAATTTCCACGACGACGGGTTCTCCGCTACCCGCATCCAGCGGCTTCCCGCGACCTTCACCAGGTCATCGATCCAGGTCGGAAGCAAAAATAAAGTTGTTATCGGTTTCAAATCAACAATTAGTAAGCGCTTGGCATCATCTTACCTGATGACAAGTGACGATGATGTTGAAGTTGGAAGCGGACTTAACAAGATTTCGCAACGCTTTACTGGGGATCATGTAGCTGTTCACTTTGATGTTTGGTGGCAAGAATTAGGTAAGATAGTAATAACGAGCCAGGTGGGCTTACAAAATGATCAAACAATACGAAATCGAACCCGTGAACACCAGACATGAAGCGAGTGAACTAACCGCTAAGCGATGCTCTCATATACCTAGCTTAGGTTCAAACAGGAATACAGTCAGAGATTTCTTTCTTTGCAATATAAGCTTAAAGCAATAGCCAAGACACTCATATGATAGTAACACTATTCAAATAATTACTAGTAGAACTGTAAACATTGCGAGTTTTTAGAAATGGCTGAAATATGTCATTTTTTACGTTTTCAACCCCCATCGCACCGCCATTTTGAAAAATTCCTAAAACTGATTCGACAAAAAAATCCATATAATTATTGAATCAGCTCACAAGACTTCACAAGAATCGGGTGATAAATGCGACCTGCACAGAAGAACAGCTGGACATCCGCCAGACATCCGGACATACGAAATCATTATTTCCTAAGCTGACACAGAGACGCTTTGCGCTCGCTCGGTTAATAAATACTCGTAAAGTACCTAACTATAATACAATACTGCATTTGATCTTTAAAAATCCAATGCATTTAACTGTCCTGTTAGCAATTTGTTTAGTAGGTCGATCGCACGAGCATAGGGCGCATGCGTGGCGACACAGGTGCGCGAGGTATGGTCGCGAACAGAGGCCGCGCGCACCTCTGAAACGCGCATACTGTAAAACCACATCTGGATGATGATGGTCCTATGCAATTTCGGCTCCAGCGACCACAGTGATGTGAAAGGGCTCAGCTGCAGCATTTCGCTGTTTTGCCCTCACATGCGCCCGGATGGCTACACGCACACTTGGGGCACGTTAGAACACCACCTCTGTAAACATAGCTCAACTTGCCCCTTGTACTGATGGTGAGCCACATTCAAAGCTTTAGGTGTCTGTGGGGGATATATTAAAGTGCATAAGCGAGTGCGCTCATCACAGATACATCTTGTCCTCCCACCACCCCCCTGAATCTGATGGAACAGAAAACTACTACAACCAGAAGGAGGGTCAAAAGCAATAGTTGCTTTACTTCGCTACTCTTTTCCTCAGTGCTCCACGCGACCTTGTCGTCTTGCTGAATGCGCTAAAGTCCTTTCAGATACAGTTATTTGTTGGAAGTATCTTTAGCGCGCCCGCGCCTACCTCATTATTTATATTATCTACGATCTTTTATTCAATTTTATATTATTCTATTTATTTAATTACACTAATTTTATTATTATATAGCTGTGCCCGCGACTTAGGTTTTGAATTTTCTCACAGGAACTCTTGAATTTTCCGTGATTAAAAGTATCCTAAATGTTAACCCGGGCTACATATTTTCATCAAAATTTACATGATAGTTTTTGCGTGATGTGCGAAAATACAGACAGACAGACAAAAATTCCAAAAGTTGTTGTTTTGCCCTCTATATCGTTAGTAATGTCCACCACAGTTATTATTTTCCAAAAATATTTCGCGTACGTACAGACACGGCCCCGTTACAATTTTATTATATGTGGGTATATATGTTTTAGGGCTAAAGGTGGGTGTGAACATAAACTTAAAGTTAGCCGGCTAAACTGCTCTTAAACTGTAAAATCAATCAAATCTGACCAAACCTAATAGCGCTCGCTTCGCTCGCTCACCACCCAAAAAACATTACCCAGCCAGATAAGTCATGAGTACGGACACATAAGTAATGTCTACATCTCATGTTGTGGTGTTTTGTTGCCCCTGCCCCCCTGCCCTGCTCATTTGTCCTACCACCACAAAGTTATAAAAGGGATGACAGCTCTGGGGGAGGACCCCCCCTGTGTTAAGTGAAAGTTACACATTGAACTAAGGCCTTGGCATCGTCTCACCTGTTGGTAAGACAGTGACAATGATGCCTAAAATTAAAAGCGAGCTCACCAAGATTCCCCAACGCAATGGGGAACTGGCATAGCCAATCTTCATGCTAGAACAACATTCCGGTTTAATCCAGTGGGCTGGCGGCGAAGACACTTAAATAAAGTTACACGTTTTATTTTCTCGCCCAATCTGCAGAATTTCAAATAAATCTCAGCACATTCGAAGCACAAACAGAATTCAAAGTAAATAAATATTTAGAACAAAGAAAAGTCGCGTGGGTGGAAGGGAGCTTGCAAATTCTTTGATTCCGAATGCCCAGTCGGAGTTTTGGTTCCGTTGTGTTCGTTTTGTTTCAAACATTGTTTTGTAATGTTCGCGTAATATGTTCGAGAATGATTTTCGATTTGGTATTGTATTGGAATTGAATTATTAAATTCCCTAATTATTAAAGGCCCTAACATGGGTCAAATCACAATTATCACATCAGCCGAAGGACGTCCACTGCTGGACTTAGGCTTTCCACGACGACCGGTTCTGCGCTGTGCGCATCCAGGGGTTTCCCGCGAGAACCAAAGTATCCGACATAGCTCTCAGAATTGCTAAACTTAAGTGGCAGTGGGTGGGACACATAGCTCGTAGAACGGATGGCCTTTGGAGCAGTAAAGTTCTCGAAACGGAAAGCGTAGCGTAGGAAGGCCTCTCACTCGGTGGACCGATGACCTGGTGAAGGTCGCGGGGATAACAATATTCAAATCAAATATTTGAAAGACTATATTAAGCTATCATTATGGAAAAATTATGATGATGATGATGGAAAAATTGCACAGGTGTGTAAGAAGCACGCAAAGCGTAAAAAGGAAGAATAGCGCGCACTCTTCATACAAAAAGAGAAAACGTTATTCCATCTCTGAATGTTCTTCATATCAGCTCATATATACGTCCCCACCGAGGGGCTCGAGCCTACCCTGAATTAGGGCGACCAGGCCTTAGTCGACCACGCGGGCCCAATGCGGGTTGGTCAACTTCACACACAACCTTCGAGTTTCTTCGCAGGCGTGTGCAGGTTTCCTCACAATGTTTTCCTTCACCGTAAGAGCGTCGGATAAACGTACATATGAAATCGAAATTGGAAAACACATTGGTACGTGGCAGGACTCGAACCACGACCTCCCGGATAGGAGGTAGCGGCTCTTGCCGTTGCCGCTGCTCTAAATGTTATCCGATCATGATGATTTTAAAAGCTTTTAATTAACTTGCAACGTATGTATGTTTGTTCGGGTGAAATCTTGCAAGTTAATTTTGACCCACTTCCCGGTTTCCTATTGAGCTGAAATTTTGCATACATGTGTAAATCACGTGAATATTATGATGACATCGTGCTGATCTGATGATGGAGCTGGAAGATGGCCACAGGAACTTCGCAACCTCATCGAGTTTGGGCTCGTTTGATTCGTATTGACGAGTACTTTGATTGTAAAAAGCTTGTGCCTTAAAGCTTTTAGGTTTTTCGAAAATTATTTAGTAAATAAGTTATTGATACAATAACAAACTTAGTTTACAGATTTTTCTTTTTTCAATACAATTAATAAGTTCAAATTTTTTTGTCGTTCACTGTTTTGTACAAAACAAATTTTGGCCGTTGTTTTTTTTAATCAACAATTTAAAAATGGAAACCTATAAAACTAGATATTTATTGTGTCAATAACACATTCTAAATCATAATGGATTGGATAATAATAGGAGTTCGATAAAAGTTTTCTCTTTTTGTATGGAGAGTGCGTGCTATTCTTGCCTCAGAGGAGGTAAAATGCTATTAACTGACAAGAATATTTTAGTATTTAGCGTTTCCTATTTAGTTTTTTTATGAAAAACGCTTTACTTGAGTGTATCATGATTTAAAAAAAAAGTAAACACGGGAAAACTTCCTCATCCTGTCAGCATTCCAATAAAATTAATAATAGTTGCAACAAAACAACAATTACCTTTTTTTTTTTTTTTATTCACTATTGGTAAACCCTTGACAACATCTCACCTGTTGGTAAGTGACGATGTTGCCGAAGATGAAAGCGGGCTTACCAAGAATCCCCAACGCAATGGGGAACTGACTATTTTCAAAAAGATAATCAAGAACCATACAATTTTTCCAACTTTAGTTTGGTGAAAAAAAAAATATGCTAGGTGATCACAGATTTTACAGAGATTCACAGATTATGCTAGAAAATCAGGAAAAAAAAATATTTTGAAAATTTGTATGGGATTTGAGGCACCTTTTGACAGGAACTAATTTGTATTTTTGATTTCTTTACTTTTTTTAAATGCTGATAAAATGAGAAAGTTTTTACCTGTAATTTGTACGTCAATTATGAATTATTTTTTGCAAAATCACAATAAAATTAAAACAAGTGCGTTTTTCATACAAAATTATAAAACAAATTAAAATACATATCTTGAAAATCAAACATGTTGTTTTACTCTTATTTGTTTTACTCTTAAAAAGCGTCGGTGGCTCAACCGGTAACGACTCGGTCCTTCTAACTAGAGGTACCGGGTTCAAATCTGGACGGCCAATGTACCAATGAGTTTTTCAAAACTTACGTACATACATATACTTACCGATTGCTTTAACGGTGAAGGAAAACATCGTGAGGAAACCTGTATACGCCTGCGAAGAAACTCGAAGGTTGTGTGTGAAGTCGAACAACCCGCACTGGGCCCGCGTGGTCGACTACGGCCTAATCGCCCTAATATAGGTTAGGCTCGAGCCCCTCGGTGGGGACGTATATGAGCTGATGTAATGTAATGACTCTTATTAGTGTGTGCTTATTGCATTTTATTCTCTCCACCCCCACAAGTGTTGCGTGCTACTTACGGGAGACACCCTGAAATCTGAATAATAACACTTAAGTTAAGTAAAAAAAAAGTTTTAAATGAATGCAAAAAAAAATTAATTAAAAAAATATCCAGTAGACCCTGTTTTGGCATTATTAGTAAAATTATTTAAAAAACAAATAATTTTTTTTTATTTTTTATTTATTGCTTTAAAGAACAAACATATAGATATTACTACAGTACAAAAGAAACCCTATCGGGTTTTTGTATTGCACAGAAATCGAAGACTATTTAATTTAATGATGAGGGTAGGTGACACCCAAGGCATACATATGTTGAATGAAACCACCACACAAAATAAGCCACTATAGCACCTACCATGCTACGAAGAACTTGTACATACATACTTACATATACTTATACTAGCTGTCCCGGCGAACTTCGTACCGCCTTACATTACATTACACTGCCCTGCCCTACCCTACACTACACTACACTACCCTACCCTACACTACCCTACCCTACCCTACATACACTACACTACACTACCCTACCCTACACTACTCTACACTACCCTACACTACAATACCCTACCCTACCCTACCCTACACTACCCTACCCTACCCTATCCTATCTCTCAAGTTGGATCGAACTGCACATGGTGTGCGAATTTTATTATAATCGGTTATGTGGTTTAGGAGTCCATTTAGGACAAACATTGTGACACGAGATTTATATATATTAAGATTATACTTAACTATAATTGAACACAATTTTTAAAGTTATTTGAAATTACAGAAATTATAAAAAAAACATGTATCTCAACGTAATCGTTACGTTGCTTGAAGCCCGCAATGATTCGAGCTGAAAATCTATAGTTACGTTCGATATTATTTGATTATGTCGTCGTAATAAAATAATATTATAATATAGTATTTTTGTCGCCTCGCTCCAATTGAAACGTAATAACGCCTTAAAAGTAAATACTTTGTTGAAATAAATGTGATGAATAACATGATCTTGTAACTTAGTCTTTCGTTGTTAAATTACAGTTATAGAATCATAATTCAAAATGTTTACTCAAATTAGGTGCAATTCACACTCTTTCTGATAGTCATATAATAGTAAAAACGCTAAACACGTCAAAAAAAAACTACTTCCATCGCAACAACTTAGTACAATTTGCATTATTATTTTTGGTTTTTGTTAATTTGCTAATAAAGTACTAAACCAATTTTGATAAAATTTATATGGGACCATCATATTTATATCTCGGTCCATCTAACCAGAGGTACCGGGTTCAAATCTGGACGGCCAATGTACCAATGAGTTTTTAAAAAACTTACGTACATACTTACCGATTGCTTTAACGGTGAAGGAAAACATCGTGAGGAAACCTGCACACGCCTGCGAAGAAACTCAAAGGTTGTGTGTGAAGTCGACCAACCCGCAATGGGCCCGCGTGGTCGACTAAGGCCTAATCGCCCTGATTCAGGGTAGGCTCGAGCCCCTCGGTGGGGACGTATATGAGCTGTAATGATGATATGGGACCACACGGGAAGCTCTAGCTTTCAAATAAAAAAAAAGAATCATAAAAATCGGTTCACCTAGTCAAAAGTTATGAGGTAAAACACATAAAAACAGACATACAGTCGAATTAAGAACCTCCTCCTTTTCCGAAGTCGTTTGAAAATAAAAATAAGTTAGGTGACTATTCTTAGTTTTGGAATTATTGGGTGGGGGGGGGGGTGTATCTCATTCAATCCAGTAATAGTTGTAGGGTAACAAGCATCGCGTAGAGTGAGTCAGTGATGAATGAGCGTAAATGTTTTTTTTTTTTTGTTTTTTTTTTAACCGCCTCTGCGGCGTAATGGTAACGACCATTAGCCTCACATCGGAAAGTCGCGGGTTCGATTCCCGGCGGAGTCTAACTTTGCATGACTTGTTTTGGTTGGTGGAAGGGCATTTACTTAGCCCGCCTGGCTAGCTACCACCATCTTATCTAAGTCTCGCCGCCAAGCATCAGTGTTAACAGCATTGATGTGTTCCAGTTTGTAGATAAGATAGCTAGTTCCCCATTGCGTTGGGGAATCTTTGTACACCCGCTACCATCTTCAGCATCATCGTCACTTACCATCAGGTGAGATGATGTCAAAGAATATCAATTGTGGATAAAAAAAGTCTAGAATTATCTGGTTTTACCCGACTGCCCAAAAATGTGGGTAATGTTATGAGGGTGTATGTATGTATGTTTCTTAGGCTGAGCCTCTAGCCTAAACGGTTTCATGGATTTTGGAGTGCTAAGTGTCATTAGATTTGTCTTGATCCTGTGAGTGATATGATAATTTTTTACCCCACTGCCCAAAAAAGAGGGATAATGTTTTCATGTAGTCGGGTTCGATTAAATTGTTTAGGTTATTCGAGAGCTATTTTGGTAGGCACCTGCATTGATCACAGCATTGCTAACGGCCAGCTGTTGCAGGTATGCTTGGATGGCGCGCCCGCCCGCGTTACCCACCTATTAATCAGATAGTTGTAAAATTATTAGTAAGTAACGGAAAAAAAAAGAAATATAACGTATTGTATTTAATTTGTTTTTAACCTGACAAATGTAAAATATTTTTTTTTAGATAGTAAATTTTATCAGCTTTCTAGATCAGTAATTAACTTTTATAGCTTTCATACAAAAATACATTGAAAACCTTGGTTATCGGCAAAGCGCCAAACGGACTACCGTGCGGCGAAATTACTGTCGGCTCGTTTGATCTCCCTGCTGGAACGGGTCAGTTGTAGTACAGTAAATCAGTTTTCTATTTACAAGCTTTTATTTATTTTCACCTGTTCCGGGTTCTGTAATGAAATCTTGCTTTGACCCACTTCCCGGTTTCCGATTTAACTAAAATTTTCGTACCCCATTATCAAAATATATAACTATGCCAAAGAGCTTCGTACCCCATTATCAAAATATATAACTATGCCAAAGAGCTTCGTACCCCATTATCAAAATATATAACTATGCCAAAGAGCTTCGTACCCCATTATTAAAGTATATAACTATGCCAAAGAGCTTCGTACCCCATTATCAAAATATATAACTATGCCAAAGAGCTTCGTACCCCATTATCAAAATACATAACTATGCCAAAGAGCTCCGTACGCCATTATCAAAATACATAACTATGCCAAAGAGCTTCGTACGTCATTATCAAAATATATAACTATGCCAAAGAGCTTCGTACGCCATTATCAAAATACATAACTATGCCAAAGAGCTTCGTACGTCATTATAAAAATATATAACTATACCAAAGAGCTTCGTACGTCATTATCAAAATATATAACTATGCCAAAGAGCTTCGTAAGCCATTATCAAAATATATAACTATGCCACAATCAAAAACTTTGTAATAAAAAATAGTTTGCAAGATAAAACCCAAGTTAGAAAAGCTTGCAAAAGCGTAAAGGCGTAACTACAAAGTTGACATTCAAACTCTGGCCGATTTCTATAGCGTTACTGTGTTTAACAAGTTAATTTTAAACAAACACCTCGTAAATTACGCCTAAATGGTTGCAAATCAAACGAAATTATTACAATTCGTCACAGATTTAGGAAATTCAAACAACTTTTTAAAAACACTAGTATAAATGGGAAAAAGCAATGTATTATTTGTCATACTGCTGCCAAAATGGGGCGACTGTCGGCGTTGGGTATAATAGGTAATCATATTTTATTAAAAGCTTTTTTTTAACTTGCAATGTTTGTATGTATGTATGTTAGTTCGTTTGTAAAAGTCAAATCTTGCGAACGATTTTAGAGCGACTTCCATTGGTCAGATTGAGCCGTATACCTGGATGACAATAGTTCCTTTTGGTATTTTGAACTTTGGAAGTGGAACCAAGATCCGAGGATCGTCTTTTATTTTGAATAGAATCGTAGGACAAATTTTTTTTTTGAATGTGGAAACGTGTATTAATATTCACATTTGGCACCGTGAGCATTTGGCTTTTGAGAATAAAAACTCTTTTCAAATAAAAGCTTGTACCTACCTTAAAGTTGTTAGGTTTTTAATCATAGCAGTGGACACAGATAAGACAACTTTTCGCCGGCAGTATAACAATTGTTTAAAGAGTGATGATGATGATGATGATGGTCCTAGCCGTTTTCGGCTACAGCGACCGCAGCGTTGTCCGGCTCAGCTGCAAGCGTCCCGCTGCTCCGCCTTCTCGTGCGCCCGCATGTGGCTGTTGTAGCCAATCTTCGCTCGGAACGTACGGTCACACTTGGGGCACGTCAGGACACCGTTGCAGTAATTATAGTGGATAGCCGCAGGTGGTCGGGCTTTTATTTCATCCCTTTTGGTGCTATATTGTGTTTTGCGCGTGTCTTCAAAGGAGGCTACGTTGTGTGTTACCAGCTGCCTCCATTTAGGGCGATCTGCGGCAAGCGCTTCCCAGTCCAGGTGATTCAGTTTGCACCTTTTCATATGCCTCTTCAACATAAGAGTAAGAAAAGCGTCGGTGGCGTTACGGCTATAGGGCCCCCACCTCCTATTCCGGAAGGTCGTGGTTTGAATCCTGCCACGTCTTCTTTTCAATTTCATATGTAACAACCTGCACACGACTGCGAAGAAATTTGAAGGTTGTGTGTGAAGTCGAACAACCCACACTTGGCCTGCGTGGTCGCCTAAGGCTCGATCGCCCTAATTCAGGGTAGGCTCGAGCCCCTCGATGAGGACGTATATGAGCTAATATGATGACAGTAAGATAGGATAGTTCTGAGTGACAGTTGCAGAAAAACGCTTGAAGCTTGACTATTAAAGGACCATACATCTTTCTGATAAGAAGATAAGATAACGTTATCAGATAACGTTATGCAGAACAATTCATCTCAATATATATTTTACTAAGACTATTAATAGTATTGCTTTAACGGTGAAGGAAAACATCGTGAGGAAACCTGCACACGCCTGCGAAGAAACTCGAAGGTTGTGTGTGAAGTCGACCAACCCGCACTGGGCCCGCGTGGTCGACTAAGGCCTAATCACCCTGATTCAGGGTAGGCTCGAGCCCCTCGGTGGGGACGTATATGAGCTGTAATGATGATGAAGATTAATAGTAAAAAAAAACACTTAAGAAGTATCTATAGATTCGCGTACGTTAATCTGCAACTTTTATCAGTATAGTTTTTTAGATTTAGTAGATTTCTGTATTTTTATTGTGTTTGTTCAGTTACAATTAACTATTATTTTTATCTCCACCCTCAGACCACTTATAGGTATAACCTCTTTATTTCATGCAATAATCTTTATATTCTTTTAACTTTATCTTGTTTCCAGCATTGATAGCGTCTGCATCGGCGGCCCCGGCACCGGCACCGCAATACTGCCCATGCCCATGTCCACCCCCGCCGTGCCCGTGTCCATGCCCGTGCCCAGATCCCTGCCCACAACCAAGTAAGTACCAACCGCATTAATGTCATCTAAATGGGCAGTTCTGATGCCAGCATAGCTGTGTTGCTCGTACCCGCGTGCGTTCCACCCCCGCCATGCTTGGCACTTTGTGTGACACCAAGTGAGTACCAACTGAATTGATGCCATCTAAATGGGCGGTCCTGATGCCAGCATGGCTGTGTTGCTCGTACCCGTGCGCGCATCCACCCCCGCCATGCTCGGACTTTGTGAGTACCAAGTGAGTACCAACTAAGGGCATTGATAGCATCTTATGTTACGGGAGCCGTCGTGCTAGCTCCGCAGCCCAGGTCTGAAAAACTTTATCGGACGCCCAAGGAGTATGTATCAATGTAATCTTCTTATAAGCTCTTGTTCTCTTGATTTCCTTCACAACGTTCCATTTTAATTTACGTATTTACAGTCTGCGACGTCAACGATGCCATCTGGCCTTCTATCGGTCAGATGGTCTGCCTATTGATCTTATGAGGAGTGCCTAAACTGAACAAATAGCAATTATCACCTACTTCTTCTTTTGGTTTCTGATTGTTTTTAAAGACATGGATTTTTGCGAAGTTAGACATGAACAACGCTTAAGTCGGTTAGACTACTTACTCATTATGTCCACTTTTTTCATTGCAGCACCATGCGGTGACGGACAAGTCAAAATAATGGCTTCAAGAAGTCCAACACCAGATAGACTGCGAAACATCGGCTTCCAATCCATCCCAGTCCCTGGCGGATGCTTCTTTGTGAAATCCAATCCTGATATGGTCATCCAACCACCTCCAATCCTGGTCCGTCCACCCGCACCAAGGCCAATCTTCCCACCATCAATCGTGGTGCAACCGCCCAGGCAGCAACCTATCGAACCACCTCCGATCTACGTGCGACCACCTCGACCATCGCCGATCCAACCACCACCTATATGCGTGCGGCCGCCTGCACCGCATGATATTACACCATCACCTATCTATGTGCGGCCACCCATGCCACCACCAGTTCAGCCACCAGCCATCTGCGTGAAACCACCGCAGTCGCCGCCGATCCAACCACCCCCTATCTACGTCAGGCCGCCACAGCCACCAACCCTTCAGCCGCCTACCATCTGCATCCGCCAATGTTGCCCGCAACCTTGCCCAAGCCCATGCCCGGACCCATGTCCACAGCCATATCCATGCCCGCAACCCTGCCCATGCCCCTGCCCATGCCCCTGCCCATGCCCAGTATACTAATAGATTCTCATCTGATGTAACAGAGGGCGCTGCTCATCAAGGAATTTAACGAATAAACGTAATTTATGTTGAAACGGTAGCTCCTTCCTCCTATTGCCACATTCTTTCAAATTGCCAAGAATAGTATTTATGTATGTTGCATTAGATTGATTTAAAACAACTCTTGAATGTTTTTGCTTCTGTTAGGTGTGTGTGTATCATGCGTGACAGGCAAGTACTTAGGTTTTTAGGGGGCGGATACGTAGGGGGATGTTTCGTATTTTAAATACTTTTATTTTAGTTTAATTTATACTTTCCCATCACAAAAGATCTCTTAGGTGATACGATACAATAACGACATAAGCTAGCACAATGGATTCCGATTGAGTTACAATAACATCATCAATATAAAATACCTGTACATATAGTTTTGATTGCGGAAGCGTGCTTGCAGACGTAGCTTTTATTGTACAATACATATTATGTAATACGTAGTATGTATATTTAAGTTTATTTATATGAAAAAGACATTGACTATATGTTATATATGTATTTGTAACCATGAAATTGTTTTCTTATTTTACCTTATTTTAATTCACTCGTAGAGGTACCCCAGAATATTAATTAAGTTTACAATGACTAGAGCTGCTCTTTGCATGCTCTTAGCATGCTCTTTGCATGCTCTTAGCATGCTCTTTGCATGCTCTTTGCATACTCTTTGCTTACAGTTTAAGAATTTAAAATAAGTTATACAGCGTGAAAAGAAATTGAGCACTAATACTTAAAGGTGAAAATTTAATCATCCAAATGGACAACAGTTCTACGACTTTAATGAAATCATCTAACCGCCTCCGTGGCGTGATAGTAAGTCCAGGAGGTCGCGGGTTCGATTCCCGGCGGGGTCAACTTGTAAGACTCGGTTTGTTTGGTGGTAGGGCATTTTATAAGCCCGCCTGACTAGCTACTACCATCTTATTTAAGTCTTGCCGCCAAAGATCAGTGTGTTAAAAAGATTGATGTGTTCCGGCATGAAGATAAGATTCTCGATTGCGTTGGGGAATATTGGTAAGCCTGCTTCCATCTTCGGCATCATCGTCACTTACCATCAGGTGAGATGATGCCAAGGGCATACCTATTGTGAATAAAAAAAACTCATAAAAATGGACTTTTCATACATATCGATCAGCTGGTTGACCAATTTTGTATGAAAAGGTCAAATTTTTTTAAAGAATTGACTATGAGCTCCTCGGTGAAAGTTGTTCAGACAAGTTTTCTTTCTATTTAAAACTGTCATTGAATAAACATATTATCCATCTTAATACAATTGCGTAGGAATAAATAAATTTTAAACAGCAAATTGGAAACTAAGCACTATCCACGGATCTGGATAAGATTTTTCTTGCGCGAAGTAGACGCAGGCGCAGAACTAGTATACTGTAAGTATACTCGTTGTATACTTATTGCTGTTTCATATTTATTTATTTACTAGCTGTCCCGGCGAACTACGTACCGCGTTACATTACATTACACTGCCCTACCCTACCCTACCCTACCCTACACTACCCTACCCTATACTGCACTACCCTACCCTACCCTACCCTACCCTACATAAAAACCTTCTCCTGACAATAACGAACTCGACAAAAAAAGAATTAGCGAAATCGGTCCATCCGTTCTCGAGTTATGCGCCTACCAACACATTTTGCGATTCATTTCTATATATTAGATAAGAAATTTGACTTACATAGATAATACAAATGTAAATAAATAATCATGATGTCAAATAATACATAAATATTAAGAATACAACCGGGGTGATATGATGTGTGACCGCGGGTGATGCTAAGTGCAACACCAGGAAACCGCCGTCTATCCTTGGATAGCAAGGTTAATTGTGCCACACGTTAAGAGAGACAAGAATATAAGTATACGTCCTTGATTGTAATGCGCGAAGAAAAACATTTATCCGTATGAAGGAAAAAATAATTACACTTTATGCCAGGCTAGGGCCGCCACCGCCTATCCGGGAGGTCTTGGTTCGAATCATGCCACGTACCAATGTGATTTAGAATTTCGATTTCACATATACGTTTATCCGACGCTCTTACGGTGAAGTAAAAACATATTGAGGAAACCTGCACACGCCTGCGGAGAAACTCGCAGGTTGTGTGTGAAGTCAAACAACCCACACTAGGCCCGCGTGGTCGACTAAGGCCTGATCGCCCTAATTCAGGGTAGGCTCGAGCCCCTTGGTGGGGACGTATATGAGCTAATATCATCATGCCAGCCTATAAAGTTGTTATTCGTCGCAAGTTACCTGAATTAAAACCCGAGATAGCGAAGGATTGAATCACTAGCGATGCGAGTGGTTCAAAGTTAGAATCCTATGCGTACCGATGGTTTCAAATATACGAGACGCAAAAAACTTTGCTGCCGAGCGAAACACACAATTTTTCACCTCACTACAGCGAGGAAGATTTTTAGATTAAAAAAGACGTGTGGCACTCGGGGACTGCCGCGGTAAAGCTATTGCATAGCATTTTTTATCAACTTATGCAATTATAATTATTTATTTATTTTTTATTTATGCAGTATTTACCAGTACCATATAGTCCTTGGGGCGCGGGATGTTTATGTAATAAATTAACACTAAGAAAGTTCATCATCATCATCATCATCAATCGCCATCATCAATAGCCATCATCAATAGCCATCATCAATAGCCATCATCAATAGCCATCATCAATCGCCATCATCAATCGCCACCATCAATCGCTATCATAAATCGCCATCGCCATCATCATCATCATCATCATGATGGATAGATAGATGGCACTGTAAGTTTTTTAGAACTCAATATACAGGGTGGACCATAAGTTTTTTTTACTTTTCAAACTAAATTAAAATGAAAACTAATTACATCAGGTGAAAACCGTTTATTAATTATGAAAGCACATAAAAAGGGAATTTATTTTTTAAAAATTACATCATCCATATGTGTTCCTTCATTATTTTGGCATTGCTGTAACCTGGAGCGAAAATTTTCAATGACGGCCTGACAAGTGTTCCGAGAATTTTTTTGCATTTCCTCGCGAATACGTTGCTTCAATTCCGCAACAGACACGAGGTTGGTCTCAAAAACTTTACTTTTAAGGTATCCCCAAAAAAAAAATCCATTGGGGACAGGTCTGGGCTGCGAGGAGGCCAGTTAATGTCGCCTCTTTTGGATATCACTTTTTGGCCAAAAATTTCTCGAACTGCACTCAATGTTAAAATAAATAATGAAGGAACACATATGGATGATGTAATTTTTAAAAAATAAATTCCCTTTTTATGTGCTTTCATAATTAATAAACGGTTTTCACCTGATGTAATTAGTTTTCATTTTAATTTAGTTTGAAAAGTAAAAAAACTTATGGTCCATCCTGTATTTTTTTTTTGGGGTGTCAGGTTTTATTTTCGTTACGAAATTTCTTGATTCGGTCCCCTCAAAGCCCGCAATAAAAGCTATACAATAGCTTAAAAAAAACGGCTTAATAGTTATTTGGTTCTAATTTTGAAAACTCTTTTCGAGTTTGCACGTTAGCGGATAAAACGCAATTTTGAAAATATGTTTGCGGTGCCCTATGACACTTGTTATTCACAGATCCACAGGCGATAAGAGCACTATATGAGCAACATCACATTGTTTTATTTTTCCTTCTTGTTATTGGCAAATTGAAAAAAGAAACTTCATGCTTGTATAGCAATGAGTGATGTGGTATGAAGCGCAACGTATATTTATCGAGTGTTTACATAACAAGTCTACTGGACTTTATCTGTCATATACAACGGTGTACCAAAATTTTTAAAATGTTGCTCATGAAGTTCTCTGCTTAAAGTAATGTTGCCCCTACATGTATGAATAATAAGTAATAGAGCGCTGCAAGCAATTTTTGGGATGGAAAAAACTATTAAACTCGCGTCACTGTTACTGTAACCGACAACCTGTTACCGTTACCGTAACCGAACTCTTTAAGAATATGTTAACGTCTCTGGGTACAATCCCTTTAAGTTTTCGCTTCTGTGTCGGCACCCCTGAAGTGGTTAGGTTAGGTTATTTTCTTTCATGTCTTGAAGTCTTAGGTTTGAAATGCATATTCGTCATTTACGATAGAGTTCAAATGCCAATAGTCATGTAACGAGGTATCAGAATGAAAAGTAAGGCATAGGTAGAACGTGCCTATCGGTTTCTCGCGCTGTAAGGATTGGGGTCACCATATGTCAAAGCCACAGGGCCCGTTCAATAGAGGGGCACTAAACAGAAAAAAATCTTTTCTCCAGACATCAATTAAAAAGGACGCTAGATTCTCCATTGCACTGGGGATTTCTAATAAGTTTGCTTTCTTAAAAGCCCTTTTTTGATAAGGCTCTTTATGGTGATAGCTGATAAGGCTTGCTTATGTAGAGCACGGACTGTGGGTAACATAGCTAAGACGATTTTAAAATTTGACATCACTTTTCATATATTTTTATATTAGATACTGCGCTTAAGACTGTGCCAGATAGCTTATTATTGGAACGATTATGAACTAGTTCTGTTGAGCCTTCTGGCTAATGCTGTAAAACATTTAAGGAGTTTCAGTAGAGATACTTTCTCAGCAAAGTCTGAACCATGAATGCGTTCAAAGAATTCTAGATAGAATTCAAAACAAACATTTTCAAACTAGAACGCTCACACAAAGAGAATTGATGGACGATCCTTACACTAATCAGCCTGTTTTTGGCAAGTGATGATGCCAATGACCATTATCACGTCAGCCGAACAGACTCCCACTGCTATGGAAATAGGCTTCGCTCTAGTTGGAGGGGTCCTGCTGTATTCACCACACTTAGCGGGCGGATTTGCAGTGTGCAGTGTGATGACACAGTACGCAGAAATGCCTCTTACGGCACCCTCAAAAAGAGATGCGATGGTACTATTCTAGGGCCGCAGGACTGAAAAATGTATGATAACGGGCATAAAATATCATCTATTTTATATAAAATCGATAGGTCGTTGTATTTCTAAGTTGATTGCATATCGTATAGATAAATATCGTTTCACTGGAGCAGTGAACCTGTTTCAGAGATTTGTTTATTTCTGTTAGTACCATCTACTGATGTTTAAAATACAATTTGAACATTGCTCGGCTAAAAATTTAATTTACTGGAATAACGCGGTCAATGCTTTAATTATATATTTAATTTATCCTTCATCATATCAGCTTATATTTGTTCCTACCAAGAGGCTCGAGCTTACCCTGAATTAGGACACGATCGGGCCTTAGTCGACCACGCGGGCCCAGTGAAGGTTAGTCCACTTCACACATACCTTCGAGTTTCTTCGCAGGCGTGTGCAGGTTCCTCACGATGTTTTCCTTCGCCGTAAGAGCTTCGGATAATCGTACATATAAAATCTAAATTGGAAAACACATTGGTATGTAACATGATTAGAACCACGACTTCCCGGACAGGAGGAAGCGGCCCTAGCCGTTATGCCACCGATGCTCTAATTTATCTATAAAAGGATCCAAGTTTTAGTTGATATTACTGACTCGGTGGCTCATAGGTTAGTGCCCTTGACTACTGATCCGTGGGTTGTGGGTTCGATCCCCACCCAGGGCAAGCATTTGATTGTGATGAGCAGATCTGTTTGCTCTGTGTCTGGGTGTTAAATATCTATATATGTATGTATTTAAACGTATATAAGTATGAATATCAGTCTCTGGTAACCCATAACACAGGTAACAACATTGATGTGTTCCAACTTGAAGATAAGATAGCCAGTTCCCCATTGCGTTGGGGAATCTTGGTAAGCCCGCTTCCATCTTTGGAATTATCGTCACTTACCATCAGGTGATATGATGCCAGGGCTTACTAATTTTGAATTAAAAAAATGAAATTGTTTCACGTTAAATCAACACAGCCCCAGTGTCCCACCCGTTTTTAGGGTTCCGTTAGTACAACAAGGAACCCTTATGGGTTCGTCATGTCTGTCTGTCTGTCCGCGGCCTAGCTCCTAGACTATCTAAAGCACAGTACGACACTCATATTACACTCTCGGCGCCATTGCAGCTCGAGTGTAATGATCAACTTAGCCTTCTCGTATCATAATGTTTTATAGTCTTTGCAGTTTTAATTTTTCCAATACGTTTTTCTGAATCTGTACATTATTTTAGTGATTTAACTGCCTTAATTCGGCCCTGTCGCGACGCGACACACGTGGAGCCAGCGCCTCATTACATTTGCTCAGCACTCGAGCGCGAATTTAAAATTTAGATTCTCGACAATTTCTCTTTGCTTAAAATAAAAATTGGCGTATTGAGCGTGCGCAATGTCACGTTTTTAAAGTATGTAAGATGAGTATAGTATATTTACTCACTTTATTTATGCAGGCAAGTCTTCTAAACCGTTAAGGTCAGATACTGCATGTCAAAAGCGTCGGTGGCTCAACCGGTAACGACTCGGCCCTCCTAACCAGAGGTGCCGGGTTCAAATCCGGAAGACGGCCAATGTACCAATGAGTTTTTCGAAACTTACGTACATATACATACCGATTGCTTTAGCGGTGAAGAAAAACATCGTGAGGAAACCTGCACATGTGATTCCAGATGTGTATGAAGGTCGCGTTGCACACGTCCGTAGGTGTAAATCTAAATGCTCTACACGTGACCGCGGGTGGTGCTAAGTGCAACACCAGGCAACCGCCGTCTATCCCTTGGATAGCACGGTTAATTGTGCCACACGATAAGAGAAGAGAGTGCATAATATCATTTAAAAAAAAACCCCTACATGGGGAGATCGCAACCCCCCTCCCCCGTCCAAATTACACCAATCTTTGCATTTTACGAATTCTCCTGATATTTAGATCAAAATAAATGACTTTTAACATTGTAGAAAATATAAAAAAAATGTCAGAAAGTAGTAAATTACACTAACTATTTAATTAATAACTGTACTTTGAGAGTTATGTTGTGACATAAAAAATTAAAAAATATATATTTTTTTTCTTATCTTAAAAATAAGGCAAATTATAGGCTGTATAAAAAGGGTAAAAACGGGACCCTACTACAATGACTTCGCTGTCCGTCCGTCCGTCTGGCTGTCTCTCTGTCCGTCTGTTATCTATCAGGCTGTATTTCATGAACCGTGATAGCTAGACAGTTGAAATTTACACAGATGATGCATTTATGTTGCCGCTGTAACAACATATACTAATAATTCATACAAATAACGTGTTTTTTTGAAACGTGAAGAAACTAGCGCCATTTAGTATGACGGTACGGAACCCTATGTGTGCGGTTTTGGCTCGCACTTGGCCGTTTTTTAAACTTGTTCAAGGTATTTGAGCTGTTCTAACCACTAATGCCAAAATTTTAACTCTATGTCAATAAAATAATCATAGGAGTTATTATTGTTCGAACTAGACCCTTTTTAAAGATCATCTCAGGTCAAATTTCCTAGTGAGGAACGATAAATAATCTTAAAAAAATAACCATCTAAAAAAACTTTCAATAAGTTTAAACAACAGCACTTTGATTTGCCTTAACTTTTAGATACGAGGAAGTCGTAAATTATAAAAAAATGGAAGATTTTTTAAAGAAAATATTACGTCATTAATCGAATAGCCATTATTCGCCCTAATTCAGGGTAGGCTCTAGCCCCTCGGTGGGGACGTATAAGAGCTGATATAATGAATTGAATAGCCATTAACTATATTTTATATAAATTCATTTATTTTGACCCCGAGTATCAATGGAATAGGTAAAAAAAACGATTGCACGCGGATAGATAGATTAGAATAATTATGTTAATTTTAAGAACTTGAAATTTATTGGCATATGCATTTTCTAAAGTTTGATTACTGTAGATTTAAAGCTGTAATTTCAATAAATATACTTAAATTAAAAAAATAAAAATAAAGGCAAAAAAAACCTTAAGATTATGTAAGTTTCTGTATAAGTCCATCAGCTAGTCAATGCGTCACCGTGTGTGACAGCATCATCGAATATACTGTAGATCTCAATTGAAACTCGATTGTTGAGGTGTATCTTTCTTCTAAATATATATAACTCAAAGGTGACTGACTGACTGACATAGTGATCTATCAACGCACAGCCCAAACCACTGGACGGATGGGGCTGAAATTTGGCATGAAGGTAGATGTTATGACGTAGGCATCCGCTAAGAAAGGATTTTGGGAAAACCGCAAAAACCGGGATCTGCGCGGGCGAAGCTGCGGGCATCCACTAGTGGTATATAAGTGTGAGTGAGTCAATCAATCAATCAAATATGTTTTATTGTACAAAAATATATATTTACAAAGAATGGTACAGAATACACAATGAAAATTTAAATTTTACAATTTAAGCGGCTTTATTACTTGAAGCAATTTCTTCTAGGCAACCCAGAGATTGGATACATCTAAATAAAAGAAAGGGCTGTGCAAAGCAAACATATGCATCAAAATTGCAAAAAGCAAAATTTACTAAAACTAGTTCATCATCATCATCATCATCATCATATCAGCCGAAGGACGTCCACTGCTGGACAAAGGCCTCCTCCAAGGATTTCGGTTACGACCGGTTCTGCACTGCCCGCATCCAGCGGCTTTCCGCGACCTTTACCAGGTTCATCGGTCCACCGATTGGGAGACCTTCCTACGCTACGTTTTCCGGTGTGAGGTACTACTCGAGAACTTTACTGCCCCAACGGCCATCTGTTTTACTTGATCTAGAACTAGCGCTACAAACTCCACTAACTCTCATTTGGTTTCTGTGTATTAAACGAAAGTTGAGACCCAAGAAAAGTATATATATTAGTAGTAGTATGGACACTCCCTGGCGCTCTCTAGATTGCGACCTCACCCCTCGTCACCCATATTGATACAGATTGGTTGCAGTTTGGTTGTCGAACGTATAGGATTTCGCCGCCATTTTGTATGTTCCGTCATTAATTTTTTGGAATGTCATTTCTGGCCCGTTGTATGTGAGTGTCCAGGGTGTGACCCAAGCCTTAGCAGAGAGGTGGGGGTGGAGTGGGAGATGTGGGGGGGGGGGTATACGTAAGCCTATAAATCTATTTCAGTTGCTAACACAAGGCTTTCCGATCTCAACCGAACATCCCATACTATCAATGTCTCATCAAAATTCAGGACACGTCCGCAAACAGTTCGTTAGTTTTGGCGCCAAAACGTGACGACCATGAACGACGTCGCGTCGCCGGAGCTCCGAGGAAACTTTTAGTAGTTTGAATACTTCTTTCTTTGGGCTTGCTATTTATTTTAGATAATATAATGATAATAATCATCATCATATCAGCTCATATACGTCCCCACCGAGGGGCTCGAGCCTATCCTGAATGAGGGCGATCGGATCGGACACGGAGCCCAGTGCGGGTTAGTCAACTTCACACACAACCTTCGAGTTTCTCCGCAGGCGTGTGCAGGTTTCCTCACGATGTTTCCCTTCACCGTAAGAGCGTCGGGTAAACGTACATATGAAATCTAAATTCGAAAACACATTGGTGCTACGTGGCAGCATTCGAACTAGGACCTCTTGGATAGGAGGTAGCAGTTCTAGCCGTTACGCCACCGACGCTTCATAATATTAATATTATTATAATAGTAATATTCCTGGACAAATCACACACGGTATTCTGGACCCAAACTAGAATTCCCATGGCTAAGGAAACTAGAAACTGATGTACATGTTACCGTAATATTTTAAATCCCGTTAGATTATAATCTAACGGGATTTATTTCGCGAGATTGTGAACTGTCGAAAGATTGATGAACTGTAACATATTGTTTACATTTTCACAAGTGACATTACAATAACACTAAGCGAAGTGAAAAACACTAAATAAATGAGAGATGTTAGGTTCGGTCAGGTTTGATTGACTTAACAGTCAAAGAGCCTGGCGAAGCGAGGCTTCCCCCTGGGTAGCAGAATGCTTCGCAGCAGAAGAAATCATCGATTTTATTTAGAGGTACAAGATTAGGCCATGATATTGTGATCCGATTCACAGTTTACCGTTATGTCATAATACCTAACTAGTGAGATTGTAATATCGCGGCTTTCACAATATCCCGGTGACATAGATACTTCTACGGATATTTTTAATATTATTAATAATTTAAACCGCCTCCGTCGCATAATGATTAGTCTAGTAGGTTCACATCAGGAGGTCGCGGGTTCGATTCCCAGCGGAATATAACTTTCTAAGACTCGGTTTGGTTGGCGAAAGGGTATTTTCTAAACCCGCCGTCTGGGACCACCATTTTATATGCAAGTCTTGCCGCCAAACATCAATGTTAATAGCGTTGATGTGTTCCCGCTTAAAACCAGTTCCTCATTGTGTTGGGGAATATTGGTAAGCCCGCTTCTGTCTTCTAGCTTTTAACCGCCTCCGTGGCGTTATGGTTAGTCCATCCGCTTCACACCAGGAGGTCGCGGGTTCGATTCCCGGCAGGGTCAACTTTGTAAGCTCGGTTTGGTTGGTGGTGGGCATTTTCATAGCCCGCCTGGCTAGCTACCACCATCTTATCTAAGTCTTGCCGCCAAAAATCTGTGTTAACAACATTATGTGTTCCGTCTTGAAGAAAGGTCCCCATTGCGTTGGGAAATCTTGGTAAGCCTGCTTCCATCTTCGGCATTATCGTCACGGTCTCGGCCATCTGGTCCTATTAAACTAGGCTTATCTACACCTTACTTTCGTAACACACGCTTAAAAACATACTTCATCATATCAGCCGAAGGACGTCCATTCGCTGGACGTAGGCCTCCCCCAAGGATTTCCAAGACAAACGGTTCTGCGCTGCCCGCATACATCGGCTTCCCGCGACTTTCACAAGGTCACCGAGTGGAAGGTCTGCCTACGCTACGTTTTCCAGTGTGCGGTCCCCACTCGAGAACTTTACTTACCCAACGGCCATCATATGTGCCCCGCCCATTGCCACTTAAGTTTTGCAATTCTGAGAGCTATGTCGGTTACTTTGGTTCTCCTACGGATCTCCTCGTTTCTGATTCGATCACGCAAAGATGCTAGGTAAGTTTAATATGTGTTCCAAATTAGTTAAATATTACCCGACAGCGTTCCAAAACCACCCGAGTGAATCGGAGGGTAACCGAACGATTGTCGGAACCGTTCTAAAACGTCAGGTAATATTTGCTCTGACTGGTGTAAATTTTCACCCTCAATTTTTGGCTATTAATCTTTGACGTGACATCCTGTCAATTTTGTGGCATCACAGCAGTGTTGCCATAACGAGATAGCAATTTTTAGACATCAGATCGTTATTAATTATCGAGAACTATCTGACCTAGCAATAATAAGTAATATTTGACCTGACATCAAAAGCGGGCCTTCAAAATGTTTTTTCTCTCTTATACTGTTTCTTTCCCTCTCTTAAATCCCGAGTGAACAATAAGCCGACAGTATACTGTTTTGAAACACACCCTTAGTGCGTAAAGTGCCATATTCAGGCTAGACTCAATGCAATAAAACCCTGTTGTGTCTGCATTAATTCTCTCAATTTCTCTAAATTAACTCCGAGATGTAATGTTTGGATTGCTCAAATTAAATTAGAGGAACTAAGGTTTAACGACTGCTAAAGGACCCATTTGAATACTGGACCGAAAGTTATTTGGCAAGCCTAAGTCTGAGAGTCGGCTTGGAATTCGGTTTCGGTCACAATCGGTAATTCGATAACAAAATAATTACATAAAAATATCAAATTTGCATAAACAGTGACATAAATAAATAAAAAAGCCTTTCATATCTTGCATCACAAGTAGAAATTGCCAGTTTAAGATACACTGTCTTAGCACTAGATAACCCACTTTTTACCACAAAAAAGTGGCGCCAAATTTTTTATTTGAAACGTATATGCTACTAAAAATATAATAGTAATAAAAAAAATATCCAATAAAAATTTTTCTTTGTTTGGAAAAATGTTCTTTTAAAAGAACAGTAACTTATAGAGGGTTTTTATAATATAAATTGTTGATTATTTTAGTAACTGTTTTTAAGTATGTGTATTCGGTTAATTTAGTGTTTCAAGTAGTATTTTCGTAGGTAATTCATTTAATAGTTTTATAATTAAATAAGATATTAAACTTTCCATTTCCAGTAATTTATTGTAATTAAATTTCTTTTGTGTACTTACTACATTTGCAAGAACCCCTCTCAGTGGAAGGTCGAGGCCTCCTTCAGAGATAGCCAATGTTTTCTAACTTCTGCTACTCGCATCCAGTGGCAATCTGCTATTTTTTTACAGTTACATAAATACAATAAAACCGGCCAAGTGCGAGTCGAACTCGCTCACTGAGGGTTCCGTACCAAAACACATTTAAGTACAAAAAACATTAACGAGTACCAAAATGACATTGAAAGACTTATATAAGTTTGTAGTTGAAAAAATGTTCTGCCATACATCGGCAAACGTTCCACCTGTACATGTTTGTAATCGCAATTTTTTTATATAATAAAAATACAAATTTACAATTTTAAAATTTTTCCCTTTACTTGTACTGTGAGATCTTGCTTCTTGCCAAATATCATGCTTCTAGGTCCAGGTCTAACGGATCCTTTATATGATCATTTTTCCTTTAGAGGTACAGACCCGTAAAATATTAGAGGTTCCAATAATTTTGCATATGCCAGTAAAAAAGAAGCAGTCTTACCAAGAAGACGGGAAGATAAAAGAGAAGTAAAAGGTAAAAATGACATTATACATTAAACGAACCTTGAAATAAAGATAAATGATACCATGGGCAAAGGTCAATATTATTACTAATGATAAAGTCGCTAAGAGTGTAGCTGAAAGGGAACACGCAAATGATAGAAGAGACGGGAGGTGATAGGGGCGAGGAATGGATAGGAGGAGAACATCGTACAGAGTAAAACCGACATTAAACGAAGCTTGAAATAAATAAAGTCAATATCAAAGTCAAAGCTTAGTGCTGATAAAGTCGTTGAATCATCAGCGTTGTGGGTACTGTACTCACCGCACATGCTAAATCCCAATCGATTTCTCAAGCCTGTGTTTTAAATAATTTAGCTACCAATTTTAATTTTGTTATTGTTATTCTCAGCATTATTTATTTTACTCAACTTCTTTTGCTTACCGTATACGTATTATGTATCTACTATGTACACTGTAAGGCTATGAGAAATAAACGATCTATCTATCCATCTAAGAATGTACAATGAAAGAGCAAAATGCAAGTGATAAAAGAGAGGATAGTTTAAGGGGGCGAGACATAGATAAGAGGGAACATCGTACAGAGAAAAAAGTTTAAAGTAGACCGAATTGCACTCGTAACCATGACAAATCGACATTTTGATTTAATTTTGGAAGTCACTTTAAAGCCTTTCAGATAGTTAGTTACCTAGAAACTCCATCTTGCTTGACAACCTAGATATTTATATCAAAAAAATTTGCATACTTACTCAAAATTTCACATCACAAAGGATCAAAAGCTTACCTGAAACAAAAATAACAAGAAATTAGTTTACTTATTTCTTAAAACTTACTCCAGTTAAATTATCTCAGAGCGTCGCAGTATCTTCACATCCCAAATATCGCAGTGTCTCAAGACTAAGGTATTTGTCCAGTGATGACACACGGAAATGAGACATGGTCGTTTACTATGGGCATCATAAGAAATATCAAGGTTAACTTAAAGGCGATGGAGAAAGCCAAGTGTGATTGAATTAGTACTGAGATCATTGGGTAGTAGAATTAAATTTAACGACATCTCCAAACTTAAGTAGCATTAGGCTAGGTACTAGCTCGTAAAACGGACTAACTTTAAGATTACAAAATTCTCAAGTTGCGACCGCACATCGGATAACGTCACATAGGCAGGACTCCCACTCAGTGGACCGACGACCTGGTGATGGTCGCGGGAAGCCGCTAGATGCGGGCAGGACCGGCCGCTGTGGAAATTATTTCTCCAGCAGGGAACATTTTTCAAAGAATTGTCCTAACCTTGTCAGCAGTGGATGTCTTTCGGCTAATATGATGATGAGGATTAATCAAAGACTTATTCCTTACTAGAGTGAACATAGTATCTATGACTGTCCTCGAGGGTGCGCAGTGCGCGAGCCGGAAGCGGCTCGGGAGCGTGGCAAAAAGTAGCTTGTATATTATCCATATATATATTGTATATATCCAGCTCCTAATCTGTCTACCTACCAAATTTCAGCCAGATACGTTCAAAAAGTTATGCGTAAAAGAGTAACAAAATTCCATAAATAAATCCATACATACAAAATTTCGCGTTTATAATATCAGTAGGATGTTTATGAAGAGCCATCACCATACCCGCAGATATAGATATACTAAGTAGACAAGGGCTTAGCAATTGTGAATAAAGAAAGTAAGAACTACTGTCTTAAAGTCCATTTATTTAATTATTGTTTTATTTACAATTGAATATATATTATACTTAACAGAAACAATAAAAATCTTTACACATCTTTAATTATCATTTATCTGTCCTTTTTATATAGACTAAGACATACAATAGGTAAGAGTGATATAAACATAATCAAAAATAATCAAAGTCATGGACCGCGACCTGGAACTGGGATTGGACAGTCCTGGAAAAAATTGCACTGAGCAGCTGGAATTGGCCATTTCGCCTTGAAATAGTCCTAGCCTAGTGTAAGATAAGATAAGATAATATAATATAAGATGTGTGGAGTCACAGTTAACCTGTATTAGGCAAGCTAAGTTCGTGAAATATTTTTTTATGTCTTAAATATAAAAGGAACCGAAATAAAATTTGGTTTCGGTATCAAAAACCTCAGCACTATCGACACCAGGTTACTTCTCTCTCAAGTGCCGACCTACTTGGCAAGTTGTCTAGTTCAAGATTTAATAACCCCTTCCTTCACAGACTTGTCGAACCCAAGACCTGGCCTTCCGAAAACTTGTCTAAACCCAAGTTACCAATTTAATTTAAAATTGAAAATTCGACTGCACAGCAACAGTACCCTTCTTTTTTGGGCAGTATCCTGGGTCACTTCCGGAATCAAGACAAACCTAACGACACCACTCACTTCAAAATCCATCAAGTTATTTAAACTACAAGCTCAGCCAAAGAAACAGTCATTTTCATAACATAAATTTTTTAACTCCAATTTTTTAACAAGTTTTTAATCTTCCAATGTTTGAATGTTGTTAGATTGTTTAATTCAAATCTTGCAATCTATTTTAAAACGACTTCCAGAAGTCAGATTGAGCCGAAGTTTGGTACAAAGCCGTATTCCCGGTGCCAATAGATCACTTTTATAATTTGAAGTTGATCTGATGATGAACTTTAGAGGTGTAATTAAGGTCCCAGGATCGTCTTTTGTTTATAATAGAACGCCTTTGCTCACCTTTTTAAATTTTGGAAACGTGTATTTATATTTACATTGGGCACACTGATGAGCATTGTGGATTTTTGAGCATAAACCCTTTACAAGTAAAAGCTGGTACTTGAAAGTTTTTTAGATATCCGATGTTGTTGTTCAAAAACGCTAGACACGTTAAAAAATAATTGATAACGCTATACACATTAAAAAAACCAACTTCCATCGCAAAAACTTAGTACCATTTTGCATTATTATTTTTAGTTTTTGTTAATTTTCTAAAAAAAATAATGCACCGATTTTAATGAAATTTATACGGGACCAACTCGAGAGCCTACCCATCAAATAAAAAGAAAAACATTGCAATCGGTCCACAATCTGTGTAGAAATCGTGTAAAAATCATACAAAAAAACAACACAGTCAAATTGAGAACTTTTTCTTTTTGGAAGTCGGTTAAAAGGGGTAGTTCATTGCGAAAGTTGTTCTTAACAATCCATAAACTTCCCCACAGCTGGGGCCCGGGTCTATCCCCAAACTGGGGAAGGTTAAGCCATACACCACACCCCAGGTTGGTGGAGTTTGCAGGGCTAGTGGCGAACCCCACTGTCACAAGTTTTTCAAGCCGCCTGTAAAGGCATCTGACACGGCTTAACGCGGCCATCTAGTGATATCAACTGGCACCTACGGCTTATCATGGCTTGAGAAGCATGGAAACGGTCGAGAAAATTACCACTAACGTCAAAATATCCATCCAGGTATTGACCGTAGCGTAGGCAAGCCTTCCCACGCGGTGGACCGACGACCTGGTGAAGATCGCGGGAAGCCGCTGGATGCCGTGGATATCCTTCGGGGAGGCCTTTGTCCAGCAGTGGACTTTTTCGGCTTATATGATGATGATGATGATTGATCGTGATCGGGTCAGGTAACCTGGGTGAGAGACGCAGATACGCAAGCCGCACTGAACTACGACTAATGAGCGTATTCACAAAATCGTTCCCCATACAAACTTAGAATTACTACTTCTTGAAAATGGATGGACCGATTCTCATGAACATATGTAAGTCACGAAATTCGAGTTTGTGGATAGATAACATTTTTGATATCATCATCATATCAGCTTATTTACGTCCCCACAGAGGGGCTAGAGCCTGCCCTAAATTAAGGTGATCGGTCCTTAGTCGACCACGCGGGCCCAGTGCGGGTTGGTCGACTTCGTACACAACCGTTGAGTTTCTCCGCAGGCGTGTGCAGGTTTTCTCACGATTTTTCCTTCACCGTAAGAGCGACGTATAAACGTACATATGAAATCGAAATTCGAAAAGACTTGGTACGTGGCAGGGTTCGAACCACAACTTCTCAGACAGGAGGTAGCGGCCCTTGCCATTACGTCACCGAAGCGCCATTTTAGAAATACATTGTTTTAAAAAGATTTGCAAAATTTAAGATTACTATGAAAACCTTAAATCACTATTATTTAGTGACAACACAAGATTTTTGGAAATGTAATCTATCCATAACGTAGAATTACGTCGCTTATGTATATGAAGTTTCATTAGAATCGGTCCATTCATTTTCAAGAAGTATTAATTCAAGTTAGTACGGGAAACGGTTTTGTGAATACGCTGGGTTTAAAACTGCTAGATTGCTGAATTCACTTCACCAAAGTGGTCCCATTTTCATCGGCCTGCCGGCCTGTCCCTGTAAGTATTGTTAGGTCTGTGTCCCTCCCGCTATTAGCTTTCATGAACTGTTCTCAAATGTTCCATTTGGTCGCGAGAAAAAGAAATATTTGAGCAAGTTTATTGGCAGAAACTTTGCTTAAAAAGTGGAGAAAAAAAATCCAGTAAGATTGGCACAAGTTTTGGCTTCTTTGTTTTTAAAAAAAGTTATGCTTTATGGCGCGTGGGTGTTGTCACACCCTGGACACTTCATACTACGGGCCAGAAATGACATTTCAAAAAAGGAATGACGGAACAAACAAAATGGCGGCGAAATCCTATACGTTCGACAACCAAACTGTAACCAATCTGTATCAATCCCGATGACGAGGGGGTGAGGTCGCAATCTAGAGAGCGGCAGGGAGTGTCCATACTGTATGTTAGTACTAATATACTTTGGTAGTGTAGTGAGGTGATTCAGTGGCGTGGTAATTAGTCTATTCACTTCGCACGCGGGTTCGATTCTCGGTGGAATGTAACTTTATAAGACTCTTATCTTAATCTCATCAGCTCATATACGTCCCCATCCAGGAGCTCGAGCCTACCCTGAATTAGGGCGATCGGGCCTTAGTCGACCACGCGGGCCCAGTGCGGGTTGGTCGACTACCCACACAACCTTCGAGTTGTAAGCCTCAGTTTCAAATAATTAAATATCAATTTATCTTTGATGTATCCGCCAACTCCTCATTGCGTTGGGGAATCTCGGCCCACTTATGATGAAATAATGCCAAATACTCCCAAATTCTGGCTAATATTAATTGCCCCGAATGGTACCCGGTGAAAAAAGATGTGTGTTGTTTTAACCGTCTCCGTAGCTCAGAGGCAAAGTTCACTGGCTTTACACAGGAGGTCGCGGGTTCGATTCCCGGCGGGGTCAATTGTAAGACTCGGTTTGGTTGGTGGTAGGGCATTTTCTAAGCCCGCCTGGCTAGCTACCACCATCTTATCTAAGTCTTGCCGCCAAGTATCAATGTTGATATCATTGGTGTGTTCCGGCATGAAGATAAGATAGCCAGTTTCCCATTGCGTTGAGGAATCTTGGTAAGCCCGCTTTCATCTTCGGCTACATCGTCACTTACCACCAGGTGAGATGTTGTCAAGGGTTTACCAATTGTGAATTAAAAAAAAAGCCGTCTGAGTACACACCACATACCCGTCAAAGCCGGTAAGATGTAGAGTAAAAGCCGGACAGTTGCCACACTTTTTGAAATCACTCTATATGTCTCGGTACAAAAAGCAAAATACTTTAAATTTTGTAAATCTGGTCGATATATTGGTTTTTTATCTACAAATTTATGAAAAGTAAAAAACATTATCTTTAATATTTTTAGAGTATTAGCGTTTCTTGCGGACCTCCGTATTTTGGGACATCTGTCCCACGTAGGGGATAGTTGCCTTATCCATATAAATTACGTTTAGGATAGACGAAACAGGACAACTACCTTGCAAAAACCTTGATCACATTTTGCCTTCCCATGCAATCGCACAGAGACATGCGACACGGTCAACTTAGTTGTAGTTGGAGAATCTTTCGATAGATTAATAAAATAACATGCGATCCATCCGCGAAACTAGAGTAATTACAATCAGGGCAACTATACCCCTGGGGCAAGTATCCTGGTTTTACCCTATGATCCCACCAAGTTATCATATTTAGTATGTTTCTGCGAGGCAGCCCACTCAGCGGCCGCGCCCGCCTCCCTGGTGCTGCAATGCAGCCGACTCAGCAGCTGCGCCCGCCTCCTTAATGGTGCTGCGAGGCAGCCCACTCAGCAGCCGCGCCCGCCTCCCTGGTGCTGCAAAGCAGCCGACTCAGCGGCCGCGCCCGCCTTCCTGGTGCTGCAATGCAGCCCACTCAGTGGCTGCGCCCGCCTCCTTAATGGTGCTGCGCGGCAGCCTACTCAGCGGCCGCGCCCGCCTCCCTGGTGCTGCAATGCAGCTGTCTCAGCGGCTGCGCCCGCCTCCTTAATGGTGCTGCGAGGCAGCCTACTCAGCGGCCGCGCCCGCCTCCCTGGTGCTGCAATGCAGCTGTCTCAGCGGCTGCACCCGCCTCCTTAATGGTGCTGCGAGGTAGCCCACTCAGCGGCCGCGCCCGCCTCCCTGGTGCTGCAATTCAGCCGACTCAGCAGCTGCGCCCGCCTCCTTAATGGTGCTGCGAGGCAGCCCACTCAGCGGCCGCGCCCGCCTCCCTGGTGCTGCAATGCAGCTGTCTCAGCGGCTGCGCCCGCCTCCTTAATGGTGCTGCGAGGCAGCCTACTCAGCGGCCGCGCCCGCCTCCCTGGTGCTGCAATGCAGCTGTCTCAGCGGCTGCACCCGCCTCCTTAATGGTGCTGCGAGGCAGCCCACTCAGCGGCCGCGCCCGCCTCCCTGGTGCTGCAATTCAGCCGACTCAGCAGCTGCGCCCGCCTCCTTAATGGTGCTGCGAGGCAGCCCACTCAGCGGCCGCGCCCGCCTCCCTGGTGCTGCAATGCAGCCGACTCAGCAGCTGTGCCCGCCTCCTTAATGGTGCTGCGAGGCAGTTTCAAAAGGCGTGGTGAAGTAACAGAGCGGCAGACACGGGCTAAATATATGAACTTACTACATCAACCTCTTTGTTGCAAAGATATTTACCGTAGAAATATTTATAATATGTGTATTTTAATTTATAATAACCTACCTGACGAAATTAAATCATTTGACATCAAATATTTTAAGAATGAATTGACCAAATGGCTATTAGGAAATTGTTTTTATACTGTTAATGACTTTATTAATTATAAGAAAAAATAAGAAAGTTTAATTGTTAATTGATGAGATAATTGTATTATTTTTTTATTTATTTTTTTTGATAGATTTTTTGTAATTTTAACTATTTTAAACTGTTTTTTAATTTCTTTATGTTTGCACACCTGCCTGCAGGTTGAACACTAGCACTAAGAAAATAACAAGATCCTGTACCTACAGCGTTCTAGCAAATAAAGCCTTTTGAGTTTGAGTTTGAGTATGTAAGTCACGAAATTCGAGTTTGTGGATAGATAACATTTTTGATATCATCATCATATCAGCTTATTTACGTCCCCACCGAGGGGCTCGAGCTTACCATAAATTAAGGTGATCGGTCCTTAGTCGACCACGCGGGCCCAGTGCGGGTTGGTCGACTTCGTACACAACCCTTGAGTTTCTCCGCAGGCGTGTGCAGGTTTCCTCACGATTCTTCCTTCACCGTAAGAGCGACGTATAAACGTACATATGAAATCGAAATTCGAAAAGACTTGGTACGTGGCAGGATTCGAACCACAACTTCTCAGACAGGAGGTAGTGGTCCTTGCCATTACGTCACCGAAGCGCCATTTTAGAAATACATTGTTTTAAAAAGATTTGCAAAATTTAAGATTACTATGAAAACCTTAAATCACTATTATTTAGTGACAACACAAGATTTTTGGAAATGTAATCTATCCATAACGTAGAATTACGTCGCTTATGTATATGAAGTTTCATTAGAATCGGTACATTCATTTTCAAGAAGTATTAATTTCAAGTTAGTACGGGAAACGGTTTTTTGAATACGCTGGATTTAAAACTGCTAGATTGCTGATTTCACTTCACCAAAGTGGTCCCATTTTCATCGGCCTGCCGGCCTGTCCCTGTAAGTATTGTTAGGTCTGTGTCCCTCCCCGCTATTAGCTTTCATGAACTGTTCTCAAATGTTTCATTTGGTCGCGACAAAAGAAAAATTTTAACAAGTTTATTGGCAGAAACTTTGCTTAAAAAGTGGAGAAAAAAAATTCCAGTAAGATTGGCACAAGTTTTGGCTTCTTTTTTTAAAAAAAAAGTTGTGCTTTATGGCGCGTGGGTAGTGTCACACCCTGTACACTTCATACTACGGGCCAGAAATGAAATTTCAAAAAAGGAATGACGGAACAAACAAAATGGCGGCGAAATCCTATACGTTCGACAACCAAACTGTAACCAATCTGTATCAATTTGGGCGACGAGGGGGTGAGGTCGCAATCTAGAGAGCGGCAGGGAGTATCCATACTGTATGTTAGTACTAATATATATATACTTTGATAGTGTAGTGAGATGATTCAGTGGCGTGGTAATTAGTCCATTCACTTTGCACGCGGGTTCGATTCTCGGATGGAATGTTACTTTGTAAGACTCTTATCTTAATCTCATCAGCTCATATACGTCCCCATCCAGGAGCTCGAGCCTACCCTGAATAAGGGCGATCGGGCCTTAGTCGACCACGCGGGCCCAGTGCGGGTTGGTCGACTACCCACACAACCTTCGGGTTGTAAGACTCAGTTTCAAATAATCAAATATCAATGTATCTTTGATGTATCCGCCAACTCCTCATTGCGTTGGGGAATCTCGGCCCACTTATGATGAGATAATGCCAAATACTCCCAAATTCTGGCTAATATTAATTGCCCCGAATGGTACCCGGTGAAAAAAGCCGTCTGAGTACACACCACATACCCGTCAAAGCCGGTAAGATGTAGGGTAAAAGCCGGACAGTTGTCACACTTTTTGAAATCACTCTATATCTCTCAGTACAAAAAGCAAAATTTATATTTTGTAAATCTGGTCGATACTTTGGTTTTTTATCTACAAATTTATGAAAATTAAAAAACATTATCTTTAATATTTTTAGAGTATTAGCGTTTTTTGCGGACCTCCGTATTTTGGGACATCTGTCCCACGTAGGGGATAGTTGCCTTATCCATATAAATTACGTTTAGGATGGACGAAACAGCACAACTACCTTGCAAAAACCTTGATCGCATTTTGCCTTCCCATGCAATCGCACAGAGACATGAGACACGGTCAAGTAAGTGGTAGTTGGGGAATGAGAATTTTTCGATAGATTAATAAAATAGCATGCGATTCATCCGCGAAACTAGAGTAATTACAATCAGGGCAACTATACCCCTGGGGCAAGTATCCTGGTTTTAGCCTATGAGCCCACCAAGTTATCATATTTGGTATGTTTCTGCGAGGCAGCCCAGTCAGCGGCCGCGCCCGCCTCCTTGGTGCTGCGCGGTAAGTGAGTCGCAGCGACCGTGGTGGTATGTGACGGTGGTACGTCGCATCCCACACACATTGGATTTAGGATGACGTCACTTAGCTAACCAGGCATCATCATCATATCAGGTCATATACGTCCTCACCAAAGGGCTCGAGCCTACCCTGAATTTTGCGCGACCGGGCCTTAGTCGACCACGCGGGCCCAGTGCGGGTGGGTCGACTACACACACAACCTCCGAGTTTCTTCGCAGGCGTGTGCAGGTTTCGAATCACGACCTCCTGGACAGGACGAGGTAGCGGCCGTTACACCAACGATCACCTAAAAGTGTATGCAAAATTTCAGCTTAATCGAAAACCGGGAAATGGGTCAAATTTAACTTGCATATTTTGAAGTGGACAACTTGAACATACGAATATTGCAAGTTGCGATGTAAGTAACGCAAAAAGTATAAAACAGCATTCAATCAAAACAACTATAAGTATAATTTGGTTACAATTTATTTGTTTTTGGTAAAATCTTAATCTTCATCATATCAGCCGAAAATCGTCCACTGCTGGACAAAGGCCTCCCCAAAGATTTCCACGACGACCGGTCCTGCGCTGTCCGCATCCATCGGCTTCCCGCGATTTTCACCAGGTCGTCGGTCCACCGCGTGGAAGGCCTGCCTACTGCCCACTGACACTTCAGTTAGCGGTTCTGTGAGCTTTTTCGGTTACTTTGGTTCTCCTGCGGATCTCCTTGTTTCTGATTCGATCATGCAGTGAAACTCCGAGCATAGCACGCTCCATTGCCCTTTGGGTGACCTTGATCCTTCTTATGAGACTTCTTCTTATTTGTTAAAATAAGTCGGTTAAAATGTAAAGTGACCGCCGTTTTAAACGCCTCCGTGGCGTAATGGTAACAACCATTAGCATCACATCGCGAGATCACGGATTCGATTCCCAACGGATTCTAACATTGTATGAGTCGGTAGGTTTGTAGGGCATTTTTCTAAGCCCGCCTGACTGGCTACCACCATCTTAAGTGGTTGCCGCCAAGCATCAATGTTGACAGCATTGATGTGTTTCGGCTTGAAGATAAGATAGCCAGTTCCCCATAGCGTAGGGAAATCTTGGTAAGCCCGCTTCCATCTTCCGCATCATCGTCACAAGGTGGGATGAAATCAAGGGCTTACTAATTGTGGACAAAAAAGTGAAATTTTTGTGAAATCTCGAAATTACATCTAACCGTTAGATACTATAAAATATAAATATAATAAATAAATAATAATAAATAGTTTATTTGATCTGTATTACATTTCTACATATGGCACTACAACCTAAGCAGTTAAGCAGCAACCTATTACAGTTTAATCTTACGAGGAGAAGAACAAATAAGATGATGAGGTAGAAAAGTTGTGTGTGTTGCTGTCAGTGTAATGTGAGAGAGTGACTCTGAGTGAAATTTGTTTGCACAAGCGGGGCAGCTTGGTTCCTACACTGGGCAATGCCTGTTCTGTAGTCAACCAATTCACCACGAAGTTTACAGAAAATATCATCATCATCATATTAGCTCATATACGTTCCCATCGAAAGGCTCGACCCTACCCTGAATTAGGGTGATCGGGCCTTAATCGACCACGCGGGCCCAGTGCAACTTCACACGCAATCTTCGAGTTTCTTCGCAGGCGTGTGCAGGTTTCCTCACGATGTTTTCCTTCACCGTTAAAGGAATCGGTTAGTATGTACGTAAGTTTTTGAGAAACTCATTGGTACATTGGCCGTCCAGATTTGAACCCGGTATCTCTGGTTAGGAGGACCGAGTCGTTACCGGTTGAGCCACCGACGCTACAGAAAATAAAATTATATAATATTTCAAATAACAATCCATTTTTAAATACCGTGCGTGAACAATCGAATACTCCGCTACAATTTTAATCAGAGTTTTCATTCAAAGTTCAAAACAGAAAACGTTTTGTTTTTAAACCCGAAACAAAAAAAAGTTTTAAATCACTTGCCATAACCGAATATTATTTTTGTAGGCAGCCCATTAAAAGCGGACGTCAAGGTTTTTTTTATTATTTCGATAATATTTAATGTTTAATTTTCGATTTCAAATGCGTTACTATAAATAACTTTTTCTTATATAACAATACCTAAAACATCATTGGGCGGTTTCAAATTATTTTATTCTTAGTCCTGCTTCAAGCAATATGAGGCTTTAAATTTATTTCAATAAGGTTCATAATGTTTTTCTAAAAATATAGATTTACAACTTTTCAATAGGGGCGCTTTATTTTTATGTAATTTTTGTATATAAATGTGGTTTATATTGGGGGAGCTTATCAGACGGTCACAAGATGGCGAGGGGCAAAGTGATATGGCTATCTGGTGAGCTTTTTAATATTCAATATCGATGATATTTATTTTCCAAAAAAGGTACTAGTTTATTTATAGAACAGTGGCCCCCACACTAGGCTAGGCCTGCGGCGTAGGGGCCGAACAGTGGCTCCCAATTAAGGCGAGGCCTGTGACGTAGGGACCGAACAGTAGCACCCAATTAAGGCTAGGCCTGTGACGTAGGGGCCGAACAGTGGCTCCCAATTAAGGCGAGGCCTGTGACGTAGGGACCGAACAGTAGCACCCAATTAAGGCTAGGCCTGTGACGTAGGGGCCGAACAGTGGCTCCTAATTAAGGCTAGGCCTGTGACGTAGGGACCGAACAGTGGCTCCCAATTAAGGCTAGGCCTGTGACATAGGGGCCGAACAGTGGCCCTCACACTAGACTAGGCCTGTGGCGTAGAGGCCGAACAGTGGCCCCCACACTAGGCTAGGCCTGTGGTGTAGGGGCCGTGAATGCAAACAATTATACCATGCTTAAGACAAACCGACAATTAACTTAATTTTTAATTTAAACTTATTAAACAAACTTCGTAAGTCATCACTGGCAAGACACACTGGTCAAAGACCTTAGTCTTGAGACATTGCGGTATTTGGGACGTGAAGATATTGCGAAGCTTCCCGAACGCTGCCCAGCCGAGTTGGATTCGTCGATTGATCTCTTTCTTGAAGTTGGAACTACCTAGCTGGACTGTTTGTCCCAGGTATACATATTCGTCAACAACTTCCAGTGTAGAGTCTCCAACCTTTAGAGGAGTGGGTGCGACATGGACATTTAACATTATTTTCGTCTTGTCCATGTTCATTTTAAGACCCACTTGTTGAGAGACCTTACTGAGGCCATCGAGCATTATGCTTAGGTCTTCCATAGTCTCAGCCATGACCACTATATCGTCAGCGAATCGGAGGTGGGATATGTACTCGCCGTTGATATTGATGCCGAGTCCACCCCAGTCCAGAAGCTTAAAAAAATCTTCCAGGGCGGCGGTGAACAGTTTCGGAGATATAACGTCTCCCTGTCTCACCCCTCGCTGCAACTGGATAGGTTTCGAGTTCTGGTCCTGGAGGCGAACCGACATGGTGGCGTTTTCATACAGACACTTCAACACCTCGATGTATCGATGGTCAATTTGGCACCGCTGGAGAGACTGTAGCACAGCCCAGGTTTCGACTGAATCAAAGGCCTTCTCATAGTCCACAAACGCCAAGCATAGTGGCTGATTGTACTCTTCGGTCTTTTGTATAATCTGCCGCAGCGTATGTATGTGGTCTATGATACTAAAGCCTTTTCGGAAACCGGCTTGTTCGGGAGGCTGGAAGTCGTCAAACCTGCGTAACCACCTTACGACTTTAGAACTTACGACTATGAAGCTTTGCAGGTAGAGGATACATGTACAAAATTCCAACTAGCGGTATCTAGTAAACTAGAATCCCATCTTAAACAATTAGAAAACAGTCACAGCAATAAGTGCGAGACGATTCGTAATGACTCTCGAAAACAGCTTGTAGACATGGCTCAGAAGTGAGATGGGTCACGGAACTGATGACGGATGACTTACGGAACTGAGACATGGTCGCTTACTATGGGCCTCATAAGAAGGCTCAAGGTCACCCAAAGGGCAATGGAGCGTGCTATGCTCGGAGTTTCTCTGCGTGATCGAATCAGAAACGAGGAGATCCGAAGGAGAACTAAAGTAACTGACACAGCTCACAGAATCGCTAAACTGAAGTGGCAGTGGGCAGGGCACATAGCTCGTAGAACAGATGGCCGATGGGGCAGTAAAGTTCTCGAGTGGCGACCGCGCACCGGAAAACGTAGCGTAGGCAGGCCTCCCACGCGGTGGACCGATGACCTGGTGAAGGTCGCGGGAAGCCGATTGATGCGGGCAGCGCAGGACCGGTCGTCGTGGAAATCCTTGGGGGAGGCCTTTGTCCAGCAGTGGACGATTTGTGGCTGATATGATGATGATGAAACAAACTTACAAAACGGAGACAACAACATTCAGTGAGGTGTGCAAATGCAAAGTTGAGTCACACACACACACACACACACACACACACACACACACACACAACGTTCATATAAATCTGAATACAGAAAGCCGAACTTGGAAAAAGTCACAATATATGTTGAGCATAATGAAATTATTCGCAAATCCAGGCTTTCTGAATTCATATTACGAATTCGGAGAGCTGTGTAAGGCCAGCCTGATTGAGTAAATGTGTAAATATTTGTGTTCGTGTGTTTGAGTGCGTGTGTGTATGTGCGAGAGGGTGAATGTGTGTGTGTATGTGTGACCGGTGCTATATAATCTAGAATATAAACTTACTGTACGGATTGGGGTACGATTGAGAAAAATATTTATTACTAATTCCCATAACTTTTTTTTATTTAAAAATCAATTATTATTATAATAGTTATAAAATAACCGAGTTCCATCGCAACGACCTAGTACAATTTTGCATTATTATTTTGGGTTTTTATTAATTTAATAAAAAAACACTACACCGATTTTGATAAAATTTATATGGGACCAACTCGGAAGCATATTATCGAAAAAAAAACATAAAAATTAGTTCAAAACCCACACACACACACACACACACACACACACACACACCCACACACACACACATACAAAACATACAGTCGAATTGAGAACCACCTCTTTTTTGGGAGTCGGTAAAAATAAGTTGAAGCACAGTTATTTATTTATACCCAAGTCTTATCTAAATAAAAAGTTCGTACTACTGGGAATTTTTTGCCACAGTTGGTAAGCCCTTGGTAAATGACGATTATACCGAAGATAAAAGCGGGCTTACCAAGGATTCCCAACGCAACGGAAAACTGGTCATCTTACCTCCATGCCGGAACACAACCGCCTCCGTGGCGTAATGGTTTCCTCACGATGTTTTGCTTTAAAAGTCCAATATAGTCATATAATAATACCGCCTCTGAGGCTTAATGGTAAGTCCAGTCGCTTCTTATCAGGAGATCGTCGGTTTGATTCCCGGTGGGGTCAACGTGTAAAACTTAGTTTGGTTGGTAGTAGGCCAATTTATGAGCCCGCCTGGCTAGCTACCACCATCTTATCTTAATCTTGCCGCCAAACATCAGTGTTAACAATATTGATGTGTTCCGGCTTGAAGATAAGATAAGCCAGTTTTCCATTGCGTTGGGGAATCTTGGTAAGCCCGCTTCTAACAGGTGATATATTGCTAAGGGCTTACCAATTGTGAATATAAAAAAACAACACTGCTGTAAACCAAGATCCCACCACCCAAATTGAGCCTTTTAAAGCTAGACCCCGCCAGGAATCAAACCGACGATCTCCTGATAAGAAGCGAGTGGACTTACTATTAAGCCTCAGAGGCGGTATTATATGACTATATTTGACTTTTAAAGCAAAACATCGTGAGGAAACCTGCACATTTAATTCCAGATGTGTATGAAGGTCGCGTTGCACACGTCCGTAGGTGTAAATCGAAATGCCCTACACGTGACCGCGGGTGATGCTAAGTGCAACACCAGACAACCACCGTCTATCCCTTGGATAGCACAGTTAACTGTGCCACCGATAAGAGAGAGAGAGTAGACTTTTATAACAGTGAACAAACAGAACCATTCCACTATAAAGTTGGTACACGATACCATAAACTTTAGGGTTTTTTAACTACGTCAGGGTTTTGAAGAATAAAGGTAGCTTCAAAGCGAAGCGATGTAAAACTATATGTAATATGAAATTTTTCAGTACACTTGTTACATAACTGAGGATTGTTCATCATCAGCTCATATTACGTCCCCACCGAGGGCTTCGAGCCTACCCCGAATTAGGGCGATCGGGCCTTAGTCGACCACGCGGGCCCAGTGCGGGTTGGTCGACTTCACACACAACCTTCGACACACGCCTGCGCAGAAACTGAGGATTAGATGATATATTTTGTGTACCAAGGGCTCAATATAAACATTTGTTACACCAGCCTTCCTGCAAAACAAAAACAAAAAAAAAACAAAAATATAAGAAGTGGTCCTCTAAATTACCAGGTCATCAGCGACTATTTGTGGGCGTCTAAAACTATAGTTTTGAGATTTAGGTGAGATACATGAGTAGACTAGGTCAAGGTGGGGTCTAGGTGGGGCAAGGTCGGCTGGTTAGGTAGCGAAAAGCGAAGCGACGATCTGTTAGGTTTGATTTTTAAATCAACGCGCGAGCTGAGCGAGCACAGCGAGCGTGCCCCGACAGCGGCCGGTGAAACGCCGGAACTAACTTCGCTCGTTGTCCTGGGTTGCGGTGCTTAGTCACAATAACTGCTTCTGAGTCATAACTCAATCTTTTTTCGTAATATTTGGTCGGCAAAACAGTACTTTTAGATACTTTTGGTGTTGGCTAACCTAGTAATGTAGAGAACAACTTAGTTTTTTTAAGTTTGGCTAATCTAGTAATGTAGTGAACAAAATTGTTTTTTTTTTGATGATGGCTAACCTAGTAATTTAGAGATAAACTTAGTTTTTAGAAGACAAAAATGCTATTAAGAAGATGACGCGTTAACAAGCACCCAAAGAAATACTTAATGAGCTTCCCGTTGACATACAAAAAATGACCATGACCGGGAGTAGAGTCCGAGCTAGACCGATTTTTCCCCTCCCAAATACCTATATAGCAATTTTAATCAAAATTGTTACAGCGTTTTTCAAGATTTTGAAACATATAATATTAACGCAAAAAAAATGTGTTACGGACAATAGAGTTCCTTTAAAAGGACATCAAGGTGGCGTGAAATCGTCATTTTTTTTTATTACTCGGAAATAATTTCGCATTGTATTCTTAGTCGGTTACAAATTTTAATTTCAAATTCACATCTCCCACATGAATGCTAGCACTAATAATAGAAACTTTATAAAGCTACCCTATGGTCACTTTTATAGGAGATTTTACGCCACATTTTACGGTGAGCCTTAAAGTTTTAGTTTAATATCTCAACTGCATATGGTTGTCTATATTCGGGTCATGTTACGTCCAAATATAGTATAGATTTTTTACTTTTAATTAGTATTGTAATCGCGAAAAAAATATCTTGATAATGTGTTCTATATCATTAACACACGCCGAAAAACCGAACATCTCAATTCCGTCCGTTCGTGCGTGCGTCCGTGCGTCACGCTTGGCTCTAAGGTTTCGACCATAAATAAAAAAAAATGGGCAAAGCTCTGGAGGCTAAATTTTTAGTCCGATTGGGACCAAATTTAGAACTTAAGAGCTTTAACTCATCGTAGGATTATCAAAAGTTTCTTCGTACCCTCAAACCGAAGAGTAGCTGCCATACAACAAAAACTGGATGATTTTTTTCTCTCAAAAACGGCTCAACGATTTTGATGAAACTTTGCACGTCGTAATTGCTTATGTTTGTATATTACATAGTAATACTTATATATGTTACTTCATACACATCTGTAATCAGATGTGCAGGTTTCCTCACGATGTTTTCCTTCACCGTTATAGCAATCGGTAAGTATATGTACGTAAATTGCAAAAAACTCATTGGTACATTGGCCATCCGGATTTGAACCCCCGGACCAAATCCGGATGGCCAATGTACCAATGAGTTTTTTTTAGGAGGACCGAGTCGTTACCGGTTGAGCCGCCGACGCTTTTCGGAGAAGAGATAAGAGAGAGATTACTCAATGGAAGTACTTCAACAATACCTTTGGACTGATGTTTCATCAGCGACAATTAAGGTATAAGATATCGTACTGTCATTGGTGTACATAGTCAGAAAGACGTGGTGTTCCAAGAACTACACGAAACTCGCTGCCGTTGCAACAATCATCTGACAAGATGCTTTGGCCAGTTAATGCTAACAATTAAAGACACAGGCGTTCTAATGCGTGGCACGTGTACCAACCTGCAATCGAATCTTTCTCCAAACCAGGGTGTAGCTCCAAGCTAGGGAACACCTCACGACATCCTAAGCGATACAATAAACCAAGAGTTTGTTTCACGTCCAAGCACATACATAATCAGACCGGGTCGCATACGCCTCCCCACTCCGTCGCCTATCGGATTTATGGAAATCGCTCTAAAATCGTTACTTTTTTATCCACAATTGATAATCTCTTGGCATCATCTCATCTGATGGTAAGTGTCGATGATGCTGAAGACGGAAGCGGGCTTACCAAGATTCCTTTTGAGATTTCATTTTAAAACGAGACAACTGTACTACAATGAAACTTTCTATTTTATTTTGGCTATGGCTTCAAAAATTCAATATATGATTATGAGAAAATTTCAATGTATTTTTATTTATTTCATGGTCGTAGAAAAAGTATTGGATGCCACTGCACGAAATTGGCCATTGTAACACTCGTGCTGTCTATCGTGTCATGTCATGTTACAATGGCTCTCAATACTTGACAGTGGCATAACTAACTTTTTCAACGTTTCCTATGTTTTAATTATTTTACAGTTCTGCTGCTGGGCTCAGCACTCGCCCACCCGGTGCCGGACCCTCAGTGCCCGTGCCCGTGCCCGTGCCCCTGCCCGTGCCCGTGCCCGCAGCCGTGCGATCCGTGTAGTGGCTGCGACCCGTCCGCCATCGACGTGCAGCCCTGCAACCCAAACCAACCGCCTGTGCAGTACTTGCAGGGCCAGGCGCCCCAGGGTAACTCAGCATCGTTTTGACGTTACAACGTCTAATAAATCGATGGACGCCGCCTGCACGCACGAAAAAGGATGACTCATTGTCCCGTTACGTTATGACGTTGTCACGTCAAACTATCGTCCGTAAACCGACTTTACAGACAACCATTTTTTTAACAATTCATCGATAACATAAGTATCAGCCCAAAGACATTAACTTCTAAACAAAGGTCTCTCCTAAGGATTTTCACAACGACTGGTCTTGCACTACCCACAGCCAGCGGCTCCCCACGGTCTCTGCTAGGTGAGCTTGTCTACGCTACGTCTGCTAGTACGCTGTCACAACTCTAGAACTTTATTGCCTGAACGGCCTTCCGTTTTACGAGCTATTAATGCCATTAGCAATTCTCTGCATAATACTGTCACCACGTGCTCTACAAAATGTAAATAACGATAGCAATACGGTCTTACTACACTTGTTCTACTTGCAACTTTCAAGAGCGTAGCGTGCCTCTTGGTTACCATAGCATAGCAAGAATAGGCATGCGTGTCTCTCTCTCTCTCTCTCTATTTCTAATCTGTTAGAGAGAAAGGGAAGGAGTGAAGCATGTATTGAGACATGCGCTATGGGTAGTTGAATTTGGACGTTAAAGCGCATGTGATTACAGCCATTACAAAGACTAGTGATGAGCTGTATAGAGGCGTTTTCTGGCATTCTGAGCTGTATCTACTACTTTTTACACCTATTATTACTCAATGGAAGTAATTGGTACCTATTGGCCGTCCGGATTTGAACCTGCGATCTCTGGTTAGGAGGACCGTGTCGTTACCGGTTGAGCCACCGACGCTTTGGAGAGAAGAGATAAGAGAGAGATTACTCAATGGAAGTACTTTGACAAAACCTTTGGACTGACGTATCATCAGCGACATATATGGTATAAGATATCGTACTGCCATTGGTCTACATAGTCAGAAAGATGTGGTGTTCCAAGAACTACACGAAACCCGTTGCCGTTGCAACAATCATCTGACAAGATGCCTTGGGCAGTTAGTACTTACAATTAAAGACACAGGCGTTCTAATGCGTGGCGCGTGTACCAATCTGCGATCGTATCCTTCTCCAAACCAGGGTGTGGCTCCAAGCTAGGGAACACCTCACGAAGTTCTAAGCGATACAATAAACCAAGAGTTTGTTTCACATCCAGGCACATACATAATCAGACCGGGTCGCATACGCTTCTCCGCTCCATCGCCTATAATCGTCCGCCCCGGTCAGATCCAGCCTGGTTGTCCAGCCAATATCTGGATACGACCAGCGACAATTCAGCCGCCGCCATTGCAGCCGATCCTGGTCCGCCCACCACCAGTGCACCCGCCCAATCCAGCACCAATAGTTGTGCGACCGGCACCCATCCAGCCACCGGTGCCATCACCCATAGTTGTGAGACCAGCACCAGTGCTGCCCCCAAGGCCTGCACCGATTAGAGTGAGTATCTTCAATAGCTTGATGTGTTTTGTGGTCGCGTTCAATGACCTTCTATACCTGTCCTCGGTCGTTGGACGCGTTGCACAAGCCCGTACATTCGCAATGGACACGTTATCGCGGTTTCATATCGATTTCTTCATCATCATATCAACCGAAGGACGTCCACTTCTGTACATAGGCCTCCCCCCAAGGATTTCCACGACGACCGGTTCTGCACTGCCCGCATTCAGCGGCTTCCCGCGACCTTTACCAGGTCATCGGTCCAGTCGATTTATTTAATTAAAATTAGTTGACAGATTTTTTCAAAATACCAACCTGTCATTCAAAATTATAAATCATTATATCAGCTCATATGCGTCTCCACCGAGGGGTTCGAGCCTACCCTGAATTAGGGTAATCGGGCCTTCGTTGACTTCACACACAATTTTCGAGTTTCGGCGCATGCGTGTGTAGGTTTCCTCACGATGTTTTCCACCGTATCGCAATTCGAAAACACATTGGTACGTAGTAGGATTCGAACGAAGACCTGGCCGTCCAGATTTGAACCCGGGACCTCAGGTTAGGAGGGCCGAGTCGTTACCGATTGAGCCACTGACTTTATTATTTACGGATATTTTGTACAGGGCTTCTGCTCATGATTCTGAATAGGTATGCCCAAGAAACTTGTGGTATAATCGCAAAAAATAATTGGGCCTATCAAACCAGTTAATGAACTGATCAGTGATCAGCCAACTTAGTATTTTTTTAATTCCATAATTGATGAGCCCTTGGCATCATCTCACCTGATGGTAAGTGACGATGATGCCGAAGATGGAAGCGGGCTTACCATAATTCCCCAACGCAATGGGGATCTGGCTATCTTATTTAAAGCTGGAACACATCAGTGCTGTAAACACTGATGTTTGGTGGAAAGACTTAGATAAGATGGTGGTAGCTAGCCAGGTGGGCTTAGAAAATGCCCTACCACCAACCAAACCGCTTGCGGATCGCGCACTGCGCACCCTCGAAAAGTCATAGAAACGTTGTCCACGCGGGTGAAGCCGCGGAAAACAGCTAGTTTATAATATTAGTAAGGATAACTTACATACTGGTCGAATTGATAGCCTCCTTTTTTAAGGTTGGTAAAAAATAATAAGTTTTTTTATTTTTGCATCACCACGCCGGCACACCGATAAGTATACGATTCACAGTGGCTGTGTTCGTTTGTATGCATTCCAGACAGGTCGGCTGCCCCATTTTAAAACACAGTAACTGCCAAATTTTTATACCACATTTTTTGGTATTATTGCATTTTTCATTACTTTTAGGACTTAATTTAAAGTATTTTTTATGCCAAATATTTTTATTACAGTATTTTCTGTCCATAGATCATTTTTTTTATCAATTTGGCACGCACTTTTATTAATAAGGCAAATTAAAAAAAAACGAGACCTACAGTACTCGCATATGATGTGTAACATGTGACAAAATACTTATGAAATTAATTAATTATCGGGTCGTACATTCACGGGCCGACCCTTCGAATAGTAGTATGTCATCTTTGCCTTTGCCATCACACTAGGCGGTATGGCTATGACAACCTTAGTTTTCGAGAATTAAAAAACGTTCGCATTTCCTGTTACACATTTCCGTCCCATTTCACGAAATCACTCCCACAAATTGCAGGAAAGCAAGAGCAAAAATGTTACACATCAAAAAAAACTGAGAATTGTCAGTTACTGGGTTTTCAAATTGGGCAGCCGAGGTGTTCACATGAATAATGTACGATTCAGTATGATTTCCTGTGAAAATTTCTTTTAACATCAAACACTCCTAAAAGTATTATTTTGCACTGTCTTCCCTAATACACTGTTTTTACCGTACAGAACTTGTATGAATTGTTTAATATAAACGAGAGAACATTATTCTTCAAGCTAAATGTATGCGCGACTCCACCAAAAAATGTTCATTGGTTCATCCAGATGTTTCCCGAGGGACACGTTCTTCATAATATCTAAATTATATCGTTTTATGTTGATCACAGGTACAACCACCATGCATCCAACCACCGTGTCCTGATGCTCTCGTCGTGCGGCCACCCAGGATCCTGGTACCAGTGGCACCGACCATAGCTTTCCAACCCGCCCCACCATGCAACTTTAGGACATGCGGTTGTGCACAAATCTGCGTGTTCCGTCAGCAGCCATGTCCGTGCCCGTGCCCTTGCCCTTGCCCGTGCCCTTGCCCTTGCCCGTGTCCACCACCTTGTCCATGCCCGCAACCATGCCCGTGCCCATACCCGCAACCATGCCCATGTCCGTGCCCACCACCGTGCCCTTGCCCATGCCCGTGCCCATGTCCATGCCCACCACCATGCCCACCGCCGTGTCCTTGCCCATGCCCACCACCGTGCCCACCTCCGTGTCCGTGCCCATGTCCACCACCGTGCCCGCCGCCATGTCCGTGCCCAGATCCGTGCCCATGTCCGTGCCCAGATCCGTGCCCATGTCCGTGCCCAGATCCATGCCCAGATCCGTGCCCATGTCCGTGCCCAGACCCCTGCCCAGATCCGTGCCAATGCCAGCCTGACCCATGCCAAAACTCTTACTAACAATATTAATCCAACTAACCAATTCAAAATGATATTAATTATATAATTTGTATTTGTGTATAGTATTTTAGTATATTTTAAAGCTACGTTTGTAAGTGTTGCGAGTGATTGAAATAAAAGTACGGGTATTTTTGAGCATTTGAATGTTGAGTTTTCTTTCTTTTCGATTTGTTATTTAAACGATACTTCAAGATTAGACACAAAACCTGTCACATCTTCACAATAACGAACAACAAAATAAAACAAGAAATCAAATAAATACATTTTATTTAGCCAATTAGATACATATTTTACATAAAACATTATAAAGATATAGATAATACATTTATCTGCGTTGTACAAAATAATTTTGAAATATTATATAATACCATATTCATTTTTTTTTCAATCCAGGCATGCTTGGGATTAACTAAAATATATTTTTAAATTTTATCACATTACTACATAAGAAATCAAACTTAAAGAAGAAGAAAAAAAATGTTTTTTATTGTATATATGTTGAGATCGCTGAATAATTTTGAGAAGCCTGCCCGAAGCTTTTTTTTGCTTGCTTAACAATTAAAGTTAAATATTGAGAGACCAACTGGAGCCGTTTTAAATGCCATACCGCACGAAGTCTTGGTTGTTGTGATAGGTGTTAGTGACGTGGTTCACTTTAAGGAGCCCCGAGGAGCTGGAGTCAGCTGTTGAGCAGTAACCGTTGGAAGTATGGCTATTTATAAAAAAGGATAACCCATCATACCAAGACCGCCGTAGCCTAGATTCGGGGCGCTCTCACACACCGTAGTCTGGCCGAGACCCCCAATACCCACAGGCATACCCAGACCTCCATAACCTAGCCCCGGGAAGCCCATACCTAAATTAGGTGCGGATTCACACACAGTAGTCTGACCCAAACCGCCATAACCCAAACCTAATGGCAGACCCAGTCCTCCGAGACCCATTCCCATTCCAAGCCCCAAGTTGGGCACAGATTCACACACAGTTGCAGTTGGCACACCCATATTGTATGGCAGACCAAGTCCGGCAAAACCACCAAGGCCGCCTAGACCAAGACCGTAGTTGGGGTAGGATTCACACACAGTCGTGCTTGGCAGGCCAAGATTCAATGGCAGGCCACAACCATATCCTCCCAAGCCCAATCCACCTAATCCGGCCAATCCACCCAATCCTCCTAATCCACCCAATGCACCCAACCCTCCCAGTCCACCCAATCCACCGAATCCACCCAAACCTAACCCTCCGAGACCAAGATTTGGCAGCGATTCACAGACCGTCGTCTGACCCAATCCCATTGGCAGACCCACACCCATACCCAGGCCAAGACCGTAATTGGGTACGGATTCACAGACGGTAGAAGTGCCAAGGCCAGGAATGCCCATGCCCAGTCCTGGGAAACCAAGTCCGGGGAAACCGTATCCCAGGTTAGGAGTCGACTCGCAGACCGTGGTGGCGCCGAGACCAGGCAGAGCGTACCCTAGATTTGGGGCAGATTCGCAGAGAGTGGTCTGCCCCAAAGGGTTGGCGGCGCCCAGCGCCAGGAGGGCTGTAAACAATGATGGATTTTTTAAGTCAAAGGCGATGCTGTTATTTCGCAATTATTTGTGACTAGCTGTTTCCCGCGGCTTCATCCGCGTGGACAACGTTTCTATGACTTTTCGAGGGTGCGCAGTGCACCAGCCGCTTGCGGCTCGCGAGCGTGAAATAAGTAGCCTATGTGTTAATCCAGATCCTAATATGTCTACCTACCAAATTTCAGCCAGATCCGTTTAGTGGTTTTTGCGTGAAGAAGTAACAAACATACACACTCACACACTTTCGCCTTTATAATATAATAAGTGTGATTAATATGTTATGATATCAGTGACAGGCTAAATTTCAAGTTTGTAAATTATTAAGAACATGTATTTAGGTGTACTGTAAGTGTAAATAAATAAATAAAAATAAATAAAAGCAGTACATGCATGATGCAGTCCAGTGAAATATGAAGTTCATTTAATTATTTAAATTTTAAGTTATATTTTCGGATTTACATTTCGTAACATATGTGTTTCTTAGTATCTCCTTAAATTTTATCTGCGAAAATTCGTCATTAGCCTCTGGCTAGATACTTATGGCATGTTCTCATGTTTGTATAATAGCAGTAATTTTTCCAAACACAATGAGATAAAAATAAAATAAGTAAATAAATAGCTGTTGGCAGCCTTTTTTTATCCACAATTGGTAAGTCCTTGGCATCATCTCACCTGATGGTAAGTCACGATGATGCCGAAGATGGAAGCGGGCTTACCAAGATTCCTCAACGCAATGACGATCTGGCTATCTTATCTTCAAGCCGGAACACATTAATGCCTCAACACTAATATTTGGAGGCAAAACTTAGATAAAGGGTGGTAGCTAGCCAGGCGGGCTATGAAAATGCTCTACTACCAACCAAACCGAGTCTTACGGGGCCGGGAATCGAACCCGCGACCTCCTTGTGTGAAGCGAATGGACTAACTATTACGCCACGGAGGCGTTTATATGTCATTATACGTGTTACCCTTTGGTATCTCTACAAAAAAATTGATTATGTTAATGACAATGATATGTTTTGATGTTATTGATTCTCCAGCAAACACTCTAACCTGAGATTGTTATCTAAATAATCACATTACTTATAAAAGACTAAGGCTTTTTCTTACTATTTAAAAGTATGTGTAAACATACATTTAAAATAAATATTTTGGAATGTTGGAGATGTAAATTTAATCTTCCTTAAATTTTGATACGATGTAAGACTGTATTTTTAAAAAACTGTATTTTAAAAGTACGGCTCCGAGCGACGGTGGCGCAAAGGCTAGGTCCGCTACCGTCTGTCCGGGAGGTCGTGGTTCGATTCCTGCCACGTACCATTTCGATTTCATATGTACGTTTATCCGAAGCTATTACGGTGAAGGAAAACATCGTGAGGAAACTTGCACACGCCTGCGAAGAAACTCATAGTTTGTGTGTGAAGCCGACCAACCAGCACTGGGCTCGAGTGTTCGACTAAGGCCTGATCGCGCTATATTCAGGGTAGACTGGAGCCCTTTGGTGAGGACGTATAAGTGACGTCATCCTGAATCCAATGTGTGTATGGGATGCGACGTGCGTCACAACAGATGACGTTTGTGACAGTAAAGTTCTCGAGTTGTGACCGCGCACCGGAAAACGTAGCGTACGCAGGCCTCCCACTCGGTCGACCGATGACCTGGTGAAAGTCGCGGGAAGCCGCTGGATGCGAGGAAATTCTTTGCCTGTGTCCAGCGGTGGACGTCCTTCGGCTGATATGATGATGATGATCTACTTATAATCTTAATGTGTAGTTCCCCTGACGTAAAATTTAAAAATTTCAGCCTACGCTACGTTTTCCAGTGCGTGGATTCCATTCTAGAACTTTACTACCCCTGTTCTACGAGCTATGTGCCACGCCCAATGCCACTTAAGTTTGGACCACTTTAAAGATACCCAACATGAGGGAGTGTGTGGGTTATTTTTTTCATGCCCTCTTTTACTTGTATGTGTGGCCAGTAGTAGACAAAAAGTGAAAAAAGATATGCCACGATTATCATTGCATGTTCAAACGATTTTAAAAAAGGCGGAGGTTTTAAATTGGACAGGTTTTTTTTATGAGGGTATACGAGTCAGTCGCCCTGATTCGGGGTAGGCTCGAGCCCCTCGGTGGGGACGTATATGAGCTGTTAAAATAAATACGAGTCAGTATATCTTACGCTTGAGTATGAGTTTTTCAAAAACTTACGTACATACTTACCGATTGCTTTAACGGTGAAGGAAAACATCGTGAGGAAACCTGCACACGCCTGCGAAGAAACTCGAAGGTTGTGTGTGAAGTCGACCAACCCGCACTGGGCCCGCGTGGTCGACTAAGGCCTAATCGCCCTGATTCAGGGTAGGCTCGAGCCCCTCGGTGGGGACGTATATGAGCTGTAATGAAATATCTTACGCTAAACGCGTTGCCGATTGTGAACCGATTTTAGGGATTATTTCTTAAGATTCCATAGTTAAACTAGGGACCCTTATACATTCGCCTTGTCCGTCTGTGTGTTCTTCTCGGTATGTCACAAAGTTTCACTCAAAGACTAGGTATTACATCTTTATAGCTGAAACTTGAAATGGTAAAACAAATGTGTAACACCTATAATAATATGGAATTATACAACTGAAGGTCTACCAGGATCTTTTTTTTGATGTGATTTCTTTACAAGTACTGGGTTTAGCGTAGAACATATTTTCGATGATTTGTTTGTTTGCAAAATATTACGTTTTAGCACACCCTGGACACTTCATACAACGGGCCAGAAATGACATTTAAAAAAAAAGAATAACGGAACAAACAAAATGGCGGTGAAATCCTAAACGTTCGACAACCAAACTGTAACCAATCTGGGTGACTAGGGGGTGAGGTCGCAATCTAGAAAGTGGCAGGGAGCGTCCATACTGTATGTTAGTACTAATATATATTCTTTGGTTTTAGTATTCACCTTTGTTTGGAATCAAACTTCGCTTTAGAACGTTTCAACAAATAGTTCCTTTGCCGTTATGTTGGCTAACCTGTCTTTTCTATGCATGATGAGCCAACATGACGTCATTGGAACTTGTTTCAGAAAAATTTAGACTGGTTTTAAACCCCCATTTTCGTTTTTTATAAACTAATACTTGGGTATTTTTTATGGAAAAAAAATATGTTTCGAAGTATCTTACCAAGGAAGACTATTCCGGTTCTGGTGGCCATGTCGGTTGTTCGCTTTTGGTCTGTGCTCCGAAGACGGTTCGTCTCATTTTTATAGTGAAATCCCACGAAAAAACTAATTTTCTCTGTTGACATTCTACTCATCTATCACGCCTTGCACGAGAAAATCAATTTTCAAATGTTTAATTTTAAAAAATTAATGAAACCATTTTGGTTGGCACCTGTTCCTTCGAGTACAGACGTGATCCTAATTACATAAAATTAGATACTCTTTTTAAGTAGTAGTCGGTTAAAATAATTAGAAGTCTATGGCACTTTTGCATGAAGACGATTCGAATGATACCTCAGTACTTAATTTAAAATAATTGAAAACTAATAACTTAATGTAAATTAAAACCGGCCAAGTGCGAGTCAGAACGGCACACAAAGGGTTCCGTACCATCATACTAATGGCGCTAGTACAAAGAGTTCCGTACCATCATACTAGATGGCGCTAGTTTCTTCACCTTTAAAAAAACACGTTTTTTTGTATGGAGACCCCCTTATTTTTTCACTCTTTCTAATTTTTTGTATTTGCTGTTATAGCGGCAACAGAAATACATCATCTGTGAAAATTTCAACTGTCTAGCTAGCACGGTTCATGAAATACAGCCTGGTGACGGACGGACGGACGGACAGCGAAGTCATAGTAATATGGTCCCTTTTTTACTCTTTGGGTACGGAACCCTAAAAAAAGATTTCCATCGCTACAACTTAGTACAATTTTGCATTATTATTTTTGGTTTTTGGTAATTTTCTAAAAAAAAGTACTGCACCTATTTTGTTTAAATTTATATGGGACCAATATGGAAGCATTCTGCGAAATTATCGCGTAATACACACACACACACACACACACACACACACACACAAAACATACAGTCGAATTGAGAATCTCCACCTTTTTGTAAGCTCGTTTGAAAATACCCCCTCTTCGGTGGGTGGGAGTCATACTTAACATCGTTTACAATCCTCACACGTCTCCACTACTGGGGAACTGGGGTACTGGGGCAAGGATCTCTTCCCAAGCTCGGGTAGGCTAGGCCACACTCCACACACGGGGGCTATGTCCAGGTTGGTGAAGGTTGTGCTGCTAGTGGCGAACCCCCCTAAAGTTTTTCAAGCTGCCCATAGGGCATCAGTCACGGCTTAGCGAGTGCCATCTAGTGGTAGCAACTGGTACTCACGGCTTAACGTGACTCAAGATAAATGCCACTAACATTCCCTCTCGTATATCTACCAGATACGCTAGAACTACCACGATTATGATATAGCGTCCCCACTCACCTACCCTATAGGGCATAACAGTGAGGGCCGCTATTCCTGCCAGCACCATAAGGCGAAGGCAAGGACCAGTTACGGTAGGTCTTGCCGCCAAGACGCTTGTCCCGGTACCCTGCAAGACGAGTGCCTCGTGGAAGAGAACCACTACCTACTGTTCAGGTAGGTCCCGGAGCTGTAGGCACGCTCACCTCATGCCACTAACAGTCAAACCCATCCAGGTAATGACCGTGCTTTCGGCAGTTAACCTGCGTGATCACCATACAAGTCATTTACCATAAAATTAACATGAAGTTATCTCCATATTTATAGGAAGCCGCTGGATGCGGGCAGCGCAGGACTGGTCGTCGTGGTAATCCTTGGGGGAGGCCTTTGTCCAGCAGTGGAAGTCTTTCCGCTGATATGATGATAAAGAATTTGCATTTGCTCATTTAAAAAAAAATAGTATTGGTACCTATTTTTTTTACTTTAAGTTCTAGAAAAGTTAGAGGGTGAACATACAAAAGCATCACTTCAAAGCTCAATATTTTGTAAATTTAATTTAAGTCCACTTTATTTTTTTATAATGTTCACTTCATTTTCTATTTCTGGCTAAAATAATTATTACATCTGTGCATTAAAGGGATTTGAACATTTTTGTATGGGAACGTGTAATAGTGACAAAAACGTACATACATTATGATAAACACCTTTAGGCGCACGATTGAACCTACACTTTTTGATGGGGAATTCAAACCGAAAATACAGCAAAACATTTTGGCCGAAAGCGTCACGTCGATGCTGAGATATTTGAAGTTGGAAGTTGTCAAAACTCTTGAATCATTTCTCTCAAAATATCTCAGCAACGTGAAGCTTAAGGTCAAAATTTAATAATATATTTTCGGTTTACATTTACACTAGCTTTTGCCCGTGGCTTCGCTCGCGTGGACATCGTCTTTGAATCAGTGGTGCGCGAGCCGCGAGCGATGCGCGAGTGTGGACATGAGTTTCTTTCAGATCCCTCACAACCATATCGGGCCATTCTGATTAGCAGTCTATGTCACTTCCAAAAATCACTTCAATCTGTTGCTCCGTTATGACGCCAACGTGCGCGAGTATAGAGATGAATTTTCCGCAGATCCCTCGGGGCCTATGTTAGGATATGCTAATTAGTAAATTATGTAATTTTCCACCCCCTTAACCATCTTTGTGCAACAAATCACACCAATCCATTGTTCCGTTGTGATTTTAAAAAATTAACCAAAAAAAAGAGTATTTTGTCAATTCCGTCAGGAACTGCATCGCACTATGCTATATTCACAGGATAAAAAGCATATCCTAGGCTATCTGCATGCCAAATTTCATCAAGATTGGTCGAGGTGTTGAATCGTGAAAAGGAAACGAACAAACAAACAAACACCTTTTTACATTTTCACATCGCCTATTCAAAAATATAGGTTCAATCGTGCGCCCAAAATATGATTCAAAAAAATATAAGTTCGAGAACATAATATATTTGCACTCTAACAAAAAGCAAATTTATTTATTGCTGTAGTTCTAATTACTATTAGATCAGTACATATGAAACTGATTAATTTCTCTGCTATTGCAGAGATAATACAGACAGATCGACGGATGGACGGACATGAGTTCCGTTTTTTAATTTTAATTTGTATAACATTGGGTAAATTGACATATTTGATTTAATTTTGATTCATTTATTTTGATATATATTATATTTCTTGACATTATTTTTGACATTTTTATCAATGTGTTTTATTTATATTTATATTTATAGGTCTGTAATCTACCAAATTTAAGAAATATTTATATATTAAGTTACGACTGTTTGTTTCTCAATAAAATAAAATAAAATAAAAATAATTTTCTTTTGATTATCTTTTATTGTTTGTCTTTTATACTTTTATAATTTATGATTATTCCGACGATCATTATTATCCTTTGACAAATTATTTCATAAAATTTATTGTAATATGATATTGATAATATGAAATAAATAAATCTTGTCTAATCTAACTACAATTTTCGCTCCGGTACCCTAAAAGTAAGTGATATAATGTTCCACCAAGTATCTACAATCAAAAGTATACACACAGTATTCATCATAATACCAGCCAAAAGACGTACACTACTGAATAAAAGTCTTCCTGAATTTCCACTGCCCACATCCAGCAGCTTCCCGTGACCTTCGACATGTCATCGGTTTCCCACTGAGTGGAGGGCCTTCCTAAGTTACGCCTTCCGAGGCACATTCGCCACTCCAGAACTTCACTAGGTACCGTTGAAGGCCGTCCTTTCTACGAGCTTGTAACAACATTGTATGAAAGGGCCAACTTTTTACGATTATGCCAAGGGTTTACCAATTGTGAATAAGAAATTGAGCAAACCAAAATTTGTGTCATTTGAAGGACAACCAGAGAGTTTGCGATAGTAACGAAATTAATTACCCTATATGCCGCAAGTAAAAAAGGCTATTTTGAACCCTATAAATGTTACGTTAGATTTCAGTAAGAACCGCACACAAAGAGTACCCATACTAGATTTCGCTAGTTTCTTCACGTTTAAAAAAAACACGTTTAAATGTATGTATTATTTTATTTTTTCACTTTTTCTAATTTTTAGTATTTGCTGTTATAGCAGCAACAAAAATACATCATCTGTGAAAATTAAGACTGTCTAGCTATCACGATTCATGAAATACAGACTGGCGACAGACAGACCCACGGACGGACAGTGAAGTCTTTGTGATAGGGTCCCGTTTTTGCCCTTTGGGTACGGAACCCTAAAACCGGCCAAGTGTGAATCAGGCTCGTGCAACGAGGGCTCCGTACCATCACACCTCTCCTCACGCGTACAGCAAAGAGACCTATTCCTTTTAGTCTTTGTTGTTTGTTAGTAAATCCCTCATAATAACTGATATTCTGTGAAAATTTTTTCCGGCTACCTATTGTCACAGTATTATGATATTGCTTACAGTAGCGCAGCTTACCTAACTTAACTAACTTACCATTAATGTTGCACGACGCCGCCACCGGCGTAGGTACTAGCATACTAGCGTGCCCCGCCGGCCGCTGCCCCGCAAGTACCCTTCCCGATGCTCTGCGTAAGTACATTCGTTGCGCTACTGTAAGCCGCTATATTGTAACACTGTGCTATTGTGGTTCAAAATATATATTTAAAAATTTGGACAGACGGACGGACAGACAACGTAAGGTCACTTATAATTTTAATAAATATATTTTTAAATATTATTTATGCGAGCAAAGCCACCGGCTAGAGATTGTCGAAAAACTTCATCAAATTCGACATGCATTTATTCTTCATTTAAAATCACGTTTTTCAGTGCCAAATTGTTTTATAAAAGTTGAAAATTCTGTAACTGTTTAATACAGGTCGCTATCAAGATAATTTTTAAATTCATCACTGATTTTATTTATCAAACATGCCTTGATTGAACATTGTGAAGTATAAAACAAAAATGTTAGTCAAGCGTCTCGCATTACGATCATTTAATAAGTGGCTTTTAATGCTGCCGTTTGGAGACTCAGTGTGTCAACGTGAAACATTTCGACAAAAAGTAGTACAAATGTCAAAAAAATAGTAAAAAAAAATTACAGAAAATGTATCTTCGATTAATTTTGGCTGTTTTCATAGGTGGGTCAATCTCCAAAAACATGTTGTTTTAGTAATAGCAAGTCGAAAAACTAATTTAAAAATAGTTTTTTTTAAAGCAACATATTTTTTCATTAAATAATTCAGATTTTTTTTTTAATTTTTTTATTTACAATTGGTGAACCCTTGACAACATCTCACCTGGTGGTAAGTGACGATGTTGCCGAAGATGGAAGCGGGTTTACCAAGATTCCCCAACGTAATGGGGATCTGGCTATCTTATCTTCATGCCGGAACACACTAATGATATCAACATTGATATTTGGCGGCAAGACTTAGATAAGATGGTGGTATCTAAGTAAGTACCTATAACGATTAAATTGAAGTCAGCCACATACAAGCCTTGATGATTTTTTTTATTTATGACTATCTGATGCCCGCGGCTTCGCCCCGTGTATGTCGAGTGTGCGCGGTTTTTTTCTTCCGAAAAACCTTATTCGCCCTATAACAAAAATTTTAATACATTAATTAGAATAGCTTATTTTTGTAAGCCACAGTGAGCTTATTTTTATAAGCCACTGTAAGTTTATTTTTGTAATTCACAGTAAGCTTATTTTTTTGTCAAACTTTATTTACGAACCTATGTGCCCCAGTAGGTACTTATCGCAGATCGATCCTGCCTTTGGAAACTCGTGACTGAATTCAAACAGTTTGGGGTGGGTTGAAATCGGGCCCACTACCACTAGTTTAAAAAAATATATAAATGTAACTTGCACGGTCTAAGACGTCCTGAAGATAAGGCGTTACATAATGCGTTTTAATATTTCGTCACATAAATTTTAATTTTTTATCTGTTATAGTTTAGCCGCACGAAAAGCTCTCAAAAATCCATGTACTTTATATCACGTACATTACTAAAGACTTTTACAGTTAATGTGTTGAAAAGTAATGACTTATGTAAAACCGATGTGGTTTTTAATAAAATATTGAAACAATTAATCTAACTTAAAACAAAAATAATTACATTGTTTTTATTATAATAACTTTTCGGTCGAGTGCAGTTTAAAAAAATACACTTATATTGTAGCGGCTCATACCAACGGAACACCTAATTTTTATAACAGGAAGAATTATTTAGTTAAGATGATGTTAAATGATCAAACGTTATTTTAAAACTTTTGTACGATAACAAAATTATAAGAAAATAAAAATATTATTAAGCATATTTTAAAATATAATAACAGTTATAAGACTTTCATATTTATTTATTTGAAAGTAAAATTAATTCATGTTATAATAACTTAAATAACTGTTAAGTTTCTTTCTGCATTATGAAAAGAACATCTATTTTAGATTTTTTAGGGTTTATCCGATACAAATCTCTTAAAACTCGAGTTTCCATACAAACGTAGTTCCGCTTTAAAACATAACGTAGATGCCGGTTTGAATACAAACTTTTCAAGTATATTGAGTAGACACATATCGATGTTTGTAATTAGTTTTCGATGTACTGATTATACACATAACTGAAAAAAATAAGACCAGTTTCAAACTTTACGTACAAAACTAATTTAAGCCTTCGTTTAGTTATGTTTAAACTTACTACGATAAAAACTAATTACAAACATCGATATGTCTGTAATCAATATATTTGCAAACTTTGGATTCATTCAACCCGGCTTGTAGTTTTTGTATTAAAGCGGAACTACGTTTGTATGGAAACTCGAGATTAAAACCTTGTCATAGTTTATATGCTACGTATTGTCTGCAACGTCATTTAATATTTTTTTTAAACACGAAACGTGATCGGTTTTTAATTCATTGTTTTTACTCGGATTTTTTTAAAATTTAATATTTTATGGTTTTTGGGGTGACAAATCCAAATCTGAGATTTGATAAAAAAAACCGTGAAAGAACTTTGTAAAAAAATTATAAAATACTGCATTGGTTCAGTAAAGTTATTTCCGTGCGTTATAGTCGTGACCGGGTAAGCCCGTGTGAACTGACCTACTCTTGTTGAGGTCATTAATGACCCATTCAATAAGTCTAATGTATATCTTCTTATGTCATAATATTTTCGTGTCCAAAATGACATTATTTGTTTATATCAATTATTTCATTTCAAGTAATGATCTTTTTTTTTTTTTTATTAAAAATTTGAGTGCGTTTGACTGCAACTGCAACTGTTTAAAATTATTCACAAACTTTGAGATTATGTTATTTAATTACTAATTTATGACCATCGTAAAAAGTGTATATGCACCTATTTTTCATAAAAAAAAAAATCACAATTATTGGTAAGTCCTTGGTATCACCTCACATTTTGTAATTTCTCATTTTAACCCTGAAGGACCCAGGTCATCCAGGTACTAAATAAACTCAAATATAAATATATGATTGTGTAGGGTTAAATTATACAGGATGTAACAAAATTGGTGTAGGTCCCGTTAACTGGGGGTTCTACTCATCATACTCAGCGTCTTTTGTTCGACGACTTTGCTGGAATCGCAAAAAAAAGCTCTTCTAACAAATCGATCAGCTGATCGACCAATTTTGTGCGTTTTGGTATGGAGGAATTTTTTTTTTTTTAAATTGACGTTGAGTTCGTTAGGGAAAGTTGTTTAGTATGATGAGTAGAGCCCCCAGTTAACGGCTCCTACACAAATTTCGTTACACCCTGTATAATTAACCCTTTAAAATTATAATATTCATATTTGAGTTTATTTAGTACCTGGATGACCCGGGTCGTTCAGGGTTAAAATGACAAATTACAAAATGTGAGGTGATACCAAGGGCTTACCAATTGTGAACAAAACAATGTTCCTACCAGTTGTTCAGTTGTCATTCAGTGACATTACATTAAACCTTGATGTGTTTCAGGCACACTAGTTATGTCTACTTCAGCAAGTATAGGTATCGGGGTGGACCCGGATAAGAAGGAGATGCTTTTCCGCTACAACTTCGCACCGCGCACCAAATTCAACTTCCTCGGACAAACTTTTGACGCAGAAGAGTCGCTCGGTGATTTTTTCGAAAACTTCGAGGACTTGCATCCAACAGTTTCAATTAGTCCTTTTGGTTTCTACAATAGTTGGTAAACAAAAATATGATGACAAAAATCGAGTGTAGCTGTGTGGGGGCACAGGGTCGTTGATTTTAACGTGAAACATTTATTCCAGGTCATAACAGCGAGCCGACTACAAAAGCTAAATAATGACACTAAATCCATGTTTCTACGACTAATAGCTTTGTAATTATAAAGGTGAGACAAGCTGCCATTGTCACTCAAACGTGGTCAAATACAGCCTGGCAAAAAAGAGTTTGGAGAAAATGAGGGGTCTTCTTCCACACCTAGTAGTCTTATTCATTCTTAAGTAGTCAGTTTAGCGAAAATAATTGCGAAATTCAATGAAATTTACATTAAAAACGACAACCACTACGCAGCAACGACAAATCCGTTGACAGCAAACGGGTGTTGCCATTAAAACGTCAATTAGTTCCAGTGATTGAGTCAACCAAAATGTACGAAAAGGACAGATACATAAGGAATCTAAATAATGCTTTCTCTTTCGAATTGAATGAACAGAAATTAAAAAATATAAAAAAATAGGTTTTTCTACTCCCATTTGGTAATTTGCACATAACCTCAAATGATCATTTCAAAACGAGACAACTGTACTACAATGAAACTTTTTAAATATTTTTATGGCTTTGGCTTCAAAAGTTCAATATAATGATTTTTTTTAATTCTCCATTGGTAAGCCCCTTGCATCATCTCACCAATTTAAATTAATGATTATGACAAAATTTCAATGTATTTTGTGCAAGTTGTCAAGGCCAATTAAAAAGCGCGCGTACCTGCGCCATGGCTCAACATCGCATGTGATTAGGCAGTATGGATTGTGCGTCGCAAAATATACAGCACGAGTGTTACAATGGCTTATGAGGAACTTTCCAGGCTTCGTTCCTTGGAAAAATCATAGATGGCGCTGTCTAGTGTACTTAGCAAAGAGAGTTTAACAAACTAAAGTTTTTACTTAGTCAAAGATGACATTTTACCACTTTGGAAGTGTCTCTCGCGCAAACTATTCAAAAAATGATATTAGAAACCTCAATATCATTTTTGAAGACCTTTCCTTAAATACCCCACACGTATGGGTTTGATGAAAGAATTTTTTGAGTTTTAGTTCTAAGTTTGGGGAACCCCCAAACTTTATTGTTTTTTTCTTTTAATTTTTGTGTGAAAATCTTAATGCGGTTGAATCTTAACGGTTGATCTACTTACCAAGTTTCAACAGTATAGTTTCGGAAAAAAGTGGCTGTGACATACGGACGGACAGACATGACGAATCCATAAGGGTTCCGTTTTTTGCCATTTGGCTAGGGAACCCTAAAAAGAACGGACAATATGACCACATGTCTCCACCTACTCGTCTCGTATGTAGCACTTATTGACGTATCACACAACAACAAAAAATCGTTTTATTTTTGTTTGCAATCAAGAAATGTAGTCATTTTTAGGTGTCTAATAATTAATTTTAAACTATAGTAGGTACCTAGCTGCAATGCAATATTAACAAAAAAAAATTTCTAAAATAGAAATATATAAAACTAGTGGATGCTCGCAGCTTCGCCCGCGCAGATCCCGATTTTTGCGGTTCCCGTGGGAATATCCCAAAATCCTTTCTTAGCGGATGCCTACGTCATAACATTTACCTGCATGCCAAATTTCAGCCCGATCCGTCCAGTGGTTTGGGCTGTGCGTTGATAGATCACTATGTCAGTCAGTCAGTCACCTTTGAGTTATATAATATTTAGAAGAGATACTTTTCATGATTATTATTTCAGTAAGAAACATACAAGAATCCTATTAGATTCCAGTTAGAATAAAGCCTTAGATCTTCAAAAACCCTGTCTATGAGATTTCCGGCTGCCGGTCACACAGATGAGGAAAATGGCAGCTCACTGACACGAAGCTAGAAAACTCAAAATCTTATAGATAATTTCTTGCTGCCGAACATACCACAGTGTTCTTCACATCTCGTTGTAGGATAATGCTGGTGTTCGATCTCTGATGAGGCGTATTGTTAGTGTTATTATATTATATCAGCTCATATACGTCCCCACCGAGGGGCTCGAGCCTACCCTGAATCAGGGCGATTAGGCCTTAGTCGACCACGCGGGCCCAGTGCGGGTTGGTCAACTACACACAACCTTCGAGTTTCGTCGCAGGCGTGTGCAGGTTTCCTCACGATGTTTTCCTTCACCGTTAAAGCAATCGGTAAGTATATGTACGTAAGTTTTTAAAAAAACTCATTGGTACATTGATGGCCATCCAGATTTGAACCCGGTACCTCTGGTTAGATGGACCGAGTCGTTACCGGTTGAGCCACCGACGCTTTGTTAGTTTGTTAGTGTTAGTGTGTTTAATGATTACTAAATAGCGCAGGCACGCCAAACGGTGGACCGACGACATGGTGAAGGTCGCGGGTAGCCGCTGGATGCCGGCAGCGTAGGACCGGTCGTCGTGTAAATCCTTGGGCGAGGCCTTTTTCCAGTAGTGGACGTCTTTCGGCTGAAATGGTGATGATAATGATGATGACGATTGTCGACCCATTTGCGTCATCTTTTATTAAGTTTAGTAGTTTAGTTTTGGAACATCACAAAGGCTTGTTTAATGCTTAATCTTTTATATTTTCAAGTTTTATGTATAACTTTTAATTGTCTTATATACTTGATTATATAATTGTAACGTATTTTTAAGTATTATGTATAACTTTTACTTGTCTTATATACATAATTTTACAACTGTAACATATTTTAAGTTCTATTTATATAATAACTAGCTGTTTCCCGCGGCTTCACCCGCTCAGATCCCGGTGAAAAACTTTCTATACCTATTCTCAGACCTATCGAATATAAACAGAAAATTTCATGGAAATCCGTCCAGCCGTTTCGGAGGAGTATGACAACTAACACTGTGACACTAGATTTTTTTATATATAGGAGATTGATTTAACAGTTTATTGTGTACAAACAGAAGATAGAACAGGCATAAAACGTGGCACAATTTCTTCCAGCAGACCCGGGAAAAAGACCCGGGAATTATGTATATAAGTTAAATATAACTTTAAGTTGTATACATAATTGCATAACTGTAAATTATTTAAGTACATACTATGTGTATATTTTACTTACTTTATATACATAATCACATAACAGTAACATGTTTTTAAGTGTTATTTATAACTTTTACTTAACTTACATATGTGGTATATAATAATTTATGTTACATATATTTTTTAAAAAGGCATTATTTACTAGGAAAATGGATTATTTTGTATTGCTACAATGAGGGCGAAGTCGTTCATCATCATATCAGCTCATATACGTCCCCACCGAGGGGCTCAAGCCTACCCTGAATAAGGGCGATCGGGTTAAGATGTGCAGTTTGATTTGTAAAAAGTTCATATAATTTTTTTTTAAATGAACTTCTTTTTAAAAAAGAGTTCGGGACCCTACTATGCACGAGTGCGACTCGAACTTGCCCGAATTTTAATTTTTTTTTTTTGTATAAGATTATCTTTTTTTATGTTTTGTTGTATTAGAGAGTATTTTTGTGTTCGTTCTGTAATTTTTTATTTTTGTAAATTTTGTTTGTTGTTTGAAACCCAGCGGTAGGTAACCACAGAATAGAAGAATCAAATTTTTTTTCTTATCTGTATAGGTAACAATAAATGCTTTTATTTGTCTATCTGTAACTTTTTACTATACATACGAATGTGCTAAAAATTAAAGAGTTGGCTTCCATACAAATTCGCATTTTTCCTTTCATACAACAAGAAATTTCATCTTTTTATAAATTCTACGTAATGACCTATTGATGAATGTTTAAAATTTACTAAAATTTAAAAGTTAAATTTTTATATTGACTGTGTACTGAGGTTTTTACGTTTATCCGACGCTCTGACAGTGTAGGGAAACATCGTGAGGAAACCTGCACATGCCTGCGGAGAAAATAGAAGGTGTGTGTGAAGTCGACCAACCCGCACTGGGCCCGCGTGGTCGACTATGGCCTAATCGCCCTAATCAGGGTAGGCTCGAGCCCCTCGGTGGGGACATATATGAGCTGATATGATGATATATGATAATGTGTTGCGGTTTGTTTACAGATAAAAAACAACAATTTTATAATTTGTAAGATTTGTACTTTTTATGTAATAAATAAGCAAGTTATTAAGTCAGAAATATGTTCTCTAACTATAGATAGTGATTATTTGTTTTCACAAAATGTAAAAATAGACCCAATGACTTCAAAACTAGGTCCATTTTAGATTTTTCTGAAAAATGGACTTAGTGGTTTTTTAAACTTGGGCATTCTCAGTATACCTTTTTGTAAATTAGCGTTTGTAAACGAGTGTGTGTAATTACCTAAGTAAAATAAATGTTTTTTTTTTCTGTAATATTTTTCCTATGTCTTTTACTCATACACACTATGTTCCCCTTGAATGATTTAACAACTTGAATAGGAAAAGAGCTTTAAGCATGTTATACCTTTGTCTCAAAAGTTTGTTCAAATATCACAATTATTTTTTGCTCTTCATGATTTAGATTCTCGATTCAGCTGTAATTTTTTTTAATGTTTCCTCAGAACTCCGTTATTCATAAACTAGGATTTACTTTCTGATTTATCTTACATCAAACAAAAAATTCAGCAGAATGGTACTTGGTTGTTATGACTAAAGTCGGTTTTTTTTAATGTTAGCGCTTCCAATCATGCGAGTTTTCATCAAAGCGTCAGAGCAAAAGTTTTTTAGTTTAGCAGAAATTTATGAGTAACTAGCTTTCCTCCCCGCGGCTGCATCCATCTTATGCTTTTGAAGTGGATACTTCTTTAGGAACCTAGTTCAGAAGTTTGCAAGTCACATCCGGAATGACTTTTTTTAAATCAGGAGAATCGATTTGTGATCATAGATTATTGACGCGGACACGTCTATATTTTCGTTTGTAACGGGGTCATTTTGTAAACCGGAGCTTACGCGTTGTAGCACGGTTCGTAGGCCTTACGTGCTACGCGATGTATAGAGGTCATTTCGTAAATATGAGTTTATAGCTACGCATCGTAGTGCAGTTCGTAGGCCGTATGCGCTACGCGATGTATAGAGGTCATTTCGTAAATAGGAGTTTATAGCTACGCTTCGTAGTGCAGTTCGTAGGCCGTATGCGCTACGCGATGGATAGAGGTCATTTCGTAAATAGGAGTTTATAGCTACGCATCGTAGTGCAGTTTGTAGGCCGTAGGTGCTACGCGATGGAAAGAGGTCATTTCGTGAATAGGAGTTTATAACTACGCATCGTAGCGCAGTTTGTAGGCCGTAGGTGCTACGCGATGTATAGAGGTCATTTTGTAAATAGGAGTTTATAGCTACGCGTCGTAGCACAGTTCATAGGCCCTAGGCGCTACGCGATGTATAGAGGTCATTTCGTAAATAGGAATTTTTAGCTACGCGTCGTAGCGCAGTTCGTAGGTCTTAGGCGCTACGCGACGTATAGGGTAAGCAATTTCTCGAAAGTTCGATAATTTTATGGAACTATGGAAGATTCAGGTAATTTCTGTAAAGTTAAATAACTTTACACAATTTCCTGAGACTTTGTGGGAGATTCAGGCAATTTCTCGCAAGTTCTATAATTTTATGGAATTACGTACTATGTAGAAAATTAGTATGTTATTTTATCAGTTTATTATAAAAACTTCAAGTGGATTGATAAAGTTAATTGTTAGATCAACTTACCAATGTAAGTACCTTATTTCATCATTCGTTTCAGATCAAACAATTAATTTACAAAGAAATGACACAAACAGGATCCTATAAGCGGACGCTACCGAGCCATGGAGATGACTACCAACTTGTAGGATAGGCTAGAGTCTAGATCGAAAGGGTGATCTTCCTAAGTCCTTTACTTGTGATGTATTTATGTTAACCGCCTCCGTGGCATAATGGTTAGTCCATTTGCTTCACACCAGAAAGTCGCGGGTTCGATTTCCAGTGGGGTCAACTTGTAAGACTCGGTTTGGTTGGTGGTAAGGCATTTGCTAAGCCTGCCTGGCTAGCTATCACCATCTTATCTAAGTCTTGCAGCCAAACAACATGAATGTGTTCCGGCTTGAAGATAAGATAGCCAGTTCTCCATTGAGTTGGGGAATCCTGGTAAGCCCGCTTCAATATTCGGTATTATCCTCACTTACCATCAGGTAAGATGATGCCAAGAGCTTACCAATTGTGAATAAAAAAATAAGATTGACAATATAGCTATTATATATTTTTTATATTCAAGAGGATTGTGAAGCTGCGACTTTCATACAAATGGAACGCGCTAGACATTTTTACTTCTTAAATATTAATCGATTTTGACCAATTTTTGACAAGTTGTCAGTCAGAACAAAAGCTAAGAACGTTCATATGTTTTTGTTTTTTTCAATACAACTAACAAGTTAAATTTTTATGTCGTTCACGTGTTTTCAGACAAAATTAAAACAATAAATAATTTAAAAATCGAAATCTATAAACCTATCTGACTGACAACCTATATGACTGACAACCTATCTGAAGGACAAGCTATGTGACTGACAACTTATCTGACTGACAACCTATCAAACACTAGTCAAAATCGGTTAACGTTTAGACGTGAAAATCGCTAACGTCGCGCCGATTGTATGAAAAGTGTAATTTTCGCCGTGGGCTCACAGTCCTCTCCGCTGCCGAACCGATGTCATCCGATTCTCAACGACATTCAGTAATAATGTTGCCACAATGCTAAAATCGAAACAAGTACCTATAACTTATCCGCACTTCCAAAAAAGTTAATCAGTTGCTTGAGTAGATTCCCTAATTTCTGGTATGCTTTAAACGGAATGTTTATTAATCAGAAAATACAAATAAATCTTATATATAAAATTCTCGTGTCACAATGTTCGTTCCCGTACTCCTCCAAAACGGCTTGACCGATTCTCATGAAATTTTTTGAGCATATTGAGTAGGTCTATGAATCGGCCAACATCTATTTTATTTTAGGGTAGGGTAGTGTAGGGTAGGGTAGGGTAGTGTAGTGTAGGGTAGTGTAGTGTAGGGTAGGGTAGTGTAGTGTAGTGTATGTAGGGTAGGGTAGGGTAGGTTAGTGTAGGGTAGGGTAGGGTTGGGTAGTGTAGTGTAGGGTAGTGTAGTGTGTACACAATATAATAAATCAGATCTTAAAAGGAGTAAGCTCCTAAGAAGACGTTAGAAAACGCATTTTTAAAATCCCGTATTTTCCCTTTTTTGCGTTTTATGTTTGTGTATACTATGTACATGTAATGTGTGTCTTAAGACCAAGGTCTTCGACCACTGTGTGTTGCACTGGCAACACTGGATGACTTACGAAACTGAGACATGGTCGCTTACTATGGGCCTCATTAGAAAGCTCAAGGTAGTCCTTCGGCTGATATCATGTTGATACAATATATATTGCTTCATTATTAAATATTTCCCCATTTGTATTACACAAGGGGTTCTCTTTATAGTTTGGCAACAGATTACTATAATTCCTCGTAGCCAAACCAGTTTGTCAAGACAGTCTGGCCACGAGGAACAAACTTCCCGGGATGAGGTCCCGATATCGAGTCCCGGAAACGGCCCATAAACCAATGAGTGTATAGAAATTAATGTACTTTTACCCAAATCGTTTCCCATACAAGCTTAAAATTATACTACTCAAAAATGAATGAGCCGCTTCTTATGAAATTTTATACGCAGGATTTCTTGTTTGTGGATAGATAAAATTTTCAAAATACTTTATTTAAAAAAAGAGTTTCAAAATTTTAAGATAACTATGAAAACCTTAGATCACTTTTATTTAGTTACAACACATTTTTTTTAATGTTATCTGTCCGAAAATTATAATTTCGTGACTTGCTAATGTGTATAAAGTTTCATTAGAATCGGCCCACCCTCTTTGAAGAAGTAGTAATTTTAAGTTTGTATGGAAAACGATTTTGTGAAAACGCTCTTAACGGTAAAGAAAAACATGGTGAGGAAACTTGCACATCTGACAAACGGATTAATATAAGGGTTGCGTTACACACGGAAGTAGGTAAAAAATCTATTCCCTACACGTGAACGCCGGTGACGTTAAGTGTAAGACACCTGGGGACAGCCGTCTATCCCTTACGATGGCACGATTATTGTGTCGTACGTTAAGGGCTGGAAGTCATCAGCTGAGGTGATGCCGTTCCGTTCTCTTGTTGGATGCAGCTTTGAGGTTTTTGTAAATATTGAATTGTTTTCAATTAAACAATGTGTATCTTTTCATAACTTCGGTTTTATGCTCATTATAGTTTCCAATAAAAGGAAATAATTCACGTGAAGTTGGATCAAAATGTTCGGTTTAACCATCTTAACAATATTGATCATCTGTGGTGAGTACTTTTATATTTGCGTGATATTTTTACTATTATTTATCATATTATTATCAGCCTAAAGACAACCACTGCTGGACAAAGGCCTACCTAAAGGATTTCCACAACTACCGGTCCTGCGCTGCCCGCATCTAGCGGTTTTCACGAGGTCGTCGGTCTTCTTCTTCTTTGCCTACGTCTTCCAGACGCGGTTAGCATTCTGGAACTTTTTGTTTCCCAATTCAACGGCCATGGTAGGCACGGTGGCATTTTTTGGACGTAGGCAAAGGCTCATGCTTATGCAGCCTACCGTAGGGTAAACTCACTTAACTCGGCAATAAATTATAAAATGGAAGAAAAACCCTTAATTTCTTCAATAAAATCGATGATTTTTTTAAATCATCATACATCAGTTTTTCTTCAATGTGACGTACATCAATTTGGACTATTCTACCTTGTATAATTATTTGGAACACTTTAACTTCGTAACTAAGTTAGAATCAAATTGAATCGGTGACACATAATAGCTTAACTATGTTATAATTTATTTAATTTAAATTTTATTTTTTGTAGTACCAAATTAGAGTAAAGGTTAAACACAGTGTTTTATTTTCTTATTAAAATTAGTTCTTATGAACTTATGAGATGATGGCAGAACACAGCTTAGTTTTTCTAAAGTTTAACTAAAGATCAATTTCTCTGAAGTAAGTAAAAGCAGTAAATAAAACCAAGATAAATACTAAAGAAAAAAAAAAAAAATGGTATAATATTAGGAAATTAAAAGCGTCGGTGGCTCAACCGGTAACTACTCGGTCCATCTAACCAGAGGTACCGGGTTCAAATCTGGACGGCCAATGTACCAATGAGTTTTTCAAAAACTTACGTACATACTTACCGATTGCTTTAACGGTGTAGGAAAACATCGTGAGGAAACCTGCACACGCCTGCGAAGAAACTCGAAGGTTGTGTGTGAAGTCGACCAACCCGCACTGGGCCCGCGTGGTCGACTAAGGCCTAGTCGCCCTGATTCAGGGTAGGCTCGAGCCCCTCGGTGGGGACGTATATGAGCTGCGATGATGATGATGATAATATTAGGAATTAAGTGAGTATCTAGGTTCTCCATTAATCTTAACTCGGCAGTAATAGAAATAAAAAAATAAAATATAATGATGGACGATCGAAGGACACTATCGCAGATAAGCACATTACATTTTTACAGAAAAAAACACAATTGGTAAGCCCTTGGCATCATCTCATCTGATGGTAAGAGACGATGATGCCGGAGATGGAAGTGGGCTTACCAAGATTTCCCAACGCAATGGGGTCATTGGGGAAATGGCTAATTTATCTTCAAACCGGAAAACATCAATGCTTTTAACATTATCAAAAATAATTAAGAAAAACGCTTTACCCATACATCTATGTTTTCATTTTATTGTTAATATGCGTATTATCTTTTGGCGGGTGTCTGAAAATGACGTTTCAATTGGGCAATTTTCTTAGTTTTTGAACGCTTCTATTTCCTATTACAATTAGAATATGGGAAACAACATAACATAGGGGCACGAACATGGTAGATATAGGTTTGATGAAAAAAAATGTTTTGCTCTACTGTCATTCATTATCCAGGGAGGCAAGAGGGAACTACGTTTGTATGGAAAAATGGCGCCCGCGTTTCCTCTTAACCATCACGCAACGAAGACGGTTAAAACAAATAAACATAATCGGTTTATAATAAAATTAACATTATCAGTAGATATTAATATAAAAACCTTTGTTCGTTTGTTAGTTCGCATTTCATGCGCTGTCATACAATTCATCTGATTGCCCGGAAACTTTTACAGTTATTGCATTAAAAAAAGGGCAAGGCACCATCGAAATTCATGCGGGCGAAAAGCCGCGGGAAAATACTAGTAACTTATAAAAAAACACTTATTTCAACGCTTTTTAGACACTTTACTTTTTGAAGTGAAAACTTCTTTAGCCGCGTTGTGCACTTGTTTTGTAATGGGTAAAAAATGTTAAACTCGCGTCAGGACACGTGACCTGATCGAAAATTCGTAAGACGGATGGAGTTGATTTTTTGTTGATTTTTCTGAGATATAAACTTTTTAATGTAATATAAATTGTCATGTTTGTGTACGATAGCGCAATAAATAAATATTGTATTCTACCACATAAATGATAGTACTTTTATACTGATAATCAAAGCAATTCGTGCAAAATTATTCCCTAACCATTCCAAAATATCAAAAATGCACAACGTTAATATTCAAGTTTTCACTTCTGCCGGCACTCCCGGAGTGCAACCCGTCGTTTTTTTAACTTGCTTTGTCGGTTACAGAATGTTCGATAATGAATCAAACAAATCATAGTTAGTGAACATAAATAGCATCCAAGAGAAGGTCATTTCAAAAAACGACTGTTATAGTCTTTATTAAAATAATTTAATTATTATTCACACCACAGTAATTCACTGCAGACGCAGTTACAAAAAAACTGAGTCTAGTGATTTTTTTTTTATTCTCACCTTTTCTGTCACTCCATTCAAACCAAACCTTCACCAACGAAAATAAGACTAATTTCATTATGATAGGGTTGAATTTGTACACGTTAATAAGGAATAGCTTCTAAAATTTTTACTACCGAATTAAGCGTACTACCAAGTTAAGTGAGTTTGCCTTTTTTTTGTTAGATTTATAAAAAAATAATTCTGTAGTGAAATAAAACAAGTAATTTTTTTCATATTTTTGATCTTCTTATGGTGCCCCATATTTTATTTAAAAATATAAAATAAGTTCGTTAAAAAATAAATAGCTGGCCCATAATTTTTTTCAGAGCCTCTATTCTGCCTCGCACGTCCTCAATACTTCTGCTGTCTACCATGTCCTCTCACGAATGACTGCGAGGACCCTTACTACCGAAGGCCTCCAATATCATCTCCAGATGAGCCACCTTCTTTAAGGAGTGTGTCAGGGATTATTGGTGGTCGTGGTGATGGCAGTTTCTCACCCACAAGCCCTCCATGCCCTCCATGCCCTCCGCTTCCAGAGCCTCCACGACCAAGGGAACCCACGAACCAGGGTCATGTTCATGGTAGAGGTCATGGTCATGGTCCAGACCAAAACTGCATTAATTTGATCATAAAATGTCACGGAGAGAAAGAGGGTGAGTTGAAGTATCTATAAATTCTCAGTTCCTACATTTATGCACACTTTTTACCCGACTGCCCAGACAGAAGAGTATTTTTTGAGTGTCTGTTTATTTTGCTGAGCCTGTTACTTATACGGCTAGACAGATTTTGAAGTGCGATTCGTCTCGTTCCCCAAACTCACACAGGGTACATTTTACGCAGTCGTGTTTTTAATTTTTAATTCAATTGGTTAGGATATTAATTTAATTGGTTAAGATATTAATTGAATTTGTTAGGATATTAATTAATGTTTTAGAATATTGATTTAATTTGTTAGGATATTCATTAAATTTGTTGGGATATTAATTAAATTTGTTAGGATGTTTATTAAATTTGTGAGGATATTAATTAAATTTGTTAGGATATTAATTAAATTTGTTAGGATATTAATTAAATTTGTTATAATTTAATTTAAATTTGTAAGGATATTAATTCAATTGGTCAGGATATTAACGGTCTTCTTTTTACTACCTGATACAAGGCTCCCAACACTTTGAACCAAATATTTGCCGTCTTAGCGAAGTGAGAAGAAAAGGTGACGATGAGTGGGTCGGACCACGCGCAAAGCAGGGCTCACCACGGACCACGTCAGATTAATAGCCTTTATAGGGTTAAATTGAAATCATAAATTTGGGCACTACAAATGAAGCTTAACAATTTTCATTAACGATCGCGCAGTGACATTGTAACGATTTTCGGAAAACCTTAAAACTTTTAGGTACAAGCTTTAATTTGAAAATAATCTTAATTATTTCGTATTCTTCCCAGCAAATCCTTTCTTTTGATACCCATATCATGCGGGTGCATAAAAGAAATAACTAGTCCACCATCTTTGGGAGCCCGCCATATTGGATTAAGAATGAAATCACTTAGGCAACTATGCATTGTTCACTAAACTTAATCTATATGCTACATTACAGCTCAATCGGAAAACGAAAAGTGGTTCTAATTTATGTACATCATTCATCATCATCATCATATCAGCCGAAAAACGTCCACTGCTGGAGAAAGGCCTCCCCAAGGATTTCCACGACAACCGGTCCTGCGCTACCCGCATCCATCGGCTTGCCGCGATATTCACCAGGTCGGGGAGGCCTTCCTACGCTACGTTTTTCGGTACGCCGGAACTTTACTGCCCCAACGGCCATCTGTTCTACGAGCTATTTGTCCTGCCCCGTGCCACTTCAGTTTAGCGATTCTGTGAGCTATTTCGGTTACTTTGGTTCTCTTGCGGATCTCCTCGTTTCTGATCATTCATACATCACTCATCATTCTCCATCATTAATCCCAAACTAACAAACAGACAGACTAACTAACTAACTAATACGGAAAGCTAACATAAAGCTTGCAAAAACGTAGACTCTCATACAAGGACTGAAATAACTTAACCTATTTTTGATGCCACTTTTTTGAAGCACAATTGCTGGTTTAATTTAAAATTATTACCAGCGCGTGTTAGTCCACCGCTGGTCATAGTAAGTCATCTTCAAGTGTCGCCACCAATACCGATCTTCGGCCATCATCGGTGCCCGAGGGGGTTCCACAGTACGTTTGCCTAAACGCGGTCTCTCCCCCCCAGAACTCTCTTCGTCCAGCGGTTATCGGGTGTCTGCAAAAGATGTGTCACTACAGTTGGCTGATTCGCTAAGCTGTTTTAGTCACGTTCAGTGGACGTTTAAGCAACATCGACTTTATAGGGTTTTAGGTTGCGACGAAGTCAATCTTTTCGGTTGTTTTTATTTCCAACCCGATTTTTATACAATCTGTAGTCTAATTTTACTTTTAATCATTGGTTGTGTTTGTTTTCTTTCAAATTGTCAAAATCAATTGGTGGCTGTAGATAATCTTAGGGCGTTCCTTTTCAGCGTATGAGGACCCATACAATAAAGGAGATTGGTTCCGTGGAGATCAGCCCGACGGAACGATGTGCTGGGTGCTGCAGTGCAAAGGTAAGGGCATCGTCGTTAACAACTTATGAACGTCCCCACAGCTGGGGCAAGGTTCTCTTACCAGACTCGCCAAGGTTATGCCATGGTTGGTGGAGGTTCTGCGCTGCCCGCATCCAGAAGCTTCCCACGATATTCACCAGGTCGTCGGTCCACCTCGTGGGAGGCCTGCTACGCTACGTTTTGTTTTTGAACTTTACTGCCCCAACGACTATCTATTCTACGAGCTACGTGTCCTGCCCACTGCCACTTCAGTTAGCGAGTCTGTGAGCTATGTCGGTTTACTTTGGTTCTCCTGCGGATCTCATCGTTTCTGATTCGATCGCGTAGGAATATTTCGAGCATAGCACGCTCCATTGCCCTTCGGGTGACCTTGAGCCTTCATATGAGGCCCATAGTACTGTAGTACCGGAAGTCGTGGAAATCCTTGGGGGAGGCCTTTGTCCAGCAGTGGATGTTTTTGGGCTGATATGATGATGATGATGATGGAGGTTATATTGCTAGTGGCGAACCCAACTGTCAGAAGTTTTTCAAGGCGCCTATAAGGAATCTGACACGGCTTAACGACTGTCATCTAGTGATAAGAACCGGTATCAATGGCTTAACATGCCTTGCGAAGCATAGAATGGTAGATAAAAATGACACTATCGGTCAAATTCAGGTACTGCAACGACCGCTTCTGTAAGAACATACTATGACGACTGTAACCGATCGTCAGGGGGCTGGCTGGTCCAGAGTGAAACTTTGCTTTTGTTTTTTATTCCCTTTATTCCTATTCAAAAAAGGAGGAGGTTTCTCAATTCGACCGTATATATATAATTTTTTTATTTGTGTGTTCGCGGTTAACTTCGTCGTTTATGAACCGATTTTGATGATTCTTTTTTTGTTGGAAAGGATATCCCAAGGGTGGTACCATGATAAAGAAACCAGAATCTGATGATGGCATACCAGAGAAATCAACGGGAACCTTAGTTTCCTGTTTGAAGTCAGTTTTTTTTTGTTTAAAATTATTTACTCTATATTTAGCTGCGCAGCCTGGCTTATTACTGTTATAGATAATGATTATTCTAAGATTAACTGTTGCAGTTGTTCTAACAATAAACAATAGTATTCAATATAAATAATGGAACTTCTATCCTAAGCAAAGATCGAACGCAGAATGTCTCCGAAGGTTCCTGACCACATTCTATTCTCGAAATCATATTTTAAATTTACGTTTAAAGTGACACGCGGTTAGAACAACTACAAAAGAGGTGCAGTACGCGAGTGTAAAGATATTAGATCTCTACAATGAGGTGCGATACGCGGTAGTAGAAATATCAGATCTCTACAAAGGAGGTGCGATACGCGAGTTTAGAGATATCAGATCTCTACAAAGGAGGTGCGATACGCGAGTTAAGAGATATCAGATCTCTACAATACCTACACTGAAGAAATTAAAGTTGTTCAGTTTCATCAAGTAATAGGGTATTTTAAAGCATCAAAAATAAATTACAAAATATCATTCACTTACAGCTTAATAGCATTTCTTATACAAAAGTACAAAAACTTGATAATGTGATACCTTCATCCATATACACATTTAACCCTTTAATGAAGTAGGCAAGAATTATTTCTTCTAACGATTTGATGAGTTTAGAATTTTTTTACATTTCCAGTCTATCTAGACAGGTGTGATTCCTGAGAAAATTGGTTGTCACACAAATAATATTTATATTTTAGATTCCTAGGAGACTCTAAAGTTTGAAACTCCGAGCAACCTCCGGTTGCCCACTTATTTAGAATAAAATCAATGTAGAATCATTATAAAATCATTGTAGAATAATTCTTTAAATGATGGTAGAATGATTCTAAAATTATTGTAGAATGATTCTAAAATTAAACCATTGTAGAATTATTCTAATTTCATTGTAGAATGATTCTAAAATCATTGTAGAATAATTCTTAAATCATTGTAGAATAATTCTTAAATCATTGTATAATGATTTTAAAATCATTATATAGTGATTCTAAAATCATTGTAGAATGGTACGCACCAAACTGTGAACTAGGGATTTAATTGGTATGCACGTAGCATGTGTCATGGAAAAAGACAAAGGCTAGTCTTTATCCTGTGAAAATACTATAAACCGATACACCTCCTGGTTCCTGGTTGATTTCTGTAACATTGCAACGGAGCAACGGATTGTTACATTTCTTTCACTGAGACGGTTGAGGGGGTGAAAAATTATTTAAACTCTAGTCATCATAGACTAACATAGTTCCCGAGAGATCTGGGGAAACACATTTCTATGCTCGCGCAACGGAGCAACGTGATTTTTTGCATTGAAATAGTTGAGGGGAGTGAAAAGTGACATACACTGACAATCTGGATATCCCGTGGGAATTTTTAAAATCCGACCTAGTTCCTTGTCTTCAGGGAACCTCTGTGTAAAATTACAGCTTTCTAGTTCCAATGGTTAGCGCTAGGCGTTGGTTGATGAGTCACGACTTTTTTACAAGCTTTTATCTATTGTGAAATGTTTGTATGTATGTATGCATGTATGTATGTTTGTTTTGTTCAAATCTTGCGATTGATTTAAGAGCGACTTCCAGGGATCCGAATGAGCTGAAATTTGGAATGAAGCCGTATTCCCGGTGACAATAGATCTTTTTGGTATTTTGAAGTTGGTTTGATGATGAAATTCGGAGGTGGAATCAAAGTCCCATCTATTCGTCTTTTATTTTTCAATCCAAACAACTAGACTTTACTGTGCTCAACTGCTCACCTTTTTTGAATGTGGAATCGTGTACTTTTTATATTTAATTGAGCATTTGGCTATTTCAATTATTATTTTTTCAAATAAAAGCTTAAACCTAGAAGCTTTTAGGTTTTTCGATAATCCCATCACTCCCAATGGGATTACAAGCTTATATTTAACTTGCAATGTTTAGTTTGTTTGTTTAGGTGAAATCTTGTAATCGATTTTAGAACGACTTTCAGAGGTCCGATTAAGCTAAAATTTGGTATGAAGCAATGTTCCCGATGATAATACATCCGTTTGGTATTTTGAAGTTGATCTAATAAAGAACTCAGGACTTTTTCAGTACTTGCCTTTTTTGAAAATGGAAACATGTAATAATGAATCCAAATAATGCACGACCCAATAATTCACGACCCGTGAATGTACAGACGATAACTAGTGTCATGTTCTTTAACTGAAATAAGAGGGAAGAATAGCACACACTTCCATACAAAAAGATTTTAAAAAATCCACTCTGATTATTATCCGATCATAATGATTTGTTAAATTATGTTATTAACACAATAAAAAACTAGGTTAATAGGTTTTTCTTTTTTCAATATACAGGGTGTAACAAAATTGGTGTAGGTCCCGTTAACTGGGGCTTCTACTCATCATACTGAATAACTTTTGTTCTACGACTTTACGGAAATCGCAAAAAAAATATTTTGCTCTTCATACAAATCGACTAGCTGATCGACCAATTTTGTGCATTTTAGTATGGAGGGTCAACATTTTTTTTCCAGAATTGACTATGGGTTCCTTGGGGAAAGTTGTTCAGTATGATGAGTAGAACCCCCAATTAACGGGTCCTACACCAATTTTTTTACACCCCGTATTTTTTTTTGTCGTTAAATTTTTTTGTCGTTAAGTGTTAATTTTTTATCAATAATTTAAAAAACGAAACCTATAAACCTGGTTATTTGTTGTGTCAATAACATATTTAAAAATCATTGTGATCGGATAATAATCAGAGGTGAAAAATCGTTATCCCTTTTTGTATGGAAAGTGCGTCTTCCCTCATACGAGCCGGTACCTAAAAACAATTTTTAGAGCGTGACTATCCTACTCATATAATAAACGCGAAAGTTTGTATGTATGGATGGATGTTTGTTACTCTTTTACGCTTCAACCACTGGACGGATCGGGATGAAACTTGGGACACATATAGGTTAGGTCCCGGATTAACGTATAGGCTACTTTTTATCCAAATTTCTGATGTGGTGGGATAGCTGTTAACTCTCTCTTTTTTGGTAATTTCTGTCTCTTCGCAATGAAGCGAAGGATTGACGTGCCAATTAATACTGATTATCGAATTGACTAGTAATTAGCATAGCCCGACATAGTTCCCGAGGGATCTAGAGTTGACTCAGTTCCCACGCTCGACAGCACGACAGACATAAAAACTATGTTCACGCAAAAACTTAGTAACTCCTTTTTTTTTATTAAAAATTTGAGTGCGTTTGACTGCAACTCACCTGATGGTAAGTGATGATGCAGTCGAGGATGGTACACGCAGACTTAAATAATGCCTATTCACTCTTGCCTTGAAGATCCCCCAATATGGGTACTAGCAGTTGAAATTTGTATATACATATAAACTAGAACATATCTGGCTGAAATTTGTTAGGTAGACAGCTATAGGCTACTTTTTTTCACGCTCGCGAGCTGTTTGTGGCTTGCGCATTGCGCACCCTTGAAGACAGTCATAAAACTATGTTCAAGCGAGCGAAGCGCCTGGCAAAATCTAGTTTATATATACAGATTTTAATTTCTAGTACCCATATTTTTTAGAATTTAATTTAACGTGAAAAAATTCCAGACCAGTCATCAAATCAAGGAGGGTACCCTTCAAGGCCAGAGAGCGTTCCGCCGTCGCAGCCAGCCGGTCAGCCCCCAAACGAGTCACCGAAGCCGCCTCCGCCAGCGAACACACCACCACCACCGCCCCCAGCGAACACACCACCACCGCCGCCCCCGTCGCCTTCGCAAAACGGACCGCCCCCAGACATATCTGGTGAAGAACCATCTGATACCAGGTTCCATTCTTAAAAGCTTTTATTTAACTTGCAATGTTTGTATGTATGTATGTATGTGTGTAAGTTTGTTAAGGTCAAATCTTGCGAACGATTTTAGAGCGATTTCCAGAAATCAGATTGAGCTGAAACTTTGTATGAAGGCGTATGCCCTTTAGGTATTTTAAAGTTGATCTAATGATGAACTTTGGAGGTGGAATGAAGGGCCCAGGATCGTCTTTTGTTTTCAATAGAATCGTAGGAAATACTGTGCTCGCCTTTTTAACCGACTTAAAAAAAAAGGAGGAGGATATATTTCTTTTTTATGTGTGTTCGCACATAATTTCGTCGTTTAAGAGCCGATTTTAATGATTCTTTTTTGTTGGAAAGGAGATATCCCAGGGGTGGTACCATGATTAGGAAACCAGGATCTGATGAAGGCATCCCAGAGAAATCGAGGGGAACCTTCAAAAATCGTAGTGGCGACTAGTGCGTTTGAAGTCAGTTTTTTTTGTTTAAAATTATTAAATTTGGAAACATGTATTTATATTTACTTTTGGCACACCGAGCATTCCGCTTTGATTAATAATAACTCAAACATACGAGTACCTACATACACATTTGGGAGCATATTTATAACAGACAAAAACTATTGATCAATATTGATATATAAATCTGCACTTGGTCATATAAATTTTAACAAAAATTGAAGCGAATGATCAATTTGTGGTTACAAAATAATATTTGAACTGAAAGGGATGGATAGACAGACAGACAGATGGCATAGGTTTACAAATAGTGACCCGTTATCCGTTACGAAAGCAACAACGCAAAAAACTAAATAACCTAACCTAACCACTCCAGGAGTGCAGACAGAAGTGAAAACTTTTTACAGTTCTATAAGTTTTGACACTGCGAGTGTTCCTGGTAAGGTATCGGTTACGTTACATTGTTACAGTGTCGCGAGTGCAATAGTTTTTTCCCATCTCAAATACAGTTTTGACCCTGCGAGCGTTCCTGGAAAGGTGTCGATTACGTTACATTGTTACAGTGTCACGAGTTCAATGGTTTTTTCCCATCTCAAATACAGTTTTATAAGTTTTGACACTGCGAGTGTTCCTTGTAAGGTGTCGGTTACGTTACATGGCTACAGTGTCGCAAGTTTAATGGTTTTTTCTCATCTCAAAATTGCTCAACTCGACTAAAGAAGTTTTCACTTAAAAAACACAAATAATAATAAATATGAAAAAAATATGTTTTTGCAGGCGTACCAGTTATACTCCGATGCCTGAATCTCCTCGTAGAAAGTCCAATTTCTTCAGCAACCTCTTCAGCTTACCCGGACAGTTGGCGGACTCCATGCTAGCTGGATCCATTACCGTGAACTGAACAGGAAGGCGAAAACAAGAGAACTATAGATGCTAACGGTTCAGCGTTCTTTAATAACAATAAGTTAAATTAACGTTAATTTTAATTTCGTGTACTTAAGACGATTGTGAAGCTGCGACTTTTCATACCAACGGCGTTAACGATTTTAACCTCTTAAATGTTTACCGATTTGGACCAATTTTTTGATAGGTTGTCAGTCAGAACAAAAGCTAAGCTTATACGTTTTTGTTTTTTAGAAAAAAATTAAGAAGTTTAATTTTATTGTCGTTCACGTGTTTTCGTGCAAAACGAATTTCGGCCATTTTTTGTTTATTTATTATCAGTAATTTAAAAAACGAAACCACACCCTGGACACTTCATACAACGGGCCAGAAATGATATTTCAAAAAAGGAATGACGAAACCAACAAAATGGCGGCGAAATCCTATGCATTCGACAACCAATCCGTATCAATCTGGGTGATGACGGGGTGAGGTCGCAATCTAGAGAGCGGCAGGGAGCGTCCATACTGTATGTTAGTACTAATATATATACTTTGACGAAACGTATAAGCCTAGCGTTTGTTCTGACTGAAAACCTATTAAAAATTGGTCCAAATCGGTTAACATTTAAGAGGTGAAAATCGTAAACGCCGTTTGTATGAAACTTTGCAGCTACACAATCCTCTTACGCCTAGTTCAAACGAGTTATGTAAGGTTTGTATTTGTAAATCTGTAAATTGTACGCAGGACCAGTAATGTATACTAATACTAGGTGTGGACACTTTACCTGTGGGTTAAGATGGGCAAACACCTGTATCTTAAGCCGGGTATTCATCAGGCAACATTTCTTAGCAACAAGATAATTAGATAAACTTGTTTCTCCGTCAGTGTTTCAGTGTTGCGATACAAGTTTACTGTAAATATGTGTCTGAAACATGACTGGTCCACACTTTTTACTCGTTACTAGAATGTTGTCCAAAGAAGCATCGAATTCTGCTCATTGCTGAAGCAGTAGACACTACCTATATGTTTATAGACACGCACAACATACGTCCACACTGGACAACTTTTGTTGAAACTACTTGTTGCGACGTGTTCTCCATCTAGAGTGGTAAACATTGCAACATTTGTATCTAAAACAATTTTTCATCATCTTCGTTTCGCAATTGTTTCGCAATTGTATACGAAGACGATCAAACATTGTTTATAAACGTTGCTAAGCAAATGTTGCCTTATAAATATCCGGCTTAATCCAAAAACTGTGTTGACCCGCCGCCGATGTCGTGGGTCATTATGACCCGAGCGATTTTCAATTGGGGAAATTTCGAAAAAAATACCATATTATCGTCATTACTTATAAGTATTCTCAGTAGCTGGAGATAAGACCTCAATTCGTATGATTCGTACCATAGTGTAGTGAGCGAGGGCCAGTGTAGAATGGTAAAATCCCTTTTGCGGAAAATTCTTGAATAAAACGGCTACAGCTCCATACATTTTTAGTTCTAAAAGAGAAACTATTTTTGTTGCCTTTTTCAGGTTGTTGTCATTAAAACGAAATTATAATTGAATATCTAAATTAACTTAAACATCTTGGCACCAATGACTTCACCTTCATGCAATAGTTCTTATTTATTATTAAATAGCCAGATAATTAAGAAAAAAAACATTCGGGTCATATTGCCCCACGTCATTGTCCGCGTTATTTTTTTACATGCCATTGGCGCCGGGTTAAAACCCAGGCATATTTCCGGATCATTCCAAAATTCCCACCCAGTAGCTCGAAACATAAGTTATAGCATGGAAAAATAACTGATATTTGTATTACAACCCCCGACGAAATTTCAGCCAAATCGTAACAACTACACTTCCTAAATTTTTCAACTGACTTCAAAAAGGAGTTACGCAATATCTTCGCAGGTTGTGAAACGATTTTCTTCTTTTATTATTTAGGGTATTGCCAGGTTGGTCCCATTTTAATTTTATCAAAATCGGTTTAGAATTTTTTTAGGTAATTATAAAAACCCAAAAAAAAATATACCAAAATTGTATTTAGTTGTTGGGATTGAAGTCGTATTTTTAACGATATAATAAAAACCATGGTATCCCTGAACTGATGCTGTAGCTTGTCCTGGAATCTGCAGGATACTCATCTCCTCACCAACTTACAGCAGAGGCATCGTACCAGGCTTATTGGAATAGTCTCAATAAATAGGTGTTAGACAGAACATGGTAACCTTGACCCGATGCTACAGCAGGATACCCAACTCTTCGCCAAATTACAGCAGAGGTATCATTTCCAATTATTATTGCATCTAAAATTGTAGGGGGCAGTTGAACAGCTAATTCTAGCTGTCTAATAAAAAAAACTTCATTAAAATCGGTTCAACCGTTTCCGAACTACGACGGCATGTACTGACACACAGACAGGCGCCTTCAAACTTATGACAACCCTCTTTTTTGCGTCGGAGGTTAAAAAAATCCCAGCTTGCACGCACACCTATGGTTATTTGTAATTACCCCGCAACCTCTTAGGGGGAGGTTATAATTACAAAAAATATTGAACTTCATACAAATCGACCAGATAAGCGAATATCTTTGGTTTGTGTATGTAACAGTGTCGGCCATTAAAAACTAAATTCGTGTGAACTAGAACATTGAACTACATTTAATAAAAAATAATTTTATATAGGTAAGATTATATTATACTCGAGCAAGTATTATTTTGTTTTTCATTTACTTCCAATATTCACATTCAAAATTGTTCCACCTAAACGCACAAAGCGCTTTGCTTCTTCCTTCATCATGCAAACGGCCAAAGAGTGGAAGTCCCTGCCGGCGTCTGTATTCCCCGATTCCTTTAATTTAAGAATCTTCAAGACGATAGTGAATAGGCACTATTTGACCTTACGTGTACCATCCTCGACTGCACACACTTCCATCACTTTTCACGCAATTACTCCCACAGATTGCAGGAAAGCGACAGGAAAGATGTTACACATCAAAAATACGGCTAATATAGAATATAACTGGTAAGTGGAAACTGGCCTAGTTACACCATGTGGTAGCACAGAACATAACAAATTGTGTTTTAAACAACTGAAAACCAAGGGCTTAAGTAACATTTACTATTTTTAGAGTTCCGTACAAAAAAAGGGAACCCTTATAGGATCACTCGTGGGTCTGTCTGTCTGTCCGTCCGTTTGTCACGGCCAATTTGCTCCGAACCAGGTCAATCGATCAGGTCGATCAGACCAAATCAGGTGAAATTTAGTAGGATGGTGTAATCCTATGACCCAAACACAGATGTGCAAAGTAAGTTTTTTTTTTTAAATAAGGGTCATTTTTGGGGAACAAATTAGGAAATTAAAAAAAAGTTTTGCAAACCTTACAGTGTCATATACCAAATGAAAGGGCTCGTTATTAAGATCTCAAATGTTATTATAATAAATAGTTTTGATTTTATTTATGAAAGAAGACGGAAATTTACCCCCCCTCCAAAACTACTGACCCGAAAATTAAAAAAAATTGATTACAGAAAAACCTATAAATATAATATTAATTGAAAATTAAGTAGTAACCTCAATATACTTAACACTTTCACTTACGGAAAATAGTTCACTAAAATAACACTAGATAGCGCTAGTAGTAGTTAAGTCGCATCTTACTGTGAGGATTTCAAATGTGATATTTTGTATTTGACTTTGGCATTGTACGGAACCCTCTCCACGCGAGTTCAACTCGCACTTGGCCGGTTTTTGGTTGTATGTTCTATATTAATTGGAGAAGTCTATTTTTATTATTTATAATTTGTATGCGTTTGGCTGCACCTCGCCTGATGGTAAGTGCTGATGCAGCCGAGGATACTGAACGCAAGCTCAAATAGTGCCTTTTAACTCTCGTCATGAAGATTCCTTAATTAAAATACGAATGGGGGAACACAGATGCCGCCGGCAGGGAATGCCACTCCATGGCCGTTCTCAAGTTTGCTTCGTGCGTATAGGTGGAACATGGATAGACTCACCCCCCGCACCTGGTTGGTTGCCTGGTAATAGGATGGAGAAGAGGATATTAGGGCGTGAATCTCCTGGCCACACTCTCCGAAATGAATCGTCTAGCTAGAAAACCGATAGGCAGGCGAGTTTGCGGCGATGCTGTAGGCTTTGGAGCTCGTTTGGTACAAGTTCCTCGTCGCCAATGACTCTCCAAGCGCATCGGTCGATAGAATTCAAGGCATCCTGCTAGTGACGAGCCGATCCGTCCCAAAAGGGAGAGCAGTACTCCATACATGACAGAACTTGAGCTTTGTACATAAGAACCTGCCCAGGTGGAAGTAGAGGCTCACCTACGAGAAGATTCCAAACTTTTTGGCAGCCGTTTTTGCCTTGAATTGGATGTATCTCCCGAAATTTAGATCGGATGTATAAGTTACGATCTTATATTTTCTGTTTATATGTCTACCTAAGATGAAAGATAATGTTTGTCAGATATATGTACGTAATAAAGCCAAACTACTTAAGTTTCAATCTCATGGAAACTTTGCTCAAAGTATATAATTATTAGTACTAACTGAAACGCTAAGTATCGCTTCAAGCCGATCTCTTTTGTTGCGTTTCATAATTAAATTCTTTTTTGATGTCGTTGCTCTATGGAAATTGAATTTGAAAATATTTGTTATTTTTTGACAAGAGGAAAACAAAAGGTTGACCGTGATCTCTTCGACAGTCATGTGCATTTTAAATTTTTGGATATATTGTTTTATAATGTTTTGTTGAGGCCCACTATTTTATTCAGTGGTAAGTAATTTGTATAAGGAAACCGCTTTGCGTGTATTTTGGGTACTGCTGCGAACTAGATCTATATATGTCCGTAGGGTTTCATCCATCCCCCTGCGAGGTTGACGTCCCCGACGGTTTACCTGATTAAGGAATAATCCTGGGATGGAGCTGTGCTGACCACCAGCCAGTCCTTTCCACTGCCCGCCCAGCTGCTTGCCCAAAGGGAAGTGAATACTTATTTTATCTTTTATCCCGAGCGACTCTCTGACTCTCTGACTTTTCTGCCGTCCTAGAAGATTTCCTGCTTTCGGTTTCTAACCATTAGTTATTTATTTTAAATTTTAAAAATGTTTTGTACCTGATACGTGTTATTTTAGAAAGATAGGGTAATTCAGACCAAAGTGAAATTTAATTATTTTAGAACTTAGTAACTTATTTAAGTACCAAAGGGACGGTGACGATCGTTGCCGACCGGCATTCTATAAAATAACCTTTTTATATACAAATAAAATTGTCACTTTAAATTTATTTCCGGAAATTGTCCATAAATATATTAGGTCATTGTTTTATTGTCAACGCGGTCAACCAATGTAAATCACATCCTTTTTTAATACTCATATTGTTTATCGTTCCTTCTTTTTAGAAAAATCATAAAATACATATATTCTAATTTACCCCATAATATTTTTTTCTTAAAACTCCGTTTAGGCCCGAACCTCTAAATCTTACGTATCATATGTGGCAAATTCCGTGAGGGTTTTTATCCCTGTTTCCATTATTTTTGTCACATAACGTACAGTATGGACACTCCCTGCAACTCTCTAGATTCCAACCTCACCCACTCATCAACTATAGTGATACACATTAGTTATAGTTTGGTTCTCAAACGTGTAGGATTTCGCCGTGATTTTGTTTGCTCCGTCATTTGTTTTTAGAAATGTCATTTCACGACCGTTGTATGCATTGCCCGGGGTGTGCTTTGTTCGCAGGGATCTCTATTTGATTGTACAGTGAAAACTTGCGCCATGTAATACCACAGAACATAACAAATTTTGTTTCAAGCAACTGCAAACCGTTGTACATTCTCTATTGTTTGGAGAAGAATAAAATAAATAATTCTATTTGAAGTCCCGTAGCTATGATTTAGAAACCACTATAGAACTTGGTACTTACCCATTTAGGTCACTTTATTTTTTTTTTATATCGAACTTGGCTCGATTTCACATTTATATTTTGTTGGGATATTAATTACGAATTGATTAAAAGTGACTCAATAGGCGAATTTAAAAATATTTACCCATTCATACGTGTTTAATGGCGATAACCAGTCATACGCATTGATTTAACAAATGTTTAATTTAATGCCGATCACATTTCCAATATATAAATTTTATTTAAAAATAACGTTTAGAATTGTATAAGCGTATAAATTACAATTTTATGTTTATTTGAGAGCTTGATTGAAGACGACGCGGGCGCAGGCGGTCAGCCATGTTCAAGTTAGCTATCGTTTTGCTGTTTGTACTTGGTAAGCTGGTTTTTGAATCGAGGAGCTTGCTATTCACCAAAGCTCCTCGTTTTTTCACACCCACATTTTTAGGGTTCCGCACCATATTGATAAAAACTTGCAACCTCGACGTGCCCTCCAACTTGCGTCGTTGCTTGCACCATGCAATAATTAAGGGTCGGTGGTCATGGCAGGGGTCCAAATAAAAAACCAAATGTATACGTTGGAACATAGAACCTTCTTGTTTTTTGAAGTCAGTTAATAAAAGGAAGGGCTGCCACCAGCACTAGGTTTAATTAAACATAACACGCAAAAAAGGTATGAGATACAATGAAGTTCAACATTACAACAGGATTGAAAAAAGACAAAAAATTAAAAACATATTAACAAAAACAAATTAAAAAGAAGATGTTATCAAAACCAGATCAAAAACAAACCAAAAAGTATGACTTCGTCACAAACTGAGCCCTTAAACTGTGGCTTCATCCGTCTGTCTGTCTGTATGTCACACCTATTTATCTCAGTCTTTACTAATGCAATCGACTTGAAATTTGGTATGGTTTTAAATAATGCTTTTTCAGTTTTATTGGGAATTGAAAAATTAAAAAACAATAAGTATTTTCATTACAAATAAAGCTGAAAATTTTTAAAGTACGGTTACTAGGTCAAATGGGGTTTGTTATGAAAGGGCTTCAACTTGTACGTTCCAAAAAGGGTTTTGTATTTTTAATGACTCTTACTTTCAACTTACGATAAAAATTACGAAAAAATAGTATATTACTGCAGCGGCCAGCAAAGGAGGCATTTATGGACGAACGTGTAAATGTGGGCCGAGGCGAAGGCGAGGCACACTTACGTAAGTCCATCAATGCCTAGTTGTGGCCAAGGGTTGTATATTACTTTTTCTCAAATAATGCGCGGAAATTAAAATTTCAATAATAACTTTTCAAAATCAATGACGAACAACGAACAACAAATATTTTCACTCGCCAAAGTATTCATTTGTTATTTTTTTCAAGAAACAGCGTTCTGTTTGCAAGTTAGTTCGAAATTTCAATAAAATCTTTGTTAAGTTACCTCCTTGGTTGCCATTTTTCGGAGTAAAATACAGTTCCATTTTTAAATTACACGACAGATATAAGTTTACATAGTAATTTATTTGACCGCTAAACACGACAGATATGGATTTTCATACAACCTTTGCCGGCCGCTGCTCGCATGTATTTGGCCAGTACAACAATTTCGATTTATCTCGAAAAAGGGTTGTCAAAATAATGCTCAAATTTCCAAGCATGTTTGAGAATAGTATATTACTGCCGCGGTCTAAAATGACTACTTTGCTGGTCGCGCTGATGATGGCTGACAGCGCAGCGTAGCGCAACTCCAGGCCGACACAGCGCGCTCAGCGTGCAGCAAGGGCTGCAATGATGGCCATGCTGGAAGGCTTAGAGTGTAGCTAGGCTAGCTCGAGGCAATCATAGCGTGACCAGCGAAGCAGTCATTGTGCGCCAAGGCTTGTATAGTGCTTTACTCCAAAATGCAAGTACTTAATCTAAATAAAACCAGCAAGTAATTTAAATTAAAAATATATTAATTAACTAGAAATTAAATTAAAATGACAATTATGAAAAGTACAGTTACTAAAATTCAACACCGACTTTCCCGGTTTGATATTACTAATAGTTTGCGATAATTCTATTGCGGTGTTTGACTGCTGTATTATTTCTTCATTTATTACTTCATTGTTTATTTTTGTAAGCAATGGTAGTAAGAACTATACAGCCAAATATGGAATAAAATCTTTTTGTACCTATCTCAATAATTACAAACAGCTGTGTTTTAAATAAAATCTTTTTGCATTTGACTTTTTAAAACGTTGAAACGTCAAAATAGCGGGTGGCAATGTTTTGCCGGCCTGTTAGAAACTTTGCCGGCCGCTCCTTGAAACAGAACGGCAAGTTCGACTTTGCTAAAACAAGGTTGTCAAGATAATAACCACATTACAAGCATTTTTGAGTAAAATACATTTTCCCCTTTATCTCCGAAGCTTGCTAAGCAGAAAATCTGAATTAATTACAGTCGATGAAGATTTATGTAAATACTAGCATTTGTGACAGCTAGTCAGTTGAAATTTTTATAGATGATTTATTTCTGTTGCCGCTATAACAACAAATACAAAAAGAGAATAAAATAAATATTTAAGAGGGCTCCCATACAACAAACGTGATTTTTTTTTGCTCCTTTTTGCTCGACATTGATACCTAACGGCAACAGGTAGATGCTTGAAATATTCACAGAATATTAAGTTATATATTCAATTCAGTTAAATAATTAAACTAAAATAAAACAAATATTTAAGGGGCTCCCATACAACAAACGTGTTTTTTTTTTGCTCGTTTTTTCTCGATATTGATAACGGCAACAGGGAGACGCTTGAAATATTCGCGGAATATTGAGTTGTATTATTCACTTTAAAAATAAATAAATTGATTAAAATAAAATTAATATTATTCCATACAAAAAACGTGATTTTTATAGATAACTAGCTGTTTCCCGCGGCTTTACCCGCGTGGACAACGTTTCTATAACTTTTCGAGGGTGCGCAGTGCGCGAGCCGCAAGCGGCTCGCGAGCGTGGAAACTCAGGTAGCCTATGTCCTTTTCAGGGTCTATAGATTGTCTGTGCCAAATTTCATCAAAATCGGTTGAGAGGTTTAAGCGGGAAAGCGTAACAGTCAGACAGAGTTACTTTCGCATTTATAATATTAGTAGGGATGGTGCGGAACCCTTCGTGCGCGTATCCGACTTAGTTTTCAGTTCTCTCAGTTTTCACGGGACAAAAAGTAGTATATGTCCTTTCCAATGGCACAGGCTACCTGCATGCCAAATTTCATCAAGACCGGTTGAGGTGTTGAAGCGTGAAAAGGTAACAAACAAACAAACACATTTTGAAACGACTTCAAAATAGGAAGAGGTTTTCTTAATTCGACCGTATATATATATATATATATATATATATATATATATATATATATATATATATATATATATATATATTATTTTTTTAAGTGTGTTCGCGGATAACTTCGTCGTTTATGAACCGATTTTGATGTTTTTTTTTGTTGGAAAGAAGATATCCCAAGGGTGGTACCATGAGAAGGAAACCAGGATCAGATCATGGAATGCTATGGAAATCGGGGGCAACCCTCAAATTTTATAGGCACGTATAACGTGTTTCATATGTTTTCTAAAGCTATTAAAGTATTTGCGTCTGGCAGTCATCATCTCATGATGATGAGCTGATGAAGAAAGATACAACTCATCAACGGTTAGGAGTTACAGGATGATTATTAAAATATAGATAGATACGTAGGTACGCATAGACCGATAGTTATATTATTTCAGTTTATTCAGTTGAGCCGACGATGGAAGATTTAACTCCTTAAGTTTCATGCTGCTGAGATGATGATGGAAGCCACAGGATTCTGTATCTTTTCATGAAACACATGCATTATAAATTGATGATTCCTATTGGCGAGTAGGTGATTGAGTTTAACGTTGTTAGATAGAAAGAATTATCACTAAAAATTAAGAAAATCTTTTTTTTTAAACTGAAAACAGACTTAAAAATGAAATTTACTCAAAAGTATGAAATAATATTATAATACTTAAATACACGACATTAACCAACAAAAACAAAATCAAAGGTGGGTACTAATTAAATTAGGGGCTTAATTTTTTTTTGAGGTCGGTGTCAGCAAACCATTGAATCTAAAATATTTGATACGTAAGTAGTTGTGTATCAGCGTATAATCAGATCATCGGTCCACCGAGTTGGAGTCCACTTATGAATATTCGTAGAGTAGTTCACCTGACCTATGATTTATTAATTTTAGTAGTGAATTATTTTGTGAATTGATTTTAGTAAGTGAATTATTGATTCCACATGTGTATGAAGGTCGCGTTGCACACGTCCGTAGGTGTAAATCTAAATGCCCTACACGTGACCGCGGATGAAGCTAAGTGCAACGCCCGGCAACTGCCGTCTACCCCTTGGATAGCAAGGTAAATTGTGCCACATGATATGAGAGAGATAGAATTATTTAAGTGAATTGTTTTGTAAATTAAATTTAGTAAGCGTCTTATTTTGTAAATCAATTTTAGTAAGTGAATTATTTTGTAATTGAATTTCAGTACGTAAATTATTTAGGTGAATTATTTTGTAAATGAAATTCCGTAAGTGAATTATTTTGGTGAAAGTGTGTAGGTACTTACTTATTTACCTAACCGACCAATTGTGATTAGATTGGCGCTAAGGATCCCCAACTTTTATTGTCGGTCTCGCTACTGACGTATATCCCTACTATCCCTACTATCCCTACTATATAATATTATAAATGCGAAAGTAACTCTGTCTGTCTGTTACGCTTTCCCGCAAAAACTACTGAACGGATTTGGCTGAAATTTGGTAGGTAGACAGATTAGGATCTGGATTAAGACATAGGCTACTTTTTACCACGCTCGCGAGCCACTTGCGGCTCGCGCACTGCGCACCCTCGAAAAGTCATAGAAACGTGGTCCACGCGGGTGAAGCCGCGGGAAACAGCTAGTAATATTATAAATGCGAAAGTAACTCTGTCTGTCTGTTACGCTTTCCCGCAAAAACTACAGGACGGATTTGGCTGAAATTTGGTAGGTAGACAGATTGCGACTCGCGCACTGCGCACCCTCGAAAAGTCATAGAAACGTGGTCCACGCGGGTGAAGCCGCGGGAAACAGCTAGTTAAAAATAATATTGTTCTACTCGTTGCTGTTTTCAGGGTTCTGTTTCTTAAGGCGAGGTGGTACAGAAATCTCGGTGCGCAAGTTCGACTCTCACTTGACCGGTTTTTTAAATTAGCCTGTGCTGCGTATCCCACTTCTGAACAAAGACATAATATATAGATCCATTAAAAACATTTCATGTTAAGTTGGTTGCCAAGCTCACAAGTCCAAAATGTTTTTATTGTTCAAAAATTACCAAATCTCTAGTACAGCCAAGCTCACTGTTAAAAATTCCTCTAACAGTCAAACCCATCCAGGTACTGACCGTGCTCCAGGTCAATTAGTCTGCGTGATCGATGTAACCTAGCAAGCCGCACTGAGCGACGACTGCTAGCAATCACACTAATATTATAAAGGCAAAAGTTAGTAAGTGTGTGAGTGTGTATGTTTGTTACTTCTTCACGCAAAAACTACTGAACGGAACTGGCTGAAATTTGGTAGGTAGACAGATTAGGACCTGGATTACACATAGGCTACTTTTTCTTACGCACGCGCACCCTCGACAAGTCATCGGGTGAAGCTGCGGGAAACAACTAGTATACAATAATTGCCAATAAACGTAAATCGTTTCAGAGCCCCTCTTGTCGTTGGCGCGTCCACAATACTTCTGCGCCTTCCCCTGCCCCTGGACTAAGCCATGTAACCCTGGCTCCCGCAACTCCTACAGATGCGCCAACAGCAACTGTGACTGTGACGACCCTTGCGGCGGCGGCGCGGGCGGGTGCGACATGGTCGCTCGACTTGAACTTTGTAGCTGCGACAATGGAGGAGGTAAAGCTTCCCTTATTTAACCGACTTCAATAAACTGAGGTTATTAATTCAACTATGTATGTGATGATGATGATGATGATGATCTATCCGACCGATTTCGGTCATGGCGACCACTTCGACTCCTAATCGGTTTGCCGCGCGTGCGCTTGAAGATGGTTTATGTAGCCAATCTTCGCAGCGAAACTCCTCGCGCACTGAGGGCATTTTAAGTATGCCACCCTCGTAATTGTATGAAATGGTCGCAGGTGGTCGGGCCTTGAACTGGTCGCGTTTGGTATCAAGGTCAGCTTTACGCTGATCCTCGAACTCGCGCACTTGCCTATTCACAATTCACTATGTATGAAACATGGTTGGGATTGCAAAACATTCACTTATTAGTAGTCTATGCGGGCTTCTAAATACGTATATACCATATTTCATATCTTAAGTGTATGTATGTATGTTGATATGAATAAACGTATGTGGGTCCACAATTTCTCAGAAACTAGAAATCGAAATGCAATCATTCTTTTTTTAATTGAATAAATATCCTTGAACTTAGGGAACAGTGTAAGTTTTATTAAAATCGGTCTAGAAGTTTAAAAGACATGGACTGTTAAGTGTCTACCAATCGCTAGGAAAACACTTCGTAGTTTAAAGTAAGTTGTTCTTAATTTTTTAAGCGTTGTCAATTATTTTTAACCGACTTCAAAAAAGGGGGAGGTTTCTCAATTCGACCGTATATTTTTTTTATGTGTGTTCGCGGATAACTTCGTCGTTTATGAACCGATTTTGATGATTATTTTTTGTTGGAAAGGAGATATCCCAATGGTGGTACCATGGTAAGTAAACCAGGATCTGATGATGGCATCCCAGATAATCGAGGGGGACTGTTTGAAGTCGTTTTTTTTTTTGTTCAAAATTATAGCGTACAGCTTCCCATAGGGCATCAACTAGTTTCATACATACAAATTTGTATTACGGGCAGAAGGATTCAGCGAACATGAGATTTTTATCCGACGTCCCAAGAAGGAAAGGAATGTTTTTGAGTTTATGTATGTAATTAGTAAGTACTAGCTGTCCCGGCGAACTTCGTACCGCCTCACACTACACTACACTACCGCTACCGCTACCACTACACTATCACTACACTACCACTAAATATCAATGAATATTTGCCCCCTTGTCGACAAGATGAAGTCTATCTCGTTTTTTGTTACGCCATTGGGATGCAACCATGTCCACTTCCGCTGTTTTGACTTTTTGAAGAGGGAGTTCATCATAAAGAGGCTCTCCTTCTCCATAAAGTCGGCCAGCATCTGGCCACGTGAGTTCCGTACACGGCTGATGAAATATAATAATTACCTGATCGGAACCAGTTCCATACAGGTAAAAAAAAAGCCTCGTAGGGAACCAGTTCCATACAAGTAATTTAAAAGCCTCGTACGGAACCAGTTCCGAAACTCCGGTTCTGTAGACGGCCGAAGGGGGCGTACAGTACAGTCATAGTATTAATATATATCATATCAGCTCATATACGTCCCCACCGAGGGGGTCGAGCCTACCCTGAATTAGGACGATCGGGCCTTAGTCGACCACCCGGGCCCAGTGCGGGTTGGTCGACTTCACACACAACCTTCGAGTTTCCTCGCAGGTGTGTGCAGGTTTCCTCACGATGTTTTCCTTCACCTCTAAAGCAATCGATAAGTATATGTACGTAAGTTTCGAAAAACTCATTGGTACATTGGCCGTCCGGATTTGAAGCCAGCACCTCTGGTTTGAAGGACCGAATCGTTACCGGTTGAGCCATCGACGCTTCAATATTATTATATATGTCGCAATTTAATAGCAAAATCCGTGGTTTCGTGACAATCCTAGTAATATTGCACACTAAGGATTAGAAAACTCCGAATAAAACCAAGTCGGACGGAGCCCCGCTGCGCGGAGCTCCTTTTTACGGTACAAAAAGATATGCTTACCAAACTTAACCTACCTAACGAAGTGGATTATCCTGCGACATATATACTTTAGTACAGTGACGATGTTAACGCACCAATCTGGTAGATGCCACTAGTAGTTTTCTGAAAAAATTGGGTATCATTTTTTTTTATTAAAAATTTGTGTACATTGAACTACATTTCTATCCTGATGGTAAGCGACGATGTAGTCGCGGATGGTACACGCAAACTCAAATAACGCCTATTCACTCTCGCCTTGAAGATCCTCAAATTGTAGGAGTCGGAAAATACGATGCAGGTAAGGTGTTCCACTCCATCGCTGTCCGCATAATAAATGAGGAAACGTAACGCTTTGTGCGTATAGGCTGAATATCAACAACAAAGGGGTGGAACCTCGTTGACCGAAGGTGGAAAGGAGCTGGGGGTATGAGGTCGTGCAGTTCTTGTGCACAATGTCCGAAACGAATTCGATAGAATACCGAAAGACAGGCGATTTTGCGGAGATGCTCAAAGCTTTGGAGCTTGTTTTTGACAAGCTCATCGTCGCCAATTTTACCTCGTGGAATAATTTTGTACACCTTTCCCCAAGTAAATAGTAGATTAAAAGTATTCGGGCAGGGATTCCACCTCCGCAAAACATCATAATTGACCACCACCAATAATTACCGACTTCAAAAAAGGAGGAGGTACTAAGTTCGACTGTATTTTTTTTTTATGTATGTTCACCGATTTTTCCGTCAATTGTGGACCAATTTTCAAAATTATTTTTTCATTCGAAAGAGTACACTCCCGGGGGTCTCATTGTTTTGTTTTTGAGGTCGATGTCAGCAATGCCATCGAATCTAAAACATTTGATACGTAAGTAACTGTGTGCTGGTACCGACCTCAAAAAAAATTTTAAGCCCCTAATTTAATTCGTACCCACCTTTGAGTTCCTTATTGTTGGTTAATGTTGTGTATTTAAGTATAATAATATTATTTGCTTCTTCGCTTTCAGGCAACCCCACCTCTACAACAACCCCCCCTCCTACGACAACTCAAACCACAACAACGACACCCCCACAGGGGAGGAGCGGTGAAGATTACAGGAGGTCTCAAGGGGGCCGTAGACCCATGCTGACGGGTCTCTGCAGCATACCGGGAGCAGTGGCAGATGCATTCCTGAGTGGGGAATTAAATCTGTAATATGTGTAGTTTCGAGTAGTTTACAAGTGTCAGAAAGATGTATGGTCCTAAAATAGTCAAGCTTCAAATGCATATGCGTTTTTCTGTAACTGTCACTCAGAACAATCCCATCTTACTTTCATCATATCAGCTCATATACGTCCCCACCAAGGGGCTCGAGCCTACCCTGAATATGGGCGATCGGGCTTAGTCGACCACGCGGGCCCAGTGCGGGTTGGTCGACTTCACACACAATCTTCGAGTTTCTTCGCAGGCGTGTGCAGGTTTCCTCTCGATGTTTTCCTTCACTGTAAGAGCGTCGGATAAACGTACATATGAAATCGAACCACGACCTCCCAGACAGGACAGGAGGTAGCGGCCCTTGCCATTAAGTCACCGACGCTCTTCTTCTTACTGTAATAGGTAGAAAAAGGCTGACAGCTTATACCTGATGGCAAATAGCCACTGCCGCCTATACAGGGGTGTAACAAAATTACTGAACAACTTTGGTTCGACATATTTGCTGAAATCTAAAAAAAAACATACAAATTGATCAGCTGATCGACCAAATTTGTGTATTTTTGTATGGAGGGTTAATTTTTTATTATTCTCTATGGGTTTCTTGGGGAAAGTTGTTCAGTATGATAAGTAGAACCCCCAGTCAACGGGTACCATACCATTTTGTATACATCCTGTATGTATACAGTGTGTAAAGATTCAAGATTCAAGGTATTTATTCAAGGTATTTATACCAATGAGTTTTTCAAAAAAAAACTTACGTACTTATATACTTACCGATTACTTTAACGGTGAAGAAAAACATCGCGAGGAAACCTGCACACGCCTGCGAAGAAACTCGAAGGTTGTGTGTGAAGTCGACCAACCCGCACTGGGCCCGTGTGGTCGACTAAGGCCCGATCGCCCATATTCAGGGTAGGCTCGAGCCCCTTGGTGGGGACGTATATGAGCTGATATAATTTATTCAAAATAGGTGTAAATTACATTCTTTCTGATAGTAACAAAATAATCCCTACTAATATTATAAATGTGAAAGTAACTCTGTCTGTCTGTTACGCTTTCCCGCAAAAACTACTGAACGGATTTGGCTGAAATTTGGTAGGTAGACAGATTAGGACCTGGATTCAGACATAGGCTACTTTTTACCACGCTCGCGAGCCGCTTGCGGCTCGCGCACTGCGCACCCTCGAAAAGTCATAGAAACGTCCACGCGGGTGAAACCGCGGGAAACAGCTAGTAATAAAATAATTTCATTTGTAAAAAATCAAGAAATAAACAATCATTAGTTAGTAATGTCAAAATTCAATACTAAATAAACCAGATTATGTCATTAGAACATGAAAACAATATGACATGAAAAGTTACACATAAAAATCATTGATACCTTTGTCAAAAACTGAGCACTAGTAAGTACTGTAACGTGGACTTTTCAACGAAATGAACAACTGTCTCCAAGAAACACATAATATGATGATAATGATGATGATGATGATGATGATGATGATGATGATGATCTATCCTACCACTTCGACTCCTAGTCGGTTTGCCGCGCGTGCGCTCGAAGATGGTTTATGTAGTCAATCTTCGCAGCGAAACTCCTCGCGCACTGAGGGCATTTAAGTATGCCACCCTTTAACTGGTCGCGTTTGGTATCAAGTTCAGCTTTATGCATAATATAGTCAATACTCAAAAAAAATATCATCTCCATACTCTCTCCGCAGTCGGTCTTTTATGTTATGAGTTATGATTATTTTTTTTGCAATTGGTAAGCCCTTGTCATCATCTCACCTGATGGTAAGTGACGATGATATCGAAGATGGAAGCGGGCTTACCAAGATTCCCCAACGCAGTGAAGAACTGGCTATCTTATTTTCCAACCGGAACTCATCAATATTGTTAACACTGATGTTTGGCGGCAAGACTTAGATAAGATGGTGGTAGCTAGCAAGGCGGGATTATAAAATGCCCTACCACCAACCAAACCGAGTCTTACAATCGAAACGGCGACCTCCTGGTGTAAAGCGAATGCTGCGGTGTTTATTTAGCTATTGTATAGCTTTTATCGCGGGCTTTGAGGGGACCGAATCAAGAAATTTCGTAACGAAAATAAAACCTGACACCCCAAAAAAAATATATTGAGTTCTAAAAAACTTACAGTGCCATCTATCTATCCATCATGATGATGGCGATGGCGATGGCGATTGATGATGGCGATTGATGATGGCGATTGATAATGGCGATTGATGATGGCGATTTATGATGGCGATTGATGATGGCGATTGATGATGGCGATTGATAATGGCGATTGATGATGGCGATGGAGATGGCGATTGATGATGGCAATTGATGATGGCGATTGATGGTGGCGGTTGATGATGGCGATTGATGATGGCGATTGATGATGGTGGATGATGATGGCGTATGATGATGATGATGACGATGGCGGATGATGATGATAATGATGATGGTGATGATGAACTTTCTTAGTGTTAATTTATTACATAAACATCCCGCGCCCCAAGGACTAAATGGTACTGGTAAATACTGCATAAATAAAAAATAAATAAATAATTATAATTGCACAAGTTGATAAAAAATGCTATGCAATAGCTTTACCGCGGCAGTCCCCGAGTGCCACACGTCTTTTTTTCCTAAATTTGTAATATCTTCTGAATGGAATGTCCGATTAGAGTAATTCAAAAAGTTATCTATAGGTATTGAAACAGCTTTGAATATGAAATGATTTATTTGGATAGCAATTAATACGGAGGTATGGTTGGTTACCATGCATGGTCTGATTTTGGTCAGATTTTTTACTAACTTTTAAAATGTAAAATGTGGTTATAGTGACATAACTACAATAGTTGGACATACAGTTTTTTATAGATATTCACATGTTCTCTAATATTGTAGAACATTTTTTTGTTTCATCAACAATAGATACCGCAGCATATGCGATTAAAAGAAACTTGAAGTATTTTTTTCACACCTTGGTTCACGTTACTGAAACTTTAGCAAGGATCTTTATTTTTCTTGTAGTAAATGTAGCCTATGTTACTCGACGATAGTATAGCATTCTAATGGTGAAATAATTTTTAAAATCTTTTACATTTTATAGATATTCATATGTTCTCTAATATTGTAGAACATTTTTTTGTTCCATCAACAATAGATACCGCAGCGTATGCGATTAAAATAAACTTGAAATATTTTTTTTACACCTTGGTTCACGTTACTGAAATTTTAGCAAGGATCTTTTAATTTTCTTGTAGTAAATGTAGCCTATGTTACTCTACGATAATATAGCATTCTAATGGTGAAATAATTTTTAAAATCGGTTTGGTAGTTATTGAGTTTATTCGTTACAAACATACAAAAATACAAAGCTTTCCTCTTTGTAATATTATTATTAGTATTAGCATGGATAAAGATGGTAAAATGCAGGTTATGCATGATATGATATATAATGGAATAAATTGTAAAATATAACATTTTTAAATCTAAATACATAGTTAAATTATTGGTCAACGTACATTAAGTGTCATTTTCATTATAAAACAATAATAATAATAAAATAAAAAACAACATTTTCATTATTACTCTAAATAAAAGTTTTTCTATTCTATTCTATTCTATTATTAAATAACAATAATATAGAAACAAAAAAAATAAAATTGAATTAAATTTACATTAAAAGTAAAAATAATAGAATTAAAATTAAATTACTCTCAGTTTAAAATAATCGTCAAAACGATAGAATGACTGCTCGGCAAGCCAGTTTCGCAATTTAATTTTATAAGAAGTCAAGCAAAGGGCATTACCTAGTGATTTCGAGCGGGAGTCTGTTGTAGACGGATTGTCTTACCGCCCTTGGCTAACCCATGGGGGATAGGAGCGATTCTGCTACCATGTCGCGTCCTATACGTGTGACAGACACCTACCTGCGAATAAGAGAAATTAATAAATTTTCTCTCACGTACACCACCACTTGGAAAATCAGTATACTAGGAAAGGTCATTATTCTCAAGGATATAAAGTGGCCCTTAGCTGGCTCGTCGTGTGCCACTCGTGCAATCGCTCGCATAGCATGCTTCTGCATACGGAAGACGCGTTCCCAATCGGGAACCCCCCTCCCACAGCTCGACGCCATACTGCAGGAGCGACTGCACGGTGGTAAAGTAACAATAACGTACAATATCCCTGGGAAGCGTTGAGGCAAGCTGACCCAATGCAAAACATGCACTCCCAAGCCTTCCGCACAGCTTGTCTATGTGAAGCTCCCACGTGAGGCTCTGGTCCACCTGAACGCCTAGAAATGACATCGCTGGAACCTGCTCAATCGCCACTCTCTCGACTACAACAATTAATGTACGAAGCTATGTTAAAGTGAATCCCCACCCGATAGGATAATGTGAATAAATTGGGTTTTAGTAACATTCAGCATATAAGTCCATTATATCGGAACCATGTATTGTGATCAATTGACGGGCAGCCGCGTTCAATTTCTCTTCTAGTCCAGCGAGTGTAGGAGCTATCACAACTGCGGTGACGTCATCTGCGTACATAAATGTCTGCTTTGGGTACCGAATCAGGCAACTCATTGAGAAGTATAGAAAATGCTGAGTTGGATTGAGAAGAACCTTGCGGAACTCCCCCCTTTCAGTTGACTTTGCATCCGATTTAAGAGTGTCACCACGAGCGACCACTTATAGTTTCGCCATGCAGGATTTACGTCTGTCTGTCCGTCTCTCTGCCCGCGCAGAATGCTGCAATTTGGCATGGATATACTTATAAATCACGCCAATAAAGTGGTAGAATTAAATCTTCAACAAAATAATTTAGGGTTTTCATCTACATGTAAAGAGGAGGTGTTTTATTTTTGTTGACGTACCCTATTATGTGGGGTATCGTTGAATATGTATTTCAAGACTACTAAGGGTTTTCCGGTCGTCGTGGAAATCCTTGGGGGAGGCCTTTGTCCAGCAGTGGAAGTTTTTCGGCTGATATGAAGATGATGAGTCATCATATTATGTTGATGAGCTGGTGATGGAAGGTACAACCCCTTGACGGTTATGATTTGGAGGATAATTATTTAAATGTTTTAGGTACGTAAAGACCGATAGTTGTTTTCTTTCAGGTTATTCAGGTGACCTGATGATGGAAGGTTTCGCTCCTTAATTTTCATGCTGCTGAGATGATGATGGAAGACACAGGACTCTGTATAGGTTAATGAAATCCTATTGGCGAGTACCTTAACGTTGTAGGATAGCATTGTCCTTAACATGAAAAAAACGACGGGTTGCACTCCGGGAGTGCCGGCAGAAGTGAAAACTTGAATATTAACGTTGTGCATTTTTGATATTTTGGAATGGTTAGGGAATAATTTTGCACGAATTGCTTTGATTATCAGTATAAAAGTACTATCATTTATATGGTAGAATACAATATTTATTTATTGCGCTATCGTACACAAACATGACAATTTATATTACACTAGCTGTTTCCCGCGGTTTCACCCGCGTGGACGACGTTTCTATGACTTTTCAAGGGTGCGCAGTGCGCGAGCCGCAAGCGGCTCGCGAGCGTGGTAAAAAGTAGCCTATGTCTGAATCCAGGTCCTAATCTGTCTACCTACTAAATTTCAGCCAAATCCGTTCAGTAGTTTTTGCAGGAAAGCGTAACAGACAGACAGAGTTACTTTCACATTTATAATATTAGTAGGGATTAAAAAGTTTATATCTCAGAAAAATCAACGAAAAATCAACTCCATCCGTCTTACGAATTTTCGATCAGGTCACTTGTCCTGACGCGAGTTTAACATTTTGTACCCATTACAAAAAAAGTGCACAACGCCGCTAAAGAAGTTTTCACTTCAAAAAGTTTTAAAAATCTTTAAACCGATTTCAAAATGAAATCCACTTAAAATTATGAAATATTATTTTTACATATAAATATAATATCGGTCGTCGTGGAAATTCCTGGGGGAGGCCCATGTCCAACTGTGGACGTCCTTCCGCTGATATGATGAAGACGATGATGATGATGATGATGACATATAAATAAACGAAATTGACCAACAATAACGAAATCAAAGGTCGGTGCCAGCAAAGCCATCGAATCTAAAAACATTTGATAGGTTAATTTGACGAGGCCGGTCTGGAAGACTTAGCACTCAGCTCGGCCGGAGCAAAGACAATCGGTTCAGGTGAGGATTTACGAACGGGTCGGACCTACGGTGAAGGTGTGTTGCCCCACAAACAATGGACCAGCTGATTGCATATCCAATGCACTCCTAACACCTGCACTCGGGAGGTGCTGATGGATGCCACCGATATCGCCGTTAAGGTGGCCACATGCGGGGCAGGAGAGATATGACTTGTTATCGACACGATAGAAGATGAAGACGTGTGGCGCACAACACTAGTTCGCATCGCTCCCAACGAATATTTGCGAAATATTTGCGAATTCGTTCCAGACGACGGTGGCAAAGAGGAATGCACGCGGGACAATCGACGCGCCACCGGCTCCCATTGTCCGGCGGCCGGCGCAGAGCATATCAAAACCGTCTTCGTGCAAGACCTACGTCAGACGATCCGTTGACTATTATTTACGAACCTATCTAACCTTTCTAACCGCCTCCGAAGCTCAGAGGCAAAGTTCACTGGCTTTACACAGGAGGTCGCGGGTTCGATTCTCGGCGGGGTCAATTGTAAGACTCGGTTTGGTTGGTGGTAGGGCATATTCTAAGCCCGCCTGGCTAGCTACCACCATCTTATCTAAGTCTTGTCGCCAAATATCAATGTTGATATCATTGGTGTGTTCCGGTATGAAGATAAGATAGCCAGTTCCCCATTGCGTTGGAGAATCTTGGTACGCCCGCTTCCATCTTCGGCAACATCGTCACTTACCACCAGGTGAAATGTTGTCAAGGGTTTACCAATTGTGAATAAAAAAAAATAAAAAAAACTATTTTTATTCTTTTATTTTCACTTTTATTAATTTGTCTTCTCTAAATTCTTCTAATATACAGTCGACAGCAAAGAAAACGGGTCGATAAAAAAAAAACCTCAATAACTTCCAAAATATTGTAACGAGCTTTATAAAATAAAGACTGTGTTATAGACAATTCAATTTTATAGTGCCTATATAAAAATAAAAATAGGTTTATAAAGTTTATTTTGAACAAAAGTAGGTTAAGTAAAAATGACAATTTTTATAGTGGATTTCGAAAAATGTGCTACGGTGGTAAATGTGGAATTTTCACAAATTTCAGTATTTTGTTTTATCACCACGAGTTATTAAAATAGCTGTTACACGGTTTGGCATGCTTCCAACCAGATTTCTGAGCCGATGCTGAGGAATATTCTCCCATTCCTCTATCAGTGCTTCTTTCAGTTCACAAAGCGTGATTGGAGGTAAATTTCGCTGACGTACACGTCGTTCTAGTTTATCCCAGGCATCCTCGATGGGGTTCAAGTCTGGGCTGCGTGCTGGCCACTCCATGCGTGTGATAGCGACATCATCAAGTTAGTCAAACACTAACCGAGCTGTATGCGGATGAGCGTTATCTTTCATAAAGATGGCGTTCTCGCTGAATTTTACTAAAAATGGGTCAACATACGCATTTAAGATTTCATTCACGTATCTCTCTGCAGTTAAAGTTCTATTTTCAATCACCACTGGCTCGGTGCGGCTTTCGGAAGAAATTGCAGCTTACACGTGTATGGACCCTCCACCGTATAATACTTTCTCTTCAACGCAAGCTTGGTTATAGCGCCCTCCTGGTCTTCTGTAGACTCTTAGCCTCCCATTTTGTTTGTACATGAATTACGATTCATCCGAAAACATAACTGTTGACCAGTCATCGAGAGTCCAATTCATGTGTTCTCTATCGTAACTCAGCCTTAAATTTCGATGCTGCCTTTCAAGTTTTGGACCATTTGCGGGTCTAAATAGCTTCAAGTTTACTTCATCAAGACGTCGCCTCGTTGTACACGTGCTAGGATTGCTCCCTCCAGCACGTAGAAGGTGATTTTTAATTTTAACAGCCGGTTGAAATCGATTCGATTCTCAATATTGTTAACACCATATATCGATCCTCCCGCGCTGTCGTGTACCTTGTTGGGCCTGTTCCTGGTCTGCAAATATTGGATCCTGTCTCTCCAAATCGCTGAAGCACTCTTTGAACGGTCGATAGCGACACACCAACAGTTCTCGCTGTATAACACTGACTGCGCCCGTCCTCAAGCATTGTCAGAATTCTGATACACTCTTAAGGGGTTAGTGACATGTTTTAAACTGCATTTGATCAAAATAATGAATTTCTGCACAAGAAATGTCCTATTTATATGACAGAGCAGAAACAAAGTAAAACAAAATATGGTTCAAAATTTTATAAGCAAATTTTTAAAACGTCTTCATTTTTTATTTATAGTCTTCTATATATATGTACTTATAAAATGGTTTGCCCTGACTGACTATCAACGCACAGCTCAAACCACTGGAAGGGCCGGGCTGCAATTTGGCATACAGATAGCAAGTAGTTAGGAATCCGCAAAGAAAGGATATTGGGAAATTCCCACGGGAACGGCAAAAAACGGGATCTGCGCGGGCAACGCCGCGAGCAACGCCGCGGGCTTCCGCTAGTGTTAATATAAAACACTAGGGACCATGGCAGAGAGACATTTCACAAAACCGGAAACAAACCCTTTCAGGTGACGTAACAACTATTTAGAAAGTACCCTGCTCACAGGCTCACACCCATCTCAGGACATACAACATGCACAGGGTTGAAACTATCAATCACAGAGCTAATAACCAAAGATACAAAATCTTCTTTCAGACTTTTAAAAGAAACGAAATGTTACATAACGCTATTAGGTTAGATTGTCTTTGGGTTATATCTTTGTGAAGAAAAGAGAATAAATACCATGAAGGCCTATGTCAGAAACAGATAGATTGATGATGCTTGAAGCGCAAATCGCAATGGTCACACCAAGGAATAGGTCATCTTTTCCAAGAAAGACTTATTATAATGTTTATAGAAATCCCTTTATTTTAATATATTTATGGTAATATTATATACTTTAGTAATTCATCAAATATTAAAAACCCGACTGCGTAATATCTTAACCCCTGTTTTTGGCCAGTCGGTCTCTCACGGCATCAAGACAAATCAAACGATACCTGATACGTTAAAATCCTTAAAAACGTTCAGGCTGTAGTGGGGACAATAGAAATCTAAATACATACATACATACATACACTCAAAAAAAAAACCCCTCCTTCTAAAGCAGTCAGGTAAAAAAATTCGAGAGGAGGGAAATCCAATGTCTTTGGTATCAATATAGGCGAGTGCTCTACAAAGTACCATGTATTAAATAGGGTCATAACAAAGGTATGCACTTATTTTTAACTCGAGCTTGTATTCATGAAACTGAACAACTTTCCCCAAGAAACCCATGGTCAATTCGCAAAAAAATTGTTGGTCTTCCCATACAAATCAATCAGGTGGCGGGCAAACTTTGTATGGAAGTCCAAAAATTTTTGCGAATTGAACTGGGTTTCTTTGGGAAAGTTGTTCAGTTTCATAAATACAATCTCGAAATAAAAATTAGTGCATACCATTGTTAAGACCCTGTAAACTAGTGCTTTACTCACGCCCTCAAATCACGCTTTACAAATCTAACTTCAAAATCAAATTTCATTTTGTGTGGTAGATATTTCGTACAATATTATAGACAGTGAAAATTTGTACAAATAACAATATTATAAACATATAAATAACAAAATAAACCGGCCAAGTGGACTCGCACATCGAAGATTACCTACATTACATAAATAATGAAAATAAAATTCAGGCAGCTTCTTTAGTTCCTAACAAAGATATTATGAGCTCGAAAATGCGTCGAGTTGCTTCGAGAAAAGGGTGCTTGTCTGCTCGACTTCCGTGCCCCCCCATTTTAAATCTGCGACATAATATGTTTTTATGTATGACAACGCATAACTTTTTACACGTTATGCCTCCAGTGTGGTCCCATATACATTTTATCAAAATCCGTTTTCAATCTGTGATACGTATATGTTATTTTTTAATGTATGATCACGCATAACTTTTTACAGAAGTGTTGTATTTTGATAATTCTTTCTTTATTAGATAGGTTATGCCTCCAGTGTAGTCCCACATAAATTTTATCAAAATCGGATTAGTATTTGTTTAGAAAATTAACAAGACCAAAAATATACAAAGCAAAATTGTTCTTTTAAGAGGAAACGCGGGTGCCATTTTTTTCCATACAAACGAAGTCCCCTGTTTTCTCTCTGGATACTGACAATAGAGCAAAAATTTTTATTTCCATCAAACCTATATCTACCGTGGCCATGTCCCTATTTTTTGATTTTCCCCATATTTTAATTATAACAGGAAGTAGGAGCCTTACAAAACTGAGAAAATTGCCCAAACGTCATTTTCAGACACCCACCAAAAAAAAATACGCATATCAACAGCGAAATGAAAACATACAGATATAAGCAAAGTATTTTTTTATTATTTTTGAAAAATAAATTATTATTGCTCAAGTTTTGGAGGAAAAAATAGGGGACTACCAAATTATGTTTTGGTCAATTTTATCGGACTGCGCTGCAGTTCTCCCTTTCTTGCTGTTTACGGAAAGGTTTGGGGGAGCGAGACATCATCGTTTTATTAATATACCTATTCTTAAGACCGCGTTTCCTATTAACGATTGAAGTTGGTTGGTTAACGTGTCCAGCGAGCGCAAGCGTGGCCAATTATTCAAACACAACAGTTAGTTCACAAGTAAACGAAGCTCAACAACTTTAAAAGCCATTTTGAACGGAAACAACCCTAGATTGCTATCAGAACTTGGATTTGAACGCAGTAACTGCTATAAAAACCGGATTGAAACCGAACGGAGTTCATTTTCAATTGGATTGGCAAACTCTGTAAAATTAAAGTTTAGCCTGGCATAAGGTTGCTTACTATTTTGGTGTTGCCAACGGAAATTAATATATCAATAATTAATTTAACTTGTGGTGCGGGTCGTGACTGCATATATATCTGATTATTTTACTTGCTTTCGCGTGAACATAGTTTCTATGACTGTCTTCGAGGGTGCGCAGTGCACAAGCCGCGAGAGTAGAAATAATTTTAAACAAAAAAAAACTTCAAACGCACTAGTCGCCACTACGATTTTTGAAGGTTCCTCTCGATTTCTCTGGGATGCCATCATCAGATCCTGGTTTCCTTATCACGGTACCACCCTTGGGATATGTCCTTTCCAACAAAAAAAGAATCATCAAAATCGGTTCATAAACGACGAAATTATCCGCGAACACACATAAAAAAAAAATATACGGTCGTATTGAGAAACCTCCTCCTTTTTTTAAGTCGTTTAAAAAGTAACCTATATGTTAATCCAGGTCCTAACATGTCTTCCTACCAAATTTCATCCAAATCCGTTCATCTGCTGTGGCGTGAAACAGTAACAAATATCTATAACATACAAACTTTCGCGTTTAAGTATTATGATTTTAATTCATGATAAAGATTCTAAGTATAGATTTTAGACAAAGAAAAAAAAATTCGGCGCGTGAATGGAGTAGTTGTCATGCCTAATTTGGAACCAAACCTATGCGTTAACTTCTAGGGGCGGGAAGGTAGGTGGAAGCGGGGGAATGGAATTTCTTTCAACTCTTTCATACATCTCCCAATTCATACCTTTACTTTACGTTAGGTTTCTTTTAACCGCCTTGCCAGGAGGTCGCAGGTTCGATTCCCGGTGAGGTCATCTTGTAAGACTCGGTTTGGTTGGTGGTAGGCCATTTTCTAAGCCCGCCTGGCCAGCAACCACCATCTTATCTAAGTTGCCGCCAAACATCAGTGTTAATAACATTGATGTGTTCCGGCTTATAGATAAGATAACCATTTCTCCATAGCTTTGGAGAATCTTGGTAAGCCCGCTTCCATCTTCGGCATCATCGTCACTTACCATCAGGTGAGATGATGCCAAGGGCTAATCAATTGTGAATTTAAATATATATATATAGGGAAAGTTGTTCAGTTTCATATAATATGTATCTCCGAATTCATACGTTAGAAAAAGATAGATGCTCATCAGTCATTCATATTTTTACATTATTTACATATATTTTAGGGCGCCGCCATTTTTTGAAGTATAAACTTCTATAGGTCAGCTCTATGTGGCTTCCTTCCGTTTAAGTGAGCCAACCAAACTATTTGTCCATGTTCTTAATCAATTAACGTCGAATGTCGTCTATAGAGAAGCATTATAAGGCTCTGAGATCTTATTCTTCCATGACCAAACCTAAACAAAATTTAAATATTTCATCAACCCCCGAGAATTTTCTCATTTCTCTTTCCTGCTCCATCGTCAGATTCTAATTACAATCTATTCATAACCTATAGATTGAGACGATTCCAATGAGCCCAAACACCATACCTCTACTGTAATTTGGTGAGGAGTTGGGTATCCTGCAGATTCCAGGTGATGCCTCAGCATCAGATCAACCATGTTTTTGCAATCATACCTATGAAAGTTGGTCAGATCCTCTCATTAGCTAGATAAGAGCTAATGATCATCGAACGGCTAAACCGATTTTCATGAATCATAGCTAAGAACACTCTGGATCAATTCACTTAAAAACAAACTAAACCATAATCGGTTTATCCGTTTGGGAGCTACGATACCACAGACAGACACACACAGATACAACACATGTTAACCTTATAACACCCCAAATTTTATGCCGGGGGTTAAAAAAATCGTAAGTCAGAACTCGTGTCGAGTTCACTACAACTACGATACATAACTTATGGAGGGTAATAATCGAAGGAACTACAAATACCACGCGGACAAATTCGCGGGCATCAGCTAGTTTAAAATAAGATAGTTTCTGCGTATTTTAACCGCCTCCGTTAAAATTATTAGTAAGTCCGTTAGCTTTAAATCAGGAGGTCGCGGGTTCGATTCCCGACGGTGGCTAACTTTGTAAGACTTTCTTTAAACCCGCCTGGCTAGCGACCACCATCTAATAAAGTCTTTCCGCCACACATCAATCTGGACAGCATGGAAGTGCTCCGGCTCGTAGAAAATATAGCTAGTTCCCCTTTGTTTTGGGGAATCTTGATAAGCCCACTTCCATCTTCGGCATCATAATCACTCACCATCAGGAGAGATGATGCCAAAAGCTTGTCAATTGTGGATTTAAAATATTCAAGTTTTGTCCTTTTTAGGGTTCGTACCTTAAAAGAAAAAAGGAATCCTTACACGATCACTTAGTTGTCTGTGTGTCAGTTTATATGTTTTTCTGTCTTTTCATCTTTTTTTATCCACAATTAGTAAGCCCTTGGCATCATCTTATCTGATGGTAAGTGACGATGATGCTGAAAATGGAAGCGTACTTACCAAGATTTCTCATTACAATGGGCATCGGCTTTCTTATCTTAAAGCCAGAACACATCAATGCTGTTAGCACTGATGTTTGACGGCAAGACGGTGGTAGCAAGCCAGGCGGGCTTAGAAAATGCCCTACCACCAACCAAAGCGAGTCTTACAAAGTTGACCCCGCCGAGAATCCAGCCCGCAACCTCAATGGACAAACCATTACGCCACGGAGACGGTTAAAACCCGTATATCAAGACGCTTTTTCTCAGGAATGCTTGGAAGTGGCAAGTTGAAATTAATACGTTCCCTTAAAGCTGACAGCAGAGTGGGGACGCTATATCATAAACCTGGTAGTTTAGCGTATCTAGTAGATATACGAGAGGGAATGGTCCCTTATACCTAAAATAAAATCAAGCTTGAAAGTCAGTCATAAAAACGCTAAACACTTTAAAAAACCGACTTCCATCGCAACAACTTAGTACATTTTTGCATTATTATTTTTGTTTTTTGTTAATTTTCTAATAAAGTACTACCCACACCGATTTTGATAAAATTTATATGCGACCACACGGGAAGAACTAGCTTTCAAATAAAAAAGAATCATCAAAATCGGCTCACGCCGTCAAAAGTTCTGTGGTAACACACATAAAAAAACATACAGTTGAATTGAGAACCTCCTCCTTTTTGGAAGTCGGTTGAAAAGATACGGCCATATTTTTCCCTTTTTTTTGTCGCAAGTATATCAAAACCTACAGAGTACTTCCCGTTGACCTACGTTATTGAACTTCGGCAAGAGGCAAGGGTTCACAGCACAAGTAAAGGAAAAGATTGAAAAGTAATACATTCTTTCAATACTATTGAAAAAATTTTGCTATAACAAACACATTTTCATATTTTTATTTTTGATCTATCTTTATGTAGGTATAAGTATACATTTACTACTTACTTATTTTTGTAGGGAAAATAGAAAGGCCTTTGCGGGTCTACACTACATCAATCGTGTTATTTGGAAAAAAGAAATCGAAAAACCTTTAATATTTTAGGTACAAGCTTTTAATATTGCATTGTCACGCGATATACATATGCATGCAAAATTTCAGCTCAATCGGAATACAGGAAGTAGGTCAAATATAGCTTGCAAGATTTTATTACAGACACCCGGACAGTTGAAACTAAATAAAAGCTTGAAAGGAGGGATTTTACTACAACAGTGGTGTTCCTAATTATCTTAGTTCTAATATTACGCCATCTATGGGTCTACAAATGAACAACTTACTAATAATGGTAACTAATAATCTTGATGTGGCTTGAACTACTTACTATTAATGGTTTATTATCTTGATGTAGCTCTGTATTACATAGATCTTAATGCTACCAATTCGGGTCTAATTAACTAGATGTCTCTAGTGTTCACAGTTACAAAATGGTGTGGTGTCGTGAAGTAAAACAACAAATAAGAAAAACTGGCTAAGTGTGAGTCGTACTCGCGCTAAGTAGTCTGAAATGAATTTATAAAAAAACTTTTTCGGTCGCCTTTTATTCGTGTAATGTTAGAGTTAACCTCACAATTCTTTTTATCGAGGAGCTTATGAGCAATCGTATTTTCGCCTTACGTCAACCCTCAGGCAGATAGTCTATTATCTTAATGTTTTTTTTTAAAGAATTTATTAATAATCATAACTCAGAAAAAGTATTACTAAAATATTCACACATCATCACATCCGCTCATATACGTCCCCACCGAGGGGCTCGAGCCTACCCTGAATAAGGGTGATCAGGCCTTAGTCGACCACGCGGGCCCAGTGCGGGTTGGTCGACTTCACACACAACCTTCGAGTTTCTTCGCAGGTGTGTGCAGGTTTCCTCTCGATGTTTTCTTTCACCGTTAAAGCAATCGGTAAGTATATGTACGTAAGTTTTGAAAAACTCATTGGTACATGGGCCGTCCGGATTTGAACCCGTTGTCGAACGTTCAAATGAAAGTTGAATTTTACTAAAATATTAATTTTACTTTATACCCCCTCTACCTACAATATCTTCCCTCCCACATAGGGTTACCATCCGACAGGCAATTGCCGCATTTGACAGGCATTTTGTGCTTTAGACAGGCGTGCGGCCGGCGCTATGCTGAGATAGGCATTTTTTTTTAATTTCGCGGGTCTCACTGAAATCTTAAAGCTCGCATACGTGCTCTAATCACACAAGATAATGATATTGACGAAAAATATGTGCGAAAACTAATTACTTATTATAGTTAAAACTCTCAGTTGCATATTATTTAATTTAAGACTTACAGTTTTGTTACTGTAGATATGCATTTTTCTGAAAAATCAGGCATTTTGTGCATCCTAGACGGTAACCCTACTCCCACAGGCCTTTCGCACTCCGCGCTGTTGGCATGAAAATGTACCTACACCAAAGTATGGTATATTAGTACTAATGCCTACGCCGTGCGGCCCCCTGAATGGGGCAAATTCAGTAGTCAGAAGAGAACAGACTTACGCGACAGGAAGAGAGGCGACATGTAGTTGAATAAAACTGAAGGTAATAAGCGCTGTGTGACCTGAATTTGCACTTTATTGTGTCGTAGCAAGAGTCGCCATTCATTCACATGATTTTGCGGAGTTAACCTTCTTTTACATAGTAAATAGTATTTAATCTTCGGCTCCCACTTTCACGATTATCTATGTGTCGATGACTCACTCGGTGGACTAGTTGTAAGAACTTTTTCTTGCTAGGCCGAGGGCAAAAGTTCAATTCCCAGCCAAGACAAACTTTCTTGTCAGTGTTGAGTATCTATTTAAGCATGCATTTAAAAGTTAATAAGTAGGTATAACTTTTATACATACGAAAAGTATGTTAAACGTCCGTGTCCTACCTACTTCTCTGAAGGTTACCGAATATGTGTACCTGGGACAAACAGTCCAGTTAGGTAGGTCCAGCTTCGTGAAAGAGATCAATCATCGAATCCAACTCGGCTGGGCAGCGTTCGGGAAGCTTCGCAATATCTTCGCGTCCCAGTTACCGCGGTGTCTTAAGACCAAGTTCTTCGACCAGTGTGTGTTGCCAGTGATGACATACGCAACTGAGTCATGGTCGCTTACTATGGGCCTCATAAGAAGGTTCAAGGTTACCCAAAGGATAATGGAGCGTGCTATACTCGTAGTTTCTCTGCGTGATCGAATCAGAAACGAAGAGAACCGAAGTAACCGACATAGCTCTCAGAATTGCTAAACTTTAGTGGCAGTGGGTGGGACCCATAGCTCGTAGAACAGATGGCCGTTGGGGTAGTAAAGTTCTCAAGTGGCGACCGTGCACCGGAAAACGTAGGCTAAGTAGGCATGCCACTCGGTGGAGCGAAGACCTATTGAATGTCGCTGGAAGTCACTGGATGCGGGCAGCGCAGTACCGGTCGTTCTGGAAATCATTGGGGGATGCCTATGTCCAACAGTGGACGTCCTTCGGCTGATATGATGATGATGATTTGTACAGGAAATTTTAGTTTGGCGCCAGATGACCGTGTGTGATTAGAGCCTGGATATTTACACTGTGCGCTACTGGCAAGCTAATATACACACCTTTTATGGTCCGCCAGGAGGTTCGAGTTTCCATACAAACGTAGTTCCGCTTTAATACAAAAACTACATGCCGGATTGAACTAAACTTTTCAAATATATTGAGGACACACATATTAATGTTTGTAATTAGTTTTCGATGTACTAATATAAAACATAAAAAAAGAGCGTTTCAAACTTTCAGTACAAAACTAATTTAAGTCTTCGTTTAGTTACGTTAATATTTACTACGATGAAAACTAATTACAAACATCGATATGTGTCTACTTAATATATTTACAAAGTTTGGATTCAATTCGGCATCTAGTTTTTGTAAATATTAAAGCGGAACTACGTTTGTATGGAAGCTCCAGCCTCCTGGAGACTCTTAAACTTTCAACTTTCCAAACAAAACCACCAAATCAATTTCAAATGTTTAGAGAAAGGCGTTATGCTATGATTTTGGACGCTCTACTGTCGACATTTTTACAAAAACCTCAATTCGATTACGACTAAAAATCTTTTCGTCAACATTTTCTCTGATGTATGTATTAGATTCGATTAATGCACGCCTATTAATCGAATCTAATACATACATATCGTAAGGCTGCAATACAATTTTATATAAGTAATTAATAAATTCTCGTTTTGTATGTTACGTGGCCGAATATCAAGCGTTGCCGTGAGCGATGAGAATATTATATATTATTACCCGTTATAAACTGTCGTATTTTAATCGATTTCTTTGCTATTACAGACATTAGCATTGTACAGCGATCGAAAATTATACCTACTTTTCTCGTAGTCGGTTTAAATATGTTTGGACTTGCGACGTTGAACCTCGTCTTTGGGCCATATATGGGAAAAATAAATATGTAGGTGAATTTTTGAAAAATCTGTATGGGACAGTGACTTATATATTACTGGTATGGGACAAGCCTTAAACTATGTTTCAGTCGATATTATTATGAAAAACACGTCCATAAGAATTCCTACCTTTTGATTTTAGTTTTTTTTTGTATTTATTAAATTTCCATCTTTATTTTTTTAACAAAGCAAACTGAAGCGTGTCTTTTTACAATAATAATGTAAAAGTTGATGGATTATTATTTGTTTTGGGTAGCCACGCGGAGTTATCGGCGTGTCTAAAGGGAGCCAAAGACATTTAGTGCAAATAAAAAACATGAGGAGATTATTTTGAAACATTCGAGTTGAAGTTACGATGTGGAATGGTGAGGTGTCATGTTAGAGGACTTAGGACTAATGGTAAGTTATTTTTATTGTTATTTTTACCGACATTAAAAAAATTTGGTTATTGATTCAACTCGAACATACATATATCATCATCATCATATCAGCTCATATACGACCCCACCGAGGGGCTCGAGCCTACCCTGAATTATAGCTAAAGCTGCCATATCCAGCTGTCAGTACTTTAAGGTTTAAAAAGAAAGTGTTTAAGCCAGTGACTTATATATTACTGGCGTATTAACAACATTGCCGAGTTCCGTGTCCAGCCCAGACCATTATTGTTCCCCCTGATAGGGATGCACTTCCTGAGGACAATGAAGCCGTTCGTAACGTCCAAAAGCTCGGTACACGCGTACTCTCCTTAAATCAGGGTAGAAACCGAATCTGGATTCATCAGAGAACAACACACGAGCCCACTCATCTTCTGCCCACTCAAGTTGAACACGTGCCCATCGTAACCGTAGAGCACGAACGCCTCGCCGGAGAGCTACAACTCGCAACGGCCTACGAGAACGTAAAGCGACTTCATGCAGTTTGGGTGCTGACAGTCACCTATTGGTGTTGAGTTTGCAGCCTTTCAACCAGTTGCCGCGCGGTATTTTTAGGCTCCCGCCTAACGATATTCCGAATAAAGCGGTCTTGTCTCTCCGTTGTACCACGTGGACTACCTGGATGTCGTTCGGCCGTATTCCCGGTGAGCCGATAACGTTGCCATAACCTTCGAATTACCGACTGGTTGGAGTCGATGGCATCCGCAACTTGACGTTGTGTGTTTTTTGATTTATCTAAGGCTTTGGATTTTGTTTCACATAGGCATTTATTAAGTAAACTAGAAAGCAATGGTATTCGAGGCCCTGCCTATGAATAGTTAAAAACGTATTTACAAAATCAAAAGCAATGCGTTGAAACCACTAAACTGGATGAACAAGGCATGACTAAAAAATACCAATCTGGGTTCCAGAAAAATGAATTCGGAGTACTACATGGTAGTATACTTGGACCACTATTATTCTTAATTTATATTAATAATTTAACTGACTTGATCAATCATAAAACTATTTATTATTTATTGGTTATTAGCGTAGGTATAATATTTCAACCTGTTAAAATTTGCATGCCATCTTTATGACGGCTGAATACATTTACCATTCTAACATTAAGATCTTCACATGTATGTATTCTGGCTAATAAACATTTCTTTCTTTCTTTCTTTCTTTCTTATTTGCTGATGATATTTCAGTAATAGTTGCAACTGATAAGAAAATGACATTACAGAGACATTAATCAAAAGTAAATAGTACAATATTTAAAATAGTTCAATGCCTACATATTAATAATTTACAAATTAATTTAAATAATACATTACTGCCGCGGTCTATAATGACTACTTTGCTGGTCGCGTTGATGATGGCCAACAGCGCAGCGTAGCGCAGCTCCAGGCCGACACAGCGCGGTCAGCGTGCAGCAAAGGCTGCAATGATGGCCAAGCTAGAAGGCCTAGAGCGTAGCTAGGCTAGCTCGAGGCAATCATAGCGTGACCAGCGAAGCAGTCATTGCGGGCCAAGGCTTGTATAGTGCTTTACTCAAAAATGCAAGTACCTAATATAAATAAAACCAGCAAGTAATTTAAATAAAAAATATATTAAAAAACTAGAAATTTAATTATAATGACAATTATGAAAAGTACAGTTACTAAAATTCAACACCGACTTTCCCGGTTTGATATTACTAATAGTTTGCGATAATTCTATTGCGGTGTTTGACTGCTGTATTATTTCTTCATTTAAATAAAATCTTTATGCATTTGATTTATTAAAACTTCGAAACGTCAAAATAGCGGCTGGCAATGTTTTGCCGGCCCGTTAGAGCGGCAAGCAAAGCTTTGCCGGCCGCTCCTTGAAACAGAACTGCAAGGTAGACTTTGCTCAAACAAGGTTGTCAAAATAATGACCACATTACATACATTTTTGAGTAAAACATATTACATTAAGTACAATCATTCCAAAAATTCATTACTAATTACAATGGACAATGATTACAGAGCACTAACAAGATTTCGTTTGGTACTTTGTGTTAAAACTTACCATACCTTACCTTGGTACCTTGTGTTAAAACTTACCTTACCTTACCTTGGTACTTTGTGTTAAAACTTACCTTACCTTACCTTGGTACTGTAGAGATCGTATGTCTCTACATACATCTACTCTCAACCTCTTTGCTTAGTTTCTTGCCAGCGCGAATCGTATTAAGAATATTAATTTAAATTTGATTTTATAAGTCATTCGGAAGCTTTTTGAAACAATAGATAGATTCGAGGGCTGACCGTGAGCCAGGACAGAGGTCCTTTGAGTAAAGGTATATTTTTAATCCGCGCGTCTGGGCTGAGTTCCCTAAAACCATAGCAAGAAAGTAAGAGGAATCATTGAAGCTAATAATAATCAGTCAGCCGACAGAGCATTCTCCAATTTTTACGTTTTAAAATATATAATCACCGCTGGTGATCATTTAAAACGTATCCCAAGTATTTCATTTTGATTTACACCCCCGGCGTCTCGTTGACGACGTCACAGTACTTTGTGTTAAAACTTACCTTACCTTACCTTGGTACTTTGTGTTAAAACTTACCCTACCTTACCTTGGTACTTTGTGTTAAAATTTACCTTACCTTACCTTGGTACTTTGTGTTAAAACTTACCTTACCTTACCTTGGTACTTTGTGTTAAAATTTACCTTACCTTACCTTGGTACTTTGTGTTAAAACCTACCCTACCTTACCTTGGTACTTTGTGTTAAAACTTACCTTACCTTACCTTGGTACTTTGTGTTAAAATTTACCTTACCTTACCTTGGTACTTTGTGTTAAAACTTACCTTACCTTACCTTGGTACTTTGTGTTAAAATTTACCTTACCTTACCTTGGTACTTTGTGTTAAAACCTACCCTACCTTACCTTGGTACTTTGTGTTAAAACTTACCTTACCTTACCTTGGTACTTTGTGTTAAAATTTACCTTACCTTACCTTGGTACTTTGTGTTAAAACTTACCTTACCTTACCTTGGTACTTTGTGTTAAAATTTACCTTACCTTACCTTGGTACTTTGTGTTAAAACCTACCCTACCTTACCTTGGTACTTTGTGTTAAAACTTACCTTACCTTACCTTGGTACTTTGTGTTAAATCTTACCCTACCTTACCTTGGTATTTTGTGTTAAAACTTAACTTATTTTGAATTTGTATCCCAGTTGATTTATTTGAAAATAAATATGAATCTGATAAACTAGTTACTTGTATTAAGCTTACCCTACTTTGAATTTTTGTGCCAATTGGTTTATTTCAAAAATTAATTTTAATCTTCAAATCTAATAGCTTGTAATTAAAATGTACCCTATTTTGAATTGGTATGCCTGTTGGTTTATTTCGAAAATTAATTTGAATCTTCTAAACTTGCGGCTTGTGTCCAACCCTAACCTATTTCATAAAGTACCTATTCACGCGTCAAGTATGCTTAGTAAAGCAAGCCCAAATCGAAGCCTTTCGCAGTTTAGAAAATGGCGCGTACGAGTACATATAATCAAGCGATAACAATCAAATGAATAATCGCGTACACAAGTTATGCAGGTGTAAATGACAAAGATATATATGTTGATTCTATATCAAATACCATTACCTGAGACTGTAATCTGAATCATGACATAATTTGTAATATACTGTAATTTTTTTTTGTTTTGACTATTTAAAAGTGTGTGTAAACACCTATTTGAAATAAATTGTTTTTGATTTTGATTCATATTAAGTGTAATATTTTCATCAACACATCAGCCAAAATATGTCAACTGCTGAACATGGACCTCCCACGAGTTCGATGGGAGGGGGGGAGTGTTCTGTAATCGCCGCGCTTGGCAGGCAGGTTGTCGATCGCAGTGGCCTGTCTTGTCAAAGGAATTAATACCTAATTCAATTATTTCAATTTATAAATTCTCGTGCGGGTTGGTCGACTTCACACACAACCCTCGTGTTTCTTCGCAGGCGTGTGCAGGTTTCCTCACGATGTTTCTTTTCACCGTAAAAGCACTGGGCCCGCGTGGTCGACTAAGTCCCTGTCGCCCTTATTTAGGATAGGCTCGAGCCCCTCATTGGGGACGTATATGAGCTGATATGATGATAACTTCTCGTGTCATATTGTTTTCATGTCTTATGACAGCTAAATATATGTATAAAAATCAATGCCACTTTTCGTTGTAAGTTATAACTCAAGAACTGCTGGACCGATTTCGCTAATTCTTTTTTGTCAAGTTCGTTATTGTCAGGAGAAGGTTCTTATGTAGGGTAGGGTAGTGTAGTGTAAGGTAGGGTAGGGTAAGGTAGGGAGGGTAAGGTAGGGTAGGGTAGGGTAGGGTAGGGTAGTTTAGTGTAGTGTAGGGTAGGGTAGTGTAGGGTAGGGTAGTGTAGTGTAGGGTAGTATAGGGTGCGGTAGGGCAGTGTAGTGTAGTGTAAGGCGGAACGTAGTTATAATGTAATAATTATGTTTACTTTTAAAATTTTCACTTAGTTTTGCATTATGTAATTACTGTTTTATAACCACCATAAAGAGTGTAATATGAAGCTATTTCAAATGAAAAAAAAGATTGACCCATCAAAATGCAGATCGAGCACAACGTTACTTAACCACTTGATCATTGGTTTCAGAGTTGTCTAAATGTCGTATAAACGCGCCGCTCGAGATGAGAACACCAAAGAGCTGTACGCCAGCAGGAGTTCTACTATGTAAGTCAACTAAAAGTCTACTGTTTGTCCGACTGTCCAAAAAAAGTACGTATAATAATAATAATAAATAATAAATAAATATTCAGGGACAAATCACACATGGTCATCTGGCCCCAAAGTAGGATTCCCTGTGTTATGGGAACCAGAGACTGATATACATACTTATATACGTTTAAATACATACATATATAGATATTTAACACCCAGACACAGAGCAAACAAATCTGCTCATCACACAAATGTTTGCACTGGGTTTTCCAAAAAAGTTTTCCCCCAAGGATTTCTAGGACGACCGGTCCTGCGCTGCCCGCATCCCACGACCTTCACCAGGTCGTCGGTCTACAGTGAAAGGGGAATTAGAATAGGCCCATCGAATTTCAAGAAGTAGTAATTTTAGGTTTGTATGGGGAACGATTTTGTGAACACGCTCTACGTGAGAGCGAGAGCTTGAATGGAAGCGGTAGAGAGCCTGGGCCCAACAGGACCTGGGAATGGGAAAGCTGCCTTGACTCATCGTTTTACTAACTTTGGATTACATGAGACCAATACGCGTTAACGCTAATTGCGAAAACAATTTAACTATTATTTTCTAAACAGGAAATTACATAAATATTTGGAATGAACAGAGCGGGGGTGGGAATATCATACTTAAAGTACACGGAGTCCTGTGTAACACACTTGCACTGTTTACAAATAATTTTATTTTTAACTAGTGGATGCCCGCAGCCTCGCCCGCGCAGATCCCGATTTTTGCGGTTCCCGTGGGAATTTCTCAAAATCCTTTATTAGCGGATGCCTACTTTATAACATCTACCTGCATGCCAAATTTCAGCCCGATCCGTCCAGTGGTTTGGGCTGTGCGTTGATAGATCACTATGTCAATCAGTCAGTCACCTTTGAGTTATATATATTTAGAGATTACCATAGATTACATATTATAGGTATGTAATCCACGCGACCACTGCGGGATTAAGAACTACTGACATAAAATATTCTTAAACACACGTATGGAATCCTGGTAAGCCCACTTCCATCTTCAGCATCATCTTCACTTACCATCAGGTGAGATGATGTCAAGGGCTTACTAATTGTGGATTAAGAAGCGATGACAAAACAACATTTTTTTAAAAGCGTTCGTTGCTATATTACTTTATTTTTAGTACTCAATTTTTAATTTTCCATCCTGCTTAGAAAACACGGCACGTGCCGCAAAAATTGACGTTATTAAAAAAGTCTAAAATGACAAACTAGAAGTATAATATTAAAATATGATATCTCTTGTGCGGAAAAGATAATGTGAGTAAAAGTTTCAGATGAGACTTATCTCTAATAGATTTTTGGCCCCAAAACGCCTTACATTGCAATTTATAGCCAACTCGTGAGAGCCGTTTCGGAGAAACCAATTATACATACAAGATTTGCGCAATCAAAGTAATAAAAAAAACGAGTGTCACTCGGGGACTGCCGCGGTAAAGCTATTGCATGGCATTTTTTATCAACATATGCAATTATAATTTATTTATGCAGTATTTACCAGTACCATATAGTCCTTGGGGCGCGGGATGTTTATGTAATAAATTAACACGAAAGTTACACCAGTAAAATTGACTAAATCCTTTTAGTACCACAAATCGCTAATAGATGGCACTGTAAGTTTTCCAGAACTCGACCGAGCGTGGGGTGTTAGGTTTTATTTTCTTTAAGGAATTTCTTGATTCCGTCGCCGCGCTCAAAGCCCACGATAAAAGCTATGCAATAGCTTAAAATCTATTTTAAATTCACTACTAACCCTGTATCATCTTCTTTACTTTAATCTTAACCTGTCCGTCGCTTGCCAGCTTTACATTAAATACAAGTAATTAATAAAAGTAAGTGGCCACGCCCACAGCTTTAATCATAGACGTCTACCTATAGACCTACCCTACACAAATTACTACCCGACAGTCCAAAAAGAAGGGTAATGTGTTTCAAGTGTATATAAATGGATGTCCGTTTATTTGGCTGAGCCTGAAGCCTAAACTAAACGACTTGATGGTTTTTTGGAGTGCGAGCTTTGATATCACTGACGTAGGATATATATTTTAACCTAACTGTCCAAAAAGAGGGGTGATGTTTTTTCAGTCAGGTTTTTAATTTTTAATTAAATTGTTTAGGTCATTATTTGTTTCAAAAAGTTCTTTTAAAATTAATTGTTAATCTGTTAGGCTGTGACTCAAAATGTACTGTAACATACGCTAAACTACTACTCACCTACCTTTGGGACAGTACCATGAACTACGTACATCCTTTTAAATTGACACTTACTGCTTACTGACGACCGTGAACTCCATTTAGATTGACACTCACTGCTAACTGACAAATATGAACTCTATTTAGATTGACACTCATTGCAAACTGAGAATTATGAACTCCATTTAGATTGACACCTACTTACTGCTAAGTGACAACCACGAACTCCATTTAGGTTGACAGTTCTACTAACTGATAACTATAAAAGCCTGTCCTTGCGAAGTAAAATAGGTCTTTGGTTTTAATAGTTTTTCGCCTAATTATCATTCACTTAATGGGATTCTCACCACACCCCTTGATTAATGGACGCTATAAAATACATAGGTTAATGTTATGTTTGTTTATTTATTAAAGCATTACCTGTATACATGTAAATATTTATACTGTTTTATCATGCAAACATGTAAAACAACGTTCTAGTAACGTAATTTTAATTGTGAAAACTAAAAAATCCGACTTCAATCCCAAAACTACAGAGTTAAAAATCGAATGTCTTTGCGCAAAACCTACAATTTTGACGCTGCCCACGAACTGCGTCGCTCTCTTGACTTCACTGGCTGACCAACCAGGAACGACTAGTCAACATGTGCGTAGCCAGCTCGGCTGCAGGAGAGCGCTGCTTTTTAAGGAACGTAATTGCGCTTAACGGAGACCCCATCATCATCATCATCCCATCAGCCGAAAGACGTCAAATGATTGCCACAACGACCGGTCCTGCGCTGCCCGCATGCAGCGGCTTTCCACGACCTGCACCGATTGCCGATCCACCGAACGGGAGGTCTGCCTACACTTCGTCCTCTGTTGCGCGAATGCCACTCGAGTACTTTACTACCTAAACTTATCTGTTTTACGAACAATTGGCTCCGCCACTTAAGTTTAGCGATTCTGTGAGTTATGTCTTCGAACAACTCGCACTGGGCTCGCTTGGTATAGGCCCGATCGCTCTAATTCACGGTGGGCTCGAGCCCCTCGAAGGGGATGTATATGAGCAGATATGATATCGGAGACCCCATCATCATCATATGAGCTCATATAAGTCCCTACCACACCCTGGACACTTCATACAACGGGCCAGAAATGACATAACAAAACAGGAATTACGGAACACACAAAATGGCGGCGAAATCCTGTACGTTCGACAACCAAACTGTAACCAATCTGTAGCAATCTGGGTGACGAGGGGGTGAGGTCGCAATCTATAGAGCGGCAGGGAGTGTCCATACTGTATGTTAGTACTAATATATATACTTTGTCCCTACTGAGGGGCTCAAGCCTACCCTGAATAAGGGCGATCGGGCCTTATAGTCGACCAAGCGAGTTGGTTGAGACCCCATACCGCGTTGGACTTTGGAGTTTTCCTGTTTTCGAGATGGGTTGTAGAGCAACCTATTATTTACATTAAAAAAGACATCAACTTAAAAACTTCCTCAATTTATAGAATTTGGATAATAAATATACAAAATTCGTACATTTTGAGCGAAGAGAGAATTGTTAAGTGGGTATCAAAAGGGAATCTCCAATTCGGCTTTGTTTAAGCAAGGAGTAAGCAAAGACGGACACTGCTGAAATTTTAAGCAGGAAATTTATTATGTATGTACTTGTTTACGGGAAACAATGAATTTTATTAGGATACCATTACTTTTTCTACAAAATAATAGCTTTATATGATTTAGTATAAGTTTAAAATTATTATTCATTTAAATTTTCTGCTGTTGTTGCTCGAGTACTACCTGTCTCCTTGCTTTTTCTCCGAGCACTGGGTTGTCTGGTAGAAATCGCTCTCAGCGATAAGACCGCCTAAATTGTACGTCTCTTAGTTTTTAATTTAAATTTTGCATATGTATGTATTTATTATACATTCCTACTCACTCTACTAACTTCTTCGCTCACTCATTCACTATACAAGCTATCCAGCTTTGGAATTCTCTTCCCGTTTCTATCCGACAAGCTCCTTCGCTTAACTCTTTTAAATATCAAGTTAAAAAATACTTCTTATGTCTTCAATCAACGTATTAGCACTATTCCTTGTCTTACTGATCAATATTTATAAGTATGTTAGTATATATTTTTATTATATGTAAGTATAGTTTATATTATTATTTTTATTTTGTATAGTATTTTTATTAGGTACATGATGTATTATGATTTAGATTTTATTATTATATATTTTTTTTATATATTATATAGTAAATTGTTCTATTTTTAATATTGTTGCTTAAGTTTGCTTTGCACAGCCCATACCTTTATTTAATTGTATCCATTCTCTTGGTTGCCTGGAAGAAATTGCTTTAAGCAATAAGGCCGCCTACATTGTACAATTTAAAAAAATTCTATTTATTCTGTACATTTGAATGTCGTTGTTGTTAATAACCTTCATAATTTAATTAAAAATTAAAACCCGACTACTAAAAATGTATCCTATGTCACTGAAGGATTTAAGAGGAGTCGAACGACACCTCGCACTACAAAATACATGAAACCGTTTAGGCTACAGACTCAGACAAAGAAACAGACATACAAACGAACGGTAGGCATGCACCTGTCAAAATATGTTCTTAAAGCACTCTACTTCGTTATATATTATAATACCTACTTAAAGGTACATCACACAAGGGGTTCTGTTTAAAAAAATCATCTCCCCTTTTCAAGAAGTATAGATATTACTATTATTTTTGTTTTATTTTTAATCAAATGGAAAGATGTATTCAAGCTATTTTTGTACCAAATTCGATGTAATTCCGTTTAAAAATGCATAAGTTATAAGTTTGAGTTTTCTGCAGGATAAAGACTGTGTAAGGATTATTTTTTTACTCTCAATTGGTAAGCCCTTGGCATCATCTCACCTAATGGCAAGTGACGATGATGCCGAAGATGGAAGCGGGCTTACCAAGATTCCCCAACCCAAAAAAGAAATCTTAAAAAAAAATGTTTTAATTCGGAGCGTAAAGGTAAATAAAACACTGCCTGCCCTTGGGCCAGCCATGCGTTAAATAAATCACTGCAGATTATACAATTGAATAGGCTTTATGATTCAATTCAAATAAATTACGCAACCTCTAGTCGGTCAGCACGAGGGTCTCCTAACAAGGTATTTTACCTTTCCTAAGTGCCATAATATTATCGCTGAACAAAAGCCGATTTCATTTTCGGGACCAATTACAACTTTTTGATTGTAAAACGTATGTATGCCTTTGAAATGCCTATATTTATGCTTAACAATCAGCTTAAAGTTAAAATAATTTTCGAAAAACCTAACAACTTTTAGGTACAAGTTTATAATATTGCAATGTCACGGGATAAACATATAAGCATACAAAATTTCAGCTCAATCGGAAACTGGGAAGCGAGTCAAATATTACTTGCAAAATTTCATTACAGACACCGGGACAGGTGAAACTAAATAAAAGCTTGTAAGCTAGCCCCACATTAGTTGCATATTATGTGTTATCATCATCATATTAGCCGAAGGACGTCCACTGCTGGACATAGGCCTCCCCCAGGATGTGTTATATCTGACATAAATAAAAACCTACCGGAGTCCGGCCTCGCATTAGGCGGCATAGCCATGTGTCCTTAACCTTAGTGACTGAGAAAAAAAATAGGCGGCATGGCCATGTTTCCTTAGCCTTTGTGGCTGAAAAAAAAAGCGTTTCCTGTTACACACTTCCGTCCGTTTTCCCAAGCGAGAGGAAAGATGTTGCACATCAAAAACCGGATACATTATTGTTACCTATTCATTACAAGCAAAAGACCAACGCGAGAAATAGAGAAGGTGAGATGTTGTCAAGGGTTTACCAATTGTAAATTTAAAAAAATGCATTTTTTTACTAATTTTGACTATATACGGATCGGATAGACTATACCATGAGTGCGACTCGCACTTGGCCGGTTTTTGTTACTTGTTGTATTACTTCAGGATTTGTAGTTTAATCAAATCAAGTTTCACACTTGTATAGATTACCGTTTAAAACAAAAAAAAACATCAAATAAACACGTTCATTGCAGAGGTCCCCCTTGAATTTTCGCCTTTTTTATTTTTTTATTTGTTGGAAAATCTCCTATAATAATTAAAATAACACACTTTCTGTGAAAATTTTAGATATTGATTTTAGAAGCAATTGAAAATGCGTAAGAGACCATAAATTTGGATTTTGGCCTTTTGCGAAAACGGTACTTGGCTGATTTGGCAATTTGCTTATAAAATAATTAAAATACGCGAATGACCAAAAATATGTGCTTTGGCCTTTTGCGTTTTTGGCATCTTGCGTCGAAACCCAGCTACCTATCAAGGTTCTAAAGATACATCATTTCAAAGGTCTGACAGATAGACGGATGGACATCTATCGACAGCACTTGTAACAAAAAAATATGCCATAGAGATTTGTTACCATAGATGGGTTATGCACTAACAAACAACATTTGAAAATCGAAGCCATTTACACACACACTATGTTATAAGTAGTTCGCTTCCGTTGCACCGAATGCTACTATGAAAAGAGATGCCAATTGGCATCACATTATTGCTTCACTTGTAGGACGCATGTAACCTATCTACCTCCACTTATATATAGCATATCTCTGCCATATGTGGTATATTTAGGAAAGCTCTAATAGTTATTTGATAAACAAGAGAGCAAAGATTTTTTTAACCGCGTGCTCAATTTTGATGACCGAGCAAGCGAAGGTGTCTAAAATTGAATGACGAGCGCAGCGAGTGATTCAAAACTTAGAATCCTGAGCGTTAGCGATGGAATCAAAAGAGCACGAGGTGAAAAATCTTTGAACTCGAGTGCAACACGTAACTTTTCATTCCACCTCAGCGAGGAAATTACTAAATGGAAAAAAAAACATTTGCGCATTACAAACAGTTTCAGTCAATCCTGTTGGCGTCAAATAAACTGCCTCGTGTGATGATCATCACTATAATCACTCATTTTAGGTTTTTCACTTGTTTTCAAGTTTCTTGTTTTTAACCGTAGGTTTTAACAATATAACTTTTTTTTTTTTTTTTTTTTAACTTCGCCCTTTTAGGGCAGGCTAAGGCTCATTGGCCATACCGCCTAGTCTTCAGTATATATTTTTCAGCAGTATTATTTTGTAGAATTCACGTCTTCAGTAATTTTTAGTATATTTTTCAGATTATGTAGTATTTTTCTTCTTTTCAGTCATCAAGGTCACTATTTCTGCACGTTCACATCATATCATTGTCTATAAACTACCTAACCTACATACTCTAGCAAAATGATAGCACTTTTGCTAAAGCTTGCACGGACTTCTTGTGGGAACTCGAAACACAGTATACACACTTTTATTTCATTATCCTACACAAGAAACACGTAAATGATACTTCGCTGATAAATACACTATCAATATTACACATCGAAAACCACTAAATGTATTTTTTCGGATAATAAAAGAAAAATGACAAACTGAACGCTACAAATTCCCGCCAAAAAGTCTTAACAATATAACGTGAAAATAAAATGGCGCGCGCAAAGCAAATTAAAAAAAAAAGTACACCAAGAAGGTTCCGAGTCTGAGTTTTTAACAAATTAAAAAAGTTTGCATGCTAAATTCGGCACCATGGAGGTAGAACCTATTTAGGTTTATTAATGTTTTAAATTCACAAACTTAGTGCACACGATGTTCTAAATTCAATTTACTTTTTCTCATATGACATAAAAAATAACAATTTTTTTTTAATTTCTTTAACATCCTAACGTAACACTGGATTGTGGGATTTTTGGCACTAATTATCATATACTGACATAGTTCCCTAGGGACCTGGGTAATTTCCACGCTCCCACACGTCGGCGTCGCAACGGAGCAACGGATTGAAGTCAGTGACTTATATATTATTGAAGTGGTTTTTGAAGTTAACTTCTTTGGTTTTTTGTATAGAATTGGTTGAGTGGGTGGGTATTGACATAGACTGCTAATCAGAATTACTCGATGTAGCTCCGGAGGGATCTAGAGAAAACTTAAGTCCACGCTTGCGAGCTGCTGCTACCTGCAAGCCATTAAAACGATGTACGAAGCCGCGGGCAAAAGCTAGTATAAAATATAAATATATATTATATTCGACCAACCCGCACTGGGTCCACATTGGGTCCATTCTGGAATGCCCGCCGCGCTGCCGCCGGGATGACGAGGAAAACGTTCATCTAATTCACATGAAAAGGTACGTCATATACAAATCGTATAATTTTAGACGCTCCTGCGAGGACGTGCGTTCTCCGCGGGGGTACACTCTGTTTATTTAAGGCTCCTCCGTCCCTAAAATGAGCAACTCGATTCACGACGCGATGTTTCAAACATCGAACGAAATAGCTTCGATATAAAGTTCTTGTCGCTTGTACTTCAAGTACTGCAACGTGGCTGTTACGTCAATCGCTGCGGATGAATCGTGCAAAAATTTTGGTTTTCAATTAATTGTAAATAAAACAAGAAGATTTCCAAAAAGTAAGAAAACAAACTAATTTTATATTTTTCTGTTAAGACTTTTATAAATTATCATAATGCTGAGATTAAAATTGCAGTAGATCTATGGTTACAACTAGACAAAATAAAGATGCATTAGGATAGTTTTTTAGTTTTGGGTGTACATATTTGTGTGTTATTGTTGTGTATAGTGAACTTTGATAATATTTCTATCTATTTACTTGTATATAGTCAAGTTTATACAGGGTGTTCCCATTGCGGGGGGGTGTTAAAACTCTTTGGTAGCAATACCAACACCCTGGCTATTTTTTGATAGATTCTTTAACACTTATACAAATAAACACTTATACAAATAATTCTTCTTTCAACGATGTCTCGTAATAATTAACTGATCACCTAAATACTCCATTTATAAGTGTTTTGTGTACTAAAATAGAATTCGAGGAAATCAAAATCACTCCTCAGATCCTGTAAATTAAACATTTTTTTTTTCGATATAACAATCCTTAATTGAAGTAAAAAGTGGTTAAAAGGTTGATCGTTGGCCGCGGTATAAGCCATAACACACGTAACTATTAATTACATACAAGAGAAGCTTATAAGCGTACTAAAACCATTCATGAAATTAAAATTGAACCGAATTAAGAAGTTTTTCTCATTTGGTCCACAGTTATTCTAGACTTAATTTTGAATCGCCTCTTAAGGTGGTTCGAATATCATCACACCCCGAAATCGAGGGTTATAAAAGTAATTTTTCTGCGATTGAAACTGCAATACATTTATCATTTCTTTATATAAATTTATTACAAAGTGTAGGAGGCCACAACATAAAATTTTCTCAATAAAAAAAATTGCAAAGTTCGCTTAAATTTTGTCAATTTTTGCTGTTTTAGCCCACTAAATCCAGTTTTACCTCACTACAGTTAGACGTACCACCTTATTTTTTTCTCTTTCATTCCTCAGTAAGATCCTGACATATTGCTGAATGCTGAACTCACTTTTTTGCAAAAATGCCTATATATAAGTTAAAAAAATTAAACATTGAAAAAGTGGCTAAAAGTGTGGTTATTTTCTTTACTTTTTACACGTAAAGAAAAAAACAGAGAAAACTTTTCTGAACAATACCTCGCCATAAAATTATCCCTGTTCTACCTTTTGTCTGAATGAGGAGAACTTTGTGCCTGCTCTCTACCTGCTCATAAAGAAAACGGCCAAGTGCGAGTCAAACCAACACTTCGAGGATTCCGTACCTCCACACCTCTCCCCACAACTACATAGTAATAATTAGTAATAATGACAATGACACCTTTCACATTAATAAACAAAAGACATCAATGCGAGCTCCAATAATTGAAAAAGCTAAACACGTTAAAAAACTGACTTCTATCGCAACAAATTAGTACATTTTTGCATTATTATTTTTGGTTTTTGTTAATTTTCTAATAAAGTACTACACCGATTTTGATAAAATTTATATGGAACCACAGGGGAAGCACTAGCTTTCGAATAAAAAAAGAATCATAAAAATCGGTTCACCCAGTCAAAAGTTCTGAGGTAACAAACATAAAAAAAAACATACAAACGAATTGAGAAACTCCTCCTTTTTGGAAGTCGCTTGAAAATATACTTGTTATGTTATTTAGTTCAGACTCTTTAGCGCAAGTGTCACTCACACTTGGCTGAGTTTTAGTATTTGTTGTTTTACCTCAGTGTTAGTATACTATAATCACAGCAAGTTTCATGCTTGTATGTATTACTGTTTTTAAAAGCTTTTAATTAACTTGCAATGTAGGTATGTTTGTTCGGGTGAAATCTTGCAAGTTAATTTTGACCCACTTCCCGGTTTCCGATTGAGGTGAAATTGTGCATGCATATGTATATCGCGTGACAATGCAATATTTAAAGCTTGTACCTAAAAGTTTTTAGGTTTTTCGAAAATTATTACGATAGAACTAAATCAAAAATACTTCTAAAGACCTATAAAAACCATGTTTTTGTATGGGGAACCCCCTTAGATTTTTAATTTTTCTAATTTTTAGTATTTTTTGTTGTAACAGCAGCAGAAATACATATTCTGTGAAAATTTCTACGGTCTACCTGTGAGGGTTCATGCAATACAGCCCGCTGACAGAGGGATAGACAGCGGGGGCTTAGTAATGGGGTCCCGTTGGTCACCCGTTTGGATGTATGGAACCCTAAAAAGAAAACTTTAGAAAAACCGCTTAGTAAACCAGTATTGAGCTCGGGTATTGATTTCAAACTTTTGTAGTACTTAGCTAACAAATAATGCCATTGGTGTCGGCTTTCATAGCGCGCTATATGATTTTTACCATTACCAGAGCGGCTCATGTACTGCGCACCTGTTTCACTTTTTGCTGACATAGAAATATTATTTTGTAAAAAGTACCTAGACGACCGAGTTTTGCTCGGAAAAGGCAAAAAAATTAAAAACCGTCCAAGTGTGAGTCAGAACTGCACACAAAGGGTTCCGTACCAGCATACTAGATGGCGCTAGTTTCTTCACGTTAAAAAAAACACATTTATTGTACGGAGACTCACTTTTTCTAATTTTTAGTATTTTGTTGTTAAAGCAACAGAAATACATCGTCTGTGAAAATTTCAAGCTATCAATTGTCTAGCTATCACGGTTCATGAAATACAGCCTGGTGACAGACGGACAGACGGATGGACAGCGAAGTCTTAGTAATAGGGTCCCGTTTTTACCCTTTGGGTACGGAACTCGGGGTCACACAAAAAGGTTCCGCATTAAATCTTTAACTACCAACAGAACGAGACCTCTCAGTACATACTTTGCTCTAAGTAAATAAGGGTCTTTTTATTATGGACTTGAAATTTCATTTTTCCTATGGGATCGGAAGGACTTTCGATTTTCTCATAGATTTTTCGAAAATCTATGTATTTAACCTCATATACTGTGATTTTTTTCAAGATTTTAGGCGCAGTCATCTCGGAGATATTAAGAGGGGATAGCGGTAAATTTTCATCTAATATCTTAAATAACTTCAAACTATTTATTTTAAAATTGTTAAAAAGGAAAGTTTGAAATTCTCACAATATTCCCTTTTATTTGATATATTTCACAAAATATATTAAAAAAATCTAATTGACCCCCTTAAAAGTGGCCCCCATGTTTGAAATTCATTTATTTACGGTACACGTCCGTCTTTGGGTTATCGATTTACTTATGTGTACTTAATTTCAACTCAAGCGGTCTAGTATAGTTTCCAACCAAATTGACTGTAACAGACGGACGGACAGACAGACACGCGAGTGATCCTAAATGGTTCTATTTTTACCCTTTGAGGTACGGAACCCTAAAAATGTAAAAAAAATTACAATACTATTGGACCGGACCGGGAATTGAACCCATGATCTACTAGGAGGGAGTTCAACGCTTTGACCACTCGACTATTATTGAGCGGAAGAGATGATGTGCGTGAAAACTCAGAAAAACGCGATTTCCCAGAGGTGAAATCTAGCTAGATCGATTCTTCGTTCCCAAAAACCCCACGTAGCAAATTTCATCGAAGTCGTCACAGCCGTTTTCGAGATCATCAAACATACACACAAATATTGCTCGTTTATGAGGATTGTGAACCTGCGACTTTTCATACAAACGGCGTTAACGATTTTCACCTCTTAAATGTTAACCGATTTCGACCAATTTTTGATAGGTTGTCAGTCAGAACAAAAGCTGAGCTTATACGTTTTTGTTTTTTTTGTTAAAGTTAATAAGTTTAATTTTATTGTCGTTTACGTGTTTCATACAAAACTAATGTCGGTCATTATTTGTTTAACTATAATCAGTAATTTAAAAAACGAAACGTATAAGCCTAGCTTTTGTTCTAACTGACAACCTATCAAAAATTGGTCCAAATCGGTTAACATTTAAGAGGTGAAAATCGTTAATGCCGTTTGTATAAAAAGTCGAAGCTTCTCAATCGTCTTAATATAGTAGATATGATATGATATTTAAATATACCTTTTAAACATAACATATCAATCTCTGGTTCTGTTATACAAGGAACCCCTTATTGGGGAGAAGAGGACAATGTGTGAATTTAATTATAATTTGAAGCTTTAAAGAATTACCTAGTGTTCTAATAATTTCTGTACGCAGATTATTATAATCTTTGTTTTCGTAAGAAAGGCCTCCAAACCCTAAACGTAAAACACCTGTTATTTTCCTAAAGGATTTATTCCAATTAATTCCTTGCCAGAATTTAAATTGCTTATTTTTTGTGAGTAATGAATTAACACAACAAATAAATTAGCCACATTTCTCAATGTAATTAAATTAAAATGTGAGCTCCTTACTTATTAATGTTTTAATTTTACGCTTAAGTTTTTTAATTAGTTCTTCAGTGTTCTAATGGATTAAGGTTTTTTTGCAGAGTTTTGGTAACGGCTTGGTTTCTTTTTAAAAGCTTTTATTTAACTTGCAATGATTTTTTGTACGTATGCAGAGATATGCTATATATAAGGGGAGGTAGATAGGTTACATGCGTCTAAAAAGTGAAGCAAAAAAAAGATGCCAATTGGCATCTCTTTTCTTAGTAACATTCGGTGCAATCGAAGGGAACTACCTATAACATTGTGTGTGTAAATGGCTTCGATTTTCAAATGTTGTTTGTTAGTGCATAACCCATCTATGGTAACAAATCTCTGTACGTATGTGTGTAAGTTGTTTGTTTATGTCAAATTTTGCAAACGATTTTGGAGCGACTTCCAGAAATCCGATTGAGGTGAAATTTAGTCTGAAGTCGTATAACAATAGATCCTTCTGGTATTTTGAACTTGATCTGATGATGAACTTTGGAGGTGGAATCAAGGTCCCAGGATCGTCATTTATTTTCAATAGAATCGTATGAAATATTCCTTTTTTGAATTTGGATAAGTGGGGTAATTATATTCAGATTTGGCAAACTGATCATTTGGATAAGTCGTGTAACTATATTCATATTTGGCACACTGATCTTTCGGATAAGTCGTGAAATTACACTAATTTGTCACATTGATCATTTGGATAAGTCGTGTAATTATATTCACATTTGGAATACTAATCAATTGGATAAATCGTATAATTATATTCAGATTTGGCACAGTGATCATTTGGATAAGTCGTGTAATTATATTCAGATTTGGCACACTGATAATTTGGATAAGTCATGTAATTATATTAACATTTGGCACACTGATCATTTGCATAAGTCGTTTAATTATATTCACATTTGGAATACTCATCATTTGGATAAGTCGTGTAATTATATTCAGATTTGGCACACTGATCATTTGGATAAATCGTGTAATTATGTTCAGATTTGGCACACTGATCATTTGGTTAAGTCGTGTAATTAAATTACATTTGGCACACTGATCATTTGGTTCAGTCGTGTAATTATATTCACATTTGGAATACTAATCATTTGGATAAGTCGTGTAATTATATTCAGATTTGGCACACTGATCATTTGGATAAGTCGTGTAATTATATTCAGATTTGGCACACTGATCATTTGGTTAAGTCGTGTAATTATATTAACATTGGCACACTGATCATTTGGTTCAGTCGTGTAATTATATTAACATTTGGCACACTGACCATTTGGCTTTTTGAGCATAAAAAATCTTTTCAAATAAAAAGCTTGTAAGTAAGTAGCCGAAAGTTTTAAGGTTTTTCAAAAATTATTAGTGTTCTGTAAATAGCCTCCACCCCGTTGTGTCCGCCTGTTACATGTCCTCGTCATACTCGTATGTAGCCAATTGTATGTTTCACAGAACACGTGTTATTATTGTTTCTATCTAGGCATTTTTAGGGTTCCATAGTGAAAATAGGAACCCTTATAGTTTAGCCATCTCCGTCTTTCAGTCCATCGGTAAATTACAGCTGTTATGTTCAAAGACTTGTACAAATTGATATGGTTGTACAAAACCAGGAGCGCCTTTAAATTAATGGGGGTGGGTTGAAGTCAGCGCTAGTTTTTCGTTAATTCGATAATTTTTAAAAGGTCACTTGTGCGGTCTTTGGCACCTTGGCAAATATATAAGGTCTTACAAAATTAGCTGAAATTATTTTAACTGGTGCCTTTACCCATGAAACTGAACAACTTTCCCCATGAAACCCATAGTCAAATCCCAAAAAAAAAAATTTGAACTTCCCATACTAAGTTGGCTGATCAGCTGATCGAGTTAGTATAGGCGAGTCAAATTTTTTTTGCGATTTGACTATGAGTTCCATGCGGAAAGTTGTTCAGTTTCATGGGTAGAAGCACCTGTTAAAATAGTTTCAGGTAATTTTGTTACACCTTATATATCTAACTAAAGTATTATCGCCGTACTGCTCTAATAGTCAGTATAATTTTTAATTTTTTTGTCTGCTATTGTTTGGACGTACGAAGCCAATGAAAGGACACGTATTCGGTAACGCTATTTTTCTAAAGTCATCATATCAGCTCATACACGTCCCCACCGAAGGGCTCGAGCCTACTCTGAATTAGGGCGATCAATTAGTCCAATGCGGGTTGGTCGACTTCATACACAACCTTCGAGTTTCTTCGCAGGCGTGTGAAGCTTTCCTCACGATGTTTTCCTTCAGCGTAAGAGCGTCGGATAAACGTAAATATGAAATCGAATTTGTAGACACATTGGTACGTGGCAGGGTTCGAACCAAGGCCTCCCGGACAGGAGGCAGCGGCCCTAGCCATTGTGCCACCGACGCTGTGTCCTCAAACGAATGAACAGATTTTCTAGAATGCCCACCGCCGAACTTACATCGAATTCACGTCAAAATGTTTTTAAGTTACTCCCCTACATGTAGAGTGGGTTTTTTTTATTAACATACACCATCGTGTAGGGGAGGGGTATCGTTGAATAAGTCTTATAAAACTATGGAGGGTTTGCAAGTTTCTTTTGATGATAAATATTACGTTTTTAAAAGGTTATTTTTAACCCCTGACGCAAAATTATGTATGTTTTAAGCTTAACATGTGTATTTGTGTCTGTCTATGGCATCGTAGCACCCAAACTAATGAAACGACTTTTGATTTAGTTTTATTTGTTTCATCATATCAGCTTATATACGTCCCCACCGAGGGGCTCGAGTCTACCCTGAATTAGGGCGATTGGGCCTTAGTCGACCACGCGGGCACAGTGCGGGTTGGTCGATTTCACACACAACCTGCGAGTTTCTCTGCGGGCGTGTGCAGGTTTCCTCACGATGTTTTCCTTCACCGTAAGAGCGTCGGATAAACGTATATATAAAATTTAAATTCGAAATCACATTGGTACGTAGCAGGATTCGAACCGCGACCTCCCGGACAGAAGACGGCGGCCCTAGCCGTTACGCCACCGACGCTCCGAGTTTTATTTATTTAAAAGGTGACTAAATTGAAACTGTCATAAGCCATGATTTAAGAAAATCTTTTCAGCTGTTTGAAGTTAACTATTTTCTAGTTGACTAAGGGATAGAGCAACTCCTTGCCAGCGTCTGTGTTTCCCGACTCCTACAGTTTGAGGATCTTCAAGGCATGAGTGAATTTATTATATCAGCTCATATACGTCCCCACCGAGGGGCTCGAGCCTACCCTGAATCAGGGCGATTAGGCCTTAGTCGACCACGCGGGCCCAGTGCAGGTTGGTCGACTTCACACACAACCTTCCAGTTTCTTCGCAGGCGTGTGCAGGTTTCCTCACGATGTTTTCCTTCACCGTTAAAGCAATTGGTAATTATATGTACGTAAGTTTTGAAAAACTCATTGGTACATTTGCCGTCCAGATTTGAACCCGGTACCTCTGGTTAGATGGACCGAGTCGTTACCGGTTGAGCCACCGACGCTTTTATGAGTGAATAGATACTCGTATAATTTGAGTTTGCGTGTACCATCCTCGACTACATCGTCACTTACCATCAGGTGAGATGTCGTCAAACGCACTCAAATTTTTAATAAAAATGAAAAAAAACTTTCACAGGTCAGATCGATTCGAAATTTGGTACACCGTTACTTCAATAATATTGCAATATGGAAAAGGTGCGTAGTACGCAAGCTGCTCGGTAACACGCTTGTTGAACTGTGTGATGGTCGGAGCACATACAGAACCCTTAGTATACCATTCGGATCATACTTTTTATGGCTTGTTTTTTGCTGTCATTAAAACGGCTTGGATCCTGTTTCTTCGTTTTCCAATACTTATTATTTTATGTTTTTTTCTTCAGATACGTGGTGCATCATCAGTGCTGGCCCTTGGCTGTCTGTGTTGTCGTCCTCTGCCAGTCCCGCGCCCTTCACCGCGTCCTCCTCGCATTGGACATCTCAGGTATCAATACTTTACTTCAGACACAGGTGCCTTGTAATCAAATCAAATCAATCGAAATTATTTATTTTAGATAGGTGTTTACACACACTTTTAAATAGTCAAAACAAAACTTATTGTCTATAGCTTATATGATTCAGATCACAGTCTCAGGTAATGGTATTTATAATAGAATCAACATATACGAATATATCGAGTATTGTCATTTACATAATCTATTATTTTAGAATACCCTCTAGAGCTCAAGCATTTTTAAAAGCTTTTAATTACCTAGCAATGTATGTATGTATGTATGTTTGTTCGGGTGAAATCTTGCAAGTTAATTTTGACCCACTTCCCGGTTTTCGATTGAGCTGAAATTTTGCATACATGTGTAAATCACGTGACAATGCAATATTATGATGACATCGTGCTGATCTGATGATGGAGCTGGAAGATAGCCATAGGAACTTCGCATGAAACGACACAACCTCATCGAGTTTGGGCTCGTTTGATTCGTATTGACGAGTACTTTGATTGTAAAAAGCTTGTGCGTAAAAGCTTTTAGGTTTTTCGTAAATTATTTGACATGAGTCTTGAATTTATTCTCTGACAAACTAGTTACATTTTCTGAAATTTTATTGTAGAATCTTATACTTAATGGTTTTTAGAATGCAAAAGAAATGTGTAAGATCATTCTGTGGCGCGGTTTTTTTGGACTCCTGCAGGCCGCTTTTTATAAAATATAAATTACTTACGCTCTTTAGCCTATATATAAAACAACTGTGTCTGTTTGTGAAGGAGCATCCTGAATACTACCCTCCCCCACCCATACCTTTAAGACAATTGCGACTTAGGAAAGCCAATACAGTACTAATACCCAAATATAAGTTGACAATGGCACAGAAAAATGTTTGTTTTATGGCAGCAAAAGTATACAACGCTTTACCTGACGAAATAAGAATGTTGTCTGGCGGAATATTTAAAAAAAAACCTGCATAAATGGTTAATACATAAATGTTTTTACTCAATGAAAGAATTTATACCTTGACATAAAATATATGAATAATAATGTAATTAAGACAATTCACCTTAAATATTTGCACGCTTAAATTATGAGCAGGTTTTGAAATGAACTTTTTAATTTATTGTTAACACCAAATTTTGTACTCAAAACTAAGCAAATAAATTATATTTCATTTCATTTAAATCACATAAAAAGAAGGAAATTCACGATCACACGGTCAAAAGTGTCCGATCATAAGGTCACCCTTTCTGTACTTGCGCGGTTTTCACTCTATCCAACATAGCACCTTAAATATTTCTGTGCTTGTCTCCTGTAAGACAACTGTCCGGATGGTTTACGTAGTTTTTTTCAGTTTGAAAAAAAGGATCTCTTTTTATTTTAAGTACATGCATTACTAGCTTTTTCCCGCGGCTTCGCCCGCATGGACATTGTTTTTGTGACTGACTTAGAAGGTGCGCGGTGCGCGAACCGCAAGCTGCTCGCGAGTGTGGACATAAATTTTCTCCACATCCCTCGGGAACTATGTCAGGATATGCTTATTAGTAAATCGTGTCATTTCCCACCCCCTCAACCATCTCGGTGCAAAAAATCACACAATCCATTGTTCCGTTGCGATGTTAATTAACCAAAAAAGAGTATATTTTCAATTCCCTTGGAAATTGCATCGGGCTATGCTATTTTCACGGGATTAAAAGTAGCTTATGTAACGTCCTTCCTTGTGACACAAGCTACCTGCATGTTAAATTTCATTAAGATTGGTCAAGTCGTTGAAGCGTGAAAAGGTAACAAACAAACTAACAAACACATTTTCACATTTATAATATTAGTAAGGATGGACCGATGACCTGATGAAGGTCGCGGGAAGCCGCTGGATGCGTGCAGCGCAGAACCGGTCGTCGTGGAGATCCTTGAGGGAAGCCTATGTCCAGCAGTGGACGTCCTTCAGCTGATATGATGATGATGATATACATTATTTTGTTTCTTTTTATTTTTTCGGGACAAATCGCACACGGTCATCTACCCCCAGACTAGGATTTTCTATACCTAACAGAGGCTGACATACATACTTTAATATGATATTGAACACCCAGGCACAGAGCAAATAGAACTGTTCCTCACATGAAAGTTTGCCTTGGGTGGGGATCGAACTCACTACTCTCGGCCCAGTAGGCAGGAGGGCTGACCACTGGACCACCGAGTCAGTTCTTTTACTGACAGAGCGAGCGCGAAGCGCGAGCGAAACGGCTCCTTTTCAGATTGGGCAAAAATTCTTTCGTTCTCTGTGGGAAGTTTGGCGGATGTCCAGCTGTTCCCCTCTAGAGGTCACCTTTCTCAACCGATTCTCGTAAAATTTTATGACCAGGTTCAATAATTATATAGAACTAGTGGATGCCCGCAGCTTCGCCCGCGCAGATTCCGATTTTTGCGGTTCCCGTGGGAATTTCCCAAAATCATTTCTTAGCGGACGCCTACGTCATAACATCTACCTGCATGCCGAATTTCATCCCGATCCGTCCAGTGGTTTGGGCTGTGCGTTGATATATCACTATGTTAGTCAGTCAGTCACCTTTGAGTTATATATATTTAGACTAGCTGTTTCCCGCGGCTTCACCCGCGTGGACAACGTTTCTATGAATTTTCGAGGGTGCGCAGTGCGCGAGCCGCAAGGGGTTCGCAAGCGTGACAAAAAGTAGCCTATGTGTTTAATCCAGGTCCTAATCTGTCTACCTACCAAATTTCAGCCAGATCCGTTCAGTAGTTTTTAACAAACATACACACTCACAAACTTTCGCCTTTAAAACATTAGTATGATAATGTGATATTTTATTTATTTAAGTACTAACAATTTTGTTTCACAATTATAAAATACTAGCTGTTTCCCGCGGCTTCACCCGCGTGGACCACGTTTCTATGACTTTTCGAGGGTGCGCAGTGCGCGAGCCGCAAGCGGCTCGCGAGCGTGATAAAAAGTAGCCTATGTCTTAAGCCAGGTCCTAATCTGTCTACCTACCAAATTTCAGCCAAATCCGTTCAGTAGTTTTTGCGGGAAAGCGTAACAGACAGACAGAGTTACTTTCACATTTATAATATTAGTAGGGATGTTAAAACAAACACATAGGTGTACATTTGCGTGTACCATCCTCGACTGCATCATCACTTACCATCAGGTGAGTTGCAGTCAAACGCACTCAAATTTTTATTAAAAAAAAAAAAGGGATACCATGACAATTACAGTAGGCTGTCTTATTGCTATAAGCAGTTTCTTCCACACAACCTTGGTATAATCACTTAACTGATATATTATAGGTACCTTATGTAGATGCGCGGGGCGAGGGGAGCGCGTTCATTTAGTCATGTGCTGGGCGAGCAGGGCTGGTGCAGCGACCAGGCGGCATATCTTTAGTCATGTGCTGGGCGAGCAGGGCTGGTGCAGCGACCAAGCGGCAGGTCGCTTCAGTGGTAGATCTTTAGTCATGTGCTGGGCGAGCAGGGCTGGTGCAGCGACCAGGCAGCAGGTCGCTTCAGTGGTAGATCTTTAGTCATGTGCTGGGCGAGCAGGGCTGGTGCAGCGACCAGGCGGCAGGTCGCTTGAGTGGTAGATCTTTCATGTGCTGGGCGAGAAGGGCTGGTGCAGCGACCAGGCGGCAGGTCGCTTGAGTGGTAGATCTTTAGTCATGTGCTGGGCGAGCAGGGCTGGTGCAGCGACCAGGCAGCAGGTCGCTTGAGTGGTAGATTTTTAGTCATGTGCTGGGCGAGCAGGGCTGGTGCAGCGACCAGGCGGCAGGTCGCTTGAGTGGTAGATCTTTAGTCATGTGCTGGGCGAGCAGGGCTGGTGCAGCGACCAGGCATCAGGTCGCTTAAGTGGTAGATCTTTATTATAGACCGAGCGGGCGCGAAGCTCGAGCTAAGCTCTTTTCCATTTCAATTTGGGCAAAAATGCTTTCGTATTTCTATCCGGTGGATGTTCTTATTTCTCAATCGATTCTCGTGATATTTTGTGAGCAGGGTCGATAATAATATGGATTTTTTGACGTGCCCACGTCTAATAAATCGATGGACGCCGGCTGCAAGCACGGAAAAGGATGACTCATTGTCCTGTTACGCTCATTGTCCCGTTACGTTATGACGTTGTCACGTTAAACTATCGTCCGTAAACCGAATTTACAGATAACCAATTTTTTTATCGATTCAGTATTTGGTAATTGTTTAAAATAGCGGAGTCATTGGGGGTTGAAAATGTAAAAAAATCTGTCATTCCAAAAAACTCGTGAGGTCTACCAGCTCACAGAGCCACTAGTGATACTAAGAGTACAAGCATTTATACATCATCATATCAGCCGAAGGAAGTCCACTGCTGGACATAGGCCTCCCCCAAGGATCTCCACGACGACCGGTTCTGCGCTGCCCGCATCCAGCGGCTTCCCGCGACCTTCACCAGGTCATCGGTCCACCAAGTGGGAGGCCTGCCTACACTACGCTTTCCGGTGCGTGGTCGCCACTCGAGAACTTTACTGCCCCAACGGCCATCTGTTCTACGAGCAATGTGCCCCGCCCACTGCCACTTAAGTTTAGCAATTCTGAGAGCTATGTCGGTTACTTTGGTTCTCTTACGGATCTCCTCGTTTCTGATTCGATCACGCAGAGAAACTCCGAGCATAGCACGCTCCATTGCCCTTTGAGTGACCTTGAGCCTTCTTATGAGGCCCATAGTAAGCGACCATGTCTCAGTTCCGTACGTCATCACTGGCAACACACATTGGTCGAAGACCTTGGTCTTAAGACACTGCGGTATCTGGGACGTAAAGATATTGCGAAGCTTCCCAAACGCTGCCCAGCCGAGTTGGATTCGACGATTGATCTCTTTCTCGAAGTTGGACCTACCTAACTGGACTGTTTGTCCCAGGTATACATATTCGGTAACAACTTCGAGTGTAGAGCCTCCAACCTTCAGAGGAGTAGGTATGACACGGACGTTTGACATAATTTTCGTCTTGTCCATGTTCATTCTAAGACCCACTTGTTGAGAGGCTCTACTGAGGCCATCGAGCATTGTGCCTAAGTCGTCCATAGTCTCAGCCATGACCACGATATCGTCAGCGAATCGAAGGTGGGTGATGTACTCGCCGTTGATATTGATGCCGAGTCCACCCCAGTCCAAAAGCTTAAAAACATTTTCCAGGGCGGCGGTGAACAGTTTCGGAGATATAACGTCTCCCTGTCTCACCCCTCGCTGCAGCTGGATAGGTTCCGAGTTTTGATCCTGGAGGCGAACCGACATGGTGGCGTTTTCATACAAACACTTCAGCACTTCGATGTATCGATAGTCAATTTGGCACCTCTGGAGAGACTGTAACACAGCCCAGGTTTCGACCGAATCGAAGGCTTTCTCATAGTCCACGAACGCCAAGCACAGTGGCTGATTGTACTCTTCGGTCTTCTGTATAATCTGCCGCAGCGTATGTATGTGGTCTATGGTACTAAATCCTTTTCGGAAACCGGCTTGTTCGGGAGGCTGGAAGTCGTCGAACCTGCGCGCGAGACGATTCGTAATGACCCTCGAAAACAGTTTGTAGATATGGTTCAGAAGTGAGATGGGTCTGTAGTTCTTCAGCAGGGTATTGTCGCCCTTTTTGAAGAAAAGCACGACCACACTTCTGTGCCATGCCTTAGGCGTTTGTCCCTCAAGTATAACGGAATTAAATAATTTCTGAAGAGCTTTAAGTACCGGTGTTCCACCTGCTTTCAGAAGTTCAGCCGTAATTCCATCATCACCCGGTGCCTTATTGTTTTTAAGCTGTTTAAGAGCCATTCTAATCTCGTACAGGCTGACGTCCGGGATATCTTCGGTATAGTGTCGGGTAAGTCTAGCTCTTGGGTCTTTAGCCAGATCGCTGACAGGTGGACGTGTGGTCGTGTACAATTGTCCGTAGAACTTCTCAACTTCTTCCAGCAACTCAGTCTTAGACGATATGATCCTGCCGTCCTCAGTCTTCAGCTTGGTCAGTTGGCTTTGACCAACAGACAGATCTCTAGCGAACACTTTTGAGCCTTTGTTGTTTTCAATCGCCTCTTTAATACAATTTGTATTAAAGTGGCGCAAATCGCGAGTTAAAGACTTAGAGATCTGCCTGTTTAGTTGCCGATACTGAGTAGCGTCTTCAGAGGACTGCAAAACCAATCTGCGTCTTTCTTCCATGAGGTTGCTGGTGAAACCAGAGATTTTTTTGGTTCTGTTTGAACGGCGAGTTTTGAAAATCTTAGACCCGACCGTTTGGACAATTTCCACGAACCTGTCGTTATAATCGTCCACATTATCGCAGTCTCCTAGGCATTCGAAGCGATTGTGCAACTCGAGCTGAAAGTTTTCGGGGTTTTGGAGCTGGATGGGCGCTGGTCGGAGTGTGGACTTCATCAGTCGACATCTTTCTAGCTTGGTCTTTAGATTCAATGTGCCTCTTACCATTCGGTGATCACTTCCTGTTTTGACTGAGTTGATCACAGAGACATCATTGAATATTTGCCTTCTTGTCGAGAAGATGAAGTCGATCTCGTTCTTGGTTACGCCATTGGGATGCAACCATGTCCACTTTCGCTGTTTAGGCTTTTTGAATATACATACATACATACTATTAGTTCGCCCCGTACTGAACATCACCCGCAGGAGCCAATCATATTCATGTCCTGTGCTACAAAATATCTTGTTCATACTTCACATCTTTAAAAATTTCAAAACAATCGGATTCGGCGTTCAAAAGTTATCTCCGGATATACATAAATACAAACATATTAATTAAATAAATAATTATACATAAATAAATGCAAAAACGCTTCAACTTTATTCTGAAACCTTCGCTCACTTTGCTCGCTCGGAATGCTCGGAGATTATTTGTCATACATAATGACCACTCATTCCGCCTCTCCTATGACAGACATCCCTCCCCGCCCCGCAGTCACAGGAGTGTTCAAGATACTGTGACTACGCAGTAATTAAGTGGTAAAGTGCGTTCGCTCATTTAACCGCATCTCTAACGGCTCTCGACAAACACTCTTTAAAGGTGCCGCGTACATGATTGAACTTAAAGCGGCACTTTTGACAGCGTGAACGAACTATACACCTCTTTACTTGTGCCATAATTAAGTGTGCTATCCAAGGAACAGATGGCGGTTGCTTGGTGTGTAAGGCATTTATGCAACGCCACCTACATACACATCTGGTATCAGATGTGCAGGTTTCTCACGATATTTTCCTTCACCGTTAAAGCAAAAGTTTTCTAGTTACCTACAGCTTAAAAAAACTGACAAAAGAAGAAAAAAACCGGCCAAGTACGAGTTGGATTCGCACACAACGGGTTCCGGACAAAAAAAACACGTTTCTTGTATCCCCTCCCCCCCCCACTTCATTTTATTTATTTTTCTTATTTGTTGTTATAGCCGCAACGGAAATACACACTCTGTGAAAATTTCTTATACATTTTACGGTTTATGAAATACAGCCCGCTGACACAGACGGACGGACGGACAGTGAAGGCTTAGTAATATGGTCCAATTTGTCATGGAACCGTAAAAAGAAAGCACAACGCTAAGTATGTAATAAAATCTAATAAATAAAATGTTTCATTATATCATTTCAGATAAAAAGCTCTCGCCAACAGTTTGCTTCCAACTTTCATAAAGAACACAACAGCAGGCATGAGTCTAGATACCATTCAGTGAACTGTCAACCATTTAACGAATATGCTAGAAATAAAATTAACCATCTGAACAATGACGATCATGAGGGTACACAAGTTGAAATCTGTGAAAAAGAATTACAAAACAAAGGGAAAAATGAAGACCTTAAGTTCATTAACGATGTAAGTAAAAGAACAGAAATGTTAAATGCAAGAGTAAACAATTTAATTCCAGAATTCACAGAAGCAACATCTAATGTAAAATCATATGAAACTTTAGAACGCATATCAAAGGATTTAATGAAAAACACCGTAAAAGGTGATACGGCAATTAGTAATACAGAAACTATTTCACCTGTAATTGCATGCCTTGCTGGATACGATGAACAAATTTTTAATGTAATGAATGAAATCAAGCAACATGCTAAAGGAAAAGAAGTGATCGTTCACTTCTATTACTTCTCAAGCTGTAAATTTCATATCATGGGGTCGGTCATGGCGGACTTAAGAACTATACAGGAAACATTGAAAAAGTATTCACACTATTTCTGTTTGGATCACAAATATGTGAAAAAATATAATGAAAACGACTGCTGGTGTGTCGAGAAGTGGATAATGATACCGAGTATGACTAAAGATTACATTCAGAAAGAAACGCAGAATACAAACTCAATCAATACTATGATTCAACCTTACAATTTTTATACCTCTCATAAAGAATTTGACGTGAATACAGAAACGAGTACGTTAAGCGATGGAAAAGTTTCAACTACAGCTTCACCGAAAGTAAATTTTCTTGATGTCCCAAAATCACAAGGTAATATCAATTATTTTAATGGAAAAATCAACAATAAAGAATTCTCAAACAGTGCACAGGAAAATGGTTTGGTATTATACAATAATGATCATGTTGGAAAAGTACCTCTTAACTCCGACCTTGCATCATGTTACGTTGATCACAAAAACGATTATAGTTTCACAATGTTTGGAAATTACATACCAGTAGAGGATTACAAGATGCCATGTATAAACGTCAAATCTCATTTATATGACTCTGTATATCCTAATTATGAACTATATACGAGAGACAAAACTATTCCATCTGTAAAAATAAGTAGAGAATATTACTGGAACGAAGCGGAATTCAATAAATTAAAAAAACATGTAAACCATTTTACTCCATCTAATCTTGCTTTGACAAGCAATGAACAAAGTTTGAAACACAGTCCTAGTTGTTTTATAATAGATGCTACGGGCTTAGGTCAAAATCAAAACGTTTTCGATACTGTTCCATCAACGAATATACGTACGTCGTCTTTAATGTCAAATTTTGGAAATCAATTGTTAACTGATTCTACTTACATTTTAGGACCACATTATCCAAAATCATACAATTCAAATCAATTCTGGGTAGATACGTCTAATTATTATAAAATCTATGACTCTTCTCCCTATACTTCTATACCCGGAGTGAATCCTTTCATGACCAAATTAAGACTAACAGAAAACATAAGCCCAAGTCAATCCGTAAAAGTTCCGAATGAACCCAACCAAACACAAGTTTTTATCATTCCAAATAATAAGGTAATTACACCTCTAAGAAATTTCATAACAGATTCTACAAACATTGTTGACACTGCCCCTTTCCCTGGAAGTTGGATACCAGCGAATACAGGCCAAAGTTCATTTACAAAAACCATCGAAATACCAAATCACTTTGATATCGCCTTGCCAAAATATACTTTTGCTCAAAGTGCAGCAAATTATTACTGTTTTAACGTCTCTTATGTACCCAATAAAAGTACACCAATAGCTTATTCTAATCAAAATCACAACCGACCTATCAGTTATTCTACTGTAGCACCAAACAACGCAGAAAACCAAATTGCTGGCATAACACCGACTTGCTATAAGAATTGGTTTGATACATTTAGAAGCAAACCAGCGTGGGTCCCTTATTATAGCACTGATCACTTATATATAAATTCGATTGCTCATCCAAAACAAGTAACTCAAAATATTAAACCTATTGGAGTCACATGGCCTGATGAGTATATGCCAAATGATTATAGAAATACAGGTTTTTCTGTAGACGAGAATAACAAAAGTGATTTTCGCAAAGCGTTCAATATTGCCTATTTTAACCCAACTTCAAAACAGTATAACTCAGTTAAAGTCAAACCCACAGCACAAACATCAGGTTTTAATACAGAAATTTCTTATATAAATGAAAAAGATGCTGCTTATTCTCAGCCAAATATTTTGGTACAAAAAATAACAAATTCTTTTCCATTTAATGCTGCATGGGTGGACAAGTTCTTACCAGTGGATAATAGAAATAAATATAATTCAGTGAAAGAGGGTAACCAAATAAAGGATGCTAAATCGTTTTATTTAGCAAACGGTAATCCTCATATTTTTAAATTAAACCCCAAACATTTAAATGACAATCAAAAAGCTGTTACGTATGCTAAATCTTATATTCCAACCCAAAAAGTTAAGAATGTTGAACCTTTTGATGCTACGTGGTACAATTCACTGTTGTCAATTGAAAGTCCAAACACCGCATATTCACTTAATATCATTGATAAAAAATATGTGACTGAACCATTCAACAGCGCTTCCAAAGATTCCTTTGTTTCTAATTATAATTCCAATTATGGAACAACAGTTCAACGTTTAGACCAAACTAATTATGATGGTTCATACGACTACTCATTTCTGCCAGTCAGAGTAGAAAATCAAATGGATAAGTTTCCTTTAACTTATGCTTATATGAACAATTATGATAAAACGAATAAAGCTTTGTCAATCAATAATGCACTTCGACTACATAATTTTATTCCCAATAACTACGAACATCGACCAGATGCAAATAAAATACCAGTTGATGAATTTCCTGGTTTTGATATACTTGAAGCAAATACAAATTCAAAAGCTACTACTTACGCAAAACCGTTTGATATTTCATACGTTGACAATTCTTTACAAAATTTCAATACAAACGCAGGGTATGCAGTAAAAATTACAAATAAAAATAATCTGGTTAAACCATTTAACATCGGTTACAAAAACACATTTACTAGAAAATATAATCCTTATATTGGAACCTCAGTCTTAAGTATGAATATAAATTACTTTGATGACAGTAATGTTAGTAAAATAATGCCAGCCAACGTTGAAAATCAAGTTGGTAACTTAGCCTCTGTTTGCCTCACACAAGGGCCGCTTTCTCAGAAAAACTCTATAAATCAGATTTCAACTGGTTCAAAACCAATAGTTGAAAACCCATTTGACATCTCATATGTTTATAATAATTTTGTTCAAAATGATGACGTAAATAAAGGATATGCTTTTAATACAATGAATAACAATTATTATGTGGCTAGCCCGTTTTATGTTGATTACAAAAACATATTTGGTAAAAGTTATAATCCAAATAATAAAATGCTTAATTTCTATGTCAACTCATTTAGCAAACAAATGAGTAACGGTAATTTATATAACCATAAAAAGTCATTTGAGACCTCATCCGTAAATAGGTTTTTATCAAATGATGATAAAACTTTAGGAGCAATGATGAAAGAAAATTATGCGACAAAACCTTTTGACGTGGGCTATAAAAATAATTTATTAGTTATTAATGACTACCCAAGTAAACAAAGTCCATTTGGAAAAGATCAACAAAATATTGCTCAATCAATCCATAAACCATATTATGTAGATAAAAATCAAAATGATGAAAATGGAATTTCTACAGGTAACACATTTTACCAAATTAGTAACATTAATCCAATAAACACTGCGCAGTGGTATGATAAACAGGCAAGAGAACCAAATAATCAGGTTACTTATGATACAGAAGATTTAAACACAAAAAAAGCAGCAAATTATGCAAAACCATTTAAAATCTCATATACTGATTCATATATTATACCAAACTATTATACTGGCTTAAATAACTCAGGTAAAGCTAAAAATATACAGCTCAAAAATATACAAAGCGTTTATCTGAACAATTTTAATGCGAAATCCTTTGACAAATCCGACTTTTATCCCTTTATTGAAAAATATGGCAATGCAAATGAAAATTTGCCAATACAATCAGAAAATCTTAGCAGTAACGTTATTTCAAATCCAAATTACTTTTCCAAATTGTACAATTATTATTCAAAGAATTATCCAGTAACTTCAGCCAGTTATCAGGAACCAGTAAATAATAACTTACATACAAACTACAATTTTGCAGCGAGTGCTTATTCTACACCAGAAATAAACAATGATTTCAATACGGTAGCAAATCTTTTTTCCAAATGTTACACAGACACTGCCAATTCAAACGAATTTTTGATGGAAGATGGAGAAAAACCTTTACTTAAATCTGAAATATCCTACTTTAATACTGTTATTCCGCCGTTTGAAGATAACACATTACATAAATATTATAAAGCTAAAATTCCACTGCATAGTGAATTCAATAACTTGGGCTATGTTTCAAATTATGATTCTTCTAAAGATGCACTGCAAACAAATAATAATTACAAATTTATTGACGAAAAAAAAAGTTTTCATAAGTTTCACACATTAGAGACAAACGGATATGCAAATGTTGGGTTACCAATTCGTAATGAAGATCAATTTTATGATTTCAAAAAACCCAACAATATAAAATTTGTTCCAAATTATTTTAATAATTTAGTACCGAAAGTCACAAAGTTTAAAAAATTAACTACAGTTCCTTTTATTCAAAATGAACCAAAAATTAACGCGGTAAAACACAACAATGTTAAATATTTTGACTTTTACATTAACAAGTGTAACATAGGTATACCAGTCGGAAGTGTAAAAGGAGATAATTTTAAGAAGCCCTTTCAAGTATCCGACCGTGACACATTTATGCCCTTATCTTTTCCTAGATATCCTACTAGTTATGCTTTTAGTTGTCCCAATAGCTATCATATTGAATACCCTGCTGGCTTCCGAACTAGCTATTCCACTGGATATCTTACTAGATATTCCCCTAATCCTGCTAGTTTTTCTACTAGGATTCCTACTGCACGGGTTGCTACTAACTATTTCATTGGCTATCTTACTGACTATCCTGATGTTTCTTCCACTAACTCTCCCACTGTAGGTGATGTTACAATTAATACAACTGGCTATCTTTCTACTTACCCTACTTGTTTTTCCACTACTCGTGATACTGTCGATTATTCAAGTGGCTACTCCACTACTTCTTCTATTGCTCTTGATGATTCTAGTTATCCTACTGTTTTCCCTGTTAGTAATCCCACTGCTATTTATTACCCTACTCGTTCTCCCGCTGCTCCTGTTATTGCTTCCTATGTCAATCCCAGTAGCTACTTTACCAATAATTCTAGTCCCACTTGTACTTATACTGGTGATCCCATCAATTATCACACTAGTCTCACTTATCGTAATAGGGTTCCATTGAAGTCTTCCTCTACTTATCCTACCAGTTATCAAACCAGCTATCTTACTGTTTACCCCGCTAGCTACCCTATTACTTCTCAGACTAGCCAAGATATATTAAGTTATTCCACTGACTACAACCCTACCGATATTCCAAGTTTTCCTTCAAGCGATGTAAGTCCTACTACAGCCTTTAATAGCGATGTAACTTCTACTAGAACAGACAGAAATGATGCCACCAGATATTTCACCAACTACGGCACTAAATATCCCACTAAATCTTTTACTGCTATCGATGTTATTAGTGACTCCAAGAAAAATCTTCCCAGCAATCCCACAAGTTATCCTACCACCGATTATGGTCCCTTTAGAACTCCTTATGGTGATGCAATCAGTTCTCCTACTAGTCCTACTATTCATCAAAATAAGATTCTCACTAAGTTTTATACAACTTATTCAAATAGTAATCCTACTAGCTTTCCTACTGTTTACCCCACTTATTATCCTGTTAGTTCTTCCACTTCTCGTGATTTCACACGCTATCCATTCAGCGATCCTACAAGTTATTCTAATAGTGATGTTAACCAGATGAAACCAAATATAATTATACCAGTTTATAATTTAAAACTCGATAACGTTTGCAAACAAAGAAACATCTCGTACTTTGATATATTTAATCCAAATTATAACATACCAACAAATAATGCGGTGTCGAATCATCAACAAAAACGAGAGGGTTTTGAAAATATTAATTATATGTCGGACAATAAAAACGTTAACAATTACAATAAAAATCGTTATATGTCTTTGCTACCTGTAAGCAAAAATAATGTTGACAACAACATAGATCTGATAGTTCCTACCTATAAATATAATAAACCCCTATTACAACCGAATAAAGGTGAAATAGCAGGTAAACTAGACGAATATATGGATATAACCCATAGTGTCCCTGTCTGTAATCCCATTGATTCTGACACGAATTTCAATAAATATTTCCCAAAAAATAGTAAAAACCAAAAAGAAATTTTCCAATCGTATTACAACCCTTACTTGAATGAGTTTTCTACAAAATCAACAACAAAAATAAATCAAAACAATGAAAATATGCTAATCGCTGAATCTTATCTTGATAGAGCTAGCCAGATAGATAACCTTGATCAGACTAATACCATCAAGAAAAACATCTTGAGCTCAAATTTAAATCCCAATTCAATTTATCCAGTATATGTTAGTCAAATTAAACCGTTAAAATCCCACAACGTCGATTCAAACTTATTACCATTACACCAAGTGAAACAGATTCATACAACTAAATCTTCTTATGATCCTAACTTTGATAGACCTGGGCTATACGTCAACACACAGATTGCAGAACCAATTATCTTAAATCAAAACAATATTGTCAAGTCTTTTAATTTTCCAACCGACCCATATGACATTGATAATGCCAAAAAAAATATTCTTGTAGATAAAATAACTACGATTAAACCTATTTATGCATCTTCTTTTAACAAAGCTGCCTCTTACGTTAAATCACCAATTAGTCAACCAATTTTCATAAACAAAAACAATTTTAAACCATATGACCTTCCATACACTGATACATTCTATCCAAATGTATGTTGGGGTTTACAAGCACCTTCACCATCTGGTTTCTCAAATAAAATGTACTTTAATATACCTTTCATTGGTACCAACTTTAATACTCGTGGATCAAACATAATTTCAAAAAAAACTGAACCAGTAAACTTGTATAAAAACTATGAAACAAAGCCATTTGATGCATTTTATCAGAGCACATTTTTACACAATAATATTAAACCAGAATCTAACACTAAGTCTTGTATGCCCATGGACTATCTAAATACCAACTCTAAGCCTTTTGACATCTCATACCAAAACAATTTTGTACCAAGTAATAATAAATTAGTAACTGGTGCAGTTCAAAGCTCCCTGCAGTATAATGATCGCCTTCAAGTGGTTTCTCCTCCCTTACCTTTTACGAAGACACTTAATAATGATGTCAGCAACTGGCGAAGTCGGTATCGTCACTTACCTGCAACCAGTAAAAAAAAATTTAAGCTTTATTATAACAGCCAATATGAAAATACTAAAAATATTCCAGATTATACAACTTTGAAAAATGATATAAAAGAAAATTATCCACATTACGACTTAAAACTGATTTGTGATAAAAACCCTGAAAATTCAGAGTTAAAATATTTAAATGCTCGTCAGTTACAAAATAATATTTATTTTAAGTCAAATGAAAATCAAATATCTCTACCATACTTTTCGAGTATCTTTAATGTAAACAATATTCTTTCAAAAGGAACATTGCCTTCATCAGAATCGTATAGTGAATATAGTACTCATAACTCTAATTTAGCATTAAATAATGTGTTAAGAAATAAAAAGCCTTGTGTTTTACAATATATCAATGATTCAAAGTACAAACAGCCTACAAATTATAAAATTAATAATAATCTTTACGAAAACTTTAATTTAAATAATTTTGTTTGTCCAGAACTAAACAATAAATATTTCATAGTAGAACAACCCATAAGAGATTTAGAACTTAAACCATCTCAAACAATTAGTGAAAGATATTTCAAACAAAGTCCAATTTATAACACCAATCAAAATAATGAAAACCTAAACTTTAGCAATTTTGCTGGGGTAAGTAACCCATTGTATTATTGTGAAATTAAACCATTCACAAATGATTTAAAACATACAAAGCGACCAAATTACTATAAGTTTGAATTAAACAATTTTAAACCAAAAACTAGAAAAGAAACAGAAATGAATATTTTTACTCCATATACAACTAAAGATAAGCTTTTGGGTTTAAGTAATAATTACAGTAATAAACAAAAAGATTACGGGGCAATTTATGAAGACTTGGAATTTGAATCTCCAACTCATTATAAGACATTACCAAGTATGTCTTATACAACAGCGTTAAACGGTAACATAAATAAAGTAACAAACGAAGATAAGACACAACTTAGCGTTGTTAACAACCCTGAATTTTCATCACACTATTCAATAACAAACGGTGCTGACTCACAAACGCCTGCTGTAAAATATTTGAATCAAAATCCTTATTTTAACATAAATTACTTCAGCAAGCTAAAATACAATATTTTTCCTCCAGGTGTATATAGTAATACGTACCCACAGCGTGTGCATAATCAGGACTTGAATAGTAACTATTACCTAAAAAGCGTTTTTAAAACAAACACAAACAGTTACTCATATCCTAATACAAACAGTTTTGCGTATTTACAAAACGCATATATACCGGAAATAAATACTTGCTCATATCCTCAAAACTTAGATGTAATAACAGAGACCAATGTGGCAAATAAAAAAGAAGCTTCTCCTAGCTTTGATCCAAAAACAATAACTCCAAAAAAGACTACAAAACCTAATATTTATGGTGCTAACTACAATATTCTTTCCGACTATAAAGAACTTAACGATATTAACAAGCCAGTACCCCAGTATTATTATCCAAGCACACCTATTAAAGAACAGCAAGTTAATTATAAGTCTTATAATTTCTTAAAAGATGATGTCATATCTGGATATGAAATAGATGGAGTAAACACTAAAAACATAAGAGACAGTATAAAAGAATACATAAATTCACGTGAACACGTCAAAAATGATTTGTTTAACAGTAAAGAAATAACTATACCTTTAGGAGACATTGGAGAAGCTAAATATTGTCCAAATATTGACGACCCTTGCAGTTTTACACTAACGACTTCAGATCCCAACATAATCATAAAAGCATGGAATACAACACTGAAAATTGCAGAAATTAAAATTGTTTTAAAAACAGATGAAGTAAGTGCTATGAATTTCATTCCTGTTGTAAAGAACAACATACAATACGATCCCTATACAGTACAAGAGGTAGTCACAAGAGTCGTTAGAAATTTGTATGGTGAGCCTATAGTTATCAGAGGGGTTTACTCAACAAACAAACCTTACGCGATGATTTACGATGAAGATAGGATCAAATTAGACAATAACAAATTCTTATTAGTATGGCCAACTTATTGCAACTGTGGTTCTGCAACGCCAGGGTATACTTGTGGATGGAACGGTATGACGTCGCTCAAACGGTAGCGTTAGTGTCAAAATGGCCTTGAAGAAAAACACTTATTTTTCTTTACTTTTCTGTTTGTTGAGTTTTTTTCTTCCTAAAGCCTTTTTCGGTATTCGGACTATTACAAACATTTTAAAATAAAAATTTGCGAATTCAGTCTAACCCTTCTCAAGATGCGCTTATATCAACGAACAGAATTACAATTTTATATAAAGATTATTTAAAATATAATTCTGAAATACATGATAATAATTTAAGGGGGGATCAGCTCACGAAGATTAACAACTTTTCACATAGAAGCTAAACTCAATTTGTAAAATAATTTTTGGACCTGTCAAACTAAATTCATCAGCTGATAGCGAATACCTACTATGGCAGGTTTAAAATAATATTTGCGAATTCAGTACTTAGGGGCTCCTAGGGAATGTAGTTGAGTTTCATGAACCAAACCCCCTCTAAATTATTATCAAGAAAGGGGTTGAAACATTATTGTATAGGAGCCTGACATGTTCTCTAAATACATCAGTAATATGACATTATAGGACAGAATGTCATAATATATTTCCGGTTTACATTTGCGTTTCCGGTCAAAAATTTAGGTCTTATTGTGCGCTGAAAGATATCTTAAAAAATGTATATACATTTTATTGTAACTACCGATGCCAAAAAGGATATTGCTGTTTAATATCACCTATGTTTATTTTTATTAATCAATCACTAGCAATGTAATTAGGTGAAAATTAGTCTTATTAATTAACATAATCATAATAATATCTTATAATTATAATATTTAATCACTAACACCCAAGGGTTTGAAACCAGATCTCTTACGTTCACTGTCATTGGAACTTGCTTCCTTAACACACGTACTCACGATGATGCCATAAATAAACGCAGGAGGGTGACATAGCTGCTTTAGCTGTGCTGTAAGTGGGGGGGGGGATTTCATTAACCGGCAAGCTCAGCGTGATCAGGTAGTTACGTTGGTTGGATGGTCTTCTGCCAGATGAGCTATGAGCGATGCGCTGATTTTAAAACTTGAAGAAATTCGCTGGATGTATGTGTCTCAGGATTGCGTACAGGTTTATAAGAGAGGCTTGTGTTCAGCGGTGTGGACGTCTTCCATCCAACTAAGATGTAAGTACGTAGGTGAGAGATAGGCTTCTACTCATCATACTGAACAACTTTTGTTATATGACTTTGCTAAAATCACAAAAAAACTTTTCATACAAATCGATCAACTGATCGAACAATTTTGTACATTTTTGTATGGAGGGCTCAAATTTTTTTTGAGAATAGACTATAAGTTCCTTAGGGAAAGTTGTTCAGTTTAATGAGTAGAAGCCCCAGTTTACGGGTACTAAACAATTTTGTTACACCCTTATACAGGGTGAATTTTTGAGACGGGACAGTAAGGGTAGGTACCTTAATCGTTATAGTTACAGGAAAACTTTTAAGGAGGCTATGCATAAATTTTTAGGATATTCTGAAATGCATCCACAGATTTTGGAAAAATGTGCAGTCAGCAAGAAAATGGTCATTTTACACAAAAACTTTGTTTGATGCCAATCGATCCTGTTTCTTTTTTTTTTTCACAATTGGTAAACCCTTGACAACATCTCACCTGGTGGTAAGTGACGATGTTGCCGAAGATGGAAGCGGGCTTACCAAGATTTCCCAACGCAATGGGGAACTGGCTATCTTATCTTCATGCCGGAACACACCAATGATATCAACATTGATATTTGGCGGCAAGACTTAGATAAGATGGTGGTAGCTAGCCAGGCGGGCTTAGAAAATGCCCTACCACCAACCAAACCGAGTCTTAGAATTGACCCCGCCGGGAATCGAACCCGCGACCTCCTGTGTAAAGCCAGTGAACTTTGCCTCTGAGCTACGGAGGCGGTTCTTATAAGGATCAAAAATATCTATAGACCGACTGAGGTTTGAGTACTAGAAATGTCAGAAATAGCGAAAAACTCTTTCCATACATTTCGGTAAAAGAGTCAATCTTCAAAATTAGCCAAACTTTTTGCTATGGGGAGATCCGCTATAATCAGCTATAAAGAAGACTGGCTGAAAAAAAGATACCTAAGTAAAAAAAAAGACATTTTTGAGCAAGAAGTACATAAATTACAACAAAAAATCAAGATTTTTTTTTGCACAAACATAAGAATGACCTGAAATAACCCAAGAATTCGAATCGAATTCGAAGTTTGAAATTTAAAACTTTTTTTATACTTACCTCCTTTTTTCAGCCAGTCTTCTTTATAGCTGATTATAGCGGATCTCCCCATAACATAAAGTTTGGCTAATTTTGAAGATTGACTCTTTTACCGAAATGTATGGGAAAAGTTTTTCGAGTTTTCTGACATTTCTAGTACTTAAACCTCAGTCGGTCCAGTAGAGACTTTTGATCCTTATAAGAAACAGGATCGATTGGCATCAAACAAAGTTTTTGTGTAAAATGACCATTTTTTGCTGACTTTACATTTTTTTTCAAAATCTGTGAATGCAGTTCAGTATATCTTAAAAATGTATGCATAGTCTCCTTAAAACGTTTTCCTGTAACTATAACGGTTAAGGTACCTGCCCTTAGTGTCCGGTCTCAAAAAATCACCTGTATAGTCAGTCACAGTGAAAGAATCTATACAGTAGTCCAACGACTTTGATTTTTACTTCAAAGCTGACACACTAGTTACTTGATTACCTGTGGCGTAGTGGTGGCGCTTCCAATGAATTGTCATTTTTAAAAATTAAGGAACATTTTAATTTTTTTATTAAAGAAAACATACTAATTTAAGCTTTGAGTATACATTATGTGTAGGAGTATATATACTGAAAGATTTTAAGAAACAAATTTGAATAGTTTTCTTTTTATGATTTTTTTGATGTTTAACGTTTAAATGTTTGCGATGACGTCACAGGCCCAAATACTACGCCAAAAGGCTTCAGTACTAATTTCAATATACGATTATGAATGGAATTAGGTTGTTTCGTAAAGTCTTATTATCTCTAAAGTGTTTAATAATTACGTACTTTGTAAAAAATCTGAAGAACGCCAATTGTGTAATGTCTGCAGTGACATCATAGTGGGCCCATCAAGGGCAAATCACATTTTTTTTTATAAAATATGCCAAATCATTTGAAACTTCTGAAATTTAATAAGTAGAAAATTATCGCAGAAGCTATTCATAGAAATGTATTTCGAATTAGTGGGGTTCATAGAAACTGAACAAGCCGATTGTCCCGAACGGTCACTAAGGCAATTAGGGCTCGATCACCCCCCCCCCCCCCCCCCTCAGAACCCACGGCCCTCGCACGATTGCCCTGTCTTGCGACAATAAATGACGTCGAAGTATGTTAGTACTAATAAATATAAGGTAAATAAATATAACTAAGTTAGCTGAAACTATTTTAACTGGTGCTTCTACCCATGAAACTGAACAACTTTCCCCATGAAACTCATAGTCAAATCGCAAAAAAAAATTAGCTGATCAGCCAACTTAGTATGGAAAGTTCTTTTTTTTTTTTTTTGGAGATTTGACTATGGTTTCCATGGGGAAAGTTGTTCAGTTTCATGGATAGAAGCACCAGTGAAAATAGTTTCAGGTAATTTTATTACACCTTATATACTTTGGACGCAGGTAGTTTAATAACTTTAGTTTTAAGAAAATTGTGTAACACGAATAATTTTGTTTAACTTATTTGCTTAAGACTGATTGTGTTATGTTATTTGTGTTAAAATAAAGATGTATTTTCATTAGTTTATGTTTAAGCGGACAGTCAGTATTAATTCAATAAATTTAATATAAAAAATAATTACCAATTGTTTTGATTTTCTTACTTATTTAAATAGAGAAATAATAAACCTTGCATCAAAAAGCAGTTTTCGTCTTTAAAATAAGCAAGTTGTCCTCTAAATAACTAGGTCAACGACTATTTGTGGGCATCTAAAAGTATTCTGTTTTGCCGACTGTTATGCTGTTTAGTTTGCCGACTATAATTGTGAAAACAAACTTCAGTTAATATGAATTAACAACGCAACCTAGAGCAACGATTCTGATCTGAAGTGACGGTATATGATGATGTCAGTGGGGTCTAGGTGGGGCAGGGTCGGCTGGTTAGGCAGCGAGGAGCGAAACAACGAGTTGAGCGAGCGAAGCGAGCGTGGCGCGGCAGCAGCCGCCAAGCGCTGGAACTAACTTCGCTCGTCCTGGGTTGCGTTGCTGAGTCATATTTTTTTTTCATAATATATGGTCGGCAAAACAGTACTTTTAGATGCTCTTGAATGGTCTCTAACCTAGTAATTTAGAGATCTATTATTACTTTATTTTTTATTCAATATTGGTAAGCCTTTGGCATCATCTTACCTGATGATAAGTGAAGATGTAAGCGGGCTTACCAAGATTTCCCAACGCAACGGATAACTGACTATCTTATCTTCAAGCCGGAACACATCAATGTTATTATCACTGATGTTTGGCGGCAAGACTTAGATAAGATGGTGGTAGCTAGCCAGGCGGGCTATGAAAATGCCTTACCACCAACCAAACCGAGTCCTACAAGTTGACCCCACTGGGAATCGAACCCGCGACCTCCTGATGTGAAGCAAATGGACTAAACATTACGCCACGGAGGTGGTTTAGTTATTCATTATAACAGCTCATATATGTCCCCACCGAGGGGCTCGCTCGAGCCTACCCTGAAATAGGGCGATCGGTCCTTCGTCGACCACGTGGGCCCCGTGCGGGTTGGTCGACTTCACACACAACCTTCGAGTTTTTTCGCAGGCGTGATGCAGGTTTCCTCACGATGTTTTTCCTTCACCGTAAGAGTACGCTAGTACTAATATATATACTGTGATAAGAGCATCGGATAAACGTACATATGAAATCGAAATTCGAAAACACATTAGTACGTGGCAGGATTCGAACCACGACCTCCCGGACAGGAAGTAGCGGCCCTTGCCATTGCGCCACCGACGACGACATAATAGTTATTAAAAGATTTATATTAGTTTCACCTGTCCCAGTGTCTGTAATGAAACCTAGCTAGTTAAATTTGACCCACTTTCCGGTTTCCTTGTGAGCTGAAATTTTGCATGCATATGTAAGTATATCGCGTAACAATGCAATATAAAAAGGTTTTACCAAAAAGTTTCGAAAATATTTAGAAGACAATAGTGCTAAATAAAAGGTGGCGTGTTAAATAACATCCCCCATAACACGTGTTTGAGTTGTTAATTAGCACAATAAACAACCCACAGCATTCCCATTGCTGGGGCACAGGTAGTTTCTAATATCTTAGGAAGGTTATGCCGTGATCCACAACGGGGGGGCTGAGTCCGGATCGGTGGTTTAAGCCCCACGGTCTACTAAACGTCTGCGATGGAAGCTTAGCTGACAGGAGTTAAAAAAATAACTCTACTCTTACAGGAAAAGCTTTCCCAAGAGAAGTCAATAGTCATTGTACAAAAAGAAATCGTCCCTCCATACAACAACGCACAAAACGCTAAAAACGTTAAAAAACTGTCTTCAATCGCAACATAACCATGTACTATTTTGCTACATTTTATGGTCCACTGCCAGGCCTCCCCAAGGATTTCCACGACGACCGGTTCTGCGCTGCCCGCATCCAGCGGCTTCCCGCGACCCTCACTAGGTCATCGGTCCACCGCGTTGGAGGCCTGCCTATGCTATGTTTTCCTGTGCCCAGTCGCCACTCGAGAACTTTACTGCCCCAACGGCCATCCGTTCTACGAGTTATGTGCCCCGCCCACAGTAGTAGCCACAGTGTCAGTGGACGGCTTTTAAATTCATTTGGTATTTTATTAAATATTTTAATGCTCAAACTGTGGCAGTATTTGTGGTACATAATAGTTCTAGGGCAGCAGGATTTCTCGTGTTCCTAGGATACACTTCGCTAGCTATGTGGAAGTAATGTGGATACAATTTTACAAATTAACTGCACTCGAGCTATTATTATCATCTGTGACTCGAGGATATACGTGTCAGTAACAGTGAGTATGCCAAGCTTCGGAAATAGCGTCCTACATATTGTATGGCACGGGACAACACTACAGTGAGCACATTGTCCTTATATATAAAATTCTCGTGTCACAATGTTCGTTCCCGTACTCCTCCGAAACGGCTTGACCGATTCTCATGAAATTTTGTGAGCATATTGAGTAGTTCTGAGAATCGGCCAACATCTATTTTATTTTAGGGTAGGGTAGTGTAGGGTAGGGTAGGGTAGTGTAGGGTAGGGTAGGGTAGTGTAGTGTAGGGTAGTGTAGTGTAGGGTAGTGTAGGGTAGGGTATTGTAGGGTAGGGTAGTGTAGGGTAGGGTAGGGTAGGGTAGGGTAAGGTAGGGTAGTGTAGGGTAGTGTAGTGTAGGGTAGTGTAGGGTAGAGTAGTGTAGTGTAGTGTATGTAGGGTAGAGTAGTGTAGGTTAGGGTAGTGTAGGGTAGGGTAGTGTAGTGTAGAATAGGGTAGGGTAGTGTAGGGTAGTGTAGGGTAGGGTAGAGTAGGGCAGTGTAATGTAATGTAAGGCGGTACGTAGTTCGCCGGGACAGCTAGTCTACTATATACAAATAAGTCTCGTTTTCCTTCCTGACGCTATAACTCCAGAACGGCTGGACCGATTTCGCTAATTCTTTTTTTGTCGAGTTCGTTATTGTCAGAAGAAGGTTCTTATGTAGGGTAGGGTAGGGTAGGGTAGTGTAGTGTAGGGTAGGGTAGGGTAGTATAGGGTAGGGTAGGGTAGTGTAGGGTAGGGTAGGGTAGTGTAGTGTAGGGTAGTGTAGTGTAGTGTAGGGTAGTGTAGTGTAGTGTATGTAGGGTAGGGTAGGGTAGTGTAGGGTAGGGTAGTGTAGTGTAGGGTAGAGTAGTGTAGTTTAGGGTAGGAAAGTATAGGGTAAGGTAGTGTAGGGTAGGGTAGTGTACGGTAGGGTAGTGTAGAGTAGGGTAGTGTAGGGTAGGGTAGGGTAGTGTAGGGTAGGGTAGGGTAGTGTAGTGTAGGGTAGAGTAGTGTAGGGTAGGGTAGGGTAGGGTAGTGTAGGGTAGGGTAGGGTAGGGTAGGGTAGGGTAATGTAGTGTAGGGTAGAGTAGTGTATGGTAGGGTAGTGTAGTGTAGGGTAGGGTAGTGTAGTGTAGGGTAGGGTAGGGTAGGGCAGTGTAATGTAATGTAAGGCGGTACGTAGTTCGCCGGGACAGCTAGTTGTCATATAAAAACATTCAGTCGAATTGAAAACCTCCTCCTTTTTAAAGTCGGTTAAAAATTACGTTAGTCATCGTTACTATCAGATGAGATGATGCCAAGGGCTTACCAATTACGAATAAAATAAAACATAAAAAAAATTGGTCGATCAGCTGATCGACTTATATGGAGTATTCAATTTACTTTTGGAATCTTTTTTTTTTTACTTCCTTTAAACTGATAAATAAAATTACTGTTAATATCTAAGCTATCATACATTATTAGGGTTCCGTACCTCGAAAGGAAAAAACGGAACCCTTATAGGATCACTTTGTTGCCTCCGTCCGTCTGTCTGTCAAGACCCTTTATCTTGGGAACGCGTGGAGGTATCTAGTTAAAACTAAAACCATACACTTCGGTCTACATTTCATTGAAGCTGTCAAAAAATCAAAGTTCTAAGTTAAGCCGTTTAATCCGCAAAAAACGTATGTGTTTTCACACAATTAAGGAAATCAAAATTCATAGGGTATTTTCTGTTGACCTAGAACTATGAAATTTGGCAAGTAACACCGTCTTATACTACAGATATAGGGAAAAATCTGAAAACTTTACATTTGTAATTAAATAATAAAAAAATGACGTCTTAATTTATACAATGTAATCAATTAAAAGCGTCGGTGGCTCAACCGGTAACGACTCGGTCCTCCTAACCAGAGGTGCCGGGTTCAAATCCGGACGGCCAATGTACCAATGAGTTTTTCGAAACTTACGTACATTATACTCACCGATTGCTTTAACGGTGAAGGAAAACATCGTGAGGATACCTGCACACACCTGCGAAGAAACTCGAAGGTTGTGTGTGAAGTCGACCAACCCGCACTGCGCCCGCGTAGTCGACTAAGGCCTGATCGCCCTAATTCAGGGTAGGCTCGAGCCCCTCGGTGGGGACGTATATGAGCTGATGTGATGATGAATCAATTATGCAAGGAACGGCTGCCGTCCAAATTTTGAATGGAGTTAACCATGTCATGTGGTATATCGTATGAAAGCGTTTCATTGGCACCAGCTTAATCACATTCGATTTATGACGAAGAATGAAAAAAAAATCTTTTCCCTTGTTCATATGTCTAGGTAGGTGCCTAATAATTTTGGTGTATGTAGTACCTAAGAGTTTGCATTGTTATGATTTATAATATTATGTTTATAATTAGTACGGAACCCTCGGTGGGCGAGTCCGACTCGCAATTGTACGGTTTTTTCTATCGGATCACCAATTCACCAATAGGAAGTAGTCATGTTGAAAATTGTTGAAAGTTAAAAATCGTGTTCTTTAAAAATATAAAATTTAATTATTTATTTCGGACACAGATACATAATTGCTGCCTTAGGACAGTACGTTAATAAAATACTTGACTCTAAACAAATTAAAAACAAAAGACTACACTTTTCAAAATTTTTTGTTTTTCTTAATTTGCTTAAAGATTACCAAACCGCAGACGTAGCGTAGGCAGGCCTCCCACTCGATGGACCGATGACCCGGTTGAAGGTCGCGGGAAGCCGTTGGATGCGGGTAGCGCAGAACCGGTCGTCGTGGAAATCCTTGAGGGAGGCCTATGTTCAGCAGTGGACGTCCTTCGGCTGATATGGTGATGATACCAAACTGATCTTAATAAAATTCTTAGGGAACGACTCTGAAGGCAAAACTTATGAAATAAAATAATAAAAATTAAATGGGCCCACAATTATTGACAATAGCATAGGTGAAAGTATATAAAAGATCATGAAACATCCACCTTTTAAGAAGTCTGTTACTACTAAGGATCTTATAAATGTTTATATGCTGTGACATAAATCCACAGGAGTGTCCTTATTATTTCATTAAAATGGAAAACAAAGTTTAAAACGGCTATGTTGGAGCTTGCATTAGGATAAGTTTCACAATGTCCAAGCCCAGAGTGGTTTAGTCCACTGCGCGCCTAGGATTCGTTCTTAGATAGATATCAAAGATACAGCGTATCTTACGTACATGATATTTCACAGTACAGCCGGTTTGTTTCGTGGTGCTTGGCAAACAAACACGTAGATTTAGTATAGTAAGACACAATTATAACCAAAGACAGAGACAAGTGCATAGATAATTAGGACTGAACAAAATTCTTATTTTTAGTCGTGATTAATCCGAGAGTGGTGCTAAAATATCTGTCCAGTATCAAATACTTAATTATATATATCCCGAGAAAAAACATTTTAGAAAATATAATAAGCAATAGGATTTCCTCTAAATGGTTTTGCGTCTCATTCTAAGTCTTGTTTTGTGTTTTTTTTTATGCGTTAAGGTGACTTTTTTGGGCCCGGTGTTTTTTGTACTTTGTTAACACCTTTTGAAACGATAAGTGCACAAGTAATGGTATAAAGTCGTCTGAAGCATTAGGAACTGTGTATTAGGTATATTAGGTATATACTGTGTATGACGTAGAAGATGAGGTTGAAGCAGAACTTTAAATTTAAACACAAAAACGGCAGTTTTTGTCTCTAATTTCGTACGAGTCGTATAGAGGACCTGTTCTTATCTTCTAAATTCGAACAAATATTATATCGATGTTTAACCTAATTGCTAAACATTTTTAATTAGGTTTATATTTCGAATGACAATAAAAATAAATGAGAGATTACTGTAAATTTAGGTTAAGGTCGAGATATGCTATATATATAAGGGGAGGTAGACAGATTACATGCGTCCAAAAAAAACGGGTGGGGCTGTGTCGGGGCACACGGCCGTTGGTTTTAACGTGAATACGTCTCGTAACGGGTAATATGTAGTTTCTATATAAAATATTATTATTTATGTATGTCATAATCATAAGAAGTCCTCTGGGTACACATGTTTTGTTTATGATGGCAACTTTTTCATTTAAAACAAGAGTACACGCGTGGCCTACTATAGTAGACCATGGTGACATATAAGATTGCATTTTTCTTATTTCGCGCGATACCACGTTGTGCCTCAAGCTATTCCTCGTAAAGACAATTATGCTTAAGGTCAGTGATAGGTGCGACTCCAGCGCGTGCGGATGAGTCCACTATTTGGCGCCAAAACTGCAGGACTACCATTGGAGTCCGCGCGAGCACTGGCGTAACAAATAAATGTAGGTGACTTTAGTATGATAATATGTATAAAATATTATAAAATGTTTCTAATGTTGTGTTCTTTGTTTTATAGGTTAGGTTTCAGTTTGACATTGAAATAATAAGTCTAAAAAGATGTATTTTTTAAGTTTTGGAAAGAAATTTCTCAATAGTGCCATATTTTTGTTAATTTTCTTAAGTTTTTGATTTGTTAATTATTTCCTAGTTTAAAAAGCAAATAAATGCTAAAACTGTGTTCTTAACATAAGACTAATAAATAAAGAACTGATACCAAATACTATTTTATTCATATAGTACGTAAACAAAAAGTAAACATGTTTTTATAAGGCCTACTATAGTCGGCCACGCGAGCACTCGTGCTAAAAAAACAGGTGCGTGTACTGTAGTGTTAATGGGTTCAGGAACTTAAAACCTTAAAACCAAAGTCAAGCCCTGTTTTGTGCCCGTTTAGACAATCGTACTTAAGAAGTAAACTCCAGTCGTGCGTCGGAGCTGACACACACACTTTTTTTTATTTAAACACCTTATTATAATCACAGTTACAATTTTACACTTATGTTTTATATATAATCGATAGATTTTGACGAGAGCTGACGATTGAAACTTGAATGAACGTCGTAGCTTCACCGAGTCGAAAGTTATACTAAATGGAAATCTCGATACGCAGCAAAATGACCTTCAAAATGGCGGGGCTGCCCCCTCCCCCGCGCGCGATGTGTTACAGTCCTTACTTATCGTAATAAATTCTTTAATTCTTTAGCTATCAAGTGGTGTAAACGAAATTTGGATGGAGATGATAGATATGTAGCTACAACACTAAACTGTATCCCCCGATTTTGTTATCATTCGTTTTTTTGGATTGCATCCCTATGGAGGTAATTTTAAAGACATATTCACGTCAAAAGGAAGCAAATAAAATAATGCCAATTATTATCTCTTTTCTTAGTAGCATTCGGTGCAACGGAAACAACAACCTATAATATTGTGTGCGTAAATGGGCTCGATTTTCAAAAATTTGTTTGTTAGTGCATAACCTATCTATGGTGACAAATCTCTGGTTTAAGGTACATTACTATCCGGGCCACAGTGGAATGAATCGGCGAAACGGAGGAGGAACCGCAAAAAGTGGTGTTGTACGGACGACACTAACCTATTGGGAGAGAATTCCAAAGTCACAGATGTAAAGTTAAACTCGATGTGGCAAGCGGAAGATAAACGCACTAATCTACATAAATATACATGTACAATGATACTTATTTACATTACTAAGAAAAGACATCAATGCGTGCGACAAAAATATGTTTTTGTTGTCATTCAGTACGGACTGCTTAGCGCTAGTACGACTCACACTTGGCCTTTTTTTTTAATTTTTAAGCTATTGCATAGCTTTTATCGCGGGCTTTGAGCGCGGCGACCGAATCAAGAAATTCCGTAACGAAAATGAAACCTAACACCCCCTACTCCGCCTACCATGTAGCTCGGCCGAGCGTAACGTAACGTTACCGCGTTCTAAAAACTTACAGTGCCATCTATTAGCGATTTGCGGTACTAAAAGGACTTAATCAATTTTACTGGTGTAACTTTCTTAGTGTTAATTTATTACATAAACATCCCGCGCCCCAAGGACTATATGGTACTGGTAAATACTGCTTAAATAATTATAATTGCATAAGTTGTTCAAAAATGCTATGCAATAGCTTTACCGTGGCCGTCTCCGAGTGCCACACGTTTTTTTTTTTTTTGTTTTATTATTACTATAATCACACCAAGTTTCACGGTTATGTGTATTTCATGCTTATATTTCTTGTTTTTGTATTCATTTTTTGTTTTTTTTTGTTTCTATACGTTTTACTCTTTTTAAATCTTGTCTCATAGGTGTGTGTTCATGTCAAATAAAAATATGTTTATTGTCTATTAGCTCCCTGGCTAGCTATCATCATTATAACCTACTTATTTTTTATTTACATTTGGTAAGCCCTTGGCATCATCTCACCTGATGGTAAGTAAGTAGTGGTGAAGTTCATACCGAGCGGCGTGTGCGTAGCTTTTAAATTTAGTCATAATCTAAAGAATCCTCTTTAAAAAGAAGCTTAAAGCTTCCTCATTTATTAGAAAGAAAGAAAATGAATTTATTTTGACAAGCAAGTAAGTATGTACAATATAAGTATGTATGTATGTATTATGCGGGCAGCGATGAAATGGAATCCCTTTGCCTGCGTCTGTTTTTCACGACTCCTACAATTTGGGGATCTTCAAGGCGAGAATGAATAAGCATAATTTGAGTTTGCGTGTACCATCCTCGACTACATCGTCTCTTACCATCAGTTGAGGTATAGTCAAACGCACTCAAATTTTTAATAATAAAAAAAAAACAGTTACTAATAACAGAAATACTAACTTGTTGGCAACGGCCATACTCCGATGTGAAGTGAACTAAAGTAACGTAGGTACTATGGTTCTTTTTTTTTTTTATTAAAAATTTTAGTGCGTTTGGCTGCACCTCACCTGATGGTAAGTGCCGATGCAGCCGAAGATGTAACACGCAAGCTCAAATAGTGCCTATTCACTCTCGTCTTGAAGATTCTTAAATTATACGAATCGGGGAATACAGACGCCGAAAGGGAATTCCACCCAATGGTTTGTGTAATAGAGTGAGAATTAAGTTACAGTGAATTTCTATCATTAATAACTGTTCTTTGGATTATGCCTTAATTTAAAAGCTAAGCACCTCATTATGTTGCGAATTCACGTGCAGAGTCACTCTGCTCGGTATGAGCTCCACGTGGCAGATATCACTGGACACGGTGGCGTGCTTCTCTCGCATATGCTCAATGCTAACACGTATAACAAAACGGCTAAAATTTCTAGGTCGCTTCCAGTCCAAAGGTACGTCGTTGTGGTGTGACCGCCCAAATTCGTGCCAGAACTTGCGCTGTTTAAGTGAAAAGTTGGACACGGACACCGCAACACGTACTGTATACTATATACGAGGGTCACTAGGGTATACTCTACTATACTATACTATGCTTATATTTTTTACAAGCTTTTATTTAACTTGCAATGTACGTATATATGTAAGTATGTACACTTCTTTTTGTTTTTTTCGAGTTGGCGGTAAACTTTGTAATGTACTCTAGTTGACACTGTATATGGATATTTTAAGAAATATCATGCAAAACATGGTTTACGAGAAGTTAATGTAGGAGTTTTCAAGATAGGCAAAAGCTATGCCCCGCCCATTGCTGCTTAATTTAAGGGATTCTCTGGGCTATGTCGGTTACCGTGGTTCTCCTACGGATCTCCTCATTTCTGATTTTAGATCGAGTAGGAAAACTCCGAGCATAGTCGGTCCATCGCCCTTTGGGTGACCTTGAGCCTTCTTTATGTCCCACATGAATTTTGTCAAAGTAGTTCGATACTTTTTTTTGGAAAAAAAGCTAAAACAAAAAATGGTGCAAATTGTTTTTGTTTGTAGTGATTAAAGCAAGTTTTTTAAAATGTTTAGCCAATTCTAATTGTCTATTTTTAAAAGCTCTTATTCATCTTGCAATGTTTGTGTGTACGTGTGTTAGTTTGTTTAGTTCAAATCTTGCGATCGATTTTAGAGCGACGTCCAGCGGTCCGATTAAGTTGAATTTTGGAATGAAGCCGTATTCCCGATGATAATAGATCCCTTTGGTATTTTGAAGCTGATCTGATGATGAAATTTGGTGGTGAAGGTCCCAGAATCATCTTTTATTTTCAACAGAATCATACTGCAAACAAATCGTGATTTATTCTCTTCGAAAGTTTTTTCAGTTGATATTTAAGTCTGAACATAGTGATTAAATGTAAACTGCTCGTAAGTACGGACAGCGACACATCAAGCTATACAAAACCAGTATAAGCTGGCCGCGCGACGCCTTTGCGTTTCAACATACGCGAGGCCCGCGTATACTGGTTTAGTATAGCTTGATGTGGCGCCGTGTGTACATGCTCATTGTTTTTAAGCTATTATATAGCATAGCTTTTATCGCGGGCTTTAAGCGCGGCGACCGAATCAAGAAATTCCGTAACGAAAATAAAACCTAGCACCCCACGCTCGGCAGAGTTCTAAAAAACTTAAAGTGTCATCTATTAGCGATTTGCGGTTCTAAAAGGTCAATTTTACTTGTATAACTTTCTTAGTGTTAATTTATTACATTAACATCCCGCGCCCCAAGGACTATATGGTACTGGTAAATACTGCGTAAATAAAAAATAAATATATAATTATAATTGCATAAGTTGAAAAAAATTGCTATGCAATAGCTTTACCACGGCAGTCCCCGAGTGCCAAACGTCTTTTTTTATGAACAATTGGCAAGCTCTAGGCATCATCTTCTTACCTGATGGTAAGTGACGATGATGCCGAAGATGGAAGGGGGCTTACCAAGATTCCCCAACGCAATGGACATAATATGATTAAGACAAAATGTAATAAATGATAAAATGTTTTGTTTACATGTTTGACCATTTCCAAACAACTAGACTTGAGCTCGCCTTTTTTGAATTTGGAACCACACGGTTTATCTAGATTCATTTTCATCACACCTATTCGAAAAACGACGATTGGTTCCATAATGAGTGCGAACAAAATTCTACTTTGCTCCCTGTAGGGAGTTTTACTTCTCTCTTCTGAATGGCCCGCGTGAATGAAGAATGGTGAAGGTTGAATGTAAAAAAAAACATTAAAAACAAAAACTAACATTAAATTCTCTATGGTGATAAACTCACGTTTGTGATTGGTTAGCAGGGAGTTTGTAATAAAGTACTTACTTTTTGTTGGTTAGTATAATATGTAAAGTTAATCTTTGTCCGAGGAAGTTAACAAATGAAGTCGAACGCTTAATGTATGAAGAAGTTACTAAGCGGTCAATTTTTTTTTGTTTGCCCTTTTCAGGGCAGGCTAAGGCTCATTGACCATACTGCCTTGTCTTCAGTACATTTTTTTTTCAGTAGTATTAGTTTACGTCTTCAGTAATTTTTCTTTTACAATTTTTTTTGTATTTTTCAGCATCATTGTAATTTTTTTCACTGTCACTATATAACTAACTTAACCTTCACGCCCCAGCAAAATGATAGCACATTTGCTGAAGTTTTGGTGGACTTCTTGCGGGAACTCGAAACACAGCATACACCCTTTTCTTTCATTATCCTACACAATAAACACATAAATGGTACTTTTCTGATTAATACACTATCAATGTTATACATCAAAAACCACGAAATGTAATTTTACGGATAACAAAAGAAAAACGACAAACTAGACGCTACAAATTCCCACCAAAAAGACTCTAGTCGGTTAGGTTTTGGCGGCAATGCGAGCTGGATTAAAAAAGGAACGATCATGTTCATTCTTCGTTCTTTTCTTTTTCTCATAGTTTGTGATGAAAAATTGTGTGTCTCACTTGGGGCCAACTTATTGTTACACAAATAATTTTGAACAAGAAAAAAACTACTTCAAACAGGAAACTAAGATTCCCCTCGATTTCTCTGGGATGCCATCATCAGACCCTGGTTTCCTTATCATGGTACCATCCCTTGGGATATCTCCTTTCCAACAAAAAAATAACCATCAAAATCGGTTCATAAACGACGAAGTTATCCGCGAACAAACATAAAAAAATATACGGTCGAATTGAGAAACTTTAGTTAATAAATATTGAGCATTTGGCTTCTCGAGCATTAAAACTCTTTTCAAATAAAATCTTGTACACCTACCTAAAAGTTTTTAAGCTTAACGAAAATTATTTTTTTTGTTTTTGTTAGCGTAGTTCCGAATAAATCGTCATTAAGCTTGCATTCATAAAATGTTCGCTTAATAAACATTTATAACAGCCAATGACTGGATATACAACTCGTATAATTGCTTGATTTTCCTCGAACATAAACAACAAAAGCTGATTACTAAACTTTGCGTGCAGGTTAATAAACATCGCATGCCAAAGTTCAGTGCAGTTTTCAATACTATCGGACAATAATCCGGAAGGATTATTAAATTTTTCATTGAAATATGGGAAACAATAGTGTTCAAAACTAGTAATTTTTAATTCCATATCAGTCAACGGGACCCTACAACTAACCCTGTTCGTCTGTCGAACCGTTATGATACCTTCGTGGCGTTCACATCAAAAGGTCGCAGGTTTGATTCCTTAACTTAACTTTGTAAGACTCGGTTTGGTTAGTGATGAAGGTATTTCGTAAGCATGCCTGCTAGCTGCCACCATCTTACCTAAGACTTGCCGCCAAACGTCAATGCTAACAACATTAATGTGTTCCTTGGAGCTAAGTCAGCCAGCTCCCCATTGCGATGAAGAATCTTGGAAAGCCTGCTACTATTAGGTGAGATGATGCCATGGGCTTACCAATTCATCATCATCATCATATCAGCCGAAAGATGTCCGCTGCTGGACAAAGGCCTCCCCCAAGGATTTCCACGATGACCGGTCCTGCGCTGCCCGCATTCAGCAGCTTCCTGCGACGTAGACGTAGCGAAGGCGGGCCTTCCACACGGTGAACCAAAGACCTGGTAAAGGTCGCTTATCAATTGTGAATAAAAATAAGTGGCCTGCTAAATTTTTTACATATTTTATTGGGGATTTACTTACAAATAAAAATAATAAAAACGACCAAAAAGTCAAGTACAAGATGTAGATGAAATTTGGTAGATAGATCAAGCAATGGGTTAACTTACAGACTTACACGCTCGGAAGCTTGTCAGTAACCCACCGCTGAACCTTAACAAAGCGACGAGAGGACGAAAGAAATACGACATCTAGAACGCGCTTTTAACATTTCTTCAGCATTGAGTATATATACAACTAGCTGTTTCCCGCGGCTTCACCCTACGTTTCTATGACTTTTCGAGGGTGCGCAGTGCGCGAGCCGCATGGTAAAAAGTAGCCTATGTCTTAATCCAGGTCCTAATCTGTCTACCTACCAAATTTCAGCCAAATCCGTTCAGTAGTTTTTGCGGGAAAGCGTAACAGACAGACAGAGTTACTTTCGCATTTATAATATTATTATATATAAATATATAATATATATAGTAGGGATAGTAGGGATTACCAACCATCAACAGTTGGCCCACGGCCGGACCCCAGGCTACGTTAGTACTAATATACAGGGTGACTGGTAAGTAGTGCAAATCCTGTAGAGTAAATATGACTTTTTTGTTCTAAATTAGATGTAGTTTATCCCCTTAAAAGGATTTGCACTACTTACCAGTCACTCTGTATATACTTTGCCCAGGCACACCACCTCGCCTGACGGAGATATCTCACTCCCTTTGCTCTCAAAGAATAGGAAACATCGTTCCTACAGTAGGTGACACCGAGGTGATCTCCTACACACACATACATTCACACACCCGAAAAAGTCACCCTCCTTTCTGGGCAATCGGGTGAAAATGCCATAAACAGTCAAACCCTACCACGCAAGTTGCTCTGAACTACGATCGCTTCACAAATAACAAGACACATAACATAAAATAATTATCTAACTAATTTGACACAAAACAATATACAAACAGAATATAGAATGCCCTAACCACAGGGCGCGAGGCCCAGCAACTGTTATCAGGCTAGAACAGCCAGCCTACAGTCAGGACAAAAACACAACGAATGCAGTAATTGGCTGACCAACGTACTCGTTTGGGTTTACTTCACTATGACCCTAAGCCATGGTTCTCTAGTTTTACTTGTTTATTTATACACAATTGGTAAGCCCTTAGTCTCACCTCATGATGATTATGCTGAAGATGGAAGCGGGCTTACCAAAGATTACCCAGCGCAATGGGGAACTGACTTTCTCATCATCAAGCTGCAACACATATCAATGCTTACTTGATTTTGATAAGATGGTGGTAGCTAACCAGGTGGGCTTAGAAAATCCAACCAAACCAAGTCTACAAAGTTCAACTCCTCCAGGAATGGAACCCGCGACCTCCAGATGTGAAGCTAATGGAATTAACCATTATGCCAAGGAGGCAGTTAAAACTAAAAAAAGGCCTTTTCAGTGGAGCTTGAACAATCATCATCAAATCAGCTGAGAGACATCTAGCTACCTCTTCCGGTGCGATGTCTAACGCAAGGAACGACTGCATATTACTATAAATGTTGCTGTCTCTAGTTGCATGAGTGGATTGTAAAGTGAATTGCTGCAGTACCGTATTATAACTTTGAATTAAAAGTTTAAATAAAAAAAAGACTGCGTAAAACTATTACCCCTCTTTTTTTAGGAAGTCGAGTAAAATGTATCCTATGTCACTCACGAGAAAAAGACGAACCTAACGATACCTCGCAGTCTAAAATCCATCAAGCCGTTTAGAAGATATCTTGGAATAAAGAAACATACATACTTACATCATAAGACCTGAAAACAATACACTCTTTTTTTGTGGGAGTCGTGTAAAAATGATTTGTCCCGAGAAACAGCTGTAATTTTATAAGATTTTATTTAGTTTCACCTGTGCCTGTAATGAAATCTTGCAAGTTAAATTTGACCCACTTCCCGGTTTCCGATTGAGCTGAAATGCATGCATATGTACGAGTATATCGCGCGACAATGCAATATTAAAAGCTTGTACCTAAAAATTTTAAGGTGTTCGAAAAGATAAGTTACGTACTTTTTTTAGGTACAATTAGTAAGCCCTTGGCATCATCTCACCAGATGGTAAGTGACGATGATGCCGAATATGGAAGCGGGCTTACCAATTATCCCCAACGCAATGGAGAACTAGCTATTTTATCTTCAAGCCGGAACACATCAACGTTGTTAACACTGATGTTTGGTGGCAAGACTTAGATAAGACGGTGGTAGCTAGCCAGGTGGTCTTAGAAAATGCCCTACCACCCACCAACCCGCGACCTCCTGGTGTTAAGCGAATGGACTAACCATTACGCCAGGGAGGCGGTTAACTTAATACTTATAACTGGCCTTGCCTATTGTCTATCTATTGTTGTTATCAGTAATGAACCGCCTCAAGTGTAGTCAGTTCAATTTAAACAGAGCATACCTATCTTCATCATCATCATCATTTCAGCCTATCTTAAGAACAGATGGCCATTGGGGCAGTAAACAGTATATTTGGGCAGTAAATAGTAATTTTGGGCAGTAAAGTATTATCCTTTGGGTGACCTTGTACTTGCTTTTGAGGCCCATGGTAAGCGACCATGTCTCAGATCCGTATTACCCTTTGGGTGACCTTGAGCTTGCTTTTGAGCCCATAGTAAGCAACCATGTCTCAGATCTGTATTACCCTTTAGGTGACCTTGAGCTTTCATAAGAGGCCCTTAGTAAGCCACCATGTCTCAGTTCCGTTGTTATCATTTGCAACAACAGTCGAGTGGCAACCGCGCACCGGAAGACGAAGCGTAAGCAGGCCTCCCACTCAATGGACTGAGGACCAGTGAAGGTCGCAGGAAGCCACTTGATGTAGGCAGCGCAGGACTAGTCGTTGTGGAAATCCTTGGGGGAGGCCTTTGTCCAGCAGACATCTATCGGCTTATATGATGACGATGTTTTAATTTTTAAAGATTTGGGCAATTATTTAAAAAGCGATCGTGGCTCAGAGCGGCATGCACTTACTCAAACCCCTCCACCCACCATCAATCAAGCATAGCTATTGACGATTTGTGTATTTTAGCTATGGTGATGATGATACCTATCTTTGGACCTAAGTGGAGTAGTCTCTTGTAAGTTGTTTTATTTGTGGCGTGTTGAAGGGGACGAATAGTTGGCCAGAAGCTGTCACGACAAGGTTTTTCGTAATACACTATGTTAGTTCGTTAGGCTAGTTATGAAATGTTATACCCAAGGTAAAATTAGTCCTGAAATCACAGCAACTTACAATTTTGCATTTTTTTTTGTAATTTTTATTTATACATGTCGGAACGCCATTGAATACGCGACTAATACCAGCTCAAGATACGTTTACATAGATCGTTACACTTTATTTGGATCAATCGTCAGGTATTATTATTTGGGTGAAACCGGTGGTGGCGTGACAATCGCTTGTACTCGTTGGCCGATCGTATGTGGTAGCAAAGATGACCTATTAACGGTAGGCTGTTTGTGGTTGAGGTAGCAACACTGAGTCTGTGACTGAGTTGAGAAGCCATATTAGCTGACCGACAGCACAGTATATATATTAGTACTAACGTACCGACAGTCTCGGGGCAGCGGGCAGACACTTTTTGACGGAGCGTCGAACTGAACGGACGTGTCGCGCCATCGCTTGGATCACCGCGTTTGCATCCATTGTAATCCAAGGCATCCTGTACAATTTCGATTACCAATTTACTAGTACTAATTTTTCGATTCAGCGATTTGTATACGAAATGTTAAGGTTCATATTAGGTGCAATTTTATGTAAGAGTTTGTAGAGTCAAGGTGTCCGTCCCCCCTACCAGCTAAACCGCTATTTCAGGACATCTAAAAAAATTTTAAATGGTAGAAATCAATTTAAAAGGAAAACTAGGTATCACGATTAACTAGGATTTCTTAGTTTAGGAGTAATAGTCAATCAACTTAAAATGTGCTTTTGGATTTGTAAGAAGTTCATAGATTTTTTATACCAAAATAAATGTTTCATTAGCAACTGTAAAAATATTTTTTTTCTCAAAATATACATTTATTTTTTGAAAGTAGTACTTGCGCCAGTCCGACTCGCACTTGGCCGGTATTTAATTTTAATTGAATTCGTTAGGTTATTGTTCTGACAAATCGATGGTAATATTGTCACTCTTCATAACAAACTTGCTACCCCTAACATTTACATTCCTACCCCCTAACCTAACCTACGACCAAATACAATGGACCGGCCCTATCCATACATTAATCTCATAAAAAATATTCAAATTCAATTCAATTCAAAACTGTATTTCAAATAGGTGTTTACACACACTTTTAAATAGTCAAAACAAAAAAAAATTGTATATTACAAATAATGTCATGATTTAGATTACATAATCTATTATTTTATAATATCCTCTAGAGCACAAAACTTTTTTGACATGAGTCTTGAATTTATTCTCTGACAAACTAGTTACATTTTTTGGAATTTTATTGTAGAATCATACACTGCCCCACAAATGACTTTTTAACCTTACTCAGTCTCGAAAAGACTATATCTATTTTATTTACATTTCTTAAATTTAAATTATGCCTGTCACTGTTTTTAGGAAATAAATGCAAATTCTTACGAACGTACATGATGTTTTCATATATAAATTGACTTGAAATTCAAATACGACTACACGCAAACACACAGGTATTCACATCACTGTAGTCTAAACTGTATGTCGTTCACATATAAACAATGACAGAGATAGAGAGACGTACTCGGAATGTAGATAACAAAGGGGTTTGAAAATTTTTGTATGGAGACTGGCATAATGGAGTCCGCCTTAATATTATTTTTTTCAAAATGACGTCGCACATTGAGACCTATATATTTGGATAGACAAACAAACATACAGACAAACAAAAAATGTCATGTAACATAGTGTCCTAGAACGTGACGTTACGGAGATAATTGAATATATATATTCCATATTAATTTTGATTATATTTAACTTCTATATTATCTCAGAAACGAGGCCAAAATGTTATATGACATTTTTGTTCTTCTATAGGTCCTCTATCCAAAAACACAGGTTAGATTGTGCGACGCCATTTTGAAAAAAAACAAAATGGCGAATCCTCAGTATGCCAATAACTTTCAAACCCCTTTCACTCACTCCGACCTTTAAACGACTTACTGACTGTGACGAAATGAGCGAATTCGCTCATTCTGTAGGCATCAAAACCGCTGTTCGCGTAGGCCGGTCCATAGCTGTTATTTTGGTCGAAGCCCCTAAGCACCCACGAAACTTGACTACCATCAATCCACGTCACAACACCGCTCAGGAATTCCAACAATTCAGCTGGTGGTTGTGGCCATAGTCGGACATCGAACCCGGGACCGCGGTCACGCGATTAACATTGACGATGACGAGTAATAATTATAATCAGGAGTAAGACATTATAACTCTACTATTTTTAACAAACCTTTGTGGACTTAGTTCGAAGTGAAAAGTGTAAAAAAATAAACCAAATCCTTACTAATATTATAAATGCGAAAGTTTGTACGTATGGACGTTTGTAACTCTTTCACGCAAAAACTACTAACCGTATCTTATTAAAATTTGGTAGGTAGAGAGATTAGGACCTGGATTAACATATAAGCTACTTTTTTCTACGATCACGAGCCGCTTGCGGCACGCGCACTGCACACCCTCGAAAACAGTCATGTAAACTAGGTTCCTATAGTACAGTAAATCCTTCTTTAGAGCCGGATGACCGATGTGTGCTTTGTCCTTGGATATCCTTACTAATATTATGAATGTGAAAATGTGTTTGTTTTTTAGTTTGTTTGTTTGTTTGTTTGTTACCTTTTCACGCTTCAACGACTTGACCAATCTTAATAAAATTTAACATGCAGGTAGCTTGTGTCACAAGGAAGAACATAGGCTACTTTTTATCCCGTGAAAATAGCATAGCCCGATGCAATTCCCAAAGGGAACTGAAAATTAACTCTTTTTTGGTTAATTAACATCGCAACGGAACAATGGATTGTGTGATTGTTTGCACCAAGATGGTTGAGGGGGTGGGAAGTGACACGATTTACTAATATGCATATCCTGACATAGTTCCCGAGGGATGTGGAGAATATTTATGTCCACGCTCGCGAGCCGCTTGCGGCTCGCGCACCACGCACCCTTTAAGTCAGTCACAAAAACGATGTCCACGCGGGCGAAGCCGGGGGCAAAAGCTAGTAAATTATAAAGTACAAGTGGAAGTGTCGTCGGTGGCGTAACAGCTACGGCCGCAACCTCCCGCCGGGAGGTCGTGGTTCGAATCCTGCCACGTACCAATTTGTTTTCGAAATTAGATTTCAAATGTACGTTCATCCGACGCTCTTACGGTGAAGGATAACATCGTGAGGAAACTTGCACACGCCTGCGAGGAAACTCGAAGATTGTGCGTGAAGTCGACCAACCCGCACTGAGCTCGCGTGGTCGACTAATTAGCCCTAATTCAGGGTAGGCTCAAGCCTCTCGGTGGGGACGTATATGAGCTGATAAGATGAAGATGCTCAAAAATGCTTAGTGTGCCAATTGCAAATATACGTACACAACGTTTCCAAATAAAAAAAAGGCGAGCACAGTTTTTCTTACGATACTATTGAAAACAAAAGCCCGAGACTGATTCCACCTCCAAAGTTCATCATGAGATCAACTTCAAAATACCAATAGGATCTATTGTCACCGGGAATACGGCTTCATACCAAATTTCAGCTCATTTGGATTGCCGGAAGTCGTTCTAAAATCGTTTGCAAGATTAGCTGTTAACAAACATAGATATATATACAAACATTGCAAGTTAAATAAAAAGCTTTTTAAAACAAGGTAAAGTTTTTATGTAAGTTTGGATTGTAAGGGGTAATCTCCGAAACTACTCATCCGATTTCCAAAATTTTTTTAACTGAAATTTAAGATGAATATAGATTAAAAATAATGGTGATTATCTCACAGATAAACATACATAATTCTGATATGATTTTATTATTAGTATATTTAAATCCGTAGGAAAACCCAAGTAACCGACATAGCTCATAGAATCGATAAACTTACGTGGCCGTTCGTAGGGCATCTAGCTTGTAGAACAGATGTCCTTTAGGGCAGTAAAGTTCAGCGCAGGTAGGTGTACCAACGACCTGGTGAAGCCGCTGAATGCGGGCATCGCGGGACTGGTCGTCGTGGAAATTTTTGTTGAACGCCTGTGTTCAGCAGTGGACGTCTTTCGGCTGATTTGATGATGTTTAGATCATAGACATGAAAATGCTGAACACAAACCTAGTTAAGGCATTTTTTTAATATAAAAAGATTTTTCTGTCAAACCAAAATACGTTGTTAAATTAAACGACGCCAGTATAAATCTAGTTAAAACAGCTCATGACAACAGAATATACGATACACAACCTCGCGTGTTTAGCCTTAATATATACAGGATGTCAAATTAACAAGTACTGCCCACAGCTCGTTTTAAAACACGCTATACAGGGTGTTACGGAGGTGTACCTATTATTAATTGTGTCTCATTTTGTAGCCGACAGTGGAAACAATGGCCGAGAGTTTGAAGCCTTTCTACTGAAATTTTTTGTACTTACAAGAACGTGCTTATAAACGTACTTAACTATTTATAAGTTGTGGTGTCGTAGCTCCCAAACGGATGAATTAATTTTAATTTAGTTAATTTGACCGATGGGGTTCTTTTTAGTGTTTCGTACCCAAAGGGTAAAAACGGGACCCAATTATATAAGACTCCGCTGTAAGTCCGTCTGTCTGTCTGTCGTCCGTCTGTCACCAGGCTGTATTTCATGAACCGTGATAGCTAGACAGTTGAAACTTTCACAGAAGATGTACATATTTGTGTTGCCGCTATAACAACAAATACTAAAAATTAGAAAAAGTTAGAGTATCTATACAAAAAAACGTGTTTTTATTTGAAACGTGAAGAAACTAGTGCCATCTAGTATGGTGGTACGGAACCCTTTGTGCGCAGCTCTGACTAGCACTTTACCGGTTTTTTTTTAATCCACAATTGAATAGCCCTTGGCATCATCTCACCTGATGGTAAGTGACGAAGATGCCAAAGATGGAAGCGGGCTTACCAAGATTCCCCAACGCAATGGGGATCTGGCTATCTCATCTTCAAGCCGGAACACATCAAGGCTGTTAACACATGATATTTGGCGGTAAGATTTAGATTCTAATAATTGTCAACGCTAGAAACGTTACGAACAACCGACTTCAATCACAAAATTGGTGTGTTAAACCCTCCACGTATATGTGTTCCAGTGATTCCACACACACACTTACCAGTCCATTAAACTATTGGACCGGTTTTGATGAAACTTTCACTGTTCCATGAGTTGAAAGATACTAAATAATCAGAAAATCGCTGAAATTATGTGGCAATGGGAAGGGCACATAGCTCGTAGAACAGATGACCGTTGGGGCAGTAAAGTTCTAGAGTGGCGACCGCGCACCGGAAGACGTAGCGTAGGTAGGCCTTACACGGGCTAAATAAATGGTGGACTAAATAATAAAAAAAAGTATTATATCATTTTGATTTTTAGTATCTGAGAAAAACGTGGACACATATATACATACGTATACATTATGAAATTTGGCACGCCTGTTTAGAAGCATAAATTATAGTTACATATTAAACGAAAATTATACAATTCCAATAATATTAAATACGTGTCGAATTTAATATACCTCCTTTTTTGAAGTCGGTATAAAGAGCCCCTCTAATCGTAAAATTCCGCTGACATTCTGTCCAAGTTTGAAACTTTCGAATCACGTACAAGAACCTTGTAACTTTGACATTTACCTTGTAACTGTTCGTTGCTGTAGTTAAATAGAATGGGTCTCTTGGGATTCTCACCCGACTGCGCCAGAAGAAGGTTTATGTTTATCAAGTGTATGTATGTATATGTATGTATATTTCTTTGGCTCGCTCTGTAGCCTAAGCGTCTTGTTGGATTTTGGAGTGTGAGGTGTCGTAATAAATAAATAAATACGTCTTGATCTCGTGAGCGACACAGGATAAATTGTTACCCGACTGGCTAAAAAATAGGAGTTACGTTTTTAAGCTATTGTATAGCTTTTATTGCGGGATTTGAGGGGACCGAATCAAGAAATTTCGTAACGAAAATAAAACCTGACACCCCAAATATGATATATATCCCCAGATATATATCGAGTTCTAAAAAACTTACAGTGCCATCTATCTATCCATCATGATGATGACGATGATGATGACGATGATGACGATGACGTATGACGGATGACGAATGACGGATGACGGTTGAAGGATGACAGGTGACGGATGACGAATGACGTATGACGAATGACGGATGTCGAATGACGGATGATGATGATTAACTTTCTTAGTGTTCATTTATTACTTAAACATCCCGCGCCCCAAGGACTAGCCGCAAGTGGCCGCCATTTTGAACTTTTCAGTTATTGGACCGATTGCTTCCAAAATAGATATCTGGGGGTCCCTGAGGTCCCTTATCACGAATCCGCTGCCCGAATTGAAAAAAGTGGCCGCCATTTTGAAATATTTAGTTACTGGACCGATTGCTTTCAAAATCGATATCTGGGAGTCCCTGATGTCCCTTATCACTAATCCGTTGTCGGAAGTGAAAAAAGTGGCCGCCATTTTGAACTTTTTAGTTACTGGACCGATTGCTTCCAAAATTGATATCTGAGGGTCCCTGAGGTCCCTTATCACGAATCCGCTGCCCGAATTGAAAAAAGTGGCCGCCATTTTGAACTATTTAGTTACTGGACCGATTGCTTCCAAAATCGATATCTGAGAGTCCCTGAGGTCCCTGATCACGAATCCGTTGCCCGAATTGAAAAAAGTGGCCGCCATTTTGAACTTTTTAGTTACTGGAACGATTGCTTCCAAAATCGATATCTGAGGGTCCCTGAGGTCCCTTATCACGAATCCGTTGTCAGAATTAAAAAAGTGGCCGCCATTTTGAACTTTTTAGTTACTGGTCCGATTGCTTCCAAAATCGATATCTGGGAGTTCCTGAGGTCCCTTATCTCGAATCCGTTGCCCGAATTGAAAAAAAATGGCCGCCATTTTGAACTATTTAGTTACTGGACCGATGGCTTCCAAAATCGATATCTGAGGGTCCCTGAGGTCTCTTATCACGAATCCGTTGCCCGAATTGAAAAAAGTGGCCGCCATTTTGAACTTTTTTAATAACTGAACCGATTGCTTGCAAAATCGATATCTGGGGGTCCCTGAGGTCTCTTATCACGAATCCGTTAGCGGTATTGAAAAAGGTGGCCGCCATTTTGAACTATTTAGTTACTGGACCGATTGCTTCCAAAATCGATATCTGGGGGTCCCTGAGGTCCCTTATCACTAATCCGTTGCCCGAATTGAAAAAAGTGGCCGCCATTTTGAACTATTTAGTTACTGGACCGATGGCTTCCAAAATCGATATCTGAGGATCCCCGAGGTCCCTTAACCCTTATCACGAATCCGTTGCCCGAATTGAAAAAAGTGGCCGCCATTTTGAACTTTTTAGTTACTGGACCGATTGGTTCCAAAATCGATATCTGGGGGACCCTGAGGCCTCCCTTTCACGAATTTGTTGTCGGAAGTGAAAAAAGTGGCCGCCATTTTGAACTTTTTAGTTATTGGACCGATTTCTTCCAAAATTGATATCTGAGTGTCCCTGAGATCCCTTATCACGAATCTGCTGCCCTAATTGAAAAAAGTGGCCGCCATTTTGAACTTTTTAGTTACTGGACCGATTGGTTCCAAAATCGATATCTGGGGGACCCTGAGGTCTCCTTTTCACGAATTTGTTGTCGGAAGTGAAAAAAGTGGCCGCCATTTTGAACTTTTTAGTTATTGGACCGATTTCTTCCAAAATTGATATCTGAGTGTCCATGAGGTCCCTTATCACGAATCTGCTGCCCTAATTGAAAAAAGTGGCCGCCATTTTGAACTTTTTAGTTACTGGACCGATTGCTTCCAAAATTGATATCTGAGGGTCCCTGAGGTCCCTTATCACGAATCCGCTGCCCGAATTGAAAAAAGTGGCCGCCATTTTGAACTATTTAGTTACTGGACCGATTGCTTCCAAAATCGATATCTGAGAGTCCCTGAGGTCCCTGATCACGAATCCGTTGCCCGAATTGAAAAAAGTGGCCGCCATTTTGAACTTTTTAGTTACTGGAACGATTGCTTCCAAAATCGATATCTGAGGGTCCCTGAGGTCCCTTATCACGAATCCGTTGTCAGAATTAAAAAAGTGGCCGCCATTTTGAACTTTTTAGTTACTGGTCCGATTGCTTCCAAAATCGATATCTGGGAGTTCCTGAGGTCCCTTATCTCGAATCCGTTGCCCGAATTGAAAAAAAATGGCCGCCATTTTGAACTATTTAGTTACTGGACCGATGGCTTCCAAAATCGATATCTGAGGGTCCCTGAGGTCTCTTATCACGAATCCGTTGCCCGAATTGAAAAAAGTGGCCGCCATTTTGAACTTTTTTAATAACTGAACCGATTGCTTGCAAAATCGATATCTGGGGGTCCCTGAGGTCTCTTATCACGAATCCGTTAGCGGTATTGAAAAAGGTGGCCGCCATTTTGAACTATTTAGTTACTGGACCGATTGCTTCCAAAATCGATATCTGGGGGTCCCTGAGGTCCCTTATCACTAATCCGTTGCCCGAATTGAAAAAAGTGGCCGCCATTTTGAACTATTTAGTTACTGGACCGATGGCTTCCAAAATCGATATCTGAGGATCCCCGAGGTCCCTTAACCCTTATCACGAATCCGTTGCCCGAATTGAAAAAAGTGGCCGCCATTTTGAACTTTTTAGTTACTGGACCGATTGGTTCCAAAATCGATATCTGGGGGACCCTGAGGCCTCCCTTTCACGAATTTGTTGTCGGAAGTGAAAAAAGTGGCCGCCATTTTGAACTTTTTAGTTATTGGACCGATTTCTTCCAAAATTGATATCTGAGTGTCCCTGAGATCCCTTCTCACGAATCTGCTGCCCTAATTGAAAAAAGTGGCCGCCATTTTGAACTTTTTAGTTACTGGACCGATTGGTTCCAAAATCGATATCTGGGGGACCCTGAGGTCTCCTTTTCACGAATTTGTTGTCGGAAGTGAAAAAAGTGGCCGCCATTTTGAACTTTTTAGTTATTGGACCGATTTCTTCCAAAATTGATATCTGAGTGTCCCTGAGGTCCCTTATCACGAATCTGCTGCCCGAATTGAAAAAAGTGGCCGCCATTTTGAACTTTTTAGTAATTTGACCGATTTTGGAATCAATCAGCCCAGTAACTGATAAGTTCAAAACTATATGGTACTTTAATCAAAAGGAGCACATGAAAACAATAAAACATCAAAAAATAGTTAAATAAAGCATAAATAAAAAAATAATAAATAATTATAATTGCATAAGTTGATAAAAAAATGCTATGCAATAGCTTTGCCGCGGCAGTCCCCGAGTGCCACACGCTTTTTTATAATAATAACTAGCTGTCCCGGCGAACTACGTACCGCCTTACATTACACTACCCTACCCTACCCTACACTACCCTACCCTACCCTACACTACCCTACACTACACTACCCTACACTACACTACCCTACCCTACCCTACACTACCCTACACTACCCTACCCTACACTACCCTACCCTACCCTACCCTACACTACCCTACCCTACCCTACCCTACCCTACCCTACACTACCCTACCCTACACTACCCTACCCTACATACACTACACTACACTACCCAACCCTACCCTACCCTACCCTACCCTACCCTACACTACCCTACCCTAAAAAAAATAGATGTTGGCCGATTCTCAGACCTACACAATATGCTCACAAAATTTCATGAGAATCGGTCAAGCCGTTTCGGGGGAGTAAGGGAACGAAAACTGTGACACAAGAATTTTATATATTAGATAATCATTTAATTATTTTCAGACCAAAGATCCATCTGCATTATGAAGCCAGGTTTTTAAATTATAGTTAACTAGCTGTCCCGGCGAACTTCGTACCGCCTTACATTACATTACACTACCCTACCCTACCCTACCCTACACTACACTACACTACCCTACCCTACACTACCCTACCCTACCCTACATACACTACACTACACTACACTACCCTACCCTACACTACCCTACACTACACTACACTACCCTACACTACACTACACTACACTACCCTACCCTACCCTACCCTACATAAGAACCTTCTCCTGACAATAACGAACTCGACAAAAAAAGAATTAGCGAAATCGGTTCGTGCGTTCTGGAGTTATAGCGTCTGGAAGGAAAACCCGTTTTCATTGTTTTTAAGATATATTCTGCTATTCGGGACGGGAACAAATCCAACAAATCAAAAACCATGGCAATCGGTCCAGCCGTTCTCGAGTGTTGTAACAAACACGACTTTCTTTTATAATATATATAGATTCGTTTAGTTATTTTAACTGGATACGCGCAGCGCATGACCGGTCGTCGTGGAAATCCTTGGGCCTCCCCACGAATGAATAGGTGTCACTGTCATATTTGTGTAAAGACGTGCGGTGGTACGGAACGGAACCCTCGGTGAGCTAGGTCGACTCGCACTTGGCCGGTTTTTAGGGTTCCGTACACCCAACGGGTGACACGACCATATTACTAAGCCTCCGCTGTCTGTCCGTCTGTCCGTCCGTCAGCGAGGTGTATTTCATGAACCGTAATAAGTAGACAGTTGAAATTTTTACAGAATGTGTATTTCTGTTGCCGCTATAACAGCAAATACTAAAAATAAGAAAAAGTGAAAAAATAAAGAGGGGTCTCCATACAAAAACGTGTTTTTTTATAGGTCTTTAGAAGTATTTTTTATTTAGCTCTATCGTAGAACAGGTAATATATACAAGCGTGAAACTTGGTGCGATTATAGGACTAATACTCAAGTAAAACAACAAATAATAAAAATCGGTTAAGTGTAATTCGTACTCGCTCTAAGGAGTCCGAACTTAATGACAAAAAAGCGTATTTTCGTCGCTCGGTTTGATGTCTTTTGTTTGTAATGTGAATAGGTATCCTTGTCATTTTGCAAAGCGTCGGTGGCTCAGCCGGTAACGACTCGGTTCTTCTAACCAGAGGTACCGGGTTCAAATCTGGAGGGCCAATGTACCAATGAGTTTTTCAAAACTTACGTACATATACTTACCGATTGCTTTAACGGTGAAGGAAAACATCGTAAGGAAACCTGCACACGCCTGCGATGAAACTCGAAGGTTGTGTGTGAAGTTGACCAACCCGCACTGGGCCCGCGTGGTCGACTAAGGCCTGATCGCCCTAATTTAGGGTAGGCTCGAGCCCCTCGGTGGGGACGTATATGAGCTGATATGATGATCCTTGTCATTCATTATACTATATAGTTGTGTGGAGAAGTGGGGTGGTACGGAAGCCTTGGTGCGCGAGTTCGACTCGCTCTTGGCTGGTTTTTTTCATAAACTGCGCGCGAACTTGCAAGTTTATAATATTAATAAGGAAGTAAGGATTAGTTAGTATCTTATATGCAAGGTTCCTATTGCTCGCCCCATACTATAACTGCCAAGCATCTTGCTGTATTCCGTCGAATAGGGCGAAATAGCCAGCGAAATCACCGGCACTTATGGCATTCTATCTTAATTCTCGAGGGCAGGCAAAGTACTGGTCTCTCCTGACCTAAAATTGCCATTTAAAAATAATACTTTACCTGATCAAGTGCCATCTTTTATCCGTTTTACTGCCAAAAGCCTTAAGGGGACACCACACATTTTTCTCACGTAGCTCACCTAACTTTGCCTTGGCACCTAACATTAACCTGTTACCTGCAACATTGCCAGTCGGGTCGCATTCGGCGGCCATGATATATCGCGCCCCCGATTTGATCCGGCGATTCTGCCTGATTTATAACTACCATTACATGTAGGGTGCCTATGCATTTGTGGTATCATGGGATTCATCATTACAGCTCATATACGTCCCCACCGAGGGGCTCGAGCCTACCCTGAATCAGGGCGATTGCGATCATGGGATTGCTTTTTTTAAATTTTTATTAATTGTTCTCATTTATTTATTTTGCTTTTATAAAATCCGTAATATTACATCTTTGATTAGGCATACGGGTGTCGAACGGCGTTGTGAACAACTGTTAAGTGTAAAAAATAAAATTTCTCTTTATCAATGTTTAAAGTATAACGTCTTTACGTATAGTTCAACAAAGATTATAAATCCTTTTTTCAAATTTTCCACGACATTAAAGAAGTTTAATTTAACGATATAAAAACCAGCCAAGTGCGAGTGTGACTAGCGCACAGAGAACTCCGCACCACCACACGTCTCCGCACAAGTGTAACAGTTGTGCCTATTCATTCCATACATAAGACATTAACGAGAGCGACATAAAAATGTTTTTTTTTACTGAGTTTGAATTCCTTTTCCAGAGTACGACTCACACTTGGCCACATTTTATTATTAATTGTTTTACTTTAAAGATTATAACTTCACACTAATTTTTCACGTTTGTAAACGATAGACGTATACAATAGCTTTTCGTGTCGCGGCTGCACCACACGGACGGCCTAGGACGTGACGGAGTTTGTCCACCAGTAGTCTACGGCAAGCGGGTGTTCCCTTTGAAGTCGCGCCACTAAGTGCACTTCACTTCGTACGTGGTGCGTGTGCCGAAGCCTCTGCTGGAGACCATTGCCAGCGCCAACTTCTGGCCGAAGGACGTCGTGTTTCGGCGGTTCCGAGGCACCATGCCAATCCATGCGTAATCTACTAACATAGGTTAAGTTAGATACTAACGTACCTGTAATGTAATTTATTTATAATATCTGTTGTGTTATTTTTATAAGTTTTTTTTTTTATATCTATGGGTCTGGACTTCAGTACTTAGTTACTTGACAGTAAATGAACAATAACTAATTCAAAATTTTTTAAAAAATCATTACTAAAAATCCGTTATGAAATAAGAAAACGAGTATTTTTTTATTTTTATATATTTTTATTAATTAATATTTTACCTACTATTTATAATACTTAGAGAAATTTTTAGCCGACAACCAATTAAGGTTTCAAACATACAGTCTATCAAAAGTTAGACGGACAGACAGCGTATAGGCATTAGAAATATGGTCACTTTACCTGGTATATAACCCTAAAAATATGTTACTTATTTTTAAATCTACAAATATCTGTATTCCAAATTAAGGCATATATATGAAAATTAGGTGTCCCAAATAACCCTGATACTCGGCCACCCTACCGATACGGCGCGTTTGAGGGAGGACGTCTAATATACATAAAGGTGGGTAATTGCCCTTTGGAAGATACGATTCGGGCACATTCAGGCCTTTGAACGTACTTTCACAATTAAACTTTTCGGGGCGACAAAAATACTTTTTTCGCCTCGGGACGGAATTGTTAGAAAGCGATTTGGGGCGCTTTTGTGGCTATTGTAGACATAAGCTTTAGATACGTAGGTAGTCTTTAAACTTGAAGTGGCACGCAATAAGATCTAGGATGTGATAGAAAAGCGGCCAAGTGCGTGTCGGACTACGCCTATTGTTGTTGTTGACTACAACTAGGAACCCTTTTGGTTTCGCCATGTCCGTCTGTACTCGGTCCAACTCAAAGAATCTTAGTACCAGAAAACCATAATTTGACATGGATATACATATTATTTATACCGACATAGGGGTAAAATAAAATTAAAAAAAAAATAGGTTACCTCTCCTTTAAGTAAAAGTGGGGGTAAAATCCTATATATTCTATTAACGGATACGTTTGTGGAATATTAAAATGCTATTTTTCGCTAATTTCGAGTGTTTTGTAGGTATCCCATACAAACTTGGCTAATCACAGCTATGAGTAGTACACATTTATGAGTAGTATAAAAAAATATTATTATTTCAGCAAAAATAGCTATTCAGTTTCACGAGTAAAAGCCTTCCTGAAAAAGCCTTGTTGACTAAAACAAAACACTCTGTATAGGTACATTTTAAAACAAAAACAAAGGAATAACAGAAATCGTTCATTCAGCTAAATGACAAAGACAAACTTGCCGAAAAAAGTAAACAAAATAAATTTTGTACGAACATACATCATTCCCGAGTTAAGGAATAGACCCATGCCCCACCAGTGGGGATGTTTATGATTGTTAATGAACACATCATTAAGATAAGTTCTATAAAGTACAAGGTTAATGAAGCAACACAATTATTTAGTCCAGTTTTATTCACACTTTGTGGTTTACATTAACAATGTAAAAGATAAGCAACATGTGGGTAACATTACCCACTGTTTGTAGCGTGGGCAAAGTCATGATACAAATGGCTGTCTGGCACGCTAATGCAATGAGAGTAGTTAAAAACCGGCCAAGTGCGTGTCGGGCCACGCATAATGTAGGGTTCCGTAGTTTCCAATATCGCGTCCATGTCTTATTTCCAAATTTCCAAATACAGCGGTTTAGTTGTTAGGGGGTGGGGACACTCGACTCCAACAAAATTTAACACTTTTAAGCCTTTTTTTTCGAAAACGGAACCCTAAATTATAAAATGGCCTTAGAAGACTCACAACATTTTTTTTTACTCTAACCAACGATACCCCACACGACTGGGTTTGACGAGAAAAAAAATTATCCCCACTTTACTTGTTCTTTAAGGCAGGTACCCTTAAAAAGTTTTTTTTTCCAAAAATTTTTTTACAGTTGTCTTCGCGTTATTATTATATATATCTTTGCCGAAGTTTAGCTCTTTGCTACTAATAGTCAAGGAGCTAGGCCACTGACAGACAGACGGACAGACAGACATGACGAAACTATAGGGGTTCCTTGTTGTACTACGGAGCCCTAAAAAGGCAGCGATTTTTCTACTATCCTTTCTTAATATTTTAAATGTGAATATGTAGTTTGTTCCTCCTTCAACAATCGTGACAAAATAAATAATGTTTAGGCTGTGTCATGAGGAAGGACCTAGGCTACTTTTTATCCCGTGAAAACAGCATGGTCCGATACAGTTAGTTCCCGAGGCAACTAAAAAAAAGACCCTATTTGGTTGACTTCTATAACATTGCAACGGAGCAACGGATTGCTGAGAATTTTTACACATAGATGGTTGAGGAGCTGGGAAATAGCATATATTATTACTAATTAGCATAGCCCGAGACAGTTCCCAAGGGATCTGGGGAAAACTAATTTCCTCGCTCGCGCACGTCTGCGTCACAACGGATTGACGTGATTTTAAATAGAATTTAAATTCAAATAACTCTTTATTGTACATCAAAAATAAATACATAACATGCAAAATTTAAAAAAATTGAAATAGTTGAGAGAATAGAAATAGTTGAGGGAATAGAAATAGTTGAGGGAATAGAAATAGTTGAGGGAACAGAAATAGTTGAGGGAACAGAAATAGTTGAGGGAATAGAAATAGTTGAGGGAATAGGACGTGTCATGGACTCATAATAAGAATAGCCTGATATAGTTCCCGAGGAACCTGGAGTATACTCTGTCTACGCTCGCGAGCCGCTTGCGACTCTCACACCACTAATTCTCGAAGATAGTCATAAAAACTATGCACACGGTAGCGAAGCCGCTGGCTAAATGTAGTTTAAATATAATATTCAAAGTTCTGGGCTACGTAGCTCGTAGGTTCGTTAAAATAACAAACCCTTGCTTATCATAAGTTCGTAAAATAATAAACCCTTGCATAACGTAAGTTCGTAAAATAACAAACCCTTGCATAACGTAAGTTCGTAAAATAACAAACCCTTGCATAACGTAAGTTCGTAAAATAACAAACCCTTGCATAACGTAAATTCGTAAAATAGCAAACCCTTGCATAACGTAAGTTCGTAAAATAACAAACTCTTGCATAACGTAAAATAACAAACCCTTGCATAACGTAAGTTCGTAAAATAACAAACCCTTGCATAACGTAAGTTCGTAAAATAACAAACCCTTGCATAACGTAAGTTCGTAAAATAACAAACCCTTGCATAACGTAAGTTCGTAAAATAACAAACCCTTGCATAACGTAAGTTCGTAAAATAACAAACCCTTGCATAACGTAAGTTCGTAAAATAACAAACCCTTGCATAACGTAAGTTCGTAAAATAACAAACCCTTGCATAATATAAGTTCGTAAAACAACAAACCCTTGCATAACTATAGGACTAAGCCTACGCTGTCTGTCTGCCTGTCGTCTGTAACAGGTAAAAATTTTCACAGAATAGGTGTTATTGGCCCATGTACCAATGAGTTTTTCGAAACTTACGTACATAATACTTACTTACCGATTGCTTTAACGGTGAAGAAAACACCTCGTGAGAAAACCTGCACACACCTGCGAAAAAGCTAGAAGGTTGTGTGTGAAAAACGACCAACCCGTACTGGGCCCGCGTGGTCGGCCAAGGCCCGATCGCCCTAATTCAGGGTAGGCTCGAGCCCTTCGGTGGGGACGTACATAAGCTGATATGATGAGGTGTTATTATTAATGTGAAATCGGCCTTTGTCCAGCAGTGGATGTTTTACGGTTGATATGATGATGTGTTATTATGGGGGATTTACTAACAAATAATAAACATTAAGGCTTTAAGATGCCTCAATCCGAGCTGGTTGATACGTCATAAAATAATATCGAACGTAAGTCCATTCATTTTAAGTTCAAATCAATGCGGGCTTTAGCGCGGCTGTTACGTTGAAACCGAACGCCCAATTCTCAATTTTTACATGTTTTTTATTACTTTTCTTTACTTTTAAATAAGTTTGAAGAAATGTGTTCAATTAAATTGAAAGAATTTATAGTCACTGATTTTTGTGCGTTGGTTTCATTCAACACTAACTATTTGTTTTCGAGAAAGCAATTAATGCCAAAGCAGGGTTTACGGTATATATTTTTTTACATCAAAAGTGGTAATATTTTTAAAATTGTAATCAATTAAATTGATTTTGTATTACTTGAAGTATTTTTTCCATAGTGATAGCTTTAAAAAGTCTTTCAATAATTTCAATTGAATACTGTCATTTGACCTATCTTAAGGCCTTAAAAAAGTTACAATTTTAGGTGACCCTCCCCTCCCGTAGCGTGGTACGGAACTCGAATGTAGTTTAGTATTCCTAACCGTCAATTACCAAGTCATATTACTTGAGTTGAGTGCTGCCCGAGGCTGGAATCACGGACGTACCAACACGGACAGGTAAATTGGCCGTCAACTGTACTTTAAAACTTGTACTAGACACTAGAGGGACAGATACACTTAGTGTGCAATATTCAATAAGTGTTTGTTTTAGACAGCGTATAAAACAACCTCTAACTAAATAACTTGATCTGAATATTTTAAATACTTATTAGGTCGGGGAAAAAGTTTCATCGTATTTCATAGATAAATATATGTGTAATAAAATCTCTTTGCTCACATTATTTGTACCTGGCTGGTTATAGATTAGGAGTAACGACAAATTTGGTAACGATAACGGAAATTGAAAAACTTAGGTTGTGAGGATAAATTGCGACCCTCTGATGTTACAATATGTCGGTCTGTCTGCGCAAAGTGGTTGCGTTATGCACTTGTAGTAGCGACTGAAAAACTACTTATCGTGACCAAAAAAAACGATAAGGGAAATGGCTGAGTAAGATAGAAAATTAAAGTACTAGTTGTACTCATGACAATCAAGCAAAAACTGACCAAATATTCGGTAGCAATAAGGAGCATATTTAACATCAGAGGGTCGCCATTTATCCTCTCAACCTAAGTTAATCTTTACCAAATTTGTCGTTACCTCCTAGTATATTAATATAACAAAATTAAAAAGATGAACATTTGAAATTTTAATACTAATAAAAAAATAAAAATTACCGCCATTTTTCAATAGTTTTTTTGTGTCCTCAAAATGCAGTAAAGGTAACGAAAAAATAAAGCAGCTTGCCGCGACCTTCACCAAGTCGACCGAGTGGGAGGCTTACCTACGCTTCCGGTGCGAGCACAATAAGAACCTTAGTACCCCAACGGCCATCTGTTCTACGAGCTATGTGCCCCGCCCCCTGCCACTTCAGTTCAGCGATTCTGTGAGGTATGTTGGCTTCCTTGGTTCTCCTACGGATTTCAATTTGAGTTATTACTCTGTATATTGCGACGTCGTCAACGGGACGCCGTGGGGATATAGCTAGCTTACTATTTCAAAAAGAAAGATTCAAATACGTATAAAGATCATCAGAGATGATCATATATTTAACACGTAAAAAAAAGGTAGAAGGCTCTGTCGGCTGACTGATTATTATTTCTTTATCGATTCCTATCCACTTTCTTGCCATAACTTTAGGGACCTCAGCCCAGACGCGCGGATAACAAAAATATGCTCTTGGTAAAAGGACCTCCGTCCTGGCTCACGGTCCACCATAGAATCAATATCTATTGTTTTGAAAAGCTTTCGAACGGCTTATCAATTCAAATTTAAATTAATATTCTTACTTCGATTCGCGCTAGCAAGAAAAAAACTAAAGGAGTTGCAAGTGTAGAAATGTAGAGACATACGATCTCTACAATATCTACAGATCGTGCAATATCGGGTCGCACATTATTACACCATAAGCCATGTTCCCAAATTCAAAAAAGGCGAGCGTAGTAAATGTATAGGCAATTTAAGGACTAATATGATGATTATGATGATGATGATCTATCCGACCACTTCGACTCCTAGTCGGATTGCCGCGCGTGCGCTCGGAAATGGTTTATGTAGCCAATCTTCGCAGCGAAACTCCTCGCGCGCTGAGGGCGTAATAAAATTAATATATTAGAACAATAGACGATCCTAGTCAAAAATCATCATCAGATCAACTTCAAAATACAACGGGAACACGGCTCCATGTCAAACAAACTAATCAAACACCTGGAAGTGGGTAAAATTTAACTTACATATATTTTGAAGCGGACAACAAACGAACATTGCAAGTTATGGCGACACATTGGAAATTTTGGTCACACCCTGGACACTTCATACAACGGGCCAGAAATGACGGAACAAACAAAATGGCGGCGAAATCCTATACGTACGACAACCAAACTGTAACCAATCTGTATCATGGTAGAGATATTTTGTAATCTGATTCTTCATTTCAATTACTTAATTAATAGTGGGTGATTCTTTAGAAAAAAACATGTGCAAAAAAACAAACGCGGGGCGGATCGCTAGTCTTTTATAAGGTTTAGTTTTTATTTGTTTTTTCTTTTAGTACATTTCATTATGAATACCAAAATTTTGATTTTAAAATATTATACTCACTTTTCCATATGACTGAATGTGCTGAATTCTGTTTCTTTTGTTTTTGTAATATCTTTATTTATACCACAACTACAACAATAAACTAATTTATTTAAATTAAATTAAAATAAACCCTAGTACACCTTTACACGAGTAATTTTTGTGTGTATATATATTTTTGACCGACTTCAAAAAGTAGGAGGTTCTATGTTCCATAATTATGTATTATTTTATGTATCTTCACCGTTTAATCTGTCAATTGTTAACCGATTTTTAAAATTCTTTTTTATTCAAAAAAGTGTACTTCTGAGATGGTTCCATTGTCATCAATTCTGGATCTGATGATGGAATCCCAAAGTAATCGAGGGCAACCCTCAAATTTTATAGGCACATATTACATGTTTCATGTATTTTATAAAGCTATTTAAGTAGGTATTTGCGTCTGATAGTCATAATGAGCTGGTGATGGAAGGTACAACTCCTTAACGGTTAGAAGTTGGAGGATATTTATTTAAATATTATACGTAAATACGTAGGTACGTAAAGACTGATAGATGTATTCTTATAGGTTTTTCAGGTGAACTGATGATGAAAGTTTTGACTCCATAACTTTCATGCTGCTGAGATGATGATGGGAGGCACAAGACTCTGTATCGGTTAATGAAACACATGCATTATCATATGATTATTCCTATTGGCGAGTAGGTGACTAAGTTTAACATTGTTAAATAGATAGCATTATCACTAAAAATTAAATAAATAAAGTTAAAAAAGTAAAAGACCAACTTCAAAAATAAATTCACTCAAAAGTATGAAATAATGTTTGATACACGAAATTAAGGCGGGTACGAATCAAATTAGGGGCCTAAATTTTTTTTGAGGTGGGTGCCAGCAAAGCTATTTGTGCTGGTGACTATACTTTCATCATCATCGTTATATCGCCCGTAAACGTCCACTACTGGACAAAGGCCTCCCCCAAGAATTTCCACGACTGTGCCGACGTGTGATTTTTGGGATATTTCGGGAGAACAGAAGAAACGCTGTTATTGCTATGATTCCTGTATTCGAATGCATCTTATGCGACCTCTATCTTCATATTTGGTAATTATAATATGTGCTGAATCAATAGTAGAAAAGATTACAAAAGAAAAATAAGGTTACTTAGTATTTCAAAGGTAAATTCATAGATTGCGCTATTTTCATATGGTAAATCCTATGTAAATTAGTGACATCTATACAAAATTACAGAAACTAATTGAACGATGCTAAAATTATTGAAAGGTTGATGCTTGCTAAAGAAAGCTTATAAATTTAATTAAAATGTAGGTCACTGTTAGTGACAACGACGCCCGGTCCTGCGCTGCCCGCATGCATCGGCTTCCCGCGATCTTCACCAGGTCGTCGGTCGACTATCCTTTGATTATGTTATTATTAGTTAATTTCTTGTGTTTATAAAAATATTATTTACTACTTTTGAGTCAATTTCTTTTTGAGGTCAGTTTTTTTTTTTAACTTTTATTTTAATATCTCGAAAATGGTTCTAACGATGCTATATGGGTCTTTTTTCGAAAAATTGTTCTAGCTAAGTCTCACCTCTGGGAAAACGCGTTTTTCCGAGTTATCATGCACATCTCCTTTTTACGCAAAAAGATTGCTAGTTTTACTGCACTAGATATTTAAGCGATACTCCAGTAGTCAAAGCATTATACACTACCTCTTTTGTATTTTTCTTGCCTCTTTCGAGCAATGCTCGGTCATGGTTGAAGCTTTCGACTTCCTCTTTTTGTATATTTTTTACTTTTTCTTGCCTTTTTCGAGCAATGCTTGGTCATAGTCAAAGCTTTCGACTTCCTCTTTTTGTATTTTTATTTCTTTTTCATGCCTTTTTCGAGCAATGCTCGGTCATTGTCAAATCTTTCGACTTCCTCTTTTTGTATTTTTATTCCTTTTTCATGCCTTTTTCGAACAATGCTCGGTCATAGTCAAAGCTTTCGACTTCCTCTTTTTGTATTTTTATTCCTTTATCATGCCTTTTTCGAGCAATGCTCGGTCATAGTCAAAGCTTTTGACTTCCTCTTTTTGCATTTTTATTCCTTTTTCATGCCTTTTTCAAGCAATGCTCGGTCATAGTCAAAGCTTTCGACTTCCTCTTTTTGTATTTTTACTCCTTTATCATGCCTTTTTCGAGCAATGCTCGGTCATAGTCAAAGCTTTCGACTTCCTCTTTTTGTATTTTTATTCCTTTTTCATGCCTTTTTCGAGCAATGCTCGGTCATAGTCAAAGCTTTCGACTTCCTCTTTTTGTATTTTTTTCCTTTTTCATGCCTTTTTCGACCAATGCTCAGTCATGGTCAAAGCTTTCGAGTTCCTCTTTTTGTGTTTTCTTTTACTTTTTTTTTGCCTTTTTCGAGCAATGCTCGGTCATAGTCAAAGCTTTTGACTTCCTCTTTTTGTATTTTTTTCCTTTTTCGACCAATGCTCAGTCATGGTCAAAGCTTTCGAGTTCCTCTTTTTGTGTTTTCTTTTACTTTTTAAGCTATTGCATAGATTTTATCGCAGGCTTTGAGCGCGGGGACCGAATCCAGAAATTCCGTAACGAAGGAAAACCTGACGCTCGGTTGCCATGGCAACAATATCGGTTGTCAAAACAAACATATAAGAAGATTTGATCATTTTCGGAGAATAATAAAACTCTTTTCATAAACTGTATATACCTCCATATGACAAAAAAGATTTGATTATTTTTTATTTATCAAATGCAAAAAGATTTTATTTAAGACACAGCTGTTTGTATTTATAGAGATAGGTACAAAAAGATTTTATTCCATATTTGGCTGTATAGTTCCAACTACCATTGCTTAAAAAAAAAGTACAAAAAGATTTTATTCCATATTTGGCTGTATAGTTCCAACTACCATTGCTTAAAAAAAACAAAGATGTAAAAAAGCGCGGTTAAGCGAAAATAAATAATAAATATGAATGAGGACTTTTTGGCGGGAATTTGTAGCGTTCAGTTTGTCATTTTTCTTTTATTATCCGAAAAATTACATTTAGTGGTTTTCGATGTGTAATATTGATAGTGTATTTATCAGCGAAGTATCATTTATGTGTTTCTTGTGTAGGATAATGAAATAAAAGTGTGTATACTGTGTTTCGAGTTCCCACAAGAAGTCCGAGCAAGCTTTAGCAAAAGTGCTATCATTTTGCTAGAGTATGTAGGTTAGGTTAGTATATAGACAATGATATGATGTGAACGTGAAGAACAGTGACCTAGAAAACTGAAAAGGAGAAAATTACTACATAATCTGAAAAATATACTAAAAAATTACTGAAGACGTGAATTCTACAAATTAATACTGCTGAATAACATATACTGAAGACTAGGCGGTATGGTCAATGAGCCTTAGCCTGCCCTAAAAGGGCGAAGTAAAAAAAAAAAAAAAAAATATGAATGAACAAAGTGCATTTATTATTAATGAAGAAAGTAATAAAAGCGCGGTTAAGCGAAAATAAATAATAAATATGAATGAACAAAGTGCATTTATTATTAATGAAGAAAGTCACGAAAGAATAGTGAAAGAAAATGAGTGAGTACTCTATATACATACATTTTATTATTATCACAAATGCAGTATTAATTTTGAATTGAAAATATAATACTGCTTTAAAGGTGACCTAAATTTTTGATATTAAAATGAGCGATATTAAAAGTAGCCCTCTTTTATACACACAAACACACACACGCGTATAGTTTAAATTCTCAATTTAGATTCTCAATATATATATATATATATATATATATAAATAAATTCATTCTTCATTATGTATATAACAGAAACCATCAAACCAAGCACGTGTACTATTCAGTACCTTTGTTTTTGGTGTATAGATAATGCACATGAATGCCGCGCAGAGAAAGTATATATGATATTATATCTATACAGTGTGTCCCTTGATAAAGTGCACATACGAAAAACCGTCGAAGTAGATCGAAAATTATCGACAAAAAAAATATTAAAAAAAATTACAATTAATTTGTTTAATTTTTATTGATTTTTTTTGTTTCATTTTTTAATGACGACCCCCGGAAAGTGAAAATTTACATATCTTTTGAACAAAAAGGTGTATTCATTTGAAATAAACGCGGTAGTACTTAGTAATGTATAGACTATGCATGGAAAGTCATAACGATATGATTAAAATAGCCATGTGCTTATAAGTAAGCATTTAATCACAAAAAAATGATATTTTTATGCTATTTTTTATTTTATTTTAGATTTTTTTTAAATAATAGCCTCTTTACCATACTTTTTTATTATTTTTAATTAAACCTCATCGTATTCCCTCCCTAACAACAAAAATTGTAACACCCTATCCCAAACACAACTTTTACTATGAGCTGCTAAAGCAAGGCATTGTGTAGGGTCTGGTCGTTATTGTTCATGAATCACTCAGGTAGCGAAACCCTTTGTGCAATGAATGTTGTACCTGTATCGCGCGGGTAATGCGGGGGTGACAGGCGGGGAAGGCAATGCGGGGTTAACGGGCGGGGTAAGCCTGCCCGGCCCGCACAAACAAACTAGTTCAGTTGGCAGACATAGCCTTAATTACAAGAAGGCATATGTATGTCCAGATGGATGGTTGTCCCGCCCACTATGCCTCAGCTGTGAGAAATTATCTTAACGAAACTTATCCCAATACAATAGGTGGGTTGACCGACAGTGACCAGTTGGATGGCCTGCGCGCTCGCCAGACATGACACCCTTAGATTACTTTTTATGGGGTGTCATGAAGCAACGTGTATACCGTACAACGGTAAACACAGAGGCCGAACTTGCCGATAGAATAATGGAAACTTCAAACGAAATAAAAAGCGACCCAGACATGATTCGTAGGGCTACCCGGGAAATAGCATTCCATGCAACAATGTGTCTTCAACAGCGAGGTGGTCATTTTGAACACTTAATACATTAAAAAACACTAAACTTTATCTTAGATAAGGACAAATTGTATTGACAAGCATTTGATTTTGATTTTATGGCGCTTGGTGTAAATAATAAACGTCCAACATTCAAATTTGTTTCATTTTTGTTTATGCGTTGAACCAACAAACTTTGGTACAATCACGTTAATGACGCTTCCACAGTCACTTGAATTAATCATAGTAAAAGTTGTGTTTGGGATAGGGTGTTACAATTTTTGTTGTAAGGGAGGGAATACGATGAGGTTTAATTAAAAATAATAAAAAAGTATGGTAAAGAGGCTATTATTTTAAGAAAATCTAAAATAAAATAATAAATAGCATAAAAATATCATTTTTTTTGTGATTAAATGCTTATTTATAAGCACATGGCTATTTTCATCATATCGTTATGACTTTCCATGCATAGTCTATACATTACTAAGTACTACCGCGTTTATTTCAAATCAATACACCTTTTTGTTCAAAAGATATGTAAATTTTCACTTTCCGGGGGTCGTCATTTAAAAATAAAACAAAAAAATCAATAAAAAATAAACAAATTAATTTTAATTTTTTTTAATATTTTTTTTGTCGATAATTTTCGATCTACTTCGACGACTTTTCGTATGTGCACTTTATCGAGGGACACACTGTATAAATGTACATCGCGGGAAATTCGATAATCACTTCTAAATATTGTTATTTATTTAATAAAAGAAAAAATTGTTTTCTTATCGGTCACCACGCTCAAAAAGTGTAACTTGAATTAATATCAAAGAAAAAGAAATACTGCATTAATAAAATAAATAAATAATTATAATTGCATAAGTTGATACAAAATGCTATGCAATAGCTTTACCGCGGCAGTCCCCGAGTGCCACACGTCTTTTTCTTGCCTTTTTCGAGCAATGCTCGGTCATGGTCAAAGCTTACGATTTCCACTTTTGTTTTTTTTACTTATGCCTTTTTTGAGCAATGCTCGGTCATGGTCAAAGCTTTCAAGTTCCTCTTTTTGTATTTTTTTTTACTTTTTCTTACCTTTTTTGAGCAATGCTCGGTGATGCTCAAAGCTTTCGACCTCCTCTTTTTTGTATTTTTTTTACTTTTTCTTGCCTTTTTCGAGCAATACTCGGTGGCCCAGGTACTAAGTAGCTTTTATGTTGAGTGCAGCCCATAAAGCTCATTCGTGACTAAACCGTCCATATTTCAATAAGTGGCTTAAAACCGTTTTAGCTCCGGCAGCCCCTTCTCTGTGAACTGAAATTGAATTTCTCCGTCCATTCGTTGCATCCCCCCTATGTTACAAAAACTACTCAAGATCAATCACGTGGAACCACCTTTAATGTTATGTTCACACCATATGTACAGCCTATGTAGTCACATGTATGAACTAAATGGCAGGGGGTTAGTTTTTAACCTAATTGTAAACGATTTTCAAAAAACTTTAAAAGTTTTAGTTACAAGCTTTTATTTAAAAAGAGTTTAAGCTTAGAAAGCCAAATGCTCCAATGAATATAAATATAATGTTTCCAAATATCAAAAAGGCGAGCAACATTTCTTACGATTCTATAAAAAATCAAAAATGACGATCCTGGGGCCTTGATTCCACCTCCAAAGTTCATCATCAGATCAAAAAATAAAAGTTTAAATAAACTAAAAACCGACTTCAAAATGAAATTCACTCAAAAGTACGAAATAATATTATTATACTTAAATACACAACATTAACCAACAATAACGAAATCAAAGGTGGGTACGAACTTAATTACGGGCTTTAAATTTTGTTTGAGGTCGGTATCAGCACACAGTTACTTACGTATCAAATGTTTTAGATTCGATGGCATTGCTGACACCGACCTAAAAAAAATGTTAAGCCCCTAATTTAATTCGTACCTACATTTGATTTCGTTATTGTTGGTTAATGTTGTGTATTTAAGTATAACAATATTATTTCATACTTTTGAGTGAATTTCATTTTGAAGTCTATTATATTATTGAAGGTTATTAGTTTTTTTTAACTTTTTTTATTATTTTCTTTATTTTTAGTGATAATGCTATCTATCTAACAACGTTAAACCCAATTACCTACTCACCAATAGGGATTATCAAATCATAATACATGTGTTTCATTTACAGATACAAAGTCCTGTGGCTTCCATCATCATCTCAGCAGATGATGATGGACGATTTAACTCCATAACATGAAAGTTATGGAGTTAATCGTCCATCATAAGCTCATCTAAATAACCTGAAAGAATACAACCTATCGGTCTGTGTATACCTACATATATATAACAATACAATATTCTTTATTGCATCACAACATAAAAAAAAGAAATTGACAATATAGAAGAAAGCCTATACAATAGGCGGCCTTATTGCTAGGTAGCAATTTCTTCCAGGCAACCTTTGGGTAGGGAAACAGCGATAGAATAAGTTAAGGGTCGGTGCAATAATTAAAAACAGAAAAAATTGCAAATAAAAAGTTATTATAAAATACTTAATAGTTATATAACGTACGTAACTACGTATATAATATTGATAGAATTTCCCTCCAACTCGTACCCGTTAAGGAGTTGTACCATCCTTCATCAGCTCATCAACATGAGATGATGACTAACAGACGCAAGTATTTTAATAGCTTCAGAAATCATATGGATCACGTAATAATTGCCTTTTGAGGGTTACTCTCGATTTCCCTGGGATCCCATCATCAGATCCTGACTTAAAGACAATGGGACCCACTCGGGAGTATACTCTTTTGAATAAAAAACGAATTTTGAAATTCGGTCCACAATTGACGGAAAAATCGGTGAACATACATAAAAAATATACAGTTGAAATTAGCACCTCATCCTTTTGAAGTCGGTAAAAAGGATCTATTGTCACCAGGAATACGCGGTTTCATACCAAATTTCAGCTCAATCGGAGTTTGCAAGGTTTGATTTAAACAAACTAACAAACTAACAAACATACATACAAACATTGCAAGTTAAATAAAGCTTTTAAAAAACCGGTCAAGTGTGAGAACTCTAAAAATCAAGTTTCTTGTATGGGAGCCCCCCTTAATCTAAATATATATAACTCAAAGGTGACTGACTGACTGACTGACATAGTGATCTATCAACGCACAGCCCAAACCACTGGATGGATCGGGCTGAAATTTGGCATGCAAGTAGATGTTATGACGTAGGCATCCGCTAAGAAAGTATTTCGGGAAATTCAAACGCGAACCGCAAAAATCGGGATCTGCGCGGACGAAGCTGCGGGCATCTACTAGTTATTTATATTATTAGTTGTTAAAGCGGCATTACTGAAATAAATACTTATTATTATTATTATTATTATTCACACCCTGAGAAAATTTCAACAGTTTATGAAATACAGCTGGCTCACATACTGACGGACGGACGGACGGACGGACGGACGGACGGAAGGACAACGGAGGCTTAGTAATAGCTTCACGTTGGCACCTTTGGGTGCAGAACCCTAAAAATTCTTAACTGGGGATTTTACTCATTTTAATGAAAAACTTCGCCCAAAGAGTTTATAGACAATTGTCAAAAAAATTTTGGACTCTCCATAAAAAAATGAGAATCAGCTGACTGATTAACTAAAAAAAATACAAAATTACTATTCTCTGGAAAAAAATTTTAGTATAATAAGTATAAACCACCAGTTCTAGCCACCACCGTGGCGTAATGGTTAAATCCATTAGCTTCACTTCAGGAGGTCGCGGGTTCGATTCTCGGCGGAGTCTAACTTTGTAACACTCGGTTTGGTTGGTGGAAGGGCATTTTCTTAGCCCGCTTGGCTAGCTACCACCATCTTGTCTAAGTCTTGCCACTAAACATCAATGCTAACAACATTGATGTGTTCCGGCTTGAGGATAAGATAGCCAGTTCCCTATTGTGTGTGGGAATATTGGTAATCCCGCTTCCATCTTCGGCATCATTGTCACTTACCATCAGGTGAGATGATGCCAAGGGCTTACCAATTGTGAATTTTAAAAAAAAACTGTTAAATACTGGTATAAAACATCGGGTTCATTAACAATCCATTAACGTCCCCACTGCTGGGGCACGAGTCTCTTCCCACCTCGGGAAGGTTAGGCCACAACCCACACTCGGGGGCCCAGTCCGGGTTGTTGGAGGGTCGCCATTTATCCTCTCAACCTAAGTTAATCTTTACCAAATTTGTCGTTACCTCCTAGTATATTAATATAACAAAATTAAAAAGATGAACATTTGAAATTTTAATACTAATAAAAAAATAAAAATTACCGCCATTTTTCAATAGTTTTTTTGTGTCCTCAAAATGCAGTAAAGGTAACGAAAAAATAAAGCAGCTTGCCGCGACCTTCACCAAGTCGACCGAGTGGGAGGCTTACCTACGCTTCCGGTGCGAGCACAATAAGAACCTTAGTACCCCAACGGCCATCTGTTCTACGAGCTATGTGCCCCGCCCCCTGCCACTTCAGTTCAGCGATTCTGTGAGGTATGTTGGCTTCCTTGGTTCTCCTACGGATTTCAATTTGAGTTATTACTCTGTATATTGCGACGTCGTCAACGGGACGCCGTGGGGATATAGCTAGCTTACTATTTCAAAAAGAAAGATTCAAATACGTATAAAGATCATCAGAGATGATCATATATTTAACACGTAAAAAAAAGGTAGAAGGCTCTGTCGGCTGACTGATTATTATTTCTTTATCGATTCCTATCCACTTTCTTGCCATAACTTTAGGGACCTCAGCCCAGACGCGCGGATAACAAAAATATGCTCTTGGTAAAAGGACCTCCGTCCTGGCTCACGGTCCACCATAGAATCAATATCTATTGTTTTGAAAAGCTTTCGAACGGCTTATCAATTCAAATTTAAATTAATATTCTTACTTCGATTCGCGCTAGCAAGAAAAAAACTAAAGGAGTTGCAAGTGTAGAAATGTAGAGACATACGATCTCTACAATATCTACAGATCGTGCAATATCGGGTAGCACATTATTACACCATAAGCCATGTTCCCAAATTCAAAAAAGGCGAGCGTAGTAAATGTATAGGCAATTTAAGGACTAATATGATGATTATGATGATGATGATCTATCCGACCACTTCGACTCCTAGTCGGATTGCCGCGCGTGCGCTCGGAAATGGTTTATGTAGCCAATCTTCGCAGCGAAACTCCTCGCGCGCTGAGGGCGTAATAAAATTAATATATTAGAACAATAGACGATCCTAGTCAAAAATCATCATCAGATCAACTTCAAAATACAACGGGAACACGGCTCCATGTCAAACAAACTAATCAAACACCTGGAAGTGGGTAAAATTTAACTTACATATATTTTGAAGCGGACAACAAACGAACATTGCAAGTTATGGCGACACATTGGAAATTTTGGTCACACCCTGGACACTTCATACAACGGGCCAGAAATGACGGAACAAACAAAATGGCGGCGAAATCCTATACGTACGACAACCAAACTGTAACCAATCTGTATCATGGTAGAGATATTTTGTAATCTGATTCTTCATTTCAATTACTTAATTAATAGTGGGTGATTCTTTAGAAAAAAACATGTGCAAAAAAACAAACGCGGGGCGGATCGCTAGTCTTTTATAAGGTTTAGTTTTTATTTGTTTTTTCTTTTAGTACATTTCATTATGAATACCAAAATTTTGATTTTAAAATATTATACTCACTTTTCCATATGACTGAATGTGCTGAATTCTGTTTCTTTTGTTTTTGTAATATCTTTATTTATACCACAACTACAACAATAAACTAATTTATTTAAATTAAATTAAAATAAACCCTAGTACACCTTTACACGAGTAATTTTTGTGTGTATATATATTTTTGACCGACTTCAAAAAGTAGGAGGTTCTATGTTCCATAATTATGTATTATTTTATGTATCTTCACCGTTTAATCTGTCAATTGTTAACCGATTTTTAAAATTCTTTTTTATTCAAAAAAGTGTACTTCTGAGATGGTTCCATTGTCATCAATTCTGGATCTGATGATGGAATCCCAAAGTAATCGAGGGCAACCCTCAAATTTTATAGGCACATATTACATGTTTCATGTATTTTATAAAGCTATTTAAGTAGGTATTTGCGTCTGATAGTCATAATGAGCTGGTGATGGAAGGTACAACTCCTTAACGGTTAGAAGTTGGAGGATATTTATTTAAATATTATACGTAAATACGTAGGTACGTAAAGACTGATAGATGTATTCTTATAGGTTTTTCAGGTGAACTGATGATGAAAGTTTTGACTCCATAACTTTCATGCTGCTGAGATGATGATGGGAGGCACAAGACTCTGTATCGGTTAATGAAACACATGCATTATCATATGATTATTCCTATTGGCGAGTAGGTGACTAAGTTTAACATTGTTAAATAGATAGCATTATCACTAAAAATTAAATAAATAAAGTTAAAAAAGTAAAAGACCAACTTCAAAAATAAATTCACTCAAAAGTATGAAATAATGTTTGATACACGAAATTAAGGCGGGTACGAATCAAATTAGGGGCCTAAATTTTTTTTGAGGTGGGTGCCAGCAAAGCTATTTGTGCTGGTGACTATACTTTCATCATCATCGTTATATCGCCCGTAAACGTCCACTACTGGACAAAGGCCTCCCCCAAGAATTTCCACGACTGTGCCGACGTGTGATTTTTGGGATATTTCGGGAGAACAGAAGAAACGCTGTTATTGCTATGATTCCTGTATTCGAATGCATCTTATGCGACCTCTATCTTCATATTTGGTAATTATAATATGTGCTGAATCAATAGTAGAAAAGATTACAAAAGAAAAATAAGGTTACTTAGTATTTCAAAGGTAAATTCATAGATTGCGCTATTTTCATATGGTAAATCCTATGTAAATTAGTGACATCTATACAAAATTACAGAAACTAATTGAACGATGCTAAAATTATTGAAAGGTTGATGCTTGCTAAAGAAAGCTTATAAATTTAATTAAAATGTAGGTCACTGTTAGTGACAACGACGCCCGGTCCTGCGCTGCCCGCATGCATCGGCTTCCCGCGATCTTCACCAGGTCGTCGGTCGACTATCCTTTGATTATGTTATTATTAGTTAATTTCTTGTGTTTATAAAAATATTATTTACTACTTTTGAGTCAATTTCTTTTTGAGGTCAGTTTTTTTTTTTAACTTTTATTTTAATATCTCGAAAATGGTTCTAACGATGCTATATGGGTCTTTTTTCGAAAAATTGTTCTAGCTAAGTCTCACCTCTGGGAAAACGCGTTTTTCCGAGTTATCATGCACATCTCCTTTTTACGCAAAAAGATTGCTAGTTTTACTGCACTAGATATTTAAGCGATACTCCAGTAGTCAAAGCATTATACACTACCTCTTTTGTATTTTTCTTGCCTCTTTCGAGCAATGCTCGGTCATGGTTGAAGCTTTCGACTTCCTCTTTTTGTATATTTTTTACTTTTTCTTGCCTTTTTCGAGCAATGCTTGGTCATAGTCAAAGCTTTCGACTTCCTCTTTTTGTATTTTTATTTCTTTTTCATGCCTTTTTCGAGCAATGCTCGGTCATTGTCAAATCTTTCGACTTCCTCTTTTTGTATTTTTATTCCTTTTTCATGCCTTTTTCGAACAATGCTCGGTCATAGTCAAAGCTTTCGACTTCCTCTTTTTGTATTTTTATTCCTTTATCATGCCTTTTTCGAGCAATGCTCGGTCATAGTCAAAGCTTTTGACTTCCTCTTTTTGCATTTTTATTCCTTTTTCATGCCTTTTTCAAGCAATGCTCGGTCATAGTCAAAGCTTTCGACTTCCTCTTTTTGTATTTTTACTCCTTTATCATGCCTTTTTCGAGCAATGCTCGGTCATAGTCAAAGCTTTCGACTTCCTCTTTTTGTATTTTTATTCCTTTTTCATGCCTTTTTCGAGCAATGCTCGGTCATAGTCAAAGCTTTCGACTTCCTCTTTTTGTATTTTTTTCCTTTTTCATGCCTTTTTCGACCAATGCTCAGTCATGGTCAAAGCTTTCGAGTTCCTCTTTTTGTGTTTTCTTTTACTTTTTTTTTGCCTTTTTCGAGCAATGCTCGGTCATAGTCAAAGCTTTTGACTTCCTCTTTTTGTATTTTTTTCCTTTTTCGACCAATGCTCAGTCATGGTCAAAGCTTTCGAGTTCCTCTTTTTGTGTTTTCTTTTACTTTTTAAGCTATTGCATAGATTTTATCGCAGGCTTTGAGCGCGGGGACCGAATCCAGAAATTCCGTAACGAAGGAAAACCTGACGCTCGGTTGCCATGGCAACAATATCGGTTGTCAAAACAAACATATAAGAAGATTTGATCATTTTCGGAGAATAATAAAACTCTTTTCATAAACTGTATATACCTCCATATGACAAAAAAGATTTGATTATTTTTTATTTATCAAATGCAAAAAGATTTTATTTAAGACACAGCTGTTTGTATTTATAGAGATAGGTACAAAAAGATTTTATTCCATATTTGGCTGTATAGTTCCAACTACCATTGCTTAAAAAAAAAGTACAAAAAGATTTTATTCCATATTTGGCTGTATAGTTCCAACTACCATTGCTTAAAAAAAACAAAGATGTAAAAAAGCGCGGTTAAGCGAAAATAAATAATAAATATGAATGAGGACTTTTTGGCGGGAATTTGTAGCGTTCAGTTTGTCATTTTTCTTTTATTATCCGAAAAATTACATTTAGTGGTTTTCGATGTGTAATATTGATAGTGTATTTATCAGCGAAGTATCATTTATGTGTTTCTTGTGTAGGATAATGAAATAAAAGTGTGTATACTGTGTTTCGAGTTCCCACAAGAAGTCCGAGCAAGCTTTAGCAAAAGTGCTATCATTTTGCTAGAGTATGTAGGTTAGGTTAGTATATAGACAATGATATGATGTGAACGTGAAGAACAGTGACCTAGAAAACTGAAAAGGAGAAAATTACTACATAATCTGAAAAATATACTAAAAAATTACTGAAGACGTGAATTCTACAAATTAATACTGCTGAATAACATATACTGAAGACTAGGCGGTATGGTCAATGAGCCTTAGCCTGCCCTAAAAGGGCGAAGTAAAAAAAAAAAAAAAAAAATATGAATGAACAAAGTGCATTTATTATTAATGAAGAAAGTAATAAAAGCGCGGTTAAGCGAAAATAAATAATAAATATGAATGAACAAAGTGCATTTATTATTAATGAAGAAAGTCACGAAAGAATAGTGAAAGAAAATGAGTGAGTACTCTATATACATACATTTTATTATTATCACAAATGCAGTATTAATTTTGAATTGAAAATATAATACTGCTTTAAAGGTGACCTAAATTTTTGATATTAAAATGAGCGATATTAAAAGTAGCCCTCTTTTATACACACAAACACACACACGCGTATAGTTTAAATTCTCAATTTAGATTCTCAATATATATATATATATATATATATATAAATAAATTCATTCTTCATTATGTATATAACAGAAACCATCAAACCAAGCACGTGTACTATTCAGTACCTTTGTTTTTGGTGTATAGATAATGCACATGAATGCCGCGCAGAGAAAGTATATATGATATTATATCTATATAAATGTACATCGCGGGAAATTCGATAATCACTTCTAAATATTGTTATTTATTTAATAAAAGAAAAAATTGTTTTCTTATCGGTCACCACGCTCAAAAAGTGTAACTTGAATTAATATCAAAGAAAAAGAAATACTGCATTAATAAAATAAATAAATAATTATAATTGCATAAGTTGATACAAAATGCTATGCAATAGCTTTACCGCGGCAGTCCCCGAGTGCCACACGTCTTTTTCTTGCCTTTTTCGAGCAATGCTCGGTCATGGTCAAAGCTTACGATTTCCACTTTTGTTTTTTTTACTTATGCCTTTTTTGAGCAATGCTCGGTCATGGTCAAAGCTTTCAAGTTCCTCTTTTTGTATTTTTTTTTACTTTTTCTTACCTTTTTTGAGCAATGCTCGGTGATGCTCAAAGCTTTCGACCTCCTCTTTTTTGTATTTTTTTTACTTTTTCTTGCCTTTTTCGAGCAATACTCGGTGGCCCAGGTACTAAGTAGCTTTTATGTTGAGTGCAGCCCATAAAGCTCATTCGTGACTAAACCGTCCATATTTCAATAAGTGGCTTAAAACCGTTTTAGCTCCGGCAGCCCCTTCTCTGTGAACTGAAATTGAATTTCTCCGTCCATTCGTTGCATCCCCCCTATGTTACAAAAACTACTCAAGATCAATCACGTGGAACCACCTTTAATGTTATGTTCACACCATATGTACAGCCTATGTAGTCACATGTATGAACTAAATGGCAGGGGGTTAGTTTTTAACCTAATTGTAAACGATTTTCAAAAAACTTTAAAAGTTTTAGTTACAAGCTTTTATTTAAAAAGAGTTTAAGCTTAGAAAGCCAAATGCTCCAATGAATATAAATATAATGTTTCCAAATATCAAAAAGGCGAGCAACATTTCTTACGATTCTATAAAAAATCAAAAATGACGATCCTGGGGCCTTGATTCCACCTCCAAAGTTCATCATCAGATCAAAAAATAAAAGTTTAAATAAACTAAAAACCGACTTCAAAATGAAATTCACTCAAAAGTACGAAATAATATTATTATACTTAAATACACAACATTAACCAACAATAACGAAATCAAAGGTGGGTACGAACTTAATTACGGGCTTTAAATTTTGTTTGAGGTCGGTATCAGCACACAGTTACTTACGTATCAAATGTTTTAGATTCGATGGCATTGCTGACACCGACCTAAAAAAAATGTTAAGCCCCTAATTTAATTCGTACCTACATTTGATTTCGTTATTGTTGGTTAATGTTGTGTATTTAAGTATAACAATATTATTTCATACTTTTGAGTGAATTTCATTTTGAAGTCTATTATATTATTGAAGGTTATTAGTTTTTTTTAACTTTTTTTATTATTTTCTTTATTTTTAGTGATAATGCTATCTATCTAACAACGTTAAACCCAATTACCTACTCACCAATAGGGATTATCAAATCATAATACATGTGTTTCATTTACAGATACAAAGTCCTGTGGCTTCCATCATCATCTCAGCAGATGATGATGGACGATTTAACTCCATAACATGAAAGTTATGGAGTTAATCGTCCATCATAAGCTCATCTAAATAACCTGAAAGAATACAACCTATCGGTCTGTGTATACCTACATATATATAACAATACAATATTCTTTATTGCATCACAACATAAAAAAAAGAAATTGACAATATAGAAGAAAGCCTATACAATAGGCGGCCTTATTGCTAGGTAGCAATTTCTTCCAGGCAACCTTTGGGTAGGGAAACAGCGATAGAATAAGTTAAGGGTCGGTGCAATAATTAAAAACAGAAAAAATTGCAAATAAAAAGTTATTATAAAATACTTAATAGTTATATAACGTACGTAACTACGTATATAATATTGATAGAATTTCCCTCCAACTCGTACCCGTTAAGGAGTTGTACCATCCTTCATCAGCTCATCAACATGAGATGATGACTAACAGACGCAAGTATTTTAATAGCTTCAGAAATCATATGGATCACGTAATAATTGCCTTTTGAGGGTTACTCTCGATTTCCCTGGGATCCCATCATCAGATCCTGACTTAAAGACAATGGGACCCACTCGGGAGTATACTCTTTTGAATAAAAAACGAATTTTGAAATTCGGTCCACAATTGACGGAAAAATCGGTGAACATACATAAAAAATATACAGTTGAAATTAGCACCTCATCCTTTTTGAAGTCGGTAAAAAGGATCTATTGTCACCAGGAATACGCGGTTTCATACCAAATTTCAGCTCAATCGGAGTTTGCAAGGTTTGATTTAAACAAACTAACAAACTAACAAACATACATACAAACATTGCAAGTTAAATAAAGCTTTTAAAAAACCGGTCAAGTGTGAGAACTCTAAAAATCAAGTTTCTTGTATGGGAGCCCCCCTTAATCTAAATATATATAACTCAAAGGTGACTGACTGACTGACTGACATAGTGATCTATCAACGCACAGCCCAAACCACTGGATGGATCGGGCTGAAATTTGGCATGCAAGTAGATGTTATGACGTAGGCATCCGCTAAGAAAGTATTTCGGGAAATTCAAACGCGAACCGCAAAAATCGGGATCTGCGCGGACGAAGCTGCGGGCATCTACTAGTTATTTATATTATTAGTTGTTAAAGCGGCATTACTGAAATAAATACTTATTATTATTATTATTATTATTCACACCCTGAGAAAATTTCAACAGTTTATGAAATACAGCTGGCTCACATACTGACGGACGGACGGACGGACGGACGGACGGACGGAAGGACAACGGAGGCTTAGTAATAGCTTCACGTTGGCACCTTTGGGTGCAGAACCCTAAAAAATTCTTAACTGGGGATTTTACTCATTTTAATGAAAAACTTCGCCCAAAGAGTTTATAGACAATTGTCAAAAAAATTTTGGACTCTCCATAAAAAAATGAGAATCAGCTGACTGATTAACTAAAAAAAATACAAAATTACTATTCTCTGGAAAAAAATTTTAGTATAATAAGTATAAACCACCAGTTCTAGCCACCACCGTGGCGTAATGGTTAAATCCATTAGCTTCACTTCAGGAGGTCGCGGGTTCGATTCTCGGCGGAGTCTAACTTTGTAACACTCGGTTTGGTTGGTGGAAGGGCATTTTCTTAGCCCGCTTGGCTAGCTACCACCATCTTGTCTAAGTCTTGCCACTAAACATCAATGCTAACAACATTGATGTGTTCCGGCTTGAGGATAAGATAGCCAGTTCCCTATTGTGTGTGGGAATATTGGTAATCCCGCTTCCATCTTCGGCATCATTGTCACTTACCATCAGGTGAGATGATGCCAAGGGCTTACCAATTGTGAATTTTAAAAAAAAACTGTTAAATACTGGTATAAAACATCGGGTTCATTAACAATCCATTAACGTCCCCACTGCTGGGGCACGAGTCTCTTCCCACCTCGGGAAGGTTAGGCCACAACCCACACTCGGGGGCCCAGTCCGGGTTGTTGGAGGTTGTAGGGCTAGTGGCGAGCCCCACACTGTCGGAAGTTGTTCAAGCCTTATTTGATTTAAAATTCTTATAACGACTGCCTTGTAGGTAGTGATAGCAACCGGCACCAATGGCTTAACGTGCCTTGCGAAGCACGGAAACGGTCGAGAACAATTATGAAATAAAAAATAAATAAACGAAATAAATAAAAAAATATTTGAGTACATTGCTGACCAAATTAAAAAATTGGTGAAGATTTTACCCCCTAAAAAGAGAAAAACCCTGTGTTATAAGAAGGATAGGTAACAATGCTCATCCCTCCAAATTATTGACACAAAAGAACCTAGTCACTGCAGCACAAAAATTTAAACAACATTTAAAAAATATTTTAAACAATTTTTTAAACAATGTTCACAGTAAAGAAAATACTTAAAATCAACAAATAGTTAAGACTTGGAGGGCAAGAGGCAGGATTGTAGAATAAAATAAGGAATTACCACCAACTCAAACTGTTTAACGTATAATAATGATCATTTAATAAGAATGACAATATTGTAAATGGTAAAAAAACAAAAAACATATTAGCAGAAAAAAAAACCGACAGACCGAAAAAAGCAAGAAACCAAAAACTAGATATAAAAGAACTTCACGACCTCATTCCCCCAGCTCCATTCCACCTTCGGTCAACGAGACGCAGGGGGAGGTTCTACCCCTTTTTTGTTGATATTCAGCCTATACGCATGAAGCGTTACGCTTACTCATTTATTATGCGGACAGCGATGGAGTGGAACTTGCCTGCGTCTGTGTTTTCCGACTCCTGTAATTTGGGGATCTTCAAGGCGAGAGTGAATAAGCATTATTTGAGTTTGCATGTACCATCCTCGACTACATCATCACTTACCGTCAGGTGAGATATAGTCAAACGCACTCTCATTTTTAATAAAAAAAAATAAAAAAACAAAACACAGAGACAGAAGAGGATTACGAACAATTTCCAAATGATATACTCGTACAGATAAACGACGACAAAGATAAAGTTAAATTCTCTGAAGCAGTATGGATACAGTATCGCAAAGGGAATCCTAATTCAATTTTCATTAAAACTGATTATGTTGACGAATGTTTCATTGAATCTTAACCCCTATTTTTCGGCCGATCGGGTAATAATGTATCTTATGTTACTCAAGGCTTTAAGCCAAATCTAACGACACCTCGCACTCCAAAACCCATCAAGCCGTTTAGGCTATAAAGCGTCCCAAAGAAATAAATAACCTTTTTTTTTGCTAGTCAGGTAAAAATCCTGTCACCCACTGGATCATTGCAAATCTACGACACCTGAACTCCAAAATCCATCAAGCCGTTTACGCTACAGGGCGTGTCAAAGAAATAAATGAACATACATACACTACACTGAAAAACATAACCCTCCTTCAAAAAAAGGAAAAATGACAGAAGTGCAGAATAGATTTCAGAATAACATAATTCAAAAACATGAAAAACATAACCCTCCTTCTGGTGCAGTCGGGTAAAAAGAGGAAAAAGAGGACAATTGAAAAGAAGATGATACTTTTGTCAGATCAAAAAAAATAAAAAGGATGACTTCTTCACAACTCAAATGGATTTGACCGTGCTTTACGTCGGTTAACCTGCGTGATCGATCCCGCGACCGCGCAAGTGAGCTACGCGCGCTAAATAACAAGAAATTATGTATACAGTTCAATTAATTTGCAAGATGTAAGTAGACGCTACTTATGATCTGAAGTGCCCTAAATCCTCAAGGGAGCCGACTCTTTCAATTTTAAATTCAATTTGTTGATGCGAGTGCCCCCTGGTCCCTGCAGACTGTTCTGCTAGAATGAGCAGTTGCCCGCAGCTCTGCCTGCGTGGTTATTGAGAGTGGGTGGTGCGATGTTTTGCTCAGCCTATGTTCATCCTGAAGGTCCATCTTTACTTAATTTTATAAATGTGAAAATGTGTAAAGCAAAGTGAATGTGAAAGCCTCAACCAATATTGACGAAATTTTGCATGAAGGTAGCCTGTGCCATGAAGAAGGATATAGACTACTTTTTATCACGTAAAAAGAGCTTATGATACAGTTCCTGAGGAAACTGAAAAAAGAATATTTTTAGTTGATTTATTTCTTTTCTGTTATAAAAGTTTCTGCGACTGACAAAATTAAGCCATTGAAATGAAGAATCAGGTTACAAAATATCACTTTCATATATTTTGTAATTGCTGAGCAAAATCGAGACCAAAGTTTCCCATGCATCGTCGCCTTTACATCGCAACGGTACAACGAATTGTTGTGATTTTGACTTAAACTGCCAATTAGCATAGCTCAAGATAGTTCCTGAGGGATCTGGAGAAAACTCATTTCAAGGCTCGCGCACGGCGGCATCGACAAACACTGCTAATCAGAATAGCTTGATGTAGTAACTGAGGGATCTAGAGTAAACTTCTGCCTACGATCGCGAGCCGGTTGCGGCTTGCGCACCACACATCCCCAAAGGCAGTCATAAAAAGAATTTTTACGCGAGTGAATCCGCGGGCAAAAGTTAGTTCTACGGATGAGTAGTTTGGGTATGAAACTGAAAGTATAAAGTAATCGCAAAAAGTATTTTTATGTGATATAACTACAAATTAGTTTATTAATTATATTGAAATTTTCGAAAAACCTTAAAACTTTTAGGTGCCTACAGAGGCCAGCACATCAAGCTAGACGCTCACTCTTAAGTGCGATTCTGATCCTTACGCATACGGCATAAGAAGGGTACACAGTCCGAAGTGTCTAGCTTGCTGTGATGGCCTCTGTACAAGCTTTTATTTGGAGAGAATTTTAAACATTTCGTGTTTTTCTCAGCAAACTATCATGGGGGTACAAAATAAATAACTAGTCCGCCATCTTTAAGAGTCCAACATAATATCATTGGATTATGAATGACGTCACTTAGCTAAAAAACTAAACGTTTATGCGAAATTTTAGCTCAATCGGAAACCGTGAAATTGGGTCAAATTTAACTTGAAAAATTTGGATTACAGACACCGGGACAGGTGAAACTAAATAAGTGCAATAAATAGCTCGAATCAGAAACGAGGAGATCCGCAGGAGAACCAAAGTAACCGACATAGCTCACAGAATCGCTAAACTGAAGTGGCAGTGGGCAGGGCACATAGTTCGTAGAACAGATGGTCGTTGGGGCAGTAAAACTCTCGAGTGGTTGCCGCGCACTGGCAAACGTAGCGTAGGCAGGCCTCCCACGCGGTGGGCAGACGACCTGATGAAGATCGGGGGAACCGATAGATGCAGGCAGCACAGGACAGGTCGTCGTGGAAATCCTGGTGGGAGGCCTTTGTCCAGCAGCGGACGTTTTTCCGGCTGATATGATGAAAAGCTTAATTATGATTTATTCATTACAAATACTTAAATTAATTAAAATTTAATATACATTTACTTGCGCTGTGAGTGTGAGACCTTGTTTTAGTAAATAAATAATATGCAGAACGGAAGCATACGTAAGTTACTACGTTACGATCAAAAGTAACGCCTCCGTGGCGTAATGGTTAAGTACTTTAGCTGCACATCAGGAAGTCGCGGGTTCGACTCCCGGCGGATACATACTTTGTATGACTGGGTTTGATTTGCGGAAGGGCATTTTCTAAGCCCGCCTGGCTAGCTACCACCATCTTATCTAAGTCTTGTCGCCAAGCATCATTGTTACCAGCATTACTGTGTTCCGGCTTGAAGATAAGATAGCCAGTTCTCCATGGCGTTGGGGAATCTTGGCAAGCCTGCCTTAAGCATCATCGTCACTTAACATCAGGTGAGATAATGTAAAGGTCTTACCAATTGTGGATTAAAAAAAGATTTTTTATCTATGAAATTTCCAATTCCGTTGTTAAAGTTTTGAAAAAAAAGTTACTGTTTTTAATTATTAAGTTAAATTGTGTGTCATTTAATGACACTACTTATCTTTTACGTACCATTGAATGGAACAAAGGCGTTTTCTTAGTGGTCAGATGAGGTAATTTTTGATACAACTTATTTTTCTTTAATTTCCCTGAAAGTAAAAAAAATCTTATGCAAGGTATTCCCAAAAATTACATTGGTAACAAAGAGTTTGCTACTATGGTCCTAGAGCTTTAAAATTAATTGAAGTATTTTTGCCCAATAAATTGCTATTTATTAAGGTGAAAAACTCATCTTTTTGGGTTTTTAAAGTTACACCATCAAAATATCTAAAAAAATCTGCATAGATTTAACATCATTTAATATCTCATTGTTTATGTTGTTTTGAGAATAAGTTTTGTTTCAATTAAATTTTTTAAAATAATTTTCTTATCTTATCCTTTTCATTCAATCGGAAATTTCATAGTAATTACTCATCATTACAGCTCATATACGTCCCCACCGAGGGGCTCGAGCCTACCCTGAATCAGGGCGATTAGGCCTTAGTCGACAACGCGGGCCCAGTGCGGGTTGGTCGACTTCACACACAACCTTCGAGTTTCTTCGCAGGCGTGTGCAGGTTTCATCACGATGTTTTCCTTCACCGTTAAAGCAATCGGTAAGTATGTACGTAAGTTTTTTTTTGAAAAACTCATTGGTACATTGGCCGTCCAGATTTGAACCCGGTACCTCTGGTTAGATGGACCGAGTCGTTACCGGTTGAGCCACCGACGCTCTAGTAGTAATTACTAATACGTATTAATTAAAAGGCTGTAAACGCTTAAACCATAAGTAATTTTTTTGTCAAACACGAGTTTGGCAAAAGTGTTTGTCAAATTATTTAATAGTTTGCGGTGCATTGGTGCAGCCACGTTTTGCTTGACAAACGCGTTTTACAAGCAAAAATATGACCGCATACTATCAAATAACTTGACAGACACGTTTGACAAACTCGTAGACTTTACTCGTAAACTCGTAGACTTAGACTTTATTATGCACACGTGTATATGCCGAATGTTTGTTTGAGTTACATTAAAACTGATAATTTTTTAAAGAATATTGTCCTTTACATATTCCTTACATCGTACGCGGTCGAATCAAATGACTTATTTTAAAAACATTACCCTCCGTTTTCGACAGTCGGGTAAAAAATACACGGGCCGTAAAATTTAACGTATCATAGTTGTTTCTATCTAGCTGTTTCCCGCGGCTTCACCCGCGTGAATATCGCGTTGCGGGAGCCGTAAGCGTCTCGTGGGCTAACTTTTCCTATTAGTTTTTTCGCTCTCATCATGAAGGTCCGTTCTATATATAAGTAAGTACTAGTTTCGGAGACTCTTACATACAAACTTATATACTTACTTTGGCTCTAATTTAACTTTTACGTAAATCAGTCTAGTAGTTTAGGCGATAGAGCACCTGAAGAACGCTCAGACACACGAACACATACATACATACATTTTTATTAAAATTAACTAGCATATAACCGCGTTATTTTTATAATTTTTTATTCACAATAATTGGTAAGCCCTTGACATCATCTCACCTGATAGTAAGTGACGATGATGCCGAAAGCGGGCTTACCTTCTCTAACGCAATGAAGAACTGGCTATCTTATCTTCAAGCCGGAACACATCAATGTGGTTAACACTGATGTTTGGCGGCAACACTTAAACAAGATGGTGGTAGCTAGTCTTACAATTTGACTCCACCGGGAAACGAACCCGCGACTTCCTGGTGTGTAGCGAATGGATTAAACATTACGCCACGGAGGCGGTTAAGGCCAGGATATCCAGAACCACCTATTAATATTCTTTTCATCCCCCATCTCGGAAATTGTATTTTTGCTCTTCGATATCTGAGTGCAAAAGCCGTTTTTATTCGCTAGTGGATAATGTAAATATCTGAGTGCAAAAGCCGTTTTTCTTCGCTAGAGGAGAAAAGTAAATTGAATTTAGAACATCGTGAATTCAAAATATTATTATACCTATTTACTTCTACCTCCATGGTGCCGAATTTATCATACAACCTTTTTTAATTTGTTAAAAACTCAGACTCGGAACCTTCTTGGTGTACTTTTTTTTTATTTGCGCGCCATTGTCTTTTCACGTCATATTGTTAAAAGCTTAGGTTAAAAACAAGAAATTTGAAAACAAGTGAAAAAACTAAAATGAGTGATTATAGTGACGAGGAAGTTTATTTGACGCCAACAGGATTGACTGACACTGTTTGTAATGCGCAAATGTTTTTTTTTTCCATTTAGTAATTTCCTCGCTGACGTGGAATGAAAAGTTACGTGTTGCACTCGAGTGCAAAGAGTTTTCACCTCGTGCTCTTTTGATTCCCTCGCTAACGCTCAGGATTCTAATTTTTAATTTAGACTAATTTTAATTTAATTCTAATTTTAATTCTAATTTAGACTCCTTCGCTTGCTCGGTCATCAAAATTGAGCACGCGGTTAAAAAGCAACTTTTCACTCTTGTATAACAAATAACTATTTTTTTAACCCGTAAAAAATACATGTTTTAGTTTATTACACGTTCTTGATTATTCAACGGTTCAAAACACAATAATTGTAACTTGCCTCTAAAAACAACACAAAGATAGATATTTTTGATTATTTTACCGGTTGTACATGAAGATTACCTATCAGATTTTTTTACCAAAAAAAATTGATTTTCTAATTTTCAGAAACAGCAAAAAATATACTATACTGACGGAGACATGGTCGCTTACTATGGGACTCATAAGAAGGCTCAAGGTCACCCCAAGGACAACGGAGCGAGCTATGCTCGGCGTTTCCTTGCGTGATGGAATCAGAAATGAGGAGATCTGTAAAAGAACCAAGTTTTTTAAACAACATAGCTCACAGAATCGCTAAACATAAATAGCAGTGGGTGGGGCACAGAGCTCGTAGAACAGACGGCCGACCGTTGGGACAGTAAAGTTGTCGAATGATGACCGCGCACCGGGGAGACGTAGCGTAGCAGGCCTCCCACTCGTTGTACCGACGACCTGGTAAAAGTCGCGGGAAGCCGCTGGCAGTGCGCAGCGTTTTTTTTAATCCATAATTGATAAACCCTTGGCATCATCTCACCTGTTGGTAAGTGACGATGATACCGAAGATGGAAGCGGGCTTACCAAGATTCCCCAACACAATTGGGATCTGGCCATCTTATCTTCAAGCCCGAACACATCAATGCTGTTAACACTGATGTTTGGCGGCAAGACTTAGATAACATGGTGGTAGCTAGCCAGGCGGGTTATGAAAATGCCCTACCACCAACCAAGCCAAGTCTTACAAAGTTGACCCCGCCAGGAATCGAACCCGCGACCTCCTGGTGTGAATTGAATGGACTAAACATTACGCCACGGAGCCGGTTAAAAAAATTGTCGAAATCCTGCCTTTGTCCAGCAGTGGATGTCTTTCGGCTGATATGATGATGATGATAAAGATAAGGGTACATACAAATATACAGGACGTCATAAAATCATAGCACTCTCACTATTCAATTTTAAAATAAATGCAAACCCATAGAATCCATTTACTGCGGCGCACTAACAACCTTTGACATCGACGCACCCCCTGTATGTAAACTAGGGTTGTTACATATAGGAAACTTCGGATCTTGATATGCATATCCGAATATTTCAGAACAAAAATTATCCTGAATATCCAGATCCATACAAATCACATTGAAATCTGTCTGGTGAATATAAGTCGAGGAAGATAGGTAATTTACTGAATTGGCATGTAGGAACGGTGTGTTCCTACTCTTCGAGAGCAAAGGGAGATATCTCTGCCAGGCGAGGTGGTGTGCCTGGGGGCCGGCCGTGGACCAACCGTTGATGGTTGGTACTTGTATATATACTCAGTGCCAAAAAAATGTTAACAGCGCGTTCTAGGTATCGTATTTCATTTGTCCTCTCGTCGCTTGTGGTAAGTTTCAGTGGCGGGTTACTGCTGTGGCCGCCACAAGCTCATGAAATAAGGTGAGTTCAAGTTATAGGTATGTTTGTAAATGGAAATGTATTTGTAGCTCTTTTCTTCTTTAACGTGTACTCACGGCTGAGAGGTGGAACATCATGAGTCATTTGTGTCACCACAGCTCGATCTTGATCACAGTGAATGCTGGCCTGTAACCTCATCCCGGTCATTTCATTGACTACGTCATACTATCGCATAGACAGACATATTGCATAGGCTCCCCTTTTCATTCAAGATCTTAAAGAACTTAAAGGCTATAGCTCACAGAACCAATGACAGATAGGGAAGAAAGGTAGGTACTCAAGTTGCTATGTTAAGAATCCATTTCATCCATCCAAGAAAAATATTTGGTCATATTTGATTGAGGGCTGTATATCTAAGATGCCTTTGCCTCACACAAAGTGGAAATCCCTACTAATATTATAAATGCGAAAGTAACTCTGTCTGTCTGTTACGCTTTCCCGCAAAAACTACTGAACGGATTTGGCTGAAATTTGGTAGGTAGACATATTAGGACCTGGATTCAGACATAGGCTACTTTTTACCACGCTCGCGAGCCGCTTGCGGCTCGCGCACTGCGCACCCTCGAAAAGTCATAGAAACGTTGTCCACGCGGGTGAAACCGCGGGAAACAGCTAGTAGTAAATAATAATAAAAACGTATCGATGAAGAATGGCGGATTTAATTTATTGTTTTAATCAAAAAAATACCTTAAAAAACAATTAGTAAATCTTACCTCTGTGAACATGCAATAGTTTCGGATTAAAATACGTATCACTGTAACATCCCTATTTTAAACCCCTTGTATATGAAATATTACAGCAAATTACGAACGAAACCATGTATTATTGGATTATGTCACAAACTGTGGGGTGGCGCTACAATCTTAAACTTAAATATGGTAGTGTTGGGGATTGGAACTTGTGATGGATTGGTATTGATTGAATAGTAATAAAACTAGTTTTTGCCTACAGTTTTGTTTATTAAAAAAAGTCAGGACTACCTATCCTTAGTTTTTTTCGTTAATTCGATGAATTTCATTGGCATTTTCATAGCCCGCCTGGCTAGCTACCACCATCTTATTTAAATCTCCCCGCCAAACGTCATTGTTAACAGCATTGATGTTTTCCGGCTTGAAGGTAACATAGCCAGATCCCCATTGCGTTGGGGAATCTTGGTAAGCCTGTTTCTATCTTCGGCATCATGGCTACTTACCAGCAGGTGAGATGATGCCAATAGCTTACCAATTGTGAATAAAAAATAAAATAAAAAAAGAGTTTTAGAAGTTACTTGCGCAGTCTATGACATTCTCGGCGAGAGGCAGGGAGGATCCTGAAATCGGAGGTTTTTGTGTTATCTGTCACCGACTTGATCTGATAGGCAATATAATTATTATTTCTGTTATAGCCGTACGAATCCTTCGAAAGTACACGATTTAGGTAACGTTCATCGAGTTTACGTCAAAACATGAAAAACTAGCCAAGTGCGAGTCACAACCGCACACGTATGGTTCCGTACCATCATACTAGATGGCGCTAGTTTCTTCAGTTCCGTACTATCATACTAGATGGCGCTAGTTTCTTCAGTTCCATACTATCATACTAGATGGCGCTAGTTTCTTCAGTTCCGTACCATCATACTAGATGGCGCTAGTTTCTTCAGTTCCGTACCATCATACTAGATGGCGCTAGTTTCTTCAGTTCCGTACTATCATACTAGATGGCGCTAGTTTCTTCAGTTCCGTACTATCATACTAGATGGCGCTAGTTTCTTCAGTTCCGTACCATCATACTAGATGGCGCTAGTTTCTTCAGTTCCGTACTATCATACTAGATGGCACTAGTTTCTTCAGTTCCGTACTATCATACTAGATGGCGCTAGTTTCTTCAGTTCCGTACCATCATACTAGATGGCGCTAGTTTCTTCAGTTCCGTACTATCATACTAGATGGCGCTAGTTTTTTCAGTTCCGTACTATCATACTAGATGGCGCTAGTTTCTTCAGTTCCGTACCATCATACTAGATGGCGCTAGTTTCTTCAGTTCCGTACTATCATACTAGATGGCGCTAGTTTCTTCAGTTCCGTACCATCATACTAGATGGCGCTAGTTTCTTCAGTTCCGTACCATCATACTAGATGGCGCTAGTTTCTTCAGTTCCGTACTATCATACTAGATGGCGCTAGTTTCTTCAGTTCCGTACTATCATACTAGATGGCGCTAGTTTCTTCAGTTCCGTACTATCATACTAGATGGCGCTAGTTTCTTACACGTTTCAAAAAAAAAACGTTTTTTGTATGGAAACTCACTTTTCCTAACTTTTAGTATTTGTTGTTATAGCGGCAACAGAAATACATCATATGTGAAAATTTCAGTTGTCTAGCTATCACGGATCATGAAATACAGCCTGGTGACAGACGGACGGACAGCGAAGTCTCAGTAATAGGGTCCCGATTTTACCCTTTGGTTACGGAACCCTAAAAACGACAGTAATTTATTTTGTACTAGCTTTTTCCCGCGGCTTCGCCTGCGTGGACATCGTTTCCATGACTGTCTTTGAGGGTGAGTGGTTTCGAGGGGGTCTCACTAGATACACAAAATTACAAGTGTATAAGTCACTATATAGGTATTTTTGAAAATTGGGATTCTAAGTGATCGAGGGGGTCTCACTAGACACACAAAATTACAAGTGTATAAGTCACTATATAGGTATTTTTGAAAATTGGGATTCTAAGTGATCGAGGGGGTCTCACTAGACACACAAAATTACAAGACAAGTGTATAAAGTCAAACAGATTTTAAGTTACAGGTACGTCGAAAGTGGGTCGAAATGGTTCGTGTTATACCTGTATAACTACCGTGTATCTTGATTACTAAGTTATGCACAAGCCTGCAATTCAATAGTTGTGTGTAAAGTCGATCAACCCGCACTGGGCCCGCGTGGTCGACTAAGGCTCGATCGTCCTAATCAGGGTACGCTCGAGCTTCTCAGTGGGGACGTATATGAGTTGATATGATGATCCAGAAAAAAGTAATTCAGGCCCTGCTCCGAAGTAAAAGAAAGTTTTTAAATAACATGGCAAATTTAATTAAAACGGACGGTATGAAAACATTACTCCACTTTTATTTTTATGAAAAAAATTATCCTACGTCACTCACGGGATCAAGATGAATCTAATAAATTAATAATAATAATATTTTTAAGCTATTGCATAGCTTTTATCGCGGGCTTTGAGCGCGGCAACCGAATCAAGAAATTGCGTAACGAAAAAAACCTAAAACTACCGCGTTCTAAAAAAAAACTTACAGTGCCATCTATTAGCGATTTGCGGTACTAAAAGGACTTGGTCAATTTTACTGGTGTAACTTTCTTAGTGTTAAAAGTTAATAAAAAAATGCTATGCAATAGCTTATTACCGCGGCAGGCCCCGAGTGCCACAGATATTTTTATCGTATTTATGGGCACCAAGATACAGGCATTGCCTATAAGCTCGTAAAATTTAGCTTGATCTCTGCTACAGCTGACGTCGACATCATGCCTAGCAAGTTCAGAATTTTGTAACGGTAAATTTACCTTCCGATAACGTTATACTTTATTGACGGGATTACAAGAATAGTGTTGTACGCGATGTACGACCGAGCACAGACTACAAACTATCGATCTTGCAAAGAAAATAAATCGCAAATAATATTTATAATGTAATTTAATTTCACTAAAAAATAGTTCGATTTTGCTTCAATTTAATCATAGAACACTTTTATAATATACATATTTTTTTATTGAGGCTGATATCACTTTGACCCGATACGTCATCGGGTGGCAGACGAAGGCGGAGCGGGGGGCGGTGGAATGAGCGCCATTTTGTTTGAGTCAAGTCGGTATACGCTACGTGTTACCAGTTCTAATTCCTTTGTTTTTGTTAACCCGGCGCCAATGACGTGTAAAAAATAACGCAAAGGATGACGTGGGGTCAATATGACCCGAATGTTTTTTTTCTTAATTATCTGGTTATCTGCTGAATTAGGAACCTATAACAAATTTAATACAAAGTTAGAACTATTGCATGACTGCGAAGTCATTGTAGTACCAAGATGTTTAAGTTAATTTAGATATCAAATTATGATTTGGTTTTAATACAACAACCTCAAAAGGGCAACAAAAATATTTTTTCTTGTAGAACTAAAAATGTATGGAGCTGTAGCCGTTTTATTCAAGAAAAGGGATTTTACCATTCTTCACTGGCGCTTGCTCGCTACACTATAGTACAAATCATATGAATTGAGGTCTTATCTTTATATTTTTAACGATTATATGTTTTTTTTTCGAATTGAAAATCGCTCGGGTCAATATGACCCAACGTCATTGTCGCTGGGTTAATATTGCTGTTATTTTTGTTGACTTTTGTTACTTATTTGCTATTGCTAAGTTTTAATGATGCCAAAAAGAACAAAGAAAAAAAATAAGTGTGTGGTTTTATGAAACCACGGTAAAAGTGAAACTTTACAGAGGACGAAACGATCATGGCTGCTCTCGCTACGGTACAGAGGACGAAACGATCATACCGTTAGACGAAAGCGACCGTCACGCGACATGCAACACACAGACGTTAAAAAAAACACTTTGAAAATATCTTAAATAGTGAAAGCCGCGAGATTGTTATTCGCTTACGTGAATACTTCAAACGCGAGAACCAAAATGGCGGACGGTTGCGGCCACTGTGTCGCAAACACGAGTATGTGACAGAGTTGTGGATGCTCTTGGCATTGGAGTAGCTTCAGTGACCATCATCAGCAGAGTAAAGTATAGTGAGACATAGACAGAGATGCCGGAAGAAGCTGGGGACAAAAAATTTACAACGCCAAATAAAAAGAGAAAATAACTTTTCCATTCACTAATATATACAATTTTGACGTCGCTGCAACTCGCAACCATATATATGCCCACTGATAAGATAAATAAGGTTGGATTGGCAATAGTCACACTTTTGTTTGCAAACCAGCGTTGCCGCCTCTCTCTCACCCATCAACTCCACTACACAAGCAATAATAATAAATATACACGAATTGCGTGCACTAATAAACAAAACACACTTAGAACACAGGGCTGCAGTTGTGTCTTATACCATTTCGAGAGTCTGTACGTTACACACAACCACACGCAAATAAAAAGTATGAACGCGTGCTTCGGTTAAGTATGATTGTCTAATTATACTTGAGGCGCGCCTGTCCAGCGCACATTTCCAATCCAACCTTATTTATCTGATCCGTGTATATGCCTATTACGAACGGGGAGAATTACCTACCCTGAAAAAATTAGGCATGTCCCTTAAAGATACATGTTTATTCAAAGCAAGCGTAACATCGTTGTCCAAAATATACAAAAAAAATTGAGTTCAAATATTAAAAGAGTGACAAAAGGAAAGTAATAACGGAGCGAACGGACATTGCCCTTGCCCGGATAGATTTCTTGCGCAAAGGCAAAAACATTTCGGACTGGGACAAAGTAATTTCTCTCGATGACACATTTCTCAACGCACACCACACTGTCTCAAAATCGTGGACAGATGATAAAGCGGAATCCGTCACCAAAGTGCCCGAAGGCAAGGGACATAGATTAATAATTACTCATGCTGGAACATCATCAGGTTTTGTGCCGAATTGCCTACTGGCATTCAAGTCTGTGAATACAACAGAGTCATCATATCAGCTTATAACGTCCCCACCGAGAGCTCGAGCCTACCCTGAATTAGTGCGATCGGGCCTTTGTCGACCACTTAGGCCAAGTGCGGGTTGGTCGACTTCACACACAACCTGCGAGTGTCTTCGCAGACGTGTGCAGGTTTCCTCACGAAGAATTCATATGTACGTTTATCCGACGCTCTTACGGTGAAGGAACACCGTAAGAGCGTCGGATAAACGTACATATGAATTCTTATTGTGAAGGCACATTGGTACGTGGCAGAATTCGAACCAAGACCTCTCGCCCGGACAAGAGGCGGCGGCCCTAACCGTTACGCCACCGACGCTCTTTTAAAATACAACAGAGAACCACGAAGAAATGAATTTTGAAAGTTTTTAACATTTCTAGACAATTTGAATGAGCCGCATGTTACAATCATGGACAACGCTTCATATCACTCTGTACAGACAAATAAGGCGCCGACGTCGAAAAATCGAAAATTAGATTTGATGTTATGGCTGCAACAAAAGGGTTTCGAGGCCAATGAAACGATGATGAAGCGAGAATTATTACGATTGGTTAAAAATTCATAAACCCCGAAGTCCGACGTACATCTTGAACGAAATGGCTAAACAAATAGGGCATACTATCATCTGTTTACCACTATACCTACATTAAAAAGAGTGTGTGGTTTTATGAAACCACGGTAAAAGTGAAACTTTTTTTCACATTATAGACATTTACAGAGCACGAAACGATTAGAAATAAGCTCTCGTCTTGGAGCTACGGTACAGACGACGAAACGATCATACCGACCGTCACGCGACACACAGACAAAAAAAAACGATTTATTTTGTTTTTCATTCTATTCATTTTTCAGTTTAAAAAAATTATAAATACGATTTAATAAACGTTTTTCCACCTCTGAATATTATCCGATCATAATGATTTTTGAATATGTTATTAACTAATTTAAAAAATTGTAAACCGATTTTATTTATCCTTATTAAATAGATTATGCCTTCAGGGTAATCCCTTTAAAGTTGTGTTAAGATCTATTCAGCGTCTACTTTTTAAATTAAATTAACAAAAACAAGGAAACAAAAATAATTGTAGAAACTTTCAAGTAAGTAAGTTCCTACTTTTTCTTCAAACTTTGACTTACGGAACCTTATGAACTCAGCGTGGTGCGTTCGAAAACAAGTAAATGTATTATTGTTGGTGCCTTTAGGTACAAGCTTTTATTTGAAAAAAATCTTAATTATTTCATATTCCTCCCAGCAAATCCTTTCATTTGATACCCATATCATGGGCAAAGTATGTATATTAGTACTAACATACAATATGGAGACTCCCTGCCGCTCTTTAGATTCCGACCTCACCCCCTCGTCACTCAGATTGATACAGATTGGTTATAGTTTGGTTCTCGAACGTATAGTATTTCACCGTGATTTTGTTTGCTCCGTCATTTGTTTTAAGAAATGTCATTTCACGACCGTTCTATGCAGTGTCCGGAGTGTTTCATGAGGGTGCATAAAAAAATATTGGTACGCCATCTTTGGGAGCCCGCCATATTGGATTTAGATTGGCGCCACTTAGCTAAACATGTATTGTCATCCAAACTAAACGCGTATGCAGAATTTCAGCTCAAATGGAACTTGCAAATTTTGAAGCGGACAACTTACATGCGTACGAACATTTACAAGTTTAATAAAAGCTTGCTCAAATGGTTTGGTTTTAAAATGTGTTGAGCGGCTATGGTTTACAGTATTGTTAGATTGAAGATGTCAATTTAAATTAAAAACGCTAAATACGTTAAAAAACCGACTTCCATCGCAACAACTTCGAACAATTTAGCATTATTATTATGGTTTTTGTTAATTTTCTAATAAAGTACTACACCGATTTTGATAAAATTTATATGGGACCACACCGGAAGCACTAGCTTTTGAATAAAAAAGAATCATCAAAATCGGTGCACCCAGTCAAAAGTTCTGAGTCAGTCTGAGTTCTGAGACATTAAAAAAAACATACAGTCAAATTGTGAACCTCCTCCTGTTTGGAAGTCGCTTGAAAAAACGAATAAATTAAAAATTAAAATCCCGACTGCATAAAGCCCTAACCTCTTTTTTTTGCAAGTCGGGTAAAAATGAATTCGATGTCACTCACGGGACCAAGACGAACAACACCTCGCACTCCTAAAATCCATCAAGCCGTTTAGTGCCAAAGAAATATACATACATACATACATACTCTCGGAAAACGTAACTCTCTTTCTGGCGCAGTCGGGTAGTTGTTGCTATTGAAGTCTGTTTTAGCCTGTTGTTATAAAATTATTTATCTCTAATCGAAAGCCGGGTAGACTCATTAAATATACATTACCGTGGCTGAGAGGTTTTTGAACAGCTTTGTCGAGTCTTTTCCGTCTCGGGCGCGCTTTGAGGCGAGTTTGTATCACGCAGGTGGACCCTGAACTGGGTCAGGGGATTAGGGTCGCAGACGAGCTGTTTTTACCCTACTACAGCGAAGGAAGGGTTCCAAGGTTATACCTACCAGATACGCTAAACTACCAGGTTTATGATATAGCGTCCCCACTCACCGACAGCTATAGGTCATATAGTGAGGGCCGCTATTCTTGCCAACACCATAAGGTGAAGACAAGGACCAGTTACGGTAGGTCTTGCCTCCAAGACGCTTGTCCCGGTACTCTGCAAGGCGAGTGCCTCGTGGAAGAGAACCACTACCTACTGTCCAGGTAGGTCCCGGAGCTGTAGGCACGCTCACCTCCCGATGCTTTCGCTGCTGGCGAAGGAAGGGTTATGAAGCTCACAGACTATGTTATGTATATGTCATTTTGTGTAACCAAAAATATTTTTATTGTTAAAGGTAAATGTTTTAACCGCCACCGTGGCGTAGTGGTTACTCCACTTGCTTCACACCTGGAGGTCGTGTGTCCGATTCCCGGCGAAGTTTAACTTTATTAGATTTGGTTTGGTTGATGGTACGGCATTTTCTAAGCTTGTCTAGCTAGCTACTGCCATCTGTCCAGGTCTTGGCGCCAAGCGTTGCTGTGTTTCAGCATGAAGACGTCGGTGGCTCAACCGGTAACGACTCGGTCCTCTTAACCAGTGGTTCCGGGTTCAAATCCGGACGGCCAATGTACCAATGAGTTCTTCGAAACTTACGTACATATGTATATTACCGATTGATTTAACGGTGACGGAAAACATTGTAAGGAAACCTGCACATCTGATTCCAGATGTGTATGAAGGTCGCGTTGCACACGTCCGTAGCTGTAAATCTAAATGCCCTACACGTGACCGTGGGTGGTGCTAAGTGCAACACTAGGCAACCGCCGTCTATCCCTTGGATAGCACGGTTAATTGTGTCACACGATAAGAGAACATAAGAGAGGATGAAGACAAAATAGGGAGCTCTCCTTTTCGTAAGGAAACCATGATAAGCCCGTACCATCTTCCTTCGGCATCATCGTCACTTACCATCAGGAGAGATGATGCCAAGACCTTACTAATTGTGGATAAAAAAAATCGGCCAAGTGCGAGTCGCACTCACACACGAAGGCTTCCGTACCGTCGCACAAAAAAAAATATGTAAAAAATCTAGTCACGATTCTTGAATGGGGTCGGGGGCCCCCATAATTTTCAATTTTATTTTGTTTTTATCATTTGTTGTTATCATTCATATCAGCTCATATACGTCCCCACCGAGGGGCTCGAAAATGCCCTACTAAGCAACGACCTACGTACGCCAAGGTCCTTGCCCACCTGGGCGCCCTTAAGCAGTTGCATCTTTTCGCTTAAAAGACATGACAAACAGTACTAAGTTAAAATCATCATGTCAGCTCATATACGTCCACACCGAGGGGCTCGAGCCTACCCTGAACTAGGGCGATCAGGCCTTATTCGACCACGCGGGCCCAGTGCGGGTTGGTCAACTTCACACACAACCTTCGAGTTTCATCGCAGGCGTGTGCAGGTTTCGTCACGATGTTTTCCTTCACCGTTAAAGCAATCGGTAAGTATGTACGTAAGTTTTGAAAAACTCATTGGTACATTAGCCGTCCAGATTTGAACCCGGTACCTCTGGTTAGAATAACCGAGTCGTTACCGTTTGAACCACCGACGCTTTAACAATTTGTTGTTATAGTCACAATAGAAATAAATACACTGTAAAAATTACAATTGTCTATCTATTACCGTTCATGAAATACAACCCGCTGACAGAAAGGAACCCAAAAAGTACCAACCCTAACTGTTTTTATTAACCAAATAAGGCTGAAAGTTCCCCAAATAGAATTAAATAAATTATAAATTATTGTATTGTGTGCTTACATTTATCCGACGCTCTTACGGTGAAGGAAAACATCGCGAGGAAACGCCTGCGAAGAAACTCGAAGGTTGTGTGTGTAGTCGACTAACCCGCACTGGGCCCGCGTGGTCGACTAAGAACAGATCGCCCTAATTTAGGGTAGGCTCGAGCCCCTCAGTGGGGACGTATATGAGCTGATATGATGATGACAGTGTGCTTAAATTCGCTAGCAAAAATGAAGCCGTATATTGTCGCTCGTCTGCATTCTATCTCGAGTATTGTATGTATTACAGGGTATGACAAAATAGTTTTAGGGCCCGGTAACTGGGTCTTCTACTGATCGTTATGAACTGCTTACCCCAAAAGACCCCATAATAATAATAATAACTTAGTTACGGTCATTCGTATTCATAGTGGGGGGGGGTTTTGCCGTAATCGCCACGCTTGTCATGCGGATTGGCGATCGCAGTGTGGTTGATACTGAACGTAGCGTGGTGAAGATCGCGAGCAGCACAGGACCGGTCGTCGTGAAAATCCTTAGGGGAGTCCTTTGTCCAGCAGTGAATGTTTTTCGACTCGTACGATGATGATGATGATGATGGTCATTTGTAAAAATGATGTTAGACAACGACAGCAAAATACGAATAGGGTCGCTGCCCGGGGGCCGCCGGGGCGTGTCTGGTCACGCTGATACCAAGCGTGGCAGAATGTAAGTCGGCGCACCGCGACCGACCCGATCATCTGACCGGTCTCATCCGTCATCGCCACCAGTACGCTTGGCGCCGGCAGAGTCTTTATAGGCTGCGGCGCCCGCTGCTGGTGGAGTACGCCGCATGAGATGGACTAGGTCTCAAAACGAAAACCTCATGCGTGCGTACTACAGTGCGAAGGGGGGAGAAAATCGTCGGACGGGCTACCGAGCGAGGGTCCCAAAATAATATATACAATAAATTAAGTCAAATGTTACTGACTATTGTAGTTTATTAGAAGTTATTGAACTCGTTACGTTATTAAGTGATCACCATTATTACAATCTTTAATGTTGTTATGATCATTTTCTTTTGACTAATTAAAAATTCAGTTAAAACTGACACTTTGGTATAACTTGTTATATCTAGGGCGTCATGCTAAAAGATGTTTTGAAATATTGGGTTTGATCACTTGCTTTTGACGTTGACTGTACCAACTGTCAACGGTTGGTCTACGGCCATACCCTAGGCTTCAGGCACACCACCTCGCCTGGCGGAGACACCTCCCTTTCCACACCGTAGCTACAAGCCCTTCACCTATTTGGCACACCCTGTATATAAGGTAAGTAGGTACTTATAGTTGTTTGGGATGATACCCGGCTCGATGGAGAAAGGGTCCGCTACTGTTAAATATTAAATGACCAAAAGGAAGATAATTTCTTGGATCAACCCTCTTTAGTCTTTTAAAGATTAAGAAAGGAGAATTTTAACGGGCTAATGAAGCGTGCTATATCCTAGCTGTGTCTTTGTTGTGTGTCCATTTATAAGCTCTTTAGTTCATCACACCTTAAAATGTAATGAAATAATTAATAATGATTAATTATACCGAGGTAGAACAGATGGACGTTGGGGTAGTAAAGTTCTCGAGTGGCGAACGCGCACCAGAAAACGTAGCGTGGGCAGGCCTCCCACGCGGTGGACCGACGACGTGGTAAAGATCGCGGGAAGCCGCTGGATGCGGGCAGCACAGGACCGATCGTCGTGGAATCTTTGGGGGAGGCCTTTGTCTAGCAGTGGAAGTCTTTCGGCAGATAGGATGATGATGAGTTATACCAACCAAGGTGATCGAATCAGAAATGAGGAGATCTGTAGTAGAACCAAGGTAAATAGCTCGTAGAATCACTAAACTAAGGTGGCAGTGGGTGGGGCACATAGCTCGTAGAATAGTTGACCGTCGTTGGCACAGTTAAGTTGTCTAGTGGCGACAGCGTACCAGAAAACGTAACGTATGAAGACTCTGTGAACTGACGACCTGGTGAAGGTCGTAGGAAGCAGTAGGATGCGGGCAGCGCAGATCCGGTAGTTGTGGAAACCCTTGGGGAGGCCTTTGTCCAGAAGTGGACGCATGTTGCCCACTTAATCTATGTATATAATATATGCTGTTCGTCGGTAAGCGCATCACTTAAGAACGGCTGAACCAATTTGTTTTTTTTTATGTTCGTAGTAGTCCAAATAAGGATATTAGGGAAAGAAATATTTAAAATTTTGTCTAGAAAATTAGGGAATTTATAAACCTGAATTTTTATTCCCGTAGAAAGAATGTAAACAGAGTTATGGTCAGTGTCAAAGTGGTATATCAGTGTCAAAGTGGTATATCAGTGTCAAAGTGGTATATCAGTGTCAAAGTGGTATATCAGTGTCAAAGTGGTATATCAGTGTCAAAGTGGTATATCAGTGTGAAAGTGGTATATCAGTGTCAAACTGGTATATCAGTGTCAAAGTGGTATATCAGTGTAAAGTGTTATATCAGTGTCAAAGTGGTATATCAGTGTCAAAGTGGTATATCAGTGTAAAAGTGGTATATAAGTGTCAAAGTGGTCTATTAGTGTCAAAGTGGTATATCAGGGATTCATAAACCAAGGGTCCGCTGTCTAAATCTATTTATTATTGTGTTTGTCAGTAGCGGCAAGATTGCGTTCTTTTAGAGATTTTTTTTTATTTTTATTTTTTCACAATTGGTTTGCTATTTTGCCGTCACTAGTGGCTATTAATGTTTACTGGATGATCACCTGGGTCATCGAGCTTTACTCGGTGCTGGTGTTTTTAACCGACTTCAAAAAAAGGAGGAGGTTTCTCAATTCAACCGTATATTTTTTTTTAATTTTATGTGTTCGCGGATAACTTCGTCGTTTATGAACCGATTTTAATGATTCTTTTTATGTTGGATAGGAGATATCCCAATAGTGGTATCATGATAAGGAAACCTATCATAAGGATGACACGAATTAAGCCTTTTACCTACCAATTCCTAAACCGTTACTTTGAAGTTGCCTGGAAGAAATCGCTAAAAGCGATGAGGCTGCCTTTGCACTGTATATATTTTTAATGTAGTTTTTGTAATATTTTTTCTAGTGTGCAATAAAGTTTAAAACGCTCTAAACACGTTTAAAAAAACCGACTTCCATCGCAACAACTTAGTACAGTTTATAAAGATAAAGATTGTACTACTATTCGTGTCTTTTGCATTCCGCAAGAAATCAAGCAGTATTGCTTTTTAATAAGTTGCCTATTGAATTAAAATTGGAGTCACGCATTCATGTTTTTAAAAGCGCACTACAGGCACTTCTTTTGGACAAGTGTTGCTATTGCATTGAAGATTTTACTCTTTCATAATTAGATCGTACAATGTGATACTTCATTAGGATTAGTTTATGTAGGTACTTTAGTTTCGTTTAGTTTTTGAATTGTTTGTATGCTATGTTTATTTATATTTTTATGTAATTCGTACACAATTTAAATTGTTTTTCGAATAAACTTGAACTTGAACTTGAACTTTGCATTATTATTTTTGGTTTTTTTTAATTTTCTAATAAAGCTCTATACCGATTTCAATAAAATTTCTACGGAACCAACTCGGGAGCATAATCTATTAAATAAAAAAATAATCATGAAAATCGGTTTATGATCTGCGAAGATATCGCGTTAGAAACACACAAAAAAATATACAGTCGCATTGTTAACCTCCTCCTTTTTAGAAGTCGGTTTAAATAAACTTTGAGCCAAATTTCCTTTTTTATAGTTTTTTTTTTAATAATACTAGCTGTTTTCTGCGGCTTCGCCGGCTCAGATCCCAGTGAAAAATTTCCTATACCTATTCTAGACCAACCGAATATACACAGAAAATTTCATGGAAATCCGTCAAGCAGTTTCGGAGAAGTATGGCAACTAACACTTTGACACGAGAATTTTATATTTAAGTTTGAATTTTATATTTACCTGAGAAAGAAATTTCTTTCCATGGCATATAGCACTATACCAACTGCCGTAGTAGCTTTTGCCCGTGGGTTTAGGTGATATCCATGCGGTATCGTTTTATTACTGTAATCTATGGTGCGCAGTGTGCAAGCCGCAAGCTATTATTCTTTGTGTTAAGGTCTTGACCTATCTACCTATTAAATTTCATCCAAATCTGTTCAGCCGTTTAAGCGTTAAATTTGAACAAACAAACTTTCACGTTTATAATATAAGTGTGATTGGTATTGGCATTTTAACTTGAGCGTCGGTGGCGCAAAGCTTAGGGTAGCTTCCTGCTGTCGTGGTTTGAATCCTGAATATTTTTTCGAGTTTTGATTCCATAATATGTACGTTTATCCGACGCACTTACGGTGAAGGAAAACATCGTGAGGAAACCTGCACACGCCTGCGAAGAAACTCGAAGTTTGTGTGTGTAGTCGACCAACCCGCACTGGGCCCGCGTGGTCGACTAAAGCCCGATTGGTCTAATTCAGGGTAGGCTCGAGCCCCTCGGTGTGGACGTATATGAGCTGATATGATGATTTTAACTTAGTACTGTTTGTCATGTCTTTTAAGCGAAAAGATGCAACTGCTTAAGGGCGCCCAGGTGGGCACGGACCTTGGCGTAGGTCGTTGCTTAGTAGGGCATTTTCTAAGCCCGCCTGGCTAGCTACCCACCATCTTATCTAAGTCTTGCCGCCAAATATCAATGTTGACATCATTGGTGTGTTCCAGCATGAAGATAAGATAGCCAGTTCCCCATTGCGTTGGGGAATCTTGGTAAGCCCGCTTCCATCTTCGGCAACATCGTCACTTAACACCAGGTGAGATGTTGTCAAGGGTTTACCAATTGTGAATAAAAAAAGGAGTGATCAGTGCTCTGTTGACCCTCACGGACTGAAATGGATTTCATGTCTGAACTATCGTATAAGATTTTTACCCAGAGCTTACGTATAAGATCTTAGCTCATAAATTAGATGTTAATTGCTAATACTTGAACTGTTATCACATAGAACACCATATCTATCACACCTGTGCAATTCAAAACGTAACATAGAGCTTACCTGTAAGAATTCTCTTCGAAATCCTTAGGGATTGCACTCGACACCAGGAAAACCTAGATCAGAAGTTCGGACACTAGCTTTCAGCCATATTGCTGGGCGATTGAAAACCATACGTTTAAATCACACATTTTACACTTAAAAAAATGTATTAAACACAAGCACTGCACACAAAAATATGAATCTTAACTTAAAAAATGTTAAGATATGTCAGTAACAGTGTTTTTCAGGATGTACTGTGTGGTTTTCGCGATTGGGGAGCGCCCTTTCAGGACGCGGTCACGGATAAACTGCCTTGCTTGGAGTGTTACCAACGTTTATATTTAGCGCTGTAGAAGCTGTGGGGACCGCTTGAAAGCTATGGTGCTGCTGAGCTGAGAAAGCTTTTTATTGCGTACTAAAAACTAGCTTTTGCCCGCTGCTTCGCCAACAGAAAAAATAACATTTTCAGTTTTTCTCGAACTTACCTGTTTTCCGGACAACATTTTCATTTTTTGTTTCCTTTAACATTTATATGGATAAGATAAATTTTCTTTTTTGCACACACTAATTAAAAATTAACACAATACAAATACTTAAAAAGTCAAAAAATAAACACATTGTAAAAACAAAATCTTATGTAGGTACTACAGCGGTACGATTTGGGCGGTCTTATTGCTTAAAGCGATGTCGGATAATTACTAAAAAAAATATTTAATAGCTAAATTGGTTTGGACGTTCTTAAATAATGCGCTTATCAACAAATAGCGTACAATTTTAATTGCGATAGAAAATTAGCCAAATCGGTCCAGCCGTTCTCAATTGATGCGTTTACAGAACAGTATATAATTTTGATTTATACAGGGTGCTTTCAAGATGTCTGCCGCTGCCGCAAGGGGTACTTGAAGCACCGTGCTTCTACCCGTGAAACTGAACAACATCCCGCAAAGGAACCCAGTGTCAGTTTTAAATAAATAATTTTCGAATAACCTTGAAACTTTTAGGTATAAGCTTTGATTTGAAAAAAAAAAGTTATTTCGTGTTTTTCTCAGCAAACCCTTTCATTTGATACGAACTCTTAGTAATAGGGTCCCGTTTTTACCCTTTGGGTTCCGTACCTAAAAATGTTTGAAATATTGATTTATGACGTCATCTTTTTTCATTGCCGTAGCGTAGGTACTGTTTATGGGTTTTTGCATAAGTAAAAAAAATGTTAATGACATGGAAATCCAAATGATTAATTTTTTTGAAATTATAGATCTTATTTAGTAGATTTCATTTCATTGTTTTAAATTGAAATGAAAATAGGCAATCACGAAAAATGGCAAATTGCATTGATCGAAGAATGCCCCGTACAAGAAATACTCAAGAAAAGAAAATGTTTATCATATCGCTTACAACACTAGAGCTACCGCTGAACAAAGCGCTGAAACTACTTTTTTGCGCAGAGGAAAAGCGTTGCGCGCGCCGCTTCGATTTTCATGAAACCGCCTGAAAGAGACAACACGTGCCAGAGCGAGACAACGAACGTAGTACGGAACGGAATTTAGGTTATTTTTTGTTTATTTTTTATATTTAATTTATTACGGTTTCTTTCGGTGTCGGTTAAGGGGTGAAAATTACTTTGGTATTTTTCTCTCGATTATATTTTCCTTGGCGGGAAAATATTGAATAGGTTTATGGGGTGCCGTTAAATTTAGAATGTATTTCTTTATTTTTGGGGCTTGCTATTTTTACCGCGCTTATTATAGGGTCAGTATTATATGTGCTTACCTGACTTAATGTACGTAGTACCAATTCTGTTTCAGAATAGTTAGAGTATTACTGACTTTGACTGACTCGGTGGCTCAGTGGTTAGTGCTCTTGACTACTGATCCGAGAGTTGTGGGTTCGATCCCCACCCAGGGCAAACATTTGTGTGATGAGCAGATTTGTTTGCTCTGTGTCTGGGTGTTAAATATCTATATATGTATGTATTTAAACGTATATAAGTATGTGTATCAGTCTCTGGTTCCCATAACACAGGGAATCCTACTTTGGGGCCAGATGACCATGTGTGATTTGTCCCAGAATATTTATTATTTATTTATTTATTTATTTATTACTGAACCGATTTTGATGGAGTTTTCGACAGAGTATACATAATTTTTCAAATAATTAGTCCATAACACATTGCTTTGTATAATCACAATAAGTGTTGATTTTTCTGTACAAATTTTATTCTATCTAATAAATACGATCACAAATCTATCTAAAAATCTATAATTTTTTCGCACAATAGTATATTTCAGGATAAGCAAAAATGTGTAGTATTATCGAAAGGCAGGCCTTCAAAATTATTGTTTTAAGACAATAATGCTGACCCAAAAGTTTCCGAACTAATTAGAAACAAGTGAGAGATATTAGTGGCAGTGGGCGGGGCTCATAGCTCGTAGAAACGATCGCTGTTGTGGCTCTAAAGTTCTCGAGGGGCGACCACGCGCCGGAAGGGATGCTGCGTAGGTGGGCCTTCCACTCGGTGGACCAACGACCTGGTCACGGGAAGCGCTGGACGGGTCATTGTAAAAATCCTTGGGGAAGGCCTTTGTCCATCAGTTGATGTCTTTCGGCAGATACGATGAAGTGTGAAATATGCATAAAATAGAGTTTTTTTTTAACTTTTATTTAACTTGCAATGTATGTATGTTTGTTCGGGTGAAATCTTGTACGTTAAACTTGACCCAGTTTCAGGTTTCCGATTAAGCTGAAATTTTGCATGCATATGTATATCGCGTGACAATGCAATATTAAAAGCTTGTACCTAAAAGTAACTATTTAGTAATCTGTGCCTAAATATTATTCACGATTGGTAAGCCCAAGGCATCATCTCACCTGATGGTAAGTGACGATAATGCCGAAGATGGAAGCGTGCTTACCAAGATTTCCCAACGCGATGGGGATCTAGCTATCTTATGTTCAAGCACACATCAATGTTGTTGGCATTGATGTTTGGCGGCAATATTTAGATAAGATGGTGTAAGCTAGCCAGGCGGGCTTAGAAAATGCCCTTTACCAACCAAACCGAGTTTTACAATGTTTGACTCCGCCGGGAATCGAACCCGCGATCTTCTGATGTGAAGACTTAACCACAACTACTCCCAATCTACTGAGTAGCTGGCTATGCTATCTCTGGAGCTGCATCAATGCGTGTCAAGCATAATGGCTGGAATGATTGAAGCAGTTGTCTCTGTCTTTTTCGTTACGTGAAGAGTAAAGAAAATAACCACACTTTTGCACTTATTTAATGTTTTTTCGTTTTAATAAGAAACTACAATAATTTTTTTAAAAAATCAACTGGCTTATTAAAGTGTGTGTTTAAACTAATCGACTAAGAAAGTTTAGAGGTACTAAATCGGTCTGGTTTGCCTGTAGAATGCAAATCTCTGTTTTAAAGGAGTTTTTAACACGCTTTTTATTAGCTTCACTTGTAAATATGTATGTAAGAAAATCTTGAAATCTTAATTTGACCCACTTGTCGGTCTTCGATTAGGATGAAATTTTGCACACGCTCTGTGTTCTGATGACAATACATGACTAGCTAAGAAACGTCATTACAAATCCAATATGGCGGCCTCCCCAAGATGGCGAACTGGCTGTTTGAAATCCAGCCTCATGATATGGGTATCAAATGAAAGGGTTTTCTGTCAGGAAAAAAAAATAGTCACGTGACTTAAATCCAACATGGCGGATATCCAAGATAACTACTTAACGTGTTTACTAAAAGCGTGTTTTTTAGTTTTTTAAACTAATTGATGATTATTTTTAAAATATATGTTTTTTTGTTTCTGCAACTGACAAAATGAAGCCATTGAAATGAAGTATCAAATTATAAAATATCACTTTCATATGTTTTGTAATTGCTGAGAAAAATCGAAATCCCTGCGACCAAAGTTTTCCATGCGTCGCCGTATTGTATGTCTGTCATAGGACCTACATTATAATGTTCGAGCCCTCAAGTGCTCATGAGGGTAGGAAACTCCGTGATAAAGTAATAATATTTGACTACATATCTAAAAATTAAAAACCAAAAACTTTTAAGAAAAACATTTTATTTGAAAAGAATTTTAATTATTTCATATTCATTCAGCAAACCCTTACATATGATACCTTATAGAATTCCTTTTTGAATTCGGTTTTTACTTTTTTTATATATATACATACTCGTATAATATGCAATGAGTGTTTATCCTTCAACACATTTCCAGAAGTCCGTTCGGGTGCACTGCAACTAATTTCCGAACGTACTTCGTACGTATTAGGACATAACTACTTCGTACGTTCGGAAATTAGTTGCAGTGCACCCGAACGGACTTCTGGAAATGTGTTGAAGGATAAAACAATTTACCAAAAAAATTAAATTGAATAGGTATTTTTTTATTTAGAATGTATTATAAATTTTCATCATTTTCACAGTAGACGAAGTATCTTCAGAACCGTCGCCTACATTAATCATTAAAGACTGAACACGATTGGCGCGACCCCGTTCGGATGTAACGTAACCGGCAGCGGCGAGCGGCGTTTATCAAAGGAGCAGCTAATTCAGCGAACGAACTTTAGTCTCAGGATGGTTTCCACGTAATATTGCGTCAAGGAATCTTGGTAAGCCCACGTCCATCTTCGGCATCATCGTCACTTACCATCAGGTGAAGATCGCGGAAAGCCGATGGATGCGGGCAGCGCAGGACCGGTCGTCGTGGAAATCCTTGGGGGAGGCCTTTGTCCAGCAGTGGACGATTTTCGGCTGATATGATGATGATGTGATTGTATGTTACAAAGATATTAAGTTAAAATTATGTCCTAATACCTGATCTGTCATTTGACGTACAAATTAAAAATAATTATAATATAATAATGAAATCAGATCAATAAAGTGAACAAAATTAAAATTACACTAAATAAATTTCACAAAATAAAAACTAAATTGTCACAATATTTTTTATTTTTTTTATTCACAATTGGTAAACCCTTGACAACATCTCACCTCATCTCATAATAAATAACTAAAAACAACGTGTCATTCAACATAATGAAAAGAAGTTATGTTGTATTTTCTTTATAATAAGCAAAAAATGTCCTATACCATAAAGTATATGACTATGTAGGTATAAGGCTTATACCTACATAGTCAAGTACATAAAATTTAACCTTTAAACTTCATCTAAAAAACAAAAACCTATAAGCCTAGCTTTTGTTCTGACTGACAACCTATCAAAAATTCGGCCAAGTCAGTTAACATTTAAGAGTTGAAAATCGTTAACGCCGTTTGTATGAAAAGTCGCAGCTTCACAATCCTCTTAAATTTTGATACGAATAAATTTCAGAATTCTAATTACGTAAACTATCTATTCGTTAGCCTAGTAAAATCAGAGATGGCGTTAGGGGTATGTGGGGAAATAGCCTACCGCCAACCAATGAGCTAAACGCTGGATCTGAAACAGTAGACACGACGTACAGTCAGCCGCACTGCAAATACAAATACAAATACAAATATTTATTGATAAACTTGATGGTTTACACGTCATAATGTTAATTTAATTCAAATATTTAATATTAATTAAATTATTACATTACATTTATAATTGGACATTCTAATTTTTTATATTATTACAAGTGCAGGTAATACACGTATGTACTTAGTATGTTTATTATTCCTAAGTATGCTCATGGGGAGGGTCAGTGAACTCGTCTACTGTGTAGAACGCGTGTGATATTAGAAATTTTTTGAATTTTTTTAAAAACGAGTTGTAGCTGGGTGAATCCCGGATTTCGGGAGCTATTTTATTATATATTTTAGGGCCTATGAAGTCCAGACACCTATGGGACTTAGCCAAACGCCGCAATGGCAGCAGGAGCTCGTGGCGGTTTCTGGTGTTAAAACTATGTTGACCACCATGTGTGGAGAATTGTTGAAGGTTTTTCCTGACGTATTTTGCTACTTCCAGTATGTAAAGAGATGGATGTATAGTGTTAGGATTTTGTGTTTTATAAACAGCTCACGAGCGGGCTGGTCACGTCTTGCGGTGTCAATTATTCTGACTGCGCGTTTCTGCAATCTGAAAGCTCTCTCTCTCTCAGCTGCCTTACCCCACAGTACGAGACCGTAAGTTAAGATGGAGTGAAAATAGCCATAATAGGCTTTTTTAACACTGTTTGGGTTAAGGCATGGGCGGAGTCTTCCAAGGGAGTAGCATGCAGATGCAAGTCTTGCGCAGAGCGCGTCCACGTGCGGTGACCACGTGAGTCCGCTGTCCACCACAAAGCCCAAGTACTTTACTTGGAATACCTGCGGGACTACTTCACCATTACAACTGACATTGAGATCTTGCCGTTTGGATCCATTGAGACTGAACTGTATGATGTTAGTTTTTTCTACGTTAAGGCACATTCCATTGACTGAAAACCACGCAGCGATTTCATTCATTACTTTATTTAATCGGGACCTTAGATCCAAGTCATTTACTCCAGTCACAATTACACACCCGTCATCCGCGAACATGACATATTCAGCGTCTCTGGATGCGGTGGTGAAGTCATTCATTAGAATGAGAAACAAATTATTTCCCATTATTGATCCCTGGGGGACGGCATTATTGCCTAGTGACTGGAGTTTGGACTTCACGTTATTCACTGACGTTAGTTGTGTTCGTTCACTAAGAAATGAAGCTATTGTTTTGTGGAAGCATCCTCTTATTCCATAGGTATTTAGCTTGGCCAAAAGAAGTGGATGGTTAACTAGTTCAAAGGCGCGGGACAGGTCACAGAAAATGGCTGCCACTTTTTTCTTAAGCTCAAGATGTTTCATAACAGTTGTAATAACTTGTGTGGCTGCATCCACTGTGGAGCGCCCCGGCTGGTACGCGTATTGATGATCGTTAAGTAATTTATTAGAGTTAAAATAAGACATTAACCTGTCGCTCATCAATCTTTCGAACACCTTTGACAGTATCGGTATGAGAGAGATTGGTCTAAAGTTCTTCAAGACATGCATGTCGCCTTTTCCCTTGTATATTGGTTGAACTTTGACACGTTTAAGTGCGTCCGGATAGACTCCCTCCTCCACACATTTATTAAATAAGTCACAAAAGATTTCGACTAGAAATAATGGAAGATAGTCGAACATGTGTGTAGACATGTCATTAACGTCCTTAGATTCTTTGCGCTTAATTTTGCTTACTACTATTAAAAATTCTAGGCAAGTAAATTTATCAAAAGAAAAATAATTATTACGCGCCGGATGATCTTTAAGGAAAGAATGCAGTAACGCCGTTGCCTCCGACACGCTCAGACTGGGATTGACTATATTATTCGAACTTATATAGAACCGGTTCAGCGACTCAGCTGTGGCTAGCGTTCGCTTCTCCAAGTTGTCACCAGCTGATTTACTTATCAGTATATCGAGAGCGCTGCTTTTGTTCTCATGTTTGCACGTTTCGGACGCAATCACGCGCCACACACTTCGGCAAACATTGTCACTGTTTAAAATGGTGTTATTTATAAACTCGCTACGCGCTCGACGAAGTTCGGTTGAGTAGTTATTTTCTAGTTGGGTTAACAAATCGATACCGCAAAACTGATCGCCGACTGACTGCGACAGGCTTCTTTTAACATTCTTAATTGACCTACGTAATCTAGTAGCAAGTTCACTGATCCATGTTTTGGTTTGATTTTTTATACTGCACTTTTTTATAGGGAAATGAATGTCAAAAAAAATGTTTTAAAATGTTAAGAATGGATTCTAAAATTTTGTATGCGGGTTCTTGCCTAGTTAATACACTTTTCCAATTATATAACAATAGATTTTGATTAAAATTGGTTTTGCTAATTTCTGAGAATATGCGTTTTTTTATAATTTTATTACATTGAATTGGCTTACGAATTGCAATATTTACAGAGACACACATATGATCGGATACTATAAAGTCGTATCCGAATACTTTTAAAATATCATTTTTGATTATGTTTGTGTATACGTGGTCGATACATGTTTTAGTAGTTTTACATATTCTAGTAGGAAATTGCACAATTGATCTAAAGCCTGATGTTTTGAGTACATCAAATAAATGTTTTTTGTCTTTACTATTTCCTAGTAGGTTTATGTTGATATCTCCTAAAATTAAAACTTTGTTATTTTGTATTACGTTGAGGTTAGTAAGATCATTTAATTTAGAAATAAAAATGGGTACGTTACTGGGCTCTCCTCGTTGCGGGGGTGGCCTGTAAACACACACAATTATCACATCGTAATCCACGAGTTCCGTAGCACACACCTCACAATTCATTTCCAGGGATAGGGCGCAGATGTCAGTCCTCTCAATTGTCAGAATATTAGATCTGGTGAAAATACACACGCCGCCTCCTTCCCGAGTACGTCTGCAGTATTTGGAAGTCAGTTTGTAGTTTAAGATATTAGTTGATATTATTTCATGCACTTTCAGCCAATGTTCAGATATGCAAATGACGTCAATATCCTGTTGGAGTTGAAGTTCATGTTCTAGCTTGAAAGTTTTGTTTTTTAACCTGTTAATGTTTTGATGCACTATGCGCAGTTTGGTTGCGGAGTGCGTGGGGGGTTCAGTCTGTCCGGTTTGATCCAGAGCTCTCTTTCGCAACGGAGGCTTGGGTTCTTTTCGCATACAAAAAGGGCTGCCATGGAGATATGCTGGTGTTCACAGGCCAGGCGGATGGGTTTAGGAACTGGTCATACACTGATGCCGGAATACCTATTTTAAATGAACTGTAGGTATCGTGCCTTGATGGGATTTGTTCGGCGGTATAGTTGTTTCCATTGTGTTTATTGTTTAGGTATTTTATTATGTCGTCTTGGGTAGTGTTCTTTTTGAAGTGGCAGCCATGTAGGAACCGAGTAATTTCCACACCTTCGAGGGTTGTGTCCATAGCTGATCCCTTGATAGTACATTGGCTATTTATTTTGCGTCGTGATCTCTTTGTCTTTTGTATCTGGAAACTCCCATCGTCAAAATTCGAGATGTTTTTCTGCCATTCGGATAGTTCTTCGTCATTTTCTTTAGAAACCGTTTGTGATTTTGGAGTCAATGTGGGTGTGTCAACCGTTTGGATATCATCAGTTTGAATGTGCGCTTTTAGCGCTTTATTTGTATTTACCCGCTGTGATTTAACGGTTACCGTAGCTGCAATCTTCTCTTTCGCGTGTATCGCTACAGCCCGCTTAGGGCGTGCGTTGACAGTCGCTGGTTGGAGCGAGGCAGCTGACGCGTACGTTGGAGTTGATGTGCTTGCAGCCGTCGCTGGAATTTTTGCAGCGCCGTAATTCTGATTTATCTTATTTAAATCAGCTTCACGGTTGGTTTTTGCGTTCAACGATGATTTTATATTTTTTATATCTTCTTGTACACTGTTAATTTTAACGCACAGTTGATCTAGTTTTTTGATTATAGGACCTAGGGCACTGTTCACGGCTTTTGCTATTTGGTCGCTGGTGATTTGCGACATTTTAAAATATTATTTTAAACGATATACGATTAGCACCGACCCGCACACCGATGCGAACTGCTTCGTAACTGCTATCGTAGAGGTTGAAACTCCGGTTTTTTTGACGTTTGAAGCGACTTGCGTGGACCATGGTAGCGTTAATCACGCAGGTTAACTGACCTGGAGCACGTTCATTAACATGGATGGATTTGACTGTTTTAGTAGCATTTTTCTCGACCGTCCTCGAGTGTTATAAATTTAACGTGTGTATCGCCCTTGTACAGGGTAGGTTCAAACCTACAAGGTAGGTTTCAAGCCCACCTATGTGATCTGATATCATAATGCGTATCTGTTAATTTGTGTTCCTGTCTGTGGCATCGTAGCGGATAAACCAATTTCTGTTAAGTTTATTTTGTTTGAATGGTGATTTGATCGAGAGTGTTCTTAGAGCGTCGGTGGCGTAATGGCTAGGGCCGCCGCCTCCTGTCCGGGAGGCCATGGTTCGAATCCTGCCACGTACCAATGTGATTTCGAATTAAGATTTCATATGTACGTTTATCTGTCGCTCATACGGTGAACGAAAACATCGCGAGGAAACCTGCACACGCCTGCGAAGAAACTCGCAGGTTGTGTGTGAAGTCGACCAACCCACACTGGGCCCGCGTGGTCGACTAAGGCCCGATCACCCTAATTCAGGGTAGGCTCGAGCCCCTCTGTGTTGATGAATATGAGCTGATATGACGTTCCTAGCTATGATTCAATTTTTTAAAGATAATCGTCTCTTTTCTAGTTGATGAAGGGATGCGGGCCGCTTCCACAAGTCTGATCAATTCGAAATTTTGAATCCTGTCACTTCAATGATGTTTCAAGAACATGGTAAGCTTGACCTGTTTCTCCAGGAAAACTAACTCCTCACTGACTTTTTTTTTATTCACAATACGGTATTTTCCTACTAGTCATTTGAGCAATTTTTTATCAACTGTCAAAAATGAAAGTTTGTTCCGCAATTTAACGAACTCTTTTGCTGTTTTTAGTAAATATAAAATAAAGAATTGTTTAATATTTCGAATGAGCAAGTATTTTTGCTATTCTACAAGAAATGCTAATATTTGAACAGTGTTTTTAATTTATTTTGTATACGGTAAAATAGCCTTATTGGTAAGCCCTTGGCATCATTTCACCTGATGGTAAGTGACGATGATGCCGAAGATGGAAGCGATCTTACCAGCTTCCCCAACGCAATGGAGAACTGGCTATCTTATCTTCAAGCTGGAACACATCAATGTTGTTAACACTGATGTTTGGCGGCAAGACTTAGATAAGATGGCGGTAGCTAGCCAGGTGGGCTTAGAAAATGCCCTACCACCTACCAGACCAACTCTTACAAAGTTGACCCCGCCAGGAGTCGAACCCGTGACCTCCTGGTTTGACCTCATGATAATGATCATCATATCAGCCGACGGACGTACACTGTGGACATATAGGCCTGCCCTAAGGATTTCCATGACGACCTGCCCTACGCTGCCCGCATCCAGCGGCTTCCCGTGGCCTTCACCAGGTCATCGGTCCACCGAGTGGGACGTTTAATGAAAAGAAAATGCCCTACAACCAACCAAACCGAGTCTTACAAGTTGACCCCACCGGAAATCGAACCCACGACCTCCTGGTGTGAAGCGAATGGACTAACCATTACACCACGGAGGCGGTTAACTTACAGCATAGGTATTGTTTTTGGGCTTATTGGAATGGTCACAATGAATAGGTTATAGGTAGATGGTAATCATCAGGGTCTGATGATTGAGCAGGATAGAGAAAGTGGGGTTCACCACTAGCCCTACATCCTCCACCAACCCTGACTCGGCCCCCGTGTGGGGAGTATGGCGTAACCTTCCCCAGTTTGGGGATAGACGCAAGCCCCAGCAGTGGGGACGTTTCTGGGTTGTTGAAGATAAGAAGGACTTAATTTGTAAGTAGTTTTAACCCCCGACGCAAAAAGAAGCGTGTTATGAGTTTAACGTGTTATTCGAAATTTGGTATCCCGTTACTTTAATGGTATTGCAAAAACAAGGTAAGCTTGACCTGATGCTGCAGCATCACCTGAAATCTGCAGGAAACCCAACTCCCCACCAGCTTATAGCAGAGAATGCGTGTTTCTATTGCCTCTATAACCACAAATGATAAAATTAAGAAAAAATGAAAAATTAAGACAAAAACGTGTTTTTTTGGGTATTTTTTAGAAATGTTTTTGAATTCGTTCTATCGTAAAAACGGTAATACATACAAGCGTGAAACTTGATGTAATTACAGCATTAATTTTATTATTATTATTATAACAGCTCATATACGTCCCCACCGAGGGGCTCGAGCCTACCCTGAATCAGGGCGATTAGGCCTTAGTCGACCACGCGGGCCCAGTGCGGGTTGGTCGACTTCACACACAACCTTCGAGTTTCTTCGCAGGCGTGTGCAGCTTTCCTCATGATGTTTTTCCTTCACCGTTAAAGCAATCGGTAAGTATATGTATGTAAGTTTTTGAAAAACTCATTGGTACATTGGCCGTCCAGATTTAAACCCGGTACCTCTGGTTAGATGGACCGAGTCGTTACCGGTTGAGCCACCGACGCTTTTTTAACCGTTAATACGGAAGTAAAACACCAAATAATAAAAGAGTACGTCGCGCTAAGGAGTCCGAACTGAATTTTTAAAAAAACCCATATATTTCTGTCGCTCGCGTTAATGTCCTTTGTTGGTAATTTTAATTAGGTATTGTATAGTTGTATCAAAGTCATAGTTGTGTCAAAGTATATATATTAGTACTAACATACAGTATGGACACTCCCTGCCGCTCTCTGGGTTGCGACCTCACCCTCTCGTCACCCAGATTGATACAGATTGGTTATAGTTTGGTTGTCGAACGTATAGGATTTCGCCGTGATTTTAATTTCTCCGTCATTTGTTTTTAGAAATGTCATTTCACGACCGTCGCATGCAGTGTCCGGGGTGTGGTTGTGTGGAGGTACGGAACTCACTCGCTCTTGATCTTTTTTTTTTCGTTTTTTGACTGCGCAAGCTTCCTCTCGCGATATACACAAGTAGCACCGCTGAACAGGAAGCTCAAACGTGTTCTCAGCTGGATTGTGAGTCGCTCGCCACCTGAGAGTTCCACCCGTACCTGAGTAGCGAGACAGGGTTCCCTGTCAAAACTCATTGAATTGAGCGTTCTTCCACTAGCCGGCAGGGCACCGGCACCGGCTGCCGGGGAAGCAAAAATGTTTGAAATATACAATACCAGACTATGCCAGTGGCTTCGCTCACGTGAACATAGTTTCTATGACTGTCTTTGAGGGTGCGCAGTGCGCGAGCTGCAAGCGGCCATAATCTGTCTGCCTACCATATTTCATCTAGATCCGTTCAGTAGTTTTTGCATGAAATAGTTACAAGCATCCATACATACAAAGTGTCTTTTATCGGTCTGCGCTGCCGTTCTAAGGGTTCTTGCTATATACGGAGAGGTTTGGGGGAGGGAAACAGCACCATTTTATTAAAATATCTATTATTTAGACCGCGTATCCTCATAACGACGCAGGCGACGATGGCATGGCGGTGACTCTCACTGGTGCCGTCGCCGGCTCCGGGACAGCAAGCGGTGTATGTACGAGTGTTGTAGCCTTGTCTGTGTGTGTGTGTGTATCCGCGGGGAGGGTAGGAGGACGCGGAGGCTCCAACTTGCTTTGTGGCCAGCGTTGCTAAATCGTTTGGTAAAAGTGGACTTTGTGGACTGTCGATTTTAGGGAGAGTATATAAAGGTTTGGGGGAACGGGGACCTACCTTGTGAAGGCGAGGGGGGATTTCGAACTGCCCCATTTTTTTAAAGAAAAATACTAAATAGTTTTGAGGTTATGTGGGGCTTTCCTTACGAAGGGAAGCAATGTCGCTTACTTTATCTTCTTAACCATTTTTTTGCTAAAAAAAAACAAATAAACACGGCGACTTAACGAGACCTTAATACATATTGTAGAACTAAACTCAGTGTCAGTAATACCCAATGATTTTCGAAAAACCTAAAAAGTTTTAGGTACAAGCTTTTAATATTGCATTGTCTCGAGATATACATAATATGCATGCAAAATTTCAGCTTAATCGGAAAACGAGAAGTGGGTCAAATTTAACTTACAAGTTTTCACCTGAACAAACATACATACATACATACATACATACATCGCAAGTTAATTAAAAGACAAGTGTGTGTTCTTTGGAATTATACAATTTTAATACTGCACAAACATTCTTCTTACAAAATAAATCTCCAAAAATTACATATTGTAGAACTAAAGTCAGTGTCAGTAACACCCAAGCTAGTGTTAAAAACAGCCAATTGGGCCCCGGCAGGACCTCAGTTGCCACTATTGTTGAGCCACCGATCTTATCCTGTGTTTGTAGACGTCTCTAGACAGGTTAAACCCTTCGGCGGCTGCTTATCGTTCCATCACGGCTGATCCCGGCAATCCTATTGAAATCAGTTCGCACAATTACGCGGCAAATCCCGAGATTACGCCGCCGTGTATATAGAATATTGATATAGGGCGCGCAATACATGTGTTTCTAACATTGTGTGATCCCTGAGCTTCACCATGGAAAAAAACCGGCCAAGTGCGAGTTGTACTCGCGTGGAGAGGGTTGCGTACAATGCCGAAGTCAAATACAAAATATCACGTTTGAAATCCTTACAGTAAGATGCGAGTTATTTTTTTTAATTATTAAAAATTTTAGTGTGTTTGACTGCACCTCACCTGATGGTAAGTGCCGATGCAGCCGAGGATGTAACACGCAAGCTCAAAAAGTGCCAATTCACTCTCGTCATTAATATTCCTAAGTTTACGAATCGGGTAATACAGACGCCGGCAGGGAATTCAACTCCTGGCCCGTTCACATAATGAACGAAGAAGCAAAACGCTTTGTGCGTAAAGGTGGAACATCAACGACAAAGGGGTGGAATCACCCTCCGCATCTGGTCGTTCGATGATGAAATGAAGAGGGGGAATGAGGTCGTGAAGCTCCAGGACACACTTTCCGAAAAGAATCCTGTAGAACACCGATAGACTATTTTATATTATGACTAGAACTTTATTCCGTAGGTGAACGTATTACATTGAGTTTACCACTTTTTTTTAATTGATAGAATTTTTATAGGTTTTCCTGTAATCTACAAGCCATGAAGTATATTTTGTATTTTTTTTTAATTTTAGGCTCGGTAGTTTCGGAGAACAGGGGGGGGAATGGTAAATTTTCGTTTTCTTTCATAAATAAAATCAAAACTTTTAATTTTACAATTTAAACAAAAATATATTTAATACACTGATAACGAGCCCTTTCATTTGATATATGACAAAATAAGGTTTCCTAAACTTTTTTTTTTAATTTCCTAATTTCTCCCCCGAAATAAACCCTTCATCATCATCATATCAGCCGAAGGAAGTCCACTGCTGGACATAGGCCTCCCCCAAGGATCTCCACGACGACCGGTTTTATAAACCCTTAATTAAAAAAAAATGTGTACTTACTTTGCACACCTGTGTTTGGGTCATAGTATCACACTATCCTACTAAACTTGGACAGACGGACGGACAGACAGACTGACGCACGAGTGATCCTATAAGGATCCGTTTTGGTTTTTTTTGTACGGAACCTAAAAATCACCCCATCTGATCCATTCAATGGTACGTAGCTCCGGGGATCGGAACATGAAAGACATCGCACTAATCGCTCATAATTATAAGTAGTGTATGAGGTCAATAATTAAAAAACGGCCAAGTGCGAGTCGGACTCGCGAACGAAGGGTTCCGTACCATCATCTATAAAAATCACGTATCTTCTATGGGAGCCCCCCTTAAATATTAATTTTATTTCAATTTATTTTTAAAGTGAATAATACAACTCAATATTCTGTGAATATATCAAGCGTCAACCGGTTGCGTTTTCAATATCGAGCAAAAAGAGCAAAAAGAAATCACGTTTGTTTTATGGGAGCGCCCTTAACTACTTGTTTTTTTTTAATTTAATTATTTATTTTAAAAAAAAAATATATGTAAAAATGAATCCCTATTTCCCTTGGTCACGGCATCACGCGTGAACGGCTGGACCGATTTCGCTAGTTCTTTTTGGTGCCCCCTTACATGTTAATTTATTCTCTTTTTTAGTATTTGTTGTTATAGCGGCAACAGAAATATATCATCTGTGTAAATTTCTGTGTAAATTTCAACTGTCTACCTATCACAATTCATAAAATACAGCCTGGTGACAGACGGGCGGACAGACAGACGGACAGCGAAGACTCAGTAATAGGATCCCGTTTTTACCCTTTGGGCACGGAACCCTAAAAAAAATTTTTTTTTTCTATAAAATTTAGCATTGAACTTTATAAACTGAATCGGCAATTTAAAAACCTAACCACTCCGGGAGTGCTGACAGAAGTGAAAACATTTTACAGTTTTATAAGTTTTGACCCTCCAAGCTTTCCTAGCGAACAACTATGTTGACAAAGTTTTAACCCTGCGAGTGTAACGGTTAGATGTCGGTTACGGTGTCGCGAGTTCAATGGTTTTTCCCATCTCAAAAAATGCCCAACGCTTTTTATTTACTCAAGTTTTCACTGCAAAAAAGGAGACTAGAAATGCTAAAAATTAATTGTTCAACTTTTTTAAAATCTGAACTGAGCCAGAAAAATAACCCTACTATTCGTAAACGGTTGAAAATCGCAATACCTACAATCTTCTCAATATGCTACGACGCTACGAGCTACTACGGCAATTATCTACGCCGTAGCATTTAAGAGTCAGCGAAGCTCAAGTAATTGCACTGTTAGACTTAAGAGCCATTGTTTGGGGGGAATCCTATAAGGAGAACTTAATAAGAGATTCAACATTCAAAAGTCATAAAATAGTATTTACATATCATCATATCAGCCGAAGGACGTCCACAGCTGGACATAGGCCTCCCTCAAGGATTTCCACGACGACCGGTTCTGCTCTACCCACATCCAACGGCTTCCCACGACCTTCACCAGGTCATCGGTCCACCGAGTAGGATGCCTTCCTACGCTACGTTTTACGGTGCGCGGTGGCATAATGTTATTTGTGAAAAAAATAAAAAAAACAATCATTAGTTAATAACATCAAAATACAATTATCATTGACAAAAAACAAATTATATCATTATATATAATATGAAAACAATATAACATTCATAAAAATATTGAATAAAAATCATTGAATGTCATTAATGCCTTTGACAAGAGTAGGCCAGTTCACACGGGCAGCACCCGGTTACGAGTATAACGCGAGAGTCAGCCATCGCTCCCCTCGATCATATTAGAGGGAAAGGAACGACCCGGCTTTAATAGAACCAAGGGAACCGACTAGCTCACAGAATCTCTAAACTCAAGAGGCCGTAGGCGGGGCACATGGCTCATAGAACAGATTATGGCCATTCGGGCAGTAAAGTTCTTAAATGGCGACCGCACACTGGAAGACCTATATAGGCAGGCTCCCACTCAGTGGATTAATAACCTGGCGCAGGACTTGTCATTGTGAAAATCCTTGGGGATCCTTTGTCCAGCAGTGAACGTCTTTGGGTTTGAATTCAATACATTTATTCAAAAATTCAAAATAGGTGCAAAATACACTTTTTCTGATAGTCATAAAACAATAATAACAATGTCATTTGTTAATAATCAAGAAATAAACAATAAGAAGTTATTAACGTCAAAATTCAATCATTGATATAAACCAGATTATGTCATTAGAACATGAAAACTATATGACACGGGAAGTTATAAATAAAATCATTGAATGACATCAATGCCTTTAACAGGAGTAGGCCAGTTCACACGGACAGCACCCGGTCACGAGTATAACGCGAGAGTCAGCCACCGCTCCCGTCAACCATATTAGAGGGAAAGGAACGAAGGCTGATATGATGATGATGATAGGGTTTTTGTAATTTTGTACGTCAACTATATATTGCTCCTTTTGTGAAGCGGTTGTACCCAAATCAAAGTATATATTAGTACTAACATACAGTATGAACACTCCCTGCCGCTCTCTTGTAGATTCCGACCTCACCCCCTCGTCACCCAGATTGATACAGATTGGTTATAGTTTGCTTCTCGAACGTATGGGATTTCGCCGTGATTTTGTTTGCTCCGTCATTTGTTTTTAGAAATGTCATTTCACGACCGTTGTATGCATTGTCCGGGGTGTGCCCAAATGCTGCTCGCATATTCGTTTTAATCTTGCAGGTTATCTGGTCTTTAGCATGGCCACTACCTGGATGTGCTTGACTATTAGTGGCATTTAGTTCGACCGTTTTTGTGTTTCGCTAGCTACGTTAAGCCGTTAGTGTGAATTCTTATAAAAGTTATTTTTTTGCCTAGAAGGAGGGTAAAACATATTTTAGGGTGTTTTTGGGAAAACATAATTATAGGTCTTCACCTAAGAAATTGCCGATTCAGTTTTTGGAGTTCAATGCCAATTTTTATTTAAAATAAAAAAGTTATTGTTTTTTATTATTAACCTTATGGTGACACTACTTATGGTCTTTTATTAGTAACTAGTGACATGTATTTCGTGTTCCAATCCCCTGAACTATGTCCCATTGAATGGAACAAAGGCGTTTTCTTAGTGGTCAGATGGGGCAATTTTTAGACTAGTCAGTGATTTTATAAATTTTGATGATTATGTTACACTTTGACATTTTTAATTTTTAATAAATATGTAATTGGTAACATGAATTAAATAATCTAATCTAGTTAATTTTCTTGAATTTTCCTGTACGTGACGAAATGTTATCCGGGGTATTCCCAAATATGACATTAGTAACGAAAAAACTGCTGCGATAACTCTAGAAATTTAAAATTAAAAATGTGTATTTTTTGCCTCAATAAAGGCGACTTGCTCACCGTGCTCTCAAAATATCTAAACAATAGGCATATGTTTCATCATATCAGCCGAAGGAAGTCCACTGCTGGACATAGGCCTCCCCCAAGGATCTCCATATAATAGGCATATGTTTACCACCATTTAATGTCTATAAAGCGTCGGTTGCTCAACCGGTAACGACTCGGTCCATCTAACCAGAGGTACCGGGTTCAAATCTGGACGGCCAATGTACCAATGAGTTTTTCAAAAACTTACGTACATACTTACCGATTGCTTTAACGGTGAAGGAAAACATCGTGAAGAAACCTGCACACGCCTGCGAAGAAACTCGAAGGTTGTGTGTGAAGTCGACCAACCCGCACTGGGCCCGCGTGGTCGACTAAGGCCTAATCGCCCTGATTCAGGGTAGGCTCGAGCCCCTCGGTGGGGACGTATATCAGCTGTTATAATAAATGTCTAAAAGTCTGTTTTGCTTTAATTACTATTGTTCTTAATATTAATTTTCACCTTTAACTTTTTTTATACAATCGTCAATTTCATAGGTAAAAACCTAATATTAGTTTTGGAATATAATTAAAATATTTAAATGACAAATACTATTATGATGAAAACATGACATTAAATGTTAACTATATACCTATTTTTTTTATATTTACCTAATTATATGAAATAGTGAATAGATTAATTTATATTTTCGGCATGAGATTATTATTATTATTTTTGTATGATTATTGTAGTAATTTTAGGATTTGAGTTTGATTTTTTTATTGTTTTTAAAATAACTCTGTAGATATTTTATGATGGTAGAGTATGGCAGGTATTGTAATTGTATATTTGCATGGCTAAAAAGGCTTTATAACATCATGTACTTGGCCTATTTATGCAAATAAAGAAATTTGAAATTTGAACTTGGCTCCCTTTCATATGTGTAAATGTTTTGTTGGGATCTGTCTTTACTTGACTAGTGAGCTCCTGACCTACGCTACGCTACGGCGCGGTGTTAAAGTGTACAAGGAGTCAGTGATATTGATACTTGAAACGAACTTACAGTTTTGAAACGAACTTGATATGTTGGGTCAACTCAACTTATTAGGTACCTACATCTAAATTATGTAAGGGTTTCTTTTGCAAAACTGATCTTAATTAATTTGCATTTATTTGTGTTAAATAAATGTTATTTTCCTCTAGATTATTCAATTTTATTTCTTTTACACGCCGCGGCTGTTCACTAACAGCACAGACTCCTTAGCGCTTTAGTTGAGCCTAATGTCTATCGGTGGAAGTATAACTATATTAGCATTGATCCGCGGCTTCGCTCACGTGAATATCGTTTTTGAGACTTTCTTTGAGGGTGTAGGGTGAGTAAAACTAAGTTTTGACGTCAAACGCCTTCAAAATCACATACGGGGTGCTAAGTTAGAAATCTGGACCGTAACGGAAGTGAAGAAAGATTGTAACGAAAGTGACGACAGAACTTGTTGCCTCCATAAGAACGAAGTAACAAACCGCAAGGCCGCAGGCCGATCTCCGCTTAGGGCGAAGCCCGGAACGCTCTCTGCGAGACCGGAGACAAAATAATAATAATAATAATAAAGTTAGTGACGTCAAAACTAGTTGTTTCACGTTAAACCAAAGGCAGTGTTCCCTGACACCCGATTTTTTTAAATTTCAAACAAAAGACATCAACCAGAGTGTCAGAAGAATGTTTTTTGAAAAATAAATATTCAGTTCGGGATCTTGAGCGTGTTTTATTATTTATTTACTAGCTGTCCCGGTGAACTACGTACCGCCTTACATTACATTACACTGCCCTACCCTACCCTACCCTACACTACACTACACTACCCTACCCTATGCTACACTACACTACCCTACCCTACACTACCCTAACCTACACTACCCTACCCTACATACACTACACTACACTACCCTACCCTACACTACCCTACACTACACTACCCTACACTACACTACACTACCCTACCCTACCCTACCCTACACTACACTACTCTACCATACACTACACTACACTACCCTACACTGCACTACCCTACCCTACCCTACACTACCCTACCCTAAAATAAAATAGATGTTGCCGATTCTCAGACCTACTCAATATGCTCACAAAATTTCATGAGAATCGGTCAAGCCGTTTCGGAGGAGTACGGGAACGAACATTGTGACACGAGAATTTTATATATAAGATTTACACTTATAGTACACGAAAACAATTTCGTAATGTTAATACGTAGAATAGTAATTATTTGTTATTTTATTTTAGGATTAATTCTACAATCACACCAAGTTTAACGCTTGTTTGTCTCACCATTTTTACGATAGAGCAGAAACAAAAAACTTTGAAAGTTTAGTTTAGTTTTTAACTAAATCTGTTTTGATAGCACATATACTGTGAAAATTTCTGCCGGCCATCTAACAGTTCAAAGGGCCTTTGAAAGTAAGGACAGATGGACGGACAGCGCACCTAATAGGGGACCATAATAATATGACAAATCCACTTTTTCATTAATAATATTATTAAGGGTTAGGATAGCAAGTATTAAAACTATCCAAGCACTGTTGAAATCGATCGTACCCGCTTTTCACTCAGGACCTGCATGTAACATGCTTCCGTCTATTTACTGATATTCCTACACAAAATATTGACTTAGCGGTTTTGTGGTCAATGCTCCCACCTTATTAATCGAGGGTCGGAGGTTCGATTCCCGCTTAGGACAAATTAATTACGAGCGAACTTCTACTGATGCAGCTTGATATCCTCAATGGGCATGGGTCTCTTCCCAAACAAGTCATTCCTTTCCCTCTAATATGGTTGAGGGGAGCGGTGGCCAACTCTCGCGGTGTACTCGTGACCGTGTGCTGTCCGTGTGAACTGGCCTACTCTTGTCAAAGGCATTTCTCGTGTCCTATTGTTTTCATGACCTAATGACATTGTTTTGTATATATTTTTTAATTTCAGAACTAATGATTATGTTAGTTTTTATATTATTACAAACTGTGACTTTATGCGATGTTATTTATGACTATTTTATGACCATCAAAAATTGTGTAATATGCGCCTATTTTTAATAAACCTTCTGAAACTTGAAACTCCGGAAGGTTAAGCCATCTCCACACATGGGAGCGGAGTCGGGATTAAAGTTCTTTTCTTCAGTAGTTTTAAAGAGTGTGTACAGCAGCGACGCCGCCTGTAAACAACTGGGACGCCACTTGTAAACAACTGCGACGCCGCCTGTAAACACCCGGGACGCTGCCTATAAACAACTGGAACGCCGTCTGTAAACATCTCGGACGCCGCTTTTAAACAACTGAACCACTGCCTATAAACAACTGAGACACCGCCTGTAAACACCTGGGACGCCGCTTGTAAACAACTGGGACGCCGCGTTTAAACACCAGGGAAGCCGCTTGTAAAGAACTGGTACGCTACCTATAAACAACTGAGACGCTGCCTGTAAACACCTGGGACGCCAAGGTCTCACTGTCATGGCTAGGTATGACTTTTCTTAGTTTTCAACCGACTTACAAAAAGGTGGAGGTTCTCAATTGAACTATATGCGATATCATCGCAGATTGTTAACCGATTTACATGATTCTTTTTTTTATTCGATACGGTTTACTGCCAGGATGGCCCAATATAAAATTTATCAAAATCGGTGAATTATTTTTCAGTAAGTAACAAAAACCAAAAATAATAATATAAGTATTTTGATGTACAGTAAAGATTTATTTGAATTTGAAGTCGGTTTTTTTTCGTGTTAATTCTGCGCCAGAGGAGACATCAGTGCTTTGTCGATACCCGAGAACTAAGATGGAAAGTCTCGTTGGCTATGTCGCCCCACCCACCGGGGCGCAGCACGCGGCACGTTTGAAGAACAGTTTTACTCACCCAGTCAAGCCTTGCATTGTATTAAAACCCTCTAGAGTGTTACCAGTACCCGCATTAAAACTTTTTACATCCATCTGTGGCTTAATCCGTATGTCATTCTGTCTGTTAATCCGTCCGTCTTTAGCCAGCTAATAAACAACTCTCAAACTCCCAAAGTTCTAACCGTGTCGCCACGAAATGCTAAAAGGTTGCAAGTTTAGTGTGAATATCGGATTTTTGTGAAACTTCTAAATTCCCACTGAGCGGATAGCGGAAACTACGATCACTTTGGTTGTAAATAACTCACTACTCTGATTAAGTACGTCTTAGATAAGTAATTTGTGGAGTATAGATTCTACAATAAAATTCCAGAAATTGTATCTAATTTGCCAGATAATAAATTCCAAGACTCAAATCAAGCAATGCCTGTTCTCTAGAGAATATTATAAAATAACAGATTATGTACATGACAAGGGTATATGGACATGTGTTGATCCTCCACCAAATAACATAACCTAATAAGACATACATAAATAAGACATTATTTTTATGTAATATACATTAAGATTTTTTTATTATTTACAAGTGTGTGTAAAAACCTATTTAAAATAAATGATTTGGAATTTGAATACCTACTTTTTGTTTCAAAATGCGTTAGGCTGCGTGCTATAAACAAATAGGTAAAAAGAGGAAATTTTATACAATCAAGTGCATATTATATTCTTATGAAGAATTTTGACGAACGCGACAGTGTTATAATGAGTTTTGACGAATACGACAGACAGTGTTATAATGAGTTTTCACGAGTACGACAGACAGTTTTATAATGAGTTTTGACGAATACGACAGACAGTGTTATAATGAGTTTTGACGAGTACGACAGACAGTGTTTTAATGAGTTTTGACGAGTACGACAGTGTAATGATGAGTTTTGCTTCACATAAAAATATAAAGATGCCATCTTTGGACACTCTATTCATTATTATTACTGGGAGGAGACTGACTCTCCAGACATAGCGACTTACAGTGTAAATACAAAGTTATACATAAAAAAGAAAAAGACTACTAAAATGAAAAATGTAAGCTAAGAAAAATAAAAATAATAATAAGTATAACAAAATAAGTACATACCTATTAAGGTTATTATGTTAATTTTTAGGGTTCCGTACCCAAAGGGTAAAAACGGAACCCTATTATTAAGACTTCGCTGTCCGTCCGTCTGTCACCAGGCTGTATTTCATGAACCGTGATAGCTAGACAGTTGAAATTTTTACAAATGATGTATTTCTAATGCCGCTATAACAACAAATACTAAAACTTGAAAAAGGGAAAAAATAAGGGGGGTATACACACTAAAAAAAACCTGTTTTTTTTAAAACATGAAGAAACTAGGGCCATCTAGTATGATGGTACAAACCCTACGTGTGCGGTTCTGACTCACACTTGGCCGGTTTTTTAAGTTATTATGTACCATAACATTGATATTTTTAACAAATTACTTACTTACTCTCCGTGAAAAACGCAGCCAATATCAAACGTCTAGACAATTACCAAAATGTCAGAATTCAAACTAATACTGCAAAACACGCATTAACCTACCGACCATCTTTTAAAACTCTTCATGAGCTATACTGCCAATACCAACTTCTGGATTTTCTCAATTTGTAAGTATTCTAACTTGCACAGGAGCACACTCATTAATATGCCATGTCCGCACAAAACTGTACGCTCGCTGTGTTAGATGGCCGCCATTTTAAATAAGTACCGCTAGTCCCATTTAGTACTAGTTAGCACATACCGCTAGTCCCATTTAGTACTAGTTAGCACATACCGCTGACAGATGTCCTGAGAGAGAGTATTTTAAAATGTAAGTACTATACAACTGGGACGGAGCATTTGATACGACACGACACCTTTTTTTAAACATTTGGTGCCTAGCTAAAAAATTCTGAATGTCTTCATGCTGAAACACAGCAACGCTTGGCGCCAACACTTATAACAGATGGCGCTAGCTAGCCAGGCGAGCTTAGAAAATACTGTACCACCAACCAAACTGAATCTTATAAAGTTAGGCTCCGCCGGGAATCGAACACACGACCTCCAGGTGTGAAGCGAGTGGAGTGACGCCACGACAGCGCTTAAAACATTTACGTTTAACAAAAAAGTAATTGTGTGGTTTTATGAAACCACCACGGTAAAAGTGAAACTTTACAGATTAGAGGACGAAACTATCATGGCTGCTCTCGCTACGCTACAGAGGACGAAACGATCATACCATCAGACGAAAGCGACCGTCACGCGACATGCAACACACAGACGAAAAAAATTCAGACGATGTAATAAAATTTTCATCATTGCAGCTCATATACGTCCCCACCGAGGGGTTCGAGCCTACCCTGAATCAGGGCGATTAGGCCTTAGTCGACCACGCGAGCCCAGTGCGGGTTGGTCGACTTCACACACAACCTTCGAGTTTCTTCGCAGGCGTGTGCAGGTTTCCTCACGATGTTTTCCTTCACCGTTAAAGCAATCGGTAAGTATATGTACTTAAGTTTTTGAAAAACTCATTGGTACATTGGCCGTCCAGATTTGAACCCGGTACCTCTGGTTAGATGGACCGAGTCGTTACCGGTTGAGCCACCGACGCTTTTAATTTTAATTTTCACTTTAAATATAAGTTGAAGAAAAACCTAATAATAATTTACGAAAAACCTGAAAGTTTTTTGGGTCAAGCTTTTATATAAAAGAGTTTTTATGTTCAAAAACCCAAATGCTCAAATGAATATAAAAAATACACGGTTCCAATTTCAAAAAAGGTGTGCACAGTATTGTATTTTAAAAGCTTTTATTTAACTTGCAGTGTTTGTATGTGTTTTAGTTCAAATCTTGCAATCGATTTTAGAGCGACTTCCACGGGTCCGATTAAGCTGAAATTGGGAATGAAGCCGCATTTCCGGTGACAATAGATCCTTTTGTTATTTTGAAGTTGGTGATTTAAAAAATTAATGTTTAAAATGATTTATAAAGTAACCCTAATGGGTCTGAAATTTTTGTTACGTTGAATATTAGATTTTTTGTTTTATACATATAGTATAATAAAGTAAAAAAAAATATTAAAAATATATAATATGCTAATTTACAACTATAAGTCTGGGATTTTTGTTATGTTTAATAGTCGATTTTTTTGTTCTATACATATAGTAATATTAAAGATGAAAAAAGGAAAAAAAATAAAAAAAAAATTATATATTATGCAAATTTGGGCCCATGACTCTAATATTTTTTTTAGTTTTAATAGTTGAATTCTTTTCTAAATTGTTTTCTTTTTCATTTTGATTTTCCATCGGTCGTGTTGATTGGACCTCAAGTACAAATTTCTCGAAGTCCATTGATGGCATCCTTGTGTTCCAATCAAGGCGACTATGCTCCAAAGAAGGCAACTGATACAAAACTATTGTTTTCAATTTATTTCCAAAACGGTTAGCCTGAACAGTCAATGTGTAAGACATAGTTAATAAAGTTTATGAAAAACAATATTCATGATCTGTATTCATTTTATCTTCTATAATCAAATGAGACACAATATTCTAAAGTCAAGTGGTCCAATCATAGCAACCTTACCCTATAGGTGGAAGCGCGCCCTGCGTTTGGTATATGTGGCATTTAAAAATCGTCAAAGGGATTTTAATATTTGCGTCCCTACATTGCTATTACAACATGCGGGTCTTGTAATTGGCTTAGCCCACTGACGTTGATTGTAGAAGGACAGTGTGCGTTGTACACACAGGTACGGACTGAGGGTAGCACGACTTGCGATAGTATCGCACACCGGACACACCACACCACACACACACACACACACATATGCATTTTTTACTTTTTAGTTTCTTATCTATAATTATAAGACTATTGGTCCCCGTCAAAATCGATTTCGATTTTTTTACCATCATAATATCTTCTTACGTTGTTCGTCTCTTGCTGCCACTCACTCTTTAGTAACTCGAAAGTAAAAATCGTTCAAAATGTATGAATTTTGTATATATTTTTTATTATTATTATTATTTGCATTTTGCCTTGTTATATTTTATTTATCGTACTATGACGAAGTCATCCTTTTTTGTTTATATTCTATCCGTTTTGGATTTTCTCCCTTTTAATTTCTTTTTATTATTATTATTCTAATGTTTTTAAAAGCTTTTATTTAACTTGCAATGTTTGCATGTGTGTATTTTTGTTTAGTTTAAATCTTACGATCGATTTTAGAGCGACTTTCAGGGGTTAGATTAAGCTGAAATTTAGAATGAAGCCGTATTCCTGGTGAGAATAGATTCTTTTGGTATTTTGAAGTTGATCTGATGATGAACTTTGGATGTGGAATCAAGGTTCCAGGGTATTTTATTTTTGAACAGAATCACATCCAAACAACTACGAGCTGTGCTCACCGCTTTATGAATTTGGAACCGTATGTTTTTTTATATTCATTTGAGCATTTGGATTTTGAGCACCTCTTTTTTTTTAATAAAAGCTTGTACCTTAAGCTTTAAGGGTTTTTGAAAAATTATTACTTTCGAGCGACGAATGGGCGAAGAGGGTTTGTGATGGCAAAATGAGATTTTAATGGCGATGGATTGTCTTACACTAATAGAATCTAAAAAAACATAAAAATAACAATTATGTGTCTGAGTGTGTGTGTGTCTGTACGTCTGTCCGATTCTCTAGTTCCCAAACTAATAGGTGGATTTGGGTGAAGGTTACGGCAATATTATTTTTGTATCTCCAGGCCTTTTTTTTATTTCCCCTATCTTTTTTTTTTAGGGTTGCCACCATAGAAAAAAATAATTTTTTTTTTCAAAAACGGCTCTTACGATTTTGATGAAACTCAGTATTACTATAACTGTATTGTATATGGCCTACAGTACGCGGTAGATCGGTGTCCCGAGAAAAATCGAAATAAGGTACCTCCCATATAAATACAGTTTTTTTGTTACTTTTTTGTTTGAAATGAATAGGTTTGATTGTTTTACTTCTGTGAGGAGTTGTGGTAGTACAGAACCTTTGATTCTCGAGTCCGACTCGCACTTAACCGGTTTTAATAAAGTTTCATTAGAATCGGCCCACCCTTTTCAAAAAGTTGTAATTTTAAGTTTGTATGAGAAGCGATTTTGGGAATATGCTCTTAATCCCAAGAAACGCCACGTATCTACTCCAGAACTTGATACCCGACTGCCCCAGAAGAAGGATTATGTTTTTCGAGTGTATGTACATACATACACACTTAAGTATGTATGTAGATTTCTATGTTCCCTGCTACAGCCTGATCGGCTTGAAGGATTTTAACGTATGAGGTATCGTTAGATTCGTCTTGATCCCGTGAGTGACATAGGATAAATTTTTATCCGACTGACCACAAAGATAGGTTAAGTTTTTACGCAGTTGGGTTTTTAATGAACTCGTAAAGTTATTTTGCCCAGGTATCGGACTGCATCAAAAATAAAATCTGAAATATGATTACCTAAATTGCTCTCCTCTTGAGGTTTCAAAAAACCTTACTTGTTTTGTTTTTCCATCACGTCTTCAATTTTTAATTGATCAAATTCACAAAATAATTTCATCAATGACGCTTAAAATCTATGACCTCACTTGTGGGTATTTTAAACATTTTTGGAACATAATTTCGTTTTTGACAGATCTTAAAAAGTAACTCAAATGACTAGCAGTCCGATCCCCTATTATCTGTTCTGTGACAGAGCAAACGTTGCTACGTGTTAATAGCGCTGTTTCCCGTTCCGGATAGTCGCGCGCAAATTAAACGATTACCATACCAGAGGACAATAATGAATTGGTTTCCGAACGTTTGTTTTCTCTCCACACCACAGAGATGAAATTATTTTTATTTCAGGTACTTACCTACATCGATATTTCACTTAGGTTACGTTTTTCGAGAGTATATATTTCTTTGGCACGCTCTTTAACCTATACCGTTAGTATTAATATATTACTGTGACTATACTATACGGCTTGATGGATTTTGGAGTGCGAGGCGTCGTTAGATTCGTCTTGATCCCGTGAGTGGCATAGGATACATTTAACCCGACTGGCCATAAAAGAGAGGTTATTTATTATGTAGTCTGTGTTTTTATTTTTAATTGATTCGTTTATTAAAGGTAGAAAATATATTTATTCTTTTAAATGGTTGTTTATTGGCTTTGCTCGACAATGTTCAGAATTACCTGCCTTTTTTTGTAAGTCGAGTTTAACGTGGAACGACTTTTATTTGGCTATTCTATATGAAGGCGGGGGGGTGAAGCTCTTATGAGGGAAGAATAGTACGTGCTCGTCCATACAAAAAGAGAAAACGTTTTTCCACTTCTAAATATTTTACAATCACCATAATTTTTTAGTATGTTATTGACACAATGAATTACTAGGTTTATAGCTTTTCCTTTTTTCAAAATTTGCTATAGATTCAGACTTATAGGCAGCTCAAGTAACGTAATTTTTGTGATTAAAACTGTGTCGAATTAAGTCGTTTTTTGAACAAAATCAATGTATTTTTTTTAAAAAGCGAAACCTATAAACCTAGAATATATTGTGCTGAAACGATCCACATCAAAATCAAAGAGATTTGTTGAGATTTAGTTAGTGAAAACCGTTTTCTCCCGAAATGGGAATTTCGTCCAGAAAAGTACCTATTGTCAGTTGCGAGCTGCAACGCTCTCTATCGCACGATTGGGGGTCGGGGGGAAAGCAAAGCACACGTACAATAGAGATGTCGATGGTGAAGTCGATAGTAGAGATGGGATCCCACCCACGTTATCGATATATATCTGTTTAAAAAATTTTGGGAGTGGGAAAAGTTAACATTAGTAAGTTTTCAAGAAAAAGATTGACCAGTGATTATTGTTTTATTTCTTCTTAACTCAAAATGGATTACAATGCTTTTTTTATAAACGATTGTGTGTTTGTACTTCGCTGTTCCAAGACGTTACAGCAGCTAAACATGTTCGTGAATGTAGCCGAATTTTCCATCGTCGCATTTGGACGAATAAGACGAATACGCGAACACGAATAGCGATGTGATGTGCTAGCATTAGAGTTCGTTGTTTTGCTTCAGAGCCCTTATCTTTTTGCTTTGCACTAGGTTGAGTGCCTTCCGTACTCGCCTCCCCTGCCCGGTGAAGTTGTAAAGGCCCCCACGGCCAACAACAAGCTTGTCATTTCGAAAAAAAATAAAAAATTTCAGAGCCCCAATAAAACCAAAACCGTAATGTGGCTAATCCACCTACTCATTTCAACGGTCCACGAATAAGAATTTTAAAAAAAATACGGTACCTATACTTAACGTGACCATAGTCCCTTTTTCAGGCTGTTCGTCCCGCTGTCCCCAGCTAGGTAAAAAACGTCCCACTTTCGCAAACAGACCAAACGATAAATTAATTGAAGTATCTACCTATTATTTTTTCACTCGCAAACAACTGCTTAGATATTAGAAGTCATGTTACTTACTAAGGCCATAAGTAGCTCAACTTATGTGAACTAAAAAAAAACGACCAAGTGCGAGTTGAACTCGCGTAGAGAGGGTTCCGTACAATTACAAAGACATTTAGGGTGATTTTTAAATAATTAAAAATATCACATTTGAAATCGTCACATTAAGATGCACTAGCGCTATCTAGTGGTGTTTTAGTGAACTATTTTCCGTAAATTTACGTAATAAATTGAGTTTACCACTTTATTTACAATTGATAGAATTCTTATAGGTTTTCCTGTAATCTACAAGCAATAAACTATATTTTGTAGTTTTGGAGTAATCACCTAATGGGGGGAATGGTCAATTTTCGTCTTTTTCCAAGCGATTTCCAAAAAGGAAGAGGTTCTCAATTCGACTGTATGTTTTTTATTTTTTTTATAAGTGTTACCTCGGAACTTTTATTGGGTGAACCGATTTTGATGATTTTTTTTCTTCGAAAGCTAGTGCTTCCCATGTGGTCCCATATAAATTTTATTAAAATCGGTGTAGTACTTTATTAGAAAATTAACAAAAACCAAAAATAATAATGCAAAATTGTTCGAAGTTGTTCATTTGATATATGACACAGCAAGGTCTGCAAAACTTTTTTTTTTAATTTCCTAATTGGTCCCCCGAAAATACCCTTAATTTTTAAAAATATTTATTGACTGCACATCTGTGTTTGGGTGATAGGATTACACCATCCTACCTGATTTCACTTGATATGGTCCAGTAGATTCGGACAGTGATCTGTGATGACTGTGACAGACGGACAGACAGACAGGCGCACGAGTGATCCTATAAGGGTTCCGTTTTTTTTGTACGGAACCCATAAAACCTACTTATTATTTAGATGGTCACGTTAGGTATACTCGTATAATTATTATAGTATCACAGTAGTTTCGTTCACAATAACCAGCATAATATTTTATCACGCTTTTATTATAAGGTAAGGTGCAGCCAAACGCACTCAAAATTTTACTAAAAAAAATGCTTCACCTGTATGTTTGTATGTAACCGACTCCTTTGGACTCGATTTTGACCCACTTTAAACGGACACATTTAATTCAAACTTTGTAGACTTATCAAGAATCAGCGACAATATAATAATTTCATAAGTTTGAACTAAAAAATAAATAGAGTTTAAAAAAACTAAAAAAACACGCTTTTAAAGTACATCAGACTGAAAAGTAAAAAATAATTCTTAATATAAGTTGAAAATAATAATTAACAAAAAATACTAGTCTTATTTGGGAAAAAGTGTGGGTTGCTCGATAGACAAAAAATATGGCACAGAGCGCCCCACGCTTTTTCACAGTAATCTAGTATTATTTTAGTATTTCTAGTTATATTTTTCGTTAATTATTATTTTCAACTTATATTAAGAATTATTTTTTTACTTTTTAGTCTGATGTACTTTTAAAGCGTGTTTTTTTAGTTTTTTTAAACTTTATTTATTTTAGATACATTGCAAATACCTAAGTAACCTTACAATACAAAATTTCAGTCATTTAGGGCGCATATCGTCAACAAGCCGATTTATCAAAAATCAATTTAGTTTATACTCCTTGCTAATTACTATTATCTACATAACAAAATACTCACTTGAAATTATCACTATTACCTACTGCTATTAACTTCAATTTCTCTGTATCGGAGTTTCGGGGACGCCACAACAATCACTATCCGTAGGTACGTAAGAAAACATTCCGCCTTTCGTCGCAACTTCTCTCCAACTGGCAGCGTCCGTCGATGTGTGCGTGAGGCTCTTTGGATGTGCTGTGCGCGATGCCCGGGGGCATGAGCGCACGAGCGATAGCAAATGTTTTCCCAAATACCTATTTCGTTAGGATCGCGAAGCTATTCTTCCCTCTTAAATCGATCTTTACATTTTAGTGGTCTTTTGAACTTGCTACCATTCATCAATTATAGCGAACAAAGAATTAAATCAGGTACCTACCATAATTAAAAGATGCTCATCACTGACTGACTAGGTTACTGTAACGCACGCATCTTTTTTTAACGGGTCTCATTTGTTTTTCAGCTGGCGCCTCTCATTCACACTCATACAGATATAGTAGAGAAGCCTTGTCTAGTTGGAGAGCATTTGGTTTTATTGACAGAGATTCGGGTTCGTATCAGTGGGCATAATATGATTGAGCATTCTGTGCCTTACAACTTCTAGTTTTTAAAGAACAAAGAAGACAACAAAGGCACGACACGCCAAGTACGTCCCTGTGCGATGTCAGTCATCTTAAAAAATGAAAAGGGTGCGCGCCCCGTTTTAGCGCCCTTCTTTATGAAGGGTACGGTACATACAATCGGGGAGAGAAGTCAGTGCTAAAATATAGTTATTTGTATTATTATTTTTAAATAGGGATAAAGACTTATTAGATATTATGAGTGTATCAGATTTTAATTATTTAGTATGTAATAAACAACGTAACGCTTATACGTATATAAAATAATATATCATTCATTCATGTCAGCTCATATACGTCCTCACCGAGGGGCTCGAGTTTACTCTGAATTAGGGCGATCGGGCCCTTAGTCGACCACGCGGGCCCAGTGCGGGTTGGTCGACATCACACACAACCAGCGAGTTACTTCGCAGGCGAGTGCAGGTTTCCTTACGATGTTTTCCTTCACCGTAAGAGCGTCGGATAAACGTACATATGAAATCTAAATTCGAAATCACATTGGTACGTGGCAGGTTCGAACCACGACCTCCCGGACAGGAGGCGGCGGCCTTAGCCATTACGCCACCGACGCTCTTTTTCCAATAATATATAAGTCTTTAATTTACCCACCTATATACGGTGCTACAATTGGTATGGGACCCGTTAACTGGGACTTCCACTCATCATACTGAACAACTTTCCCAAAGGAACCCACAGAGGTTTCAAAAAAAAATTCGATGCTCCATACAAAATTGACCAAACAGTTAACTATTGTGACGAAGTCATACTTTTTAGTTTCTTTTCGATCTGTTTTGATATTTTCTTCTTTTTTTTTTTAAACATTTGACTTTTTCACTTCTGTCTTTGTTTTATTCCGTTATACCAAGGGTACCCAAAGGTCACCACAAAGGTACCAAATTCTGAAAGCCGTAATTTGCTTAGTACCGATTTCCGTCACTAGAGTACTAGCCACTAGAGACTTCAGACATGTATTATTCATCTTTCCTCAACTTTGTTTTCTAGTTATTTTTTATGTTCATATATTTATTCTACAATGTTTTCTAGTTATTTCTTAATGACATAGATTTATCCTATAATGTTTTCTAGTTATTTTTTATGGTCATATATTTATTCTATAATGATTTCTTGTTATTTTTTAAGGTCATAGATTTATTCTATAATGTTTTCTAGTTATTTTTTAATGTCATAGATTTATTTTGTAATGTATTTTAGTTATTTGTTAAGGTCATAGATTTATTATATAATGTTATCTAGTTATTTTTAAAGGTCATAGATTTATTCTTTATTGTTTTCTAGTTATTTTTAAAGGTCATAGATTTATTCTATCATGTTTTCTAGTTACTTAAAAAATTTGTATTGAAAAAAATTTACTCCTTTCCTACAACCCTGATCTCCTTGCCCTCTACGACCTTCTCATTTTTCACACCATGCCAGCAACGTCGACAGGGCTACATTGTTCTTACCCGACTACGAAAAAAAGGAAAGTTATGTTTATGGCAGTCTTTAGCGAATCCGCTATTTGACGACTAGTAATTTGAGTTACTTTTTATCAACTGTCAAAAACGACATTAAGTTCTGAAATTGTTAATCTGCTGCAGCGTATGTACACCTACCTATGTGGTCTATGGTACTAAAGCCTTTTAATTTTTTTATTTAACCATAATTAACGCAGATACGCCTACCAGCTGTTGTAACACCGAAAATTTTATTTTATTAATAATTATTATTTATTTTTTTCTAAGCTAGTAGAACGATTACAAAGCACATGCAATTACATAAAAAATTTGATTGTGATTGTGATTTCCCTAGTAAGTGGGTAAATAAGCCCTTGGCTTCATCTCACTTGATGGTTACTGACGATAATGCCGAAGATGGAAGCGGGCTTACCAAGATTCCCCAACGCAATGGGGATCTGGGATCTTATTCGGAAACCGGCTTGTTTGGAAGACTGGAAGTCGTCAAACCTGCGTGCGAGACGATTCGTAATACGTAAACTTACGTAGGTACGACCTGGTGAAGATCGCAGGAAGCCGCTGGACGTGGGCAGCGCAGGACCAGTCGTCGTGGCAATGCTTGGGGAAAGCCTTTGTTCAGCAGTAAACATTTTTCGGCTGATATGATGAAGATGATTAGCTTGTGACGTCACACAGAGGAGTGTTTGTATTAAAAAACAGGACAAAATTATTTGTTGCTTGTAAGTAAAAAAAAGTAAGTGTGTGGTTTTATGTAACCACGGTAAAAGTGAAACTTTACAGAGGACGAAACGATCATGGCTGCTCTCGCTACGGTACAGAGGACGAAATGATCATACCGTCAGACAAAAGCGACCGTCACGCGACATGCAACACACAGACGAAAAAAAATTGAGACGGTGTAATAAGTTTCACTTTAAAAAGAAGAATAATGGAGGAAAAATGAGGAACAACTTTTAATGCGATATGGTAGGTAAGATTCTGTACTTTATAAAAGCTTTTAATGAACTTGCAATGAATGTATGTATGTTTTTTCGGGTGAAATCTTGCAAGTTAATTTTGACCCACTTCCCGGTTTCCGATAGAGCTGAAATTTTGCATGCATATGTATATCGCGAGACAATGCAATATTAAAAGCTTGTTTGTACCTAAAATTTTTCAGCCTTTTCGAAAATTATTATATCTTATATATAAAATTCTCGTGTCACAATGTTCGTTCCCGTACTCCTCCGAAACGGCTTGACCGATTCTCATGAAATTTTGTGAGCATATTGAGTAGGTCTGAGAATCGGCCAACATCTATTTTATTTTAGGGTAGGGTAGTTTAGGGTAGGGTAGGGTAGTGTAGTGTAGGGTAGTGTAGTGTAGTGTATGTAGGGTAGGGTAGGGTAGTGTAGTGTAGGGTAGTGTAGGGTAGGGTAGGGTAGTGTAGTGTAGGGTAGGGTAGGGTAGGGTAGTGTAGTGTAGTGTATGTAGGGTAGGGTAGTGTAGGTTAGGGTAGTGTAGGGTAGGGTAGTGTAGTGTAGGGTAGGGTAGTGTAGTGTAGGGTAGGGTAGGGTAGGGTAGTGTAGTGTAGTGTAGGGTAGGGTAGGGTTGGGTAGGGCAGTGTAATGTAATGTAAGGCGGTACGTAGTTCGCCGGAACAGCAAGTATATATATATATATATATATAAAACATTTATTGGCCGACAAAATGTGACAAGGAACTAAAAATGTCTTTGAGTAAAGTTATTAATAAACGTATCATTAACATGTCCGAAAAAAATCATTCATGTTCTTGTCAATTCAATTTAAAAGTGATAGATTACAATTTTTAAAATACAAAACATTCCTTTTACTCTATGATTAAATAAAATTATTTTAACAGGAAACTAGAAATATTAACAAAAAACTTAAAACACCAACTAAATATTTCAAAGCGCCGAGAAGAAAGACGTGCGGTTTACCCAATGGCTGTATTCCGACTGATCGTGCGACGGAGGGGGGCGCGACACGTGTTATTTACGTCTACTGGGAGACTCACTAGTTACTTGGGATTTTAAAATGTAACGTCATCATCATCATCATTATATCAGCCGAAGGAAGTCCACTGCTGGACATAGGCCTCCCCCAAGGATCTCCACGACGACCGGTTCACCAGGTCATCGGTCCACCGAGTGGGAGGCCTGTCTACACTACGCTTTCCGGTGCGTGGTCGCCACTCGAGAACTTTACTGTCCCAACGGCCATCTGTTGACGAGCAATGTGCCCCGCCCAGTGCCACTTAAGTTTAGCAATGTTGCTAAAATGTACCGTACATTTAAGTAACTATAGACACTACCCAACAATTTATAAAATTGACTTTTGTCTGGTTTTTTAATACAAATACTCCTCTGTGCGTCATTGTCTTTGACGAACAATTTAGTGATTTGAAAATGAAATGGATTAAAATATCAAATGAATAAGTTTTTGTGCATTTGTAAGAGAAATGCTGTTTAATGAATAATGATTTACAATTTACTTTAGACTAGCTTTTGCCCACGGCTTCGCCGGCGTAGACATCTTTTTGACTGTCTTTTTTGAGCGGCTCACGCGTGGACATGAATTTTCTCCAAATTCCTTTGGGAACTATGTCTGGGTATGATAATTAGTAAATCATGTCATTTCCCACCCCCTCATCCATCTCTGTGCAGAAAACCACAACAATCATTGTTCCGTTGCGATGTTAAAGAAATTAACCAAAAAAAGATAATTTTCCAGTTCCCTCAGGAAGTGCATCGGACTATGCTATTTTGACGAGATAAAAAGTAGCCTATATCCTTCCCAGTGACACCGGCTACCTGCATGACAAATTTCATCAAGATTGGTCAAGGTGTTGAAGCGTGAAAAGGTAACAAACAAACACATTTTCACATCTATAATATAATAAAACTGTAACGGGGCCGTGTCTGTACATGAAATATTTTTGGGAAATAATAACTGTGGTGGACATAACTAACGATGCAGAGGTCAAAACAACAACTTTTGGAATTTTTGTCTGTCTGTCTGTATGTACGCGCATCACGCAAAAACTTCCAGGCCGATTTTGATGAAATTTTGTATGGTGGTTCCTTATAGCCCGGGTTAACTTAAAGGATACTTTTTATCCCGGAAAATTTAAGAGAATGGCTCACCACGCAAATGTCGCTTGACCTATTACAATTAAATTTAACACCTTGATACCCTATGGCGAACTAAAACTGGGACATTGTTTATCCCAAAAAAATAAGGGTTCCTGCAGGAATGCAAAAAAATGCTATCTTTAGAATGGCTCAATGTAACAATATGACACCTTTACATTGGGATGGGGTGTTTTGACCATCATTGCTTATTTGGTATTCTTTATCCCGGAAAACTAAATGTGTGGGAAATTAGATCTATCGATACTTACAATAATAACAATAGAGTATACTTTTTTCCCTATATTAGCGACACATACCACACATTATAATCATAGCAGCAGAATGTCAATAGATGGCACTGCAGGGATAATAAAATGCGCGTAAGTTGTATTAAAACATTAAAATATTATTTCATACATTTGAGTGGATTTCTTTTATGTATTTTTCAGCATCGCTACTTTACACAACTCTTACTCTGGAATTATGGCACGTAGCGATGTGTTTCATAGACGAACAGATAGGGATTTTTTTACAGATTCCAATCGTGTAAAAAAATTAAAAAAACATAAGTCGAGTTTCGCATGTTTTAACAGGAGGCACTGATATGGGAACTCTTCTGACGGCGACTATTTGCGTGTGGCAGTTGCTCTCCGACTGCAATATCAATATTTGTGAACCTCATCAATGTATTTGCGGGTCCACGGTGGAGGCAATTGGCCATCACGCACTGATTTGCGGTCGTTGTTTGTGAAGATTCCCACGTCACCAATTCCGCAATGACCTCACTTGGAGGGCACTGGTCTCGGCCAGATGGAATATTCCATCTTTGATACAGCCGCCGGGCTTTTTAGTGAATCTGATGGAAAAAGGCCAGAGGGTTTAAACAGGTGCCATGGCAGAGAGTAACATGACTGTTTTGGGACTCCACTTTTTCTGCCTCACTCCTCACCCGTACGGTACTGCTGCTCAATTTGCGGTGAGAAAGAAGCATAATAAGTACTCTGTCTTGGAGGCAAATTACTGCCTTGTGCCGCTGGTCTGTGAGACATCCGGCTGCTGAAGCTTCGAGAAAGGAGATGTGACGCCCGCTCCGGTTCCTACCTGCTGCTAAGGTTGTCTATTGCCATCCAGCGCGGCAACGAGAGGTGCATCATGGGCTCCTTTGAAGCTGATAAGAATTGAGGATTTGACCCGTATTAATATGTTTAGGATATTTTATTACTACATTGATATAATGATTCGAATTAGTTTTTTGATAATATAGGTATATGTGTTCTTTCATCATATCAGTTTATATATTTCCACACCGAGGGGCTCGACCTGCCCTGAATTAGGGCGATCAGGCCTTAGACGATCACGCGGGCACATTGCGGGTTGATTGACTTCACACATAAGCTTCAAGTTTCTTCACAGGCGTGCGTAGGTTTCCTCACGATGTTTTCTCTCACCGTAAGAGCGTCGGATAAACGTACATACGAGTATGAAATCGATATTCGTATAGATATTGGTAGGTGGCAGGATTCTAACCACGGCCGTCCAGACAGGAGGTAGTGGCCCTAACCGTTACGCCACTGACCCTGTATATGTTATTTAAGATTTAGAAATCCTTACCTTATATTATAAATGTGAAAATCACACTACAACACCTCTATCAATCTTGATGAAATTTGGCATGCAGGTAGCCTGTATCACTGGGAATGAAATAGTTTACTTTCTATCGCTGGAAGTTATCATAGCCCGACGCAGTTTCTGAGGAAACTAAAACAATACTCTTTGTTCGTTTTATTTAAAATCGCAACGAAAAAAAGGATTGGTGTGATTTTTAGCTCAGAGATGGGGTGGAAAATGACATAATTTACTAATAAGTATATCCTGACATAGTTCCCGAGGGGTCTGGAGACAACTGTTTTCTACGCTCGCGCACGTCGGCGGCGTCGCAACGGAGCAACGGATTAAAGTGATTTTTGTATAGAATTTGTTGAGGGGGTGGGAAGTGACAAAGACTGCTAATCCGAATAGCCCGATACAGTTCCTGAGATACCTGGAGGAAACTCATGTCCACGCTTGCGAGCTGATTGCGGCTCGCGCACCACTCACCCTCAAAAAGAGTCATATTAGCTATGTCCACGCGGGCGAAGCCGCGGGCAAAAGCTAGTTTATAATATTATTATAGTATAAGTAAGAATTAGTAAGGATACTGTCAAATATTGATTATGGGTACACACCGGACACTTCATACAACGGGCGAGAAAAGACATTTCAAAAATCAAATGACGGAACAAACAAAATTACGGCGAAATCCTATACGTTCGAGAACCAAACGGTAACCAATCTGCATCAATCTGGGTGACGAGGGGTTGAGATCTCAATCTAGAGAGCGGCAAGGAGTGTCCATACTGTATGTTAGTACTAATATATATACTTTGCTATGGGTCGCAAAGTTGTTCAGTAGGACGAGTAAAAGCTCATACGAACAAGAAAAACCGGCCAACCGCTCACCGAGGCTTCCGTACGTACCGCGACACCACTACAACCGCTCACCGAGGCCTCCGTACGTACCACGACACCACTACAACCGCTCACCGAGGCCTCCGTACGTACCACGACACCACTACAACCGCTCACCGAGGCCTCCGTACGTACCACGACACCACTACAACCGCTCACCGAGGGCTCCGTACGTACCACGACACCACTACACACAAATTAAATGTTAACTACCTATTATGTATAATTACAAACAAAAGACTCAACACGAGCTACAGAATAATGATTATTTTTAAACTATTGCATAGCTTTTATCGCGGGCTTTGAGCGCGGCGACCGAATGAAGAAATTCCGTAACGAAAATAAAACCTAACACCCCACGCTCGGCCGAGTTCTAAAAAACTTACAGTGCCATCTATTAGCGATTTGCGGTACTAAAAGGACTTAGTCAATTTTACCGGTGTAACATTCTTAGTGTTAATTTATTACATTAACATCCCGCGCCCCAAGGACTATATGGCACTGGTAAATTATAATAATAATTATAATTGCTTAAGTTGATAAAAAAATGTTACCTATATGCAATAGCTTTACCGCAGCAGTCCCCGAGTGCCACACGTCTTTTTTACATTCAATTCGGACTCCTTAGCGCGAGTACGACTCACACTTGGCCTGTTTTTCTTATTTGTTGTTTTGCTTCAGGATCAGTAAGTACTACTTACGTAAAATAACACCAAGTTTTATGCTTGTATGTATTGCCGTTTTACGATAGAGCAAAAAACAAGAAAGTATTAAAAAACACATTTCTGGTATCCCTTATTTTTCACGTTTGTAATTTTTTGGCAAATTCGCCGGCTACCTGTCACGGTTCCAAAGATAAAGCCTTTTAAAGTTTGAACTGACAGATAGCGTAGACTTAGTAACGGGGTCCCTTTACCGGGTATGGAACCCCCAAAACTGTTATTGTGTACCAGATGGGAAGTATTTTCCCGTCCATTTACCGCGGGTTCCCAGCCAACCGATAGCACACCCTGGACCTTCATACAACGGGCCATGAATGACATTTCAAAAAACGAATGACGGAACAAACAAAATGGCGGCGAAATCCTATACGTTCGACAACCAAACGGTAACCAATCTGAATCAATCTGGGTGACGAGGGAGTGAGGTCGCAATCTGGAGAGCGGCAGGGCGTGTCCATAGTGTATGTTAGTACTAATATATATACTTTGCCGATAGTGTGTAAAAATCGTTCCCACTATAAGTCTGTGTCCCCACTGAAGGGGCACAGGTCATTTCCTATCACGGTAAGAGAAAAAAGTCGAATAAAGCCACAGTATACACTTTTAGGCAAATATAAAATATAAGCTCGCACTCACTTAACTTGCGAGATTGAAAACCTGAGCCTGTCCATTTTCTTTACCCACCATAAATTTAACTGGCTTTTGCCCGCGGTTACGCCCGCGCAAATCCCGTTTTCCCAAAATCCTTTCTTAGCCGATGCCTACGCCATAATTGCTATTTGTATGCCAAATTTCAGCCCGATCTGTCCAGTGGTTTGACCTGTGCATTGATAGATCATTCAGTCAGTCAGTCATTGTTTCCTTTTATATACTACAGATAGTTCTTAAGCTTTTAAAATAAGTAGTTTTAATGTTTTCTTGCTTGTGAGGGCTCTGAATAAATGCATATCTTATTAGAGTTCCGCTATCTGTCCGTCTGTCCGTCCGTCAGCGGGCAGTATTTCATGAAACGTAACAGGTAGACATTTGAAATTATTACAGAATGTGTATTTCTGTTGTCGCTATAACAACAAATACTAAAAATTAGAATCCCTACTAATATTATAAATGTGAAAGTAACTCTGTCTGTCTGTTACGCTTTCCCGCAAAAACTACTGAACGGATTTGGCTGAAATTTGGTAGGTAGACAGATTAGGACCTGGGTTAAGACATAGGCTACTTTTTACCACGCTCGCGAGCCGCTTGCGGCTCGCGCACTGCGCACCCTCGAAAGGTCATAGAAATGTGGTCCACGCGGGTGAAGCCGCGGGAATCAGCTAGTAAGTTATAAAATTATGTAGGTCTCCTTACAAAATACGTGTTTTTTATAGGTCTTTAGAAGTATTTTAGATTTAGCTGTTTCAGTAAAACGGTAAGTAATACATACAAGCGTGAAACTCGGTGTGATTATAGTATCTAGTAAAATAAAAATTAATAAAAATTTGCCATTGGTGAGTGGTACTCGCGCTAAGGAGTCCGAACTGAATGACAAAAAAGCATATTTTTGTCGCTCGCATTGATGTCTTGTTTGTAATGTGAATAGGTATCATTGTCATTATACTATGTAGTTGTGTGGCGAGGTGTACTGGTACGGAATCCTCGAAGTGCTAGTTCGACTCGCACTGGGCTGGTTTTTCTATCTTATCGACGACTTGTAGACCACACAAGCCGTGCCGAAGTCTCTACCGGCATCGCTTCGGCATTGTGTTCAGTCACTGAACAAATGAACTCATCATAAATTCACATCTATATACAGGATGTTACATAAAATAGAAAAAAAAATTAAGTTAGGGCTTCTACTAGTAAAACTGAACAACTTTTGTAATACTTTTGGATGATGTAACCTCCGCTTCACAAAAAAAAAACTCCTGTAGGTCGCGGAATCGTTTCCCCGGCGGAGTATAAGTTCATAAGACTTGGTGTGGTTGGTGGTAGTACAGAGTGGTAGGGTATTTTCTGAACACATCTGGCTAGCTACCAGTCTTATTTATATCTTGCCGCCAAACATCAATGTTTTCAATGTTTGCTGTATTCCGGTTTGAAGTTAAGATAGCCTTTTCTTATTGTGTTGGGGAATCTTGGTAAGCCCGTTACCATCTTTGACATAATTGTCACTTTACCATCATATGAGATGTTGCTAAAGGCTTATCAATTGTTGAAAAAAAATATATTAACACTAGCTGTCCCGGCGAACTTCGTACCGCCTTACATTACATTACACTACCCTGCCCTACCCTACACTACCCTACACTACACTACACTACACTACACTACACTACACTACCCTACTCTACACTACCCTACCCTACCCTACATACACTACACTACACTACCCTACCCTACACTACTCTACACTACCCTACACTACACTACCCTACCCTACCCTACACTACCCTACCCTACACTACCCTACCCTACCATATCCTATCTCTCAAGTTGGATCGAACTGCACATGGTGTGCGAATTTTATTATAATCGGTTAAGTGGTTTAGGAGTCCATTGAGGACAAACATTGTATATACCTCCATATGACAAAAAAGATTTGATTATTTTTTATTTATCAAATGCAAAAAGATTTTTATTTAAGACACAGGTTTGTATTTATAGAGATAGGTACAAAAAGATTTTATTCCATATTTGGCTGTATAGTTCCAACTACCATTGCTTAAAAAAAAAGTACAAAAAGATTTTATTCCATATTTGGCTGTATAGCTCCAACTACCATTGCTTTAAAAAAAAACAAAGAAGTAATAAAAGCGCGGTTAAGCGAAATTAAATAATAAATATGAATGAACAAAGTGCATTTATTATTAATGAAGAAAGTAATAAAAGCGCGGTTAAGCGAAAATAAATAATAAATATGAATGAACAAAGTGCATTTATTATTAATGAAGAAAGTCACGAAAAAATAGTGAAAGAAAATGAGTGAGTACTCTATATACATACATTTTATTATTATCACAAATGCAGTATTAATTTTGAATTGAAAATATAATACTGCTATAAAGGTGACCTAAATTTTTGATATTAAAATGAGCGATATTAAAAGTAGCCCTCTTTTATACACACAAACACACACACGCGTATAGTTTAAATTCTGTTAAAATGTAGCTTATATGACACGTTCGTAGATTTACCATAGCAGCGCCATCTATTGATTACTTACTCAACCCAATCGAAAGGTATTTGGAGTTAACAGATAATTGTGACTGTCAAATAATAACAGACAAATAATTAGCAATAATTTAAAATTGCTACTATAATTTGAGATTTAAACTATCCTATCTCTCAAGTTGGATCGAACTGCACATGGTGTGCGAATTTTATTATAATCGGTTAAGTGGTTTAGGAGTCCATTGGGGACAAACATTGTGACACGAGATTTATATATATAAGATTAAGATAAATACAAATGGACCAGCTTACTAGACATGACATGATGAACTACGAAGATGGAATCAAGATCCCAGGAACGACTATTGTTTCAATCAAATCATAGAAAATACTCTCAGCGTAATTTTTGGTAACTTATACATATTGATCACGCCGACAAAATTGTGAAATAAAATACTGAAAAAAAAATTGTTGGATTTGTAAAAAGTTCATAGTTTTTTCGTACAAAATGTTGTTATATACCAACTGCAAATATAATTTTGTTTTTTAAAATTTATACATATATTTATTTTTTGAAAAGACTACGGAACACTACTGGCACCTGGCCGGTTTTTGTTTTAATTTGTATTCAAGCATTTACATAACTAATTTCATAATTGGCACACTAAAGTTATTTTTAAACAAAATCTTATAAGTTTTCAGGTTTTTCGAGATTACCTTGTATAACTTACAACAATGTTCATATGTATGTAAGCAGTCCGCTTCAAAATTTGCAAGTTAAATTTGACCCACTTCCCGGGGTGTCGATTGAGCTGAAATTTAGTAAGATACCTACACGTTTAGTTTGGATGACAATGGTTAGCTAGGTGACGTCATTCTAAATCCAATATAATGGACTCCCAAAGATGGCGGACAAGTTATTTTTATGCACCCCCATGATATTGGTATCAAATGAAAGTTTTTCTCTGAAAATAATATGGATAATTAAAATTCATTTCAAGTGAAGTCTAATCTTTTAAGAAATCATCAAAGTGGTTGTTCTACAAAAGTTGTTCAGTTTCATGGGTAGACTCCTTCCCCTAAAAAAATGTGTTATATTTTTCCTGACACCCTGTATAGTTTCGACACCTAATAACAAATTCTCTGTTAGCCGCGATAGGTACTCTAACTACCTGCCAAGTTTGGTCGGGTATTCAACATTGTTTCAATCTATTGTAAGCCCGTTTACTTCTTGTTCATTAAACGTTAGGTGGGCTCGCAGGTGAATATCATATAGTTCGTGTTTTATACAGGCTGTAACAAAATTGGTGCAGGAGCCGTGAAAACTCGAACTGATTGACCAATTTTGTGCGTTTTTGTATGGAGCGTCAAATTTTTTTTACTACTATAAATATTAATAATAATGACTATGGGTTCCTTGCGGAAAGTTGTTAAGTGTGATGATTAAAATCCCCAGTAAACGGGTCCTACACCAATTTTGTTACATCATGTATATTATAGATTGATTATATTTAAAGTAACCGCCTCGGTGGTGTAGTGCTTAATTCACTCGCTTCACATCAGAAGGTCGCAGATTCGATTCACTGCGAGGTCTACATTTGTAAGACTGTTCGATTTTTATTTGTGGTTTTCACAGTTTGGTAACTTGGGGTCCAACTTAAAATCTGAGCCACGTTTTATCTAATTCCGGTAAATTAGAGATACCTAAGGTTTCACCTCTCCGTAGCTACTACGGAGGTAATTTAAAATGATTAATTTATTGTTGGTAGTCCACGCGGGCGAAGCTGCAGGCAAAACCTAGTTTATTAATAAAATCATAATGATACCCCTCAGTTTTCTTGATTTTCGCCACTAACAACGGCGCATCCCACAGCTCAAGACTGAACAATCTGTCAAGCTATATGGAGTTTACATCCACACCCCAAAAGATGTGACACTCTATGGAATACTATGTACAACTAAACTGAACCTTAACGCAAGCACCGAGAGTACAAACATCTACAACTCGCTATTAACATTTCTTCAGCACTGAGTATATATTCTAGTACCAACCATCAACGGTTAGTCCACGGCCGGACACCAGGCCTGCCGCCTCGCCTGGCGGAGATATCTCCCTTTGCTTTCGAAGAGTAGAAACACACCGTTACCCACAGACACGGGGCCCCATTGCAAGGGTTAATTAGTTGGCAGTTTGTACTTCTTTTCTCTCCATGCGGTTTTTCGCTTCCCCGCCTAGTTGAAGAGCGGAAAGCGGTTGAGGTTCTGCCGCACATACTTCGATACTTACTTCCAGTATCGATTCTAGAATACAGAAAAAAATGTAAAATTCCATTCGCAAAAAAAATTCTCGCTTCCTATTCTAACATAGAAAGTAGCTTGTATGTAAAGTCCAAAAATATTTCGAATGGATTTTGTACTCCCTGTATAATCGAGTCGATACTCCACCCAAGGGATACAAGTCCAGATTAGTGGATGTTGTGGGAATAATAGCGAACCCTACTGTCAGTTTTAAAACCGCTTATACAGAGTGTAACAAAATTGGTGTAGGTCCCGTTAACTGGGGCTTCTACTCGTCATACTGAACAACTTTCCCCAAGGCACCCATAGTCAATTCTCAAAAAAAATTGGACCCTCCAAACTAAAATGCACAAAATCGGTCTATCAGTTGATCGATTTGTATGAAGAGTAAAAAAAAAATTACGTTCTCAGCTAAGTCGTAGAACAAAAGTTGTTCAGTATGATGAGTAGAAGCCCCAGTTAACGGGACCTACACAAATTTTGCTACAACCTGTATAAGGTCTAACAAAATTAGCTGAAACTATTGTAACTGGTGCTTCTACCCATGAAACTAAACAACTTTCCCCATGAAACCCATAGTCGTCAATTCTCAAAAAAAATTGGACTCCCATACTAAGTTGGCTGAACAGCTGATCGAGTTAGTATGGGTGAGCCAATTTTTTTTTGCGATTTGACTACCCATAGTCATGGGGAAAATTGTTCAGTTTCATGGATAGAAGCACCAGTTAAAATAGTTTCAGCTAATTTTGTTACACCTTATAGATAAGGCCTCTGAAACGGCTTAATGACAGTCATCTAGTGATAGCAACCGGCCGCCGGCGCCTAAGCACAGATTGGCCAATGGTCACCATCCAAGGCACAGTATTACGATATGGCTTACAGTAGCGCAACGCCTTTGATGTCGCACGATGCCGCCACGGCGTAGGTACTAGCAGTACTAGCCTGTAGCCAGCCTGGCAAACTAGCGGAGTTTGGCAAGCTGTGCCCCGCCGCCCGATGCCCCGCGAGTACCCTTCCGTTGCTCTGCGTAAGTACATTCGTTGCACTACTGTAAGCCGCTATATACTGTGGCCAAGGTGACCCAGTGTGTCTTTGTCAGCATTTCAAAAAGTAGAGCATTCTAATATTTTATTTTTTGAAACATTATTTAACTTCAGGACCTTCATATACCTATACTTTTAATATGTATAATCCTACTAATATGTATAATAAACGCGAAAGTTTGTAAGAATGTATGGATGTATGTTTGTTATCTAAAAACTACTAAGCGGATCTGGCTGAAATTTGGTAGGTACACAGATTAGGACCTGGATTAACACATAGGTTACTTCTTCCACGCTCTGCGCACCCTCGAAAAGTCATAGAAACGTTGTCCACGCGGGTGAAGCCGCGGAAAACAGCTAGTCAAAATATAATGTTAATTATTTTAGCGATCCGATTCTTCAGCTTACCTACATGAGTTTTACGTTACGAAGTTACGCAAAAGTAGTTACGTTACTTTAATGTTACATTTGGCAAAATTCTGGGCCTCACCCGAAAACGACTATAACCCATCTTAGTAATGCCCGTGGTCAGTTAACCTGCGTGATTGATGCTACCACACAAAGTATATATAATATATATTAGTACTAACAGGCAGTATGGACACTCCCTGCCGCTCTCTAGATTGCGACCTCACCCCCTCGTTACCCAGGTTGGTTCAGATTGGTTACAGTTTGGTTCTCGAACGTATGGGATTTCGTCATGATTTTGTTTGCTTCGTCATTTATTTTCAGAAATGTCATTTCAAGTCCGGGGTAGGACCACACAGAGCCTGTCGCCTAAAAACGTGTTAACACTTTTCTACGCGACAGTACAGTCGCCAAATGAGCGTCACTCGGGATGGTGCTCTAATCTCGCCGTAACACGGTTACGCGCCCAGCGGGAGGCGCTGCGTCCTCTAAATTGAAACAACGCTGGTCGCCAAGTGATTTGTTAACGAAATGTTTTTAAAAGGGTGCGGTTATAAGCCGTAAAAAGTTTTAAAGTGAAACTTTTATTACATCGTCTCAAATTTTTTCGTCTGTGTGTTGCATGTCGCGTGACGGTCGCTTCCGTCTGACGGTATGATCGTTTCGTCCTCTGTAAAGTTTAACTTTTACCGTGGTTTCATAAAACCACACACTTACTTTTTTTTGTGGCGTAACAAGAAAATCGGCCAAGTGTGAGTCAGGTTCGCGCACTGAGGGTTCCGTGCCACCACATGAATAAAAACAATGAATCCTATTTATTTCAGTCAAGACATCAGGGAGAATGACAGAAAAATGATAATTTTATTCAGTTCAAGTTCGAGTACGACTTGCACTTGGCCCGTTTTTATTACTTGTAGTGTCGTGGAAAGCCTTGGGCACAGTCTATGGAGCGACGGCGAGACTCGCAGGAAGCCGCTGGATGAGGGTAGCGCAGGGCCGGTCGAAGTGGAAATCCTTGGGGGAGGCCTTTGTCTAGCAGTGGACGTCTTTCGGCTGATAAGATGATGTGTTACTTTAGGATTTGTACATAATAAACAGGACCATAGATCCCTCATGCCCCAACTGCGGAGAACTGGAGACCAGCCAGCATAACTTGGCTGAGTGTGTACTCTACAGCAGGCTAAGGTGGGAGACGTTTGGCGCCGATAGGATCAGGGAAGAGGAACTATGCGACGTGGAAATCTGTCACATGGCGGAGTACTGTAGAAGGAGCTCAAGGTTTGAGGGGGGGACGCCACCGGGGTCACAGTAACCATTGCACCACCATGGGAACAGGGTATAGTGAGTCCACATTGTGACTTGAACACCCGCCTGTACCCCGCAGGCGTCCCACCCAGTAATAATAATAATAATAAACATTTGTCACACCAAGTTTGGCAAGTACCTCACAGTCAAACTCGCGTGGAGAGAGTACCCTCCTGTGTTTCTAGGAGAGTACAGCCCTCGAATACTAAGGATGGTCTTCCCCGGCAACACATGTTAATTAAGAAATTTCCTGTCACTTTGACTTCTTATAGGTTTTCCTTCAATTTATAGGTAAGCACTGTTTACTGGGTTTTTTTTTCAACATTTTAAAGAAGTCGGTGGCGTAATGGCAACGGCCGCTACCTCCTGTCCGGTAGTTCGTGGTTCGATCCTGCCACGTACCAATGTGTTTTCGAATTTCGATTACATATGTACGTTTACCCGACGCTCTTACGGTGAAGGAAAACATCGTGAGGAAACCTGCACACGCCTGCGAAACAACTCGAAGATTGTTTGTGAAGTCGACTAACCCGCACTGGGCCTGCGTGGTCTACTAAGGCCCGATCGCCCTAATTCAGGGTAGGCTCGAGCCCCTCGATGGGGACGTATATGAGCTGAGCTGATGTGAAGCCCATTAGTTTTGGAGATGAGGGGGGGAAATGGTCAATTTTCGTCTATTTTATTAAATAACTTTAAAACCATTTATCCTAAAATTATATAAAAAACTGTCTTTGAGATTATCCCAACAAGCCCTTTCTATGTCACAAGATAAAGCTTGCAAAACTTATTTTTAAATTTAATTAATTACCCCCCAAAAGTGGCCTTTAAAATTCATTTATTTACGTTATACGTCCGTCTTCGGGTCACCGACTTACATAATTGCCATTCTACCATTTCAACTCAATCAGTCCAGTAGTTTCCGAGAAAATTGACTGGGACATACGATCAGACACGCGAGTGCTCTTAAAATGGTTCCGTTTTTTTTTTCTTTCGAAGGACAGAACCCTAAAATCAATATGGGGACCATCAAGAAACGTGTTTTATTAAATGTTTTTTGTTTTTAGTGTTCCTTACCTCAAAAGGAAAAAAAATGATTTATTTTTTCCTTTTTTTTTGTTTGTCAGTAAATCTGCTATTATTAATACATTTTTTTTTATTTATTCACAATTGGTAAACCCTTGACAACATCTCACCTGGTGGTAAGTGACGATGTTGCCGAAGATGGAAGCGGGCTTACCAAGATTCCCCAACGCAATGGGGAACTGGCTATCTTATCTTCATGCCGGAACACACCAATGATATCAACATTGATATTTGGCGTCAAGACTTAGATAAGATGGTGGTAGCTAGCCAGGCGGGCTTATAAAATGCCCTACCACCAACCAAACCGAGTCTTACAATTGACCCCGCCGGGAATCGAACCCGCGACCTCCTGTGTAAAGCCAGTGAACTTTGCCTCTGAGCTACGGAGGCGGTTAAAATCTAATAATCTATAGTTAATCTGTGAAAATTTCAGCCGGCTACCTATTACGGTTCAAAAGATACTGGTACCTACTTTTTATGTAATCTCAGATAATCCCTAAAAACTGGTTGGCGAAATACGATTAAATTGAAATCAAAAGTTTAAAAACTTACTCAACTCTTAGAATTAAAAATATTTCCCCAAGGTAACAGCATTTAATGCAATCGCAGAAAAAAAACCATAAACGTCCGTCCCCACTACTGGGACACCGGGTCTCTTTCAAAAAAGGTGGGTTAGGACACACTCCACACCACGGAGGCCAAGTCTGGGTGGGTGGAGCTTGTAGTGGTAGCAGCGAACTACACTAACAGAAGTTTTTCAAGCTGTCTATGAAACATCTACTGACTCAGCTTAATGACTGCCATCTAGTAATAGCAAAAGGCACCAACGGCTTAGCGTGCCTTGCAAAAAAATGCCACTAACAGTCAAACCCATCAAAGTAATGACCATGCTTAAAATCAGTTAACCTGCATGATCGACCCAATGATTAATGTTTGGAAAGAGAACTACTTTCCAGCAGTGAAGCCCTTTGTGGGTTTTTTTTGACAATTTATAAGCCCTTGGCATCATCTCACCTGATGGTAAGAGATGATAATGTCAAAGATTGAAGCAGGCTTACCAAGATTTTCCAGCACAATGCAGTACTGGCCATCTTATGCTCAAGCCGGACCACATCCTGTTAAAATTAACATTGATGCTTGGCTGCAAGACATAGATAAGATGGTTGTATCTAGCCAGGCGGGCTTTAAAAATGTCCTACCACCAACCAAACCCCAGCCTTACAAAGTTAGATCCCACCGGAAATCGAACTCACAACCTCCTGGTGTGTAGCAAATGACCTGAATATTATGCCATGGAGGCAGTTGAATGTTAACAAACATTTAAAGATGGCCTATCTTCCCTATTAATCTCTGCTTAATGACCTAACAGATGAGGGATCTGGTTTCTGGCTTACTGTGTTACTGTAGTTGCGCCTGGTGTAAAATACTCTTTTAAAATTGCTTTTAATTGAGTCTATATTTTTAATAAATCTTAACCGCCATGCAAAGTAGAAATAAACATTATAGAGTCATTATTCTGTATTTCATAGTTGAGTTCGCCAAATAGTTCCCAGTCTGCATCATTGATTAGGACCAGAATGCCAGGCCGGACGGAGTCGCCCTGTAACAAAAATATGGTTCGATAAAAGTTCAGTGTTATAAATGTAGTGATTTTATTGACCTAACCTGAAGTAAGATCATTACAACAATGGATTAGATTCATCATATCAGCCGAAAGACGTCCACTAAGCTGCTGGACAAAGAATTTCCACAACGACTTATATAAATGACATAATGTTTGATGTTATGCCACAACATTGGCATACATTCCTAAAGGCGAAAATTTTTCAATGTTCCATATATGGGGTGACTATTAACTAGTTCTTGATAGCAAAGAATATAAATGTTCTGGTGATTACAAACAACTTTCCCAAAGAAACTATATGTCAAATATGAAAAAAAAATTTGATCCTCGATACATTTTTGCCGATTTCATAACTTGTCATGTATTGAGGATTAAAAATTATTATTTGCTTATTTGACATATCGTTTCTACGGGAAAGTTGTTTGTAACCATGAGTACATTCATATCCTTTGCTATCAAGAACTAAATTAAAAGTCACCTGTATAATTGATATTTGATCATATAATGTAATCTAGTTTTACTTAAAAATAAACATAGCATTTTCCTGCACTCAGCAATGGTCAAATCTGGCAGTTTAAAAATACTGTATTTACCGATCACCAGAAAACATGCTCAAAACATTCATTTAGAACAAGTATGAGATAAATGGATACAACTTAAATTATTTTTCAGCGTTTTCCAAACTGAATATGGTATTTCAAAAAATTTTAAAACAGTTTCAATTTGAAGATTGGAAGGAAACATTTATTAACAGAAAAATGCTCAAAACATTCATTTATAACAAGTATGAGATAAATGGACACAACTTAAATTATTTTTCAGCGTTTTCCAAACTGAATATGGTATTTCAAAAATTTTTAAAACAGTTTCAATTTGAAGATTGGAATGACACATTTATTAACAGAAAAATAAAAATAAATTTATTTTTGTCCATTTTCTCAATAAAAAGTAAATAAAATCAAATTTATGTTTAATGGTTCCGCTCAGTATGACGTCTTCCGCGTTACGTCATCTTTGTGTAAACAATTTTGACATGATGTGATATATTTGAGAACAAGTCAACGCCTTTCGTTTTGCTACTTTACATTAGATTTTTCTCTGTAAAAAAAATATAACGGTTTTCAAAAATTTGGAAAATACTGTATTTTCCTATATTTTTTGGTTTTTGTCAGTTTCTTAGAAAAGCAATGTACTAATCATTTTGATAAAATTTATATAAGACCATGGCATGGCAGCATAATGAGTAAAAAAGAGTTTTCCAAATAGGTTGGTCCAAATGATAGAATTCTGAGATTTCAACATAAATAATAAAAAATATAATTAAGAACTTCCTCCTTTTTTGAAGTCAGTTAAAAATAGGTACAATATTTAGATACATTATAGGCCCCGACAACCTCTTGGCCTCTCTTTTATCGTATGGCTCAATTGACCACGCAATCCAAGGGATAGACAGCAGTTACCTGTTCCAGCACTTAGCATCAACTGTGGTCACGTGTAGAAATTTTAGATTCACACCTATGGATGTGGACATGTACAATGCAACCTTCATACACACCTAGTTATCTCAGTGCTCTGGGTTGATAATAACAACTCACCTGTAAAAACAGCTCCGGCCTCTCCCTGAGGAGGTTCTCCTTCAACCAGATCAAAAGATCACGAATTCGCCATGTCTCATGTTGAGCTTCCGGAAAATATTTGCTAAGCGCTGGTAACTCGATATCGCGCTTTTTAATTTTATCAAACAGTAGTTCGGCTCCGCCGCCAAACAATAGGCTTATTTTTAGCGGGTCTGACATTATTCTGAAACTATCAGAGAAAAAGTCATAGGTTAGGTACAGAAAGTGGAGATCCTAATAAATAAAATGGGAAACCTATAGCGAAGTTAGTTCATTTTTAAGTTACGTAGGTATATAATCAAAATATATTTTACTCACACATTATTTGATTATGTAGTTGTAAAGATTTACTAAGAAATAAAATAAATAAAAAAGGAACTTTGTTTGTTATGACAGGCAAAGTAAGCAATGAGTATGTATAGAAATCACTAAAAGTAAGTATAAAAGTATAGTGTAACTACGTTAGTACTAATATATATACTGTGGTATAACGTAGTGATTACATGATCGGCTCCAGGGTTGCCAGACGAGTGCAAGTGAATTATCGTACCGGTATTCGAAAATAATTGTACCAGATGAAAAATTATCGTACAACTGCCAGAACCGCGCGGAACGCGCTATTTCACAAAACAAAAAACAAAGTTAGTCACTTACCAAAGTTGAAAAAACGGTAACCTAAGTAATTTGCAACTTTTTAATAATTTTAAAAACAAAAATTCACTCGGCTAGAGAACTTTGAATCTAAGGAATAACAATAAAATGAAATGAACTATTATTTTCATTCGTTCATTGATTTGGTTGATTCGAGGGGAAGTCCCCGACATAGACATTATTTTGTATCTTTAGATGATTTTAGGGCATTGGATTCTAGTCTTTTCACTCCACTTTGGAGGAGGGTTGGAAATTATCGTACTTTGGTACGATAATACATATTGTATCGTACATCGTATCGGTGTCGAAATTATCGTACGTCTGGCAACGCTGCTCGGCTCAGTGTCAGGGTTGCCAGATGAGTGCAATTGAATTATAGTACCGGTATTCGAAAATTATCGTACCAGATGAAAAAATATTGTACAGAGGCCAGCACATCAAGCTATACACTCGTAGTGCGATTCTGATCCATACTCATTCGACATAAGAACGGTACAAAGTCCAAAGTGTGTAGCTTGATGTGCTGGCCTGTGTACAACTGCCTAAACCGCGCGAAACGCGCTATTTCGCAAAAAAAAGTTATTCACTTACCAAAGTTGAAAGTACGGTATCCAAATAATTTTGAACTTTTTAACAATTTTAAACATATTTTTTTTTACATTTACACTCGGCTAGCGAACTTCACTTTGAATCTAAGGAATAACAAATGAAATATCATTGTCATTCGTCCGTTCATTTGGTAGATTTGAGGCAGTGTTGCCAACTAAGCCATTACAAAAAAGAGCTAAAGAGCTATTTTTTTATATCAAAAGAAGCCATATCATCCGACCTAGAAAAGAAGGCTCAGTAAGCCATTCATCTCTGAATTTTTGGGTGTATGACTTACTCAATGACATGTTGATTCACAGATCAATCACTCACCTAACTTACTTTGAACACAAACACTTCGGAGGAAAGTTAGAAATTATCGTACCTCGACGTGCGATAATAAACACTGTATCGTACATCGAATCAGTGTCGAAATTATCATACATGTACGATAATTATCGTACGTCTGGCAACGCCGCTCAGAATGTCGCAATTGTTTATGAGCGGTGACCTTGATTGCGCAGAAGCCGATTTTTGCGAGAATGAACTTTATAGCCTAGCGCCTTGGTTTATTAGATCTGTGGCCACATAGACTAAAGTAAAGCGCAAAGCATGCGCAGAAACCGCCGCCACTGAGCATGTAATCACTACGTTTTGTTTTAACCGCCGCATTCAAGGTCAGCGCTTATAACTCGTTACGAAATTTTTTTTAGGGCAGGCTAAGACTCATTGGCCATACCGCCTTGTCTTTAGTAAAATCGGTAGTAGTACTTTTTACTTCTTCTTTGCCCTCGCCTTTTCCCGTTACACGGGGTCGACTTTCTTTATTATGCGGCGCCATGTAGCCCGCTGGCTATTATCCTCTTCCTTAAGTCCGTGCTCTTCATGTACCTTTGGACATTTGTCAAAGTAGTCGTTTTTACGTCTTCAGTAATTTTTCAGTCTTCAAAGTCACTGTTTCTTCACATCATCTTAAAAATTTCTTGTGTCAACACTATTTTACTGTCTATATAAACTAACCTAACCAAAACAACACATTCAAGCAAAATGATAGCACTTTCGCTGAAGCTTTCGCGGACTCCTTGTGGGAACTCGAAACACTGCACAGCATACGTACACACTTTTATTTCATTAACGTACACATTTTAAACACATAAAATGGTATTTTGCTGAATAATGTGTATTTTTATTGCCACTATAACAACAACTACTAAAAATTTAAAAAAGTGAAAAAAGAAGGGACAACAAAAAATGCTTATCTTTAAGTCTTAGAAGTATATTTGAATTAGCTCTATGGTAAAAACGGTAATACATAGAAGTGTAAAACTAGTACTAATACTCAAGTAAAACAACAAAAAATAATTAAACTATACTTTTGATTGTAGGTTCTTGGTGGAACTTTATATCACACATATTGGTATATAACTACACTAATTCCACATAAAAGAAATAAGATGAAGATGGTGTTCGAAACCGGTCGCTGACAAATTATAAACGCAGTTTTATTTCTTTTGTGTGGAACTTGGTAAGCCCGCTTCCATCTTCGGCATCATCGTCACTTACCATCAGGTGAGATGATGCCAAGGGCTTACCAATTGTGAATAAAAAAACTAAAAAAAAACTAGTGTACGTTTAAACCAATATGTGTAACAAAAAATAAAAATCGGCTAAGTGTGAGTCGTACTTGCGCTAAGGAGTCCGAACTGAATGACAAAAAAAGCATATTTTCGTCGCTCGCGTTGATGTCTTTTGCTTGTAATGTGAATAGGTATCATTGCCATTATACTATGTAGTTGTGTAGAGAGGTACTTATAGTGGTAAGGAAGCCTCGGAGTGCTAGTCCGACTCGCGCTTGTTTTTATTGTAATAACGTGTGGAAAATGAAAATTGTGTTTTTTTTATATTGTCATAGAAGGATGGCACAGATTGTATGAAAATAGTAGAACCCATGTTTATAAGAACTGAGAAGGTACTCGTAAATATAGCACTTGCCCATCTTGAAAGCTTTTATATCCTGCTGTCACCTGTAGTCCCACGCGAGACAGTGCGCGCTTGCTACTTCTCCACGGTTCACTCCCTGCTACAGTACGAAGCCGAACTGTGGGGTTGCGCCGCGGAGTTTGAGCGAGCTTTCGTGTTCCAGAAGCGCGCTGGCCGATCAATCGCCTGCATCCCGCAGTCAAACGCACTCAAATTTTTAATAAAAAAAAAAGAAGATTCGGAGAGACTGTTTTCCAAAACGCTTTATTCTTACACTAACCTCATTAGTTATCTTTCAGATGGCCATGAACGTGCGAAGTAATTTGGACCAATACCCAACACATAAGGATACCCATGCATATAATACAAGAAAGCTCAGGCCCACCCCTCACCGACGTACTAACTCCGGAAAATTGACGCATATTATGGGCCCTAAACTTTATTATTCGACTACCGGACAACATAGCCAATGCCCCCAGTCTGAGGAGCGCTTAAAGTCGTTACTAAAACAATGGCTTGTCGAGCAGACGTTTTATAATTTCAACGAATTTTTTAATTTAAAATTAAATTCCTATTCCTAGACTACATATTCGTATGTAACATAGACGAACCAGTTCGTCGATGGTATGTAACTTTAAAATAGTAATTAGTATTGTATAATTTGACATAATAATTTGGTAATATTTTGAGTTTTGACATATTTTTCATTTTTATTTTGACATGTAATTAATATTATAAATAAATGAATTATAATTAACATAATATTTTGAGTTTTGACATATTTTTATTTTTATTTTCTATTTTGACATGTAATTATTATTATGAATAAATTAATTATGAATTATAATTTTTAATAGCTTTTCAAGAAACCATATGAGAATACCTATCCGTAGGCAATGTTGAGCAGTGTAAGTACTTTCGAGAAGGCAGGTAAATATTGAAGACACAACGCCAAACGGAGCAGAAACTCGGGCCTTTCCGTCCCAAGTATCTCCAAACTATTACATACGCGCTTCACCATGTACGTGGGCTGATCAAAAAGTACCCGGAGTGATTCAATTTCTAATATAAATACGTTTTTCGAAGTTTTTTTTTATTAACAATTGGTAAACCCTTGAGAACATCTCACCTGGTGGTAAGTGACGATGTTGCCGAAGATGGAAGCGGGCTTATCAAGATTCCCCAACGCAATGGGGGACTGGCTATCATATCTTCATGCCGGAACACACCAATGATATCAACATTGATATTTGGCGGCAAGACTTAGATAAGATGGTGGTAGCTAGCCAGGCGGGCTTAGAAAATGCCCTACCACCAACCAAACAGAGTCTTACAATTGACCCCGCCGGGAATCGAACCCGCGACCTCCTGTGTAAAGCCAGTGAACTTTGCCTCTGAGCTACGGAGGCGGTTATATTATAGATTCCGTTTTTAGGGTCCCGTACCCAAAGGGTAGAAACGGGACCCTATTATTAAGACTTCACTGTCCGTCTGTCAACCAGGCTGTATTTCATGAACCGTGATAGCTATCACGTCTAGATGATACATCTATGAAAATTTCAGCTGTCTACCTATTACCTATGCCCGATGACAGACGGACAGACAGAAGAGGCTTAGTAATAGGGTCCCGTTGGTTATACGGAACCCTAAAAATGATTGAGCAAATTCGCGGCTTATTAGCGAGTTTTCAAGCGACTTCCAAAAAGGAGGAGGTTCTCAATTCGTCTGTATGTTTTTTTTTATGTTTGTTACCTCAGAACTTTTGACTGGGTGAACCGATTTTTATGATTCTTTTTTTATTTGAAAGCTAGTGCTTCCCGTGTGGTCCCATATAAATTTTATCAAAATCGGTGTAGTACTTTAGTAGAAAATTAACAAAAACCAAAAATAATAATGCAAAAATGTACTAATTTGTTGCGATGGAAGTCGGTTTTTTAACGTATTAAGCGTTTTCAATTATTGACAAAAAAAAACCCGATAGCATTGATGCCTTAGCCACTTTATTTGCCGGACCTGCCCGTGTGCGACTTTTTTCTGTTCCCTAAAATGAAAAAGAGTATCGGTGCCCTAACGGTTAGGGCCGCCACCTATAATCCGGGAGGTCGTGGTTCGAATCCTGCCACGTACCAATGTGTTTTCGAATTTCGATTTCATATGTATGTCATATCCGACGCTCTTACGGTGAAGGAAAAACATCGTGAGGAAACCTGCACACGCCTGCAAAGTAACTCGAAGGTTGTGTGTGAAGTCGACCAACCCGTATGGGCCCGCGTGGTCGACTAAGCCCCGATCGCCCTTAAATCAGGGTAGGCTCGAGCCCCTCGGTGGGGACGTATATGAGCTGATATGATAAAAATGAAAAGAACTATGAAAGGACGACGACGTTTCGCGACCATACCAAAATGTGCGTTCCAAAAATGCTTCGTGTATTATTTCCGATGGGCATCACATCACTTTTAATAACGGTATAAAAATTTGAAATAAAATAAATAATTTTTTAAATGTACATAAATTCCGGTTATCAGATTGTGTACCTCATGGTGTGACTGACGATTTCCAAGTTTTTTCTATATTAGACAACTAGCCGTCCGCCCGCGGCTACGCCCGCGTTGTTTTCGATTTTCCCGTGAGAATAAGTCGTTTTCCCGGGGTGAAAAGTAGCTTATGTTCTATTCCAGGATCTAACCTATATGTGTGCCAAGTTTCATCCCGATCCGTCCAGTGGTTGAAGCGTGATTAAGTAACAAACATCCATACTATACAACTTTATATTAGTATATAGTTGTTTCGCTGTTCAAATCGAACTAACTCTGGCAGGTGACACCGGGCTCCTATATAAGGTGTAACAAAATTAGCTGAAACTATTTTAACTGGTGCTTCTACCCATGGAACAGAACAACTTTCCCCATGGAACCCATAGTCAAATCGCAAAAAAAAATGGCTCTCCCATACTAACTCGATCAGCTGATCAGTCAACTTAGTATGGGAAGTTCAATTTTTTTTTTGAGATTTGACTATGAGTTTCATGGGGAAAGTTGTCCAGTTTCATGGGTAGAATCACCAGTTCATGCCTGGTGACAGACGGACAGACAGACAGACAGACAGACGGACGGACAGCAAAGTCTTAGTAATAGGGTCCCATTTTTACCCTTTGGGTATGGAACCCTAATAAAAAAATAAAATAAAAGTTTTCTTTTTGAGCTCCTCTAGCGAATACGGGATGTTCAGGTACAACTTCTTGGTAGATTTGTAAGACTATCAGTGAGTCTCATATATGATGCAGGGATTTGACATCTTCTTCGTGAGTAGCAATGAACCAACACTGGAAGTCTGTCTGCAGGCCAGACGGGCACTACCGCTGACCAATCCTGGCCTGCCCAGGAAACTCCTGAACTAGACTCCAGCTCTGTAACGTAACAGAAGTCATCACTAGCCATGGTACCTTTAACTTTTTTTTGCACTATTGGTAAGCCCTTGACATCATTTCACCTGATGCTAAGTGATGATGATGCCGAAGATGGAAGCAGGCTTATCAAGATTACCCAACGCATTGGGGAAACTGTCTATCTATTCTTCAAGCTGGAACACGTTAAAGCTGCAAACATTGATGCTTGGAAGCAATACTTAGATAAGATGGTGGTATCTAGCCAGGCGGACTTAGAAAATGCCCTTCCATCAACCAAACAGAGTTATACAAAGTTAGACTCCGCCCGGAATCGAACCCGCGACCTCCCGTTGTGAAGCTACAGGATTTGACCATTACGCCACAGAGGTAGTTACAAGCAGTTTATGTAGCTGATAAACCTATATCAGTGTTGGTATTTCAAACATAGTCAAGTCTACACTTTACCCTGGGGATTACACACAGGCCGCTATGCTGCGCGTGCACGGAGACCGAAGAGACAGCTGACTAGACCCTTCTGGACTGCAGAGGTGGCACCTTACTGGGTCGAGTACCTCGGAGACCCTGAGGACACTCCCAGAAGTCGTCGGCAACCTGCGGGGACTACTGGGCTTCTTGGAGGAGTTGGGCTAGTGATGACGGCCAACCACGAAAAATGGGCGCATCAGATGCCTGGTAGCGGAAACCAGCCCTACAACAGGAAGGGGAAGTGATCATATTCATCTTATGCAATGAAAAATGCCGTGACCAATTCTTGATTGGCAGTTAACTGAATATATAACTTCAGTAAACTAAGACGTCCACTGCTGAACGAAGGCCTCCTCAAAGGATTTTATACATAAATAAAAACATTATTGTTCTTCTTGGGCGGTTAGGTATAAATAAATAAAAGGTTTGAAATATTCTAGCCAATAACTAAAATTCCACATAATCAAAATCATAACAGTGATGTTATCTGTTTTGTGGTGATGTTGAGTAAGATTAAATTATTAATATAATTATGAATATACCTATTTGGTTAGCAATGCAAGAATATATCAAAACCAAAAAATCAATACAACAAAATTGATATTGGAAAAATTAAAACATAGAAAGAAATGATGACCTAAAAAACCCCAAATCGGGTAAACCACCAATTGTAGCCACAAGTGTTTCTTCCAAACACCTAATTTCAAAGGACAAAGCCAGTATAATTCAAACTGGAAACAGGCTCCATGGACATAGCTAAGTTATTATTTTGAGCACATCATATTGGACTTAATTAATTTCTTACAATGAGAAATAACATATTTTTAATCCAATCTTTAATTATTTATTAATCCCAAACCTATAAAGCTGTTTGCAAAATATTGTACCGTACAGATATTATCAAATATCTATATTAAGTTGGGGGTCAATAAAAATGTCAATATTGTAAACACCTTAAATCCCTATATGTCTGGTTAAGAAATTATAAAAGCATCTGCTACAGCATCATCAGCAATTGATCATCATATCAGCTATTTTTGCTGATCAATTCATTTACTGCTGAACAAAGACCTCTTCCAGGTATTTCCACAATGACCAGCCCTGTGCTGCCTGCATCCAGTGGCATTCCGCAACCTTCACAAAGCATCAGTCCACCTAGTAGGAGGCCTAAGCTTTGTTTTCCGTTGCCTGGTGACATTTACTTGATATAATATTATACCACTTTTAACATAAGCTGAGCTAATTACACTTAATTTAAAAAAAAACATTTTTATTGTTAATCCATATTGTCATGTGAATGTTTTATTTGTTCATTCCGGAGATATATTTTTTTGGGCAAAAAGACTGGGCTTTTATACCTGCCCTTGCCACTTGCTTAATTTGTTAAATCAATTTCCCAAAATAGTTATTGCCTAGTGGCTAATTTTTCATTCTCATTTTATCCCAAATTATATAAACAAAAGATTTGTCTATTGTTAACACTGAAAACCTCAAGTGGAATTAGCTCACCTCATTTTAATACTAACTATAACTTGAGAAATATTAAAAACTAATGTAGACTACAGTGCAATAAAATTTATCAGCAATCAGGGAATACATTATACATTTTCTGGAAGAAATAAAGTACACAAGATTCCATATAAAATGTGGTGATAACCACACAGAGTTGTTCATATTCTTGAAGTGACAAACTGCACACTAAACTTACTTAATAAAACTTAATCCTAGGTAATAATTCTTAATCGCCACTCTGAGGTGATGCATCTTTTGGGTCACCATTCTGGGGAGGCGAGGCAGAGCGAGAGCGGTTGCGGGAGCCAGAGCGGGAGCGGTCTCCCAAGGGGGAGCGGTCACGAGACCTGGAGCGGGATCGCGAACGTGAACGGGATTTGCTGGTGCGCCCAGCTCCCGCCTTCTTGCCAGTGCGAGCAGACCCCTTTCCTGACGAAGTAACAGTAGGAGATGCTTCCTTGCTACGTGACCTGGATCTTTCTTTGGAGCGAGAGCGGGACTTGGGCGGCTGGCTCTTGCTCTTAGGAGCAGACTTGGAGCGCGAGCGACTGCGCGACGAGCGGCGCGATCGGGATCTGGAGCGGCTACGCGAGCGGCTGGAGGTGCTGCGGCTGCGGCGGCGCGCCGAGCGGCGGCCTTCCACCAGCTTGATACGCCGCCCGCTCAGTTCGGTGCCATCCAGCTTCTCAATGGCGGCGCGCATATCTGAGTGCGTCGCGAACTCCACTACGCCCTCATTTCTGTGCTGTTTGTGCGCGTCAGCATAGGTTACTTCTCCAGCTTGACGCATGTGATCCTTTAGATCCTGCCAGCTTATCCGGCTAGACAGGTTTTCAACGATTAGCCGATACTCAGTGCGCGTAGGTGGTCCATACCTGTGACTGCTTTCATCGTATCGCGACCTACCGCGGTCGCGATCAGAGTAGCGGTCCCGCTCGGAATAACGATCGCGACGGTAGCGGTCTGCGCTTCGGTCGATGCCTCTAGCCGGTTCCACCACGACTCTTTCTCCTAATAGTTCTTTTCCATTGAGTTCGTACACAGCGTCGTCTGCATCTCTGTGGTTTTCAAATTCCACAAAACCGTAGCCATTTTTGATTAGGATATCTTTTACCCTTCCAAAACCCCTGAAGAACTTCTCAAGGTCTCGGTCCCTGACACCGAATGGTAAGCCTCCAACGTAAACCCTTGAGCCCACCATTATTCTGATTATTTAACTGGACTACACTAACAAATTTATTCAATTATTTCTTGAAATTCATTGATTTTTTGCATAAAAACACGTGTGACGCGTACCAACCTCGATGTCAAAGAGGATATAAATATAGATAGGGTATAAAGGTAGACTTCCGTCCTAAGCTTCCGTCCGTGCCAAAGAGAAAATATAATACACTAGTACGTCACTCACGGACTGTCCGTGCCTTGTTTTGTCGCGAGATGCGGCCGACATCACCCGCCGCGCCGCGCCGGCCGACGACAGTCGTCGCTCGTCGGTCGTAGAAAGCCGGCGGCCATACATACATTTAATCCAACTATAGAAATGTATGGCGCCGCTTCGCCATACATTTCCAGCCGATCCGATCGGCTGATATCATTTACTTATGTCAAAACTGAACACAAAAGGCTTACAATAGTTGTTAATTAGGAACTTTTGAAATGAGCACCATCAAATCACTTGATGGAATATTAGGCAATTGATTACAAATTTTAGTATCCCAGACGATCGAAGTGGCGCATTCAATCGACACAAGTACTTGGAAAGTAAAGTGCACCTGCAATGTTATCCAAAGAGAATTTAATACCCACGGCATGTTATTTACTAAACGACCTATAGGAAGGTATATAATCTGAAATACCCAGGATTCCAACAACAAAATGTGAACTAGGAAAATAATGTGACCCAATGTACCTACTACGTACGTACCTGTAAAGTCTTGCGCATCATTTTCTTTCTGGCCCCTGCTACGAAAGGACATCGGACGCTACAAAATTCTGGGTCCAAACTAGTCGTCAAACAAACAATAGGACTAAGGGCCCATAAATTTGTTGGTACAAACCAAGTATAAAAAACCGTCCAAGTGCTAGTCAGAACCGCATACAAAGGGTTCCGTATCATCATACTAGATGGCGTTAGTACAAAGAGTTCCGTAAGATCAGATAGATGGCGCTAGTTCTAATTTTTAGTATTTGTTGTTATAGCACTGATGAGATACTAGTTAGTTCGTAACAGATATTGCACTTCCTTATAAAACAAAAATACCTACGCATTTATTCACCTACTCCTTCCCATACACGGAAACATGGGTATTAAAGCGCTCGACTTAGCGGTTATAACTACGTACACGGGGGGCGCGCGAATTGCGGCGGCGACAGTACGGCGTTCCAGCCTGTAGGCCGCGCCAATGCGTAGGTACTTATGTCACCTACACGACCGAGTGACGGGGGCCTGGTTATAGTGGCAAAAGAAATACATCATCTGTGAAAATTTAACTGTATAGCTATGACGGTTCATAAAATACAGCTTGGTGACAGATGGACAGACAAACAGATGGACAGCGGAGTGCTAGTAATAGGGTCCCGGTTTTACCTTTTGGGTACGGAACCCTAAAAAGTACAACGAATCGATACAGCGCCTTTCCAGTAATTAAATAAGTACTTAGATGTATTGCACGATTTATTTGCGTTCTTGTAGATTAGACCTAGCTACCTCTGATAAGTATGTCATCACTAGAATCACACAAAGAACGTCGACTGCTGGACAAAGGCCTCCCCCAAGGATTTCCACGACCAGTTCAGCGCTGCCCGCAGCCAACGGATTCCCGCGCCCTTTACCAAGTCATCGGTCCACCGAGTGTGAGGCCTTCCTGCGCTACGATTTCCGTTGCGTGGTCGCCACTCGAGAACTTTATTACCCCAACGGAAGTAGTCTGTGTGACTTTCCACCTCCACATCTATCTCTAGCCCAAATAGCACATCAATTCTTTGCTTCGCTAACAGAAAGTAACAAAAAACAGAGAGTTAACAGCTATTCCACGGGATTCACTTAAAACAAGAAATCGGGCTGAAAAGTAGCCTTTATGTAAATTCAGGTCCTAGTCTGTCTACATACACCAAATTGAAATGAAGACGAAAAATTAAGACGGTCTCAAAAGGGCTTGTACCCAGAGACGTTAATATTGGATTGGTACAGATTCATAGACTTATGTATAAATATTGAAACTGGAGGTAGATCAGATCGTGAACTTTCAGAATTTTAAATTTAATGTCATGTGGAACCCTAACGGTTTCCGAGATATGGCGTTTTTTTTTTAATTTCATAAAATTGTTACCTTTAGGCCTTTTTTGGGATAAGTACTACAGCTAGAATAAAAGTGTTTTAGATTTATTTTTCTGTCTTATGTAACAGAAGGATCAGGTTATCAAGTGCATACCGAGACCGAGATATGAAATTTTGCTTGATTAAGTAATAATTTGACACAAAACAACTGTTATCGTTTGTGAGGTGGGCAAACGTAGTGATTATACGCTCTTTGGAGGTGAGGGGACTGTCTGGTTCCGTTGGTTTTCGCGCAAGTTTCTGAGACTAAAGCCAAAGTATAAATATTAGTACTGACGTAAAGAAAAGGAAAATAATAGGAAAAAGTAAGTACCTATTTTATTTTATTTATTTGGGAAAGCAAACAGCTATGCACAAAGTAACATACAATCAGTGTTAAACATTACATAAGTTGGTGTGTACATAACCCACAACGCAATCCACGGGTATATTAAACATATTATAGTGAATGGAAACATTAACAAAAATAAAAATACAACTACAACACATCTCACAGAAATGAAACACTTATGACTTATTTTCATCAGGCAACATTAGTAGGTAAAATAAAAATAAGAACACACCTAAATCTAAGAAGAAGTATAAAAAGATAAATGGTTTTAATAGACATGAGGCTTTTAAAGTGATTGTTTAAAACACTCTATTATCAAATTCCTAAATCTACCAGGAGATAAAGCAAATATGTCAGTGTGTGAGAAATCTTCATTGTATGCACTGACAATACGTCTAAGAGGAGACCGAACATCAGCATTGGTCCTACAAGCAAGGGTGAAAAATTGTTTTCCGTGCTTAACTAAGCGTGGTTTATTGCAAGGTACTTGATACGCTAGGTATTTTGTAAGCTTAGGACAGTCAAATTTATGGTTACAGATATTATAAAGCGTCATCATGTTAATGAGTTTACGTCTGGCAACAAGCTTTAGAATTGAGTATTTATCGAGCAATTTGGCATAAGACATTTTATTCCTGGAGCACCGATAAAGTGTACCACGAAGAAATCTTCTTTGCACCGATTCAAGTTGATCACTGTATTTTTTATACAATGGATTCCAGATTTGAGCAGCATATTCAAGATGAGGGCGAACTAGGGTACTTACTATATAGATGTAAGTAGGTGGATGGGCGCTTAAAATCTCGAGTTGAACGCATCACAAAACCATACATTTGAAAGTGCAGCATAATTGAATTTAAAAGGGGTTAAATAATATAATAGAGATGCTACATGATACGTAGAATTTTTACTCCCTGCCTAAAAATGAATTTCGAAAAGAAAATAAATTTTGGGGTAATATGGAATACTTTTATTCTATAAGATTTTAAATATTTGGGTAAAGATATAAACCAGTGGATAAGTTAAAGGTGTAAAGAGTGAATGACCGTGGAAATAACCTAAATATAAAAACAACACATTACATAATTTTAAAATATAAAAAAGGGTTAGGTAACGATCGATCGTCCCCCCGGGTGTATAAAATGATCTAATAAATTCCTAAAAAAGTAAATCGAGTTCAATTATTGGGTGTCGAAATTACACCATAACGTTGTAGGTAAAAAAACTTTGGGTGTACCATACTCTTAATAAATTTTAAATCAAACGCAAAATTTTTATAGTAGACGGAAGACAGGAGAACACGCAGGCCAGCAGCTGTGTTTGGAGGACGACAGCAGAACCTTGTCGGGCAGTGGTAATGCTTGGTCACTAGCGACAACAAAAAGATGCGGGCAGGTCGTAATACTTGATCACCAGTAATAGTATTTGGTCACCAGTAACAATCAACTCCAATGGGCCTTAAATAAGGTATAAACAAAAGTTACACTTCCCTTTGGGTAAGCGGCAGGCAGTTGCAGATCGGCGTAGTAAGCAATAGTCCAGGGTATAGTAGTAGTATGCTGATTTGTTCGGGCCGTGTGGAAGACCCTACAACCATGAAAAAAAATTTAGTTCGCAACGACACTAAATAAAAATGGATAGCTTTCTCTAAGCACAAATCACTTACCCCAGTTAAAAATAGGAGGTCTTGAAAATAACCAGAAGAATCACAAAACTTTTAAAATATTTATATTGAAAACAGCTATTTCGACGGTCAACACTCCTCAATTGTTTTCACTCTCTTGTCAAAAGCTCGCAATCAATTCAAAATTCTATTATTATAGACGAACAAGATCAAAAGAGAATTTAATTATGAAACGCAAGAAATAAGATCGGCTCGAAACGATAGTTTGCGTTTCAAAAGGCACTATTAATAATTTTATCGATATGGCTATCGAGGTGAAGCTGATGATCCAAAAGTACAACCAGGTCCCGCACCAGCTGAGTAGAAGATAGACAAACACCACCTAAGTGGTAGGGACATGTAATGTCATTTTTTTTGTAAATGTTATTTTAAGACATTTTGACAAACTGAGTTGCAATTTATTATTCAAGCAATATGTGTGAAGTCTGTCAAGGTCTTCCTGAAGTTTGAAGCAGTCAGATAAAGAGCGAATACCTGAGTATACCTTTAGATCATCGGCATATAGAAGAAAGTTACTATGCAGAAAACAAGTATCAATGTCATTAATAAAAATAGAAAAAAGTAAAGGTCCCAAGATGGATCCCTGTGGCACGCCAGAAGATACAATGAATGTTTCAGATTCATAGCCATTTACTACTACTCTTTGAGTTCTAGACGTGATATAGGAGGTATACCACCGAAGCAGGTTACCTTTAATGCCATTATATGCAATCTTGTTTAATAGAAGCTTATGGTCCACCTTGTCGAAAGCCTTCTTGAAATCCGTGTGCACAGTGTCCACCTGTATACGGTTGTCCATATTCTCAAAAAGATAGGTTGAGAAAACTAGTAGGTTAGTGACTGTTGAGCGGTACTTAACAAATCCATGTTGGGAAGGTATTATAATATTATGGAGTACAGGATAAATAGTATTGTGAACTAGTCGTTCAAAAGCTTCGACAAGGCGGACAAAATTGAAATGGGACGATAATTCTCAACATTACATTTAGAACCACTTTTAAAGACAGGTGTTATATTAGCCAGCTTCCATAAGCTAGGAAATACACCTTCAGTCATACATTTATTATATAATATGCAGAGAGGAAAGCATAATATGCTCTCAGAAGTAGATTTCAAGAACGAGGGGGAATACAATCTGGACCAGAGCCTTTGGTAGCATCAAATGAATTAAGTTCATTGGTTACGTCAGCAAGTGAAAAATTAATTGTATTAACATGAACATCATGATTGGCGTTATGATAATCGGGTGGATATGACTAGCCATTGTTATCAAGCGTTGACGATTCCTCGACAGATTGGAAAAAATTGGATAACATGTTGCAAATAGATTTAGGATTATTCGCAATGTCGTTGTTATACGACATTGTGGTCGGTATTCCCTGCTTGGTCCTACGGCTTGAGACATATTTCCAAAAGAGTCTCATGTTATTATGAATACCATCTTCAACTGAATTTATGTAAGATTGATAACATTGTGTGCACTGGTCCTTAAAACGATCGCGATAGAGAGAAAAAATCTCATAGTCACTAATATTTTTTCCATTTAGTTCAGTATTTAGATTTAGATTTCAAAATACAGATTAATGAAGGTGTAAACCAAATAGGAAAATCACTATTTTTAAACTGAGTTAAGGGCACATGGAGTTTTATAAGCGCATAAATTCGTCTGAGAATACCTTCACAGCATCTTCAGAAATTAAACCATCAAATAATGTAGTCCAATCTGTTTCTAAAATATCAGAATTTAATCGACTGTAATCTGCCTTACGGAAACAGTATTTGGTACGTTTGTTTTGTTTAATACAATCATATTCAATACTCAGTTGAGTTAGAACAGTAAGAGGGGGGTGGTGACGATCGGGGGGTAGCACCGGGGTTAGGGAGCTCGAAAGATGGCAATCTACATTTGAAATGAAAAGGTCCAAGGTACGGTCATTGTCATTTTTTAAGTAATTAAATTGGTAAGAATTGGTAACTGAAAGGAAATTAAGTAAATGCTTACTAGCAAGGTTAATAGTACTATGAGCGATGGGGCTGCAGTGGCGTCCCTCAGAATTGTCCCATAGTAGGTCTGGCAAATTAAAATCACCCGCTAACCAATGTTCTGGGCATTCAGAAGAAATAAGGTCACCAATGTTGTCTAGATATGCGGCGTAGGTATCTAGCGGCTGTTGCGGTGTTATTTAGACGGTGGCGATCAACTGGGGGCTTGCCCAACCTGCACGCTCAGTCGCAGGCGGCGGAGGCAGCTCGACCAAGACATGATCTATCAGCGGGAAGGTGGCGGCGAGCGGCGGCGGCGGTGCGGCCCAGGTGACGCTCGGCCGGGCGCAACACACGGCGAATGGCCACCAGCACCCCTCCCCCGTCGCACCGCCCGCTCGTCACGCGATCCCGATCGCGTCTAAACACTACATACCTATCATCGATAAACTCACCCTCACTAATGTCCGGAACCAGCCAAGTTTCAGTTAAAATAATTACGTCAAAATCAAAGGATAAAATGTTAATGTACAAAGTGTTCAGTTTTGTTCGAATGACACTACATAGTTTTGGTAATAAATGCTTAACTCTTGCTTATCGCCCGCACCTGTTCCGGCTAACAAATAAATAATGTTTATTCAAAGAGTTATCTTCATTATAGCTATTATACATAATTGTATTATTATAAAATAAGGTAACGAGCAATTCATAGTGGCAGCGAGTATGGCATTGTTCGGAATAAATCGTATTTGAATGAGTAGGTAGTTCTCATATTATAGACAATACGCGTCAATAATTCATTTTCAACCACATAACAACAACGTAACAATAAAGTGACCTGGAAGCATATGTACATAGTAATAAAATATTGGTACTAATTTACTAGGTTTACACCAGTGATACAATGTTGATAATATTTGAGGGTAGGAGTGACCGTCAGAGCGTATGGTATAATCAAATTAAGTGAGGAACAAGCAAATCGTAAGTTACAAAGTAAAATCCAACTATCATTAAATAGTAGTAAGAAGTACTTACAGAAGTTTCAGGTTAGGTTTTTTTTTTTTTTTTTGAATTTTTTATCTTTTTTTTTGTAATGAGGAGCAATGCTGGCAAATTAAACACATTTTATATGTATAGGTTGGTATTCTTATTAAGTAACCAGAAACAATGCAACCTAAATATTTGTAAAGTAATAAGCATCGAGAATTTTTACATATTACATAATTATGTGGACGCAAGTCAGTTGCAAACACAGAGTAGATCAGAAAACAGAGTAACTGTACTAAGTAAGATTTAGGAATCTTTACATTATATAATATAGGTTGAGATGTATTTCGAAGGTTGTATAATATGTAGTTTTTATAAATACTAGGAAATCCAGATCGATAATGATCAACATCTGATACGGTGCGACACAAACACCAAGATAAGAGGACATATGTTAAGTATTTTAACCAGTAATCAAGCGGGTTTAGGTACAATTTTAGAAACGTCACTAGCAGAGCGAATTACAATAACAGGGGAGAGGTCATTTTCACGTGCGAGCACTGTGCCGTGTTTGACCCACACGTAGCGATAGCCGCTCTTCCTTGCAGCCTCGCGGGCTTCCCGAAACAGATTTTTATTATTGAGAGTTAAATGCTCATTGACGTATACCTTCCGCGGTTCACCAGTGATATTTAGTTGGTCCGTGGTAACTCCCTTGGTCAATCGGAAGGCAGCCAGCACGTTATCCCGCTTGATGCGTGAGTTAAATTTCACAATGATGTTCTTAGGGTGTGTGCTCGACGCATTCGAGTGGGGTAAGCGATGAACAGCTGCAATGTCACTCAGTATGACATCATGTTTTATCACCTTTCCCAGGTTCTCAAGTAGAGTAACGAGATTTTCACCCCGACGGATCGGTATATTCCCAATTTCAATATTACACTGCCTTGCCTGTTGTTCCATTGACTAAATTTTCTTTTCCAGTGTTTTGACATGAATTATTTGTGTTTTGAGGGACTTCACGTTTTCGTTCAACTTAAAAACTCCCTGGCAGGCATTTTCAGTTTTTTTATTAATATCATCACACATTTCATACACGGAGTTTATGAACTCATCAAAGTTGTGGGATATTTTGGAGATCTTTTTGTCCTGTCTGTCACACCACTTGTCTAGCAGATCAAGCATTCTGTCCTAAAATATCTTCAAATCACGTCGTTAACGAGCATTGTCCACCTCAGTAGTATCATCTGCATCATTCCGCAGGGATTGTTCTCTTTCAGGTGAAGATAGCCGGGCCTCATTACGTCCGCCACGGGTACCGGCATTCACATAATTTTGAGGAGGGGTTTCAATGCTCATAATCTCGGTGGCCGGTGCTAGTCGTGGAAACGTTGATACCATCGATGGACATCTCAGCATTGAAAGTCGAGTTCATGTTGTAGCACAGTATTTCTCTATTCCGTTCACTACTCTATGCACAGCGCGGGAAATAACGGACGGGTGGCAGTCGACGCGGTATGCGTACGCGGTGCGGTAAGCGATGTGCGCGGATTCGACCGGTTTCCTCGGTTGCGCGAGACGGAATACAAATTTGTTATTTGATGATAAAACAATAATAAAACACAAAAAATCTATAAACAGTCACTAGAAGTTTGTCGACACCTCAAGTTTTTTTGAGTGAAGTATTTAGGAGTTTCAATTTGCCTAAAAGTGCGTCGGGGCATTGTGAATTTTCAGAATCTGGAGAAATTTAAGGTCTGATGATGACCAGGTTGGCAATCGATGGCTTCCTAAGACTGCAGAAGCTGAAAGTTTGAAAGACATAAGACTATACGTCTTCCAACCTGGTTTATTGACCTGGTCATCATCATCAGAGTCAAACCCTCAGATCAGAATTTCTTTGTGTGAGAGTCGCGCAGTGTGCTGATGTATCTTGATCCAAACGCCAAACTTCTAGCTTTGACTGTTTTATAGGGCTGTCAGCCACCAACCTGGTCATCATGAGACCCTCAGGTCAAAGGTGCAGTGTCCTGGAGTGTTTATCAGGGTTTATACCATCACTTTACTTAGATATTCATCACTTTTGTGGTTTTCCAAGACCAATTATAGTTTAGTGGTCACCAAATTAGGTTGCGATTAAAATTGGTTCAATTTTAGTTTGACACATCAAAATATGGTCGTTCCGAATAACAAAATGGCGTTCTAAACTTAATTTAGTTCGATTTTTGTTTAGATCTGTCAGATAAGTATAGTCGAGTTTTTTCGAATAGCAAACGTAATTTTGACACATCTTAACCTTATTTTAGTTTAGTTAAGTTGATTTGTGCAAAACCGAATCGACACCAAAATGGACCTCATGCTCGCCTGAGGATTAATCCATAGATGAACTAGAATACGTCCCACATACGTCCACTTACTCTATGGTGTTCGTGTTGTCTATTAGATCTGTGGTGTTGTCATGTTGGTCAACTTGTCTGTCTAGCAAAGGGTGTATAACACTTACGAACTGTGCTGAGGAACTGAAAAAAAAAACTGTGCCTATGAGTCTATGTTCTATGTCTAGTTTACTGACCTAGGTAATTTTCTTTGACTCTAGGTTTTCATGTAAAAAATCGTATTTTTGTCGTGTTTTAAAAATGAATGCATATACTAGAGTGAAAATCGAATTAGAGGATTGCAATAATCTAGCTATGAACAGCGCTCGAGATGAGGTTAACTCAAGAAGTTTCTATGTCTATGAGGAGAAGCTACAAGCGTGTCGAGTTTGCCTTTCTACGGATACAAAATTGTACAATTTACATGAATACGAATTGGTTGAGGCCTTTGAAGAGGTCACTGGAACTCGGGTGAGGAATCATGCTATATGCTTAGTACATTCAAGTCTGTTGTTTATTTTTTTTTAGTTTTTGAGATCGGATAGTTGTTGATAATTTTGTTGACAAATTCTTTCTAGCGCACTAATTTATGTCCAAAATAAGTAAAGTTTTAATTATACTTAATTTTCATCCGACTGCAGAAGATGGGGAGGATAATATTTTTCGGGTGTATGTATGATGTCTGTTTCTTTGGCGGAGCCTGTAGTGTACTATAGACTGTTTGATGGATTCTGAAGTGTGAGATATTGTTAGATTTGTCATTATCCCCTAAATGTCATTCCTAGTCAATAAATAGGCTTTATGAAGCATAGTTTTTAACTTGATATTTTCAATTTTTAAACTGGGTAGGTTATTTTTTACATTTAAAATATTTTGTAATAATGGGTCTACAGTCCAAATATGTATTAGTAATTATTTTTAACTACTTACAGGTTCTTAAAGTGTCAAGTGGAAGTTCAGATTTTATCACTTTCAGATCACCTTTTACCCACTATACCCTGATATTATTTTTTTATATATTGCATGTGATTTGTATCTTTTTCCCGACATAGAAAAAGTATTTTAAATTAAAAAAAATATTTTCCACAAATTTTTATTGTTTTAATGACCAGTAGGGTAATCTGGTAGAAGGATATCTGAATCATATCTCTGTATGATCTATGAATGTCAATGGTTTTCGAGATATTCACATTTTGTATGCATTGGTAGTGTTTGGCTTATCTAGGGTAATCTATTATTTGCCTTGTTTTTTGTTGCCTTCAATAAGCTTAATTTTAATTAAGTTTGCTGTTGATTACCTTAAATAAATAAATAGACTGACATCAGTGTGTGAAAAATAAACATACAACTAAGCCAGCTGAATGCAAGATAAACTCAGGTTTCTAAAAAGGCATACAATTTAGAACAAAAAGAAATTAGAAAACTTAAAACTTTTCTTTTAGAAAAACAAAAATTAGGCATACCTAGTGGCTATTCGGTGGCGGATTTTGCTGTGTGATGTGGCTGTTGACTGACCGTTACTGGCGAATCAAACAATTTTTAGTCTCTATAGGTAGATATGAGTCTAACATCTAACCTTGTATGTGTTCTATGCTTTTTTTTTTCCATCCTTTCATACACCCAACCACACACACGCGCACACACACACACCCACAAGCGCACGCACAGAAATACACACTAAACATATTTGTATTTTCATTACGTTAGTTTTGGTTTTGTTTGCTCGTTTTTATTTTTACTTTTCTTGTAATCGACACAGTCCTCGGGCTGTGGCAGAATTGCCAGTGTATTGCTCGCAAGAGCAAATCAACACACTGAGTCACGGCCCTTTTGTACTACTGCAACACACATATGTTTTTGTATTATTATTATTTTTTGCTCTTTTTAATTTGTTATGTTTTGTTTTATATTATGTATGATTGTAATAATATGTGTGTGATTGCAGTGACAAATAAACGTGTTATCTATCTATCTATCTAAAAATAATGTAGAATATAATATTCAGGAACAAATTACACAACATCTAGCCCCAAACTAGGATTCCCTGTACTATGGGTACCAGAGACTGCACATATCGACATACTTGGCCCATAAACAGAGCAAACAAACCTGTTCATCACACAAATGTTTGCACTGAGTGGGGATCGAATCCACAACCCTCGGCCCAGAAGTACTGACCACTGTACCACTGAGTCAGTCGCCAATAGCTATGATCCCTTTGACGTAACCATATTTAAATTAATAACTTGTGATGCGCCAGACATAAGTCAATAAAATTTCACATGAGTAAAATTTGAAATACTTAAATAATCATGATCCATTTTTTATAGATTTTTTTTATTTCTATATTTTTTTAATAAAACTCTATTTTTTTCTAGATTTCATCAACAGACAGATTGCCACAACACATATGTGTGATTTGCAGTACATTACTACAAAAGTCCACAATGTTCAGAGCTCAATGCCGGAAAACAAATATATTTCTGCAAGAGTTGCTTGCCAAAAATCCACTGGTATGTTATTATTACCTCTAATATGGTCGAGGGGAGTGATGGCTGACTCTCGCGCTATGCTCGTGACCGAGTGCTGTCTGTGTGAACTGGCCTACTCTTGTTAAAGGCATTAATGACATCCTTACTTATCCCTACTAATATTATAAATGTGAAAGTAACTCTGTCTGTCTGTTACGCTCCCCCGCAAAAACTACTGAACGGATTTGGCTGAAATTTGGTAGGTAGACAGATTAAGACCTGGGTTAAGACATAGGCTACTTTTTACCACGCTCGCGAGCCGCTTGCGGCTCGCGCACTGCGCACCCTCGAAAAGTCATAGAAATGTGGTCCACGCGGGTGAAGCCGCGGGAATCAGCTAGTAATATTATAAATGTGAAAATGTGTTGTTTGTTACCTTTTCACGCCTCAACATCTCGACCAATCTTCATGAAGTTTGACATGCAGGTGGCCTGTGTCACTGGAAAGGACATAGGCTACTTTTATCCTGTGAAAATAGCATAGTCTAATGCAATGCAAAAATACGCTTTTTTTGGTTAATTTCTTAAACATTGCAACGGAACTATGGATTGTTAAATTTTTTTTTTGCATTGAGATGGTTGAGGGGGTGAGAAATTACATAATTTATTATATTTATATTGTGCCTAGTGCACTATCTGCGCTATGATTTCTTTAACAGATATATTATGCTTCCTTATCGGAGCGAAGCCAACGTGCGACATAGCCTCCCTGTGTGAACTCTAGAGCAAGACTGCCGCCCGCGCCGGGTTACGCTTGCCTTTGGCACTGTTACTTTTTTTTAATCCACATAAATATTTTTTTTTTAAAAATATCGAACTTAATTTTTATAAACCTATAAAATATCGACAATTTGGTGACACAATGATTAAAATCTCTTCACGCGTTTGGAAGCAGTAAGAAATGTCTTGCTTGGTCGTAGAAATGTTTGGATTTTTTGGTCATAAGTATAATAATGTTAAAGAAAATTTAAAACTTATTTTTTTATATTTGAGTATATTATACTCAATACAGATTTTTTTCAAAGGATTTGGTCCCTCCATCTCGGAGGAGTAAGCCTTCAAAGAGAAGTCGATTATGCAGTGTGGCCTATATTATAGTCGCCTTAAAACTAAAAGTGTAACCAATAGTTGATTTAGACATAAGTAATGTAAATGAAATACTTTCTTAATAAAGTTTATTATTGTTATTAAGTAATTAATTATGTATTTTGCTTTGCAGATTACAACAGAATTCCTACAAAACACAGACAGAAAATTTTTTACATTAACTTTTTCTACTACAGCCACAGAAATTATAGAATATATACCCAAAACGGAGTCTCAAAACATCGATGTACAAGTTAAAACTACAAGAAAACGAAAATGCAAAGAGAAACACCTCAGTGATGAACTAAATGACATTGTAAAAGAAGAAGTGTTAATTGAATTGAAATCTGCTGATGATAAGATTGATGCAGATAATATAGCCGATTTTGATGACGAAAATCCTTCATTAGATGAATCCTTGGCTCCAGATTTGTATGTAGCTAACATAAAAGATGGGGAGAAAATTGAGACTGATATCAAAAGCGAAGATAATATAGAAAAGAAGAAACCTAAAACGAAACAGGTAAAAGTCGAATCAATTGACGTCAATTTAGAGAATTTAAAGGATGAAGTTAAGATTCCAAAGAAAAAGCGGATGTATAATAGAAAGTCTGAGGAGGATTTCGTGACTTTCGCTAAAATGTACAATGTAGACGTAATATTTTTGACAAAAGAACAACAGATGGCAGAGCTACAGGCTAGGAAAGAGTCAGAGGATTATATGAGTGCAAGATTTCGGTGCGAAGTGTGCTATAGGGGTTTTATGAAGGAAAGTGCGTATACCAAACATATGGTCTGGCATGACCCCGTAAGTGTGTTATGTATTTTTAGTAGATACCGTATTATATCCTTAGAAATATTATAAATGTGAAAATGTGTTTGTTTGTTTGTTACATTTTCAATCTTGATGAAATTTGGCATGCAGGTAGCCTGTGTCACTGGGAAGGACACATGCTACTTTTTGTCCCGTAAAAATAGCATAGTCAGAATAAGTTACTAACACTATTGTGATCCTTGTTGGTCGAAAAAATAAATTACTTTATTATATAGTCCGATGCAGTTCCCGAGGGAAATACGCTTTTTGGTTAATTTATTTAACATCACAACGGATCAATTGATTCTTGCTATTTTTGCACAGAGATGGTTAAGGGAGTGGAAAATGACATAATTTACTAACTATCATATCCTGACCATACACACCCAAAACAGAAGAGGAATATAAAGAATATAATAACAACCTGCAAAATAAACTAAAAGATCTTGAAGTTCTACTAGATAATGAAGATGCTCAATCTTATTAAAAAAAAATAGAAAACATTATAAAAAGTAGCTTACCAACAACAAAAAAAGAAAATAACAAGAAAAAATACAACAAAATCTTGAGAAATACAACAACAAAGCTCATTGAAAAACGGAGGGACCTAATGAGAGCTAAAAATAAAACAAAAGAAAACAGAAAAGAACTAAGCAAACAATTTAAAGATACAAGTAGAGCTATAAGAAAGGACTATCAGAATCATAGAAAGAAGATTATAGAAAAAAACTTAAGATGCTACAAAAGCACAAAAAGAGCAAACAAGGAACTAAACATGTGTAAACAATGGATACAGAACCTGGAAAGCAATTCAAAACAAATAAAAAGTAGGAGAGACATCATAGACTGCGCTACGTCATATTACAAAAACTTATATGATACAGGAAAGGATAGCCTGGATTATGAAAAATACAAGGATCAGGAAAACGAAGTAGAAGAATCAATACAGAGTGAACCGGAACCAATAAATGAATATGAAATTATAAATCATATAAAAAAACTAAAAACAGATAAAAGCCCAGGCCCAGACAATATACCAAATGAAATCCTTAAAACTGCTTCAAAAGCAATAGCTAGACCCCTAGCGTGTCTCTTTAACATGGTTCTGAACACTGGGAAAATACCTAAACAATGGGAAAAATCAGATATAATTCTACTGTACAAAAAAGGTGACCCTGGGAATATATCCAACTATCGCCCAATAAGTCTTTTACCTAGCATATACAAACTGTTCACGTCAACACTCGTTACAAGAATAAAACTACAAATTGATCAATTCCAAACAGTAGAGCAAGCTGGTTTTCGCTCAGGATACTCCACAATGGATCACATCCACACTGTAGAACAAATTCTAGAAAAGTTCAAAGAATTTAATGCTCCATTGTACCTAGCCTTCATAGAGTACACCAAAGCATTCGACAGTATATTCCACAGCTCCATCTGGAAAGCACTAGAAGAATGTCATGTGCACAAAATATACCAGACTGTTCTAAGGAACATCTATCGAAACAGTAAAAGCAGAATCAGACTAGAAAGGAGAGGTCCGGAGTTCCCAATACATAGAGGTGTTAGACAAGGAGACCCAATATCACCAAAACTATTTCTGGCGGTTCTACAAGTAGTCTTCAGTAACTTGAGTTGGGAACAAGAAGGAATAGTCATTGAGAATAAAAAACTGAGTCACTTACGATTTGCAGACGATGTAGTACTCTTCTCTAACACAAGCACAACACTAGAAAGAATGATCAACACCCTTAATGAAGAAAGTCGCAAGGTAGGACTATTTATGAATCTAGATAAAACTAAAATAATGACAAACAGAAAGAAAAACAAAATTTCCCTGGAGGGAGTTGAATTAGAGTATGTCAACCGCTACATCTATTTGGGAAGACAAATATCCTTCAGTGAAAGAAATACAGATGAGGAGGTCGAGAGAAGAATATCCATAAGCTGGAAGAAGTTTTGGGCTCAAAAGGAAATATTAAAAGGGACATATCCAATAAAATTAAAACTAGTAATACTGGACACAAATATTCTACCTTGCCTTACATATGGTAGTCAAACATGGGTATACACCACAAAAGTTAAAAACAAAATAAAAACCTGCCAAAGGGCAATGGAAAGAAGTATTCTTAAAATCAGGAGAATTGATAAAATCAGAAGCGCAAACATAAGAAAGACAACAAAAGTGGTGGACGCTCTAAAACATGTTCTCGAACTGAAGTGGAATTGGGCAGGGCACATCTCTCGATGCAGGGACAAAAGATGGACAGTAAAGGCGACTAGATGGAAGGGTCCCACAGGGCAAAGAAAAGTAGGCAGACCAAGAAAAAGGTGGAAAGATGATATAGTACGAGCTGCTGGAAAAAATTGGCAAGAATTGGCACAAAACAGAGACGAGTGGAAAAGGTTGGGGGAGGCCTATACCCAAGAAGGGGTCCTTAACCTAGAATAAGAATAAAACTAACACATCTTAATTTATTTACTTTTTTTTAAACTTTCCTTTTGATCTTATATTTTTTGTTTCTAAATTCAATACTATTAAGTTACTAACCAAAATATACCATGTTTTGTAAGCTAAGTTAAGGAAATAAAAAGGCTACAATACAATACAATACATATCCTGACATAGTTCCCGAGGCATCTGGGGAAAACTCATTTCCACGCTGGCATCGCAACGGAGCAATGGATTGAAGTGATTTTATTTTGTATAGAATTGGTTGCGGGGGTGGGAAGTGACATTGACATCTAATTATCATAGCCCGATATAGTTACTGAGGGATCTGGAAAAACCGCGCAACACTCACCCTCAAAGACAATCATAAAAATGATTTCCACGAAGGCGAAGCCGCGGGCAAAAGCTAGTATCACATAAAATGACTGATATATGCTTAAAACAAAATTACTTAAATACCTATGCAGCAATAGTAGTTTATGAAACTGTTGGATAGTAAGGGGTTTTAAAATTGGCGAGGTTTTTAATAGCATCACACGAGTGTTTCATAATTACATATATTTGACTTTATAATATTTACTTTGGTTGCAGAGTAGCGGCAGTCACGTGTGCGACATATGCAAGGTTCGATTCCCGACCAGGCCCAAACTGTTGAAACATTTAAGGCTACATAGAAAGCATTTCATATGTAAATTCTGCAATAATATCAGCAGAGAGAGGTGAGTCTAGCATGTACTGGGTGGCGCAAAAGTAATAACCCCACAAATACAAATACAAAATTATTTATTTTTGAAACAAAGAATATAAGTGCCTGTATGTTCTGCTAAATAGCATACACATATTTTAATTAGGTACAAATTACATTTACATTAAGTTTACTGATCATAATTTGGTCAAACATTTTCAAAAATTTGGATCAAAATGAAATGGAAATATGCATGTTATGTCAAAAAAATATAATAAAATATAATAATATAAACTGTCAAGGTAAAGTCGTTATTTATCAATTTTATCATTTAGAAACTCATTTATATTATAGTATGTTTTGTCATTATGAAACTTCGAAAGACCCGTTATAAAAGTGTTAATGTGTTCAGAGTTCCTGAGAAGGCGTATGTCACTGCGAATTTTCAAACACACTGAGTGATCACTATCTCTTCAAGAAACCTTGGGGAAGTGAAGACTGAAAACTTCGAAAACTTCGTGGTCTCCAGTCCTAAACACTATCAAGCTATGTTGGATGAACTAACTATTCAATCAAGTTACTGGAAAATCTATCAGAAGATCAAATTTCAACAAAAACCCTGTTTGATTTCAAGGATGATGAAACTATGAAGACCTTAGGGTTGAGTTGGAATCCAAAAACTGACATATTCATTTTTAACTGGGAGCTTGAAAATAACATAAACGATCGAATTGCTAAAAGGAAGCTATTATCGAAAATATCGATACTCTATGACCCCTTGGGACGGCTTTCCCCTTCCACAGAGTCAGCAAAGCTGTTATTTCAAGAAGTATGGCTAAATAAGATTGGATGGGATGATTTGCTACCTCATCACATTCTACAAAAATGGCTAAAACTGGAGGCTGAACTGCCTGTAATAAAAATTCTACGATTAAATAGATGGATACCTCCAGTACGGAAAATAAAATGGAACTTCATGGATTCTGTGATGCGAGTGAAAAGGCTTATGCGTGCGTAATCAGCCGCTTAAGAAACAAGCAAGGTGGAATAACTACTAATCTGATTGCCGCCAAAAATAAGGTTGTGCCAAAATCGCAAAAAGTCTCACTTCCCAAACTTGAGCTTTGTGGCGCGGTGTTATTTGCGCAACTTATGAATTTAAGAATGTAACTGAACTTTGAAAGAAAAGAATATCAGCGTTTTTGCTTGGCGTAACTCCCAAGTAGTATGTACTAGCATGGTTAAAAGGAGAAAGCTCAAGATGGGAAAGATATGTGGCCAACAGAACTATATAAACGATTGCTGTCATTCCAGCTGAAAAATGGTACTACATAAACACAAAGCTGAATTCAGCTGACTGTGCTTCCAGAGGACTACTACCGAAATAACTGATGAATTTTTAACTTTGGGGGCAAGGCCCTGATTTAATTAAAAATGAAAAAAAAACAAAGAAGTTTTTTTAAAAATATAGCTCAACATTAACAGAAATATAGGCTTGAAAAACAAGCATGTACACACGGCGCCACATCAAGCTACACAAAACCAGTATACGCGGGCCTCGCGTATGTTGAGACGGACAGGCGTCGCGCGACTTGCGCGGCCAGCTTATACTGGTTTTGTATAGCTTGATGTGTCGCCGTGTGTACAACCTTACAGTCAAATAACAATTAAAACTTCATAAATAAACTGATAAACCGTAGACTCTCTTGTTTAGCCATATTATGTTATAGCATGCAAATTTATAACTAGAATCATAAAAAAAGCAAGAAAAGAATAGATTAACAAACAAACAAACAATTAATTTCACTCCACATATAGAATACGAAAACATGTCAATATTTTAAATTAATTCACATCATGTCATGTTTAAATATAGTTGTAACAATAATTTCTATTAGGGTTATTTATGTGTAAAAAATTTAATTGACTGAATAAAACATATTTTGAAGCAGCCACGCATGCAATTTGTTCTTAAATTTATTAAATGGTAATGATGTAATATCATCAGGTACTTTGTTAAATTTTCTTTGTCCCATCCAAAAACAGTTATTTTGAAAACTAGTGCTCTGAGGTATGTCCTCTACAATTAATCTGTTGGGGTTTCTCCTATTTCTTTGCACTCCATCACTAGCCTCTTTATAGAATACCTTACAATTTATTTTAACGAATTTAGCCATTTCGAATATGTACAAGCAAGGTAACGGTAATATATTAAGGTTACTAAATAATGGTCTACATGAAGTGTCAGTCGCTACACCAAATATGGCCCGTATGCATTTCTTTTGCGAAATGAAAGCTTTGCTCACATCTGTGCTATTACCCCACATTATTAGACCATATCGAAGGACAGATTCGACGTAAGCATGGTAAGCTGCTACTGCTGTAGGTCTTGATGCCACTTTTGTTAATTTGTAAAGGGCGAAAGTAAAACTATTCACCTTAGCACATACCCTTTCAATTTGACCTTAGCTAGATAGCCAGTTCCCCATTGCATTGGCTTACCAAGTAAGCCTGCTTCCATCATTGGCATCACCGTCCCTTACCATCAGGTGAGATGATGTCAAGGGCTTACCAATTGTAAGTTAAAGAAAAATGTTCCTATTGTTCATCAGTGTTCATATTGTTTCAGTGCAACGGCTAAGCTACATTACAAGTGGCACGAAGGATTCAAATACGAGTGCAAACACTGCGGGAAGAATTTCAAGTGAGTTGACTCACTTTTGCTTGGAGATGAGTTTAGAGTTATATGATCGCTCTAAGCTACATACCTATTCATCATCATCATCATATCAACCAGCAAAGGTCTCCTCCAAGGATTTCCACAACGACCGGTCCTGCGCTGCCCGCATCCAACGGCTTCCCGCGACCTTCAACAGGTTGTCGGTCTACCGAGTGCGAGGCCTGCTTACGCTACGTCTTAAGATGTGCAATCGTCACTCGAGAATTTTACTGCCCTAAAGGTGATGCTCTACCAGCTATGTGCCCGCCCACTGTCATTTAAGTTTAGCGATTCTGTGAGCTATGTCGGTTACCTTGGTTCTCTTACGGATCTCCTCATTTCTAATTCTGTTTCGATCACGTGAAAAAAATCTTTTTAACTCGGTATGCGTAGGGAACTCAACCTGTAACGACTCGGTCGTCCTAACCAGAAGTACCGGGTTCAAATCCGGACGGCCAATGTACCAATGAGTTTCTCGAAACCTACGTTTATATACTCACCGATTGCTTTAACGGTGAAGGAAAACATCGTGAGGAAACCTGCACTCACCTGTGTTGTGTGTTAAAAAGAGTTAGAGTTAGAGTTAAAAAGGCTTTGTTCCCTTCTTATTATACTGTAGGCAAAATTATAAAATTAGTAGATTGTACAACAAGAGCATATAACAAGCCATTTTACCTAAGTCGTTCGTATAGCCAACCGAGCTGGTACGGGTAAAAGTAAGGGTCGAATGTAAAATGAGTTCTACGCTCGAGTTTTATAATCCGCATTTCACTTCGATTGCGAGGAAATAATACATATTTTACCGAAATACTACAAATTTGGCTAGTTTTGACGAATAATTTGTTTCCCGCCACACAATTTTTCTTACTTTTTTTTTTCAACATGAGACATTTGACTATGGTGACAAGTTATAAATATTTGCTTTATTTGTTTTTTACGCCGGTAATCTTTGTATTTAGATAGTAATACATAATATCTTAAATTAAGATATAACCTAAATCTCATAAAAACTAAATGAATGTGTATGTGGCTGTAAGGCCTAATTGCCTTAGTCTTGAAAAAAGAATTACTTTATGCACAAGAATTAAATAACAACTTTACGAATACTGAAGACAAGTCGGTATGGCCAACGTGCCTTAGCCTGCCTTAAAAGGGCGAAAAAAAACAACTATACGAGCATGAGAGGTGAAAAAATGTTTTTGATCTTCCGTAAGTTTTTTGTGAAAAGTGGCTTTTATGATAGGAATTTTTTTTGAACTGAAATAAAAGCTTGTAGGTACCTAAAAAAAGTTCGTTCCTGACGCATTTGCACATTTGTAATATTAGAAGAAATAAATTCCAATTATCAAACAGTTTTCTGGTAAATCTATATAGATACATAAAACAAAGTCGGGTTATTTACACCATTTATAACTCAAGAACGGCTGGACTTTCATTATTTTTGGTTTGATGGATTTGTCTCGCTCGACCCCGAATAGCAGAATAACTATTGAAACTTCGAAAAAAAATAGAGAAAAAAGGATAAGAAAATTAACTTAGTGTAATACGCTAGTACTCTTTATTGTACTGTGGTGTGGTGTAGTGTCACAGTACAATAAAGAGTACTAGCGTAGTAGTGTCAAAGTATATACAGATTGAGTTTTTTTGAGGGTCAGTATGGGGAAATTCTTAACTATAAGAGATAGAGAAAAACGCTCTTAGGAACCGTGATCTCAATTTTAGAGAAAAAAATGGCGTTTAAAAAATTAGAAAAATCATATGTTCGGAGATATGGCTTTTTTGAAACATTTTTTTTTGTTATTTCGATTGTATATCACTTTACAAACAAAAAATTGTATGGAGACCATAGGTCTAAAGTTACACGAAAATGATGAAATTAACGTTTTAGTTTTCTTTAATAGTTAAGAATGTGGAAACTAAACTTACTGGCCGATTTTTAAATGAAAAAGGAAAAAAAGAAAAAAACGTTCAGACTTTTAAAAAAAAACAAGTTGTGTGTTTCTGTCATTCTTTAAATGCATAATTTAGTCAATTAATTAGTTATGTCGTGAATTCAATGCTAAACTGAATAGGTAAAATACCTTAATATTTATTGAGAGGGTATTATTTAAGTGACAGGAACCAAACATTGGTAATTGTCTGGTATCATAATGAATTCCCTCTGAGAGAAACTCCAAGTCGCCATAATTTGACCACAATGTTGAATAATTTACTGAGGTACGAAATCTTTACGAAGCCTCACAAAAAATTCCTAGATCATCAGTCGAGATGTCGAAATAAATGTTTTGTGTTTTGTCGAGAGTTTTCCGGATATTTTGTCGAGAGATATCGCTACGGAAATGGTTATTGCACAGCGTACTGTAATAAGGATACTTAAAAAGTATAAATACAAACCATATCCTTGTAGATGTATTGTTCAGAAACTTCTCGAAAGCGATCATGCGAGAACAACACAAATTTTTTGAGCCAAATTCTTTGGACGGATCAGACTAACTTTTCAAACAATCGTAAACTGAGATTACTTCTCCGATTTATTCATTTCTTTTTTAAGCGTTTTTATGACGTAAACTTATAATGCCACGTATCATATTTTCATGGATGTATAAACAAATCAAATTAGATTCTCATTTAATTGTTGGTGCGGGATTTTAGACAATAAAGTCGTGTCTATTCAGTTTTACGGTGGGACCCTTCGAGGCCCAACATATCTGGATATTCTCAGAAATCTTAATGATGATTTAGATGATTTGCCTTTAGCAGCAATACGGAACATGAGGTTCCAACAAGATGGAGCTCCTGCGCACAATAGTCGCCTTACACAAAATTACCTCAACGAAAGGTTTGGGAACACGTTGGTAACGCCCATGGATTTTTGATGTGTAACATCTTTGCTCTCGCTTTCCTGCAATTTGTGGGAGTGATTTCGTGAAATGGGACGGAAATGTGTAACATGGGACGGAAATGTGTAACAGGAAGTCGCGTTTTTTCAGGCTTGAAAAGCGCGGAAAAGGCAAAGGTATCTATGACCATACAGCCTAGTCTGCCGTATCTTTGCCGTCCTTTTTTCAGGCTTTAAAAGCGCGGAAAAGGCAAAGGTATCTATGACCATACAGCCTAGTCTGCCGTATCTTTGCCGTCCTTTTATCTTTTTTGATGTGTAACATCTTTGCTCTCGCTTTCCTGCAATTTGTGGGAGTGATTTCGTGAAATGGGACGAAAATGTGTAACATGGGACGGAAATGTGTAACAGGAAGTCGCGAAAGCGCGGAATTCTACTTTACGAGAGTCCGACTCGCACTTGGTCGGTTTTTTTCGTTACTGTCAGATCCGCCACCCAGGTACAATATCGTCATCAAATCTAACTAACCTAAAGTATTTTGTCACATGTTACACATCATATGTGAGTACTGTAGGTCTCGCTCGAATTTTTTCTACGGGGTCACTTAAAAAGTGAAGTGTACAAAAATCGCTACGACACTGTGGATGATTTAAAATATTCAGTCCGTCAAATGCTAAACACAATACCATACATTTCATTCGCCTAAATCGACTGTGCATAGGCGAATGTGGAAGACATTTCGACCAATTTATAAGATAAATTCAGTTCCGTGGGACTAAGGCAAGTGGTAGATTTTTGGTTTTGTTTCATTTCAACTATTTATCCTATCAATTGGATAATAAAATGTATCTTTAATAAAATGTTAATTTCAAGTAATTTTAACAACTTCTAGCAACTTTAGATTTATGGTCTCCATACAATTTTTGGTTTGTATAGTGGTATAGGTACAATCGAAATAACAAAAAAAAATATTTCAAAAAAGCCATGTCTCCGAACCTATCAAGATTTTTTTATTTTTTAAAACGCCTTTTTTATTTTCTCTAAAATTGAGATCACAGTTCCTAAGAGCGTTTTCTCTATCTCTTATAGTTTAAAATTGCCCCATACTGACCCTTAAAAAACTCACTTTGTATATTAGTACAAACATAGAGTATGGACACTCCCTGCCGCTCTCTAGATTCCGACCTCACCCCGTCGTCACGCATATTGATACAGGTTCGCCGTGATTTTGTTTACTCAGTAATTTGTTTTTGGAAATGTCATATCACGACCGTTGTATGCAGTGACCGGGGTATGGTAGTGTAGAGTAGAGCTTGTGAGGCGGTACGAAGTTCGCCGGGGCAGCTAGTAATATATAAATAACATGGTTTTTTTCGCAGCAAACCCAGCTCCTACATGAACCACGTGCGCGAGAATCACAGCGCGCTGACGTGCGAGCTGTGCGGCGAGCCCGTGCAGGGCACGAGGGGGCTGACTGTGCACAAAGTCAGCTTGCATGCTGGGGTGAGTAGAAAAAAATAATTTCGAAAACCTAAAAACTTTTAGGTACAAACTTTTAATATTGCATTGTCACGCGATATGCATACGCATGCAAACTTTCAGCTCAATTGGAAACCGGAAAGGGGGTCAAATTTAACTTGCAAGATTTCATTACAGACAGCGGGACAGGTGAAACTAAATAAAAGCTTGTAAAAACGACACTCTTTTATACAAAAGGGGGCTCTAAATAAGCACTTCCTTCCAACAAATTCCTTCATGGGTCATCACCGACGGCAGAGAATGTGAAGCTTTGTTTAGGGACTTTGTGTAAGACCAAAAGATTTTAGGGTTCTTTAAAACAGCTTCCAAAATTTTTTCGATGTAATTAGCGTAACATTCTTCTTCCAGTATAAAGCTAAAGCTCTTTTTCTAAGAAATGAGAAAGTTTGACGATCTTCTGTATTCCCGTAATTATAATATTTTTTCAAGAATTTTTATTTTTCTTTTAGATCTTTTTTAAAAGCTGGACTGTGCCAGGGAAGATGTATATTGTTGGAAACGATTTTGTCTCGCACAAACTTATTCCTCAGTTCATATATTATGGTGTCGTAGAAAAGAGTGCAAGATTCCAATCGATATCGAGTAGAGCAGAAGATATTGCTTCGCAATTGCCAAGTCTGTAGTTGTAAATTGTTTTGTTTAATTTGAGAGAAGAGGGATCATTACAAGAAGTTTCAATGAATAAAGATCTGTCGTGAGGCTTCAGCTACGAGTGGGTCATTACATGGGTGTACTGTTAGGTATTGTTTGATAAACCGAGATCTAAAATTCTATGATTAATATTTTCGACGTGGTTGTATTGGTCAAGAGTGCATTGAGTGACAGTATCGATAAAGTTGAGCTGACTAAGCCCAGTTACACCGTTGGCCTCTAGTTGACCATCAATAGACGTCTGCCAAGAAATATTAGGCAAGTTGAAGTCATCCAAAATTATAAATTATTGGTTAGGATTCGAGATAAAAATTTCACTTTGTGTGTCGGAAAGGTTATCGAGTTGGGAACTAAAATAATTTCCGTCTTTTTCGTTACATAAATATAGGGTACATAAATTAATAATAATACAATTTTAGGTGACCCAATACAGATGTAGACCCAAATATCTTCTGCAGTGGAGCGCAATGTATTTATTATTATGAACTAATGCATACTCGTAGAAAGAAACTCACAGGTTGACATTTGTTCCAGAAATTCAAATGCAGTTCGTGCGATGCACAGTTCCACACAGAGGAAGCGCTCACAAGACATATCGACATCATTACTGAAGACGGGTGCGATCCTTGCGTTAAGTAAGTACCCATTATAAACTGTTTCCGATTCTGGCCAAGTTGTTGGAGGTTGTAGGGCTAGGAGCGAACCCCACTGTCAGAAGTTTTCAACCCGCCTATAAGGCATCTGATACGGATTAAAGATTGCCATTCAGTGATAGCAACTGGCACCAACGGCTTAACGTGCCTTGCGCAGCAAATAAATACCACTATCAGTCAAACACATCTAAGTAAATTACTTTATTGCGCGCCGAAAATTAATATACGACTAAATAAAGTGCAAAGCAGGCCTAGTGTAGATTAGATTCAGGGTTCGAAATTATCAAATTATCCCATAACTATTGGCGTTGATTCTTATTCTTGGCTCTTCATTTTTTACTAAAAATGAAAATACAAAAATATTATTAGAAGAAATAACTTTTTAATTGTTTCAGTATAAGTTTTATCACGGTTATTTTTAATCAACATTTCTGTTTTTGTGACTCTAACTCGAAAAATAAGTCACTAACCTCGGTTTGCCGCTTTTAGACACGTCACGAAAAGTCAAATCGTGATCGGATAAACATGGCAGGACATAGCGCGAGGCTATCGTTTTGTCAAAGACATCATCATATCAGCTCATATACGTCCCCACCGAGGGGCTCGAGTCAAATCGCCTAAATTAGAGCGATCGGGCCTTAGTCGACCACGCAGGCCCAGTGCGGGTTGGTCAACTTCACACCACACACAACCTTCGAGTTTCTTCGCAGGCGTATGCAGGTTTCCTTGCGATGTTTTCCTTCACCGTAAGAGCGTCGGTTAAACGTACATGTGAATCAATGTTTTAATTATCATGATAGTTATCACTTTGAACCCTGATTAGATTAGAATCATTTAAGTATTTCATATACTTGAACTATTTTCTTTGGTACATAATCGTCAATTAACTTATGCAATACAATATAGAAATAGGTGACCTCTTCTTCAGTGTTTAAATAACTTAGCTTCGTTATCCAATGTATTTGTAACAGTTCCTTACTTCTCTCCTCATACTTACCCATATGAAAAACATGATTAAGATCCTGCATATAGACAACAGAAAGTTAGGTAAAAATGTCCAGGGCTTTGTGATTGGGGTTTTCAGGCGAATGAATGAATGAATGTAATTATTACAAATTGTTTAACATTACATACTCGTCATCATTTAGCCACCGAACAGCTCGGTTTCATTCGCGGTCGCAGCACAACACAAACCTGGTGAATTACACCGACTTTTACACGGAATGCCCTAGAATCGGGGTGCCAAGTGGACACCGTGTATACCGATTTCTCTAAAGCTTTTGACAAAATTAATCACTATACACTAATAAACAAGCTCGCAGAAATCGGTATACACTGTGACCTATTGAGGTGGATTAAGTCTTATATAAGTAACCGCAGTCAAGCAGTAGCACTGAAAGGGTATTGTTCCAGATTCCTTAAGATACTTTCAGGGATTCCACAAGGTTCCCACTTAGGACCTTTTCTTATTACACTGTATGTAAACGATGTTGGCGAATACTTTAGAAACTATTGTCACTTACTTTATGCAGATGACACCAAAATCTTTAAAGATGTTGTTTTGCAGGAGGATTGTTTAGAAATGCAAAATGATTTAGTAAGATTTTAGCAATACTGTTTATAAAATCAACTATTTCTTAACGCAGACAAGTGCTATACAATAATATTTACCCGGAAGAACAATCCCATAATCTCAAATTATAGTCTTTCAAGTTTCAAATTATAGTATGTGCGACATTCGTCTCCTCTTCTGTGTATCATAATTTAACTGGTGCGTACATTCCAGCGTAATTTCCTTTCATTTATCATACACTATCTAATTTCCACCTTTCGGAGGTTGAAATTGAGACAGCTCTCAATAATCTAGACGTCAGAAAAGGCCCGGGATATGACGGAATTCCACCAGTTTTTATTAATTATTGTTCGGCTAGACTAGTTAAACCCCTTATATATTATTCAACTGAATGCTTTCCGGATTTTTGGAAAATGCTAAAATTATACCTCTGCACAAAGGTGGTAGTAAAAATTATATTGTGAATTAGCATTTTAAGTTGTTTCTCTAAGATCTTCGAAAGTTAAGTTTACAAATATATTTATCTCATATTATTAATATTATTAGCCCTAAACAGCATGGCTTTATTAAACGTTGATCATCCACTACTAATCTGATAGCTTGTTCACAAGTATGTGTTTCAAACGGCATTCAACTAAAACGTGTTCAAACAATAAGAGATCTTGGAGTTTGGTATAATTCCACACTTTCTTTTCGTGAACATTATGACACAGTTGTTTTAGAAGCTAAAAAATCATTAGGTTTTATTACCCGAGTTTCAAGATCATTTTAAAGACCACAGTCTGTACTAACCCTTTATTTAGCACTCTTAAGAAGCGTAACTGAATATTGTAGTCACCTTTTCATGATATACATATAAATGGGCCATCTTGAAACGCTTTCTCCGCCAAATGACGTACAAATTCGGTCTACATAAATCTACTTGATTATAAGAAAAAATTGTCGTATTTTAAACTAAATTCTCTTATAACGAGAAGAGAAATAGCTGATATGATCATGTTATATAAAATAATAAACAGTGTATGTAGGGCTTTTTGTGTTATGTTTTTGTAAACTGTGTTTGTTTAAGACTGTTTGTATCCTAAATAAACAAAAAATAAAATAAAATATTGTTCAGGTTAAAGATAACAACTTTTCTTCTACCAAATTTCAAATAAACGTCGAAAAACATAATTACAAATTATTCAGCTATGTTGATGATATTTGTGTGAAAGGTTTAAAAATTATTGACGTTTATTCACAAAGTTGTAGAACAAAAGTTGTTTGCTATGACCTGGACAATAAGTAGACCAGTAGATGTTAGGCCAATAAGTGGACCAGCGCATAGCAGGTCAATAAGTGGACCGTAGATGTCAGGTCAACAAGTGGACCAACGGATAGCAGATCAATAAGTGGACCAGTAGATGTCAGGTCAATAAGTGGACCAGGAGATGTCAGGTCAATAAGTGGACCAGTGGATGTCAGGAATAAATAAATAACCGTGTACATTTAGTAAGGGCCGCTATACCTGCCACGACCGTCAGCGCGACCATGAAGTTGGACTGAGCTACGACCGCTTCTAATTGTATTGCATCTTTGCAGGCCGTGTGCGCAGTGCGGAGCTGGTTTCCTGACTGCACAAACGCTGTTAGAGCACATGTCTTCAGCGCACAAGGACAAGATATTCCCTTGTGAAAAGGTGAGTTCCAGTTTTTAAACCAGCCCGGTGGTATTTTTTCAGCAAGTGAGATTTTGTCTGCTTGGGTAATAGGGTAGTAGTCTATTAGTCAGAAGGCTTCCCACTCGGTGGACCGACAAGCTGGTGAAGGTCGCAGGAAGCCAATGGATGCGGGTAGCGCAGAACGGGTCGTCGTGGAAATCCTTGGGGGAGTTCAGCAGTGGACGTCCTTCAGCTGATATGATGATGATCAGTTCATAAAAGATGTACAAAAATCCCTTCGATTATGCTGAATTCAACTATTTAAATCAAAGAGAGCATAAATTAGAATCACATTGCTACAGAGGTTTCATATCAATTGCTGAAGATAAAATACGCCCTTGCCGTAAGTATTTCTGGTCCTATGTTAATTCAAAATTTCCAGTTAACAGCATTCCCAGTCAAATGTGCTAAAACAACCAAACGTCTCAAGATGGAGAAGAAATTAGTATTCTGTTCAACAAATATTTTAATTTAGTTTTTATTAAAGACTCATCAATCGCACCATCAGCTGGTGTTGATTCATCAACTTTGGATGAAAACATCCGTTCGGCCCCGTCATGAACTTTTCCATGTCAATTATGCCGGTACTAATTATACTAAATACACATTTTTAGACGAGTTTCAAACATCTATATATCTCATCTTTCTACTCGTATTTAATAAAAATCTTAAATATGTTGACCCTTTTCGAAATTCTTTAGGCCGTTTTGATAAATTAGTTATTTCAAAATTGTAAAAAAACTTTTCAATTAATCTTCAGTATCAAAAACAAAAATCCAAAATTGCATAAGTATTAACCTATAAATTAGATTTCATTAGTTATCATCTCTTTCGAGCCATGTAATTAAATAATTTGAGTCTGTAATGCACCGTAGTGTATTATCTTTATTATCTTGTATGTATCCTTTACTTTTTGTCTATTTTATTAATAACAATCTCACGCCTGTAGCTCAAAATCTCAAAAACAATATCTAAGGATTACTTTCTTATAAGTACTTGTCATTGTACTCAAAAATTTATTGTTTCTTTATACTAAATTTATTTAATTAAACAATATAGGAGTCGTATAGAATCAAAGGTGGATATCTGACGATTTTGGTAAAAAATAGCTGTGAATGTGGTGAACTTTTCGGTATCAAATATGACTATTTCTCATACAAAAACCACTACAAAGTGACAGGTTAGTTTGAAATCGAATAAACGTGAAGCAGTAAAATCGTTTTTCAATATTGCCTCAAATTAGCCATAAGTCAGATATCCGCCTTTGCTTATCTACGACTCACATGTGTGACTGTTTGTGTTCTAACAAATAAATAAAAAAAAACATCATCGTCACTTACCATCAGGTGAGATGGTGCCATAAGGACTCACCAATTGTGAATAAAAAACACTAATAACAACAACTAAAATTTAGGTTTTGACAGATGATACAACAAAATAATCATATTACTAATAATTCTCATCCTCATATCATTTGAAAGAGGTCCACTGCTGTACAGAGACCTCCTCTAAGGAATTCCACAAGGACCGATCTTGCACTGCCCGCATCCAGCGGCTTGCCACGACCTTCACCAGGTCATCGGTCCACCGAGTGGGAGCCCTGCGTACGCTAAAGTTAAGCAATTCTGAGAGCTATGTCGGTTACTTTGGTTCTTCTACGGATCTCCTCGTTTCTGATTCAATCACGCAGAGAAACTCCAAGCATAGCTCGCTCCATTGCCCTTTGGGTGACCTTGAGCCTTCTTATGAGGCCCATAGTAAGCGACCATGTTTCAGTTCCGTATGTCATCACTAACAACACTCACTGGTCAAAGAACTTGGTCTTAAGACACTGCGGTTTTTGGGACGTGAAGATATTGCGAAGCTTCCCGAACGCTGCACTTGAACTTGGCACTGCTGGAGAGACTGTAACACAGCCCAAGTTTCGACCGAATCAAAGGCTTTCTCATAGTACATGAACCTTAAGCATAATGGCTGATTGTACTTTTCGGTCTTCTGTATAATCAGCCGGAGCATATGTATGTGGTCTATGGTACTTAAGCCTTTTCGGAAACCGGCTTGTTCGGGAGGCTGGAAGTCGTCAAACCTTCGTGCGAGACGATTCGTAATGACTCTCGAAAACAACTTGTAGACATGGCTCAGAAGTGAAAATTGATGGTGGTGGCGGGGCCCGGCAGGTTGGCGTCGGCCGTGGTGATCCCGCAGCGGGCCCGCGCGGTGGCCACCAGCTCGTCTTTGCGGCGCCGCTGGCAGAAGCTAACGATTATGGCAGGTGGCCTGGGAGAACCTTCAATTATCATCATCTTGGGAGGATAATCTCCTAACTCGATGTATGGTGTCAACATCAGTATCGCGAAGCTGGAAGCCGATCTTAAGTGAGATGTTACAAAAAAATGATATGAGATTTTCACCGCTTTTCAGGGGTACGCCGCTAATTTCAATATTGTTCATCTTACTTAACTGGTCTCTCTCCTGGTCCACCCTCTTCGGTGCAAGGAATTCCTTTTTCATTTTATTTATCTTGATTTCAAGGCATGAAAAATCATCAACTTTTTTTTAAATGAGGGTAAGTCGCGACTCGAGTTTACCCAGACGGTTTTCAAGAGCAGTCATTTTTGAATCGATGCTAGTTGTTTCCTGATTTGCTGCTTGTAGAGTACTGATCTGGCCTCTGATGAAGATAGAAGCAGGCTTACGAAGATTCCTCAACGCAATGGGGAACTGGCTATCTTATCTTCAAGCCGGAATATGCTTGCACCGTGCACCCTCTCGGAGAGTCATTAAAACGATCTGCTAATCATACGAGTGAAGCTGCGGGAAAAGCTAGTCTTAAATATATATAACTCAAAGGTGACTGACTGACTGACATAGTGATCTATCAACGCACAGCCCACGGGAACCGCAAAAATCGGGATCTGCGCGGGCGAAGCTGCGAGCATCTACTAGTAATTATATAAACGTGTGTTTCAGTGCAACATGACATTTAGTAGCGACCGTCACCTCGCAGTACATTGGTCGCGCGCGCACAAGGGCCAGCGGCGCGGCGCGCGCTCCGGCGACGCCAACAACGCCAACAACGCCGAGTACATGTGCGAGGTGTGCGCTCGGAGCTACGCGGTGAGTGGAACTAGCTAGGACTAACTAACAACAGCTTGAAATGCATTGGTCGCGCGCGCACAAGGGCCAGCGGCGCGGCGCGCGCTCCTGCGACGCCAACAACGCCGACTACATGTGCGAGGTGTGCGCTCGGAGCTACGCGGTGAATGGAACTAGCTAGGACCAACGAACAACAGCTCGAAATGCATTGGTCGCGCGCGCACAAGGGCCAGCGGCGCGGCGCGCGCTCCAGCGACGCCAACAACGCCGACTACATGTGCGAAGTATGCGCTCGGAGCTACGCGGTGAGTGGAACTAGCTAGGACTAACGAACAAATCACCAAAATATAACAAAAGTAACTCAAAGTGACAAAGAGTAACTCAAAAGTACCTGAAACGTGACTCCAGTAACAAAAAGCCACTGAGAGTAACTTAAAACAAAGAATAACTAAAAAGTTACCAAGTGTATCTCAAACGTGACTCTAAAGTTACAAAAAGCCACTGAAAGTAGCTCAAAAACGACAAAGAGTAACTCAAAAGTTACCAAGAAATCTCAAACGTGACTCTTAAAGTGACAAAAAGCCACTGAAAGTAACTCAAGAGTTACAAAGACTAGCTGAAAAGTTACCAAGAGTATCTCAAACGTGACTTATAAGCGACAAAAAGCCACTGAAAGTATCTCAACCAACTCAACAACTCAGTCAACTCAAGGTTACAAAGAGTATGCTAAAAAACAAATAATTTTTAAATAAAAAATGGGGTGCGTTTGATAACATCTCACCGGATGGAAAGCGACGATTTAATCGAGTATGGTACACGCAAATATGGTACATGCCTATTCACTCTCGCCTTAAAAATCCCCAAATTGTAAAAGACGGGAAACACAGATGCAGGCAAAGAGTTCCATCCAATGATGAAACATAACACAGAGTAAATCTAAAGTGTCAGAGTAACTTAAGTGTGACTTTATGTGTGAGGTGTTTACTAAGAGCTACCCGGTAAGTGATACTGAATAACAATAATAAAACAAAAATGCACTCTAAACTAAAGTAGATAAGAGTAACTCGAAAATGACAAAAACAAAAAGTGACCAAAAGCTACTAAGAGTTACTCAAAACGACCAAAAATAAAAAGTGACCAATAGCTACTAAGAGTAAATCAAAAGTGACAGAGTAAATCAAAAGACCAAAGAGTGACACAAAACTATGAAAACCGACAAAGAAACTGGAAAGTAACAAAATTTCACAGACAAACGAAAAAATAATTTGAGAGTCGTTTAAAAAAACCGGCCAAGTGTGACTCGGGGTCACAGAAACAGGGTTTCGCAACAAAACTTTTACTAATAAGAACAGAATAAGACCTCTCACTACATACTTTGCTCTAAGTAAATAAGGGTCTACTTATTCTGAGCTTTATAAATTCCATATTTCCCGTGGGAACGGAAGGGCCTTAAATTTCCTCATAGATATTCCTGTAATCTATGCATTCAACCTCATATACCGTGATTTTTCAAGGTTTTAGGCGCAGTAGTTTTGGGAGACAAAAACAATAAATTTTCGCCTATTTTCTTAATAGCTAGTAGATATACAGGGTGTAACAAAATTGGTGTACGTCCCGGAAACTGGGGCTTCTGCTCCTCATACTAAACGACTTTTGTTCTATGACTTTGCTGGAATCGCAAAAAAAAATTCTTCATACAAATTGATCAGCTGATCAACCTATTTTGTGCATTTTTGTATGGTGAGTCCACTTTTTTAAGAGTTGACTATGGATTCCTTGACCCCCAGTTAACGGGTCCTACTAATTTGGTTACACTCTGTATAGTATACACAGTAAAAAAAATAAAAAATCCAAAAGTAATGCAAACGAGAATAGACCGTTATTCAGAAAAGAGTCTAGTGAGGGAAAGATCAAACGAAGATGTTTTTAAGAGTTTTTACTGCCGATCAGTGTTCTTGGGTTTATTCATATTTAGTTACGATAGGTCACGGTTACTAAATTTATTTTAGGTTTTTAAGAAATTCTTGGCAGGACAGTATCTCACGTGTTATGAATATTTTTACTATGGCTTTTTTATCCATATTAAGTTTTTCTTTCTAATGTTCCATAAATTCGCGTGGCAATTTTCTGCATAAAACGTGCCGTCTCGATGGGGGGTGGGGGGGAAAGGGTGGGTGAGGAGGGTAAGTGGGAAGTCCTCCTTTATGAGAAAATTAATTTTGAAAATTTGTATTGTTAGGTAGTCTGACCTAAGGTTTTAATAATTATTGTGGCTCGTGCTTACAAATGTCAATCTTTTTACCACCCTTGTATCATAAATAACTACTAAATGAATGTTTCTTTAAATAAAAATTTTTTCCTGTATTCACTAATGCAGAAAACAGCCTTTGTGGCTGTTTTTTTTTAAAAACCATATTTAATACTCAACCATCTAGTTAGACGCTTTTTGCAAAAAAGATGTTTTTTTATTAGACGACACTATTTTACTGTAACATTAATGCTTTTTACATTTTTTATGGTTCCTGTGGCTCCTTTAGTTGATTCATTTCTCAGTTCTTAGATGGAATAATGGATATTGGTCATGTAACTGTTTTATGCATAACGCGATCCTACAAAGAGGTACATATTTGTAACTCGTGTCAAACTTCCATATTTGTTTCAGAATGAAACACTGCTACGGTACCATCAACGAATACACACCGGAGAGAAGCCATTCGAGTGCACCATGTGCCCCAAAAGGTTCCGCGTGAAGACCAGTATGCAGGTTTGTGTTTGTCACAATGTACATTTGAATACACACCGGAGAGAAGTCGTTCTAGGTGTACCATGTGCCCCAAACGGTTCCGCATGGAGACCAATCTGCGGGTTTGTGTTTGTCTCAATGTCAATTTGGATACACACCGGAAAGAAGCCGTTCGAGACCAATCTGCAGTTTTTGTGTTTGTCTCAATGTCAATTTGAATACACACCAGAGAGAATCCGTTCGAGTGCACCATGCGCCCCAAACGGTTCCGCATACAGACCAATCTGCAGGTTTGTGTTTGTCTTAATGTCAATTTGAACACACACCGGAGATAAGCCGTTCGAGACCAATCTGCAGGTTTGTGTTTGTCTCAATTTACATTTGAATACACACCAGAGAGAAGCCGTTCGAGACCAATCTGCAGGTTTGTGTTTGTCTCAATGTCAATTTGAATACACACCAGAGAGAAACCGTTCGAGACCAATCTGCAGGTTTGTCTCAATGTCAATTTGGATACACACCGGAGAGAAGTCGTTCGAGACCAATCTGCAGGTTTGTGTTTGTCTCAATGTCAATTTGAATACACACCAGAGAGAATCCGTTCGAGTGCACCATGCGCCCCAAACGGTTCCGCATACAGACCAATCTGCAGGTTTGTGTTTGTCTTAATGTCAATTTGAACACACACCGGAGATAAGCCGTTCGAGACCAATCTGCAGGTTTGTGTTTGTCTCAATGTCAATTTGGATACACACCGGAGAGAAGCCGTTCGAGACCAATCTGCAGGTTTGTGTTTGTCTCAATGTCAATTTGGATACACACCGGAGAGAAGCCGTTCGATACCAATCGGCAGGTTTGTGTTTGTCTCAATGTCAATTTGAATACACACCAGAGAGAAACCGTTCGAGACCAATCTGCAGGTTTGTCTCAATGTCAATTTGGATACACACCGGAGAGAAGTCGTTCGAGACCAATCTGCAGGTTTGTGTTTGTCTCAATTTACATTTGAATACACACCAGAGAGAAGCCGTTCGAGACCAATCTGCAGGTTTGTGTTTGTCTCAATGTCAATTTGGATACACACCGGAGAGAAGCCGTTCGAGACCAATCTGCAGGTTTGTGTTTGTCTCAATGTCAATTTGGATACACACCGGAGAGAAGCCGTTCGAGACCAATCTGCAGGTTTGTGTTTGTCTCAATGTCAATTTGAATACACACCAGAGAGAAACCGTTCGATACCAATCTGTAGGTTTGTGTTTGTCTCAATGTCAATTTGAATACACACCGGAGAGAAGCCGTTCGAGACCAATCGGCAGGTTTGTGTTTGTCTCAATGTCAATTTGAATACACACCGGAGAGAAGCCGTTCGAGACCAATCTGCCGGTTTGTGTTTGTCTCAATGTACATTTGAATACACATCAGAGAGAACCTAACTAGCGCCGCTATCAGTAAAAAAATAATTACTCGCTAAATATAGTTCTTTTGCTGAATTAACTGCAGCTTTGACGGCTCGCGACAATCACTCTGTCAAAAAGGCCGCCTTGAGATCGATTGCGCTGCCCGTCGCATCGCGATTGAACTCAGCGCGGCCCTTTGTCGGAGTGTTAGACTGTCGCTGCTGCCGGCTCGCGGCATTCATCAAAGATCAAAGGGACGACCCTGAGTTCAATCGCAGCACCGCTAACGTTATACCCGCCCGGGGTCGCGAGTCTTTAATTTTAATGTAGGTGACGATTCTGAGGACACTTCGACCAGCAGTGTATATTTAATTTAATTTTTTTGTTTTATTGTTTGATCCTTCAACACATTACCAGAACTTCATTCGGGTGTACTGCAGATATCTCCCCGAACGTACACAAAAAGAATTAAACAGACGAATTGAGAGGCTCCTACTTTCTTTGGAGGTCGGCTAAATATCAAGACTTTCTTTTTGTAAACTTTTCGTACATAAACATAATCTATTTATTTAATAATGAGTTTTCGCATGTTTCAGATTCATTTGAACACCCACACAGGCGCTCGCCCCTACAAATGCGCGCTGTGTCCGGAGACCTTCAAATCTTATTCGCAGAGACACAAACACAAATTATTGGTAAGTATAGATCAGCACACTAGCGCCGCCAATAGAAATAAAAAAATTACTCATTCTTATTGACTTTAATCGAAATCATTGAGTATTTTGCGCATAGAGGGGAGCAGCAACATTGAGTGTTGCCATTTCTCCGCACCAACCATCCCCAAGCTGTCACTTGACGTTCCTACATGACTCGGTAGATGGCGTTAATCACCAAGACTGGATTGGTTGCATTTTCAGTGACGCTTCGACGTTTTTTTATAGCAATTTTATGGGAAATTCGTGAAATGCCTTAGGCCTAGTTCGCATAGCGACTTTTCACAGCGCGATTTTGTTCGCAAAATTCTGTGACATATGGAAATTTTATGAAGCTGAACGCATTGCGAAATAAAAATCGCTATTCGCCGTGCGTGCCAGTTGCGAATTAAAAATCGCGCAAAAAAAAATCGCAATGCGAACTAGGCCTTAAGGGTCCCCAGGAGGCTCAAAATTCCATACAAACGTAGTTCCGCTTTCATCCAAATCTACATGCCGGATTGAATTCAATCTTTGCGCATATTGAGTAGACACATATCGATGTTTTTAATTAGTTCCCGATGTACTAATAGGAATATGCAGGGTGTAAATTTGCATTCTTGCAATATTTATGGAGGCGGTAGTTTACAATAGTACAAATCATATCTTATGCAGAAAGACTGATATTTGAAAGATAAAAAGTTTTTAGATGAAATTGTTTTGGAGTTCACGTAAGAATAAACCATTTTTGTGTAGGGTCCCAGTGGAACACACCATACGCGACTGTGACGTCAACTCATGAATGAACAGTTCATTCAATTATTCTTTCGTACACAGCTTTTTTTTTTTTCTTCCTACTTTAAGGGCTTAGGACCTTCAAAAACACATTTTTTTACTATTTTTACCAGTTTCTGTTCGCATGCACCAATGTTGGTATGTACCAATGCACTTTTAGATATTTTTGGTGTAGTTAAAAGTCTGAAATCAGCCTATTTACACATAATTAAACAAAGATTTACAAAAACTTACAAGTTCATGTGTTATGAAGTAACTGTTCGAAATGACCACCGTTCTGCGCGAGGCACAGTCGAGCACGCCGACGCGAATTACGATTTAGTTAACGTAAAACAAAAGTGTTCTGTTTTACAGTTTCGAACACTGCTAACACTTTCTTAACCACTCTTTCAATTTCCTCCTTGTACACTAGACGTTTCACCACACAAGTAATAATCCAGCGGGGTAAGGTCCAGGGATCGTGCTGGCCAGGCCACGTGGCCTCCACGTTCTATCCACTAATCACTAAACTTGTCATTTAGGTACTCGCGCACTTGACGACCAAAATGAGGAGGAACAATACAGCGTACAAACGCACCATCTCCACTAATTCGACATTAGAATAATTTTCCGTCATTTCGGAAAGCGACGAGCGCGGCGCCGGGGCCCTTGCGCTGAGAGCAGTATACACAAGTGTCGCTTACGGCAGCACGGCAGCTACTGAACTGACAAACGCGGCCCCTTAGAGACCGACTCTTTTAAGTACGCCGCAACCGATCTCGGTCTTTCGCATAGTGCTGAACAAAATCGATAAAATTTAGTGGTGTGAACTTAGTATTGTCGATAAAAAAAAATCATTAAAAGCAATATAAAAATAGTTAGGATTTTATTAATGCGATAAAAAAATTAAATCATTTAAAAAAACAATTTAAAAATGTTACGATTTTATTATTGATTTGTATTCAGTATCAGCCATATATTAACCACCGTAAATATTGCAAGAATGCTAATTTATACCCTGTATATAACTATTAGAAAAGTTTCAAACTTAAGTAATTTAAGTCTTCGTTTAGTTATGTTTAAATTTACTACGATGAAAACTAATTACATATCGATATATGTGTCTACTCAATATATTTGCAAAGTTTGGATCCAATTCGGCATGTAATTTTCGTATCAAAGCGGAACCACGTTTTTTGGAAACTCGAGTCTCCTGGGACAAGAAAACTACAAGGAATATTTCGTTATAAACAGTTTCTGTCAAATGGGACTACAATACAATCGAGTATCGTGAAAAAAGACGGGGTTTTCTTCAGATGTATTCAACGGAACGCATTTTTTGTACAATTAAATTCGATTAAGTCAATAAAATTAAACCTTACGACATCAAGCACTAGGTAGACTTAATTTTGAACTAGTGATGTGCCGGATCGTTAAAAAAGTACCGCGGATACGGATCCGAATACGGATATTTGGTTTCAAGATCCGCGGATACGGATCTTTATTTTCTTACTCAATCGGTGTCGGCGCGCGAGATCTTGAAACGATAGTTGACGTCACGCCCGCCGCAACGACAGGCAGGACATGTTGCGACTTGCATTGCGCGGGTATTACTTGTGTTTTGTTTATGGTTTATTATCAAATATTTGAAATAATAAAGTTAAAAGATCCGCGAGAAAGGTAACTAATACGGATACGGATCTTTCTTCTCCCTCGGATATGCGCGGATAAGGATACGGATATCCGGAACATCACTAGTTTGAATTAACAATATCGGCCACCAACTGAGCCTAAGACGCTCAAAGTCAAGCGTTTCAGATTGGTTAGCCTCTATGAGCGATTCTAATGAAAATTTGATAAACATAAGCAAGTCACGAAATTTTAGTTTGTGGATAGTTTACATTTTCAAAAAAAATTTGTGATTTAAGGTTTTCATAGTAACTTTTTTTTTATTATTTTGAAAATGTAGTCTATCCACAAACAAGAATTTCTTGACTTGCTTATGTGTATTAAAGTTTCATTAGAATCGGCCCATCCATTTTGAAGAGGAAATCAATATTTGTAATTTTAAGTTTGTATGGGGAACGATTTTGTCACGCTATTAATTATTTTTACCCGTCTGCACCAGAAGGAGGGTTATGTTTTTCGTGTGTATGTATGTATGTATGTTTATTTCTTTGGCACGCTCTGTAGCCCAAGCGTCTTGATGGGTTTTGAAGTGCGAGGTTAGATTAGTCTTGATCCCGTGAGTGACCTAGGGTACATTTTTAACCGACTTGCCAAAAAAGAGGGGTCAAGTTTTTATGCAGTCAGGTTTTAACTTTTTAAATTAATTCATTGGTTATTTACAAGGCCATCGTCTGTTCCCCTAGGTGCACACGAAGGAGCGCCGCTACAAATGCCACATGTGTGAGAAAACATATGTGGTCTCCTTCGACCTCAAGATGCACATCCGCACCGCGCACATGAAGATACCGCTCCCGCCGAGGAAGCGACGGCGGAACCAGCCAAAGCTCGTGGAGTGGACGGCCGTCGGGGCGGAAAAGCTTTCGAGTGGCGACCGCGAACCGGAAGACGTGGCCTAGACAGTCCTCCCATTTCGTGTACGGAGGTTGTGGTTAAGTTCGCGTGTCGTCGCTGTATTCGGGCAGCGGAAATCCTTGGTTTAGCAGCTATAGCACGTCAACTGCCCGATACGCCTGAGCAGCTGAGGTGGGATGTGCGGGAAGATCTCCGCGGAGGAGCTTGAGAATAGCGGGGAAGGGCACAAACCTCGTGCTACCTCGCCCCCGCCTACCCCGCCCCGTACGACAGGCGTACCGCGCACGAAGTTGATGGGCTATAGTGGATGTCTTACGGATGAAATTTGGTAGGTAGATAGATCAAGCACTTGATTAACATAGGCTAATTTTTATTCCGAAAAAATACATGGTTCCGGCAGGATAGCTAAGTTATTGCGTAGAAATAACTTCTGAATAGATTTGGCTAAAATTTAGCAAACAAACGGCAGAGAACCACATAGGTTACTTTTATCTCGGAAACATGCATAGCTCCATAGGCGGCTTGCGCACCCTGTACCCTCAATTACAGTCATAAAACTATACACGATTGCGAAGCCGCGGGCTATAACTAGTTTAAAAAAATGCAGATGACTAAAATGAATATGTAGTTATAATATAAAGTACGATCTTGCGAGATCAAGTACCTCTGTCATTAATTTATTATTCCAAGGAGCTCTATATATTTTTTTTAATTTGTTAAACTTTGTAGCAAGTAAATGTAGATGATATTTCATATTAACTCCACTAAAAATAAGTTTTAAATAAATTTATACAGTAAGTACATAATTTTATTTATCGTCATGTCAGCTCATATACGTCCCCACCGAGGGGCTCGAGCCTACCCTGAATTAAGAAGATCGGGCCTTAGTCGATGACGCGGGCCCAGTGCGGGTTGGTTGACTTCACACACAACCTTCGAGTTTCTCCGCAGGCGTGTGCATGTTTCCTCACGATACTGTCATTACATAAAATACCAAATATCTCGGGATGTTGATGCTAGCCCAAAAATAAGCAAATTTTGAACTCCTTTGTAACCGGGCAAGATAAATGCCATTAGACCACATGGTCGAATATTTAATTTGTTAATATCATTTACATAGTTTTAAAATATTATTTTCTATACCATTGGTGCTAAGCAAAATGCAATAGGCAAAAATCATTTGGTGACGAGATAGGAGTATAACCCGAGCAGACTGAACCAAAAAGGGGAAAATAGGAGAACTAACCTATGTAGTTCCAAAAGTTTTAGGATTGTGTAGGGGTAGGTCCCCTGAACAAAGTCTACTCGATAACACGCGCCGCCGGGGTGGGAGGGGGGGGTTAAAGGTCCCTTTTTTCTGTTTTTGACTCGTAACTCGAAAACGGTGCGCATTAGCGCCCTTATTTCTAAGAAGCAATTAAAGCTTATTAAATTTCCTACAATTTTGGTCATATTCTTAATTACGAAAAAATGCATGGTTTTTAAGATATAACTTATACAAAGTCTGTAATTTAAGAAAAATCTATAATTTGTCACTTTTTTCTCCAAACTTGACTATCTAGGTCCTCGCTCGTTTGTTTTACAGATTTATCATCTAAAAAAAGTTGTTGACCATTAACTTTTCTTTAAAAATATATATACATATGTGCATTTATATTGAACACATCAAGAGATACAGGGTTAATAATATATTTGCCTTGAAAATAGTGATTTTGCGAGAAAAATGTTTAGTTCTGATTATCATCAATAAGGGCTATAAATGTCTACGTGTATCGAAAATCCCAAGTGTAAAGAGAGAAAATTAAAAAATTCGGAACCAGACGGGAATCGAACCCGCGTTTCTTGTCTATGCGGGTCTAGAATGCTAACCGCTGCACCACCGGGTTCAGTGGTTAGCACGAAAACGTTGCTGTTCGTTTATTTGTAAAGAAGGGGTCCGATTTCTCTGCAGGGGTCTGTACAATCTACTTATAAGATGTGGTCTGGACAAGATGGCTTCTCATTCATCTGTTGTTATCATAGGAGAAGATATTGACCTGCTTGTCCTGCTGATAGCCCTCACACCACCAAACACAAACATGTACTTCTTAAAACCTGGAAGAGGAAACATAGAGACTAAATTATTCTCCACCTCAGAATTGCAGAAGCTCCCAGTTAGTGCATCGATCCTCTTCATCCACAGCTTCACAGGATGTGACGCCACTTGCGCAATCTTCGGCAAAAGCAAAGCGTCAATCCTCAAATGCTTCAACAAAATGCCAGGGCAACTAAAGCAATAGCTGAGGTATTTCAAGATATAAGTTCAACAAGGGATGCTATCGCCAAAGCAGGGGAGGAAATGTTCCTCATCATGTACCAGGCCTCACCGAACCAACACGATTTGAACAGCCACCGTTATAACTGTTTCGTGAAATCCTCTACCAAGGTGAAAGCTAATCTGGCTTCCTTGCCACCAACTAAAGGTGCAGCACAACAACACTCATTTAGAGTGTACTTGCAAATTCAGATATGGCTGGGTAACTCTCTTGATCCAGAACAGTGGGGTTGGGTTAGAGATGATAGTGGAATCCTTAACCCCATTAAAACCACAGACCCCCCTGCTCCTGCCAGTGTCCTTCAATCAATTTTTTGCCGTTGTGCTACCGGCTGCAGTAATAGGTGTGGCTGCCGAAAAGCGGGGATCCACTGTTCGTCAGTTTGTGTATGTGAAGGAGCTTGCCTCAACAGCCCACCCATCGAGGAGGAAGACCTGTTGGAGGAGGAAGATGAGCCAATAGACCTGGTAGCGATAGATTAACTATGAGTTTGTAAGTGAGTTTTTAGATAATACACCCTTTTTCGAAACTTAAATAATTTTCGTTTTACTTTATTTTCTATAATTCTCGTTGTTTAAAAACAAACATGTAGTAAACACATTAGAATAGAATAGAATAGAAAAACGTTTTTTCAGCATTTACATTAGTCATAATGTCATATAAAGTATATTTAACGTTATGTAGATAGTTATAGCCCTCATTGATGATAATTAGAACTAAACATATTTCTTGCAAAATGACTATTTTCAAGGCAAATATATTATCAACCCTGTACCTCTTGACGTGTTCAGTATAAATGCACATATGTATATATATTCTTAGAGGAAATTTAATGGTCAACAACTTTTTTTAGATGATAAGTCTGTAAAACAAACGAGCGAGGACCTAGATAGTCAAGTTTGGAGAAAAAAGTGTCAAATTATAGATTTTTCTTAAATTACATACTTTGTATAGGTTATATCTTAAAAACCATGCATTTTTTCGTAATTAAGAATATGACCAAAATTGTAGGAAATTTAATAAGCTTTAATTGCTTCTTAGAAGTAAGGTCGCTAATGCGCACCGTTTTCGAGTTACGAGTCAAAAACAGAAAAAAGGGACCTTTAACCCCCCCACCCCACCCCCGGCGGCGCGTGTTATCGAGAGGAATTTATTAGACTTTGTTCAGGGGACCTACCCCTACATAATCCTTAAACTTTTGGAACTACATAGGTTAGTTCCTCTAATTTTCCTACTCTGCTCGGGTTAGTACGCGTGACACAAAGATTACGTAATTTTAGTACGTGAATGTAACGAAAATGCAATAGCGAATCGTTTATAAATTCTGGGCGTTTACTCACGTTTATTTGGTCCATGTCCAACTTCTGAAGTGTAATAGGAACCAGATACTCGGGATATACTTGAAATTGTTTCAAAGAAAACTAAGGTGGTTATATGAATTTAGCATATCATAAACATATGATCCTAGATGTCGCCCAATGATCATTTTTGACAGCACACTGTGAAATATCATCACACAAAGGCGGCAATGTACTAGATCTAGGATCATATTAAGTATATTATATGACTTAATGTAATACTAGCCTAAGACAATAGTACAGGATAGAATGACGCAACGGACGGTCCAGCCCAGCGCCACCAGACAGCAGGGCTGCTATTATATTTTTGAATGAGATCATATAAAAGGGGCAAAAAAATCGTACACCCATACAAAACATAGCAAAAAAAAAGTATTTCGCCTATACAAAACAAAGAAAATCATAACATTTAAAAATCGTATTTCCATACAAATCAACCAAAATTTAAATAGTAGGGACTGCTAAATAATCGTACGAATATGATTTAAATCGTACATCAGGCAAGTGGCAGCCCTGCCAGCCAGCCAAGTGTATGTTTGTTTGGCGGGGAGACGATTTCTCTCCTTGATTGAAAATTACGCGCATCTCATTCGTTCGCCTTGGCTCAGCCAATCACATGCGAGATTTAGTTATTAAGTTGCTAGAGCAAAAAGTATTAAATCTACCAAACTAAAATCGATATTTGTCGAATAACTTAGGAGATAATCCTGCGACAAAATCGAACTTAAAATGAACGATTCCCCCAGCCCGCAGACGAACGCGGGGGATGTTTTCCACAAACTCCGGCAAACACGTTCTAGTCTATTTGCTGCACAAAACATTGAGGCCACGCCCCTTTTTTATGTGTTTGAACAATGTTCTGTTCAAAACATCGCGCTGCGGACCCGGCTTTACATATCCATTCAATTGTGGCGCAGCCCGATCGGGCTGCTTGTCTACTCGTATACATTCAAATCTGTGGCGCCAACGGATCGGGCTCCGTTCATAGTCTATTATTAAATCAAGGAAATATCAATGAATATTATACTTTTCCGGCTCTAATGCATTACAATCTGCGTATGATAGAACAGGACAGGCGATCAAAACCAACTTATTCAGTTGGTAGTGGTAAAACTAAGTAGTACAAACCGCATTTGAATTTGACCGTTTGTCGAACTCCAAGAATATTGGTCAATTTTGGTTTAAAATATTGTGTTTCCTGTGTTTATTCATTACTCCCCACGAGACTAGTTTGGGAAAATTTAAATTCAAGTTTTCAATATCTCTAAATTATGAGGAATTGAGTAGTTTATCATACGTTTTTTTATTTACTGGTAAAAAGTAACTCCATCTTTTGCCAGACTGGAGGTGTCGGACTTTTTTGCACGAAAATACAGGGCAACATCCCATTTTTTACGGAGCTCAATCTTGTAGACGATTCTATCCGAACTGTGAAGCGAGCGACCTTGTGACATGGGGTCGGGTAGGTTACATAAACGTGTATATAGCCTTTAAAGGCTACTCCATTATTTTTCGTCCGAATTTGGACTTCATACTATCGACAAAGATGACCTATCATTACTAGAGTATCGACGTTCATAAAATGAAGCACTGTAATTTCCGCCATTTTTATACATTGACCTAGGCTGACAGCAGTGAGAGCGTCCATGAAACTAATAATAGTCTAATGTCATGTCATAGGCAAATGTCAATTTTATTACCCAACACGCTCGAGGGGCGCTTTGAATCGACACAAATACTTGGAACTTAAAAGAATCTTGTGTAATACTTGGAAAGTAAAGTGCACCTTAGTGCTACTGTTATCTACTAAATTACCTATACGTAGGTAAATAATCTGAAATACCCTGGATTCCTACAACATACCAAGAATGTACCAGGAAAATAATGTGAGCCAATGTAACCTACTACGTAAGTATATGTAATGTAAAGTCTTGAATGCATGAAAAAAGTACAGCGAATCGATACAATGCCTTCCCAGTTATTAAATATAAGTAAGTAGGTACTTAGATGCATGTATTGCATTGACTGACTCGGTGGCTCAGTGGTTAGTGCTCTTGACTACTGATCCGAGGGTTGTGGGTTCGATCCCCACCCAGGGCAAACATTTGTGTCATGAGCAGATTTGTTTGCTCTGTGTCTGGGTGTTAAATATATATGTATCTATTTAAACGTATATATGTATGTATATCGGTCTGGTTCCCAAAACACAGGGAATCCTACTTTAGGTCCAGATGACCATGTTATTTGCGTTCGTGTGATAGTAAAGTTCTCGAGTAGTGACCACGCATCGGAAATCGTAGCGCAGGAAGGCCTCACACTCGATGGACTGATGACCTGCAAAAGGATGTGGGAAGCCGCTGAATGCGGGCAGCGCTGAACTGGTGGTCGTGGAAATCCTTGGGGGAGGCCTTTGTCCAGCCGTGGACGTTCTTTGGATGATAATAATTATGACTTAGATCAAACGTAGCTACAACGCCAGTACTCTTTGTCACTTTCCAACTCCAGCACTATTCTGCGCTTTAAATAAAAAAAAGAAATGAAAACTAAATATTAAGATTGTCTCAAAAGGGTTTGTACCCAGAGACTTTTAAATGTTTTTTTTATCTCTAAGCAATGCGAATATACGTTTACAGAGGACTTTTTGGCGGGAATTTGTAGCGTTCAGTTTGTCATTTTTCTTTTATTATCCGAAAAATTACATTTAGTGGTTTTCGATGTGTAATATTGATAGTGTATTTATCAGCGAAGTATCATTTATGTGTTTCTTGTGTAGGATAATGAAATAAAAGTGTGTATACTGTGTTTCGAGTTCCCACAAGAAGTCCGAGCAAGCTTTAGCAAAAGTGCTATCATTTTGCTAGAGTATGTAGGTTAGGTTAGTATATAGACAATGACATGATGTGAACGTGAAGAACAGTGACCTAGAAAACTGAAAAGGAGAAAATTACTACATAATCTGAAAAATATACTAAAAAATTACTGAAGACGTGAATTCTACAAATTAATACTGCTGAATAACATATACTGAAGACTAGGCGGTATGGCCAATGAGCCTTAGCCTGCCCTAAAAGGGCGAAGTTAAAAAAAAAAATACGTTTACAGAGATTTTTGGCGGGATTTGTGGTAGACGCATTCGTAGTTTTATTTTGTTGTTTTTTCATTGTTTTCTGCTAGGATTTTGTTTAAGAAGTGGTGCATTTTAGAGAAAATTGTCTAGTGCACGTGAGCAATGTGGAGAACAAGAAAATAAAACGAAGGAGGACGTGAGAACCCAACTTGCTCTTTGTGCAGTTTTATAGACGCCCTACAGCAACTGGGTGTTCCACCTCAGAATGTAGCTGCTGCAAATGCTGTCAAGAACTTCAGTGAATATTTGTAATGCACCGGCACTAGCATTACAAAATCAAAAAACTAAAGGAAGCTTATACGTCAGACCTGGCTGTATGGTCTTAGTCACTTTTGCCTTTTCCGCGCTTTTGAAAGCCGGAAAGAAGAAACAAAAAAAAAATATATACGTTTACATTACTTATTAAATTATCTTTGGTTATCTGAAATTATTGCAAATTTTGTAAAAATCGTATTTTTGTCATGTTGAAAAATGGAAGCAACTATAGTGAAAATCGAATTAGTGGATTGCAATAATCTAGCTATGAACAGCGCTAGAGATGAGGTTAACTCAAGAAGTTTCTATGTCTATGAGGAGAAGCTACGAGCGTGTCGAGTTTGCCTTTCTACGGATACAAAATTGTACAATTTACATGAATACGAACTGGTTGAGGCCTTTGAAGAGGTCACTGGAATTCGGGTAAGGAATCATGCTATGTGTTTAGCACATTCAAGTCTGTTGACATGTTTTTTTTTAGGTATTGAGGTCCGATAGTGTTTATAATTTTGTTGACAAATTCTTTTTAAAGCATTAATTGATGTCCAAAATAAGTAAAGTTTTAATTATACTTAATTGTTAACCAACTGCCGAAGAAGGGGGATAATATTTTGCAGGTCTATGTATGATGTCTGTTTCTTTGGTGGAGCCTGCAGGTAGTATAGACGTTTGATAGATTTTAAAGTGTAAGATATTGTTAGATTTGTATCCCCTTAACATCATAGGATACTTACATCTAAAGGCTGATTTACATTCAGATAAGTTACGTAGCAAGTAAAGTTTAACTTTATTGATTTTGCATGGCAAGTAACATTACAGGTGAATTCAACTACCCATTTTTCAACATGTCCGTTTGTATGAACTGTACTTAACTCGTTGGTCTACACTGGCAAGTTTAGTTGACACATGCAGTGACTAGATTTGCACTTGACTCACTGAAAAATAGAACATCATTCTATTGTCTGTAATCAACATACTATTTGAGTAGTAAATCTGCGTCCAAACGACGATAAGGACTTAACTTGTCATCATCATCATCATATTAGCCACAAATCGTCCACTGCTGAACAAAGGCCTCCCCCAAGGATTTCCACGACGTCCGGTCCTGCGCTGCCCGCATCCATCGGCTTCCCGCGACCTTCACCAGGTCATCGGTCCACCGCGTGGGAGGCCTGCCTAAGCGTTCGGGAAGCTTCGCAATATCTTCACGTCCCAAATACCGCAGTGTCTCAAGACTAAGGTCTTTGACCAGTGTGTGTTGCCAGTGATGACTTACGGAACTGAGACATGGTCGCTTACTATGGGCCTCATAAGAAGGCTCAAGGTCACCCAAAGGGCAATGGAGCGTGCTATGCTCGGAGTTTCTCTGCGTGATCGAATCAGAAACGAGGAGATCCGCAGGAGAACTAAAGTAACCGACATAGCTCACAGAATCGCAAGACTGAAGTGGCAGTGGGCAGGGCACATAGCTCGTAGAACAGATGGCCGATGGGGCAGTAAAGTTCTCGAGTGGCGACCGCGCACCGGAAAACGTAACTTGTCAAAACTGCTACTTAACTTGCTACTTTACTTAACTGCGTGTAACTTGGCCTTAAAATACATAGTTTTTAATGTCAATTTTTTCAATTTTTAAACTGGGTAGGTTATTGTTTACATTTAGAATATTTTGTAATAATGGGGCTACAGTCCAAATATTTATTAGTAATTATTTTTAACTACTTACAGGGTCTTAAAGTGTCAAGTGGAAGTTCAGATAGAATACCTTTTACCCACTATAACCTGAAATATTTTTTTTATTTTTTATAATTGCATGTGATTTGTTATCTTTTTCCCCGACATGGAGAAAGTATTTTAAGTTAAAAAATTAAAAATCAATTTTTTATCGTTTTAACGACCAGTAGGGTAATCTGGTGGAAGGATATCTGAATCATGCCTCTGTAGATCTGTGAATGTCCTTGGTTCTCGAGATATTCACATTTTGATTTTCAGATTTTCTATAAAAAAATCTCTGACATCAGTTTGTGAAAAAAAAAATCATACAACTAAGCTGAATGCATTCTAAAAAGGCATACAATTACGAACAAAAAGAAATTAGAAATAATGTAGAATTATATGTTCTGTAATATTCAGGATTAAATTACACATCAACATCTAGCCCCAAACTAGGATTACCTGTACTATGGGAACCAGAGACTGTACATATCGACATACTTGGCCCATAAACAGAGCAAACAAAACTGTTCATCACACAAATGTTTGCACTGAGTGGGGATCGAACCCATGACCCTCGGCCCAGAAGGCAGGAGCACTGACCACTGTACCACTGAGTCAGTCGCCAATAGCTATGAACGCTTTGATGTTACCATATTTAAATTAATAACTTGTCATGACATTAGTCAATAAAATTAGACTCATTACTGATGTAAAATTTGAATTACTTAAATATTCTTTATCCATTTTATTGACTTTTTAAAGTAAAACAATTTTTTTCTAGATATCATCAACAGATGGATTGCCACAACACATGTGTGTGATGTGCAGTACATTACTACAAAAGTCTACAGCCTTCAGAGCTCGATGCCGGAAAACAAATATTTTTCTGCAAGAGTTGCTTGTCAAAAATCCACTGGTATGTTATTTATTATTTTATTTTATTTTTATTTTATTATATTTGGAAAACTTACTGCTATTATACAATAATGATAAATAAATAAACATTATGTATCTAGAAGCTGGTGACAAGTTTTCGCAGATAAAATTGAAGAAGATATATGTATATGTTGAACACAGATTTCATGAAATGATAAGCAAAACTAAGGTTAAAATGTAACTAAAAAAAATAATTATTTAAATATATAAACTTTAACAATTGACTGTACTAGTGGACCGGGGCTGGAAGGCCCTGTAACGTTGCTGTGAGTTTACGCTTTAATATGGTTGTACTCATATTGAAAATATCAATTTTATGGTTTTGTGCTGCTAGTTTGTTTAAGGAGTTTATGGCTCTGACAAAAAACGAATTTTGGCGATAATCAGTTCTGCAAATTGGCGATGCTAGTAGGCTAAATCAGCGATTTTTCTCCTTGACTCAAGAGATAGAAAATGATACCTATTGCATCTGTCCTCATAGGAATGGTCAAATCGCTTACATTTAAACTGCAGATATTTTAAAAACTTTTTTGGTAGATTCGATACGGGATATGTAAATATTGTATCGAGGGTTCCCCACTACTGAGGCATACTCGAGGATACTGCGCACATAAGAACAGTTGAGTACTTTAATGGATTTAAGTTTGTTGAACTTAGCAGTAGTTCTCATAATAAAACCTAACGATTCTGACGCTTTTTTGATAATTTTGTCTTCGTGATGGTCATAGAGACGTTTAGAGTCTTGGTACAGGCCCAAGTCCCTTATGGTTTGTACACTATGTAGATGTTTTTTGCGGAACATAAATTTGAACAATACAGGGGTACGTTTGCGCGTAAAACTAATTGCGAAACATTTGTAAACATTGAGATCTAATTTATTTCTGATACAATATTGTTGAACATTATCTAAATCCTCTTGGAGCAAGAAACAGTCATTACTGTTTTTGATATTCTTAAATATTTTTGTGTCATCTGCGTATAATAAGAAGTTTGAGTTCATTAAACAGAGGTTGACATCGTTAATGAAAATAAAAAACAATAACGGGCCTAACAAGGATCCTTGTGGGACACCTGACGGAACTGACGTCCAGGAAGATAAGAACCCATTAGTTGCAACAGCTTGTGACCTGTTAGTAATATAAGATGAAAACCATCTAAAAAGACTACCATGAATCCCTGCACAGTGTTATTTTTCAAGAAGTATGATATGATCAATTCGATCGAGAGCTTTACTAAAGTCTGTGTTAATAGTATCTTGTATTGTCCATGCTGGAGGAGATATAATCACAGAAAAGTAGAAGATTTGACTCAGTAGACCTATTTTTTAAGAAACCGTGTTGCTCGGGAATAAAAAACGTATACAGAGATGCGTAAACCTGACGGTAAATATTTTTTTCAAAAACCTTGGCAAAGATACAGAGTTTGGAGATAGGCCTGTAGTTCGACACGTTGGACTTGTCTCCTTTTTTGTGGATAGGGGTTACGAATGCGGACTTCCAAAGTGAGGGCATTGTACCTTCATCCACAGACCATCGAAATATGACGGATAAGGGCAAAACTAAGCTACCAGCGCCCTTGGTAATAAATAGGGGAGGTATGTTGTCGGGTCCAGCTCCCTTAAATCAAGTGTATTCAAAAATTTCAGAACTTTATTGGGATCTATCTCTATGTTGCTGATGCTAACATTGTTTTTACTCGGTGTTAGGTAGTTTGGGGACCGAGTTGAAGTTGAAGTTGAAGTTAGGGGCGGGCTGATTTCCGCAACCAGGCGACCATTGCGCCCATTTTGCGTGATTGGCCGGCATCACTGCCAGCCCAGCTCCTCCAAGAAGCCCAGTAGCCCCCGTAGGTTGCCGACGACTTCCTGGAGTGACCTCGGGTCACCGAGGTGCACGACCCTGTACTGTGCCAGCCCCTCGCAATCAAGTAGGATGTGGGCAGCAGTCTCCTCAGCCTCCATACATGCTCTGCATAGGGGGCTGTCGGTAATACCTAGAGCGAATAGGTGTTTATTAAAATGGCCATGTCCTGTAATAGCGGCTGTTACCTTGCGGAGCTGAGCTCTTCCAAGTCTCAGAAGCTTTCTGGATAGACCAGGGTTAGTTGCCGGAAGGGCCACCCTTGCTTGCCTGCAGGTTTCCAAACCGGACCAGTACAAATTGTGTTCATTTCTTGTGCGATTCCTCAGGGTGGACCGTAGCCAGCCATATGGGAGGGGTATTATAGGTTCCGGTCCCACGGCTATTAGCTCTGACCCTCTCCTGGCAAGCTCATCCGCCGCATCATTGCCGCGTGAGTTGCTGTGCCCTTTAATCCACTGCAGAGTTACGCCGCCGCGGTTACATACCTCTGCCAATTTTTGATGGCACTCCAGTATGAGCCCCGATGTGATCATGCTGCTCTGCAGGGCCTGTAGTACGGCTCTGCTGTCAGAGAGGATGCGGATGGGGTACTCACGCACCTCCCTTGCAGCAATCGCCTCAGCTGCCTCGATGATGCCCATACACTCAGCCTGAAAGACCGTGTTATGCGCACCCAGGGGATTGGCTATCCTGATGTTCAGATCCTCAGAGAAGACCCCATACCCGGTGCCAGTGCCTGTTTTGGAACCATCGGTAAATACCCGTAGTTCTTTCAGGTTCTGACCCTCCCAGGGCTCCTCATGTAGCTGTACCTTGTATTTCATGTCAAAGACATACCGTTTAGGGATTCTATCATTCGTCGCCGCGAACAATGGCTCCTCCGCGATGATATCGTGCAGAAGCTCAGTGTGCGGGATCCTGTTTGTGCTCCAAAGAGACAGCAATTTTAGACGGGCTGCAGCACTAGCTGCTTCCTGTTGGATAAACAGGTGCAGAGGCGGCAGGTCCAGGATGGTTTCAAGGGCTGCAGTGGGAGTTGTCCGCATGCAGCCTGTCACAGCCATGCATGCCATTCTTTGAAAGCGTTGCAGTTTACTCACGACCGTAGATAGCTTCGTTCGTGGCCACCAGACTACTGCGCCGTAGCTTATCATTGGACGTATTACCGCTGTGTATAGCCATAGCATTATCTTTGGGGTAAGGCCCCATTTCCTACCTACCATTCTACGGCACTGCCACAGGGCAATAGTTGCCTTCTCTATTTTCTTGGTGAGATGGCTGCTCCAGTTTAGTTTGCTGTCGAGTGTGACACCTAAGTACTTGATCTCCGTTGATAGGCGGAGCTCTGTTTTGAAAAGTTTAGGTAGTAGGTAGTTACCTAAGTTGCGTTTGTTGGTGAACAGTACTAGTTCAGTTTTGCTCGGGTTCACGGACAGTTCGTACTCAGTGCACCAGCGCTCCACGATTCGCAGAGCAGCTCGAGTTGCGTCGCAGATAACATTGGTGAAGTTACCCGACACAAGTATAACCAAGTCGTCCGCATATCCGATTGTATAGAAGTGCTTACCGTTTAAGGTGGTGATCAAGTCATTTACCACTAGGTTCCACAGTAGCGGTGATAGGACTCCTCCTTGGGGGCATCCCTTTGCTACCATGGCCGCTTTGGTCTCCTCCTTCACCAGTCTGATGACCCGCTGTCGGAGCATGTTTTCAATCCAGTCGGTCATAGTGGCGTTTGCTCCATGTTTCAGAAGTGCCGCCCTCATGCTGCTGAAGTTTGTTTTGTCAAAAGCGCCTTCGATATCTATGAAGGTGCCTAAGCACATAGACTTGTTCTGTATTGCTGCCTCGATCTTGCTAACGACAGCATGCAAGGCCGATTCTGTAGACTTACCCTGGCTATACGCATGTTGATTGCGGTGCAGGGGTATGTCCCTCAGTGCGTTTTCCCTCAGTTCCCTGTCACAGAGTCTCTCCAGTGCCTTCAGTAGGAAGGACGTGAGACTTATGGGTCTGAAGGATTTTGGATCCGTGTAGTCGGACTTACCTGGTTTTGGTATAAATACCACTTTCACCTCTCTCCAAGCATGTGGCACATACTTGTGGGCTAGGCATGCCCTGAGGACCCTGGCCGCGGCTACTACCACTGCGTCGCCCCCCCACTGTAGTAGTGCTGGGAAGACGCCATCGCAGCCCGCTGACTTAAAGGGTTGAAAGCTGTTTAGCGCCCATCTTACCTTATCTGTGGAGACCACCCTGTCTGCGACAAGCCAGTCCTCCTCAGTTGCTAGTATAGGATCATCGTTCCAGCTTAACGTCGATACAATACGACAGTCAGGGAAGTGTGTCCGCAGTAATACATCTTCCGTCTCATCTGGCGTGCTGGTGAGAGTGCCGTCGGGTTTTTTAAGCGAACCCAAGCCTTGGCTGGGCCCGTTGGAGAGGACTTTTCTTACCCTGTTTGCTTGCTGACACGATTCAACTCCATCGCAGAAACTTCTCCACGATGCAGTGCTGCGGTATCGTATCCTTTTCTTGTATTTGGACTTGGCGGTTTTGTAGTTGTCCCAGTCCTGTTCATCACTTGTGTTCATAGCTCTGTTAAAAAACTTTCTGACCTTTTTCCTGAGCCTCTCCAGTTCTGGTCCCCACCAGTTTACCTTTAGACTGCTGGCTGATGGTGGTTTGGTCAGAGGGCACGCTTCTTGGTAGGAGTCTCTAATGCAGCCTGTCAGGACTTCCACTTGTGCTTCTATCCGGTCTACGCCTATCATTCTGTCAGGAACCTCAACCCTAAGTAGTGCGTTTTGCAGCGATTTGCAATAGACAGGTCTGTTGGTCTTGCGTGGGTTCCTGCGTGGTGGCGTCACCTGAGTATTCACCTGAAGGTCGAATCTTACCCATCTGTGATCCGAGCACGAGGCTTCTTCTGACACATGCCAGTTGGATACAAGACTCGAGATACCCTCAGTGATCAGTGTAATGTCGATTATGGACCTACCTCTATCGTTACAGTTTTTCATCCCCCAGAGGGAGTGGTGCGCGTTGCAGTCTGTTGCAACTAGCAGCTCCAGTCCCTTTTCCTCGCAGTGTGTGACGAGTCTTGCCAGTTCTGGTGGTGGTGGATCGTCGTCATCAGGCATGTACACGGAGGCGACGATCATCTCCGGCAGACTCGGGTTTGTTTTGCCTTCAAGCAGCCTAACGGCGCTCAAGTCCCTATGACAGAATTCTGTTAAAGGTTGGACAGGCACGTTTCTAGTAACATATATCGCAGTTCTTGGACTCTCCGGCCCATTGTAAGCAACCAACTTACCACCAATGTTAGAGAGTCCGCAAATTTTGTTGCCCCTGACCCACGGCTCTTGAATCAGGGCTATCGCCGTGTCGTGAACCTCCAGCCATTTCCGCAATTGAGCCGTAGCGGTCTGACTGTGCTGGAGGTTCGCTTGTAGGGCCCTACAACTTGAGAAAGGGCGCGCTGTCTTGCGACAGCAGCGCCTCTTCCTCCTCGGAGGAAATTGTTAGACCGCCCAACCCCTCGATACATTCCTCTCCGCCCTCTTCCAACACGGGGTTGTCTGGAGGGCTCCGAGGAGCGATCGAGGTGGGAGACCGCACGGCTTCCGTTTCCGTAGCCAGTGGTACGGCAGTCCCTTCAATGGGCTCCGGTACAGTTGTAGGGGACACACGATTTGGATCTGGTCCTCCCAGGGAGGTTGCAGTGAACCTACCCCTCGGTCCCCGGAACTTCAGGTAGACTGAGCCTACCACCAGAGCAAGCTGGCGCTCGTGTTCCAGCAGGACCTCGACCAGATCCTCCGGCAGGCTTACAACAATAAATGTGTCGGTGCCCTGAGGTAGAACCTTAAGCAACCTCCACCTGTGGATTTGGGCCCACGGGTTTTGGAAGCCTAAGGCTCGTCCGGCTTTTACTGCTTCCCAAACGCCGGGGAGCAGTATGCCTCCTAACACCATACGGGGCAGCTCAGCTTGTCTTTTGAGGGTGAGTGCCTCACCCCGGGGCAGTGTTATGTTGGAGACTGCCGCCCGAAGCCACTCCAACGCTGCCGAGTTGGCGCACCATATCTTTAGGGCACCTTCCGCGTGGACGGGTTTGCCCTTGAAGACTGGGCCGGCAGAACCGAGTTGAGTGAGCGACTGCTCCACTACTCGGTCGGTGAAGGCACTCAGAATATACTCCACGTCCTGTTGGCTGAGATTGCCGGATGCTGCCGCCGTGACAGCAACCGCAAGGTCAGCGGACGCGGACTCCGCGTAAGTACGCTGGGGCTTGCTCGCCGACCCCACCCTCGGCTTTTTGGGCTCACCACGGGGAGACAGAGTCTCATCGAGGCGAGCCCTCTTCGCCGACTGTGCGGTCGCCGAGCTTGTGGCTGTCTCAGCTGGGTCCTTTCGTTGCTTCCCGGGGGCTCGGGGCGCCCCGATCGAAGTTACCTTCGATGCGGTGCTCCCCCCCGCAACAGGCACAACAGAGGGCCCTGCAGACGGCATTTCAGGGGCAGTAGTGGTGGTAGCAGCCTTGGCTCGGGCCTCGGCGCGCCTCGCAGCTCTACGAGCTGCCCTCTGCCTGCCATTCGGTCGGGGCTTGGGTCGGGAGGAGGCAGCGACGTCACCTTGTGGCAACGGCGCATGAGGCCTCTTCCGGTTTTTGCCCTTCCGGTCGATCAGGGTCCAGCCAGTGTTCAGCTGACCCATCAGGACACTCGCGCCGGGAGCACTGGCGGTGACTACCTCCATGGGGGTGCTCGATGGTGGAGCAGATTTCTCCGCAGCCACAGCACCCGAGGGGGCCACGTTCGGTTCCCGGGGATGTAGGGGCGCGACCTGGGGGGTCGCGGTGGACGAAAGAAGCGCGGCTGAAGCTGCAGAGTGGGAAGGAGAGCCTGAGGGTTTCCCCTTTCGAGCTCTCCTCGCTCTGCGCCTTGCCTGGCGCTTAGAAAGATGGCCAGTGGCCAATTCTGGGGACCTAAGCTCCCCCGCCGCTTCGCTCAAGGAGGCTTGGGGCTTCCTTACGGAGGACGGTTGGGAGGTAGGGGCCTCCACGGGTGGCGCCAGAGGTTGCCCTCCTACACCGGATGCGCCTTGAGGCGCGGGCGAGTCAGCGGATTTTAGATTGTCCATACTAACGTTTATAAATTATTCATCCCCCTGATTCCCCACCCTCCACGGAGCCCGCACATTTGGGGGAGTACTAGCGTACAGGGCTAGTAACACCAGGGCTATCAGGTGGATATAGATGCGAAGGGGGTCGGGACTCACTGCGCGACATCAAGGGCTCGAACTGGTGGGCCGGGATAGAACAATCCAATCCCCCCGGTTGATCCCAAACAGCCTTGCCCCGTCAGCATGGCCGAGTCCGACCTCCCCGCATCTCGCCAGTGACCCCTGAGGGGGGACACTTGCCCATTCCCACGTGTTGGCTATTCACGTGGGTACCGTTTAGCGAGAATCCCGGGCCAAAGAAGGCGTGTTGCCGACCGTGGGTAACTCGCTCCGACCCACGTTCGGCTCAACCGACCAGGATCCCGTTCTCCCCGCGTACGGCGATCAACTGCGCAGGGCTAGCGCAGGTGGGCGCAAATACTCTGCCGGCCGCGCCCACGATGCACGGCAGAGAAGGGCGGCCGTTGGCCACGCTCGTTAAGAGCGCGTTTCCAGGGGGCACCACGGGGAGGTGGCCGCCACGCCCCCCTGGGGACCGAGTTGTTAAAGTAGTAATACTGTTAGTTTGGAATGTCGGGTGAAAGTAGTTGAAACAGTTCGCTAATTCGCTATTACCGCCAATATGGTCAAGGGGAGCGATGGCTGACTCTCGCGTTATGCTCGTGACTGGGTGCTGTTCATGTGAACTGGCCTACTCTTGTCAAAGGCATTAATGTCATCTTTACTTAATATTATGTGAAAATGTGTTTGTTTGTTACCTTTCCACGCCTCATCACCTTGACCGATCTTGATGAAGTTTGGCATGCAAGTGGCACATGTCACTGGGAAGGAGATAGGCTGCTTTTATCCTGTGAAAATAGCATAGTCCGATGCAGTTACTGAGGAAACTGAAAAAATACTGTTTTTTTGTAATTTCTTAAACATTGTGCACTTGTGTTTTTTCGCTTTCGAGATTTATAAATATAAAAAAAAAATAACTTGTTATTTTTGTATAGAAGCAATCTACTTGTGTTACAAATAACATAATTATTGTGTATGAGTGTTTGCAAAAGTCCCCTTATCTTCTACAAAAATATAGTGATTTGTAAAAAATATAATCTCTTGTAACTTAAAAACTTAATCAAAATGGTTAATTGTTTGAAGTGTGTTAAACCAATCCCCAAAGTGGACGAAAAAACCCTAAAATTACGTTTATGGATGTGAATGGCTAATCTGTGTGAAGTGTAGTGGGTTGCTCGTAACAGAATTGCGCGTCATAGTGCTTCAATTTCAATCACCAACGCTCAAATACCTATTTCCCAAATGTGAACTTGGAGTTTGTCAATTACCAGATTTAAGAAAATCAGTGTCTTGCAAACTGAAATAAATGATCTCAAGAAGAAACAAGACCAATGCACTAATTTAGAAGCAGTATTGAATGAGTTAGAATGAGAAAAGCGAAGCTCTAACATGATAATGTACCTGAGGCTGCCAACACTATAACTGAACTTGAAATTCGCAAATAAAAGGACATGGAATAGGTTAAAGAAAAACTAGTACCCATGCTGGGCACTGCCACTGCAACACCTGTAGCCCTCACACGCTCGGGGAAACTCCGTGGGGACTCTGTACCCCGACCTCTATATATCATTTTCCAGAACAAGCAGATGGCTCTCCATGTACTCAAGAATAATAAAAAGATTCCAGCTCAGTCCAAGCTAAAATGACTTGACGCCTCACCAACGTGAGTTCTTAAACCGTTTGCGAGAGGAATTGGAGCAAAGGGCCACAAATGGTATGGAAATGATATCATTATTAAATATAAATAACACACCCAAGATAATTAAAAACACAGATGTACCAAAACAGTAGAACCAAAACTTGTCAAACTTACCTTTCTTTATACAAACCTGGCATCCCTAATGGCTAAATGAGATTTGTTTTTCATTCAAGTTAATAAGTTGAAACCTAAGTTTATAATTTTAACAGAAACACAGTTGAAACCTCAAATTAGTATGAGTTTATGTGACAGACCTGGTGAAAAGGGGTGGGGCGGAGTAGCAATTTGTACTCAACAAATATCTGGATATTCCATTGCTTGCTACCTCGCACCCCACATACAACAACTCTGATGGAGTTGAAGCTTCGTGGCTAAATGTCTCCTATGGAAATGTTAAGCTGCTTGTTGATGGAGTCTACCAACTGAAACGCTAACTATCGTTTCGAGCCGATCTCTTTTGTCGCGTTTCATAATTAAATTCTTTTTTGATGTCGTTGCTCTATGGTATTTGAATTTGAAAATAGTTGTTATTTTTTGACAAGAGAAAAACAAAAGGTTGATCGTGGTCCCGTCGAAACTGATGTGTATTTAAATTTTTTGTACAAATTGTGTTATAAGTTGTTGTTGAGGCCCACCATTTTATTCTGTGGTAAGTAATTTGTATAAGGAAACCGCTTTGCGTGTATTTTTGGTACTGCGGCGGACTACATTTTTATATCTCCGTAGGGTTTCATCCAGCCCCTGCGAGGTTTGACGTCCCCGAAGTTTTACCGGATAAAGGATTAATCCTGGGACGGAGCAGTGCTGATCACCAGCCAGTCCTTTCTACTGCCCGCCCAGCTGCTCGCCATAAGGGAAGTGAATTTATTTTATCTTTTATCCCAAGCGACTCTCTGACTCTCTGACCTTTCTGCCGACCTAGAAGATTTCCTGTTTCCAGTTTCTAAACTTTAGTTATTTATTTTAAATTTTAAAATGTGTTTTGTATCTGATACATATTTTGTTAAAAGATAGGGTAATTCAGATCAAACTGAAATTTTAAACTTAGTAACTTATTTAAGTACCAAAGGGACGGTGACGATCGTTGCCTGCCGGCATACTATAAAATAACCATTTTATATACAAATAAAATTGTAACCTTAAATTTATTTCCGTAAATTCTCCATAAATATATTAGGTCATTGGTTTTTTTTATTGTCTACACGGTCAACCAATGAAATCGCACCTTTTTTTATACTCATATTGTTTATTGTTCCTTACTTTTAAAATAATCATGAAAATACATATATTCTAATTTACCCCATAACCTTTTTTTCCTTAGAACTCCGTTTAGGCCCGAACCTCTAAATCTTACGTATCATATGTGGCAAACTCCGTAAGGGTTTTTATCCCCAGTTCCCATATTTTTGTCACATATTTATGGCGCCCGAACTAATGTGTGATCCCCTTTTCTGCCTTTGTTCTTTCCCTAACGAACCCGTTTTTTTGTCGTTCGTGGGTGTATCCGTTTTCCGGATAATATGGTTCAAGTTTTAATACCTCAAGACCCTTACTTAATTTAATCGTGCAGTTTTCTTTGAAACGTAATGTTTTTTGTTTGTATGCACGGTATTTTTTGCTTCTCTTCACACGGGTCGTTTTTTTTCCCCGGCTTAATGGCATTATACCTCTTTCGGATAATTGCTTACGTGTTGTTGAGTTGTTTTTGCCGGTGCATACCCTTACGATTCCAAGAAAATTTTTTATTTAAGTAGTCGATGGCCAGACTCTAGATTTCTTTCAATCGAAAGTCGGGACAGACTTACTTTTAGTTCACGATTATTTAACGTTGTTTTAAGGGAAAAATCTTTAAGGTTAACTGTTTGGAATATTTTTACGCGTTGCTTTGCGAGGTACTTCTTAAATTTTTGGCGTACCCTGTTCACTTTTATGTGACAACGTTTCTGTATTCCGCAGTATTGTTTAGATTTCTTGAGGTCTTATAACAATTTTCCATTTTTCAAATTTCTTTCATTAATCTTGCCCTTGTCTTACCTCAAATGGCCTATTTTTCGGTAGAGTTGTCCCTTTAGACTCTTGCGTATCGCGTTTCAGACTTCCGGTGTTGATTTTATCCGTGAGTCGGATTTTCACGCATCCGCCTTTACCGTTTTTGTCCACATTTTGCTGGGGTAACCGACAATGTTTTGCAAGTTTTTTTTCAGTTTTTGTCAACCCTATTGGTCTTTAATGTTTTAGTAGTTGTTTGATTTCTCCTGTTTTCTTAAGTGACTAGTTTTAGGCTCAATACACAGCGATCCTTTAACGCTAGTGTGTTGTTGGGGTTATTAAGTCTGTTCACTTTTAGATGGAGTTTTTGCCGTTTGTATGTGAACGTTCGTGTATAAATGTCAATTTCTACCAGCTTCAAGTAAACGTTCGTAGTTAACTAGTTACTTAGAGAGTTTTTATTTTTTTCTTCTTCAGGGCTGTCCAACGTCTATAGGGTTGACCAAATTTCAAAATTTTTGGAGTTCTCGCCTTTTTTTTGTGAGTTTGTGGGTATCAGGCATGTACACGGAGGCGACGATCATCTCCGGCAGACTCGGGTTTGTTTTGCCTTCAAGCAGCCTAACGGCGCTCAAGTCCCTATGACAGAATTCTGTTAAAGGTTGGACAGGCACGTTTCTAGTAACATATATCGCAGTTCTTGGACTCTCCGGCCCATTGTAAGCAACCAACTTACCACCAATGTTAGAGAGTCCGCAAATTTTGTTGCCCCTGACCCACGGCTCTTGAATCAGGGCTATCGCCGTGTCGTGAACCTCCAGCCATTTCCGCAATTGAGCCGTAGCGGTCTGACTGTGCTGGAGGTTCGCTTGTAGGGCCCTACAACTTGAGAAAGGGCGCGCTGTCTTGCGACAGCAGCGCCTCTTCCTCCTCGGAGGAAATTGTTAGACCGCCCAACCCCTCGATACATTCCTCTCCGCCCTCTTCCAACACGGGGTTGTCTGGAGGGCTCCGAGGAGCGATCGAGGTGGGAGACCGCACGGCTTCCGTTTCCGTAGCCAGTGGTACGGCAGTCCCTTCAATGGGCTCCGGTACAGTTGTAGGGGACACACGATTTGGATCTGGTCCTCCCAGGGAGGTTGCAGTGAACCTACCCCTCGGTCCCCGGAACTTCAGGTAGACTGAGCCTACCACCAGAGCAAGCTGGCGCTCGTGTTCCAGCAGGACCTCGACCAGATCCTCCGGCAGGCTTACAACAATAAATGTGTCGGTGCCCTGAGGTAGAACCTTAAGCAACCTCCACCTGTGGATTTGGGCCCACGGGTTTTGGAAGCCTAAGGCTCGTCCGGCTTTTACTGCTTCCCAAACGCCGGGGAGCAGTATGCCTCCTAACACCATACGGGGCAGCTCAGCTTGTCTTTTGAGGGTGAGTGCCTCACCCCGGGGCAGTGTTATGTTGGAGACTGCCGCCCGAAGCCACTCCAACGCTGCCGAGTTGGCGCACCATATCTTTAGGGCACCTTCCGCGTGGACGGGTTTGCCCTTGAAGACTGGGCCGGCAGAACCGAGTTGAGTGAGCGACTGCTCCACTACTCGGTCGGTGAAGGCACTCAGAATATACTCCACGTCCTGTTGGCTGAGATTGCCGGATGCTGCCGCCGTGACAGCAACCGCAAGGTCAGCGGACGCGGACTCCGCGTAAGTACGCTGGGGCTTGCTCGCCGACCCCACCCTCGGCTTTTTGGGCTCACCACGGGGAGACAGAGTCTCATCGAGGCGAGCCCTCTTCGCCGACTGTGCGGTCGCCGAGCTTGTGGCTGTCTCAGCTGGGTCCTTTCGTTGCTTCCCGGGGGCTCGGGGCGCCCCGATCGAAGTTACCTTCGATGCGGTGCTCCCCCCCGCAACAGGCACAACAGAGGGCCCTGCAGACGGCATTTCAGGGGCAGTAGTGGTGGTAGCAGCCTTGGCTCGGGCCTCGGCGCGCCTCGCAGCTCTACGAGCTGCCCTCTGCCTGCCATTCGGTCGGGGCTTGGGTCGGGAGGAGGCAGCGACGTCACCTTGTGGCAACGGCGCATGAGGCCTCTTCCGGTTTTTGCCCTTCCGGTCGATCAGGGTCCAGCCAGTGTTCAGCTGACCCATCAGGACACTCGCGCCGGGAGCACTGGCGGTGACTACCTCCATGGGGGTGCTCGATGGTGGAGCAGATTTCTCCGCAGCCACAGCACCCGAGGGGGCCACGTTCGGTTCCCGGGGATGTAGGGGCGCGACCTGGGGGGTCGCGGTGGACGAAAGAAGTGCGGCTGAAGCTGCAGAGTGGGAAGGAGAGCCTGAGGGTTTCCCCTTTCGAGCTCTCCTCGCTCTGCGCCTTGCCTGGCGCTTAGAAAGATGGCCAGTGGCCAATTCTGGGGACCTAAGCTCCCCCGCCGCTTCGCTCAAGGAGGCTTGGGGCTTCCTTACGGAGGACGGTTGGGAGGTAGGGGCCTCCACGGGTGGCGCCAGAGGTTGCCCTCCTACACCGGATGCGCCTTGAGGCGCGGGCGAGTCAGCGGATTTTAGATTGTCCATACTAACGTTTATAAATTATTCATCCCCCTGATTCCCCACCCTCCACGGAGCCCGCACATTTGGGGGAGTACTAGCGTACAGGGCTAGTAACACCAGGGCTATCAGGTGGATATAGATGCGAAGGGGGTCGGGACTCACTGCGCGACATCAAGGGCTCGAACTGGTGGGCCGGGATAGAACAATCCAATCCCCCCGGTTGATCCCAAACAGCCTTGCCCCGTCAGCATGGCCGAGTCCGACCTCCCCGCATCTCGCCAGTGACCCCTGAGGGGGGACACTTGCCCATTCCCACGTGTTGGCTATTCACGTGGGTACCGTTTAGCGAGAATCCCGGGCCAAAGAAGGCGTGTTGCCGACCGTGGGTAACTCGCTCCGACCCACGTTCGGCTCAACCGACCAGGATCCCGTTCTCCCCGCGTACGGCGATCAACTGCGCAGGGCTAGCGCAGGTGGGCGCAAATACTCTGCCGGCCGCGCCCACGATGCACGGCAGAGAAGGGCGGCCGTTGGCCACGCTCGTTAAGAGCGCGTTTCCAGGGGGCACCACGGGGAGGTGGCCGCCACGCCCCCCTGGGGACCGAGTTGTTAAAGTAGTAATACTGTTAGTTTGGAATGTCGGGTGAAAGTAGTTGAAACAGTTCGCTAATTCGCTATTACCGCCAATATGGTCAAGGGGAGCGATGGCTGACTCTCGCGTTATGCTCGTGACTGGGTGCTGTTCATGTGAACTGGCCTACTCTTGTCAAAGGCATTAATGTCATCTTTACTTAATATTATGTGAAAATGTGTTTGTTTGTTACCTTTCCACGCCTCATCACCTTGACCGATCTTGATGAAGTTTGGCATGCAAGTGGCACATGTCACTGGGAAGGAGATAGGCTGCTTTTATCCTGTGAAAATAGCATAGTCCGATGCAGTTACTGAGGAAACTGAAAAAATACTGTTTTTTTGTAATTTCTTAAACATTGTGCACTTGTGTTTTTTCGCTTTCGAGATTTATAAATATAAAAAAAAAATAACTTGTTATTTTTGTATAGAAGCAATCTACTTGTGTTACAAATAACATAATTATTGTGTATGAGTGTTTGCAAAAGTCCCCTTATCTTCTACAAAAATATAGTGATTTGTAAAAAATATAATCTCTTGTAACTTAAAAACTTAATCAAAATGGTTAATTGTTTGAAGTGTGTTAAACCAATCCCCAAAGTGGACGAAAAAACCCTAAAATTACGTTTATGGATGTGAATGGCTAATCTGTGTGAAGTGTAGTGGGTTGCTCGTAACAGAATTGCGCGTCATAGTGCTTCAATTTCAATCACCAACGCTCAAATACCTATTTCCCAAATGTGAACTTGGAGTTTGTCAATTACCAGATTTAAGAAAATCAGTGTCTTGCAAACTGAAATAAATGATCTCAAGAAGAAACAAGACCAATGCACTAATTTAGAAGCAGTATTGAATGAGTTAGAATGAGAAAAGCGAAGCTCTAACATGATAATGTACCTGAGGCTGCCAACACTATAACTGAACTTGAAATTCGCAAATAAAAGGACATGGAATAGGTTAAAGAAAAACTAGTACCCATGCTGGGCACTGCCACTGCAACACCTGTAGCCCTCACACGCTCGGGGAAACTCCGTGGGGACTCTGTACCCCGACCTCTATATATCATTTTCCAGAACAAGCAGATGGCTCTCCATGTACTCAAGAATAATAAAAAGATTCCAGCTCAGTCCAAGCTAAAATGACTTGACGCCTCACCAACGTGAGTTCTTAAACCGTTTGCGAGAGGAATTGGAGCAAAGGGCCACAAATGGTATGGAAATGATATCATTATTAAATATAAATAACACACCCAAGATAATTAAAAACACAGATGTACCAAAACAGTAGAACCAAAACTTGTCAAACTTACCTTTCTTTATACAAACCTGGCATCCCTAATGGCTAAATGAGATTTGTTTTTCATTCAAGTTAATAAGTTGAAACCTAAGTTTATAATTTTAACAGAAACACAGTTGAAACCTCAAATTAGTATGAGTTTATGTGACAGACCTGGTGAAAAGGGGTGGGGCGGAGTAGCAATTTGTACTCAACAAATATCTGGATATTCCATTGCTTGCTACCTCGCACCCCACATACAACAACTCTGATGGAGTTGAAGCTTCGTGGCTAAATGTCTCCTATGGAAATGTTAAGCTGCTTGTTGATGGAGTCTACCAACTGAAACGCTAACTATCGTTTCGAGCCGATCTCTTTTGTCGCGTTTCATAATTAAATTCTTTTTTGATGTCGTTGCTCTATGGTATTTGAATTTGAAAATAGTTGTTATTTTTTGACAAGAGAAAAACAAAAGGTTGATCGTGGTCCCGTCGAAACTGATGTGTATTTAAATTTTTTGTACAAATTGTGTTATAAGTTGTTGTTGAGGCCCACCATTTTATTCTGTGGTAAGTAATTTGTATAAGGAAACCGCTTTGCGTGTATTTTTGGTACTGCGGCGGACTACATTTTTATATCTCCGTAGGGTTTCATCCAGCCCCTGCGAGGTTTGACGTCCCCGAAGTTTTACCGGATAAAGGATTAATCCTGGGACGGAGCAGTGCTGATCACCAGCCAGTCCTTTCTACTGCCCGCCCAGCTGCTCGCCATAAGGGAAGTGAATTTATTTTATCTTTTATCCCAAGCGACTCTCTGACTCTCTGACCTTTCTGCCGACCTAGAAGATTTCCTGTTTCCAGTTTCTAAACTTTAGTTATTTATTTTAAATTTTAAAATGTGTTTTGTATCTGATACATATTTTGTTAAAAGATAGGGTAATTCAGATCAAACTGAAATTTTAAACTTAGTAACTTATTTAAGTACCAAAGGGACGGTGACGATCGTTGCCTGCCGGCATACTATAAAATAACCATTTTATATACAAATAAAATTGTAACCTTAAATTTATTTCCGTAAATTCTCCATAAATATATTAGGTCATTGGTTTTTTTTATTGTCTACACGGTCAACCAATGAAATCGCACCTTTTTTTATACTCATATTGTTTATTGTTCCTTACTTTTAAAATAATCATGAAAATACATATATTCTAATTTACCCCATAACCTTTTTTTCCTTAGAACTCCGTTTAGGCCCGAACCTCTAAATCTTACGTATCATATGTGGCAAACTCCGTAAGGGTTTTTATCCCCAGTTCCCATATTTTTGTCACATATTTATGGCGCCCGAACTAATGTTTTATCCCCTTTTCTGCCTTTGTTCTTTCCCTAACGAACCCGTTTTTTTGTCGTTCGTGGGTGTATCCGTTTTCCGGATAATATGGTTCAAGTTTTAATACCTCAAGACCCTTACTTAATTTAATCGTGCAGTTTTCTTTGAAACGTAATGTTTTTTGTTTGTATGCACGGTATTTTTTGCTTCTCTTCACACGGGTCGTTTTTTTTCCCCGGCTTAATGGCATTATACCTCTTTCGGATAATTGCTTACGTGTTGTTGAGTTGTTTTTGCCGGTGCATACCCTTACGATTCCAAGAAAATTTTTTATTTAAGTAGTCGATGGCCAGACTCTAGATTTCTTTCAATCGAAAGTCGGGACAGACTTACTTTTAGTTCACGATTATTTAACGTTGTTTTAAGGGAAAAATCTTTAAGGTTAACTGTTTGGAATATTTTTACGCGTTGCTTTGCGAGGTACTTCTTAAATTTTTGGCGTACCCTGTTCACTTTTATGTGACAACGTTTCTGTATTCCGCAGTATTGTTTAGATTTCTTGAGGTCTTATAACAATTTTCCATTTTTCAAATTTCTTTCATTAATCTTGCCCTTGTCTTACCTCAAATGGCCTATTTTTCGGTAGAGTTGTCCCTTTAGACTCTTGCGTATCGCGTTTCAGACTTCCGGTGTTGATTTTATCCGTGAGTCGGATTTTCACGCTTCCGCCTTTACCGTTTTTGTCCACATTTTGCTGGGGTAACCGACAATGTTTTGCAAGTTTTTTTTCAGTTTTTGTCAACCCTATTGGTCTTTAATGTTTTAGTAGTTGTTTGATTTCTCCTGTTTTCTTAAGTGACTAGTTTTAGGCTCAATACACAGCGATCCTTTAACGCTAGTGTGTTGTTGGGGTTATTAAGTCTGTTCACTTTTAGATGGAGTTTTTGCCGTTTGTATGTGAACGTTCGTGTATAAATGTCAATTTCTACCAGCTTCAAGTAAACGTTCGTAGTTAACTAGTTACTTAGAGAGTTTTTATTTTTTTCTTCTTCAGGGCTGTCCAACGTCTATAGGGTTGACCAAATTTCAAAATTTTTGGAGTTCTCGCCTTTTTTTTGTGAGTTTGTGGGTATCAGGCATGTACACGGAGGCGACGATCATCTCCGGCAGACTCGGGTTTGTTTTGCCTTCAAGCAGCCTAACGGCGCTCAAGTCCCTATGACAGAATTCTGTTAAAGGTTGGACAGGCACGTTTCTAGTAACATATATCGCAGTTCTTGGACTCTCCGGCCCATTGTAAGCAACCAACTTACCACCAATGTTAGAGAGTCCGCAAATTTTGTTGCCCCTGACCCACGGCTCTTGAATCAGGGCTATCGCCGTGTCGTGAACCTCCAGCCATTTCCGCAATTGAGCCGTAGCGGTCTGACTGTGCTGGAGGTTCGCTTGTAGGGCCCTACAACTTGAGAAAGGGCGCGCTGTCTTGCGACAGCAGCGCCTCTTCCTCCTCGGAGGAAATTGTTAGACCGCCCAACCCCTCGATACATTCCTCTCCGCCCTCTTCCAACACGGGGTTGTCTGGAGGGCTCCGAGGAGCGATCGAGGTGGGAGACCGCACGGCTTCCGTTTCCGTAGCCAGTGGTACGGCAGTCCCTTCAATGGGCTCCGGTACAGTTGTAGGGGACACACGATTTGGATCTGGTCCTCCCAGGGAGGTTGCAGTGAACCTACCCCTCGGTCCCCGGAACTTCAGGTAGACTGAGCCTACCACCAGAGCAAGCTGGCGCTCGTGTTCCAGCAGGACCTCGACCAGATCCTCCGGCAGACTTACAACAATAAATGTGTCGGTGCCCTGAGGTAGAACCTTAAGCAACCTCCACCTGTGGATTTGGGCCCACGGGTTTTGGAAGCCTAAGGCTCGTCCGGCTTTTACTGCTTCCCAAACGCCGGGGAGCAGTATGCCTCCTAACACCATACGGGGCAGCTCAGCTTGTCTTTTGAGGGTGAGTGCCTCACCCCGGGGCAGTGTTATGTTGGAGACTGCCGCCCGAAGCCACTCCAACGCTGCCGAGTTGGCGCACCATATCTTTAGGGCACCTTCCGCGTGGACGGGTTTGCCCTTGAAGACTGGGCCGGCAGAACCGAGTTGAGTGAGCGACTGCTCCACTACTCGGTCGGTGAAGGCACTCAGAATATACTCCACGTCCTGTTGGCTGAGATTGCCGGATGCTGCCGCCGTGACAGCAACCGCAAGGTCAGCGGACGCGGACTCCGCGTAAGTACGCTGGGGCTTGCTCGCCGACCCCATCCTCGGCTTTTTGGGCTCACCACGGGGAGACAGAGTCTCATCGAGGCGAGCCCTCTTCGCCGACTGTGCGGTCGCCGAGCTTGTGGCTGTCTCAGCTGGGTCCTTTCGTTGCTTCCCGGGGGCTCGGGGCGCCCCGATCGAAGTTACCTTCGATGCGGTGCTCCCCCCCGCAACAGGCACAACAGAGGGCCCTGCAGACGGCATTTCAGGGGCAGTAGTGGTGGTAGCAGCCTTGGCTCGGGCCTCGGCGCGCCTCGCAGCTCTACGAGCTGCCCTCTGCCTGCCATTCGGTCGGGGCTTGGGTCGGGAGGAGGCAGCGACGTCACCTTGTGGCAACGGCGCATGAGGCCTCTTCCGGTTTTTGCCCTTCCGGTCGATCAGGGTCCAGCCAGTGTTCAGCTGACCCATCAGGACACTCGCGCCGGGAGCACTGGCGGTGACTACCTCCATGGGGGTGCTCGATGGTGGAGCAGATTTCTCCGCAGCCACAGCACCCGAGGGGGCCACGTTCGGTTCCCGGGGATGTAGGGGCGCGACCTGGGGGGTCGCGGTGGACGAAAGAAGCGCGGCTGAAGCTGCAGAGTGGGAAGGAGAGCCTGAGGGTTTCCCCTTTCGAGCTCTCCTCGCTCTGCGCCTTGCCTGGCGCTTAGAAAGATGGCCAGTGGCCAATTCTGGGGACCTAAGCTCCCCCGCCGCTTCGCTCAAGGAGGCTTGGGGCTTCCTTACGGAGGACGGTTGGGAGGTAGGGGCCTCCACGGGTGGCGCCAGAGGTTGCCCTCCTACACCGGATGCGCCTTGAGGCGCGGGCGAGTCAGCGGATTTTAGATTGTCCATACTAACGTTTATAAATTATTCATCCCCCTGATTCCCCACCCTCCACGGAGCCCGCACATTTGGGGGAGTACTAGCGTACAGGGCTAGTAACACCAGGGCTATCAGGTGGATATAGATGCGAAGGGGGTCGGGACTCACTGCGCGACATCAAGGGCTCGAACTGGTGGGCCGGGATAGAACAATCCAATCCCCCCGGTTGATCCCAAACAGCCTTGCCCCGTCAGCATGGCCGAGTCCGACCTCCCCGCATCTCGCCAGTGACCCCTGAGGGGGGACACTTGCCCATTCCCACGTGTTGGCTATTCACGTGGGTACCGTTTAGCGAGAATCCCGGGCCAAAGAAGGCGTGTTGCCGACCGTGGGTAACTCGCTCCGACCCACGTTCGGCTCAACCGACCAGGATCCCGTTCTCCCCGCGTACGGCGATCAACTGCGCAGGGCTAGCGCAGGTGGGCGCAAATACTCTGCCGGCCGCGCCCACGATGCACGGCAGAGAAGGGCGGCCGTTGGCCACGCTCGTTAAGAGCGCGTTTCCAGGGGGCACCACGGGGAGGTGGCCGCCACGCCCCCCTGGGGACCGAGTTGTTAAAGTAGTAATACTGTTAGTTTGGAATGTCGGGTGAAAGTAGTTGAAACAGTTCGCTAATTCGCTATTACCGCCAATATGGTCAAGGGGAGCGATGGCTGACTCTCGCGTTATGCTCGTGACTGGGTGCTGTTCATGTGAACTGGCCTACTCTTGTCAAAGGCATTAATGTCATCTTTACTTAATATTATGTGAAAATGTGTTTGTTTGTTACCTTTCCACGCCTCATCACCTTGACCGATCTTGATGAAGTTTGGCATGCAAGTGGCACATGTCACTGGGAAGGAGATAGGCTGCTTTTATCCTGTGAAAATAGCATAGTCCGATGCAGTTACTGAGGAAACTGAAAAAATACTGTTTTTTTGTAATTTCTTAAACATTGTGCACTTGTGTTTTTTCGCTTTCGAGATTTATAAATATAAAAAAAAAATTAACTTGTTATTTTTGTATAGAAGCAATCTACTTGTGTTACAAATAACATAATTATTGTGTATGAGTGTTTGCAAAAGTCCCCTTATCTTCTACAAAAATATAGTGATTTGTAAAAAATATAATCTCTTGTAACTTAAAAACTTAATCAAAATGGTTAATTGTTTGAAGTGTGTTAAACCAATCCCCAAAGTGGACGAAAAAACCCTAAAATTACGTTTATGGATGTGAATGGCTAATCTGTGTGAAGTGTAGTGGGTTGCTCATAACAGAATTGCGCGTCATAGTGCTTCAATTTCAATCACCAACGCTCAAATACCTATTTCCCAAATGTGAACTTGGAGTTTGTCAATTACCAGATTTAAGAAAATCAGTGTCTTGCAAACTGAAATAAATGATCTCAAGAAGAAACAAGACCAATGCACTAATTTAGAAGCAGTATTGAATGAGTTAGAATGAGAAAAGCGAAGCTCTAACATGATAATGTACCTGAGGCTGCCAACACTATAACTGAACTTGAAATTCGCAAATAAAAGGACATGGAATAGGTTAAAGAAAAACTAGTACCCATGCTGGGCACTGCCACTGCAACACCTGTAGCCCTCACACGCTCGGGGAAACTCCGTGGGGACTCTGTACCCCGACCTCTATATATCATTTTCCAGAACAAGCAGATGGCTCTCCATGTACTCAAGAATAATAAAAAGATTCCAGCTCAGTCCAAGCTAAAATGACTTGACGCCTCACCAACGTGAGTTCTTAAACCGTTTGCGAGAGGAATTGGAGCAAAGGGCCACAAATGGTATGGAAATGATATCATTATTAAATATAAATAACACACCCAAGATAATTAAAAACACAGATGTACCAAAACAGTAGAACCAAAACTTGTCAAACTTACCTTTCTTTATACAAACCTGGCATCCCTAATGGCTAAATGAGATTTGTTTTTCATTCAAGTTAATAAGTTGAAACCTAAGTTTATAATTTTAACAGAAACACAGTTGAAACCTCAAATTAGTATGAGTTTATGTGACAGACCTGGTGAAAAGGGGTGGGGCGGAGTAGCAATTTGTACTCAACAAATATCTGGATATTCCATTGCTTGCTACCTCGCACCCCACATACAACAACTCTGATGGAGTTGAAGCTTCGTGGCTAAATGTCTCCTATGGAAATGTTAAGCTGCTTGTTGATGGAGTCTACCAACTGAAACGCTAACTATCGTTTCGAGCCGATCTCTTTTGTCGCGTTTCATAATTAAATTCTTTTTTGATGTCGTTGCTCTATGGTATTTGAATTTGAAAATAGTTGTTATTTTTTGACAAGAGAAAAACAAAAGGTTGATCGTGGTCCCGTCGAAACTGATGTGTATTTAAATTTTTTGTACAAATTGTGTTATAAGTTGTTGTTGAGGCCCACCATTTTATTCTGTGGTAAGTAATTTGTATAAGGAAACCGCTTTGCGTGTATTTTTGGTACTGCGGCGGACTACATTTTTATATCTCCGTAGGGTTTCATCCAGCCCCTGCGAGGTTTGACGTCCCCGAAGTTTTACCGGATAAAGGATTAATCCTGGGACGGAGCAGTGCTGATCACCAGCCAGTCCTTTCTACTGCCCGCCCAGCTGCTCGCCATAAGGGAAGTGAATTTATTTTATCTTTTATCCCAAGCGACTCTCTGACTCTCTGACCTTTCTGCCGACCTAGAAGATTTCCTGTTTCCAGTTTCTAACCTTTAGTTATTTATTTTAAATTTTAAAATGTGTTTTGTATCTGATACATATTTTGTTAAAAGATAGGGTAATTCAGATCAAACTGAAATTTTAAACTTAGTAACTTATTTAAGTACCAAAGGGACGGTGACGATCGTTGCCTGCCGGCATACTATAAAATAACCATTTTATATACAAATAAAATTGTAACCTTAAATTTATTTCCGTAAATTCTCCATAAATATATTAGGTCATTGTTTTTTTTAATTGTCTACACGGTCAACCAATGAAATCGCACCTTTTTTTATACTCATATTGTTTATTGTTCCTTACTTTTAAAATAATCATGAAAATACATATATTCTAATTTACCCCATAACCTTTTTTTCCTTAGAACTCCGTTTAGGCCCGAACCTCTAAATCTTACGTATCATATGTGGCAAACTCCGTAAGGGTTTTTATCCCCAGTTCCCATATTTTTGTCACATATTTATGGCGCCCGAACTAATGTTTTATCCCCTTTTCTGCCTTTGTTCTTTCCCTAACGAACCCGTTTTTTTGTCGTTCGTGGGTGTATCCGTTTTCCGGATAATATGGTTCAAGTTTTAATACCTCAAGACCCTTACTTAATTTAATCGTGCAGTTTTCTTTGAAACGTAATGTTTTTTGTTTGTATGCACGGTATTTTTTGCTTCTCTTCACACGGGTCGTTTTTTTTCCCCGGCTTAATGGCATTATACCTCTTTCGGATAATTGCTTACGTGTTGTTGAGTTGTTTTTGCCGGTGCATACCCTTACGATTCCAAGAAAATTTTTTATTTAAGTAGTCGATGGCCAGACTCTAGATTTCTTTCAATCGAAAGTCGGGACAGACTTACTTTTAGTTCACGATTATTTAACGTTGTTTTAAGGGAAAAATCTTTAAGGTTAACTGTTTGGAATATTTTTACGCGTTGCTTTGCGAGGTACTTCTTAAATTTTTGGCGTACCCTGTTCACTTTTATGTGACAACGTTTCTGTATTCCGCAGTATTGTTTAGATTTCTTGAGGTCTTATAACAATTTTCCATTTTTCAAATTTCTTTCATTAATCTTGCCCTTGTCTTACCTCAAATGGCCTATTTTTCGGTAGAGTTGTCCCTTTAGACTCTTGCGTATCGCGTTTCAGACTTCCGGTGTTGATTTTATCCGTGAGTCGGATTTTCACGCATCCGCCTTTACCGTTTTTGTCCACATTTTGCTGGGGTAACCGACAATGTTTTGCAAGTTTTTTTTCAGTTTTTGTCAACCCTATTGGTCTTTAATGTTTTAGTAGTTGTTTGATTTCTCCTGTTTTCTTAAGTGACTAGTTTTAGGCTCAATACACAGCGATCCTTTAACGCTAGTGTGTTGTTGGGGTTATTAAGTCTGTTCACTTTTAGATGGAGTTTTTGCCGTTTGTATGTGAACGTTCGTGTATAAATGTCAATTTCTACCAGCTTCAAGTAAACGTTCGTAGTTAACTAGTTACTTAGAGAGTTTTTATTTTTTTCTTCTTCAGGGCTGTCCAACGTCTATAGGGTTGACCAAATTTCAAAATTTTTGGAGTTCTCGCCTTTTTTTTGTGAGTTTGTGGGTATTTTGAAACGCTAACTATCGTTTCGAGCCGATCTCTTTTGTCGCGTTTCATAATTAAATTCTTTTTTGATGTCGTTGCTCTATGGTATTTGAATTTGAAAATAGTTGTTATTTTTTGACAAGAGAAAAACAAAAGGTTGATCGTGGTCCCGTCGAAACTGATGTGTATTTAAATTTTTTGTACAAATTGTGTTATAAGTTGTTGTTGAGGCCCACCATTTTATTCTGTGGTAAGTAATTTGTATAAGGAAACCGCTTTGCGTGTATTTTTGGTACTGCGGCGGACTACATTTTTATATCTCCGTAGGGTTTCATCCAGCCCCTGCGAGGTTTGACGTCCCCGAAGTTTTACCGGATAAAGGATTAATCCTGGGACGGAGCAGTGCTGATCACCAGCCAGTCCTTTCTACTGCCCGCCCAGCTGCTCGCCATAAGGGAAGTGAATTTATTTTATCTTTTATCCCAAGCGACTCTCTGACTCTCTGACCTTTCTGCCGACCTAGAAGATTTCCTGTTTCCAGTTTCTAACCTTTAGTTATTTATTTTAAATTTTAAAATGTGTTTTGTATCTGATACATATTTTGTTAAAAGATAGGGTAATTCAGATCAAACTGAAATTTTAAACTTAGTAACTTATTTAAGTACCAAAGGGACGGTGACGATCGTTGCCTGCCGGCATACTATAAAATAACCATTTTATATACAAATAAAATTGTAACCTTAAATTTATTTCCGTAAATTCTCCATAAATATATTAGGTCATTGTTTTTTTTAATTGTCTACACGGTCAACCAATGAAATCGCACCTTTTTTATACTCATATTGTTTATTGTTCCTTACTTTTAAAATAATCATGAAAATACATATATTCTAATTTACCCCATAACCTTTTTTTCCTTAGAACTCCGTTTAGGCCCGAACCTCTAAATCTTACGTATCATATGTGGCAAACTCCGTAAGGGTTTTTATCCCCAGTTCCCATTATTTTTGTCACACAACCTACAAAGTATATCTACAGGGAATCTTATTAGTTTCGAACAGCCAAACTATTAAGATTTCATCTGACAATAAACAAACATTTTTCATAATGGGTGATTTTAACTTACCTGACATAATGGCCACTTACTAAGCTAGACGGATATAATAAACTATATATGAAAAGTTTGTAGAAATGTTCACTGAAAGCAATCTACCATTCAGGTTTGTCTGAATGAGACTTCCTTGTTTTCAGCAAAATCACTGCATAGAAAATTTCAGAAAGCAGACTATAAAATAAATAAATAAAATAAAAATATGTTATATTTTTTTTTTTCAGACAGAGTCCATATTTGATTAGTAACACTAAACTTAATATCTATTGTTAGTTTAGATAGGCAAATGTATTTCAGCCACTGGGCAAGTAATCCACTCAGCGAGTGTAGTTAGCAACCGCTGAGTGCATCCCAAGCCAGCCCCTCACAATACCCCCAACCAGGCTGGTTTCCAAGACAGCCAAGATGCTGTTGGTGCTGCAACGCAGCCTGCCGAGCGCCGCAGCGCACCGTTTGCGAATCATGGCTTGAAAGCCGTCTACCTGCGCGTCCGCAAACATCCCCGACGCACTGCACCAGCGCGGCAGCCCCAACAGCACCCTGAACACATTTGTATTATAATTATATTGGACGCGCAGGGCGCCGATCGTCCTTCACGAATACACAGCCCACAGGCTACAAGTATATAGAGATGTATAGTAGGCTCTAAACAAAGTTATCTTTACCTGAGCTGCGCATCTACGGAACCTGTGTGCTATCATATTCGCTCTGGTCGAAAGGGCCCTACGCTCTCGATCTATATCAGCATCTATGAATCTATACAGTGTAATTTGCTGGAAAATCTTGACTTTGATGCCAATGAGATCGAAAATTTTTGGAGAGACTTTAAAACCAGTTACTAAACATGTACCCCTTACACATCAACAGAAGTCAAAAAATCACAACAAGCCATGGATTGGACCTAACATTCTTAAAATGGCTGAGAAAACGATGCAAATGTGAGGAATTTATGTAACTGACAAATCAGAAGAATTATATAGGAAATATGGACATATTAATAATAAGATTGTATCTGCTGTAAGAACATTGCAAATTGAATTTGAGAAAGGAATAGTCAGCAGTGGTCCCAAGGCGTTTTATAGTTATATTCGACAACTGCTAACCTCAAAAGTATCTGGGCCACCATCTATAGAGATCAAGATAATAATAGTGTCACAAGTGACCCAAGAGGAAATTGCCAGTGTTTTTGCTCGACAATATAAAAGTCTTTTGTCAATGAACCCTGACATATACCTATCCCGTCACTTAATAAACCATGAGTTCAAAATGACCTAGAAAATGTGCAATTCTCTGCATCTCAGATGGAAAAAACATTGAGCACTTTTAAGGACGACACATCAATGGGCCCTGATGGCATACCGGTTATCTCAAACAATGCGCACCAGTACTAGCACCTCACTTAGCACGCATGATGACACTATCATTTCAGCAGAATAGGCTGCCTAAGGTCTGGAAAGAGGCTATTGTTACACCTATTTACAAGAAAGGAGACAAGTTTATGGCTGCTAATCACCGTCCCATTAGTCTCACTTGTATCATTTGCAAAGTAATGGATAAAATTGTTGCCCAAGAAATCAGAGAATTCCTTTGGAAGGATAAATATTGTAATAGACGAACAACATGGCTTCATTCCAAATCGATCCACAGTAACTAATCTTCTGAGTTGTCTAGATAAGGGGACAAGGAACTGGGAACAGCACGTACCAACAGTTGTTATCTATCTTGACTACGAAAAAGCATTTGATCGCGTGCCAATTAAGAGGCTGATATTCAAGTCAGAACACCTTGGTATCCGTGGTAATCTCCTGAAATACCTTAAATATGTAAGCAGCCAGTGCTAAATTTCTCCTGACTTCCAATCTGAAGTATCCCACCATTCCCAAAACAAAAAAAGAAAGGGTATACTACATATTTTTTAGGTACAAAAACCTAGCGAAATTGTTTTGCAGCTCTTCGACCATTAGGTTGTACTTATCTTCATGCGGGTTCCATATTATAGAGTTACACTCAAGCCTAATTCTCACTAATGCATTGTATAATGCGCAGATAGCGTTAATATTAGTGAAGTTCTTACATTGGTTAAGGGTAAATCCTAAGAAATCCTAAAATAATGCTTATTAAGTTTTTCTTTGTTTGTGACCTTTGTCAACTTGTGACATACAGACAGAATTTTCAGTGGTATATTATCTTGAACCATATTCTTCAGTGTTAAAAATAAAAGTGTAACCAATATTTGATTTAGACTAATATAATGTAAAGTATAATGTAAATGTAAAGGAAATACTGTCTGAATAAAGTTTATTATTATTATGTTATTAATTATGTATTTTGCTTTGCAGATTACAACAGAATTCGTACAAAACACAGACAGAAAAATTTTTAAATTAACTTTTTCCACTACAGCCCCAGAAACTAATGATTATATACCCAAAACGGAGTCTCAAAACGTAAAAGGTAGAACTACAAGAAAACGAAAATGCAAAGAGAAACATCTCGATAATGAACTAAATGACGTTGTAAAGGAAGAAGTGTTCATTGAATCAAACTCTGCTGATGATAAGATTGATGCAGATAATATAGCCGATTTTGATGACGAAAATGCTTCATTAGATGAATACTTGGCTCCAGATTTTTATATAGCTAACAAACGAGATGGGGAGAAAATTGAGACTGATATCAAAAGCGAAGATAATGTAGACAGCACAGATGTATATTCACTAAGAAGTAAAAAAAATAAGAGAAAGCTACTAACAGATCTAACAGAGGAGGTTAAAAAGAAGAAATCTAAAACGAAAAAGGTAAAAGACGAATTAATTGACGCCAATTTAGAGAATTTAAAGGATAACGTTGTGGTTCCTAAGAAAAAGCGGATGTTTAATAGAAATTCTGAAGAAGATTTCAAGAGTTTCGCTAAAATGTACAATGCAGACGTAATATTTTTGACACGAGAACAACAGATGGCAGAGCTACAGGCTAGGAAAGAGTCGGAGGATTATATTAGTGCAAGATTTCAGTGCAAAGAGTGCTATAGGAGTTTTATGAAGGAAAGTGCGTATACGAAACATATGACCTGGCATGACCCCGTAAGTGTGTTAATGTATTATTACTAGAGACCATAACAGGCCTCCCACTCGGTGGACCGATGACCTGGTGAAGGTCGCGGGAAGCCGCTGGATGCGGGCAGCGCAGAACCGGTCGTCGTGGAGATCCTTGGGGGAGGCCTATGTCCAGCAGTGGACTTCCTTCGGCTGATATGATGATGATGACTAGAGACCATATTATATGCAAAATAAAATGGCTGAAAATGCACAAAAAATTCAAAATATGCAACTAAATCACCTAAATATGCAACCAAAATACTTAAAACTAAATAAAACTATAAAATTAAAACGTAGCGTAGGTAGGCCTCCCACTCGGTGGACCGATGACCTAGTGAAGGTCGCGGGGAAGCCGCTGGATGCGGGCAGAGCAGAACCGGTCGTCATCAAAATCTTTGGGGAGGCCTGTGTCCAGCAGTTAACGTCCGTCGGCTGATATGATGATGATAAAATTTAGTTTACAAGACAAAATAAGTTAAATCGTAATACATCGAATGACATTATTTTCCTATATTTCTATTGCTCAATATGCAATTATGTATTAAGTAATTAAAAGGGTTGTTATGGTGTAATAATTTTCGAAAAACCTAAAAACTTTTGTGTACAAGCTTTTAATATTGCCACAATATTGCATTGTCTCGAGATATACAAATGCATGCAAAATTTCAGCTCAATCAAAAACCGCGAAGGGGGTCAAAATTAACTTGCAAGATTTCACCCGAACAAACATACATCATCATCATATCAGCCAAAAATCTTCCACTGCTGGACAAAGGCCTCCCCCAAGGATTTCCACGACGACCGGTCCTGCGCTGCCCGCATCCATCGGCATCCCGCGATATTCACCAGGTCGTCGGTCCGTCGAAGTTTTCCGGTGCGCGGTCGCCACTCGAGAACTTTACTGCCCCATCGGCCATCTGTTCTACGAGCTATGTGCCCTGCCCATTGCCACTTCAGTTTATCGATTCTGTGAGCTATGTCGGTTACTTTAGTTCTCCTGCGGATCTCCTCGTTTCTGATTCGATCACGCAGAGAAACTCCGAGCATAGCACGCTCCATTGCCCTTTGGGTGACCTTGAGCCTTCTTATGAGGCCCATAGTAAGCGACCATGTCTTAGTTCCGTAAGTCATAACTGGCAACACACTCTGGTCAAAGACCTTAGTCTTGAGACACTGCGGTATTTGGGACGTGAAGATATTGCGAAGATTCCCGAACGCTGCCCAGCCGAGTTGGATTCGTCGATTGATCTCTTTCTTGAAGTTGGACCTGGCTAGCTTGACTGTTTGTCCCAGGTATACATATTCGCCAACAACTTCCAGTGTAGAGTCTCCGACCTTTAGAGGGGTGGATGCGACACGGACATTTAACATTACTTTCGACTTGTTCATGTTCATTTTAAGGCCCACTTGTTGAGAGACTTTACTGAGGCCATCGAGCATTGTGCTTAGGTCTTCCATAGTCTCAGCCATGACCACGATATCGTCAGCAAATCGGACGTGGGATATGTACTCGCCGTTGATATTGATGCCGAGTCCACCCCCAGTCCAGAAGCTTAAAAACATCTTCCAGGGCGGCAGGGAACAGTTTTGGAGAATAACGTCTCCCTGTCTCACCCCTCGCTGCAACTGGATAAGTTTAGAGTTCTGATCCTGGAGGCGAACCGACATGGTGGCGTTTTCATACAGACACTTCAACACCTTGATGTATCGATGGTCAATTTGGCACCGCTGGAGAGACTGTAGCACAGCCCAGGTTTATACATAACATACATACATTGCAAGTTAAATAAAAGCTTTTAAAAAAATACGAGTGTGCTTTAGACCACACGACTGAACTAAAACTTCTTTAGCTCCATCTATATGTATAATATATATGTTTATGTACGTATAATATATACATGTATATATATTATTTTCTACAATAGGCTTGTGGTATGAGAAATAAGATACATATGTTTTCCAATGAACATTAGAAATATATCTAGAACAAACTGCATCGATTTTATTATAAATCTTTCAGGTCGGATTTCTCATCTTTGGTCCCATATAATACACTACAAAAAATATATAGTTCGTATTTGTTTTTTTAACTTTTTACAGTTTGGCAGCCTCTATCAAAATAGTCATTGACATTGGTTCACAATTTTACAATTTTTTAATTCAAAATGGACTTTTGTGTTTCCTCACAGAGAAACGACCGCATTAGAACACCTCTTGTAAGCTCCTAAAAGCCTAGTACTTTTAATCTATTGACACACACTGTTGTCAGGTATATGAAACGCCTCTTTTTAGTTTGATGGTTCATCCGTCCGTCCAAGTCCTAGTACAAACACAAAATAAAATTTAGCATATATAAAGTAAAGTACATGTCAAAGTACACGTCCAAGTCTCCGTTTTCGTGTTTCTTCACAGAGAATCGAGCGCGTTGGAACACCTCTTGTAAGCTCCTGGAAGCTTAGTACTTTTAATCCATTAACACACTGATGTTAGGTATAAGAAACGCCTCTTTTTAGTTTGACGGTTCGTCCGTCCGTCCGTCCAAGTCCAAGTACAAGTATAGAATAAAATGTAGCTTAATTAAAGTCGCTTGGCTCAGGCGTAACGTGACAAAGTTTTATTGAGTAAGAACTCCTCTATCGTTTGAGCGGCGATTGGGTTTTGACCTCTTAATCTCTTCAGAAAATAATCAAATCTTTTTTGTCATATGGAGGTATAGACAATTTATAAAAAGAGTTAGTATCCTCTGAAAATTATCCAATCTTTTTTATCTTATATGTTTGTTGTGATTGTTTTGACAACCGACGTTGTTGCCTTGGCAACCGATATTGTTTTTAAACAAAAATAAATAGTATCTCTCTTTCTATCTTCACTAATTTATGTATCCCTCTCAACTTCCGTTCGCCTCGCCCGATCCCACTTCCGTAACGCTCTCGTCACGCATCCACCAGCTTACTCCCCAAGTCAAGCGTGCGTAAAGAAGTTTTACTTCAAAAAGAAAGTTTAGTACTTACTATTGTGCAATATTACACTACAGTGCTGAGGTTGTGTTACGGGGATGCTTAACAAAAAAAAAAGGACAAGTCAATAGTGACCGCACAGACCCACAATGATTGGTCTGGCAACTACGCCATAGTAAAAACAGAATAATAGGTTATCTGCCACCCCGTTTGGTACTTAATAGCCTACTCACATAGGGTTGTACCATGTTTTTAGTTTTGTAGGAAAGTAAACACTTTTAATACTAAAGAATATATACAGATACGGTTTTTATCCATGTCAACAGTTAAGCATTTTTCAGGGGGTTCGATGAAGCTCCTCAATGCTCAATTCTCGCTAGATGGCGCCTGCTCCACAAATTTTTAGTTTTAATTTTTTTTTGAAGTCGTGGTTCCACATTTTTACCTTAAAAACGTTAAGCGCACTCTTTACATAAATATTTAACTGTTGAAAAACAAATTGCACAATTAATTGCATTGTAGTATCCAAAAATCTCGATTATATGTTCCTTCACGCAGTTTTGAACTCGACACTCACACATCCATTGAATATTGCAATCGGCAATCATCGCATTTCCGAATACAAACGAATGCTAATTCCATGTCCATCAATTACAAGATTTATCGTATAACAGAATTTGAATTCAGAACTAAGTACTTTATTGTTGTTTTGTTTAGATTCCCGCACGAACTATATAGAGCTCTAAAATTATCATTACGTATAATATACTAACGAAATTAATAAAAATATAAAAAAAACAAAATAAATTCTTCAACCGACTTCCAATAAAGGGAAGGTTAAATGTTCGACAATAGGGTATTGTTTTTTTGGTCTCCTTTTTTTCGGAGTGCTGACCTTAATTAGTAATTACACTGGAATGTGTTTCAGTCCTAACTTCATTTAGGATATTGCTCATAGTTCTTCTTGAAATTCCAGTGGCATTAGCAACTCTCTTAAACCTTCTTAAAATAATTACTTTCATTATCATACTAATTTTTTTAAATCTGTTGGCTTCGGTTACATAATATTTATAAACATTGAAGATAATTTCGCGTGACTGGCATTGTAAAAGTTTCCCTTTTTTTATAGATATTATCTGAAAACTTTAAATTCGTTCAATTTTAAATTTGGGGTTTTAACAACTCTTTATATATATCGATTAACATATTTACTTTTTTGAACTGAAAATTTCTCTAGGCGCGTTGGAAAATTTTGAGATGGGAAAAAACCAACGTCACAGATACCTTGAAGTGAAAACTTTTTTGAGATTGAAAAACTATTGAACTTGCGACACCGTCACCGTCACCTTGAAGTGAAAACTTTTAAGATGGGAAAAACCATTGAACGCGCAACACCGTCACCGAAACCGCCACCGACACCTTGAATTGAAGACTTTTTGAAATGAGAAAAACCATAGAACGCGCGACACCGTCAACGGCACCATAACCGACAGCTTGAAGTAAAAAAAAATTAAGATGGGAAATAACCATTGAAACCGCGACACCGTCACCGACACCTAGGTGAAAACTTTTGACATGGGAAAAAACCATTAAACTAGCGTCACCGTTACCGACACCGACACCGTCACCGACACCGTTACCGACACTGTTACCGACACCGTCAACGGCACCGTTACCGACAGCTTGAAGTAAAAAAAAATCAAGATAGGAAAAAACCATTGAAACCGCGACATCGTCACCGACACCTAGGTGAAAACTTTTGACATTAGAAAAAAACCATTAAACTAGCGTCACCGTTACCGACACCGACACCGTCAACGACACCGTTACCGACACTGTTACCGACACCGTCAACGGCACCGTTACCGACAGCTTGAAGTAAAAAAAATTAAGATGGGAAAAAAACCATTGAAACCGCGACACCGTCACCGACACCTAGGTGAAAACTTTTGACATTAGAAAAAAACCATTAAACTAGCGTCACCGTTACCGACACCGACACCGTCACCGACACCGTTACCGACACCGATACCGACACTGTTACCGACACCTTGAAGTAAAAACTTTTTTGAGATAGGAAAAATGGTGTTTCAAATTATGTATATTAGTAATAATTCTTCAATCCATGAAAATGAAAAACAAACAAAAGACGGTTTGTTATATTATTCTCTTTGCAAACGATTGACTTGATGCAGTGACAGAACGTAAGAGCGGCAACATGCACGCGCGTCGGTCGGTTGCATGGAGCGGCAACGTCGGGCATCTTGTGTATTTACACGACATTTTGTCTCGCACACATTCGTAAATTTAATGAAAATTGTGCGTTGGTTTATTCCATAATTTTAAATGAAAGTATGTTTTTTTATTAATCTTGCGCAAACAAATACTTGAAAAAAGTTTGTAGCACACATAATTTACGCTTTATTCTGTATCCTGAACCAGATTATTGTAATTGTTTTTTGTATGATAATCGAACCACCTTAAGGTTTTGCTCTGGATTTGTTATTGAGGCATACACAGACACAATAATATTTTTCCTTGCGTGATGTACATGTCGAAGGGGTGGGTTAGGTTATGGATGGTCTCGTGGTTCACGTCCTTAACTATTTCGGTCTTGGGCGTCGAAATATCACAGGGGTCCTTCTTCAATAGTCTTGATCATTCGGCAATCGAAATTGTACAGGATGCTTTGGATTACAATGGATGCAAACGCGGTGATCCCAGCGATAGCGTGACACTTCCATTTTGCTCACAGATCACCACTACTTGTGTTCTGCTCGATGCTCCGTCAAAAAGTGTCTGCCTCGAGACTGACGTCCAGCTAATATGGCTTCTCCACAGATCTAATAAATTCTCAACTCAGTGCTGCTACCTTCATCACAAACAGCCTTCTGTTAATACGTCATCTTTGCTACCACAAACGATCCTCTCACGAGTACAAGCGATTTTCACGCCACCACCGGTTTCACCCAGGTACTAATACCTGACGTTTGATCCAAATAAAGTTTAACGATCTATGTAAACGCATCTCGAGCTGGTATTGGTCACGTTTTCAATGACGCTCCGACGATGTGTTCCTACCATACAAATGGCAACAAGTGACTTAGCGAATATTGCAACTACACGTGCAGTGCGAAATATAGATACCTAGGCGCGGCGTGGCGGCCCTGACTGGCGCAGCGTTCGCAGCGCAGAATGCTTGTAGTGTGCGTGCGTACGATGCGTGCCTTCTGGCGCGCACACAAACAAACCGCGCGAAGTACCGTTATATGAAGATTCTGTTTCTACTAAGACCGATTCGAAGACCGTCGGTAACGTGAGATATTAATTTGTTATCTAAAATTTAAACTATAAATTTGTCAAAACTGGCAAATTTTTTAGCTGCACTGAATTTTCGGCAAAGTATGCATTTACCTGTAAAATTGCTAAAACATACAAGCGTGTAATGCAATTGTGTATAATCTGGTCTTTAATTATTACATACCAAAAGATTCCCCACCGCTGGAGCGTGGAATAAAACGGGTAATTATACAGAGGCACTGTGTAAATTATACTTTCAGGACGATAAATTAGACACAATGATGTAATGAAGTGTAACTTTAGCTAGTACTGATTACCAATGCTGAACGTTTTGCCTCGTTATTAAGAATAGGGTGAAAGTTGACCTTACTATTTTGTATCTTATCTCATCTTTAGTTTTTAATTTAATCGAAAATTACAAAATTTAAAAAAATACCATTGCGGAAACATTTGAGGAAATATTTGCTTTAAAGTCTTTGCCGACATATGTACAGAGGCCACAGCATCAAGCTAGACACTCGTAGTGCGATTCTGATCAATACGCATTCGACATAAGAACGGTACAAAATTCAAAGTGTCTATCTTGATGCGCTGGCCTCTGTACATGAAAATTTGCACAACCATTTGAAAGTCTTTGTCAAACATTTGTAAGTAATTCTATAGGAGAGCCTTTATAATATTTACTTTGGTTGCAGAGTAGCGGCAGTCACGTGTGCGACATATGCAAGATTCGATACCCGACCAGGACCAAACTGTTGAGTCATTTAAGGCGACATAGAATGCATTTCATATGTCAAGTCTGTAATACTATCAGCAAAGAGACGTGAGTCTAGTATGTTTGTACTATTGTGTCTATTAAAAAGTTTGGTTAAAATGGGATGTCACACTTGATGACGGAAACGAGTTTGTTGTCTGTTTTGTTGTGTTGTCAGAAATGTCGCCTGCCCTGTTTGCTTGAGTCCTCGCAATGTGATTTTGTATCAAAATGGAATACCCCACGTTTACGAGTATATTAAGTTGTGAAATTATAAGTAACTAGTTGAAGTAAAGTATTCTGTTTTTGTTTTATTTACTTAGCGGTTTCCCTACCCGACGACTCTTGGATCTAAATATTACTACTTATATTAAACTCAAAAGGCCAATACATATTTTTTTTTACTTTTAAGAGGTTATTGTCGGGGGTTTATTAAATTTTTAATTTAATTTTAATTGGGTTCTTGGACCTAAATATTACTACTTATATTAAACTCAAAAGGCCAATACATTTTTTTTTTACTTTTAAGAGGTTATTGTCGGGGGTTTATTAAATTTTTTATTTAATTTTAATTGGGTTCTTGGATCTAAATATTACTACTTATATTAAACTCAAAAGGCCAATACATATTATTTTTTACTTTTAAGAGGTTATTGTCGGGGGTTTATTAAATTTTTAATTTAATTTTAATTGGTTTTTTTTTTAATTTTACATACCTATAACTTACAATCGAAACTCCGGGACGAAACACGACATTGCGACACGAAATTTACGACCGCTTCAGTAAAACTCCAATCGATTCACTAACTATTGTGTATAAAATAACTAAACGAATTAATTAAAAACTAAAAGCACAAATGCGTAAAAACTTAACCTCTCTTTTTTGGCCAGTCGGGTAAAATGTATCATATGTCACTCACGGGATCAAGATGAATCTAACGACACCTCGCACTCCAAAATCCATCAAGGCCTTTAGGCTACAGAGCGTACCAAAGAAATATACATACATACACATGCTTGAAAAGCATAATCCTCCTTTTGGCACAGTCGGGTAAAAAATCACGGATGTCTTTGGTAAACCTAACCTTACCTTAAAGCTAACCGCGTTGGTGGCGTTATGGTTCACCAGGAGATCGCGGGTTCGATTCCCGGCAAGAGTCTAACTTTGTATCATTTGCATTTTCTAAGCTCGTCTGGCAAGCTACAAGTCTTAACGACTTAGTCTCTTGACGACTCAAGCATCAATGTAAACAGCATTGATGTGTTCCGGCTTGAAGATAAGATAGCCAGTTCCCCATTGCATTGGGGGATCTTGGTAAGCCCGCTACCACCATTGGCATCATCGTCCCTTACCATCAGGTGACATGATGTCAAGTGATTACCAATTGTAAGTTAAAGAAAAATGTTCCTATTCTTCAACAGTGTTCATATTGTTTCAGTGCAACGGCTAAGCTACATTACAAGTGGCACGAAGGATTCAAATACGAGTGCAAACACTGCGGGAAGAAGTTCAAGTGAGTTGACTCACTTTTGCTTGGAGATGAGTTTAGAGTTTTGTGATTGCTCTAAGCTACATACCTATTCATCATCATATCAGCCAGCAAAGGATTTCTACAACGACCAGTCCTGCGCTGCCCACATCAAACGGCTTCCCTGCGACCTTCAATAGGTCGTAGGTCCACCGAGTGGGAGGCCTGGCTACACTACGTCTTCCGTTGTGCAGTCGCCAATCGAGAACTTTACTGCCCTAAAGGTGATGCTCTACCAGCTATGTGCCCGCCCACTGTCATTTAAGTTTAGCGATTCTGTGACCTTGGTTCTCTTACGGATCTCCTCATTTCTAATTCTGTTTCGATCACGTGAACAAAATCCTTTTAACTCGGTACGCGTATGGAAACTCCGAGTATAGCTCGCTCTGTGCATAAGTGCCTTTTTTACTCTGTACGCGTAGGGAAACTCCGAGTATATCTCGCTCTATGCATAAGTGCCTTTTTAACTCGTTACGCGTAGGGAAACTCCGAGTATAGCTCGCTCTATGCATAAGTGCCTTTTTAACTCGGTACGCGTAAGGAAACTCCGAGTATAGCTCGCTCTATGCATAAGTGCCTTTTTAACTCGGTACGCGTAAGGAAACTCCGAGTATAGCTCGCTCTATGCGTAAGTGCCTTTACGTGCCGGTACGCGTAGGGAAACTCCGAGTACAACTCGCTCTTTTCGTAAGTACATTCATACTCCAACATACCTTTAATCGCAGAGTTAAAAAGATTTTGTTTTGTTACTTTTTTTTCATTTGTGACGTTTGACTATGGTGAGATCCTTAATGCCAAGTTATAAATGTTTGCGTTATTTTGTTTTTTTACGTAAATGCACGCCGGTAATCTTAAATTTGTATTCAGATAGTAGTGCATATATCTTCAATTAAGATGTAACCTAAATCTCATTAAAACTAAATGAAGGTGTATTGTGTATGTGGCTATAAGGCCTAATTGCCTTAGTCTTGAAAAAAGAAATTACATGCACAAAACTTAAATAACAACTTTACGAATACTGAAGACAAGTCGGTATGGCCAACGAGCCATAGCCTGCTCTAAAAGGGTGACAAAAAAAACAACTTTACAAGCATAAGAAGTGAAATAAATATTTTTGATCTTCCATAACTAAGGTGATGAGTGGCTTCTATGAAACGTTTTTTTTTGAACTGAAATAAAAACTTGTACTTACCTAAAAGAACGGCGTTCCTGACGCATTTGCACATTTGTAACTAGGATAAATTTAAATTATCGTACACTTTTCTGGTAAATAATTTATAAATTACATGTTTCTTTCCGCAGCAAATCCAGCACTTACATGAACCACGTGCGCGAGAATCACAGCGCGCTGACGTGCGAGCTGTGCGGCGAGCCCGTGCAGGGCACGAGGGGGCTGACTGCGCACAAGGCCAGCTTGCATGCTGGGGTGAGTAGAAATAAACAATTTCGAAAACCTAAAAACTTTTAGGTACAAGCTTTTAATATTGCATTGTCACGAGATACACATATGCATGCAAAATTTCAGCACAATCGGAAAACGGGAAGGGGTCATATTTAACTTGCAAGATTTCATAACAGACACCGGGACAGGTGAAACTAAATAAAAGCTTGTAAGAAACGACACTCTTTCATACAAAAGGGGGCTCCAAATAAACACGATTACTTTTTACCCTAGAGCTTTTTACTTAAAAATCATTACAAATCGTTTCGTACACAGGTTTTGTCGACTTCCAGCCTCCCGAACAAGGCGGTTTCCGAAAAGGCTTTAGTACCATAGACCACATACATACGCTGCGGTTGATTATACAGAAGACCGAAAAGTACAATCAACCACTATGCTTGGCGTTTGTAGACTATGATAAAGCCTTTGATGCAGTCGAAACCTGGGCTGTGCTACAGTCTTTCCAGCGGTGCCAAATTGTCCATCGATACATCGAGTTGTTAAAGTGTCTGTATGAAAACGCCACCATGTTGGTTCGTCTCCAGGACCAGAACTCGAAACCTATCCAGTTGCAGCGAGAGGTGAGACAGGGAGACGTGATATTTCCGAAACTGTTCACCACCGCCCTGGAATATGTTTTCAAGCTTCTGGACTGGAGTGGACTCGGCATCAATATCAACGGCGAGTACATAACCCACCTACGATTCGCTGACGATATCGTGGTCATGGCTGAGACTATGGAATACCTAAGCACAATGCTTGATGGCCTAAGTAAAGTCTTTCAACAAGTGGGTCTTAAAATGAAAATGGACAAGACGAAAATAATGTTAAATGCCCGTGTCTGAACTATCCCTCTAAAGGTTGGAGACTCTACACTGGAAGTTGTTGACGAATATGTATACCTAGGACAAATAGTCTTGTAACTTTCTTTAAGTAGGCAGGTCCAACTTCAAGAAAGAGGTCAATCTACGAATCCAACTCGGCTGGGCAGCGTTCGGGAAGCTTCGCAATATCTTCACGTCCCATATACCGCACTACTCACAGTTTGCAAATTACACTCCGTAAAAAGAGGGCAAAGTGGTCCGACCATAATACATCACGATCGACAGACACACTTAGTTAGCACAGTATCACACAGCTTCGGTGGTGACCACGTGTTCCAGCCACCCGCTTGCACCCGTGCGCTTCACTAATGTACGTAAAACAACCGGAATCAATGCCTAAAAAGTCAATGTCCGCACAGGTCCACTTCTACTCAGTGCAGAACGATAACAATTCTCGACCAAACCTCGCATTCTCGACCAAACCTCGCATTCTCGACCAAACCTCGCTTGGGAATGGGCATTGTAATCACCCAGCATGTAGACAGCTTCCACCCCGCGCTCCTCGATGATAGCATCCATATCTGCCAGCACACTCGTAAATTCGTTCAAATTATCGTCTATATCGACCGGCATATAGACATTGAAAACTATAAATTGTCGACTCTCAAGCTCAATTTGAATAGCCGCCAATCTATTGGAAGTGCAGTTTATTATAAATACATTGCTGACAGCTGAAATTTGTAATGAAGCTGTTATCCCGGTGACAACAAAACTTTTGTTATTTTGAAGTTGATCTGATCATGAACTTTGGAGGTGGAATCAAAGGTCCCAGAATCGTCTTTTATTTTTAAAAGAATCATATGAAATACAGTAATATGCTCATCTTTTTTGAAATTAGAACCGTGTATTATTTTATAATCATTTGACAATTTGGCGTCTTGAGCATAAAAACTCATTTCAAATAAAAGCTTGTACCTAAAAACTTTTATATTTTTTAAAAATTATTCATCTTTATTTTTATTTTGACATGTTTTTGTTATTATGAACTAATGCATACTCGTACAGTTACAGGTTAACATTTGTTCCAGAAATTCAAATGCAGTTCGTGCGATGCACAGTTCCACTCAAAGGAGGCGCTTACGAGACATATCGAGAACATTACTGATGATGGGTGTGATCCTTGCGTTAAGTAAGTACCCATCATAAACGTCTCCACCGAGGGGGACCCTGAATTGGAGCGATAGGGCCTTAGTCGACCACACAGGTACCCATAGTCATCTAAAACCACGAGTAATCGGTCTGTCTCTATATAAGCGAGCAGCTACTCGCAGTCATCAAAAAACAGGAGTGACCGGTCCGTCACTATATGAACAGCTACCCGCAGTCAGCAAAAACCTCGAGTAATTGGTCAGTCATTATATGAGCTACCAACAGCCACCAAAAACCATGTGTAATCGGTCCGTCGCTATATGAGCAGCTACCCGCAGTCATCAAAAACCACGAGTAATTGGTCAGTCATTATATGAGCAGCTACCAAAAACCACGTGTAATCGGTCCGTCACTATATGAGCAGCTACCCGCAGTTATCAAAAACCACGAGTAATCGGTCCGTCACTATATGAGCAGCTACCCGCAGTCATCAAAAACCACGAGTAATTGGTCAGTCATTATATGAGCAGCTACCAAAAACCACGTGTAATCGGTCCGTCGCTATATGAGCAGCTACCCGCAGTTATCAAAAACCACGAGTAATCGGTCCGTCACTATATGAGCAGCTACCCGCAGTCATCAAAAACCACGAGTAATTGGTCAGTCATTATATGAGCAGCTACCAAAAACCACGTGTAATCGGTCCGTCACTATATGAGCAGCTACCCGCAGTTATCAAAAACCACGAGTAATCGGTCCGTCACTATATGAGCAGCTACTTGCAGTCATCAAAAACCAAAAGTAATCGGTCCGTCACTATATGAGCAGCTACCCGCAGACATCAAAAACCACAAGTAACCGGTCCGTCATTATATGAGCAGCTACCCGCAGTTATCAAAAACCACGAGTAATCGGTCCGTCACTATATGAGCAGCTACTTGCAGTCATCAAAAACCAAAAGTAATCGGTCCGTCACTATATGAGCAGCTACCCGCAGACATCAAAAACCACAAGTAACTGGTCCGTCACTATATGAGCAGCTACCCGCAGTCATCAAAAACCACGAGTAATCGGTCCGTCACTATATGAGCAGCTACCCGCAGTAACCAAAAGCGAAAAGTGACGAAACGCTTAGCCGCGGGTTGGTCGACTTTACACACAACCTTCGAATTTCTTCGCAGGCGTGTGCAGGTTTCCTCACGATGTTTTCCTTCACCGTAAGAGCGTCAGTTAAACGTACATGTGCATTTTATGGCGTGATGAAACTGGATCTTTGCAGCATTATAGACTGTTACGAATCACTTTCGGAACAGCATCAGCTCCTTACCTTGCAGTTAGAGCGCTCCAGCAACTGGCACACGATGAAGGTGAAGATTTGAAGGTAGCATCGGAAAGAGTCTTAAGAGATTTTTATATGAATGATCTGATGACTGGGTGTCAGACGATTGAAGAAGGCCTGAAAATATACAAAGAGATTAATGAGATAATGAGTAGAGGAGGTTTTGAACTTCAGAAAAGGGCTAGTAGTGACAGTGAAAAGAGAAAAAGAAGGAAAGTTGGAAATAGGATCTGAGTAAGTCATGAAGGTTCTGGGTTTGACCTGGAATAATGCAACAGACGAGTTTGAATATTCTGTCCAGCATCTTCCGTTGAGCACTCCTGTAACATAAAGGAAAGTCATTCCTGATATCCCACGGTTGTTCGATCCCCTGGGGTGGATTGCACCTACGATCATAATGACAAAAATCTTTATCCAAAAGTTTTGGATATCAGGAATAGGTTGGGACCAAGAACTTCCACCGCATTTGTTACATGAATGAATAACTTACCGTAACGATATTTCACAACTTACCGACTTCCGCATTCCCAGGTGGATTCACGTTAAAGAAGATGATGCATCTGTGAAGCTCCGTGGATTCTGCGATGCGTCAAATGACGCTATAGCTGCAGTTGTCTATGCACGCACTATCGACAAAAACGGTGAAGTGAACGTTAATCTCGTTCCTTCAAAAGCGAAAGTCTCGCCGATCAAACAGGTTTCCATACCTCGTTTGGAGTTATGTGGTGCTCAGCTGCTTGCAAAGTTGTTGATGGAAGTCTCAGACATTAAACATATCAAAGAATCACATCCACGCTTGGACAGATTCTTCTGTGGTACTCGCTTGGCTGAGTAGCCACCCCACTAGTTGGAAAACGTTTATAGCGAACCGTGTTTCGGAAATCTTGACGGTGTTGGATCATTGTCAGTGGTCACATGTTCGCTCCGAGGACAATCTCGCTGATTGCGCGTCAAGAGGTGTGAGGGCTTCTGACTGTTCAAGTCTCAAATTATGGAAAGAGGGTCCTTCTTGGTTATAAAAAGAAATTGCATACACTCCACTAGATCAGAGTGGAAAAAGAAACAAGTTTGGAAGAAAAAGCGCGTTATGCAACAACATGGTGATGACGAAAGTGAGCTTTTCGCAAGATTTTCATCTTTAAGAAAACTGGTTCGTGTAATCGCTTTTTGTAGAAGCTTTTATCAGTTTACGCACTCAGATCAAACCCAAATTTTCAGTTTGTCGCACCGACCTACAAATGGCGTTGCACGTTGTGCTCTGTGCACTCAATGTAAACAACAGCATTTCAAGGAAGATATTGACAGTTTCGCTAAAACAGGCACTGTCAACAAGAAAAGCAAACTTGCTCCTCTTAATCCATTCATGGATAAGAATGGTATTTTACGAGTAAGAGAACGTCTGCAGAAGGCAGAGGTCAGTGAGAGTATGAATCATCCGATTCTTGTTCCACGCAAGTCGCATTTAGCTCATCTCATTGTGGCAGACGCGCATGAGAAGACCTTGCATTTCGGACCGCAGCTCATGTTGAATTACATACGGTCCAAGTATTGGATTTTAGATGCAAAGAATCTCGTCAAATTTCACGTTCGCAAATGTGTAGTTTGTTTGCGACATTCTTTTCGGACAAACCACCCAACTATGGGTCAATTACCCGCAGCCAGGGTAACAGCTTACCGACCTTTTAATTAGAGGGGTGTGGACTATGCTGGCCCCATCGCCATTAGAACCACGAAGGGTAGAACCAAAGGCTATATTTGCCTGTTTATTTGCATGACCACGAGAGCCATACATCTCGAAGCAGTCAGTGACATGACCTATGAAGGCTTTTTATCTGCGTTTAAGCGCTTCGTAGCCAGACGCGAACATTGCGCTGACCTTTGGAGCGACAATGGTTCTAACTTTGTGGGCGCTGCACGAGAATTGAACAATCTACTAGTTGAAGAAAATTCAGGTTTAGCTTTTAAGATCGCGGATTGGCTTGCCACAAATGGCACGACTTGGCACAGAATTCCACCCTATACTTCAAACTTTGGCGGACTATGGGAGGCTGGAATTAAGTCAACCAAACACTATTTAAAAAGAGTCATTGTGACTTCGACTTTGACGTTTGAAAAGATCACTACCGTGTTATCTCTGATTGAGGCTTGCCTCAACTCTAGACCGTTATCACGAATCAGTGATAATACGCAGGATCCTTTCCCATTGACACCAGGACACTTTTTAGAATAAGAGCCACTAATACTTGTTCCTGATGCCAATTACGAAAGTGCCACCATTAGCAGCCTGAGAAGATGGCAGCTCACGCAACGAATGGTACAGGATTTCTGGCGGCGTTGGTCACAGGAATACCTTACACAGTTTCTGCATCGATATAAGTAGAATCAACCTACTTCCGAACCGAAATTTGGAGACATAGTTTTGGTGAAAGAGGATGATCTTCCACCAGCTAGATGGCTTTACGGCATTATAGTCGATAAACATCCACGTTTGGACCAAGTCACTCGGTTTGTAAGCTTACGTTGCAAGGGTGTTATTATCAAACGACCCGTGTCTAAATTGTGTATTTTACCAGTAACCGAATGAATTTTGATATTGTTTCAATACGGTTTTGTTGTTAAAAGTTTTAAGTATAGTATCTATTTGATGTTACAGAGTTTTATGTATTGTTAGGTTTTATTGGTTATTTATTGTTTTATGAATACTCACTATGAAGATAATAGTTTTATGATATTTTCTTTTAGTAACTCATGTTGGGCGGAATGTACGATACCATATAGTTATTAAGTTCAAATACTTACCGCTAGATGGCGCTGTGTATCGATTAAAACGCGATATTAGAATGTTTCGAACATTGTGCATAGTCGCTGTGTTATATCAATAAAATTGCCTTTCGGTTTGGAAATGTTGCCTTTTATTAGAGCCTCCTTTTAGACCTTTTTGGGATATGTACATAGTGACGGACCGATTACTCGTGGTTTTTGATGACTGCGGGTAGCTGCTCATATAGTGGCGGACCGATTACTCGTGGTTTTTGATGACTGCGGGTAGCTGCTCATTTAGTGACAGATCAATTACTCGTTCGAATGCTCCGTACAATGAATAGAGCGGCGCAATACGCAATGATATGAATTGCGTGTGTTTTTGCGAAAGTCACCCCACATTATTATGCCATAAGTTTGAAAGGGGGCAAAGTAGGCCTGCCTTAGAACTTTTGGAGACACACTCCACGGTCACAGTTTTCTCAATGCGTACGCTGCGCCACTCATCCTGTCGCAAAGTACCTGTACGTGTTGTAATGATGGTCCTTATGGTCGAGCCCTTTCCTACTATGCATACGTTGAACCAACTGGTTCATAATGTGGCGTTTCCACTCACCAACCTTCCGGTTATGTAAGGTTATTGATATTGACCTGACATCCATCGGTTCATTTACTGTTCGGGTCAAGGAAAAAACTTTTCTTTTACCAATTTTCAAATACACTTCGAAAGAAGTCATTACGAATTGATCAGCTATATTTTATTCACAAAGTGGTAGAACAAAAGTTGTTGCCTATGACTTGGACAATAACTGGACCTACAGGTGGCAGGTCAATAAGTGCATCAGTAGATGTTAAGGTAAAAAGTGGACCAGTGGATAGCAGTTTTATAAGAGGACCGTAGATATTATGTCAGGTCAATAAGTGGACCAGCGGATGGCAGGTTAATAAGTGGACCAGTGGGTGGCGGGTCAGTATGTAGACCAGTATATAAGTGAATAAGTGGACCAGTAGATGTTAGGTTAATTAGTGGACCGTTGGATGTCAGGACAAAACAAATAACTGTATATGTAGTAAGGGCCGCTATACCTGCCACGACCGTCAGCGCGACCACGCAAGTCGCACTGAGCTACGACCGCTTCTAATTATATTGCGTCTTTTCAGGCCGTGTGCGCAGTGCGGAGCTGGTTTTCTGACTGCGCAAATGCTGTTAGAGCACATTTCTTTAGCGCACAAGGACAAGATATTCCGGTGTGAAAAGGTGAGTTCCAGTTTTTAACCCGTCTCGGTGGTAGTTTTTCAACAAGTGAGGTTTTGTCGAGTAATAGGGTAGTAGACTATTAATCAGATGGCCGTTGGGGCAGTAATATTCTCGAGTGGCGACCGTGCACAGGGAAACGTTGCATAGGAGGCTTCCCACTCGGTGGACCGACAACTAAGTAAAGGTCACGGCAAGCCTCTGGATGCGGGCGGTGCAGGGTTGGTCGTTGTGGAGTTCCTTAGGGGAGGCCTCTATCCAGCATTGGACCTCTTTCGACTGATATGAATATAAGTTATATGAGTTATTTTGTATCATCTGTCAAAAACTACCGTAAACTGGTACTTTGAACAGGTTTTGGAGGTTTTTGGATTGTAAATTTATTTTTACGGCTTGAATTTCACGGTTTTTTACGCCAATAAACCATTGTGTCCTTTGGTTATCAGGTCTATGGCAAATTCAAACCCCTACCACCCCTCCTAACCCCCCCATTTTTTCTTTTAATGTCGAAAGTAACCCCAAGGGTGTGGTTTCTTTGACAGGGCATTGAAATGCAACTAAAGTCAAAGATAGTAAAATTGAACTTTGACTTGGAAACGAAAAGGAAAAGGAAACTTCTTTTTACTATACTAATTGACAATTATTGGCAAAAAATGAATAAAACACATGATATAAACACATTATCACATATGTTATATAATGTAAAAAAAGTCCCTCAAACAACACAGAAACACAACAACAACAATAAACTCAATTTATTTTTTTCCCAATTCAATGTCAATTAGTACAGTAACATGAAGTGTTTCCTTAAAAGTGTCATGTTTGCATGTAGCGCCTATGAAACTTCTCTGGGCAAAATAACCATGTTAGCCACCGAATCAGGAAATAGTGACACTTGATATTGTTTCTACTAATAATTATCAAAAATCTGAGATACAATTCTTTTGCGCCGGGACTGGGGTATTTTTCTATGGGATTTGGCGGAAACCCTTTTAATTTTCCTTGTCATTGAGGTTTTTTATATCCACAATTGGTAAGCCCTTGACATCATCTCACCTAATGATAAGTGGTACCAAGATTCCCCAACGCAATGCAGAACTGACCATCTTATTATCTTCAAGCCGGAACATATCATTGCTGTTGACATTGCTGTTTGGTGGCAAGACTTAGATAAGATGATAGCTAGCTGGGCGGGCTCAGAAAATGCCATTCCATCAACTAAACCGAGTCTTACCAAGTTAGATATGCGCAAAACTGAATTCCAGCCAGCTTGCATCGTGCACCCTCTCGGAGAGTCATAAAAACGATCTACTAGTCATAAGAGCGAAGCTGCGGGCAAAAGCTAGTTATTATAAAAACGTGTGTTTCAGTGCAACACGATATATAGTAGCGACCGTCAGCTCGGAATACATTGGTCGCGCGCGCACAAGGGCCAGCGGCGCGGCGCGCGCTCCGGCGACGCCGAGTACATGTGCGAGGTGTGCGGTAAGAACTACGCGGTGAGTGGAACTAGCTAGGACTAATTTATTTATTTATTTTATTTGGAAAACATACGGTTATTATATAACAATTAGTGACGACTATTTAAAATAACTATAAACCACTTATATGTTTTCGCATAGAAAAGCCTAAATTCTTGCATGCCGTTATAAGTGAACATACAGAAAATGAATGAAATAAAAAAGAAACTCCAAGTTACAAGCCAAATAAATTACAAGATTACGCACAGTTAGCATACCGCATCGAACCAGCTTTTTTATAAAATTGTTTTAAATGTGTGTGCCTTTGAGTTAAAAAAGATCTAGCTCCGGAAATTCCACAAGCCTGTTGTATTCAGTGGAGGCACGGATAAAAAATGTGTTTTGTCTATAGTTGGAAGAGATTTGTTGTACAGATAAATAAACTTGGTGCCGAACGAAACTTCTAAACGGAATGTTTATTTAATATAGGAGTTGTGGTGAGTTAATCCTATTCTGAGCTATTTTACTAAGAAAAACGATGTCAGCAATTTTGCACCTCAATTGCAATGGTAAAATGTGATGCCTTTTACACCTTGCTTCATAGCAGTTGTCATAAGTTTTGCATTTGTATTGTAGGAATCTCACAAATCGTTTCTGTATTAGCTCCAGTATATCAATGTATTTATTCTATTGAAGGTTCCATGCTTCAGAGCAGTATTCGAGAATACTACGCATAAAGGAGCAGTAAAGGATTTTGATCACCTTAACACTCGTGAACTGCGAGCTGGATCTTATCGTAAACCCTAGTGATTTGTTGGCTTTTTTCACAATGTAGTCTATATGTTTGTTATACAATGATTTGCTGACATGGACCACACCTAGATCGCGAATGCTGTCCACATAATTTAAACAAATCCTTTTGAGAGTATAGCAAAATTTTTCGACATTGGGCTTGCGTGTGAAAGTTATTGAGTAACATTTCGATACATTAAGGTCTAGAAGGTTCATGTCACAATACTGTTCAAATCTAAATAGTTCTTCTTGTAAGAGATGGCAGTCATCGCTAGTTTTGATTTGTTTGAAAACTTTCATATCATCAGCATATAATAGAAACTTTGAGTGCTTAAATAGAGGCTAACGTCATTAATAAATATGATAAAAAGTAACGGTCCTAATAGAGATCCCTGGGAAACACCAGAAGGCACATTTATGCACGAAGAAATAAAACCATTAATTACTACAGCTTGCGAGCGGTTTTCGATATAAGACGTGAACCACCTAAATAGGTTACCATGTATAACAGCGTTCAATAACTTTTGCAAAAGTAATCAATGATCTATTCGGTCGAATGCTTTACTGTAGTCGGTAAAATAGTGTCTTCTTGCCCGCCAAAATCCATAGATGATGTGAAATCTATAAAGGAGACTAAGTTCGTCGTAGTAGATTTATTCTTTAAGAACCCGTGTTGTTCAGGGATAAAAGTAGATGATAAAGAAGAATAAACATATGAGTACACAACTTTTTCAAGAATTTTTGCAAATAAGCATGATTTTGAAATCGGCCTATAATTTTTTACTTTTTTTTTATTCCCACTTTTATGGATGGACGTTATAAACGCAGACTTCCAAATCCGGGATCGTCTAAACTGTATTGTTAACGTTACATGTGCAAGGCGTGCGCTCGGAGCTATCCGGTGAGTGGAACCAGCTAGGACTAATGAACAAATCACCAAGAAATAACAAAGAGTAACTCAAGTGACAATAAGCCACTTAGAGTAACTTAAAACAAAGAATAACTTAAAAGTTACCAACAATACCTTAAACGTGACTAAGCCACTAAAAGTAACTCAAAAGTGACAAAGAGTAACTCAAAAGTTACCAATATTATCTCAAACGTGACTCTAAAGTGACAAAAAGCCATTGACAGTAACTCAAACGTTACAAAGAGTAACTCAAAAGTTACCAAGAGTATTTCAAACGTGACTCTAAAGTGACAAAAAGCCACTGAAAGTATCTCAAAACTTACCAAGAGTATCTCAAAAATGACTAGTGACAAAAGCCACTGAAAGAAACTCAAGGTTACCAAGAGTATGCTAAAAAACATATATTTTTTAAATAAAAATTTGGGTGTTTGACTACCTACATCTCACCTGATGGAAAACGACGATTTATTTGAGTATGGTACACGCAAACTCAAAAATTTCCTATTCACTCCTTAAAAATCCCCAAATTCTAAGAGTCGGGAAACACAGATGCAGGCAAAGAGTTCCATCCAATGATGAAACATAACACAGAGTAAATCTAAAGTGGCAGAGTAACTTAAATGTGACTTTATGTGTGAGGTGTGTACCAAGAGCTACCCGGTAAGTGATTCTGAATAATAATAATAAAACAAAAATGCACTCTAAACTAAAGTATATAAGAGTAACTCGAAAAAGACCAAAAATAAAAAGTGACAAAAAGCTACTAAGAGTAACTCAAAAGCGACAGAGTAAATCAAAAGAGCAAAGAGTGACACAAAACTACGAAAAGTGACAAAGAAACTGGAAAGTAACAGAATTTCACAGACAAACGAAAAAATAATTTGAGAGTAGTTTAAAAAACCGCCTAAATGCGACTCGGGGTCACAAAAACAGAGTTTCGCACCAAAACTTTTACTAAAAAGAACAGAATAAGACCTCTCACTACATACTTTGCTCTAGGTAAATAAAGGTCTACTTATTCTGGACTTTATAAATTCCATATTTCCTGTGGAAACGGAAGCGCCTTAAATTTTCTCATAGATTTTCCTGTAATCTATGCATTAAACCTCATATACCGTGATTATTCAAGATTTTAGGCGCAGTAGTTTCGGAGACAAGAACGGTCAATGTTCGCCTATTTTCATAATAGCTAGTAGATATACAGGTTGTAACAAAATTGGTGTACGTCCCGTTAACTGGGGATTATGCTCATCATACTCAGCGACTTTTGTTCTATGACTTTGCTGGAATCGCAAAAAAAAATCTTCATACAAATTGATCTGCTGATCAACCAATTTTGTGCAATTTTGTATGCAGGGTCCATTTTTTTGAGAATTGACCATGGATTCCTTGAGGAAAGTTGTTCAGGTGATGAAGTAGAACCCCCAGTTAACGGGTCCTACACCAATTTTGTTACACTCTGTATAGTATACACAGTAAAAAATAAAAAATCCAATAGTAAAACAAACGAGAGTAGGCCGTTATTCAGAAAATAGTCAAGTGAGGAAAAGATTAAACGGAGTTTCTTTTAAGCGTTTTTACTGCCGATCGGGATTTTTGGGTTTTTAATAAGTCTTTACCTATGAAATTGCCGATTCAGTTTTTGAAGTTCAAGCCAATTTTTATTGCATATAAAAAAGTTTGTTTGTTTTTATTATTGACCTTACGGTGACACTACTTATGGTCTTTTATAAGTAACTTGTGCATGTCTTTCATGTTCCAATCCCCTGAGCTATGTACCATTGAATGGAACAAAGGCTTTTTCTTAATGGTCAGATGGGGCACTTATTTAGACTTCTTAATTATATTGAACTTTCCTGAAATTGACGAAATCTTATGCGGGGTATTCCCAAATATGGCATTGGTAACGAAGAAACTGCTGTGATAACTCTCGAGTAGTCTCGAGCTTTAAAATTAAAAATGTGTTGTTTTTGCCTCAATAAAGGCGATTTTTTCAGGTGAAAAAACCCGACTTCATGGCGTTAAAGTCACCGTGCTCTCAAAATATCTAAACAATAGGCATATGTTTACCACCATTTAATTTCTAATAGTGTAATGCTATTTGGAGAATAAATTTGTTTTAATAACTATTGTTCTTAATATTAATGTTCATCTTTAAACTTTTTTATAAAATCGGCAATTTCATAGGTAAAGACCTAATATTAGTGCCTCTCAAATGTTTGCGGAGGCGCGAACCGATGGATTGCACGCAGTTACACGTAAGTATTATTCCCAAGTAGTTTTTTAAGTACTAATTAAAATAGGCTAAGTCTCTATTGTTACTAACACATATTATGGATTTTTGGGGGTCCGAAATAAACTTTATTTATTTTATTCATATTTAGTTACTAAAGGTCATGGTTACTAAATTGAATTAAGTTTTTTAAGAAATTGTTGACAGGACAGTATCTCACGTGTTGAGAGTTATAAATATTTTTACAATCGCTTTTTATCCAGTAATCGCTTTTTATCCTTAATAATTTTATTATTATTATTAAGTGTTTCATTCTAATGTTCCATAAATTCGCTTAAAGCGAATGTTTGGCTGTTTATGCATGAAACGTGCCGCCTGGATAAGGGTAGGGAGAAAGGGGGGAAAGGGTAGGTGGGAAGGTAGTGGACCCTCTAGTACCATTCCCCCCCGCGGAGCCCCTTCCGTTTTGAGAAAATGAATGTTAGGTAGTCTTTGGCATTGAGAATGAATGTTTGTTTAAATTGAATTTATTTTCTATATTAACTAATATTGCAGAAAACAAACTTTATTGTTGGTTTTTTTTTCAAATTAGCAGCGTTTTGACAATTTTTTTACAATACCCAGCCATCTATTTAGTCGCTTTTTGCAAAAAAAATTAGATTTTTTTTATTAGAAGACACTCTTTTACCGTAACATGAGTGCCTTTTACATTTTTTATGGTTCCTGTGGCTGCTTTGGTCGATTCATTTCTCCGTTTTTAGATGGAATATTGGATATTGGCCATGTAACTGTTTTTGCATAACGCGATCCTGCAAACAGGTACATACAGGGTGCGAGGGACCAAGTGTTACTACGGAAAACTCCATAACTCCGTCAAATGTTGATATTTCTATTTGAAAATTTATGGTAATTGGGAAAATTTACCTATTTTATAGAGTTAGACACAAAAAGTGTAAAACTTAACTCCGGAGCAGAAAAAAAACGCTTGCACGCGAGTGAAGCTTTTCCAAACATTGTCTTTTCGGATGAAAAATTTTTTACCGTCCAGCAATACGTGAACAAGCAAAATGACCGTGTTTGGTTAGAGGGGAAGTCCACCGTAATCTCGAGCAAAGAATAGCTGTCAGAAAGCAAGGACCAGCTTTTGTTATGGTTTGGGCCGCAGTGACTGCTGAAGGTCACTCTCCAGTCGTTTTTATTGACCAGGGTGTCAAAATTAACAAGACCGTGTATCGCAAAAAGGTGTTTAAAGAAGCGGTAATACCGTGGGCATTTAAACAATTCAGAGTCAGGACATGAACATTCCAGCAGGAGTCAGCACCGTCACACAAAACCCTTGAAAATCAACAATTTCTTCGTGAGAATGTTCCAAAGTTCATTTCGGCGCAACAGTGGCCCCCTTATTCCCCAGACGCCAACCCGCTGGATTTTTACATTTGGAGCATTTTGGAGGCTAGGGTGTCCACTAAAAACACCATAGTTTGGATACGCTGAAGTTATGTTTTCGTCGAGAATGGCAGCGAATCCCGCAGGCCCACATTCGTGCAGCGTGTCATGCGTTCATCGCCATACTCAACGCCATAATCAAGGCTAAAGGCGATTATATCGAAAAATGAGTATATCTTTTAGAAAATAGATAATTTTTCCCAAATACCATAAATTTTCAAATAGAAATATCAACATTTGACGGATCTATGGAGTTTTTCCGTAGTAACACTTGGTCCCTCGCACCCTGTATTTGTAACTAAACTTTCATATTTTTTTCAGAATGAAACATTGCTACGGTACCACCAACGATTACACACCGGAGAGAAGCCGTTCGAGTGCACCATGTGCCCCAAACGGTTCCGCACGAAAATCAATCTGCAGGTTTGTGTGTGTCAATGTCGATTTAAATACACACCGGAGAGAAGCCGTTCGAGTGCACCATGTGCCCTAAACGGTTCCGCATGAAGACCAATCTGCAGGTTTGTGTTTGTCTCAATGTCCATTTGAATACACACCGGAGAGAAGCCGTTCGAGTGCACCATGTGCCCTAAACGGTTCCGCATGAAGACCAATCTGCAGGTTTGTGTTTGTCTCAATGTCCATTTGAATACACACCGGAGAGAAGCCGTTCGAGTGCACCATGTGCCCTAAACGGTTCCGCATGAAGACCAATCTGCAGGTTTGTGTTTGTCTCAATGTCCATTTGAATACACACCGGAGGGAAGCCGTTCGAGTGCACCATGCGCCCAAAACGGTTCCGCATGAAGACCAATCTGCAGGTTTGTGTTTGTCTCAATGTCCATTTGAATACACACCGGAGAGAAGCCGTTCGAGTGCACCATGTGCCCTAAACGGTTCCGCATGAAGACCAATAAGATAAGATAAGATAAATACTCTTTATTGTACACACTAGAAGAAAAATATAAACAAATTATAAAAACTTAACTAAAAAAATAGAAAAAAACAAACACAGTATAAAAAAATAAAAGTTTTAAAAAACTAAAAACCGACTTCAAAATGAAATTCACTCAAAAGTATGAATTAATATTATTATACTTAAATACACAACATTAACCAACAATAACGAAATCAAAGGTGGGTACGAATTAAATTAGGGGCTTTAATTTTTTTTTTGTAACATGAAAGTTATGGAGTTAATCGTCCATCATAAGCTCATCTGAATAACCTGAAAGAATACAACCTATCGGTCTATGCATACCTACGTATATATCTATGTATAATATTGAAAGTATTTTCCTCCAACTCCTAATCGTTAAGGAGTTGTACCTTCCTTCATCAGCTTATCAACATGAGATGATGACTAACAGACGCAAGTATTTTAATAGCTTTAGAAAACATATGAATCACGTAATAAGTGCCTACGTAATGAGTAATTAGAGGGTTGCTCTTGATTTCCCTGGGATCCCATCATCAGATCCTGACTTGGTGACACTGGGACCCCCTCGGGAGTATACTCTTTCGAATGAAAAAAGAATTTTGAAAATCGGTCCACAGTTGACGGAAAAATCGGTGAACATACATAAAAAAATATATACAGTCGAACTTAGTACCTCCTCCTTTTTGAAGTCGGTAAAAAAGGAACTATTGCGGTACACTTTGGGCGGTCTTATCGCTCAAAGCGATTTCTTCCATACAACCCGGTGTTTGGAGACAAAAGCATAAAAACAGGTAGTGCACGAGTATCTAACTAAAAACAATACTTATGTAATTAGAATTAAAACTGATACATTTGTAAAACAAGTTGAAACTGATGAATTTGTAAAATTACAATACTTATAAATAAGACGATACTTTATAATAAACTAGCTGTCCCGGCGAACTTCGTACCGCCTTACATTACATTACACTGCCCTACCCTACATACACTGCACTACACTACCCTACCCTACACTACCCTACACTACACTACACTACACTACCCTACACTACCCTACACTACACTACACTACCCTACCCTACTCTACCCTACCCTACCCTACCCTACACTACACTACCCTACCCTACACTACCCTACCCTACCCTACACTACCCTACCCTACCCTAACCTACCCTACATAGGAACTTTCTCCTGACAATAACGAACTCGACAAAAAAAGAATTAGCCAAATCGGTCCAGCCGTTCTGGAGTTATAGCGTCAGGAAGGAAAACCCGACTTATTTTTATATAGTAGAATAATACTAATCATATGTACTTATCAATAAAACATATATAGATATTTATTACAATATATATACGTAATATAAATAAAATGATATATTATATATAAGGTGTAAGAAAATTAGCTGAAACTATTTTAACTGGTGCTTCTACCCATGAAACTGAACAACTTTCCCTATGGAACCCATAGTCAAATCGCAAAAAAATTTGGCTCTCCCATACTAACTCGATCAGCTGATCAGCCAACTTAGTATGGGAAGTTCAAAATTTTTTTGAGATTTGACTATGGGTTTCATGGGGAAAGTTGTTCAGTTTCATGGGTAGAAACACCAGTTACAATAGTTTCAGCTAATTTTGTTAGACCTTATATACATACATATTACCAAAGTAGTAGTTACTGCTGTACGTCACAAAAAGTCTATTAGAGCTCGAGAAAAAGTGCTTTAACTAGTTTTTTAAAAGAATGTAGGAATTGGGCTTGTCAAATGGGAACGGGAAGGGAATCCCAAAGGCGGATCGCTTGAAGGGTAAAGGAGTGGTCATAGAAATTGGTAGAGCGAGGAGGCATATAGAGGCGAAGGTTAACAGAGGAGCGAAGAGGATTACTGTGTGTAGACGAAAGAAAATTAAATCGTACATAGGAGATTTTGAAAGAAAAAGAACAGAATAAAGCTGAGAGAGGATATGAAGGACCAATCTACAGGTTTGTGTTTGTCACAATGTCATTTAAAAAAATCGCTATGAGTATATATAATTCAAAACAGCACACCTTGCCACATCAGTGTAAGACATTAAATTTGATTAAATGTTAAAACCTCATGAACGTGTCTGCTACTCAACTATATTCTTCGGATCTTCTACCTAAGTAGCGCCGCTATCAGTTAAAAATAACTACTCGCTGAATATAGTTCTTTTGCTGAAATAACTGCAGCTTTGACGGCTCGCGACAATCACTCTGTCAAAGAGGCCGCCTTTAGATCGATTGCGCGGCCCTTTGTCGGAGTGTTTGACTGTCGCTGCTGCCGGCTCGCGGCATTCATCAAAGATACAGTTATATAAGAAACCAACTTTACATACTTTGAAAAAAATTTAAAAGATGAATTTTAATAATAGGTACAAACAATTGATGAGACAGATGATTGTAACGTGGATGATTTTATACGTATATAGATTTATAATCAGCTGCACCTTTGATAAATGTCGGCCGCCGCGGCGGGCTCGCGTCAAACGGTTCCGTCAAAGGGGCAGCCCTGAGTTCAGTCGCGACACCGCTGACTTCACACCCGCCCGAGGTCGATGTATGTGACGATTCTGAAGATACTTCCTCCAGCAGTGAAAGAGATTAAAATTAATGGTACATAAATTCTGAATAAAAAAGTACCTATTTAGTTTTATTTTTTTTGTAAATTTGTTTGATCCTTCAACACATTACCAAAACTTCATGCGGGTGTACTGCAGATAATTCTCCGAACGTACACAAAAAGAATTAAACAGACAAATTAAAAGCCTCCTACTTTCTTTGGTAGTCGGCTAAATATCGAGACTTTCTTTTTGTAAACTTTTCGTACCCACATAAACATAATATATTTATTTAATAATGAGTTTTCGCAATTTCCAGGTTCATTTGAACACCCACACAGGCGCTCGCCCCTACAAGTGCGCGCTTTGTCCGGAGACCTTCAAATCTTATGCGCAGAAACATAAACACAAATTATTGGTAAGTATACATTAGCACACTAGCCTAGACACTGAATGCACCCACTATCACAAATTTTCACAAAAACTAACACTGTCATAGCATAATACACTTTCATAAGTGTTTATAAACAAAATATTTCACTTTGTAACACAATAGTTTTTCTACAAAATAGGATAAATTTTCAACGGCAACAAAACAAAGTGCCGTGATTGTGCCGCGACGTCCACAGTATGTCGCATTTTTGACGAATTAATTTTGCAAGTATTTCAAAAACTAATCATTTAAACATAATCTACATGTTTTTCAGAGTAATTGGATATGAGATTTATAGAACAAAACGTATTTACGTCTGAAATTAATTTTTCAATTGTTCAAAAAAACTAAATTCGCCATTTTGCCGTTATTAGAAGTTCGTCGGATTTTTCACTAATTATTTTGCAAGTATTTCAAAAACAAATCATTTACACATAATCTACATTCTTTTCCCAGTAATTTGGTATAATATTTATATAGCAAAACTTACAGCTTCCTACTCAAACTCATTTTTCAATCACACAACACATTACACTGGTCGCGACACAAGGAAAAAATGGCCGACCTGTGCGCTTCAGTCATTGAATTATTTATTCTAAATAGTTTCCGGTTCGCTAAGCGACAAAAACCGTTGATAAAACAGGTCACAACATCATAGAGTTCGTGTATTAAAATATTGGCTCCCATTAAGTCGGTACTACAGCAACCAATGGGGGTCACTACATCCATAGAGTTTATTTAGACTGGTGTCGCCTAAAACACGCTCAACGGAGACATTTTATTTAGCCTGGTGTCGCCTAAAAAACGCTCGAAGATTCATTGATTATTTACAAGGCCATCGTCTGTTCCCCTAGGTGCACACGAAGGAGCGCCGCTACAAATGCCATATGTGTGAGAAAACGTACGTGGTCTCGTGCGACCTCAAGATGCACATCCGCACCGCGCACATGAAGATACCGCTCCCGCCGAGGAAGCGACGGCGAAACCAGCCACCAAAGCTCGTGGAACGGACGGCCGACGGGGCGACAAAGTCATCGAGTAGCGATCGCGCATCGGAAGACGTGGCGTAGACAGGCCTCCCACTTGGTGGACCGACACCCTGATGAAGGTCGCGGGACTTCGCTGGATGCGGGCAGCGCGGGACCGGTCGTTGTGGAAATCCATGGTTTAGCAGCCAGTGGATGTCTTTCGGTTGATTGTGATATGATGATTTTCTCTTGGGCAATTTCATTACTATGGTGTTATGCGCAAAAGATAATAAATACTAATATTGTAAAAAGTATGGATGGTTTGTTTTTTTCCAGTTTCACGACTTAACGGCTAAACGAATTTAGATGAAATTTGGTAGGTAGATAGATTAAGCACCTGATTACCATATACTAATTTTAATCCCGGAAATATACATGGTTCCGACAGGATAGTTAAATTGTTGTATAGAAATAATTACTGAATCGATTTGGCTGTTTAGCAAACAAACGGCGGAGAACAACACGTAGGTTGCTTTTATCTCGGAAAAGATGAGATGATTCTAAGGGCTTACCAATTGTGAATAAAAAAATGCCTAGTTCCATAGGCGGTTTGCGCACCGGTACCCTCGATTACAGTCATAAAACTATATGCACGCGGGCTATAGCTATTTAAAAAAATGCAGATGATTAAAGTGAATATGTAACGTAAATTACGAATTTGCGAAATCAAGTACCTCTGTTATTAATTTAATTAATCCAGGGAGCTCTGTAAACATTACTATTTTTTTTAATCTTTTAATCTTTATAGCATATAAATGTAGATCATATTTTATAATATCTCTACTAAAAATAAGTTTTAAACAAATTATTATAATATACAGTACATGATTTTATTTACAACAATTTTATTTAAACAGTTATTTGCTGGGCGGCAAACAATTTAACATTTTCCTTGAGACTAAATATTCGGTGGTGGAGGCGGGGAGCCACGGGTGGGGTCACCATTGCGACCTCAAACTAACAAGGACAAAAAAGTCACAACGTTAACACCAGACGAGGCGGTGGCTATTTGCGTGGGAATTATGAGTGCGGCAATGGTCCGATAGGAATGCACCCACATACTCTGAATACAAGCGAGTTGAACGTATCGGAAAACGAGGTATTTACAGTTCCATATTCATACCACCGTCACAAGTAGCTCCCACTCACTCCTCAGCAAAAGGATGTGCAGACAAATGTCCAGATATCTCACAGTCGCTTCAAAATAAATCGAGATATCTAACAGCCGCTACAAAATAAATTGATTGTGGAGGTCGTTGCGCTAGTGCATACGTCTAGCGCTGTTCGAACAGCTGATAAGCTGGGTGACTCATCCTCGCTGATAACAACGTAACCTGTTTTGCCGGTAACGGGGACGGTCGCGGCTTCCGCGCCGCAGGCGGCGCTCGCATGTAAAAAAACAAACAATGGCAGAAATAGTTCGCAAAGAAGGAGAATGGAAAAGGGAATAACCAAATCCAGAATGGATTTTAGTACAGAAAAAACGCTTGGAAAATCGTTTTATTGACCAAAAAGGAAAAGCTGTGATGAAACCTCTAATTTAGAGCTGCCAGTATTAAAATTTCGTTATTTATTAATATTGTGATTAACACCGGAAAGCGTAGTGTAGGCAGGCCTCCCACTCGGTGGACCGATGACCTGGTGAAGGTTGCGGGAAGCCGCTGGATGCGGGCAGCGCAGAACTGGTCGTCGTGGAGATCCTTGGGGGAGGCCAACAGTGGACGACCTTCGGCTGATATGATGATGATGACAAACATCTAAATTCATAACTTTTAATTGTAAGTCTGTGACATGATCAGCTGAATGTTTTAAGTCGTTATGCCAATCTACTGACATAATAGCATTGCAGGAAACATGACTTACCCGAAGATGTACCCACCTCGGCACAATCCACCCAAAATTTGCCTACACCGGAAAATCTGCTGTAGATACAACAGTGGGGATCCACCGTGGCAGGCCGTACGGTGGCGTGGGTTTATTGTGGAAAAAGAGTATTATTAACTCGGTCACCTTGATACCACAGTCAAAGAATCTACAGTCCAACGGAGACGTCTAGACGTCTCCGCTGGTCCGATGGTGGTATTATGGTGACCGAGTTAATAACTGTATGGATTCGTAGACTGTGCTAAGGTGGCCGGGGGTTATGTCTCGACCCCTTAATATAAATCTTTCGAATCGAATTTTGTGGGATAGTTCATCTTTAGTCCTATATAGTACACTGCCAAAAATATATTATAGGTCATATTTTTTTTGTTTTTACAGTTTATTCTTTTCGTAGAACTGTTCGCAGACGTTCAATACAAAGCTGTAGGACTTTTTGGCGGGTATTGGAACTGTAAAAGAAAAATTACTGCTGCCGTAAACCAATACTGCTGAAAAAAATATGTCAGAAGACAAGGCAGTATGGCCAATGAGCCGTGAGTCCCGACTCTTAAATTGTCTCGGTAGGGCTCAAAGAGAATATAATAAACTACGTTTTGTAGGGCTTTTGTACCCGTGAGACGTTAGGAGACTAAAAAAAACTCAACTCAGGCAAAATTAGTAGATCTGTGGGCAAAGTAGTATAAAAAAATATAACTCCAGGCAAAGAGAATATAGTTAAATATAATACACAACGTTTACTTCAGAAAATCGTATTTTTGTCGTGTTAAAAAAATGAAAGCATGTACTACAGTAAAAATCGAATCAGTGGATTGCAATAATCTAGCTATGAACAGTGCTAGAGATGAGGTTAACTCAAGAAGTTTCTATGTCTATGAGGAGGAGCTACGAGCGTGTCGAGTTTGCCTTTCTACGGATACAAAATTGTACAATTTACATGAATACGAACTGGTTGAGGCCTTTGAAGAGGTCACTGCAACTCGGGTAAGGAATCATGCTATTTGTGTGTTTAGTACATTAAAGTCTGTTGACGTTTTTTTAGGTAATTATTGACGTCCGAAAGTTGTTGATAATTTTGTTGACAAATTATTTTTGACGCACTAATTGATGTCCAAAATAAGTATTTTTAATTATACATAATTTTTAACCGACTGCCGAAGAATGGATAATATTTTGCAGGTCTATGTATGATGTCTGTTTCTTTGGCAGAGCCTGTAGTGTTCTATAGACGTTTGATAGATTTTGAAGTGTAAGATATTGTTAGATTTGTCATTATCCCCTAAATATCATAGGATACCACATCTAAGGCTGATTTACATGCAGATTAGTTACGTAGCGAGTAAAGTTGCAACTTTATTGATTTTGCTTGGCAAGTAAAGTGTCAACAGTACAGGTGAGTTCAACCATCCGTTTTTCAATGTGTCCGTTTATATAAACCACCACCTATCTAAGCCCTTTTCTATCGGCGAGGTCACCAATGATATCAAACTCCTAAAAACCAACAAAGCAGCTGGGCCAGAAAACATATAAGTATAATGAATTTCTCTGAAACATCGGCCCTTCGACTATAAGCTGGCTTACAGAATTATTAAGTTCATCCTGAGAGATAACAAACTCCCTAAGCAGTTTAAGCTGTCAAAGGTGATAGCGGTTCTTAAACCGGGTAAAACTGAAAAATCTCCTGAAAACTTCCGGCCAGTGGCCCTCCTGAGCTGTACGTACAAACTTCTGGAAAGATTACTTCTTACCAGGATTGAACCTTATATTAACGCTGTCACTCCACAGGAACAGGCTGGCTTTAGGAGTGGATGGAACTGCACAGACCAGGTTCTTGCCCTTACCACCCACATAGAAGCTGGCTTCCAGAATAAATTGAAATCAATGGGCTTTCATTGACCTCACTGCTGCATATGACACAGTCTGAAGACACTAATTGCTTCTTAAAGTTCTCAAGGCTATTCCTAGTAAGAAGATTGCTGAACTGATCTCCAATATGTTCAGCGAAAGAGCGTTTGAGGTATTTCTGGGGGACAAAAAGAGCCGCAAGAGAAAGCTGAATAACGGTTTGCCTCAGGGATCTGTGCTGGCCCCCCTTTTATTCAACTTGTATTTGCGATCTGCCTCGTACAGAAGCTAAAATGTTCACCTACGCCGATGACATCGCGCTCGTTGTACAGATCAGGTTTTTTGAGGAGGGTGAAAAGCTTCTTTCTGGCGCTTTGGAATGCATGGCAAAATACTTTAAAGCCTTACGGCTCATTCCCAGCACAAGCAAAGCTGAGGTATCTTGCTTCCACTTGTCCAATCGAAGGGCAAAATACAAGCCTTCAGTATATTTCAAAAGCCAGAGGCTCAAATACAATGCTTGCCCAAAATACCTTGGCTCTACTCTTGATCGGGCCCTCACTTACAAAGAACACTTGAGTAAACTATCTCTCAAAGTCTCGACCAGGAATAACATTTTGCAAAAGCTATGTGGAACCTCATGGGGAGCATCTGCTGACTGCCTTCGCACAAGAGGGATCTCTTTAGTTCACTCTGCAGCAGAGTACTGCGCTCCTGTTTGGCTGGAAAGCGCGCATGTGCACCTGGTCAACTCAAAGCTCAACGACACAATGAGATGCATCACGGGCACTATTAAATCCACACCTTCTCACTGGCTACCTGTGCTGAGTCATATTCCACCGCCCCATCTCAGAAGACAGCACACGTTAATGAGAGAGTCCAAGAAGATCTGGGCGTCCCCTTCTCTGCCCATCCATGAGGAGTTCTGCAACCCCCCACCACGGCGTCTCAAGTCCCGACGGCGGGCTTGTGTAACCGGGGGCAAGTTGATCTCCGTTCAGTTTGACATTAGCGATTGTTGGAAGAACGAGTGGACCACGCACCAAGCACAAACCAATTTACCTGGTTTAGACCCGACCGTAAAACCAAAAGGCTTCCATCTACCGTGTAAACAGTGGTGTCGCCTAAACAGATTAAGAACTGGCCACGGAAAGTGCAATCTCTTTCGGCACAAGTAGGGATGGAGGGAGTCTGCCTGCTGCGACTGTGATGTGGAAGACCAAACAATGGAACATATCGTCGAGCGTTGCCCACTGCGGCGATACCACGGCCCCGCTAAAGACCTCTTCGACCTTAGTCCTGATGCATATACATGGCTGTGTGTACTATGGGAACCAGATACTGTACATATTGACATACTTGACCCGTAAACAGAGCTAAAAAACCTGTTCATCACACAAATGGTTGCACTGACCCACAAATTGAACCCATGACCCTCGGCCCAGAAGGCAGGAGCACTGACCACTGTACCACTGAGTCAGTTGCCAATAGCTATGATACTTTTGATGTAACCATATTTAAATTATTAACTTGTGTTGCGCTAGACATTAGTTAATAAAATTTCACATCAGTAAAATTTAAATACTTAAATATTCTTTAATCCATTTACTATCAACTTTTTTATTTCTATATTTTTTTAAGTAAAACTCAATTTTTTTCTAGATATCGTCAACAGATGGATTGCCACAACACATATGTGTGATGTGCAGTACATTACTACAAAAGTCTACAATGTTCAGAGCTCGATGCCGGAAAACAAATATTTTTCTGCAAGAGTTGCTTGTCAAAAATCCACAGGTATATTATTTATTATTACCTCTAATATGGTCGAGGGGAGTGATGGCTGACTCTCGCGTTATGCTCGTGACCGGGTGCTGTCTGTGTGAACTGGCCTACTCTTGTCAAAGGCATTAGTGACATCCTTACTTAATATTATAAATGTGCTTGTTTGTTACCTTTTCATGTCTCAACACCTTGACCAATCTTGATGAAGTTTGGCGTGCAAGTGGCATGTGTCACTGGCTGGGAAGGAGATAGGCTACTTTTATTCTGTGATAAAAATAAAAGTTTAAAAAACTTAAAAACCAACTTCCAAATGAAATTCACTCAAAAGTATGAAATAATATTATTATACTTAGATACTCGACATTATCCAACAATAACGAAATCAAAGGTAGGTACAAATTAAATTAGGGGCCTAAACTTATTTTTGAGGTCGGTACCAGCACACAGCTACTTACGTATCAAATGTTTAATATTCAAAGGCATTTCTGACACCGACCTCAAAAAAAATTTTAGGCCCCTAATTTAATTCGTACCTACCTTTGATTTCGTTATTGTTGGATAATGTGGTGTATCTAAGTATAATAATATTATTTCATACTTTTGAGTGAATTTCATTCGGAAGTCGGTTTTTAAGTTTTTTAAACTTTTATTTTATTTATTTTTAGTGATAATGCTATCTATCTAACAACGTTATACCCAATCAACCACTCGCCAATAGGAACCATTAAATCATAAAGCATGTGTTTTATTAACAGATACAGATTCCTGTAGCTTCCATCATCATTATAAACAGAATGAAAGTTAAGGAGTTAAATCTTCCATCATCAGCTCATCTGAATAACATGAAAGAATACAATTATCGGTCTATACTTACCTATGTATCTAAGCAAAATATTTGAAGAATTATCCTCCAACTCCTAACCGTTAAGGAGTTGTACCTTCCTTCGTCAGCTCATCAACATGAGATGATGACTAATAGACGCCAAAACTTGAATAGTTTTAGGAAATACATGCAACACGTAATATGTGCCTATAAAATTTGAGGGTTGTTCTCGATTTCCCTGAGATCCAATTATCAGATCCTTACTTGGTGACAATGGGACCCCCTCGGGAGTATACTCTTTCGAATAAAAAAATAATTTTGAAAATCCGTTCACAATCGGCGGAGATATCGCGTAATAAACATACAAAAACATACAGTCGAATTGAGAACCTCCTCCTTTTTGAAGTCGGTTGAAAATAGCATAGTCCGATGCAGTTCCTGAGAAAACTTAAAAAATACTCTTTTTTTTGTTAATTACTTAAATATTGCAATGGAACAATGGATTGTTGTTATTTATTGCACAGAGATAGTTGAGGAGATGGGAAATGACATAATTTACTTGAAAATTTCACCGTGAGCTGAAGACAAAATACATAGCTGTAACTTGTCAGTGGCGTGGCAAGGCCGCTACATCCGTCCAAAAATGTGTTTTTCAATTACGATTTCATTTGTACGTTTATTCAATAATGAAACTAACTACCCATATCAGTTTTGAAAGCAATTGTTTCAATAACTAAAAAGTTCAAAATGGCGGTCACTTTTTAAATTGAGACAATGGTTTCAAAATCATAGACCTCAAGGACCTTCAGATATCGATTTTGAAAGCAATCGGTCCAGTAACCAAAAAGTTCAGAATGGCAGCCACTTTTTAAAGTGAAACTTTTATTACATCGTCTCAAACTTTTTCGTCTGTGTGTTGCATATCGCGTGACGGTCACTTTCGTCTGACGGTATGATCGTTTCGCCCTCTGTACCGTAGCGAGAGCAGCCATGATCGTTTCGTCCTCTGTAAAGTTTCACTTTTACCGTGGTTTCATAAAACCACACACTTTTTTTTTCAATTTTGAACATGGATCAAAGACCCCAAAAACCGTCAGATATAGATTTTCAAAGAAATCGATCTATTATCGAAAAGTTCAAAATGGCGGCCACTTTTTTCAATTATGTCAACGGATTTAAGATCAGAGACCTCAAGGGCTTTCAGATATCGATTTTGAAAGCAATCGGTTTCGAAAGCACAAAGTTAAATTTTGAGATCAGAGACCCCAAAAACCGTTAGATATCGATTTTCAAAGAAATCGATCCATTATCGAAAAGTTTAAAATGGCGGCCACTTTCTTTAATTCTCTCCGCGGGTTCGAGATCAGATACCTCAAGGGCCTTCAGATATCGATTTTTAAAGCAATCGGTTCTGTAACCACAAAGTTCAAAATGGCTGCAACGTTTTTCAATTCTGACGATTTGGTCAGCCAGTCAATAACTATTGAGTGGGTCTCTTGCATACTTATATTATAACAGTGTTTGAGTAAAACGCCTGTGACATACTGACGGACTAACAGACTAACAGACGGACGAACATGGTGAAACTAGAAAGTTCCTAGTTTTACTACGGAACCCTAAAAGCGGGCAACTTCATTAAATAAGACACATTAAAATTGATCTCCTACAATTTCAGGTAATTTGTTTCTGAAATTAGTGGCAACACTAGTTGTTTGGTCAAGGTTTTTTTGTTCCAATGTTACAAATTTTAACGCGTTAAATACAGGAAAATAAGTGAAAATAATATAAACTAACGTATGGAATGTGACCCCCTGATGTTTTTTCTCACGCTCGAATCTATTTTTATAGCGTTTCAATACGCAAGTCAGCATAATAAATATTATTTCACGTTACGTACATGTGTTCTTTTGTGAAAGGTTCGCTGCGTAATGACGGCCCATGGGTGTAATATAGTATGAATGTGTGCATGCGGGCTCGTACTTATGAGCGAGTGGGTGTAATAGGGGTACTTCAGTCGCTTGTTCTCGATAAGGGGTCCGGCTATTATTAAACGTCCTTGTATTTTGCATATTTTTTTAGTAATAAAAACCTAGCGAATTTGTTTTGCAGCTTTTCACAGAGTTGCACTCAAGCCTACTTCTCACTAATGCAATGTTTAATGCGCAGATAGCGTTAATATTAGTGAAGTCCTTACATTGGCGAAGGATAAATTTTATGAATATCGTAAGAAATCCTAAAATAATGCTTATTAAGTTTTTTTTTCGTTTGTGACCTTTGTCAACTCGTGGCATGCAGACAGGATTTTCAGTGTTATATTATCACCAGTGATCGGAATAGGTAGAGTATAAATGCCTAAAGTTCGCGAAAGGATATAACATGAAGTTGTGATAACCACCAAATATATTGATTTACTTTTGTTATGCGTATGCTCTGAAGTCCTTTCAGCATTCCAAGGTTGACTGGAAGAGATCCCGGAAGGGATAAGTCGGTCTTTGCTATATTTATATTCTTTTGTTAACACCCTATTTGTGTTAAATGCAATAAAGAGTTTACAAACAAACAAACAAACCTTTCAAGCAGGTTGAATGCCACTAGGCATTCATAGCAGCCAACGCTCCAGCGGGTTCAATGCCTCAGAGGCACTTGATAAAGTGTGACATAATGTATGACGTAATAAGTGTACTTATACTGTACTGGTCTTTTTCAAACTATACCATAATACTGCGGAGGGACTGATACATCAATATTTATCGTTTATTTGAGTCATTCAGTTTTTTTAATAAAGGTTTCTAAACATTTTAGTGTCAGATTTCAGAAAAACGTAAAAAAAAATAATTAAATTGTTTGCAAAAAATGGATTTTTTCTTAAATTGATATAGATAGAAAGAAGATTAGAACATAATTTATTTAAGAAATTGTAAAAATGTTTTTTTTTCTTAAATTGATATAGATAGAAAGAAGATTAGAACATAAGTTATTTAAGGAAGTGTATACAGTGCAAGCGGCATTGTATCGCACTTGGTTCTGGAACCGTAAGTTTTACAGGATAATAGTGACACCGTCTAATCTGTCGTAAGGAGTATGCATGGCTTAGTAACGCTACCGTTTAAAGAGTCGTCAAGTTTGTATTGCATAGCACTGTCATTTGTTATTAAACGACTTCAAAAAAGGAGGAGGTTTCTCAATTCGACCGTATATTTTTTTTATGTGTGTTCGCGGATAACCATATTCTTGATTGATGATTTCTTCTTCTGCGAAGAATTCTGCTGCCCATCGGGGGGAGCCTCGCTTCGCGAACGAGGCTCTTTGTATGATCATTCAAACTTGACCGAACCTAATATCGCTCGCTTCGCTCGCTCATTTACAGTTTGTTAAGATAAAACTTAATAAAAAAACTGTAAATGAGCGAGCAAAGCGAGCCATATTAGGTTCGGTCAGATTTGATTGATTATACAGTCAAAGAGCCGAGAGAGTTAAAAAGGTGACGAGTTAGGAAAGTGTCAAGTTTGAAAACGAGACCAATTAAAAAGGTGACGAGTTAGGAAAGTGTCAAGTTTGAAAACGAGACCAATTAAAAAGGTGACGAGTTAGGAAAGTGTCAAGTTTGAAAACGAGACCAATTAAAAAGGTGACGAGTTAGGAAAGTGTCAAGTTTGAAAACGAGACCAATTAAAAAGGTGACGAGTTAGGAAAGTGTCAAGTTTGAAAACGAGACCAATTAAAAAGGTGACGAGTTAGGAAAGTGTCAAGTTTGAAAACGAGACCAATTAAAAAGGTGACGAGTTAGGAAAGTGTCAAGTTTGAAAACGAGACCAATTAAAAAGGTGACGAGTTAGGAAAGTGTCAAGTTTGAAAACGAGACCAATTAAAAAGGTGACGAGTTAGGAAAGTGTCAAGTTTGAAAACGAGACCAATTAAAAAGGTGACGAGTTAGGAAAGTGTCAAGTTTGAAAACGAGACCAATTAAAAAGGTGACGAGTTAGGAAAGTGAAAGTTTGAAAACGAGACCAATTAAAAAGGTGACGAGTTAGGAAAGTGTCAAGTTTGAAAACGAGACCAATTAAAAAGGTGACGAGTTAGGAAAGTGTCAAGTTTGAAAACGAGACCAATTAAAAAGGTGACGAGTTAGGAAAGTGTCAAGTTTGAAAACGAGACCAATTAAAAAGGTGACGAGTTAGGAAAGTGTCAAGTTTGAAAACGAGACCAATTAAAAAGGTGACGAGTTAGGAAAGTGTCAAGTTTGAAAACGAGACCAATTAAAAAGGTGACGAGTTAGGAAAGTGTCAAGTTTGAAAACGAGACCAATTAAAAAGGTGACGAGTTAGGAAAGTGAAAGTTTAAGAAAATGACGAAGTCGAACTGAGCGCGGCTAGTAAGCCGCAAGCTTACGGCACTGTAACTGACTGCACTATATTACCACTTACGGCTATTTAAAATTATGTACTAGTGTGCCGTAAGCTTACGGCATCGTAACCGATCGTAATACGTTACAGCTAGCGGACTCTATAACCTTCTTTTATTTAATAGTTTATTGTACACAGGATACATAAAATACAGATTTTAAATATTAAGGTCATACATAGGGTCATAAAAGCGTCGGTGGCTCAACGGGTAACGACTCGGTCCATCTAACCAGAGGTACGGGGTTCAAATCTGGACGGCCAATGTACCAATGAGTTTTTCAAAAAAACTTACGTACATACTTACCGATTGCTTTAACGGTGAAGGAAAACATCGTGAGGAAACCTGCAACCGGCTGCGAAGAAACTCGAAGGTTGTGTGTGAAGTCGACCAACCCGCACTGGGCCCGCGTGGTCGACTAAAGCCCGATCGCCCTGATTCAGGGTAGGCTCGAGCCCCTCGGTGGAGACGTATATGAGCTGTAATGATGACATAGGGTACAGCTCATTTAATTAGTTTTTATAGGTTTATACATAAATACTGAGAAAACCTTGGAAATCGGCAACGCGCCAATGCGGCTAAATTACTCAACAGTCTTTAGCCGCGGCGGACGGCGCGTTTGATATACACACTTGAAGGGTTTTATTTTTAACCCCCAACGTAAAAAGAGGGGTTTTATAAGTTTGACGCCAATGTCTGTGTGTGTCTGTCTGTCTGTGGCATCGTAGTTCTTAAACAGATGGACTGATTTTGACGCAGTTTTTTATTGCGCAGTGACTAAGTAATTAAAACCAGCTATGCAATGACTCAAACATTTAATTTTTTCTTCATAATTTTCTAGACATCCCTAAAATACCAGTATCCAGAATAAATATATATTTGGTGGTTTTAACAATTCCTATTGCGAACTTTATAACTATTCCGATAACTGATTGAAAGTTATTCTTCAGTGTGAAAACTAAAAGTGTAACCAATATTTGATTTAGTCTGTAAATGAATAAAGTTTATTATTATTATAAAGTAATTAATAATGTATTTTGCTTTGCAGATTACAACAGAATTCCTACAAAACACAGACAGATCATTTTTTAAAATACCTTTTTCCGCTACAGCCCCAGAAACGAATGAATATATACCCAAAACGGAGTCTCAGAACATCGATGTACAAGTTAGAACTGCAAGAAAACGAAAATGCAAAGAAAAACATCTTGATGCTGATCTAAATGACATTGTAAAGGAAGAAGTGTTCATTGAATCGAACTGTGTTGATGATAAGATTGATGCAGATAGTATAGCCGATTTTAATGACGAAAATCCTTCATTAGATGAATACTTGGCTCCAGATTTTTATATAGCTAACGAACGAGATGGGGAGAAAATTGAGACTGATATCAAAAGCGAAGATAATATAGACAGCAAAGATGTATATTCACTAAGAAGTAAAAAAAATAAGAGAAAGCTACTAACAGATCTAACAGAGAAGGTTAAAAAGAAGAAGTCTAAAACGAAAAAGGTAAAAGATGAATTAATTGACGCCAATTTAGATAATTTAAAGGATGAAGTTGAGGTTCCAAAGAAAAAGCGGTTGTATAATAGAAAGTCTGAGGAGGACTTCGAGAGTTTCGCTAAAATGTACAATGTAGACGTAATATTTTTGACACAAGAACAACAGATGGCAGAGCTACAGGCTAAGAAAGAGTCAGAGGATTATATTAGTGCAAGATTTCAGTGCGAAGAGTGCTATAAGAGTTTTATGAAGGAAAGTGCGTATACCAAACATATGGCCTGGCATGACCCCGTAAGTGTATTAATGTTATTACTAGAGACCATATTATATGCAAAATGAAATGGCTGAAAATGCACAAAAACTCAAAATATGCAACTAAATCACTAAATATGCAACCAAAACAATTAAATCACCTAAATATGCAATCAAAATACTTAAATCTAAATAAAAAACTATAATATTTTTTACTCTGGTAGAATATAGTACCAAAGAGTTAAAAAAATACTTTGGCAGTGCTTACTAGACTTTGTAATTAAAAAACATTTACAATAGTATTAAACATGTTTAAACATTCTTTTGTAAGATATTTGTGTCCATTTGATTTAACACAATTTAAGTTATTTACTTATGATATAACTGACTCCGTGGCGTAATGGTTAGTCCATTCGCTTCACACCAGGAGGTTGCGGGTTCGATCCTGGCGGGGTCAACTTTGTTAGACTCGGTGTGGTTGGTGGTAGGGTATTTTCATAGCCCGCCTGGCTAGCTACCTCCATATTATCTAGCTACCGCTAAACATCAGTGTTCACAGCATTGATGTGTTCCGACTTGAAGATAAGATAGCCAGATCGGTAAGATAATCTTGCATCTTCGGCATCATCGTCACTTACCATCAGGTGAGATGATGCCAGTAGCTTATCAATTGTAAATTAAAAAAACATTCAACAGGACAAAACTAAATTTACGCATTCTGTATCCGAAAGACAAGGAGAGTTTTTTAGTTTACAGGACAAAAATAAGATAAATCGTGTTACACCGAATGACATGATTGTCTTCTATTTCTATTGCTCAATATACAATTTTGTATTAATTTAAAGGGTTTTTTCAATACAGTTTCACTTTATAAGCTAGTTTACTGTGCGCAAAATTGATTTTACCCCACACGTGCTTTTCACTTTGCCACTTTTTCTTAATTTGTAGCTCTGAGGAACAAGACATTTCTAGCAAATAAAAAAATATAATTATTAATAACCAAAGATACCGCAGCTTTTTTAAGATTTTTGTGAGGAGAATTTTAAAAGAAATAGGTTGTCCGTCCGCGAGGTTAGTACATAACGCTAGCTGATTACATTCTCTTTAGGTTATATCTTTGTGAAGAAAGGAGAATATACATAAATGAAGAGCATAGTTACACCAAGGAATAGGTCATCTTTTCCAAGGAGGTTTTGATGCTGTCAATAATATTATCCCAAGCCTTGTTGTAATCTATTTATGGTAATATTAAAAAAAAAAACTTATGCATGCGCACGTGTGCCTAGCTAAATTAAATATGGCGCAATTTTCATAAAACTGAATTGAGTAGTTTTAGTTCTGAATACGAATAAAATTATGAATAGTTAATATACGTGTAATAAAAAATATACTTATGTGTATGTACAGGAAAAAACAAAGTGAGACTACTTCCCGGACATTTAAAATGAGGCACAAGTCCCGTCAAATGAAATTTGGTTGCCTAAACCTTGATAGATGTATTTTGTACACGTGTGTTTTGTTTTTCTGTTACAGTCTTTTTCCAACATTTTACCTGTTTTCTCACAACTGTATTGGAAAATGTCGTATGATACATGGATGTAAAAGGAAATGACAAACTCGTGACGATGGTAAACCCTCGCCTGCGGTTCGGGCTTACAAATGTCACTCGTTTGTTATTTACCTTTTTACCACCCTTGTAGAACAGATGGCCGATGGGGCAGTAAAGTTCTCGAGTGGCGACCGCGCACCGGAAAACGTAGCGTAGGCAGGCCTCCCACGCGGTGGACCGATGACCTGGTGAAGGTCGCGGGAAGCCGATGGATGCGGGCAGCGCAGGACCGGTCGTCGTGGAAATCCTTGGGGGAGGCCTTTGTCCAGCAGTGGACGATTTGTGGCTGATATGATGATGATGATGATGATCATAAATAACTATTATGGTATAAAAGAGAAAGTTTAAATCTTACTACTGTGCAATAATAGCAACCAGTGCTGATGTTGTGTTAAGGGATGCTTAACAAAGGGAATGGACAAATCGATAGTGACCGCACAGACCCACAATGATTGGTCTGGTAACTACGCCATAGTAAAAACAGAATAATAGGTTATCTGCCACCCCGTTTAGTACTCAATAGCCTACTCACGTAGGGCTGTGCCATGTTTTTAGTTTTGTAGGTAAGTAAACACTTTAAATACTAAAGAATACATACAGATAGGTTTTTTATCCATGTTAACAGTTGAGCATTTTTCTTTAAGGTTTTGCTCTGGATTTGAAATTTTTTTATTGAGGCATCCAAAGACACAACAATATGTTCCCTTGCGTGACGTACACATTTTTTGTAGTTTATGTATAATATGTAATATGCTAACATACAAATGGCAACAGGTATCTTAGCGAATATTGCAACTTCACGTGCAGCGCGAAATATAGATACCTAGGCGCGGCGTGGCGGCCCTGACTGACGCAGCGTTCGCAGCGCAGAATGCTCGTAGTGTGCGTGCGTACGATGCGTGCCTTCTGGCGCGCACACAAACAAACCGCGCGAAGTACCGTTATATGAAGATAACCTACTATTTTATTTCTACTATGACTTCGCGCTACTAAGACCGATTCGAAAACCGTCGGTAACGTGACATATTAATTTGTATCTAAAATTTAAACTATAAATTTGTCAAAACTGGCAAAATTTTCAGCTGCACTGAGTTTTTGGCAAAAAATATGCATTTACCTTTAAAATTGCTAAAACATACAAGCGCATAATGCAATTGTGTATAATCTGGTCTCTAATTATTACATACCCAAAGGGTTCCCACTGCTGGGACAAGGATGGGGGTAATTAAACAGAGGCACTGTGTAAATTATACTCTCAGGGCAATAAATTAGACACAATGATGTAATGAAGTGAAAACTATACTTATAGTATAGTTTGGTATTCCAATGCTTAACGTTTTGCCTCGTTATAAAGAATATGATAAAAGTTGACCTTCCTATTTTGTGTTTGGTCTCATCTTTAGTTTTTAGTTTAATGAATAATTACAAAATTAAAAAATACAATTGTGGAAACATTTTAAGAAATATTTGCTTAAAAGTCTATGCCGACATATGTGTATGAAAATTTGCATCAACATTTGAAAGTCTTTGTCAAAAATTTGTAGGTATTTCTATAGAAGAGCCTTTATAATATATTTACTTTGGTTGCAGAGTAGCGGCAGTCACGTGTGCGACATATGCAAAGTTCGATTCCCAGCCAGGAACAAACTGTTGAAACATTTAAGGCGACACAAAATGCATTTCATATGTAAATTCTGCAATACTATCAGCAAAGAGAGGTGAGTCTAGCATGTTTGTATTATTGTGTTTTTAAAAAAGTTTGGTGTAAATGGGATGTCACACTTGATGACGCAGATGAGTTTGTTGTCTGTTTTGTTGTGTTGTCAGAAATGTCGCCTGTTCTGTTTGTTTGGGTCCTTGCAATGTTTTTTCGTATCAAAATGGAGTACCCCATGTTTATATATATTACTCAAAACAAAATAAGGGCAATCTAAGTTTTTACAGTACATTTTCATATAGAGAGGTGGTTCCACTGTTCGGTTTCAATCCGCATTCCGCATAATAATGCAGCAGTCTTAAGTACATTGTGAGTAGATGCGTAAATGTTGTAAATTTGTGCACGCGGCTGAGTGACGTTCTATTTATAGACCCTTCCCCAGCCAGCCGGTATCGACCTGCGCTGACTGCAGTTCCGCAGCCGGCAGTGGCAAAACAGGCACTTAGAATCAGACTCAGCGTTCGGACGCTGCCCGAATTTACCACGGAAAGCTGTCACGGAGACAGCTACCAGAAGCGATTTGTCGTGAAAATAGCTGGGAGCTAAAACGAGTGATCGATAGGGGTCAGCGAAACTCGGCTGCTGCCCACGATTAACAAAAAAAAACCTGTCTTGAGACAGCGACGCGAAGAATTTGCCGCGCTTTTGATTTTGAAGTACTCACGAGTGTCGCGAGATATAATTGAAAGTTCGGGGATAGCCTGAAACATTTCGTAAGACTTATACGGGAGTTCAAACTAATTTACACGCGAGTTCGGAGGCCGCATACTACCACACCGACACGTGTAAAACACCGGCCTGGTCTCGGAGGCGGATTGAATGTGTGCCTGTCGGAGGCATTTCCTACGGATCAAGTGAACTATAATAGTACCTACGGAGCGAGGCTCCGCTTGTATGCAATACGGACTCTGTAAAACATTTGTAACGTTAGGCGCGTGGGCGTGTCGACATAACATCGGCTCGGAGGCCCAGCACTGGACATCGGATTGCCTGCCGGGTATATATAATTCACACCATACTCCACACACATATCACAATTATACTAAACATTAGGGCCTCAACCAGGATGCTGCTCGGCCCGTTGAGTTTCGTGTCTTAAGTCCCCAGGTGGAGGCGCGAACTCGGCCGCGGTGCGCGGTGCTGGGGGTTTCAATACTTAAGGCTGCTAGCTATGGTACCAATCACCACAATCCAAAACAAAGCTACGCTTATTAACAAGGGGACATAATCACGGTTGTCCGGGAGACACAAATGTCCACAATCCGAATCGGACACAAGACCCTTTACAACGTTAAATAATTACAGCCGTAAGTATTAAAGTATCTAACGACAGTTCCCGGGTGCCAACATTAGTACATTAAATACAAACCATTTAAAAACTAATTAAATAAACCGCACGGAAGCCTATAAGTGGTTACGGAAAATAAAGACACTAAGTTATCAATATTACTCACCGAAACGAAACAATACGGCCGCCTACGGTCGTCGTTTGTGGCAATAATTATTTATTAAATGTAGGTGTCGCCTAATGTATGCGTGTGTCTGTTTGTATATTTAGCCACCTGAACATCAATCTTCACAGCAAGGGCGCTCCTATTCTTCCGTTCGAGACGCCGTGGACAGCGGGCACTCAATCAGCTTGACGAATACACAATTACACTCGTAACAGTCAATTCACTTAGTAGGTACAAATCTATTCATAGTTCAACAAATATCTCGTTACCGCGGCCAGTCATATGATGCGGGGTTGAGCAAAGTACGTACAGTTCAACGCAAGAGGCGGGCAGGTAACAATCGTTCAGTATACCGGCCGATATAGTTGAGTAAGTCCAGGCCTCCAAGTAGGTACTTATGCTGATGTCTAATTCGCTGTTTTAGAACACTAAATTAACATCTCAAGCGCGGTGACGTTAGGTACTAACAAGCTGCGTCTGTCCGAACGAGTTCAATATTAAAGAGCAAATCACGGCCATTAAGGTTCACATAAACACGCGATGTAGGTCAACGAATAAAGTTATAACTTATAACACTTGTCACAAACTACTGGGGCGCGGGTCTCTTCCCGTATTTGGAAAAGTTAGCCCATACTCCACACAGGGGGCCGAGTCCAGGTTAGTTGAGATTGTGGGGCTAGTGGCGAACCCCACTGTCAAAAGTTTTTTAAGCCTAACGACGACACGGCCTAACGACTGCCATCTAGTGATGGGAATCGGCACCAACGGCTTAGTATGCCTTACGAAGCATAGAAACGGTAGAGAAAGATGCCAGTAACAATTGCACTCATCCAGGTGATGACCGTGCTTCAGTTCAGTTAACCTGCGCGATTGACCCAATCACGCAAGTGCGCTGAGCTTCGACCGCGTCAATAAATCTCCAATCGATTCACGAACTATCCTATTGTGTATAAAATAACTAAACGAATTTTAAAAACTAAAGCCCAACTGCATAAAAACTTAATCTCTCTTTTTTGGGTAGTTGGGTAAAAATGTATCCTCTTTCACTAACGGGATCAAGACGAATCTAACAACACCTCGCACTCCAAAATCCATCAAGCCGTTTAGGCTACAGAGCGTACCAAAGAAATATAAATACATACATATGCTCGAAAAACATAACCCTCCTTCTGGCTCAGTCGGGTAAAGTCATTTATATTTTTGTTAAACCTAACCTAAAGCTTACCACCTTCGTTATGTCTTAATGCTTCACATCAGGAGGTCGCGGGTTTGATTTCCGCGCGGAGTCTAACTGTCTATGATTTGCATTTTCTAAGTCCGCCTGGCTAGCTACCACCATCTTATCAAAGTCTTGCCGCCAAGCATCAGTGTAAACAGCATTGATGTGTTCCGGCTTGAAGATGGGATAGCCAGCTCCCATTTGCATTGGGAAATCTTGGTAAGCCCGCTTCCATCATTGGCATCATTGTCATTTACCATCAGGTGAGATGTTGTCAAGTGCTTACCAATTGTAAATAAAAGAAAAATGTTCCTATTGTTCAACAGTGTTCATGTTGTTTCAGTACAATGGCTAAGCTACATTACAAGTGGCACGAAGGATTCAAATACGAATGTCAACACTGCGGGAAGAATTTCAAGTGAGTTGACTCTCTTTTCGTTGGAGTTGGGGTTAGAGTTATATGATTGCTCTATGCTACACATACCTATTCATCATCATCATTGTCATATCAGCCAGCAAAGGTCTCCTACAAGGATTTTCACAACGACCAGTCCTGCGCTGCCCACATCCAACGGCTTCCCGCGACCTTCACCTGGTCGTTGATTCAGGAGGCCTACCTACGCTACGTCTTAAGGTGTGCAGTGCAGTGCTACGAGCTATGTGCCCGCCCACTGTCATTTAAGTTTAGCGATTCTGTGAGCTATGTCGGTTACCTTGGTTCTCTTACGGAGCTCCTCATTTCTAATTCTGTTTCGATCACGTGAACAAAATCTTTTCAACTCGGTAAGCGTAGGGAAACTTCGAGTATAGCTCGCTCTAGGCATAAGTGCCTGTTCATGCTCCTACTTCAACATATCTTTTATCACAGGGTTTCCCCTCTTACTATACTATAAGAAAAATTGTAAAAATAGTAGATTGTACAACAAGAGCATAAAACAAGCCATTTTACCCAAGACGTTCGTATAGCCACCCGAGCCGGTAGGGCGAGTGTTTATTGTCACGTCGAGGGTAAAATGGGTTTTATGCTCGAGTTTTACACTCTGCTTTTCACTTCGATAGTAATAAATAATAAGAAAATAATAAATATTCAACCGCAATACAACTTTGGCTAGTTTTTACGAATAATTGGTTTCCTGCCACACATTTTAACTTGTGTTGTTTGACTATGGGTTATAAATGTTTGCGTTATTTGTTTTTTACGTAAATGCACGACGGTAATCCTAAATTTGTATTGAAGTAGTTAATAAATATGTCTTAAATTAAGATATAGCCTAAATCTCATAGAAACGTATTAAATGAAGGTGTATTGTGTATGTGGCTGTAACGGCTAATTGCCTTAGTCTTGAAATAAGTTATTATTTTTTAAGCGTATTAGTACCTATCTTATTCCTTATTTCTTGTAAACTGTCAATAAATAAATGAATTATCTATCTACCTATCTATGCCCACCGAATAGCAAAATACTTACTAATATTATAAATGTGAAAATGTGTTTGTTTGTTTGTTACCTTTTCACGTTTCAACGCCTTGACCAATATTAATGAAATTTGGCATGCAGGGAGGAAGGACATAGGCTACTTTTTATCCCGTGAAAATAGCATAGCCCTATGCAGTTACTAGCGGATATAAATTATTAGCTATTAATTTTGACAAACATCTTAATTGGAAAAATCATGTTGATTTTGTGTGTAATAGGTTGGAACGTTTCGTATTTGCACTAAGACGATTAAGACAAACTGTATCGAAGGAAGCTGCTTTAACAGCGTATCATGGACATGTATTGTCAATACTTAGTTATGGTTTGATCCTATGGGGAAACTCTGTCGAAGTCAGAAGTTTCAAGCTACAAAAAGGTGTATACGTGCAATTTGTAATTCATGGTTTAGAGATAGCTGCAGACCAATTTTTTAAGGAACTAAAAATTTTGCCATTGCCCTGCTTGTACATAAAGAAGGTTTGTCTATTTGTTAAGAATCATCCAGAATACTTTAGGAACCTGAGAGATGATACCATTATCTTATCTGAAAAAAACACCTTTTTTGGTTAATTTCTTTAACATCGCAATGGAACAATGGATTATTGTGATTTTTTGTCCACACTCACGTCAATCATGTCCACGCTCGCGAGCCGCGATGCGGCTCGCGCACTGCGCACCCTCTAAATCAGCCGTGGGCTAAAGCTAGTAACTAATAAAACATGTAGGAAAAAAAGATAAGAAAATGAACTTTCCCGTACATTATTCATGCATGTGTAGTGTAGCGTAGCGTTTGTGAGCCGGTACGAAGTTCGCCGGAACAGCTAGTTACATGTAAATTAATATTTTTTTTACGCAGCAAACCCAGCTCCTACATGAACCACGTGCGCGAGAATCACAGCGCGCTGACGTGCGAGCTGTGCGGCGAGCCCGTGCAGGGCACGAGGGGGTTGACTACCCACAAGGCCAGCTTGCATGCTGGGGTGAGTAGAAAAAGGCTAAAGGGTTTACCAATTGTGAATTTAAAAAAAAGTGGAGGGAAGTGGGTCAAATTTAACTTGCAAGATTTCATTACAAGTGAAACTAAATAAAAGCTGGTAAGAAACGACACTCTTTCATACAAAAGGGGGCTCCAAATAAACACGATTACTTTTTACCCGAGAGCTTTTTACTTAGTCAGCCCTCGCTGCGCACGCGTCTTGCGGCTGACGGCTCGATCTAGCCTCTACTGGGCGCGGCGCCACTGGCGCACGCGAGCCGGCTCGTCACCGCGCCGTCTCGCTCCCCTCGGCACTCCCGCGCAAACCGGGTCGAACGGCGTTGCTATGCTAAGCTCCTACCGCGGCCAAGAGTGTTCGCGAAAATAAACGGCGGTTCCGAACACATGTGTTTTCAAAATCAAAATACTAGCATACAACATATTTTTCACCATTAAACTTTCTTTATGAAATAATTATTTTGAACCTGCTGCTTTTTTTAAAGACCCATCTCGGGTTAGATAAAATTATGTTTTTGTTATTTGTGATTATAATTTAAGAGTGTAACGTTTTCCTAATTCTTGTGTTCTTTTTCTTTTGTTATTTTTTCAATAAACTAAATTGTGTGCACGAACGGAGTTTTTAACCCATACCCACACCCTACCGTACCCTACTACGTACGCCCTACCCTACCCTACCAGTCGTGCCACAGCTTGTACCTTAAAGCCTTTAGGTTTTTCGAAAATTATTTATCCTTATTTTTATTTTGACAATTAATTATTATAATAAATGTATGACTTATGAACTAATGCATACTCGTAAAAAGAAACTATCAGGTAGACATTTGTTCCAGACATTCAAATGCAGTTCGTGCGATGCACAGTTTCACACAGAGGAAGCGCTTACGAGACATCTCGAGAACATTACTGGTCACGGGTGTGATCCTTGCGTTAGGTAAGTACCCATTATAAACGTCCCCACCGCTGGGGCACGAGTCTCTTCCCGATTCTCCACACACAGGGGGCCAAGTTGTTGGAGGCTGTAGGGCTAGCGGCGTAACCCACTGTCAGAAGTTTTCAACCCGCCTATAAGGCATCTGACACGGCTTAAAGACTGAAAGACTTATAGCCATTCAGTGATAGCGACTGGCACCAATGACTTAACGTGCCTTGCGAAGCACGGAGACAGTCGTGATAAATACCACTATCAATCAAACACATCTGCGTAAATTACTTTATTGCGCGCCGAAAAACAATATAGGACTAAATAAAGTGCAAAGCAGGCCTAGTGTAGATTCGATTCAGGATTCGAAATTTTCAAATTATCCAATAATTATCGTTGATCCTTATTTTTGGCTCTTTTTTTTACTTAAAAGAAAATACAAAAATATTATTAGAAAAAATAACAAAAAAACTTATAATTGTTTCAGTATAAGTTTTATAACGGTTATTGTTAATGAACAATTCCATTTTTATGACTTTTGTCTGAGTTCTCTAACTCAGAAAATAAGTCACTAACCTCGGTTTGCCGCGTTTAAACTCGTCACGAAACGTCAAATCATGATCGGATAAACATGCCAGGACATAGCTGCTCTTTTTTTGCATGACGAATCTCCTTACGATATTATAGAATAAAAGGGGGCAAAGTAGGCCTGCCTTAAAACTTTTGGAGACACACTCCACGCTCATAGTTTTCTCAATGCGTACGCTGCGCCACTCATCCTGTCGCAAAGTACCTGTACGTGTTGTAATGATGGTCCTTATGGTCGAGCCCTTTCGTACTATGCATTGGGGAAGTCCGGGAGAGTTGAACCGCTTTTTAAAGTGAAACTTTTATTACATCGTCTCACATTTTTTCGTCTGTGTGTTGCATGTCGCGTGACGGTCGCTTTCGTCTGACGGTATGATCGTTTCGTCCTCTGTAAAGTTTCACTTTTACCGTGGTTTCATAAAACCACACACTTACTTTTGTTTAAGGTATCGTATTTGTTATCAATAAATGGACCTGTAGGTCTTCTTGTGTTTCTTGTAAATTGTGTTTGTTTAAGACTGTTTGTGTCCTAAATAAAGAAAAAATAAAATAAATTATTGTTCAGGTCAAAGAGACCAACTTTTCTTCTACCAATTTTCAAATAAAAACTTTGAAAAACATTTAAATCATATTCATATATACATATTAATCAGCTATGAGTATGTTGATGATATTTGTGTAAAAAGTCAAAAAATTATTGACTTTTATTCACAAAGTGGTAGAACAAAAGTTGTTGCCTGTGGCCAGGACAATAAGTGGACCAACTGATGGCAGGTCAGTAAGTGGGCTAGTAGATGTCAGCCAATAAGTGAACCAGCGCATAGCAGTTCAATAGGTAGACCGTAGATGTCAGGTCAATAAGTGGGCCAACTGATAGCAGATTAATAAGTGGACCAGTATATGTCAAGTGAATAAGTAGACCAGTAGATTTCAGGTCAATAAGTGGACCAGTGGATATCAGAACAAAATAAATAACCGAGTACATGTGGTAAGGGCCGCTATACCTGCCGCGACCGTCAGCGCGACCATGCAGTCGCACTGAGCTACGACCGATTCTAATTGTATTGCATCTTTACAGGCCGTGCGCGCAGTGTGGAGCTGGTTTCCTGACCTCACAAATGCTGTTAGAGCACATGTCTTTAGCGCACAAGGACAAGATATTCCGGTGTGAAAAGGTGAGTTCCAGTTTTTAGGCCAACCCGGCGGTGGTAATTTTTCAGCAAGTGAGGTTTTGTCAGGTTGGGTAATAGGGTAGTAGACTATTAGTCAGATGGCCATGGGGGCAGTAAAATTATTATTATGTTTATCTCAGCTTTTTCAAACTCGGCTTTTTAAAAGGCCGGTCATTTGGAAGGCTTACGTGGGGATACAGATCCAACACGCAGAGGCCCCTTTGAGATATTATAATGTGTTGTGATGTGTACACCTAGCGGGTACCGTCTCTGCCTGGTACCACAGAAATTCACCCAAAGACAGCACCCGCCACGTGCAAGGACTATTGCAGAAAAGATTGGAACTATGCCAGGTTATGGGTGGGTAATTGTGGGACTGGTTGCTGGGATATTGATGAGACTACGGGACGCCTGCCATATCAATTGTCTCATCTTGAAATCATGACAGATGGTGACTTGCCGCTCACTAAATGGGCCCCTTATAAGTGCTACCAAATGGCAGCAGGGTGGCAACATTGGTGTGAGCGTTTAAGGTTGTCGAGAGGTGAGTGCGGGGTCCAGATCCATGTACGATCAGTAGTCCCCCGGCATTATGACATTTTACACTTCCAACCTGGAGCATAGGTTCCGCTCTTGCTTTCTCCATTCTTGGCCGGCCAATTAAGTCAAGGACAAGAGGCGAGGGCCAAATGAAAACGAGCAGTCTGGAGTCGGAGTGCGAGGTGTTATTATTATTAGAATTGTAATTTAAGTTATTTTGTATCATCTGTCAAAAAATAAATTTTAGTTTTTCTTTGTCACTAGTTTTTTTTTCATTTACAATTGGTGAGCCCTTGGCACCATCTCACCTGATGGTAAGTGACGATGATGATGCCGAAGATGGAAGCGGGCTTACCTAAATTCCCCAACTCGATGGGGAACTGGCTATCTTACCTTCAAGCCGGAACATATCATTGCGGTTAAGATTGCTGTTCGGCGGCAAGACTTAGATAAGATGATAGCTAGCTGGGGGGCTTACAACTTGCCTTTCCACCAACCAAACCGAGTCTTACAAAGTTATATATGTGCAAAACTGATTTTCCATCATCGCGAGCCAGTTTGCGAGACTGTCGTGAAAACGATATCCACCCTGGCGAAGCTGCAAGCAAAAGCCAGTAATTAAATAAATCTAATAAACCGTCTCAGTGGCGTTATGGTTAGTCCATTCGCCTCACACCAGGAGGTAGCGGGTTCGATTCCCGGTGGGGTCAACTTGTAAGACTCGGTTTAGTTGGTGTTAGGGCAGTTCCTAAGCCCGCCTGGCCAGCTACCACCATCTTATCTAAGTCTTGCCGCCAAAGATCAGTGTTAACAACATTAATGTGTTCCGGCTTGAAAATAAGATAGCCAGTTCTCCATTGCGTTGGGGAATCTTGGTAAGCCTGCTTCCATCTGCGGCATCACCGCCACTTACCTTCAGGTGAGATGATGCCAAGGGCTTAACAATTGTGAATAAAAAATAATAATAAAGTGTGTTTCAGTGCAACACGACATATAGTAACGACCGTCAGCTCGGAATACATTGGTCGCGCGCGCACAAGGGCCAGCGGCGCGGCGCGCGCTTCGGCGACGCCAACGAGGGCGACTTCATGTGCGAGGTGTGCGCTAGAAGCTACCCGGTGAGTGGAACTAGCTAGGACTAACGAACAAATCACAAAAAAATAACAAACAATAAATGACATGACAAAGACTAACTCAAGAGTACCTGAAACGTGACTACAGTGACAAAAAGCCACAGAAAGTAACTTAAAACAAAGAATAACTAAAAAGTTACCAACAGTATCTCAAACGCGACTATTTTAAACCACTGAAAATAACTCAAACTCGATATAGAGTAACTCAAAAGTTCCCAAGTGTATCTCAAACGTGACTCTGAAGTTACAAAAAGCCACTGAAAGTAGCTCAAAAGTAACAAAAGTGACTCTGAAGTTACAAAAAGCCACTGAAAGTAGCTCAAAAGTAACAAAAAGCCACTGAAAGTATTTCAAAATTTACCAAGAGTAGCTCAAATATGACTCTAATGACAAAAAGCCACTGAAAGAAACTCAAGGTTACCAAGAGTATACTAAAAAACAAATATTTTTTTAATTAATAAATTGGGTGCATTTGACTAGTATCTCACCTGATGGAAAGCGACTTTATTCAATAATTCATAAGCAAACTTTATTCACTCTCGCCTTAAAAATCCCCAAATTGTAAGAGTCGGGAAACACAGATGCAGGCAAAGAGTTCAATCCAATGATGAAACATAACACAGAGTAAATCTTAAGTGTCAGAGTAACTTAAGTGTGACTTTATGTGTGAGGTGTGTACCAAGAGCTACCCGGTAAGTGATTCTGAATAATAATATTAAAACAAAAATGCACTCTAAACTAAAGTAGATAAGAGTAACTCGAAAATGACCAAAAATTCAAAGTGACCAAAAGCTAATAAGAGCAACTCAAAAGTGACAGAGTCAATTTTCGTCTATTTTCTTAATAGCTAGTAGATATTGTAGCGAAAATAAAAAAAAATGAGATTAAAATAAATAAAAGCAGTTATGTTTTCGCCACATTATACGTAGAATTTGGTATCATAGCCTAAATATGGATCTTCGGAAAGAAAATATAAGTGGGGTAATTTAGAATACATTTATTTAATAAAAACAAAAGGGTAAATTGGTTTTAAACAAGGATGACCGTGAAAATACCGACAAGGTATATCGTTTAAATCGAAAGTATACCTACGAACATAAGATTTGGTTATTAAAATTAAATCAACTTTAATTAAATTAAAATTAAAGCGACGATCGATTTAATTATTTTAAATTTAATTAAAGTCGATTTAATTTTAATAACCAAATCTTATGTTCGTAGGTATAGTTTCGATTTTAACGATATACCTTGTCATCATTACAGCTCATATACGTCCCCACCGAGGGGCTCGAGCCTACCCTGAATCAGGGCGATTAGGCCTTAGTCGACCACGCGGGCCCAGTGCGGGTTGGTCGACCTTGTCACTGCGACGATGGGTCCACATTAAAAATGCCACTGCATGTTTACAACCACCAGCTGAAGCTGCGTAGTCTAAGCACTGGCAACTGACGATTTTACCTTTAGTCTCGTCTATCACCATAGTGACTTTGTATGAACTAGCCCTCACTTTGTGCTCGGGGCAGATCTTGCAATTGAGTGTGCAAAGTCCTGATCCACGACGTTCTTGCACGTACCCAATTGCATCGTCAACATTAGATTCTCGTGCTGCCCTGAAAATGCAAACTAATTACTTACTATAAACAAAATTTATTCTGTATTACCTAAAAAACTACTACTGAAAGAAAGACTATTATTTCGCGTTCGCAGGCCTAATGTTACTTACGTAGGTAGTGTTATATTATATTATAGTACTTACATTGCTGGTTTTTTACATGTCTCAGCTCTGGAGAATAAAAATCGGGGTTATTTTTGAAGAGCATTCCAACCATGATTGCGTCCACTTTGGGCAAGTTTCTGCTATCTGCTTTCACAAAATTGACATTCATGATGGAGTGGAATACCAAATTATACGATGGAGATTGTAAAATATCACAAATTTTAAAATCTTATTTAAACAGATCAAAAATCGTAAGACTGCAACAATGACAGAACTGTGTCGTGACTTCATCTTAGATTCAGCCAATCCTGACTGTTTTGTTTCACTTGACAAAGGTGCGCACAATAGGTTGCGTGCGAGAATTGTAACGCGATCACTAGTTTTTACTCCTCAAGTTTTTTTTTATATCGGGCGCCTTATATGAAAATCGATTCTTAAGAAGTTAAACACCAAAAATAAAAAAATCCAAAAGTAGAGCAAACAAGGATAAGCCGTTACATATAAGTTTTATGCATAACGGCCCGTTATGCATAAAAGAGTCAAATGAGGAAAAGATTAAATGGAGATTTTTTTAACGTTTTTTTGCCGATCGTTATTCTAGGGTTAAGTTACAAAAAGTTGCGGTTACTAAATTTAATTAAGATTTTTAATAAATTATGGGCAGGACAGTATCTCACGTGTTGAGTTTTGAATATTTTTACAATGTCTGTTTTATCCAAATTAAGTGTTGCCTTCTAATGTTCCAAGCGGACATCAATGTTTCGCTGTTTTTTACATGAACGTTTTTAAATTTAATTTATTTTCTATAATAACTAATTATGCAGAAAAAAGCCTTTACACGGGCTGTATTTAAAAAAAAAGACGGGTTGCACTCCGGGAGTGCCGGCAGAAGTGAAAACTTGAATATTAACGTTGTGCATTTATATTACATTAAAAAGTTTATATCTCAGAAAAATCAACAAAAAACCAACTCCATCCGTCTTACGAATTTTCGATCAGGTCACGTGTCCTGACGCGAGTTTAACATTTTTTACCCATTACAAAACAAGTGCACAACGCCGCTAAAGAAGTTTTCACTTCAAAAATAATTAGGAAGCGTTTTGACAATTTTTTTACAAAACTCAGTCATCTAATAGTTACTTTTTGCAAATATTTTTTCGCATTTGTTAGGATTTTGCCGTAACATTAGTGCTTTTTAGATATGGTTGTCTTAAGTAAAATACGTTGTTTTGAAAAGTTGGCTGAGTGTAACTCATTTATCAGAAAGAGGCCACATGACATAATTATTTTAACCGCCTCCGTGGCGTAATGGTTAGTCCATTCGCTTCACACCAGGAGGTCGCGGGTTCGATTCCCGGTGGGGCCCACTTATAAGACTCGGTTTGGTTGGTGGTAAGGCATTTTCTAAGCCTGCTTGGCCAGCTACCACCATCTTATCAAAGTCTTGCCGCTAAACATCAGTGTTACCAATATTGATGTGTTCCTGCTTGAAGATAAGTTCTCCATTGCGTTGGGGAATCTTGGTAAGCCCGCTTCCATCTTCGGCATCATTGTTACTTATTATCAGGTGAGATGATGCCAAGGGCTTACCAATTGTGAATAAATAAATAAGTAATAAACTGTTTTCTGCATAACGCGTTCTTACAAGGAGGTATTTATAGCTCGTGTCATACTTTAATTTTTTGTTTCAGAGTGAAACAACGCTACGGTACCACCAACGAATACACACCGGAGAGAAGCCGTTCGAGTGCACCATGTGCCCCAAACGGTTCCGCATGAAGACCAATCTGCAGGTTTGTGTTTGTCACAATGTCCATTTGAATACACACCGGAGAGAAGCCGTTCCAGTGCACCATGTGACCCAAACTGTTCCGTAGAAGACCAATCTGCAGGTTTGTGTTTGTCTCAATATCAATTTAAAAAAATCACTATGAGAAACTAAAATTCAAAACAGGCACACCTTGCTACATGCACGTAGGAATGAAATTCAATGACATGTTCAGACCTCATCTACGTGTCTATGTTACTCAAGGACATCTACCTTATCTTGACGGCTCGCGACAAACACTCCGTCCAAGAGGTCGACTTGAAATCGTTGCGCCGCCCGTCGCGTCGCGATTGAACTCAGCGCGGCCCCTTTTCGGAGTGTTTGACTTTCGCCGCTGCCGGCTCGCGGCATACATCAAAGATGCATTTAAATAAGCAAAGGAACTTTACTTACTTTGATAAAAATTTTAAGTGATGAATTTTAAGAATAGGTTCAAACAGTTATTGAAGAGTTGTGGAATTTCTTCCGAGTCCACGATCAGATTAATTTTTATTGATTTTTATGGGTCCAGCGCAGAAAGTATACTCTTTGCATCAAAGAAGAATCATCGCAATCGGCTTATACATGGCGTAAATTTGCATTCTTGCAATATTTATGATGGCGGTAGTTTAAAATAATACAAATCACTTCAGCTTATACAGAAAGTCCGATATTTGAAAGATGAGATAAGTTTTTAGATGAAATTGTTTTGGAGTTCACGTAAGAATAAGCCATTTTTGTGTAGGGTCCCAGTGGAAGAAACTATACGCGATTGTGACGTCAACTCACGAATGAACAGCCGCATTCCTTCGTACACAGCTGATTTCAGATTTCCATTGTTACTTTAGGTGCTTAGGACGGTCAAAAACGCATTTTTTTACAATTTTTTTACTTTTTGTTGGCGTGCACCAATGTTGGTATGTGCAAATACTTTTCTAAGCCTGAAATCAGCTTATTTACACACAATTAAACAAAAATTACAAAAACTTTCAAGTTCATGTGTTAAAATGTTCTTGTATAAAATGACCATCGGTCTGCGTAAGGCGATGATCCCGCACTCTTTGCATTACGGCTTTTGTCTTAGAAAAAACTAAACATTTCCACAAACATTGCAACAGCTTGTGGCAAGCTGTTGCCACTAACTAACAGCGTACAAACACACCATCTCCAGTAATTTAATTAGACATTAGATAGAATCATTTTCCGTCATTTCGGAGATCGGACGACCGGGGTGCGGGGTCGTTGCGCTGCGAGCGAGTGAAAGCACAGCAGTCGACAAGTGTCGGTTACGGCGGCAGTGCGTCGGCAAATGACAAAGGCAGGCTGTGCCTTTTTGAACGAGTCTACGCCCGCTGATGGCCCTTGCGCAATAATGCTGAGTACATTGGATAAATTATAGTGGTGTGAACTTAGTATTATCGATTAAAAAAATGAAATCATTAAAAACAATTTAAAAAAGTTACAATTTAATTAATGATTTGTTTTAACCACCGTAAATATTACAAGAATGCAAATTTACAGCCTGTATATTTACTCGTACCTACGAATACGCGTGAACTTGTATAGTTCGTTCGCTGAACTAGCTGCACCTCTGATAAATGTCGCGCGCCGCGGCCGGCTCGCGTCAAAAGGTTCCGTCGAAGGGGCCGCCCTGAGTTCAGTTGCGGCACCGCTGACATTACACCGGCACGGGGTCGCGAGTCTATAATTTTAATGTAGGTGACGATTCTGAAAATAGTTCGTCCAGCAGTGAAAGAGATTAAAATTAATGGTACATAAATTCTGAATTAAAAAAAAACCTATTTAGTTTTTTTTTTTGTTAAATTTGTTATTCCTTTAACATATTTCCTGAACTTCATTCGGGTGTACTGCAAATAATTCCCCGAACGTACGCAAAAAGAAATAAACGACGAATTGAAAGCCTCCTTCTTTTTTGGGAAGTCGGCTAAAAATTAACACTTTTTTTGTTAAATTTTTGTACATAAACATACTTTATTTATTAAATAATGAGTTTTCGCATTTTTCAGGTTCATATAAACACTCACACAGGCGCTCGCCCCTACAAGTGCGCGCTGTGTCCGGAGACCTTCAAATCTTATTCGCAGAAACACAAACACAGATTATTGGTAAGTATACATTACCACGCTAGCGCCGCCGCCAATAGAAATAAAAAAAAAATACTCATTCTTGTGGACTTTAATTGAAATCATTGAGTATTTTGCGCAATTAAGAGGCAACAACTCTTGTTTAATTGTTATTTTATAACTGTAAATATTAGCAACTAGTTATGTTTTGCAAAGCTGCTAATAGTGGCCACTTTTGGCAATATTGACAAACATACCTTGTTGCTTATAGGTAAAGTTATACAACAACAATTAAAAAAACACCTTGTACCCCTGTATGTGCGCAATCGATTAACACGTTAACAGTCCCTATACAAGTGTTCTGAAACACGCCGTATGTCCATATGTGTGAGCCCGTAGAGTAAACACAGGGCTCGTGTGCCTCATAGGGTACACGAACTCGTCGGAACCGCTCCCCGTGTACCGCATGCGGTACACTAGACTGTTAACGTGTTCTGAAACACGCCATATGTCCATATGTGTGAGCCCGTAGTACTTAACACAGGGGTTGTGTGCCTCATAGGGTACACGAACTCGTCGGAACCGCTCCCCGTGTACCACATGCGGTACACTGGACTGTTAACGTTTTAAAGTCCATAAGAATGAGTAAATTATTTATATCTATTAACGGCGCTTGTGTGCTAATCGAACCGCCTTAACAACTGGTATGTAAGTATGTAATAATGTGTTTATGTATCTAGTTATAAATCTGTTTGTCATTTTTTATTTTTTTCACTTTTAAATTGTGTACTAATTTTGTTTCATTGCTCGTTATTTAAGTTGAAAAAGGGTTAGCTAGAAGAGATCCCTGATTGGGATAAGTCCGCCTTTGTACATTGTATTCCTATTCTGTACCTATAACTGTATATATTTTGTTGTACACATCCCCTCTCGTATATCTACCAGATACGCTAGACTAGCAGCTTTATGATATAGCGTCCCCACTCACCGACAGGGGCCGCTATTCCTGCCAACACCATAAGGTGAAGACATGGACCAGTTACGGTAGGTCTTGCCGCCAAGACGCTTGTCCCGGTACTCTGCAAGGCGAGTGCCTCGTGGAAGAGTATTTTGTTGTACAATAAAGAGTTCACAAACAAACGAAAAACCAACCTACAAACGTTCCCACTGCTGGGGCAAGCTCTTCCCAAACTCTGGAACTTTATGCCGCACTCCACACACGGGGGGTCGAGTCTGGGTCGGTGGAGGTTGTAGGTGTAGTGGCGAACCCCACTGAACGACTGCTATCTAGTGATAGCAACCGGCACCAACGGCTTAACGTGACTTTCGAAGCATTGAAACGGTCGAGAACAATTCCACTTACAGTCAAACCCGTCCAGGTGATGGATGACCGTGCTTAAGTCAGTTAACGTGCGTAGCGTTATCGTTCATATTAATCTTGAAATTCGCATTTTTTTTAATAAATGATTTAGAAATTTATTCTATTCACAAACTAGAACTTCGTGACTTGCTTATGTATATTAAGTTTCATTGGAATCGGCCAATTCATTTTGAAGAGTTAGTAATTTTAAGTTGGTATTGGAAACGATTTTGTGACAACGCTCTTAATTATTTTTACTCGAATGCACCAGAAGGAGGGTTATGTGTTTCGTGTGTATGTATGTATGTTTATTTCTTTGGCACGCTCTGTAGCCTAAACGGCTTGGTGGGTTTTGGAGTGCGAGGTGTCGTTAGATTCGTTTTGGTCCCGTGAGTGACATACGATACATTTTACCCGACTGGCCAAAAGAGAGAGGTTGAGCATTTATTATTATTATTATTATTATATTACTATTACTATTATTACATTTATTATTATTATTAGACATTTATTACAGACAACATAGTCCATAGTTTTGTTAGTATAACATAGATCTTAATTCTAGAGTTAGTAAAATACAAAAGCAAAACGTACAAAAACGCATGCATCCGGACCCAGCGACCCAGCATTGGAGAGTCCCACCGGTCTACAAATACGCCCAGGAATACGTCTTTATGCAGTCAGGTTTTTAATTTGTAGTTATTTCGTTTAGTTATTTACAAGGCCATCGTCTGTTCCCCGCAGGTGCACACGAAGGAGCGCCGCCACAAATGCCACATGTGTGAGAAAACATATGTGGTCTCCTTCGACCTCAAGATGCACATCCGCACCGCGCACATGAAGATACCGCTCCCGCCGAGGAACCGGCGGCGGAACCAGCCGCCTGTCAACAACCCATAGCTCGTGGAACGGACGGCCGTCGGGGCGGCAAAGTGCTTGAGTGGCGACCGCGCACCGGAAGACGTGGCGTAGACAGGCCTCTCATTTGGTGGACCGACGCTATGGTGAAGGTCGCGGGTCGTCGCTGAATGCGGGCAGCGCAGGACCGGTCGTTGTGGAAGTCCTTGGTTTAACAGCTAGTGGATGTCTTTCGGATGATTTTCTCATTGGCAATTTCATTACTATGGTGTTATGCGCAAAAGATGGGTTCAGTGCTTCCAGATGCAAAAACGTAAAATACAGCTGCTCTACTTGAGAATTACAGTGTCCCCATAATAAATCACCAAACATTTACAAAAAATTGTGTTTGTATGAAATCCTCGTGTCACAATTACAGTGTTTGTAAAGATAGTTCCATAGGCGGCTTGCGCAACACGTACCCTCTATTACAGTCATAAAATATATTACGCGGGCGAAGCCGCAGGCTATAACTTGTTTCAAAAAATTCAGATGACTAAAATGAATATGTAATTATAATGTAAAGTACGAATTTGCGAGATCAAGTAGCTCTGTCATTAATTTAATTATTCCACGGATGTATATATTACTATTTTTTTAAATCTTTTTTTTTTATACAGGCTGTAAATTTGCATTCTTGTAATATTTACGGTGGTTAAAACAAATAATTAATTAAAATGTAACTTTTTTTAAATTGTTTTTAATGTTTGCATTTTTTTAAATCTATAATACTAAGTTAACATCACTTAAATTCATCGAACGCGCTCAGCACTATTGCGCATGGGCCAGTGGGCGTAGACTCGTTCACAAAGGCACCGCCTGCCTTTGTCAGTTGCCGGCGCGTTTCCGTAAGCGACACTTGTCAACTGCTGTGCTTTCACTCGCTCGCAGCGCAACGACCCCGCGCTCCGGTCGTCCGATCTCCGAAATGACGGAAAATTATTCTATCTAATGTCTAATTCGTGGAGATAGTGTGTTTGTACGCTGTTAGTTAGTGGCAACAGCTTGCCACAAGCTGTTGCAATGTTTGTGGAAATGTTTCGAAACAGTCCAAGACAAAAGCTGTAACGCTCGCTGCCATGCAAACAGTAATCATCGCAAAGATCATCGCCTTGCGCAGACTGGTGGCCATTTTATACATGAACATTTTAACACGTAAAATTGTAAGTTTTTGTAAATTTTTATTTAATTGTGTGTAAATAAGCTGATTTTAGACTTTTAACAACGCCTTAAATAAATTATTACATGCCAACATTGGTGCACGCCAACAAAAAGTAGTATAAATACAAAAAAAATGTTTTTGACCGTCCTAAGCACCTAAAGTAACAATGGAAATCTGAAATCAGCTGTGTATGAATGAATAATTGAATGCGAGGTGAATGAACTGTTCATTCGTGAGTTGACGTCACAGTCGCGTAGAGTGTGTTCCACTGGGAACCTAAACAGTAATGGTTTATTCTTACGTGAACTCCAAAACAATTTCATTTAAAAACTTTTTATCTTTCAAATATCAGACTTTTTACATAACCTGAAGTGATTTGTATAATTGTAAACTACCGCCTCCATAAATATTGCAAGAATGCAAATTTACACCTGTATATGGCAAATAAATGTAGATCATATTTTATATTTACTTCACTAAATATAAGTTTTTAATAAATTTATATAGTACATAATTTTTTTCTTCATCATATCAACTCATATACGTCCCCACCGAGGGGCTCGAGACTACCCTGAATAAGGACGATCGGGCCATAGTCGATCACGCGGGCCCAGTGCGGGTTGTTCGACTTCACACACAACCTTCGAGTTTCTTGGCAGTCGTGTGCAGGTTTCCTCACGATGTTTTTCCTTCATCGTAAGAGCGTCGGATAAACGTACATGTTCACGCCGCCATTCGACACCCGCGGGCCTAAACATGACGCTTGCTGGGCCCATTGGGTTTTCGTGTCTTAGGCCCACCGGTGGGGATGCGAACTCGGGTGCGATACACAGCGCTAGGGGTTCAGTGCTTAAAGCCGCCAAGCGAATACAATTCAAGCCTAGGTTCCGCATACGGAAACAAGCTAGGTTTGTTAACACAGGGGACACAAAAAGCCGTTGTTCTGGATACACAAAATCTCCACAATCCAAGCGACACGGCGCCCTTAACGGCGTTAATTCGCGGCCTTAAGCAGAATTGTTTATATCTAATGCAGTCCCCGTGGACTGTCCCTATACATAAGATACAATTAATAAACAAACAAACTAAATACACAATCAAATGCGGAACCCTAAAAAAAGCTTACAAGTTAAATAAACAAACAATAGCAATTTTTTTAACTTCTCACCATTCTCGAATACGACTTCCTGGCAGGTCGATGGGTTGTAGGTGGCAATTAGTAGATGTGTCTAATGTTTGTGTAATGTATGCATGTAAAGGGTTTTCCAATAAGAGGTGTTATTTCGAATAGCCCGCTATTTCGGTAGATGTCACTTTTGAAGCTGTCATTTTTTGACATTTGACAAGTAGAAACTACGCCATTAATAAAAATGGAACGATACACGCTTCAACAACGCATTGAAATTATTAAAATTCACTATAAAAATGGTGAAAATTTGGCAGAGACGGTTCGTAAAACTCTTAACATTTTTGGGTCGTCGTGAAGCACCTTGTCGGACCGCAGTACAGAAATTGGTGGAAAAATTCGAGCTGTTGGGACAGTGATGTGAAGAATAAAACCCGTGCACGTCGCTCAAGAACAGCCGAGAATATTGCTGCTGTAGCCGAAAGTGTTGAAGAAAACCCAGGTTTGTCCATTCCTCGTCGTTCTTTGGAATTAGGTACTCCACAAACGTCATTACACCGTATTTTGCATAAAGATTTGGGTCATAAGACTTATAAAGTTCAGTTAACACAAGAACTCAAGCCGGCCGATCATCAACAACGTCGTGTCTTTGCTGATTGGGTCGTTGAAATGCATGAAAATGATCCGGAATTCCATCGAAAAATCATCTTGAGTGATGAAGCCCATTTCCACCTCGGTGGCCTTTGTCAACAAGTAAAATTGTCGCATCTGGGGCTCGAAAAACCCAAGAGTTATTGTTGAAAAGCCTCTCTATCATCAACGTGTGATGATCGTGCTTGGTGCGGTTTATGGTCCGGCAAAGTCATTGGACCTTACTTTTTCGAAAATCAGGCTGGAGCAACAGTTACGGTGAATTGATTGCGCTATCGAGAGATGATTAATGATTTTTTATGGCCGGAATCGGATGGTATTGATCTGGACAACGTTTACTTTCAAGAAGACGGCGCTACGTGCCACACAAGCAACGAAACCATTGATCTTTTGCGGGAAAAGTTTCCGGGCCGTGTTATTCAATCACAATTGGCCACCGAGATCTTGTGATTTAACACCTTGCGACTTCTTCCTTTGGGGCCACGTGAAAGAGAAGGTCTACGGCGTAGACTCTACGCCAACAGCCCAGCTTCAATTTCGCCGCCAACGATAGCACAAAGGGAGTAATATACAACCAACGCACATGGAGGCGGCGCGGTCTTTTTGTCCTCCATGTGCGTGTCTTGTTGACCGGCCCGCCCCGCCCCTTCGTGTGCAAAGCGCCTTATAGGTACAAGCCGAGTTTGTGCTATTCAGAGTACAATATCACAGAGCAAAATCACGGCACTTGTAACTTTAGACAATCCACGCTTGAGGTCGGTACTCACAGAAGTAGTCTGAATTTTATTCCTGGTTTTGAGATCAAAGGTCCACGTTTGGCATCCATAGGTGAGGCACGATAGTATTGTTGTTATATATTATTATTATATCAGCTCATATACGTCCCCACCGAGGGGCTCGAGCCTACCCTGAATCAGGGCGATTAGGCCTTAGTCGACCACGCGGGCCCAGTGCGGGTTGGTCGACTTCACACACAACCTGCGAGTTTCTTCGCAGGCGTGTGCAGGTTTCCTCACGATGTCTTCCTTCACCGTATTGATGTATCTATGACTATTTTCTTGGTCGGCAGCGGAAGTTGCGATTTAAGTATTTCTTTTTGGTTCCAGAATTTGTTCCAGGTAATCGCCACTCTTCGGTTAATTTCTTCAATGTTTCTTTCTTTACTAAAAGAGATCTGTTTACCTAGGTATATGTATTTTTTTACAAACTCGAGAGGGGTTCAACTGCTATTGTAAAGCCAAGCATAAAAAAGGCTGTAAAGTAGACTCCAACAACTATAGACCCAATTCATTATTACCGACGGCAGTAAAAATATTCGAAACTGCAATGTGCAAAAGACTTAATTCATTCTATGAAAAATATAAAATATTTGACGAAAATCAAAATGGTTTCCGTAAGAAACATTTCACTGCACTGGCAGTTTACAAATATACCAATTGTAAAAAAAAATACCCAAAAAATATTGGATACACTAAACAAAAGAAAGTACATACGCTGTAGAAGTCTTGCTTGAAGGCCTATGATCGTGTCAAATACAACATACATCTTCACAAACTCTATGGCACGGGCGTTAGAGGCGTAGCGTACACATGGTTATCATCGTATCTTTCAAAACGCAAATAATACGTAGAGATTGAAAATATAGATTTTAGTACGGGAAGAATTCATTACGTAAGATCAGAAAAGGTTGTCGTAAATAATTCAATTCCACAAGGCACTGTACTAGGTTGTATCCTATTCTTAAATTTGCCCAAAATTTTAAATGAACATTGTACCTTATTCGCGGACGACATCTCTATTCTATTCTCATGCCAAGACACTCGCGAAATAAAAAATAAATTAGACATAACTTTCGATGAGATTCAAAACTGGCTTGAAGTACACAACCTTCAGTTAAATCTTAAAAAGACAAAAATTATAGAATTTAGACCTTTCCAAAAACAATCACTAAACCTTAAGTATACTTACAACAATATTAATATATCTATAGATAATACAGCTACCCTACTAGGAATTGATATTGACACTAGCTTAAATTGGAAATCCCATATCCATAAACTTACAAAACAACTGTCCTCTCTCACTTACATGTTAATGCAACTTAAAAAGACAGTCGATTTTAAAACAGCCATTACAGCATATTATGCGTATATCCACTCTAGACTTAGTTACGGTATTATATTATGGGGAAATTGTACAGACACCCAGGATATCTTTGTTTCACAAAAGAAATGCATCAGAATTCTGACTAATATAAAACAAACTGGTTCCTGTAAACCCTTTTTTATTAAACACAAAATATAAACATGACATCCATATACATACTAGTGTTGTAAATTCGTGAAACAAAATTTTCATCTTTACTCTCCAATTAAAACAATAAAAAGAAACAATCGAAATTTAAATAAACTAAAACTTCCAGTCACTACTCTGTCTTTATATAGATCAGGCCCAGACTCAATGGCAATTCAAACCTACAATAGTATTCCAAACAGTATTAAAAATCACGAAAAACTACATATCTTTAACAGAAACCTAAAAAAATATTTATTAAATAAAACATATTATAATTTAGAAGAATTATATAATGATAAGTCTGAATGAGTGCCATGCCATACATATACATAGTGTGACAAAAATAAAGGGAACTGGGGATAAAAACCCTCACGGAATTTGCCACATACGATACGTACGATTTAGAGGTTCAGGCCTAAATGGAGTTTGAAGAAAAAAATATTATGGGGTAAATTAGAATAAATATATTTTATGATTTTTTCCTAAAAAGAAGGAACAATAAACAATATGACCAACAATATGAACAATATACAATGGTTGACCGTGTAGACAATTAAAAACAATGACCTAATATATTTATGGAGAATTTACGGAAATAAATTTAAGGTTACAATTTTATCTGTATATAAAATAGTTATCTTATAGTATGCCGGCAGGCAACGATCGTCACCGTCCCTTTGGTACTTAAATAAGTTACTAAGTTTAAAATTTCAGTTTGATCTGAATTACCCTATCTTTTTAACAAAATATGTATCAGATACAAAACACTTTTAAAATTTAAAATAAATAACTAATGGTCAGAAACTGGAAACAGGAAATCTTCTAGGTCGGCGGAAAGGTCAGAGAGTCAGAGAGTCGCTCGGGATAAAAGATAAAATAAATTCACTTCCCTTATGGCGAGCAGCTGGGCGGGCAGTAGAAAGGAGTGGCTGGTGATCAGCACCTTTATTGTAAAACTTCGGGGACGTCAACCTCGTAGGGGCTGGATGAAACCCTACGGAGATATAACAATGTAATTCGCCGCAGAACCAAAAATACACGCAAAGCGGTTTCCTTATACAAATTACTTACCACAGAATAAAATTGTGGGCCTCAATAACGACTTATAAAACAATTTATCAAAAAAAATTAAAATTCGCATCTGTAGACGGGATCACGGTCAACCTTTTGTTTTTCTTGTCAAAAAATAACAACAATTTTCAAATTCAAATACCATAGAGCAACGACATCAAAAAAGAATTTAATTATGAAACGCGACAAAAGAGATCGGCTCGAAACGATAGTTAGCGTTTCAAAATACCCACAAACTCACAAAAAAAAGGCGAGAAGTCCAAAAATTTTTTGAAATTTGGACAACCCTATGGACGTTGGACAGCCCTGAAGAAGAAAAAAATAAAAACTCTAAGTAACTAGTTAACTACGAACGTTTACTTGAAGCTGGTAGAAATTGACATTTATACACGAACGTACACATACAAACGGCAAAAACTCCATCTAAAAGTGAACCAACTTAATAACCCCAACAACACACTAGTGTTAAGGGATCGCTGTGCACAGCCTAAAATAGTCAACTAATGCCGAAAGAGCATAACTAAACAACTAATTAAATAATATAAAGTGAGAAAGAAGAAGGAAAAACGAAGCACACTGCACAGATGGCAAGTAGGGCTGTCACGCAAAAGATTTCTCGAGGGAAAAACCAAGAGAAACGGGAAAAATTCGGGGAATACCCGCGAAAAATTTTTGGAGACCCTCCCTCAACGAAAGAAAAAAAAAGGAGGCTTCCTATTTTAAAATATCCTTAATGTGGTAATGACCAACATAAGGAGAATCCAAGTCCTGTAATTCGTACGTCTGAGAAGAAACGGCACGTAAAACTCGACACCGAATAAAACGTGGTGCAAATTTTCCCATAAAATAACCAACACCAGATGAACGTGCGAAATTTCTACGCCAAACAATATCTCCCACAGAGAGAACTACAGACTCTCTTTTCTCGTTGTAAGTTATTGAATTTTTTAGAAAAGCTTGCGAAAGATTATCGGCAACTCTTGCATAAATTTGATCTAACGAAGCTAGTGCGGAAGCGCGACGATGCCGACTCTCGGATAAATTAGCACCGGAAGTCTGCGGACGCGTCTCACGATTATCTAAAAGAATTTCTCTGCCGAACATGAGAAAATTAGGAGTATAAGTAGTCGCGAGATTAACGCAAGAATTTAAATATATTTTAACCTTTGGTAACATTCGTGCCCAATTTCTATGGTTTTCAGAAACCAAAATGCTAAGACAAGTAACTACACTCTGGTTATATCGCTCTACCACATTCGCTTGAGGTGAATAATAGGCCGTAAAAAATGGTCTAATATTATAAGACCTCAAGAAACCCTCGAATCTAGAACTGCGGAATACAGTGGCGTTGTCACATGAAAGTGAGCGAGGTACACCGAAATTGAAGAACACCTCGTTTTCCAACGCAGAAATAATATTCCGAGCAGTTACCTTCTTCAGCGGAAGAATCCAGACATATTTCGTGAAAACATCAACAATATTCAGGATATGTCTGAAACCATAGTAAGATGGTGGAAGAGGACCAATAAGATCAATTGATAACATTTGGAGTGGAGTTGAAACATTTAAAGGATTTTGCATATGACCTCTTGGTTGAGTATTTGAAATTTTATAAGCCTTACAGACATCGCAAGACGCGATAAAGTCGCTGACATCCCTAAACATGTAAGGCCAATAATATTTATTCTTTAAAGCCCAATAAGTTTTGTTTATACCAGGGTGAATAGATGGTTCAGTAGAATGAGCTTCAGAAATTGCTTGACGCGTCTTCTCAGAAGGTAAGACAATACGCCACGGGTCGTTATCTAATGGGGATAAAATAGGCATCCGACGCAATAAAACACCACCACTTAAAACATACGATGGAAACATATGTGGATGATTGCGAACACCATTATAAATTTTCCGGTACCAACGATCTTGCGTATACTCAGAACCTTGATCATAAGTGATCAGATTAACGTGTAGTCTTGAGAGAGCGTCTGGAACCACATGAAGAACACCTTTCCTGTGCACAATATCAAACGTATACTGGCTTATAGTTATAGCCCAACGAGCGAGACGTCCAGAAGGATTGTTTAAAGTTAGCAACCACTTCAAGGCAATATGATCAGTAATGACGCTAAAATGCATACCGTCAACAAATCCTCTAAAATGCAGGATTGAATCGTGAACGGCTAAAAGTTCACGCTCAGTTGTGCTATAATTGCGTTCGGCTTTGGTAAATAACCGCGAATAATAGGCAACAGGATGTTCAACACCATCAACTTCCTGAGATAGGACTGAACCTAAACCAACTGCTGAAGCATCACATTGCAGTGTGAAAGGCTTTGAAAAATCAGGACAAATCAATAGCGGAGCACTAATTAAAACTTCTTTCAACTTTTCAAAGGCATCCTGGGCTTGGGATGACCAGTCAATAGGGTCATTACCTTTTTTCTTACCAATAAGTACTGTAAGAGGTGCGATTATTGTAGAAAAATTATCAACAAAACGTCGATAATAAGAACAAACACCAATAAAAGCACGTAAGGACTTTGCAGTGACAGGAATCGGAAACTCCTTGATAGCATCGAGTTTGCGAGGATCCGTTTTTAAACCGTCATGGTTGACGATATAACCTAAATATCTAAGCTCGCTCATACAGAATTTGCATTTATCTAAGTTGACAGATAGACCAGCTTCTTTCAGGCGGTCGTGTACTTTACGAATGAGGTTTAAGTGGGAGTCAAAGTCTCTCGAAACTAAAATTAAGTCGTCAATATAACCGAAAACGACATCACCACTAGTACCGGTAAATTCATAGTTAACGATTAAATCTGTCAAACGTTGCATCTCTGAAGCGGCATTTGTTAAACCAAATGGCATCCTTACAAATTCAAACAAACCTCTCTGTGGAACGATAAAAGCGGTTTTCTCACAAGAGTCCTTGTCCGCAAGTGGTATTTGCCAAAACGCACTTTTAAAATCTAGTGAAGTTAAATATTTGGCTCCTTGTAAAGAATTTAAAATCTCTTGAATCCTTGGAAGAGGGTAAGAATCTCTCACGGTAACACTATTCAACTTACGACTGTCAACACAAAATCTCACCGAACCATCTGGTTTGGTGACCATGACAACTGGACTAGCCCAAGGAGAACGTGAAGGACGAATAACACCCGCATCTAACATTTTATCAATCTCCTCATTTAAAACTTTGAGTTTGACTGGAGATAGAGGGTAGTACCTTTGGCGAATAGGTGGACCACTGGTAATAATCTTATGAGAAACCCAAGTAGTTTTTCCAAGGCCAATCTTATCGGACGAAATATCACTAAAATATTTTATCGTATCTTGTAAACGTACTTCCTGTGATTCGGAAAGCTCACTTCTGGGGCGTACACATGAAACTTCACCTACAGTAATAGGAGAAAACGTTTCTTTATTGAGTGGGACACGAAGGTTACCGTTTACTTGGTTAACAAAAGCGGTACGTAATATATCAGTTAAACCAAAATCATTCCAGAAGCCGATACCTAAAATAAGTTCTGAAGAAACTTGATCAGCAACTAAAAATGTGTGCTTTAAAGTTCTCGAATTAAATGTTATCGACACTTCCGAAGTACCTAAAATGTTAATCGGCGAGTTGTCAGCTGAAAGAACCGCAGGACAACATTCCCTATTAATCGAAATGTTCAAATCACGAATATAGTTATAACTGATTAATGAAGTTTGCGCACCTGAATCTAAAAGCGCAGTAAGAACTTTGTTTAAAACTGTTATCTCAATATACAACCTATTATCAAGAGAGTCTGTATTAATCACCGGAGAAATCGTTTGACGTTTTGGAAAAAAAAATCCCCGGTGAACTACGCGTTTTTTGGGAATGAAGGTTTGACAGCTCCAGGGTTGCAATTGTTGCAGTAACGTGTAATTGTTCCAGGTTTCTTACACTGGAAACAAATGATACCAGGTATCACCGGACAAAGTCTAAAATTGTGTCCAGGTTGGTTACACTTGATACATAAAGACTTTGTCCGGTGATACCTGGTATCATTTGTTTCCAGTGTAAGAAACCTGGAACAATTACACGTTACTGCAACAATTGCAACCCTGGAGCTGTCAAACCTTCATTCCCAAAAAACGCGTAGTTCACCGGGGATTTTTTTTTCCAAAACGTCAAACGATTTCTACACGGTCAACCATTGTATATTGTTCATATTGTTGGTCATATTGTTTATTGTTCCTTCTTTTTAGGAAAAAATCATAAAATATATTTATTCTAATTTACCCCATAATATTTTTTTCTTCAAACTCCATTTAGGCCTGAACCTCTAAATCGTACGTATCGTATGTGGCAAAGTCCCTGTTCGGGCGCCATAAATATGTGACAAAAATAAAGGGAACTGGGGATAAAAACCCTCACGGAATTTGCCACATACGATACGTACGATTTAGAGGTTCAGGCCTAAATGGAGTTTGAAGAAAAAAATATTATGGGGTAAATTAGAATAAATATATTTTATGATTTTTTCCTAAAAAGAAGGAACAATAAACAATATGACCAACAATATGAACAATATACAATGGTTGACCGTGTAGACAATTAAAAACAATGACCTAATATATTTATGGAGAATTTACGGAAATAAATTTAAGGTTACAATTTTATCTGTATATAAAATGGTTATCTTATAGTATGCCGGCAGGCAACGATCGTCACCGTCCCTTTGGTACTTAAATAAGTTACTAAGTTTAAAATTTCAGTTTGATCTGAATTACCCTATCTTTTTAACAAAATATGTATCAGATACAAAACACTTTTAAAATTTAAAATAAATAACTAATGGTCAGAAACTGGAAACAGGAAATCTTCTAGGTCGGCGGAAAGGTCAGAGAGTCAGAGAGTCGCTCGGGATAAAAGATAAAATAAATTCACTTCCCTTATGGCGAGCAGATGGGCGGGCAGTAGAAAGGAGTGGCTGGTGATCAGCACTGCTCCATCCCGGGATTAATCCTTTATTGTAAAACTTCGGGAACGTCAACCTCGTAGGGGCTGGATGAAACCCTACGGAGATATAACAATGTAATTCGCCGCAGAACCAAAAATACACGCAAAGCGGTTTCCTTATACAAATTACTTACCACAGAATAAAATTGTGGGCCTCAATAACGACTTATAAAACAATTTATCAAAAAAAATTAAAATTCGCATCTGTAGACGGGATCACGGTCAACCTTTTGTTTTTCTTGTCAAAAAATAACAACAATTTTCAAATTCAAATACCATAGAGCAACGACATCAAAAAAGAATTTAATTATGAAACGCGACAAAAGAGATCGGCTCGAAACGATAGTTAGCGTTTCAATAGACATTAAAAATTATAGCTGTAAAAGTAAAATGTTATGTTATCGTATAATATAAAATACCTAGATTTAAGCTCTATACCTCATTAAGTTTATTATGATTTTATTAGAACCTAACTTTAGCTAATGTAAATGTTTATATAGTTAGTGCTCCTCTCATTTGCGGTGCCCCGACGGGGTGTCATGTGTCTTGTTCATGTTTTTAAGAAGATCTTTGTATACCATGTGAGATGCGAATAAAGAATATGAATATGAGGGGTGTTGTTTGCTAAGATGGGCGTTACACTGCGGTTAGTCATAATTTTTGTTTTCTCAAGATTCATTTCCAATCCAATTTTTAAAGCCTTGTTTAAGTCGTTCACCATTCTATTTAATTGGTGAGGGGTTTCCGAAAACAAAAACAAAATTGTGTCATTGGCAAATCCGAGATGACTTAAAAAAGTTCCCATTTATATTAATGCCTCTATTGGACCATGGTAATTTTCCCATAAAATCTTGTAGGAAGGCTATAAATATTTTTGGTGAAATTGGGTCTCCTTGTCGGACTCCTCTCTTTATGCTAATTGTTTCGCCTACTCTATCTAGTTTGACTCTACTTGTACTGTTATTGTAAATATTTTTTTAGGATATTAATATATTTTTCCTGTATGTTTAGTGCTTTCAGCGATTCCCAGATGCTTTCGTGTGAAATTGAGTCAAAAGCTTTTTTGTAGTCTATGAAAGCTACGTACAGGGGTTTATTTAATTCTAAGTATTTTTCTATCACCTGTTCTACTACTTGGATGTGATCCATTGTGCTAAAAACCGCTTGTTCGATCGGTTGGTGCGCATCGATGTCTGGGGCTATTCTTTCAAGTAGACAGGAGGCAAATAGTTTGTAAAAACAAGGCATGAGGCTTATGGGACGGTAGTTGCCTATGTCAGCTGGGTCACCTTTTTTATATAGTAAAATGATTTCAGATTCCATCCATTGGTGTGGCACAGCTTCCTCATCGAGTATTTTATTCCATAAAATAGTGATTGGCGTCAGTAGTAGAGTCTTTGCAACCTTGATACATTCGTTTGTGATTCCGTCTGATCCTGGGCTTTTATCTGGCTTAAGTCTCATTAGTTGTTTCATTATTTCTCTTTCTGTAAATTGATGTATTGGAGAGGTATCCATACAGCGGTAAACAATCATATTTTGCTTTGGTGTTTCTGGTTGGCTGTGTAGATTAGCGTAAAAGTCGGTAGCAGCATTTATGATTTCTTTACGAGACTTGCATTTATTATTGCCAGATTCTAGAAGGGGAAAAGCTGAATGCCAAACGAAAATACCACAGTTCAATACAGCATAGCAATCAAAGTCGGACCCTCTTCCAACCCCCATTCTCCCAGTACGGCCGGTCCGCCGGGAATACTAGTTATTTATACTTATCGCTTTTGACATCCAATCACAAAGTAGCTGTTGCTGACTATGCTTACCACTAAATGTTAAAGATTTCAGGATTTTTTTATTTTACCACAAATAGTTTTACCATCAACTTGATGCTATTAAATACATTTTGCTCATGAGAAGGCTCAAGGTCACCCAAAGGGCAATGGAGCGAGCGATGCTTGTAATTTCCCTAAGCGATCGAATCAGAAATGAGATCCGCAGGTGAACCAAAGTAACCGACATAGCACACAGAATGAATCGACGACCTAGTGAGGATAGCAGGAAGCCGCTCGATGCGGGCAGCGCAGGACCGGTCGTGCTGGACAAAGGCCTCCCCCAAGGATTTCCAAGACGCGTCGCGGAATCGACATGCACATGTGACATGATCGACACTTCGGCAGACAGCTACGCCCTTGTGTTTCCGAACGGTGGGTAGCCAAAAAGTACTAATATTTTTTTTACATTACCAATTGTGAATTAAAAAAAAATCATTACTCAGAACTAAGTATTCCATCTAAAGAAAAAACAATTTTGCAATACAAACAGAAGAATTTACTAAGACGATATCTGTATATTTCCCTTTATATATAAGAAAGTCGTGTTAGTTACACCATTAATAACACAAGAACGGCTGGAGCGATTTCGCTTAGGATCTTTTTGTTGTTCCTCCGTCTGTCTATAAAGACCCTTTATCTCGGGAACGCGTGGAAGTATCCGGTTGAAATTAAAACCATATACTCCGGTCTACAGTCCCTTGAAGCTGTGAAGAAATCTCAACACTCAAGGAAATCAAAATTCATAGGAAATTTTCTGCTGACCCAGATTAATGAAATTTGGAATGTAATATCGTCTTAAACCACTAGTATAGGGAAAAATCTGAAAACTATAAATTATCAATTAAATCATAAAAAATATACTTATTCTTTATTTAAAGTACGTAAGTAATCAATTATGCAATGAACGGCGGTCCAAATTTTGAATAGATTTAACTGTGTCATGTGGGGTATCGTAAGAAAGGGCTTCTTTGGCACCAGCTTAAACAGATTTTTTAATAATTTTAATGATGTGTTAATAGTTTTAGATTTATGACGAAGCATAAAAATAGTTATTTGATACAAGGGTGGTAAAAAGGTCGATAACAAACGAGTGACATTTGTGAGCCCGAGCAGCAGGCGAGGGTTTACCATCGTCACGAGTGTGTTATTTCCTTTTACACCCATGTATCATACGAAGTTTTTCAATACAGTTGTGAGAAAATACATAAAATAAAAAAACGACCGTGACAGGAAAACAAAATACATGGGTAGGTACATACATATCAAGGCTTCAGCAACCAAAGGTTATTTTACGCGACCTGTGGCTTATTTTAAATGTCCGGGGAGTAATCTCACTTTGTTTTTTCTTATACATACACTTATGTATATTTTTTATTACATGTATTATATTAACAATTCATAATTTTATTAGTTTTCACAGCTAAAACATCTGAATTCAGTTTTACGAAAATTGCGCCATATTTAAGCTAGCACACGTACGCATGCGTAAGTTTTTGTTATTATCCTAAATAGACTACAATAAGGCTTGGGATACTAAACCTCTTTGAAAAAGATGACCTATTCCTTGGTGTAACCTTGTTGTAATTTGTGTTCCACTTCATTCATATTTTTTCTCTTTTCTTTTCAAAGATATACTCCCAAATAGAAACTAAATAGCTAGCGTACTAACCTAACGGAGGAACTACCTGTCTCTTTTAAAATCCTCCTTTCAAAAGTCTTAAAGAAGATTCTGTATCTTTGGTTATTATATTTTTTATTTGCTATAAATGTCTTGTTCCTCCGAGCTAGAAATAAAAAAAAAGTGGTAAAGTAAAAGCACGTGTGCGGTAAAATCAATTTTGCGCACACGTGATGGCATATAAAGGACCCCTTTTCGAGCAACTGTATTTAAATAGTTATTTTCCCTTTTTTATATGTACAGGTGGTACTTAACTAATAATTTTGGTGTATGTAGTACCTAACAGTTTGCATTGTTATGTATGATTTATAATATGTTCATACAAATTTGTTTGTTTATATTTTTAACCGACTTCAAAAAAGGAGGTTTCTCAATACGACCAAATATATATATTTTTTTATGTGTGTTCGCGGATAACTTCGTCGTTTATGAACCGATTTTGATGATTCTTTTTTTGTTGGATAGGAGATATCCCAAGGGTGGTACCATGATACAAAAACCAGGATCTGATGATGGCATCCCAGAGAAATCGAGGGGAACCTTAGTTCTGTAATTCTTGCTTTGATTCCTTAAAATGTTACTTTTTTTTTACACCTGTACGAGGAGTGTTCAATTGCATACAGTATTCTTGGACAGTAACCAAGAATATTAAAAAAAAAGCGTAGTTGTATTATCTGTTTTTGTTATTTACTTATTAATTTGATAGTAGCATTATTTATTTATTTACACTTAGTACACACATACAATTTAATTTTGTTAAGCAAATTCTTGGGGATAACACGTGATATACAGTAGGCGGTCTTATTGCTTACAGAAATCTCTTCCAGGCAACCTTATCTTACAGGAAAACACGAAAATATATTACAATAATATTGTTTTTTTTTTATTGCCCACAGAAATTCAAAAGCAGTAAGCCATTGCTGATTATTGAATTCATTTGAGCAGACCATGTGGGCGGCCGGCCTAATCTGTTGTCATTTTAATTTTTTATTTAGGTATTTATTTATTCTCATTGTTTTTTTAATTCGTTGGATCACGGTGGACCACACGGCCTGATGATAAAGATTACGACGTGTCCCACCGGCGTGCCACAAGTTATAATAAATTGAGCGTGGCGAGCAGCGAAAAAAAATGGATAGGCGGCGCGCCACCCACGTGGCCAGCTGATTTAGAAAATCGTTATATTATATACGTGGCGACGAGAGTGTTAAAATAAACTTGGCAAGTAATATAAGGTTCTTACTTAAATAAGAAATACCATGTCAACGTGGTGTTCGTCTTCGAGGCGGCGCTGTGATCTTCATGTGGACTGATTTCATTTACTACACAATTATTTTGGAACCTTACAGGTACTCTGTTACTCCTGAGTTACTCTTTCTCTATTTTATATTATTCTTCACTAGGTGGGGTATCCGGCTTCGTTTAGGGAATTGATATGATAAGTACAGTGTAATCTCACTAATCCGGCACTATTAAAAACCGGAGGGTGCCGGATTACTGGATTATATTGAAAAAGTCATAGGTGATTAATAAAATAAAGCATTTTATAGAGGGAACAAATGTATGTTAATGTATTAAATTAATAGTAGGTACATATTTAATTAACTAGTTTTAAAATAATCCTTAACTTGCAGTCCTTGCTTAAAAACCTTTTCTCGCATGATGAAGGAGGCGTGGGCGGAGGGTGCCGGATTATTGGACGTGCCGATCTATCGAAGTGCCGGATTAGTGAGATTATACTGTACGTTCAAGCTCACGACGGATTTTGCTTTGCATACCCCTACCAATGGGTAGCCCCACCCATACAAAAAGGCTTAGAATGGTCTATATTGTTCCAGAACATTCCACAACATAAGAGAGTGTTTTGGAATGTTCACAATCATCTGGGATGTGGTTGTGGAATGCTCTCGAATACCCTGCAACGTTCTGAACTGTTCTAGAAATTTCTAGAGGGCGAAACTTTCAATCCTTATGTCTTCAAAAGCACGCCCTTCAAGTAAAAACGGGAATCTTCTTCATGGATGGGGGATAGAGGGCTACCACACGATATGACTCGTTTCTGAGTTTTAGCGGCACGCACATTGTAAACGTATATACGATACGGCGGCCGATCGCCCACTCGCTGGACACACCTTATCAAGAAAGTAACTGAGACAACCTTGGTCCGGTGCGCACGCAATGCCTCCAACCGCCAAAGGTGTCAGTACATTGCCAGGACAGCGCTCAACAATATCGACTCCTGAGTTACGACTCCGGGTGCCACATCTACGCAACCACGATCACTCTGTCAAGAGTGCCCGACTAAGAAGAAGGACGACGTCCTTATGACTTTCGTTAGACACTCCAAGTTACTTTGACGATGTCTTTATCACTTTAGTTGGGTATTTTAAGTTACTTTGACGATGTCTGTCACTTTCGTAAGGTACTCTAAGTTACTTTGACGATGTCTTTATCACTTTCGTTAGATACTCCAAGTTACTTTGACGATGTCTTGTCACTTTCGTAAGGTACTCTAAGTTACTTTGACGATGTCTTTATCACTTTCGTTAGATACTCCAAGTTACTTTGACGATGTCTTTATCACTTTCGTTAGTTACTTTGACGGTGTCTTTATCACTTTAGTTAGGTATTTCAAGTTACTTTGACGATGTCTGTCACTTTCGTAAGTTACTTTGACGATGTATTTATCACTTTAGTTAGATACTCCGAGTTACGTTGAAGATGTCTTTATCACTTTCGTTAGGTACTCTTAGTTACTTTGACGGTGTCTTTATCACTTTCGTTGGGTACTCTAAGTTACTTTGACGGTGTCTCTATCAGTTTAGTTAGATACTCCAAGTTACTTTGACGATGTCCTTATCACTTTCGTTAGGTACTCTTCGTTACTTTGACGATGTCTTTATCACTTTAGTTAGATACTCCAAGTTACTTTGACAATGTCTTTATCACTTTCGTTAGGTACTCTAAGTTACTTTGAAGGTGTCTTTATTACTTTCGTTGGGTACTCTAAGTTACTTTGACGATGTCTCTATCACTTTAGTTAGATACTCCAAGTTACTTTGACGATGTCCTTATCACTTTCGTTAGGTACTCTTAGTTACTTTGACGATGTCTTTATCACTTTAGTTAGGTACTCTAAGTTACTTTGACGATGTCTTTATCACTTTCGTTAGATACTCTAAGTTACTTTGACGACGTCTTTATCACTTTAGTTAGGTACTCTAAGTTACTTTGACGACGTCTTTATCACTTTAGTTAGGTACTCCAAGTTACTTTGACGACGTCTTTATCACTTTAATTAGGTACTCCAAGATACTTTGACGATGTCTTTATCAATATAGTTAGGTACTCTAAGTTACTTTTTGTTTCTTCTGCTTTTGGAGCTACTTTACTTTCGGCCATTTCACACGTCAATGTACTGACTCCCCATGTGCACATTCATAGTCATATTATTATCTGTGCTCATGGGTTGTGCGCGCCTGCGCGGCGGCGTCGGGATCTTCATGTGCACCGACTTGATGTGCGTTTTGACGCACGTCGACGTTTGGAACGTCTTGTCGCAGAGGTCGCAGCGGTAGCGGCGCACTTTTGTGTGGACCTGAAAACTCAGTTTGTTTGAGTGTTACCAGATATAACCGCCTACGCGGCGTGATGGTTATTCCATTAGCTTCACATTAGAAGGTCGCGGGTTCGATTCCCGCCGGAGTCTAACTTTGTAAGACTCAGGTTGGTTGGTGGAAGGGCATTTTCGAAGCCCGCCTGGGTAGTTACTATTGATGTGTTCCGGCTTAAAGATAAGATAGCCAGTTCTCCATTGTATTGGGGAATCTTGGTAAACCCGCTTCCATCTTCGGCATTATCGTCACTTACAATCAGGTGAAATGATGCCAAGGACTTATCAATCGTGGATAAAAAATACATTATTCGATTATACATACTAGAACTAGATTCTCAGTATAAAGTTTATATAAGGTCTAACAAAATTAGCTGAAACTATTTTAAGGGCAAGTTCAGCAAACGAAACTGAACAACTTTTTCTTCAGCGACCATACCGAATTCTAAAAAAAATCGCCACATTCCATTACTGCCTACTTAAATAAATAATATTCTCGTAGTACGGTCCTGGTTTTTGTTTACATCGCTGGACTCGTGACGTGTCGCAACAAAACTGTGCACTGTGCCCGGCCGTTGACCTTTGCTAGTTCACTCAATCAATTCTTATTTAAAATACTTAAAACCTTACAGTTCCTTTTAGCTGTACGTAGTAAAATACAACCTAACAGGTATTTACACTTTACGAAAAAGAAGAAATTGAAATTGAAGGCGGGGCTCCTTCTTTTAAGGCGTTTGAGGTCGTTGAACGAACCACTCGAAATGTACCTATGTACCTACGAGCAAGCGCCTACAAGCAACTGTGATGTAAATAAATATCTCAGTTACTCTCGCGCACTCATTGAGTTACGTTGCTCAAAGCCTAACCTATGACCAATGACTTCTATATTACTCTATCCAAATCTGTGCCTATGACATTTTGTGACCTAAGTGCCTAAGTCACAATACAATTTTTGTATTGTGCCTAAGTTAAGTGTTTTGTAGTGAAAATGCCGTACAAAAGTATTTGGACATGGTGGTGTGCTATGAAGTTTGTAACCACAAGTTTGGGATGTAAGAAGGAAGGCTGCGGGTAAAGAACCGGAATGATCGGAGCGGAGGCTTGTGCTACTATTATCATCTGTGGCGGAGGCGCGTGGGCTGCGGCTGCTACGGTACGATGGCCAGTGCCGCATTCATTAAGATTTCTTATTTTTTTATTGTAGATTTTTTTCTTAGATTTCAGTATGGTCGCTAAAGAAAAAGTTGTTCAGTTTCGTTTGCTGAACTTGCCCTTAAAATAGTTTCAGCTAATTTTGTTAGACCTTATATATCAATTCCAAGAATGACATCATCTTAAGGCGCTGACACGACTCAACGGCTGCCATCTAGCGACAGCAATCGGCACCAACGGCTTGGCGTGGTTCGCTGAGCACGGACCCGGTCCAGATACACAACACTATAACAACACTAATTCAGGTTATAGCCGTGTTTATGGTCAGTTAACCCGCGTAATCGACGCTGAGCTACGAACGATGTCGCCTTTAGAAATATCTTTGTATGTATGTATAAATTCTTTATTGCACACAAGGAATAATCACAAAAGTACGCAACTTTTGGGCGTCAGTGGCGTAACGGCTAGGTCCGCTACCTCCGGTCCGGGAGGTCGTGGTTCGAATTTTTCCACGTACCAATTATTTTAAGGCGTTTTCGAATTTAGATTTCATATATACGTTTATCCGACGCTCTTACGGTGAAGGAAAACATCGATAGGAAACCTGCACACACACGCCTGCCAAGAAACTCGAAGGTTGTGCCTGAAGTCGACCAACCCGCACTGGGCCCGCGTGGTCGACTAAGGCCCGATCACTCTAATTCAGGGTAGGCTCGAGCCCCTCAGTAGGGACGTATATGAGCTGATATGATGATAATTAACTTTTTATGTAGTCTTACTTCTGAAGCGGTCGTAGCGCCGTGCCACTTGCGTATTCGGAACGATCGCGCAGGTTAAGGTTTTGACAAAAATCTAAATTGGAAAAAACATATTGACTTATGCAAAAGATTAGATCGTTTTGTGTTTGCCCTGCGACGTCTGCGGCAAAATGTTTCTGTTGAAGCTGCAATAACAGCTTACCATGGCCATGTTTCGGCAGTACTTAACTATGGACTGATACTTTGGGGTAATTCAACGGAGGTGGACAGAGTCCTCAGGCTTCAAAAGAAATGTATTCGTGCCATTTGTAACGCTTGGCTTTTGGATAGAGTTGCAAACCATTGTTTAAACAACTGAATATTCTGCCCCTGACTTGCTAGAAACATTTGGTTATTATCAAGGTCTCATCCGGAATTTTTCGAAAAACTTGTCAACGTCATAGTAAGAAAGCCAAGAGCGCAGTATAAAAATACCTCCTTGTAAAGCAGATATTTAAAAGAAAAATGTCTAAAACATGTGTATAATGATATATAAACGATTTAAACATATTACAAGGGACAGAAATTAGACAAAACTAACGAATACGTTTACTGGCATTGTACTTTTTAAGATCAGTATATTTATGACATAAGTATTCTTGCAAATAAATTATTCTGATTCTGATTAGACGTGCGCGCCGCCGCGGCGCGCCGCCGCGGCGCGCCGCCGCCATAAGGAGTCAGCGCGCCGCCGCCGCCGCCGGTAGTTTAAAATTCGCGCCGAGACAAAATCCGCTAGAGAGTACAAGTTTAAAATCAATGGACATAAAGCGCGTGCGACGCGTGGAGCATGGCGGGCAACGGGTGGCGGGCGGCACGGACACGGATGCTAGCCGCGAAGCGGGAAGGGGCGGGCGGCGGGGGGAGCACAGCGAGCGCCGGCAAACTCGCGTCCAAGCTCAGACCTTTCGTACGCCTCACCTGCCTACGACGAGTAGCTTTAGCGTTCCAGTTTTTTAATTCGTTCGTTGTATGATTTATTTTAATGAATCTATGTATGTAGACTATATAGTATTGAGTTGTTTGTACCTGTTAGTTATTGTGTTACAGCGAACATGACATCAAAAGCGGATATTGAAAAAATTAAGTTAAATAGACTTTCGGTAGCAATAAATGTTACTTCAAAAACAAAAAGCTCATGTTGGAAATATTTCGGGGATCTTGTTCTGCATGACGAGAGTAATACTAAAAGGAAAAAAGTGTTAGACAATTTAGTATTCTGTAACGTTTGCCTTACCACTAAAAAGGAGGATTTTGGTGGAGATACTACATTTGGATCGTAAGTACCTTATCATATGTAATTGTGATCGAAAATTCGGGGGCATATTTACCTGAACTTCATTCCCACGAAAAAATAGTGTGGATAAGCCTATCTGAATAAATTTACAAGTTTTCACATAAAAAATCCCGGGATTAATAAAAAGAAATCCGGGATACTAAAAAACGTTACGTAGGTCCTTAATTTAATAGAACTAATGGAAGCAAATGTTGTTTTTATTTTATTTTTCGAATTTGTTAACCTCCAAATCCCGGAATTTTAAAAAAAATCATTTGCGCATGCTCTAAATAATATTATTTCCCCATCCCGGGATTTTCTGAGAAAAAAGACTTGTTTATATTATGTTAGCTCCACAACTTTAGGTAAATATGCCCCCGAATTTCCGATCACTGGTAATTACTTATTTGGGTTTGCGCCTGTGACCTACTAACTTTATTTTATTATGCATTTTTGACTGAAATTTTCACTTGGGAACCTGCAAATTAATAATAAATACTAGGTGTACCTGTTAATAACGCATTTTCATACCTACGTAACGTAACTAATTTTATATTTTTTTGCGTTAGTGAGTGTAACTAAAAAAACTAACTTATTTGCCTGACTTATTACTTATTTTTCTACTTGCATGCGTTTTTGAGTGGGTGACTTGGAAATGTTGGAATGGCTTTTACTTTTTCAGTATTAATGTAAAATCATATAATAAAACAGTTAGCACTGGAAATTTTATGCGACATCTTCGCGATGAGCATAAAATTCGATCGGATGAGGACGTGGCCAAGGCAAGGAGTAACATAAAACAATTCTTTAGCATCGATCGATTTTCCAAATCTGGTGGCGGGCCTGGTGCTGGAGCTAGCTGTTCAAAAACAAATAATCCGCCTATACGCACTACTGACAAATGGCTTTTAGCGAGAGACTTAGCGTTATGGTTTTGCAAATCATTAATGCCATTTGATTCTGTTGGTGATGAAGGAATGATTGACTTTTTTAAGGTGTCGTATGTTTTTTTACTTTCTTATTGTTTTTAAACTAACAACATATTGATTAAAACTTACACAATCATCGAGTCACGATGTCACTACAAAATGGAACTGAATTAAATACAAAAGACAGGTCCTTCGTGACACTGGGTAAATGGGTGTAACGGTTATGACACGTCCGTACTCAATAAATTATATTCAATTAAAGCTTTATTTCCGTTTCGTAGTGGCAATAAACTAACTGACTTTACCTGTTTGTTTGTCTTGCTCTTGCTTCATTATTATAAGTGTTTGGTGAAAGTAGCTTAGGTAAGTAAACTACTTCTTTTTTCAGAAATATGGCATAATTCTGACTCCTTCTGAGTTACCTTCGCGTGATACAATCAGTCGAGCAGCCCTGGATGATGTTTATGAAAGTATGCTAGATAACATAAAGATACAAATAATATCTGACAAAGCAAATCAGTTGGCTATTACCTTCGATTTGTGGACAGACTCCTACAGGCGCCTCAGTTACATCACGTTTACTCTACACTATATTACTATGGGTAAATAAATATATTGCAAATACAATCTGTCTCTGGCAAGCCAGCTTTTTAAGTAGAAGAGGTGGCAAATTTGAAATATGTATGTAATTAGGCACGTTAGCATCAGCTCCCATATAAATTTAAAACCTCGCGCTATTTTCTACTGCCAAAGCTGGCTTGCCAGACTATATAGATTTGTATGTAATGTAATGTATTGAACAAAAAGTACTTAAGTAGGTTCTAAAGACATTTTACTATTTCAGATTTCGAGTTAAAGACATTCACGCTAAAAACTGAGGTCATGGAAGGGAAAAAAACAGGAATGAAAATAAAAGAAGCAATAATTAACACCAAAAATGAATTTGGAATTCATGACAAGAAACTCCATAGTGTAACTGACGCAGGAGCTAATGTAAAGCGGGCAACGGAGCTGGCAGATATTGACAACCATCTTTGCTTAGGGCACGGTCTCCATAACTTAGTTACGGTTGATGGAATAAAGAAAACACCCGAAGTTTTAAGTCTTGTGACAAAATGCAAGAAAATAGTAAAAACAGTCAGGTATCGTTTGCCAGAATTGGAGAAAGAGGCAGAAAATAAACAAAAGTTTTTAAGCTCTTTGGAGACTGTTTCTCAAGTGATAGAGGAAGATGAAAACGATCCAATCTCTGAAGACAGTGAAGACGTGGTAGAAGAGACAGAAGCTCGTGCCTTATTTGGAAATTTGGCAAACATACCTACAGTTAAAACTTCTACTCCAACGAGATGGCACAGTGTCTTAGAAATGCTCGAAAGTATGGCGCACTGTTGTAATAGGAACCCGATAAATAGCATCTTACGTCGGATAGGGCAAGATGGTATGACAATTTCCAAGCAGAATGGATTTTGTTAGAGGATTTATGCAATTTTCTGAGCAAGTTTCGGCAAATTGTTGAAATTTTATCAGCATCAAAATCGAGCACAATCAACCTTGCTCTCGTATTTAAAGACATACACACGCTTCCCAGCCAGTAAGGCTGTTGTTGCTGCAGCATTATTAGACTGTAGGTTTATGAAGCTTGGAGAAGTTGACCTCTATCTGACTGCTAACGAATTAACTCCAGCTAGTTTCTTGGCAGAATATGCCAAAGAATTCATCCCTTACTACGAACATAATCAACCATTATTACACCAGGAGGGTCACCAGGAAGAAGCGAGTACAAGTAAAATTTCAATACTTTCCCAACTCTCGCGCAAATACAGCATGCAACACAGTTCTCATGGTTCCAGCTTCGATGATGCTGTTGACCAGGAAGCTTGGAAGTACCTAGCTACTGCTGATCCTGCGGAACTTGAAGACGGGGACATCTTGTCCTACTGGCAAGACAGACAATCTGCCTACCCGCGTTTATCGTCATTAGCTCAGGCTCTGTTATGCATTCCAGCAACCAGCACTCCGAGCGAAAGAGTGTTTTCAGTTGCTGGATTGCTTTTAACAGCCAAAAGGTCCCGGCTGAGTCCATTTAGGGTGAACAAAATAATTTTTGTGCACGACAACTATAAAAGTTGCAAACAAAATATTTCTGTCAAGAAAAGTGATTGATTCATCATTTCAGTTTAATTAATACAAAACATTTCTGTCAAGAAAAGGGATTGTAATTTTTTCAGTTTACTTAATAAAGTTCCTTCGTTTTCGTTTAAGCGTGGTTTTTCATTATACGTCTTAATATGCAAAGTTGAAAAATCCCACGCCGCCGGCGTTACGCCGCCGCCGTGGATTTTTTCGTGGCGCGCCGCCGCCCGTTTTTTTTCGACCGGCGCGCACGTCTAATTCTGATGGGTTAGACTGTTAGAGGCGTTTTTCTCGACCGTTTCCGTGCTTCGCAAGGCACTTTAAGCCGTATCACTAAATGACAGTCGTTAAGCCGTATCACTAAATGGCAGTCTCAGTCGTTAAGCCGTATCACTAAATGGCAGTCGCAGTCGTTTAGCCGTATCACTAAATGACAGTCGTTAAACCGTATCACTAAATGGTAGTCGCAGTCGTTAAGCCGTATCACTAAATGGCAGTCGCAGTCGTTAAGCCGTATCACTAAATGGCAGTCGCAGTCGTTAAGCCGTATCACAAATGACAGTCGCTAAGCCGTATCACTAAATGGCAGTCGCAGTCGTTAAACCGTATCACTAAATGACAGTCGTTAAGCCGTATCACTAAATGGCAGTCGTTAAGCCGTATCACTAAATGGCAGTCGTTAAGTCGTATCAGATTACCTTACAGGCGGCATGAAAAGATCTGACAGTGGGGTTCGCCGCTAGCCCAACAACTCCACCAACCCGGGCTTGGCTAACCTTCCAGAGTTGGGGAATACTCCCGCGCCCCAGCCCAGCAGTGGAGGGGGGAGGGGGAAAGTTTATGGGTTGATAACGAATGTCTTACCAGCTGGTGTTTGTGGTTCTGTGTGCGCGATTTGAACGCCTTGGGGCAGTGCGGGCACTTGAACGGACGCGCCCCCGTGTGCGTGTTCATGTGGATCTGGACACGCAATCATAATTAATAAATACAGGGTTCAGTATAGATCGCAGCTGTTGGGATAGTAAAGTTCTCGAGTGGCAACTGCCCACCGAAAGACGTAGCGTACAGAAAGACGACCTGGTGTGGGTCGCGCTTTCCGCGATGCGGGCAGCGCAGGACCGGTCGTAGTGAAAATCATTGGGGAGAGACCTTTGTTCAACAGTGGACGTTTTTCGGGCGATCTGATGACGATGACAATGACAGGGTTTGAAATTGTAATTGGGCACACGGGACACAGGTGCAGCTTCTCGCCCGTGTGCACGCACTGATGGTATTAGTTAGTCACAAACCTGCAACGAGTCCTGTATTCTGAAGCTCTTGGGGCACACGGGACACTGGTGCGGCTTCTCGCCCGTGTGCACGCGCTGATGGTATTAGTTAGTCACAAACCTGCAACGAGTCCTGTATTCTGAAGCTCTTGGGGCACACGGGACACTGGTGCGGCTTCTCGCCCGTGTGCACGCGCTGATGGTATTAGTTAGTCACAAACCTGCAACGAGTCCTGTATTCTGAAGCTCTTGGGGCACACGGGACACTGGTGCGGCTTTTCGCCCGTGTGCACGCGCTGATGGTATTAGTTAGTCACAAACCTGCAACGAGTCCTGTATTCTGAAGCTCTTGGGGCACACGGGACACTGGTGCGGCTTCTCGCCCGTGTGCACGCGCTGATGGTATTAGTTAGTCACAAACCTGCAACGAGTCCTGTATTCTGAAGCTCTTGGGGCACACGGGACACTGGTGCGGCTTTTCGCCCGTGTGCACGCGCTGGTGGTATTAGTTGGTCACAAACCTGCAATGAGTCCTGTATTCTGAAGCTCTTGGGGCACACGGGACACTGGTGCGGCTTCTCGCCCGTGTGCACGCGCTGGTGGTACTTGAGCGCTGCTGCACTCTGCACAACAATAAAATACAGTAATTTATAGGAGTGATAGAAGTCATAGCGCAGGCAGGTCTCCCTACGATCGACTGACGATCTGGTAAAGGCCGCGAGAAGCTACGTGAATCTAGCGTCGTTGTGGAAATCCTTGGGGGAGGCCTTAGTTAATAAGCGGACTTCTTTGAGGTGAATTAAATGCACGTCAGAACATGCTCGATGTCCAAAACGTATTAGGATAAATATAAAATGTTTGTTTACATATTTGAATATTTCTAAACAACTATACTTTACTGTGCTCACCTTTTTTTGAACTTGAAACCGTGCATTTTTTTACATTTATTTGAGCATTTGACTTTATGAAAGTGAAACTCTTTTCTAATAAAAAGCTTTTACTTAGAAACTTTTGGGTTTATCGAAAATTATTATTTTTTCATGCTAAAACTATATTGAACCGATTACGCTGTACGGCATAGACTAAATAGAGTAGGACGAAGAACGCTGTTCGGCATAGACTTAATTGGAGAAGAACGAAGAACGCTGTTCGGCATAGACTTAATTGGAGTAGGACAAAGAACGCTGTTCGGCACAGACTAAGTGGAGTAGGACAAAGAACGCTGTTCGGCATAGACTAAATAGCATAGGACGTAGAACGCTGTTCGGCATAGACTAAATGGATTAGGACGAAGAACGCTGTTCGGCATAGACTAGATGGAGTAGGACAAATAACAACATAGGACACATTTTATCCTGGAAAAGTTCCTGAGGGATCTGGGAAAAACTTGATTCTACGTACCCTCTGCACCCTTAAATACTCAAGTAAAAGATATAGTTGCACTCACCCGCCACGTGAGGCCGCACATCTCGCACATTCGCTTCTGCAGCTTGACCGGTTTCTTCACCTTCTTCCCCTTCCCCCTCAGGCCGGCCCCCGCGAAGCTCCCCTCGCCCCCCGCAGTGGGTGAAGGCGGCCATTTGATCTCGCTGCGCGGCCGACCTATGCGGTGTTCCTTGTGTATAATGCTGTGCATGCGATACAGTTTTTCGTTCTCGAAGTTAGCATTGCACTAGAAAAGAATTTTGGCACTTAATTTTATTTATTAAACGCTTTTATTTAACTTGTAATGTATGTATTTGTTCGGATGAAATCTTGCAAGTTAATTTTGACCCACTTCCCGGTTTCCGATTGAGCTGAAATTTTGCATGCATATGTAACATCATCATCATCATATCAGCCACAAATCATCCACTGCTGGACAAAGGCCTCTCCCAAGGATATGCATATGTATATCGCGTGACAATGCAAAATTAAAAGCTTTTACTAAAAAAATTTAGGTTTTCGAAAATTATTTTATAACGATTATGATACAACAAATGAGCGTCAGTGGCGTAACGGCTAGGGCCGCTATCTCGGGGAGGTCGTGGTTCGAATCCTGCCACGTACCATCCTGCCATGTGTTTTCGAATTTCGATTTCATATGTACGTTTATCCGACGCTCTCTTACGGTGGAGGAAAACATCGTGAGGAAACCTACACACGCCTGCGAAGATACTCGAAGGTTGTGTGTGAAATCGACCAACCCGCATTGGACCTGCGTGGTCGACTGAGGTCTGATAGCCCTAACTCAGGATAGGCTCGAGCCCCTCGTTGGGGACGTGTATGAGCTGACACGATGATATGATACAAATAAAATACAATAGCAGTTTATGAACCTATATCATATAACTATATATCAACTAAAATAAATAAAAGTTTATTTGAAACGTTAGAACTGTGTCGCTGTTATTAACGTAACGACCATCTCCGCAGCTCCGTGAGACGTGAAATAACATTTCAACATTTTTAGTTCAATTTAAGGGTAGTTATATTAAAACAAAAGGACAACTTAAATGTACATATTGTGTGTGTGTGCGTGCGTGAGTGTGTAGTGTGTGAGTGAGTGTGTAGTGTGTGAGTGAGTGTGTACTCAATTTTCTACCATTAGTTATTTAATTAAATTATTTAAAAGTTCTACTAATTGTTTTATTTATACTAAAGTTAGATTAGTGATTCAACGTCATCATAATCGAGGCTATGGAGTCATTCTGTAAGCCCCGGACGAAGTGTTTAAGGTCCCGCTGGAGGTCTTCATTTCTTGTGTACCTACCGGGGCGCATTTACTACGCCTCTGAGTACTTTGTGCTGCAACCGCTGTATTATTTGGATGTGTTAAGTTTTCAAACACCTCTGTGGCGTAATGGCTAAGTCCATTAGCTTTACTTAAGTTAAAATTAAGTATTTTGTGATTTTCTGTATCTTAAGATTGTATGGAAGAGATTGCTTTTAGCAATAAGACCGCCTACTGTACATTATATACAATATTCCTATGCTTTAGCTGTACGAGATTTTTTTAGTGTACCATAAGTGTAAATAAATAAATAAATCAGGAGGTCGCGGATTTGATTCCCAGCGGAGTCTAACTTCGCAAGACTCGGTTTGGTTGGTGGAAGGGCATTTTATAAAACCGCTTGGCTAGCTACCACCATCCTATCTAAGTCTTACCGCCAAACATCAATGCTAACAACATTGATGTGTTCTGACTTGAAGAGAAGATAGCCTGTTCCCATTGCGTTGGGAAATCTTGGTAAGCCCGCTTCCATCTTCGGTATCTTCGTCACTTACCATTAGGGCTTACCAATTGTGAATTTAAAAAAATGTTGCTTTGTTTGGTACAGCCCCATAGCTGTATACCGTAAGCACACCCTGGACACTTCATACAATAGGCGAGGAATGATATTTCTAAAAACAAATGACGTAACAAATGAAATCATGGTGAAATTATATACGTTCGAGAACCAAACTAGCACCAATCTGTATCAATCTGGGCGACTGAAGGGGTGAGGTGGGAATCTAGAGAGCGGCAGGGAGTGGCCATACTGTATGATAAGTACTAATGTATATACTTTGCGTAAGTTCATACTGGCAGGCCCCCGTCACTCGGTCGAACAGGCGAGATAAGTACCTACACATTGGCGCGGCCTACAGGTCGCGCTCCGCTCGTCAGCGCTAGGACGCCGTACAGTCGCCGCCGCAATTCGCGCGCCGCCCGTGTACGCAGTTATAACCGCTAAGTCGAGCGCCTTAATACCCATGTTTCCGTGTATGGGAAGGAGTAGGTGAATAAATGCGTGGGTATTTTTGTTTTATAAGGAAGTGCAATATCTGTTTGAAGTAACTAGTATCTCATCTATAATACTGGAATAAGGACTTGTAGATACAATAATAATTTATTCTGTATTGACAACGAGGAGTGTTTACCAAGTAATTTTGTACCATCTTGTTGTAACGTAGTTCCAGCTCGTCACGTTTGTTTTCAACATGTGCTTTTTGCGTCTAGAGTCATGCCTAGGTATTTGGCTGTTTTCTCGTATGCTAAATAACACTAGTGATATAATATAAAGTCTAAAGCACGCGTGTTTAATGAACTGCATTATGATCCTAAAAGGGGCGCGTGAGTCATTTTTCGAGCAAGTGTGTTAAAACTATTTTATTATTTTTTGAATTAAAATAAGTAAATACTGATAAAAAAGACGTGTGGAACTCGGGGACTGCTGCGGTAAAGCTATTGCATACCATTTTTTATCAACTTATGCAATTATAATTATTATTATTTTTTATTTATGCAGTATTTACCAGTACCATATTATAGTCCTTGGGGCGCGGGATGTTCATGTAATAAATGAACACTAAGAAAGTTACACCAGTAAAATTGACCAAGTCCTTTTAGTACCGAAATCGCTAATACATCTATTAGCGATTTGCGGTACTAAGAGGACTGTAAATTTTTTTGAACTCGTGGAGTGTTAGGTTATTTTCGTTAAGGATTTCTTGATTCGGTCGCCGCGCTCAAAGCCCGCGATAAAAGCTATGCAATAGCTTAATAATTGTATTTAAAGAAATGGGAAACTTAGTACCTACGTAAGTAAGGAAATTATAATTAAAATTTATCACAAAAAATCATCTTGCTTAGCAAGGTTCAATTGTTCAAAATTAAAACTGCCTCATTATTTTCCAATTAATTGACTTTTGTAATTATTAATTAGTGACCTACCTTTTCACATTTGATTTCCTTCCAATGATTTTCCCTGCAGTGTTCATTTAGTTGCTCTTCGCTCGGGAAGTTTACTCCGCAATGTTGGCAAGCCCTGCAAAGGGATAACGACAGCATCAGAAATAAATTATGAACTCTTGATCACTAAATCGATCTCCTACTGAAACTTCGGAAAACCTTACTCGTTTTGTTTTCCATCAAGTCTTCGATTTTTAATTCACTTAATCACAAAATGAGTATATAAATGACGCTGCTAAACTATGACGTCACGGCTACGTATTTCAAATATTTTTAGAACAAAATATCGTTTTTGACAGATGATAAAAAGTAACTCAGATGACTAGCATTCGTCATCCCTATTATAAATCTTTTATTTTTATAATACAGTACTCATAAAAAGTGTTTCATCAAACTAAAATTGCCTGAAGTTAATTTTTTGTTTTGACCTGAAGCACGGCCATCACCTAGATGGATTTGACTGTTAGTGGCATTTTTCTCGACAGTTTCCGTGCTTCGCAACAATAGATACTATAGACCCCTCCTGCCCCAACTGCGGAGAACCGGAGACCAGCCAGCACTACTTGGCCGAGTGTGTACTCTACAGCAGGCTAAGGTGGGAGACGTTTGGCGCCGATAGGATCAGGGAAGAGGAACTATGCGACGTGGAAATCAGTCACATGGCGGAGTACTGTAGAAGGAGCTCAAGGTTTGAGGGGGGGACGTCACCGGGGTCACAGTAACCATTGTACCACCATGGGAATAGGGTATAATGAGTCCACCTAGTGACTTGAACACCCGCCTGTACCCCGCAGGCGTCCCACCCAATAATAATAATAATAATAAGAGGGGAATATTCCAGGGCGACTGTCTGAGTCCACTTTGGTTTTGCCTGTCCCTGAATCCTCTCAGCTTCCTGCTCGAGAAATCAGGGACGGGATTTCAGTTTCGGAGAGGTGATTCACGCATGACCCACCTTTTCTACATGGATGATCTCAAACTGTTCGCTCCAAATGCAACACAGTTGGAGGAACTGTTGAAAATCACTTGTGATTTCAGCAGTTCCATCAACATGGACCTTGGAGTGGATAAGTGCGCGATCCTTCATGTGGACAAGGGTAGGGTGGTACATTCGGATGGAGTCGAAATCGACTCCATGAACATCCGCACCCTCTCTGAAACTGAAACGTACCGGTATCTGGGTATGTCGCAGAGTATTGGTGTTCACGAGGCAGGGGTGAAACAGGCGGTTTGTGACGTGTTTTGGGAGCGCCTGACAAAAGTTCTTGAGAGCTATTTGTCGGGCGTTAACAAGATACGAGCATTCAATGCCTGGGTCATGCCTGTTCTTTTGTACACCTCCGGCATACTCAGATGGTCGCAGACCGAACTAGACGCCCTGGATCGAAAAGTCCGCACTACTATGACACTCCATAGGATGCATCACCCAAGGTCGTCAGTGATGAGGCTGTATATCCCGCGGAAGAGTGGCGGTCGTGGCCTTCTAAGTGCCAAACAAATGCACAACCGCGAGATATGCAGCCTCCGAAGTTACTTCCTGACAAAAGTCGATAGTGAGTTGCATAGAGTTGTCATAGCTTGTGATAAAGGACTAACCCCTCTATCCATGGCCCAAGAGAACTGGCAGGCGCCGGTTGTACTTAGCATTACCGAGCGAGAGGCCATCTGGAAAGAAAAAGAGCTGCACGGTAGGTTCTTCAAGGCCCTTTGTGGATCCTTCGTAGATCAGAAGGCCTCCGTGCACTGGCTGCGCTTCGGAGACCTTTTTGCAGAGACCGAGGGTTTTGTCTGTGCAATACAGGATCAGGTGGTCAAGACGAACAACTATAGGAGGTTTATAATAAAAGACGGCACCTTGGACGTTTGTGGGTTGTGCCGTCAACCAGGGGAGACCCTGCGTCATATAACCTCCGGTTGTTCTATGCTTGCCAACACTGAGTATTTGCACAGGCACAACCAAGCAGCCAGGATCCTACACCAAGAGATCGCTCTAAAGTATGGCCTCATATCTCGGCGGTTGCCGTATTACAAGTACACGCCGGAGCCGGTTCTCGAGAACGACCACGCCAAGCTCTACTGGGACCGACCCATCATCACGGACAGGACTATTCCTTCGAATAAGCCTGATATCGTGTTGATGGATCGGGCGCAGTCAAGGGTGTTTTTGGTGGATATCACTATCCCATACGACGAAAACCTCGTGCAGGCTGATGCCGAAAAAAGGACCAAGTACTTGGACCTGGCGCACGAGATTACTGATATGTGGCAAGTGGAATCCACTGAAATCATTCCCGTAGTCCTATCCGTGAACGGGCTAATTCCAGCCGACCTTGAACGTCACCTAAGGCGGCTGGATCTCCGAGGCAGACCAATAATTGCAGCAATGCAGAAAGCAGTCCTCGACAATGCCCGGATAGTTCGACGCTTTCTCTCCCCATCGCACTGAACTCCAGCCGACTGTGCTTCCGTTGGAGGTGCTCCTGCCACTTTGCCTCGTGCCAAGTGAGCAGCGTAGCTTAAATTTTATATATTGAATAATAATAATAATAATAAGGCACGTTACGCCGTTGGTGCCGGTTGCTATCACAAGATGGCAGTCGTTAAGCCGTGTCAGATGCCTTGTAGGCGGCCACTAAGACCTACAACTGCCACCAACCCGGACTTGGCCCCCGTGTGGGGAGTATGGCGTAATGTTCACGCGAAGCGTGACGTCACCCCTTATTCGTCGGCAGGAGTCGACGCAAGCGCCCCTAGCGGCGAACAGTCTGCTCTTTGACGCTGTACGGATGACACGTATGCGTCGCCCGTCGCTCCACGTTATTTCGCTTTTCATTAGATTCAAGGAATTTACCGGCCGTTACTTAATCTTTCGACAGTGATATGAAGTTCAGTGCAGTGTAAAGGACACTACAACTACCAACTCACCTCAGCTCTGACCACAGTTCATCTTTAATCAGCCCACGTGAGTCCAATTTCTCCTTTTCAACTCCCAAAGTCGAATGTGGCCGCTTACAACGGCAACACCTAAGCTTCCCAAACTTGGGAAGAGACCCGTGCCCTAGCAGTGGGGACGTAAGGGTCGTTAACTACTCTTGATAATGTTCAGTTACTTTTTGTCGTCACAATGTACTCTCCTAGTTCATAACTTACTAGGGCAAACCGAAATGATCGGGAATCGAGTACTTTTGGTATGAGTTAGAATAAACCCGCACTGGGCCCGCGTGGTCGACTATGGCCCGATCACCCTAATTCAGGGTACGCTCGAGCTTCTCGGTGGGGACGTATATGAGCTGATATGATGATGATGAAAACGTTTTTACAAGCTTTTATTTAACTTTCAATGTATGTATTTGTTCGGATGAAATCTTGCAAGTTAACTTTGACCCACTTCCCGGTTTCCGATTGAGCTGAAATTTTGCATGCATATGTATATCGCGTGAAAATGCAATATTAAAAGCTTGCACCTAAAAGTGTTTAGGTTTTTCGAAAACTATTCATTACATATTGATGACATACGGAACTGAGACATGGTCGCTTACTATGGGCCTTATAAGAGGGCTCAAGGTCCCCATAAGAGTAATAGAGCTTCCTATGCTCGGAGTTTCTCTGCGTGATCGAATCAGAAACGAGGAGATCCGTAGGAGAAACAAAGTTATCGACATAGCTCTCAGAGTTGCCAAACTTAAGTGGCAGTGGGCGGGGCACATAGCTCGTAGAACGGATGGCCGTTGGGGCAATAAAGTTTTCGAGTGGCGACCGCGCACCGGAAAACGTAGCGTAGACAGGCCTCCCACTGGGTAGACCGATGACCTGGTAAAGGTCGCGGGAAGCCGTTGGATGCTGTTAGCGCAGAACCGGTCGTCATGGAAATACTTGGGGGAGGCCTATGTCCAGCAGTGGACGTCCTTCGGCTGATATGATGGGACGTGATTGTTCATTCGAGCAACATGAAACAAATGTTGTTAAAAATAAATTTCATTTCATATGTTTGGTGAGCGGGGTCGCCCCGCACGGACTCTTCACCGGTTTTTGATACAAATCGATCAGCTGATAGACCAATTTAGTGCATTTTTTTTGAATTGACAATGGGTTCCTTGGGTAAAGTCGTTCAGTATGATGAGTAGAACTGCCAGTTAACGGCTCCTACACCAATTTCCTTACACCCTGTATCATCATATCAGCCGAAGGACGTCTCCTCCAAGGATCTCCACGACGAGCGGTTCTGCGCTGCCCGCATCTATCGGCTTCCCGCGTACTTCACCAGGTCATCGGTCCACCGAGTGGGAGGCCTGCCTACACTATGCTCCACACCCTGTATACCAGCCGAATAGCTTACTTCATAGTATTCTCGCAGACGCCTTCCGACAAACTGTGTAGATGCGTGTTCAGGGCGTCTTCTGTGTGGAACTGGACTCCGCAGGACCCGCAGCGTGACTTCACGGCCTGGACAAAAAAACATGAAAACGCTGTTTGCTTCGATTGTCGCTTCTGATATTTTGAGGTTTTCTTTGTAAATGTTTAATTATTCTGTGTCTCTTTAATTTTCCACCGTTTTCCAAGAAGGAGGAGGCTTACAATTGTACATGTTTTTCGTGTGTGTGTGTGTGTGTGTGTGTGTGTGTGTGTGTGCCTGTGTTACGCCATATCTTCGCAGATTGTGAACCGATTTTCATGATTCTTATTGATTCGATGTTGATTGATGCTCGGTGTAAGTACTTTATTAGAAAATTTAAAAACCAAAATATATTAACACAAAACTATACTAAGTTGTTGAGATGGAAATCTTTTTTAGGGTTCCGTACCCAAAGGGTAAAAACAGGACCCTATTACTAAGACTTCGCTGTCCGTCCGTCTGTCTGTCTGTCCGTCTGTCACCAGGCTGTATTTCATGAACCGTGATAGCTTTCACAGATATTGTACTCGTATTTCTGTTGCCGCTTTAACAACAAATACAAAAAATAAATAGAAAAAGTGAAAAAAATAGGGGTTCTCCATACAAATAACGCGTTTTTTTTCAAACGTGAAGAAACTAGCGCCATCTAGTATGATGGTACGGAACACTTTGTGTGCGGTTCTGTCTCGCACTTGGCTAGTATTATTTTAACGTGTTTAGCGTTTTCAATTACACCGGCTTCGTCTGGAAATAATTGAATTAATTAGGTACATATAGGCTATGTTAAATAATAGGGGATCGGACTGCTAGTAATTTGAGTTACTTTTTATGATCTGTCAAAAACGAAATTTTGTTCTAGATATGTTTTAAATACCCACAAGTGACGTCATAGGTTTTTAGCGTCATTGACGAACTTATTTTGTGAATTTGATCAATTAAAAATTGAAGAAGTGATAGAAAAACAAAACAGGTAAGATTTTTTGAAACTTCAAAAGGAGAGTAATTTAGGAAATCGTATTTCAGATTTTATTTTTGATGCAGTCCGATCCCCTATTGTTACAATGTTTGTTTTAAGTGACTTTTAGTTACTTTTAAGTTACTCTTCGTTACTAAGGAGTTATATATTGCTTTTTTTTATGCACAATTGGTAAACCCTTGACAACATCTCACCTGGTGGTAAGTGACGAAGTTGCCGAAGATGGAAGCGGGCTTACCAAGATTCCCCAACGCAATGGGGAACTGGCTATCTTATCTTCATGCCGGAACACACTATTTATATTATTAATATTAATCTTTGTTTTTACTTTTGAGTTACTCAAGTATAACATTTTTGTTACTCTATATTACTATGGAGTTAATGTTTATTTATTTTAAGTTTGAGAGAACTTATTCGTTTTTAACTGGCTTGGTGGTTGGATCGATCACGCAGGTTAACTGATCAGAGGCCGGATGGGTTTGACTGTTAGTGGCATTCTTCGCGCACGTTTCCGCGCTCCGCAAGGAACGTTACGCCGTTGGTGTCGTGTGCTAACGCTACATGGTACCAGTCGTTAGTGTCGGGTGCTTTATAGGCGGCTTGAAAGACGTCTGACAGTGGAGTTCCCTACTAGCCTCCATCAACCCGGACTTGTTTCCATGTGTCTTTATCCACAATTGGTAAGTCCTTGACAGCATCTCATCTGATGGAAGTGATGCCGAAGATGCAAGCGGGCTTACCAAGTTTCTCCAACGCAATGAGGAACTGGCCACCTTGTCTTGAAGCCGGAACATGCTGTTAACATTAATGCTTGCTGACAAGAACGCCGGAAATCGAACCCGCGACCTCCTTATGTAAAGCTAATGTACTAAACCACTACGCCGCGGAGGCGGGCCACTTTCCCTTGTGTGGGAAGATGTCCGCGCCCCAGCAGTGGGGAAGTTTTTTTTAAATTCTCTATTGGTAAGCCCTTGGCATCATCTCACCTGATGGTAAGTGACGATGATGCCGAAGATGGAAGCGGGCTTACCAAGATTCCCCAACGCAATGAGGATCTGGCTATCTTATCTTCAAACCGGAACAAATCAATGTTGTTAACACTGATGTTTGTCGGCAAGACTTAGATAAGATGGTGGTAGCTAGCCAGACGGGCTTAGAAAATGCCCTACCATCAACCAAAACGAGTCTTACAAGTTGACCCCGCCGGGAATCGAACCCGCGACCTCCTGGTGTGAAGCGAATGGACTAACCATTACGCCACGGAGGTGTCTGACGGAACACCGGGCAAATAGGGGCCGAAGAAACAGTCAGTCATGTTATCCCGTGGGTTGTTAGCGAGAGGCGAAAATACGTACGTGCTTGTGCGCCTTGATCATGTGCGCGCTGAGGCCGCGCTCGCCGGAGAATATCTGCTGGCAGATGTCGCAGCACGCGGAGCCGTGCCGGTTGCGCATGTGATTGAATTGCGACGTGCGTTTGCTACAAAAAAAGTTACGAGATTGGTTGACGGTACGCATATAAAGGGGTGAATAAGAAGACGCAACAAAAAAAATTGTTGTCTGTAAAGTCGGTTTACGGACGATAGTTTAACGTGACCACGTCATAACGTTACGGGACAATGAGCGTAACGGGACAATAACTCATCCTTTTTCGTGCGTGCAGCCGGCGTCCATCGGTTTATTAGACGTTGTCACGTCAAAAAAGATGTGGTTTTATGAAACCATGGTAAAAGTGAAACTTTTTTTCACATTATAGACATTTACAGAGGACGAAACGATCATGGCTGCTCTCGTCTTGGAGCTACGGTACAGAAGACGAAACGATCATGTAATAAAAGTTTCACTCCTCTTGGAGCTACGGTACAGAGAACGAAACGATCATGGCTGCTCTGACAAAAAAGTTTGAGACGATGTAATAATCACTTTGCCGTCACGCAACACACAGACGAAAAAGCTTGAGACGATGTAATAAAAGTTTCACTTTAAAATGTTTACTGTTTGGGATTAATTGAAAATTAAAAACCCTACTGCATAAAAATGTACCTCATCATATCAGACTGTACTGGTGGACCCTATGCTTCCTGTAACTGTTAAGCGCATGGGGCGTGGAAGGGTTATTTTCACCACTTTTATTGTTTGTCACTAGAAATCTGTGTTCTACTAACATTAGTGTAATAAGACGTTTGTGTTACTAACAAAAATGGACCGTGTTGTCTGACAAATAAAGATAATAATAATATCAGCCGAAATACGTCCACTGCTGGACAAAGGCCTCCCCCAAGGTTTACCACAACGACCGGTACTGCGCTGCCCGCATCCAGCGGCTTTCCACGAGCTTTTTTGTACAATCGCGTAAAAAAATATCCTATGTCACTCACGGGATTGAGACGAATATAACGACACCTCGCACTCCGAAATCCATCAAGCCTTTTATGCTACAGAGCTTGCCAAAGAAATTTTACGTTTTCAGCAAAGCCGTAGAAAAAAATTGTTCAGTATGATGAGCAGAAGCCCCAGTTACCGAGACCTACACCAATTTTGTTACACCTGTATATACTCGGCGCGCGACCGCCACGCACTTGGACAGTTTTTTAAAGGTATTCAAATACAGGCTGTCGCGTATAAACAATAATATTATTAACTAGCTGTTCCGGCGAACTACGTTCCACCTTACTCTACCCTACCCTATATAAGAACCTTCTTCTGACAATAACGAACTCGACAAAAAAAGAATTAGCGAAATCGGTCCAACCGTTCACGCGTGATGCCGTTACCAAGGGAAATAGGGATTAATTTTTATATATATAGATTACTAATTAGTCTGTCTCGGGCGCTTATTTTGATACTTACATTTACAGTGTAAACTCTATATAGCGACACTCAAGGGATCGGCCAGTCCAAAACTCTCAATGGAGTTTTGGTTATACAAAGAGAAATTAGCGTTAAAGTAAACCAACTGGAGCCAGAAAATTTTACGTTTCAAAGAGTGAATCGTTATATCAAGTGACGTTATACAGAGTTTAGACTGTACTTTGATTATTTCTTTTTCAAGCGACTTCCAAAAAGGAGAAGGTTCTCAATTCGTCTGTATGTTTTTTTTTTATGTTTGTTACCTCATAACTTTGGACTGGATGAACCGATCTTTATGATTTTTTTTTATTTGAAAGCTGGTGCCATATAAATTTTATCAAAATCGGTGAAGAACTTTATTCGAAAATTAACAAAAACCAAAAATAGTAATGCAAAAATGTACTAAGTTGTTGCGATGGAAGTCGGTTTTTAACGTGTTTAGCGTTTTCAATTATTGGTGATTGTAAAACTTTATTAAAGGTACCCTTTTTTACCTGATTGCGGAAGGAGGGTTATGTTTTTTGTTTGTATGTACATGCACGTATATCTGTTTCTTCTGAGTCTGCAGCCTAAACGACTTCATGGACTTTATAGTGCGATGTGTCGTTAGATTCTTCTTGATGCCGTGAGTAACAGGATACAATGTTACCTGGCTGTCCAAAAGTGGGGACGCTATATCATTAGACTTTGTAGTTTAGGGTATCCGGTAGATGTAAGGACAGCGACACATCAAGCTATACAAAACCAGTATAAGCTGGCCGCGCGACGCCTTTGCGTTTCAACATACGCGAGGCCCGCTTATACTGGTTTTGTATAGCTTGATGAGGCGCCGTGTGTACATGTCCAAAAAGAGGGGTAATATTTGTAAGCAGTCAGGTTTTAAAATTTTAATTAAATTTATATGATTATTACGATAGGCACCTACTTAAATAACGAGATAAGGTAACAGGACACGACTTACATAAACTACGAGACAAGGTAACAGGAGGCGACTTACATTAATAACGAGACATGGTAACAGGAGGCGACTTACATAAATAACGAGGCAAGGTAACAGGAGGCGACTTACATAAATAAAGAGACAAGGTAACAGGAAGTGACTTACATAAATAACGAGACAAGGTAACAGGAAGCGACTTACATAAATAACGAGAATAGGTAACAGGACGCGACTTACATAAATAACGAGACAAGGTAACAGGAGCCGACTTACATAAATAAAAAGACAAGGTAACAGGAGGCGACTTACATAAATGTTTTATCACAGAAATGACAAGGATATTTGACTCCGTTGTGCCATTTGAAATGCTCCTTCGCTTTTGATCTGCCAAAGAAGCAAAAATTTAAGTCAGTTTAAATGGTGTTACTTTGTTATAATCATCACATCAGCCAAACTAAAGACGCCCACTGCTGAAAATAGGCCGCACTCAAGGATGACCACAACGACCGATCCTGCGCTGCCGGATCCAGTGGTTAAACTGCCTATGCTTACGTAGAATAGGTCCTCAGCCATACGTTCTCATAATATGGGGGAACAGTACTAATGTCAAAAAAAATATTCATCGCTTAAAAAAAAGTGTGTTCATGCAATATTCGGTGTTTCACAAAATGTTTCAAAAACTCCAATGGTGCCGTACTACATACACACCTCTTCACACGAATATGACAATGATACCTATTCACATTACAAACAAAAGAGATCTATGCGAGCGACAGAACATTATTATTTTTTTATTCAGTTCGGACCAATTAGCGGAGTAAAACTCATACTTGGCTGGTTTTGTTATTTGTTGTTATACTTTGGGATTAGTACTATAATTACTATGACAATGATACATATTCACATTACAAACAAAAGAGATCTATGTGAGCGACAGAAAAAATACTTTCTTTTAAATTCATTTCGGACCACTTAGCGCGAGTAAAACTCACACTTGGCTGGTTTTTGTTATTTGTTGTTTTACTTCGGGATTAGTACTATAATCACACCAAGTTTCACGCTCATATGTATTACCGTTTTTACGATAGAGCTAAATAAAAAATACCTCCAAAAACAAAAAAACATGTTTTATGTATGGAGCTGGAGCTCCCCTTATTTTTCAATTTTTCCAATTTTATGTGTTTGGTGTTACAACAAAAGCGGCAATAGAAAGCACATTCTGTAAAAATTGCATCTTTCTACCAATTACGGTTCATGAAATAGCTCGCTGACAGACGGACAGACAGCGGAGGCTTAGTAATTAGGCGCTTTTGCTCACCCATTGGATGTAAGGAACCCTAAAAACGAAAACCTATAAACCTAGCTTTTCTTGTGACTAACAACCTATCACAAAATTGGTCAAAATCGGTTAACTTTTAAACGAACTCATCTGGATCTAGAGTAAAAATGGGTGTGCCCCAGGGTTCCATATTAGGGCCGTTTCTTTTCCTTGTTTACGTAAATGATTTGACTTTATGGTGCAACATCTGTCAAATATTGCGTTGTTTGTGGATGATACTTCTCTTATTTTTAAAGTGAATAGGAAAAAAAAACAAAATTGACGAAGTAAACAACACTCTTTCAAACATACTGAACTGGTTCACTGTGAACAACTTATCATTAAATGCTAAGAAAACAAAATGTATGAAATTTTGTTTGCCAAATGTAAAAAAGGTCAATAATAGTGTAATGTTAGACAGTAATAAATTAGAATTTGTAAATTCTACGGTGTTCCTTGGTATAACTTTGGATGTTTCACTTCAATGGGGACCACACATTGAAACTTTAGCGGGAAGACTTAGTTCAGCTGCTTATGCCGTTAAGAAAATAAGACAGTTAACGGATGTGTGTACTGCGAGACTAGTGTATTTTAGTTACTTCCATAGTATAATGTCTTATGGCATATTACTGTGGGGGCATGCGGCTAATATAGAAACTATTTTCATCCTGCAGAAAAGAGCTATCCGCGCAATCTGTCAGATGCGATCACGTGAGTCGTTACAGAATAAGTTCAAAGAAATTAATATTTTAACAGTTGCTAGTCAGTTTATATATGAAAACATCATGTACTTTCGTAAGAATTTGCATTTATTTCATAAAAACAGTGACAGGCATTCTTTGAATTTAAGAAATTTAAATAAAATAGATATAGCCTTTTCAAGACTGAGTAAGTTTAAAAAGTCACTTGCGGGGCAGTGTATAAGATTCTACAATGAAATTCCAGAAAATGTAACTAGTTTGTCAGAGAATAAATTCAAGACTCATGTCAAAAAATGTTTGTGCTAAAGGATATTATAAAATAATAGATTATGTAAATTACAAAGATATATATGTGAGACTGTAATCTGAATCATGACATTATTTGTAATATATACAATAAGGTTTTTTTTTTGGCTATTTAAAAGTGTGTGTAAACACCTATTTAAAATAAATAAAAAAGAATTATTTTGAAAGGTGAAAATCAGTTTCGCCGTTTGTATGAAAAGTATTATTTTCACCGTCCTCTTATATAAGTTAGAAACAGGTACATAGTCGATACGTACGGCAGCTTGGACACGAGCCCGCACAGACGGCACACGAAGTTCATTTTGTGGTGCGAGAGATGGTGCAGCATTTTGTAACGCTTCGGGAACCGGAACCCGCACGGTTCGCATCTGTAGACGCCTATACTCTGAAACACAATTATTACAGTTCGTCACATTTTACCACCTCCGTGGCGTAATGGCTAATCAATTCGCTTCACACCAGGAGGTCGCAGGTTCGACCCTAGCGGGGTCAACTTTGTAAGACTCGGTTTGGTTGGTGGTAGGGCATTTTCATGGCTCGCCTGGCTAGCTACCACCATCTTATCTAAGTCTTGCCGCCAAAACATCAGTGTTAACGGCATTGATGTGTTCCGGCTTGAAGATAAGATAGCCAGATCCCAATTGCGTTAGGGAAGCTTGGTAAGCCCACTTCCATCTTCGGCATCATCGTCACTTACCATCAGGTGTGATGATGCCAAGGTCTTACAATTGTGAATTTTAAAAAAAAGTACAGCACCATCTACTGATCTATGAGATAACTACATAAGAAAATCGATAACTACGATAAGAAAGGTACGACTAAGACATAACACTATTTCATTAATTTTTTCTTTAATTTTTTTGGTGCTTGCTTTTTTTCTTTTTTTTGCTGTTGTTTTACTTTTCTCTTTTCCATAATAGGGATGACGAAAGCAAGTCATCTGAGTTACTTTTTATCATCTGTTAAAAAACGACATTTTGTTCTAAAAATGTTCGAAATACCTAGGCGTGTGACGTCATAGTTTAGCAGCTTTTTTTATGTACTAATTTTGTGATTTCAGTGAATTAAAAATCGAAAACTTGATGGAAAACAAAACGAGTAATGTTTTCCGAAGTTAAAGTAGGAGGGCAATTAGTGATCATGAGTTCATAATTCATTTCTGATGCTGTCGTCATCCCTATTGATTTACTACTTTATATATCTGTTTTTTTGTGATGTGCTTTGTTAAATTTTATTGTGAAGAACTTTTTAATGACATTGTCATTATACATTTAAGTTTTTTTATACTTTTTATTTTTTGTAAGTTTTCCTAAAATTAATAAAAATAATATATTTTAGTACCTTTGTTTTTCTGACGTTAAACGGCTTTTAAATCTCATATGGGTACCAGTCAGAAAAGTGGACCATAACGAAAGAGAATTAAATCTGTTTGCGTTTTACGACAAGGCTAAGGCTCCATGGCCATACCGCCTATTTTTTTTTCTTAAGGGTGAGTCACAGATAAAATATTATGCTGTCTTTTGCTCATAGCACGGCCGCCGCACAGTAGTATTGATATTATTTTAAATTATTGTATTCAGATATAGTATAACTAAAAGTCTCATTACTTTGACTACTATTTATATACCTAAGTGAGCAATTATTGAATATATGTGTGTATAAAATTCGTTTCTAGAAAACGGCTGTAACGACTTAAATGAAATATTGTATTTAGATAATGTGTTTATTTTAGGGCTTACCAATTGTGGATAAACATATGATTTATTTCCCAAGTCTATGTACATAGGTGTCATTTTTTATACACTAATTGGTAAGCCCTTGGCATCATTTTGGCTGATGGTTTTTGACGATGATGCCAAAAATGGAAGCGGGCTTACCAAGATTCCCCAACAGAATGGGGAACTGGCTATCTTATCTTCAAGCCGAAATAATATTTTGCTACTTGCTGTTAACATTGATGTTTGGCGGCAAGACTTAAAAAGGATGGTAGTAGGTAGCCAGGCGGGCTTTAAAAATGCCCAACCACTAAGCAAATCGAGTCTTACAAAGCAAGAGTTCGCCGGGAATCGAACCCGCGACCTCCTGATGTGAAGCTAATGGACTAACCATGACATGAGCTAATGATAGGTTTAAATTTTAGGCCTACTAGTTTCTGATATAGGAGGCGGGCGGGCGGGGGGGGGGGGGGGGGGGGGATGGGTAAATTTTTACCCATTTGCTTATATGACTTTAAAACTATAGAAAAATATATTTGGGATTCAACTCAACAAGCCGTTTAGTTTGATATGCCACACGATATTAGTTTTCTAATTTAGTCCCTGTTTAAAATTCGTTTAATTACATTCTTACCATTTTAATATTTAGACAATAAACTTATTCCACTTAAAATACTACGTTACATGCTCTTCTTTAGGTCACCGACTTACATATGTGTACCACATTTCAACTCAATCGGTCCAGTAGTTTCGGAGCACGAAAAAGAAAAATTAAAAGAAAGAATTGACATCTGTCAAAATATAATATGGCCGCACGATTGCGTTCAGAAATAAACATAGCGATCACACAATTTATCGCTCGGAAAAGCTTTGTTTGTCACTCCATTTTAGCGCGCAAAATTGCATTATATCACTTAACGTGTAAAGAGTTTATTAAATTAGAACTATTAACCCACGTATTCCTGATTCTTTTTTTATAATTATGTTAGCTGTCCCGGCGAACTTCGTTTCACCTTACACTAAACTCATAACTCATTTATTGGTAATTAAGTATTACACGTCAAAAAAAAATACGGAAGAAGTTATTTCACACATTAAAGATAAATATTAAAAATACAATTAAACTCTATACTTATAAAGTATAGCAACAAAAAAACATAACCAAAGAATAAGACCAAAATAATAAAATTAATTATAGTTAAAAATAAAAACAGATTAATTAATAAATTAATTACAATGTCAAGTTTAGATTTTAATTTTTAGTTTTAAAAAACTCGTCTACAGTGTAGAAGGCCTGCTGCCCAAGATATTTTTTTAATCTACCTTTAAAACTATTCAGTGACGTCGCCTCGACCACCTGCTCGGGAAGGCGGTTGTAAACCGCTGGTCCCATTACGTGCACCAGCTTGCCCGTCTTAGTCAGCTTGTGCTGGACAGCGCGCAGGTTGTTTGCGCCGCGAGTGTTATACCGGTGGCAGTCACCGCATTTAGCGTATGAGCTAAGGTTCTCACGTGTGTACAGTGCAGCCTGTAGTATCACCATGCAAGGCACAGTGAGAATACCGAGGGACTGGAAGTGAGGACGAGCTGACGAGTCTCGTGGTATCCGCACTATTGCTCTTACAGCTTTTTTCTGCAGTCTAAAGACGCGCAGCCAGTCGGCCGCACAACCCCAGAAACAATGCCGTACTGTAGCAGTGAGTGCACCGACGCAAAGTAGCACGTGACGACCATGTCCCTCGGTAGAGTTGCTGATAGGCGCTGAGAGCGAAGCATGCTCGGCCGAGTTTGGCGCACATCGTGTCGATATGCGCCTCCCAGGTCAGAGCTCTGTCGACGTGAAAGCCCAGGAACACCGATGACTGCGTCTGCTGGAGCGCCATACTGCCAACCGCCACCAAAAGAGGACTGCACGCGTGTCCCGTTAGATTGAAATGCACAAAGTGTGTTTTGCTGAGGTTGAGTGCAAGTCCGTTGTTTTCGAACCATCGGGACATTCGCTGAGCAGTGTAATTAAGCTCAGATTCGAGCAGATCTACCGTCTCAGCACAGACAGACACTACACTACCCTACAATACCCTACCCTACCCTATACTACCCTACCCTACATACACTACTTCTTAGGGAAAGTTCATCAGTTTCATGAGTACAAACTCCACTTAAAAATAAGTGCATACCTTTGTTAAGACCCTATATATAATATAGATATGCTTTGTTATTTTATTATCAATCTACTGTCTTGAAAAAATATTTTAAATAAAATGTAAGGTGTTACAACGCCTGGAAAGCGAATCTGGGTTTTAAGTTGGTTTTTTTACACCTAAAAATTTTTTCTCGTTGTAGTGAGGTGAAAATTGTGTGTTTCGCTCGGCAGCAAAGTTTTAAACCCTCGCTACGCTCAGGATTCTATCTTTGAATCCTAAAATCCTTCTCTTGCACAGATTTCATTACAGGTAACTTGCGCCAATGACAACTTAGCAGCCTTGCATAACAAATAACTATCAAGCTATTGTATAGCTTTTATCGTGGGCTTTAAGGGGACCGAATCAAGAAATTTTGTAACGAAAATAAAACCTGACACCCCAAAAAAATATATATATTGAGTTCTAAAAAACTTAATGCCATCTATCTATCCATCATGATGATGATGATAGACGATGATGATGGCGATAGCGATTGATGATTGATGATGATCTTTCTTAGTGTTAATTTATTGCATAAACATCCCGCGCCCCAAGGACTATATACTGGTAAATACTGCATATATAAAAAAAAAATTGCATAAGTTGATAAAAAATGCTATGCAATAGCTTTACCGCGGCAGTCCTCGAGTGCCACACGTCTTTTTTTATTTAGACAAAATTAAAATCACTAAAACTTACCGGGTCGTGTTTGGCCATGTGATTCTTGAAAGCGGGTTCCCTGGTGAATCCCTTGAAACACTCGTCGCACTTAAATTTGCTGTTCTTGTAATTGTCGGTGTCCTTTCTCGCTTGCACCTCGGCTATTTGCTCGTCTTTAGACAGAAACACAATGTCCACGTTGTTCAATTTGGAGAACATCTCATAGTCTTCGTCTGTTTTTCTAGAAAATAAGAAAAACAGACACAAATAAAAGTTTAGATAAAACCTCACGTAAATTCAATGTATAGCCAATTAACCTTCAACTGGTGACGTACCGTCAATTTGACGTCGCAACGACAAAAACACTGTATTTCTCAGAAACGGCTTGCTCCCCGCGACGGCGCCCCCTAGTAGCTGCCTCGTGTGCAGTTTGGCGTCGGCCGATACACAGAACGGACATCGCACGCGCACAGTTTAGGTATTAGATGGTACCCGACGTCATTTTGACGTTACGTCACCTTTAGTGTTATATTTTACTTGTGAGCTGTTGTTGTAAAATTTCATTTAAAATTAATCAAATTATTTTTTGTGTGTAACCAATATGCAAAAATTGATTTTTTTATTAATTACCTAAGTCTTAATGAGAAAATAAGGTTGGTTGTTATTTTTCTTTTCAGTTTCATTTATTTTATGTCAATAGATCTCATCTCTACCAAAACACAGGCCAAAATTCAGTATTAAGTTCAAGTGTATGAATAAAGTTAAGTTTACGTTTAATATGTCAAAAGTGTGTTTTATTTTAGAAACAAACTAACCTACATTTACATAACATCATCTATTTTATTTCCCTTACACTTAATCTACAGTATTTATGGCTTTTTATTGATACGTCATAATGACGTCACCTCTCCAATACTGTGACTCACATTCACGTCACCAGTTGAAGGTTAAAGACTACTCTGAACCTGTACGTACACTGTACACGCACACATAAGGCATCAAAACCACTCCGAACCTGTACGTACACTGTACACGCACACATAAGGCATCAAAACCACTCCGAACCTGTACGTACACTGTACACGCACACATAAGGCATCAAAACCACTCCGAACCTGTACGTACACTGTACACGCACACATAAGGCATCAAAACCACTCCGAACCTGTACGTACACTGTACACGCACACATAAGGCATCAAAACCACTTCGAACCTGTACGTACACTGTACACGCACACATAAGGCATCAAAACCACTTCGAACCTGTACGTACACTGTACACGCACACATAAGGCATCAAAACCACTCCGAACCTGTACGTACACTGTACACGCACACATAAGGCATCAAAATCACTCCGAACCTGTACGTACACTGTACACGCACACATAAGGCATCAAAACCACTTCGAACCTGTACGTACACTGTACACGCACACATAAGGCATCAAAACCACTTCGAACCTGTACGTACACTGTACACGCACACATAAGGCATCAAAACCACTTCGAACCTGTACGTACACTGTACACGCACACATAAGGCATCAGAACCACTCCGAACCTGTACGTACACTGTACACGCACACATAAGGCATCAGAACCACTCCGAACCTGTACGTACACTGTACACGCACACATAAGGCATCAAAACCACTCCGAACCTGTACGTACACTGTACACGCACACATAAGACATCAAAATCACTCCGAACCTGTACGTACACTGTACACGCACACATAAGGCATCAAAATCACTCCGAACCTGTACGTACACTGTACACGCACACATAAGGCATCAAAACCACTTCGAACCTGTACGTACACTGTACACGCACACATAAGGCATCAAAACCACTTCGAACCTGTACGTACACTGTACACGCACACATAAGGCATCAAAATCACTCCGAACCTGTACGTACACTGTACACGCACACATAAGGCATCAAAACCACTTCGAACCTGTACGTACACTGTACACGCACACATAAGGCATCAAAACCACTCCGAACCTGTACGTACACTGTACACGCACACATAAGGCATCAGAACCACTCCGAACCTGTACGTACACTGTACACGCACACATAAGGCATCAGAACCACTCCGAACCTGTACGTACACTGTACACGCACACATAAGGCATCAAAACCACTTCGAACCTGTACGTACACTGTACACGCACACATAAGGCATCAAAATCACTCCGAACCTGTACGTACACTGTACACGCACACATAAGGCATCAAAACCACTCCGAACCTGTACGTACACTGTACACGCACACATAAGGCATCAAAATCACTCCGAACCTGTACGTACACTGTACACGCACACATAAGGCATCAAAATCACTCCGAACCTGTACGTACACTGTACACGCACACATAAGGCATCAAAACCACTCCGAACCTGTACGTAATTCCATCAACCAAACCGAGTCTTACAAAGTTAGACTCCGCCGGGAATCGAACTCGCGACCTCCTGATGTGAAGCTAATGGACTTAACCAATACGCCACGGAGGCGGTTCAACCATCATCGAAGACACGCACACACACAAAGGCTGTATCTTTGGAGCCGTTATGGGTAGCCGGCTGAAATTTTCACACAATAACCGGGGGATTTAGTAAAGAAATTTTAAATATTTAAAAAAAGTGAAAATACTTTAGGAGCTAATTAAAAATTAATAAGCCGACTGCATAAAAAAACTTAACCCCTACTTTTTTGGCCAGTCGAGTAAAAATGTATACTGTATGTATACTATTCGCTCACGGGATCAAGACAAATCTAACGAAATCAAAGCTCCCGACACATTTAGTATTCCGTGGTACAACCAGTTGGACAAACTAGTTGGACCATGGTTCGGGAGCCGACTTCTCGAACTCCAAAATCCATCAAGCCGTTTAGGCTACAGGGCGTACCAAAGAATATATATATTTCTTTGGTACATACATACACTCGAAAAACATAACCCTCTTTCTGGCGCAGTTGGGTAATTACAGGGGTATTATTATTAATTCAAGCAACGTGTTTTTATAAAGACTTTTTAATTTTTGCTCTATCGTAAAAAAGGCTATATATACAAGCGTGAAACTTTAAGTGATTATAGCACTTATCCCAAAGTAAGAGTGTGTATTAGTCTCTTCCCTTAGCGGAAAAAAGGTTTTTTTGATGAAACCAGCACCATATTTTAGTATGTTGTTAACCATGTTATTCTGACAAAAAAACCACCGGGAGACAGTTTCTAACGTGGTTGAGTCACCAGCTATGACGTCATCAAAATGGCCGCTGCCGCGTTCAGAATATTGCGTATACAACAGAAAGTATGTCACATGTAAGCTTGTGCGGGGTGTCATAAAAAGCAAAATTATATGCGCTACAATACTTTTTATACATTTGACCTTGTAAATACCATAGTATGTGAGAAATTTCAATTTTTATTTAAATTTTTCCAAAAAAACTTTCGTTTTTTGTTTTTATCAACTTTACTAGTAACTTTACAGTAAAACATTGTCTCAAGATATGAATGCTACATTAATAAGCTATAAAACGCCATTAAAATTTTAAAAATCGGTTTATAAACAAGCAGAATACATTAGTTTTTTTCCATATCGGATGTCACCACCAAGACTCGATTTATTTTTTGTAACATTCAATTTGTATAAAAAAAGGCAATCACACATTTTTTTATTTATTTTTCCTAAAAATATTTTTTTCGATGTAAATACAAAATCTTTCTACATTGCGCAAGGTAATTATTTGCTCAGCGTCTGGCAACCCTGTTTGCGAAAACGAGTGGAGGCGCATCAGTGTCAGTGGCCATTCTTTGTTGGCGCGCGGTTAACCTGTAGCCATGTCATTGCTTCATTTAAGTATCTGACGTTTTTTTAACAAATAAGATAAACGGTGTGTTCTGGGACTCTCATCAACTTTTCCACAGAACGGCATCAACTCTTAAAATTGGATCAGATATTCACCGACATGCAATTTTGGTACAAGATGAAATTATTTTAAAGAAGTTGCACTCTACCGCTTTAATTGCCATGGAAGCCAAGTGTCACAAATCGTGTTATATTAAGCTACTAAACAAAGTTCACAGTATTAAAAGTCAGCAGTCAGTACCTGAACCAGAAGTATTAGTTCAAACAGCATACGGTTCTACGTTGAGTGAGTTAGTAACGTACATTCAAGAGTGTTACTTGTACAGTGCTAAAGCTCCGGTTTTTCGTCTTGTTAATCTAACCACAATGTTTAAGAAAAGAATGCAAGAGCAAGATTTGCAAAACTTTGAATTCAACATTACGAAACTGAAACAACAGCTTCTCGAGTTCATTCCTAGTCTTCGTGAGAATAAAGTTGGTCGAGAAGTTTTACTTAATTTTGAAGATAATGTTCGAAGCGTTGTTGAAATTGCTTGCCAAAACAATGCAATGAGCGATGGTATGTGCTTAGCTCGTGCTGCTAAAATTATTCGTGACCAAATGTTCAATGAATAACCGAAATTCAACGGATCTTTTCAAGATTCTTTTGCTGGTGAAAACTGTGTTCCTAACCAATGCGTTTTGCTTTGCCGAATGGTACTACTTGGCGGCGCATTCACTGAAAATTTTGAAAAAAGAGAAGAATCGCAAAGGGACATAAACTTGGTCGCGACAAACATTGCCCAACTGATCAGATTTAACTGCAAAAAGAAAGTCACCCAAACTAAGACCAGTCAGCGCCACTCACTAGACCGAGAAACACCGTTACCTTTATATATTGGTATCAAACTGTACAACGACAATGTGCAAAAAGAAGTGATTGGTAACATGTGCGACCTGGGTTTGAGCGTAACATATAAAAGGGTAGTTCAAGTGTCTGAAATAGTGGCTAGTTATGCGTGTACGTTGAGCTCTGCTACAGTAACCTCGTGCGCATAGCGGCTTCGTTTTACTTGAGACGATTTAAGCATCCCTTCGGCTCTGCCTGGTGTAGTTATACCGGCCTCCACTAAATAATCAGTCCAGCCACTGTCTTTCAACCAAGTGCCAATCATAGATATTACTGCCATTTCAATATACATTGGGCCTAGCATAACAATCGGTTTATCTTCCCCATATATTTCAGGATATGACCATTGGATTTGTTTAGCGATGGCGTATAATGGTTGATGAGTAGTAATGACCGGTATATGTCCTGGATTAGTTTTTTTTCGTGATTGTCATAATAATATTCATAGTATGGCGAACCATAGCGTGGGAGTTAATGCTTTCTCGCAATATGGGCAATACATGTGAATGACATTTGATTTTTCAGGATTATCCTTGCGTGCATGGTATACAGCCCATGGCAGAGTTTCTTCATCATTTTCTAGCGCTATTTTAGTATGATCTAGTTATTCTTTCAATTCTGCAGTAGGACTTAATGCACTGCAATCTCCGAAATTGTAGTTTACTGTTTGCATGGGAACATCCGACTGCTTTTTTGGTGTGGGTAGTATATTAGTATACGAATCGGGAAGAGAAATTTCGTATTAGTCTTTCTTCGTTAGGTTTAAAGGCGGCTTTGCATTGCTGTTTTCTTCTGGGTGTAAAATAACGGATATAGTTGTACCGTGAAAAGAGTCCATTGAAGTGTTGGAAGAAGTATTCTGATCAATATTTTCGATAGCCGCACATGTGAATATGTTTTGTAGTATACTTTTGGGACAAACCAACCCCTGCTCCTTATATAGATCACACGCATTACTAGCCACTATTTCAGACACTTGAACTACCCTTTTATATGTTACGCTCAAACCCAGGTCGCACATGTTGTCAATCACTTCTTTTCGCACATTGTCGTTGTACAGTTTGATACCAATATATAAAGGTAACGTGTTTCTCGGTCTAGTGAGTGGAGCCGACTGGTTCTAGTTTGTCAGACTTTCTTTTTGCAGTTAAATCTGATCAGTTGGGCAATGTTTGTCGCGACCAAGTTTATGTCCCTTTGCGATTCTTCTCTTTTTTTTTCAAAATTTTCAGTGAATGCGCCGCCAAGTAGTACCATTCGGCAAAGCAAAACGCATTGGTTAGGAACACAGTTTTCACCAGCAAAAGAATCTTGAAAAGATCCGTTGAATTTCGGTTACTCATTGAACATTTGGTCACGAATAATTTTAGCAGCACGAGCTAAGCACATACCATCGCTCATTGCATTGTTTTGGCAAGCAATTTCTACAACGCTTCGAACATTATCTTCAAAACTAAGTAAAACTTCTCGACCAACTTTATTCTCACGAAGACTAGGAATAAACTCGAGAAGCTGTTGTTTCAGTTTCGTTCTGTTGAATTCAAAGTTTTGCAAATCTTGCTCTTGCATTCTTTTCTTAAACATTGTGGTTACATTAACAAGACAAAAAACCGGAGCTTTAGCACTGTACAAGTAACACTCTTGAATGTACGTTACTAACTCACTCAACGTAGAACCGTATGCTGTTTGAACTGATACTTCTGGTTCAGGTACTGACTGCTGACTTTTAATACTGCGAACTTTGTTGAGTAGCTTAATATAACACGATTTGTGATACTTGGCTTCCATGGCAACTAAAGCGGTAGAGTGCAAGTTCTTAAAAATAATTTCATCTTGTACCAAAACTGCATGTTGGTGAATATTTGATCCAATTTTAAGAGTTGATGCCGTTCTGTGGAAAAGTTGATGAATTTCTCAGAACACACCGTTTATCGTTATCACGGACTAAATTATCTTATTTGTTAAAAAATGTTCAGATACTTAAATGAAGCACTGACATGGCTACAGGTTAACCGCGCGCCAACAAAGAATGGCCACTGACACGGATGCGCCAGCGGCGCGCGCCCCCACCCGTTTTCGCGAACAGGGTTGCCAGACGCTGCGCAAATAATTACCTTGTATTTTGTATTTACATCGAAAAAAATATTTTTAGGAAAAATAAATAAAAAAATGTGTGATTGCCTTTTTTTATACAAATTGAATGTTACAAAAAATAAATCGAGTCTTGGTGGTGACATCCGATGTGGAACAAAACTAATGTATTCTGCTTGTTTATAAACCGATTTTCAAAATTTTAATGGCGTTTTATAGCTTATTAATGTAGCATTCATATCTTAAGACAATATTTTACTGTAAAGTTACTAGTAAAGTTGATAAAAACAAAAAACGAAAGTTTTTTTGGAAAAATTTAAATAAAACTTGAAATTTCTTACAAACTATGGTATTTACAAGGTCAAATGTAGGAACAATATTATAGCGCATTTAATTTTGCTTTTTATGACACCCCACACAAGCTTACATGTGACATACTTTCTGTTGTATACGCAATATTCTGAACGCGGCAGCGGCCATTTTGATGACGTCATAGCTGGTGACTCAACCACTTTAGAAACTGTCTCCCGGTGGTTTTTTAGTCAGAATAACATGCCTAACAACATACTAAAACATGGTGCTGGTTTCATCAAAAGAACCTTTCGGGTCCTATATGACACTAAGGGAAGCGACTATATCGCACTCGCGCTATGGAGTCCGAACTGAATGAGAAATGAAAAGGTTAAACACGTTAAAACACCGACTTCCATCGCAACAACTTCGAACAATTTTGCAATATTATTTTTGGTTTTTGTTAATTTTCTAATAAAGTACTACACCGATTTTGATAAAATTTACATGGGACCACACGAGAAGCACTAACTTTCGAATAAAAAAAGAATCATCAAAATCGGTTCACCCAGTCAAAATTTCACAGGTAACAAACATAAAAAAAAGGGTGTCAATTAAATGGTTAGCATAGTATTGTTATTTCTGTGAGCAGAAAAATATAATCGGTGAGCAGAAATAGCTAATTGGTCAGCAACTCATGGTCAGCAAACATTTCAAAATCAATCAGCAATTTATGTCATTCTGGATGGCTGTAATTATTTTAAACATCCCCGTATAGGCGCATCAAATTAGCTTAACCTGGACATAATTCGATAACTAGTTGTTTTTATTATTTTATCGGATATTGATAATAAGTATGTGTTAGTACTACACTCTTCCTACAGTGTTGAATGGTCGACGGAGCCCCTTCGGGTCTCCTACTTCTGTGTTCTCATGTTAAACCTAACACTACGACTGTGCGGGGAGGCGAGCTTAGCTCGCCTCCCCGCACAGTCTCCGAACCTAACGGATCCGAGTCGGGGTGCTCCGCAAGTCCGAGCTCGCTTCGCTCGCTCCCGCTTCCATTTAGAACTCCCCGTACCACACTCTACCAATCAAATATACTGCTTATAGACATGTTTTTCTGCCGCTCAATCATGAAATCTTGCCGCTCAAGTAGTTATTTTGCGGACTGAATGTTTATTATGCATTTGAAATAATTTTATATCAAAAAAAAATATGTTTTTTTGTTTCTGTATGCAGTCGAATTGAGAACCTCCTCCTTTTTGGAAGTCGCTTGAAAAAAACATTTTTCTGTCCCTTGTGTTGATGTTTTTTGTTTGTAATGAATAGCTATCATTGTCATAGTTGTGTGGAGAGGTGTGGTGGTGCGGAACCCTCGGAGCGCGAGTCTGACTAGCACTTGACTGGGTTTTTAGTTATATTATACCACTAGCTTTTGCCAGCGGCTTCGCTCGCATGAACATAGTTTCTATGACTGTCTCCGAGGGTGCCGAAAGCGGCTCGCGAGCGTGGAAAAGGTAGCCCATATGTTAACCAAGGTCCTAATCAGTCTAAAGTACCAAATTTCATCCAGATATGTTCAGTAGTTTTTGCGTGACAGAGTCACAAACATTCATACATACATCCATACATACAAACTTTCGCGTTTATACATATTATACCTTACTGGCTGTTTCTTGCGGCTTCCCCCGCGTGGAAGTTTCTAGGACTACGAGGATGCGCAGTGCGCGAGCCGCACAGGCTCGCGAGCGTGAAAAAAAGGAGCATATGTGCTAATCCAGGTCCTAATTTCAGCCAGATCCGTTCAGTAGTTTTTGCGTGAAAGAGTAACAAACATACATCCATACATTCTTACAAATTTTCGCGTTTATAATATTAGCAGGATTATGCTGTACGTACCTTGCTTTCGTATTCCTTATATCTTCTTTAGAGTACTTTTTCACTAGCTTAGGTTTATCTGTGTCTTTCTTAATCTTTTTACTCTTTTTTTTAACTTTGTTTTCTGCTTTTCTTTTTTTACTTTCTTCAATAACATTATTTGTGTTCACTTCGACAAAAATTTCACTCTTGTCCAAATCACTTGTGAATACTTCTGTATTTGAATTGTCATCGTCGTTTTCGTTAAATATTATGTCTGTTTGCGGTTCTATTTTGATTTCCGTGTCGCAAACTTTATCATTTGAAAGTTTATCATCAAATATATCGTATGCATCATCTATGGGTGTATGGTCATCATGCTCTTGGTCCAAATCAACAGTATTATCTTTGTCCAGGATAAAATCTAGATGTTCTTGTTTTATATCTATTTCAGTAGTATCTATAATGCGTTGTTTTTTTATTGATAGAGGCAGGTTAATCTTGTATAGTGCTCTATCAATATTTTTTATAAAATTGGTGGTTACCTAAAATTAATTAAAATAATAAATGAAAAGTTAAATAATTTTATTTCAGACTAGGTTTTGCCCGCTGCTTCGCCCGCGTGGACATCGTTCTTAACACTGTCTTCGAGGGCGAATGGTGCGCGAGCTGCAAGCGGTTCGCAAGCGTGGACATGAGTTTTCTCCAGATCTCTCGGAACTATGTCAGAATATTTTAATTATTAAATTATGTCATTTTCCACACCCTCAACCATCTCTGTGCAAAAAATATCAACAATCCATTGTTCCGAATTAACCAAAAAAAGAGTATTTTTTCAGGTACCTCAGGAAATGTATCGGACTATGTTATTTTTACGGGATAAAAAATAGCCTATGTCCTTTCAAGTGACACAGGCTACCTGCATGGCAAATTTCATTAAGATTGGTTAAGGTGTTGAAGCGTGAAAAGGTAACAAACAAACAAACAAATTATCACATTTAAATCCATATGCTGTTAGTAACAAGCTTACAACCTATGTCAGTAGAGAATGCGAGAATTACCTAATAATAATTGCCATGTCCAGATGTCCACCAGACAGTCAAGAGAGGCTGTCTGATAGCCACCTGCACACAGTGGTGAATATATGGGCAGTCCTGCTTTGCTGCTATTGTCTTTAGAATGTTGTGGTTGCTGGCCCGCACTCTGAACAGTGGGGATGCACATTTATTGGGACTACAAAAAAGGTAGTCAAATTAAAGGCAGAGATCTATAAGAGATAAGATATATGTGTGATATACTAGAAGTAAGGGCACTTCAGTGGCTATAGGATGGAGGTGGTCCCACCATAGATACTGTATATACAGGGTGTAACAAAATTGATGTAGGAGCCGTTAACTGGGATTTATCTGATCAAAAACAAATACTTACCTTTTTTTTTATTCATAATTGGTAAGCACTTGACATCATCTCACCTGATGGTAAGTGACGACGTAACTATCTTGTGGTGTCTCCTCATTTTTTATACATTATGGCAATTTACCTAACCTGTTTGCTTGTCCTAGCAGGGTCCATGTAACATGCTATAGTTACAGTTATTAGACCTTATTTTTATACATGATTGCAAATGATAAATAAATAAATTGATGATTAAACGAACTTACCTGTAAGTGAAGTTCTATCATAATTATACGAAGGGTTTCGTCCTCGATGTTAGTAACGTACTCCCGCCCGCCCAAACCCATTCGGAAATATCATAATGTCCTGTCAGAAGCTTTGAACTAAATAAATAAATAAATGAAATGCCTTACAAGGTAAGACTCCGTTGGGAATCGAACCCGTGACCTCCTGGTGTACACACAGCGAATGAACACTTACGCCAAACTCACCTCAATCTCCTTAGTGTGAGCCTGTTTCAAAATGCCCTGCGCTATTTCACATCTCGTTCTGAACTCGGAACACTTGAGGAGTATTTGGGCACAGAAACTGCAAACATAGTGAGGTAGACCATCGGACGCTGACACCTGTAATAGAAAATGCTTTAAGCCAAAGAGCATTTACAAGAATACTTCAATCACTAGCAAGTTGCGTAGTACAATTTATTAGCGAGCGACATCTAGTGGCGACTTTTGGAATGTCACATTAAATACAGATGAAAACTGCTAGTCAATTGAGTTCCTTTTTAGTTTATCACCTGTCCAAAACGAAATTTTCTTCTAAATATTAACACAGGCGCGATGTCATAGAGTTTCAGCGTCACCTATTTATTTTATGATTTTGAACATTTAAAAATTAAAGACTTGATGGAAAACAAAGCGGGTAAAGCGTGAAATTAAAGACTTGATGGAAAACAAAGCGGGTAAAGCGTGAAATTAAAGACTTGATGGAAAACAAAGCGGGTAAAGCGTGAAATTAAAGACTTGATGGAAAACAAAGCGGGATAAGCGTGAAATTAAAGACTTGATGGAAAACAAAGCGGGTAAAGCGTGAAATTAAAGACTTGATGGAAAACAAAGCGGGTAAAGCGTGAAATTAAAGACTTGATGGAAAACAAAGCGGGCAAGGCTTAGAATTTATTTTTGATGTTGTCATCATCCCAGTTAACAGTAATTTTTTACGCGCCATAGCGCCATCTAGTTTTAAGCGACCTTTTAAGTTAAAGGAAATTAGCAAACTATTCTAAGAATCATATTATCTGTGCATTAAACCAGACTTCAATTTTAAGGACAGACTATTGAAATTGAAAGTGGCATCACTTTCTTGCATTGCATTGGTACATTGTCTCGAATCAACTCATTTCGACGTTACTCCGAAATTTTAACAGATGACGCTGTATCCTACGCTATGAGATAATTTGTATTTTTTTTTTTTTTTAAGGAAAACTAGGTTACATTATATGATCAAACATAGTTTCTAATAATCCGAAGTTCAAATGCAAAAATTGTAAAGTAACAAATTGAATCTATTGAACTAGGTAGCGCGAGTGAATCAAAACATAGAAAATCCAAAGCCCGGTTCTTAACGGTCTATCACACTACGAGATCCATAGTAAACATATGATCCTAGATACAGCCCAGTGATCATTTTTGACAGCATACTGTAAAAAAATAATCATATAAAAGCGGCAATGTACTAGATCTTGAATCAGATATGATTATATATCCTATGTATGGATGTCTGTTACTCTTTCACGCAAAAACTACTGAACGGATCTGGCTGAAATTTGGTAAGTAGACAGATTAGGACCTATATTAACACTACTTAGGCTACTTTTGTCCACGCTTGTGAAGCCGCGGGAAACAGGTAGTCTATGATAAAGTAATATGTCTCTTAGGGGAATAATAATAATAATAATAATAATAATGACGTAATGCTATGCGGTTAGTGACAGAGCGCATCGACGACCTGAAGCAACGGATTGCTGCGTGGGCAAACCGTATTCGGCGATACTCGGAGCGGGTAGACCGGTTTCGCCAGAATCGCCTCTTTATGAGTGATCAGAAAAAGTTCTACAGGTCACTGGACCGACCTGCTGTGTTGGACACAGGCGAGAGACCGGATCATACGGGTATTGTAGCCTTTTGGCGTAATCTGTGGTCCCGGCCTGTGCAACACAACGAGGGGCAATGGACGGCTGAGCTGGAGGAGGCGTGTGCTCGCATCGAACCTATGAACCCCGTGGCCAATAGTGCCGATGATGTGTTGCAAGCGGTCCGTAAAGCTCCGAACTGGAAAACTCCAGGGAGCGACGGACTGCACCACTATTGGCTTAAGGGGTTCCATGCGAGTCACGAGACCTTGGCCAGCCAGTTCCAGCAAGCACTCGAGCAGCGTCAGGTCCCGAACTTTTTGACGACTGGGATCACTCATTTTCATTCATTCATTTATTTGACCATAATTGCAAGTATAAAAGTTCTTAAAATATAGTAGGTTCTATGCAATATACCACGTTAAGTAGTGTAGTCATAACTTAAATTAAAAAATAAAAATTAAATAATCACAATATCAATGCACTTGTAAGTTAAAAATACACAATAATTCTATTACCAAGAATACAAATTATTAATCATTATTTAAAATTATGTCAAGGAAAAAAACAAGTATGTCATTTTTGTCATTTCTTTAAAAGTTCATCGAGATTGTAGGGGCACAAATTTATCAAAAAATTTTTTAAGGAATCAAAGATTTGGCTCCTAAGTCGAGTAATACCGCTGACCCTAGTCAATACCGCCCCATCACTTGTCTTTCCACCACCTACAAGACACTGACATCCATTCTGAAAGCCAAAATTGACGCCTTCATTGAGGCGAATGATATCATGGCGGTAACTCAGAATGGCTGTCGGGGCGGTAGTCGCGGTACGAAGGAGCTACTCCTGATTGATGCGGTCGTGGGTAAATTGGTGAACCGCAATCGACGCAATTTCTCTGCTGCCTGGATTGATTATAAAAAGGCTTTCGACTCGGTCCCCCATTCATGGTTGAAGAGGGTCCTCGAACTGTACAAGATAGATGAAACAGTTCGAGACTTCCTCGGATCGTGTATGGGGCAATGGAGTACGATCCTTAGTCTCCATGGTCAGCGGTTGTTGAATGCGGAGGACCGGATTTGGATTAAGAGGGGAATATTCCAGGGCGACTGTCTGAGTCCACTTTGGTTTTGCCTGTCCTTGAATCCGCTCAGCTTTCTGCTCGCGAAATCAGGGACGGGATTTCAGTTTCGGAGAGGTGATTCACGCTTAACTCACCTTTTCTACATGGACGATCTGAAACTGTTCGCTCCAAATGCAACACGGTTGGAGGAACTGTTGAAAATCACTTGTGATTTCAGCAGTTCCATCAACATGGAGCTAGGAGTGGATAAGTGCGCGATCCTTCATGTAGACAAAGGTAGGGTGGTACATTCAGATAGAGTCGAAATCGACTCTATGAACATCCGCACCCTCTCTGAAACTGATACATACCGGTATCTGGGTATGTCGCAAAGTATTGGTGTTCACGAGGCAGGGGTGAAACGGGCGGTTTGTGACGTGTTTTGGGAGCGCCTCACAAAAGTTCTTGAGAGCTATTTGTCGGGCGTTAACAAGATACGAGCATTCAATGCCTGGGTCATGCCTGTTCTTTTGTACACCTTCGGCATACTCAGATGGTCACAGACCGAACTAGACGCCCTGGATCGAAAAGTCCGCACTACTATGACACTCCATAGGATGCATCACCCGAGATCGTCAGTGATGAGGCTGTATATCCCGCGGAAGAGTGGCGGTCGTGGCCTTCTAAGTGCCAAACAAATGCACAACCGTGAGATATGCAGCCTCCGAAGTTACTTCCTGACGAAAATCGATATTGAGTTGCATAGAAATGTCATAGCCTGTGATAAAGGACTAACCCCTCTATCCATGGCCCAAGAGAACTGGCAGGCGCCGGCTGTACTTAGCACTACCGAGCGAGAGGCCATCTGGAAAGACAAAGAGCTGCACGGTAGGTTCTTCAAGGCCCTTTGTGGATCCTTCGTAGATCAGAAGGCCTCCGTGCACTGGCTGCGCTTCGGAGACCTTTTTGCGGAGACCGAGGGTTTTGTCTGTGCAATACAGGATCAGGTGGTTAAGACGAACAATTATAGGAGGTTTATAATAAAAGACGGCACCTTGGACGTTTGTCGGTTGTGCCGTCAACCAGGAGAGACCCTGCGTCATATAACCTCCGGTTGTTCCATGCTTGCCAACACTGAGTATTTGCACAGGCACAACCAAGCAGCCAGGATACTACACCAAGAGATCGCTCTAAAGTATGGCCTCATATCTCGGCGGTTGCCGTATTACAAGTACACGCCGGAGCCGGTTCTCGAAAACGACCGCGCCAAGCTCTACTGGGACCGACCCGTCATCACGGACAGGACTATTCTTTCGAATAAGCCTGATATCGTGCTGATGGATCGGGCGCAGTCAAGGGTGTTTTTGGTTGATATCACTATCCCATATGATGAAAACCTCGTGCAGGCTGACGCCGATAAAAGGACCAAGTACCTGGACCTGGCACACGAGGTTACTGATATGTGGCGAGTGGAATCCACCGAAATCATCCCCATAGTCCTATCCGTGAACGGGCTAATTCCAGCCGACCTTGAACGTCACCTAAGACGGCTGGATCTCCGAGGCAGACCAATAATTGCAGCAATGCAGAAAGCAGTCCTCCTCGATAATGCCCGGATAGTTCGACGCTTTCTCTCCCCGTCGCACTAAACTCCAGCCGACTGTGCTTCCGCTGGAGGTGCTCCTGCCACTTTGCCTCGTGCCAAGTGAGCAGAGTAGCTTAGGTTTATATACTGAGATAATAATAAATTTATTAACAGAAGTAATTTACAATAGCATCTTAAACTAAAGGTTTTAGAGATACACTTGTTTTCTTAGGTAATTCACGATAATATTAAGATATTAAGTACGATAGGCAGGTAAAAGTTAAATTGATACGGCTAATGCCTACACTAGGAAGACCTGTGTCGTAGACATCAGCAAACCTTATTGTGTCGCCTTAGGTACAATGCAGACGTTATACATTATACGAATATTACACTATATCGTATACATATATGATCCTAGTAGCGTGGTCAACTAAGGCCTAATCGCCCTGATTCAGGGTAGGCTCGAGCCCCTCGGTGGGGACGTATATGAGCTGTAATGATGATATGATCCTAGATATAGTACATTACCGCTTTTGTAATACGAAATGTACTATACATTGCCGCTTTTGTAATATCATATTTTGCAGTATGCTGTCAAAATGATCATTGGGCTACATCTAGGATCATACATCTATGATAATGTAATACCCTCCTAAGAAAAAAACTGTCGTTGGAAATAGTTCTTAGCCATAATTCAATGTTCTTAGCAGAGACCCCAGTTTACCCAAGTATGTGACATTCTGTGTGATATACTATCATCATGGAACACGTACCAGAGTGGAGGAAACATCTTCAAATATGTCCTCGAGCTCTGCTGCCTCTAAACCGAAGAGTTTGGTGTCCGTAGCGAGACACGATCGACAGGCTAGCAAGCGTTCCCCTGGAATGGGTTTTTGGCTGTTTCCTTTTGAAGATTCTAAAAAAACATATAATTAATGGAATTTTCAATAAAAAGGAAACATTTTAAGTAGAAATAGTTATATTGGCGGACCATAATTCGCGATAGGTACAACTGGTAAAAATATGTTGTGAGGAAACCCTACATCATTTGAAAATACAAGAGAGGATGCACTTATAAATAGTATGTCTCTTTCTATCTTCACTAATTGAAATATCCCTCTCAACTTCCGTTCGCCTCGCCCGATCCCACTTCCGTAACGCTCTCGTCACGCATCCACCACCTTACTCACCAAGTCAAGCGTGCGTAAAGAAGTTTTACTTCAAAAATCATACCCCTTATATTTATGCGAGGTACCTACTTCTAAAAATAGTTATTTGTGTAACAAGGGGACAAAGTAATATTTCGTACCGTTTATATTTAGTTTGAATCCTGAGCTTAGCGAGGGAGTTAGTTTGAATGTTGAGCTTACTGAGGAGTTCAATATACTTGTACGTCGCCCGAAAATAAAACATTTTGGCCCCGACTGACACACAAAATTTTTCATCACCACCAATTAGAAAAAGAAATTACATACATACGTACCTATAGACATTGGTTTGAGCGTTCGTATCAGAGCACGAACGCACCAATCAGAAGGGACAAACAAAACTCCCTACAAGCAAAGTAGAATTTTGTTTGAACTTATTGAGGCACCAATCTTCGTTTTTCAAATAGGTGTGATGAAAAAAATATTTTTTAGCTTTGTGTTCAGTTCTCTTTATGGGTCTTAAGTTTATCTACGCACCAAATTTATCTACTTTAGGGGACATTAGTCTATTTTATTAGTCTAAGACTACGAAGTCGCAGTAAATTTACCTATGGACAAAGGCCATGCTGACAATGGACATGACAACCACATTTCGCCATTTTGGCTTCGGCACACAAAAAACATGGCGACCGCTCACCGGAGGTTATAGCGTAGGAAGGCCTCCCACTCGATGGTCCTATGAGATGAGATCGTGGGAAGCCGCTGGATGTAGGCAGCGCAGGACAAGCCGTCGTAAGTCTTCTGGGAAGTCCTTTGTTCAGCAGTAGACGTTTCTGGCTGATAATCATATCTTCCTAGATGATGAGTTGATGTTCTAGATGATGATTCCAAAGTACACTACATAAGTATGGGTGAAGACGTGTAATAAGCCTAGTTCTGCACATTTAACTACTTATAATATAAACTTTTTTTTATGTTGCTGAACGACTAAAATCGACGAACGTAGAGCGTGGAGGTTAGGGCCGCCACCTCCTGTCCGGGAGGTCGTGGTTCGAATTCTGCCGCGTACAAACGTATTTTCGGATTTCGATGTCATATGTAAGTTTATCCGACGCTCTTATAGTGAAGGAAAACATCGTGAGGAAACCTGCACACGCCTGAGGAGAAACTCGCAGGTTGTGTGTGAAGTAGACCAACCCGCACTGGGCCCGCGTGGTCGACTAAGGTCCGATCGCCCTAACTCAGGGTAGGCCAGAGCCCCTCGGTGGGGACGTATATGAGCTGATATGATGATGTACGTTTATCCGACGCTCTTATAATGAAGGAAAGCATCGCGAGGAAACCTGCACACGCCTGCGAAGAAACTCGAAGGTTGTGTGGGAAGTCGACCAACCCGCACTGAGCCCGCGTGGTCGACTAAAACCTGATTGTGCTAATTAAGGGTATAGGCTCGAGCCCCTCGGTGGGAACGTATATATGATATCATGAAGACTCAAAAAAAGACGTGTGGCACTCGGGGACTGCCGCGGTAAAGCTATTGCATAGCATTTTTTACCACCTTTAACACTAAGAAAGTTACACCAGTAAAATTGACCTTTTAGCACCGCAAATGGCTAATACATGGAACTGTAAGTTCTTTTAGAACGCGGTAAGTGATAGGTTTTTTCGTTACGGAATTTCTTGATTCGGTCGCCGCACTCAAAGCCCGCGATAAAAGCTATGCAATAGCTTAAAAAACTTACTGATTTTCTTAAAGACTTTTTTCTTAACTCCCTGAACATCCGTTCTTTCCTCCTGGTAAAGATTCTTCGTTGGCACCGCGTCCTTGTGCAATATCCTGCGGCCTGTCTCCGACGTCTTGAAGTCAGCGTTGTCGAAGTGGACGGAACACACCCGGCAGTGCGTGCCCGGGGTCCAGTGTGGCTCCCTGCGTATTGCACGGATCCACTCTCGTTTTTGTTCATCACCAGTTGGGAACCTGTAGTACAGTATAAATAATACTTTTTCTGGAATATATACTTGGAGTCTGCAGGCAAGCGAGGATGGCCCTGCCGGCGACTAACCCTGGCCTATTCAGGTAGACCCTGAGACTAGGGAGTTCTCAGCTCAGGAAGGTAACAGCCGCTATTACGGGACGTGGTCATTTTAATAGACACCTATTTGATCTGGGTATCAGATGGCCGTCGGGGCAGTAAAGTTCTCGAGTGGCGACCACGCACCGGAAAGCGTAGTGTAGGCAGGCGTCCCACTCGGTGGACCGATGACCTGGTGAAGGTCTCGGGAAGCCGCTGGATGCAGGCAACGCAGAACCGGTCGTCGTGGAGATCCTTGGGGGAGGCCTATGTCCAGCAGTGGACTTCCTTCGGCTGATATGATGATCACGAAGAGCCCATTATGCAGAGCCTGCATGGAGGCTGAGGAGACTGCTGCCCAAATCCTACTGGATTGCATGAGCTCTAGCACAGTACAGGGTCGTGTACCTCAGTGACCCGAGGTCGCTTCAGGAAGTTGTCGGCAACCTACGGGGGCTACTGGACTTCTTGGAGGAGCTGGGCTGGCAGTGATTCCTACCACGCAAAATGAGCGCATTGGTCGCCTGGTTGCGGAAACCAGCCCGCCTCCACTTATAACTACTAAATATATTAAAATATAATTATGCAAAGATTTTTTTAATTTTGTCAGAACATATTATTCATTCAATTCAGGATTTAAACTGTTATTGGCCTGGCTTTTTTTAAATCCACAATTAGTCAGCCCTTGACATCATCTCAACTGATGGTAGTAACAATGAAGCCGAAGATGGAAGCGGGCTTACTAAGATTCCCCAACGCATGGGGGAACTGGCTATCTTATCTACAAGCTGGAACACATCAATGCTGATAACATTGATGCTTTGTGGCAAGACTTAGATAAGATGGTGGTAGCCAGCCAGGCGGGCTTAGAAAATACCCTTCCACCAACCAAACCAAGTCATACAAAGTTAGACTCCATCTGGAATCGAAGCCCCGACCTCTTGCTGTGAAGCTAATGGATGTCACCAATACGCCACAGTGGTGGTTAAACCTTTTTAGAGCTAATCCTTAATCCATTATTAAAACAGCTCATATACGTCCCCACCGAGGGGCTCGAGACTACCCTGAATAAGGACGATTGGTTTGGTCGACTTTTCACACAACCTTCGAGTTTCTTCGCAGGCGTGTACAGGTTTCCTCACGATGTTTTCCTTCACCGTCAAAGCAATCGGTAAGTCATATGTACGTACGTTTTTGAAAAACTCATTGGTACATTGGCCGTCCAGATTTGAAACCAGTACCTCTGGTTAGATGGACCGAGTCATTACCGGTTGAGCCACCGAGGCTTTTTAATCCTTAATCTATTCAATCAAAAACTCAAAATAAGTACTTATTTGAAACACAATTTTACATGAATGAGCGAATAGCTTACATATTACTGTGTTCATTTTTCTACCTTGGTTTCCAAATAAACTTCACTTCTTTCTTCTTCATAACATTCATAAGTATTTACCGTTTGGTTTAAAATAGATGTTTTATAGAACAACGCCAGAACCCACATACAGGGAGAATAGTATGACGCACACTGAAGTCAAAAACTCCGCACCTATCTTCCTACCCTTGGCTGTAATATTGCTATTATTATAAAACTAGATTAAAAAACTTTTTGAGTAAGGTAAGTTGGTTATTTACTTACAAAAATAAACCACCTTCATGCAGGATTTTTAGTGACAAAACGTCAAACTATTCTAAATTATAGTAGTTTTATACGAGTACAATTTGCTTCAGGGGTTTTGGTTTGTTCTGTAATTATGAGATAAATACATAGCACTTTGGGCACTTTTAAGCTAAGACTTTCCACTTACCGGTGGAAGGATATCCCTTCTGGTGGCTTAATATTCTTCCCCGTGTAATTCCGACACAGTTTCACAGCGCAAACGACCATTTTCAAGTAAAGATGCAAAAATTAGCACCTTAAAATCGACCACGCAAAATCCATAATGGAGGAGCCAAATATAGATACTTCCAATCTGTTGTGTTAAATGGTTTTATGGTTAACTTATGCCTTAATAAAGTGCAAGAAATCAAAATTAACACTTCTGCCACACAAAAAGTTCAGATTTTAGCTAATTTCATTCATGAAATTGAAAAATATCGAAATCAGACAACAACCTATCTAAAATACCACTTTTTATGCGAAGTAGCTATTCCTACGGGGCACAGATAATTTTTACCCATAAAAATTTATTTTTTTTGTTGCTCTGGGTACAAATTATATCAATTTTTTCACCAATTTCGGTGGTTTTTTTGTGAATCGGTAACTTCCAACTCTACAATATTTTTTCCTGAATGTTGGCTGTTTTGACAATTTTAGACAACTAAAAACAAAAAAAAACTAAGAAACAAACCACAAACAAACAAAAGTGAACCCTAATGACGTTTGTTGTGGCTATTCTCACGGGTTGCTATGGGTTACCAGACAGAGTATCGTGACGTCATCACACCGGCCAGCTAGCCAGACGGAGTTGATTTTAAGCTTCACAAAACATAAATGTGAAAGGGAGCCAAGTTCGATATCAACAAATTACGACTGAATGGGTAGGTTTGGTACCAAGTTCTATAGTGGTTCTTATATCATCTTTAAATAGAAATATTAATTTTAGACTTCTCCAAATAATAAGGAATGTACAGCGGTTTTCAGTTGCTTAAAAAAATGTGTTCTGTGCTACTACATGGTGTAACTTGGCAAGTTTTCACTATCCAATTTTATTTTACACACAGAACATAACACATTTTTCTAACCAACTGAAAACCGTTGTACATTCTCTATTATTTGGAGAAGTCTAAAATTAATATCCATAGCCATTATTCAGGAGCCACTATAAAACTTGGTAGAACGCTGTGTTTTTTTATATCAAACTTGGCTCCATTTCACATTATTATTTTGTTGGTAGGTATATCATTAATTTTTGTAAAATATTAATACAAATTTCCTATCGTTATTCAAGTAATACACATACATATAAGATATTTTTGGTGGTACCGAACCCTCGGTGCGCAAGCCCAGAGTTTTTTGAACAATGCCAGTTTTTTGAATTTTTACTCAATGCGCCCAATTAACCTATTTCAATTCCAAACCTCAAATTAAAAAGTCACCTGGAAGTGGTCTATATCATTATTCCCATGTGTTCTGCACCACCACTGTACGGAAAACAAATTTCGTGATTCCGACTCGCACTTGGCTGGTTTCTCTTTTTTCTTTATATACGCCTATTATCCTACCAAAATGCCATGCTAGTATCTAAGTCACCTGGAAATGGTCTATAATGTGGTCGGTAATGGAAGGAACCCTAATTACGCATTTTTTTTTTGTACACGCCTAATGTAATAACTTACCTCGATGCCAAATTTCAAGTTTCTAAGTTACGTGGAACTCGTGGAAGTGGTCTATAATTTTGATACGTCAATCAGTCAGTGAGTGAGTTATAAAAATAGTGATTTTCGGACGTCATTAACTCAAAAATGGTAAAAGATGTATTTATGAAAATTGGGATTTAAGGTGATAGCGTGGGTCTTACTAGACACGCGAAATCGCAAGTGTGTAAGTCAAACAGATTTTAAGTTACTGGTATGTAGGTCAAAAGTTGCCCGAAATGGTTTGTGTAATAAAACTCACGGCCGGTGTCGCCTTGTTCTTTTCGAACTTGGCGGACACACTGCCGTGTGTCTCGATATTATTAGTTTTGATTAAACTTAGTGATTTCTATACTCTTTGGTTTCTTTAGTCGTTCGCCCAGACGCTAAGATAATAAAATAAAAACAGAATACAACTCTTTTACTTTACTACAACTAATTACTAATAATTTCACAACTTAGCGGACCTACCAGACACGCCTATCTGTCTGTGCTGTCGTGGCAATAGCAAACAAACAGCTTTGGGCGCATCAAATTAATAAATTATGGTAATTAATTATCAGATTGCTGCAAGCAAGTGTAAGTAGTAAATTTCTCTTAAACTTTGCTGCTTGCAGTAAAGTACTTACTGTAAGCAGCAATTTTCTCATTTGTCTGTGTCTAAGTTTCAACTACATGGTCCTAATGGGCCAGTGATAACTCGAGCCTAATCCATCCTTTATGTATGACAGACAGCTTGATAAATTAGTAGTTTAGAACGCTCTGTCATGTAAAATCTTAACTGAGAAAACAGTTAAGATTTTACATGAAATTTCTCTTCCATTTCAGGTATACTGTCGATAGGATTAAGGAAGAGGAACTATGTAACCTGGAAATCAGTTGCATAACGGAGTACTGTAGAAGGAGTTCAAGGTTTGAGGGTGGGATGCCACTGGGGTCACAGTAACCATCGTACCACCATGGGAATAGGATGCAATGATTCCACTTAGACATGAACACTTGCCTGAACCCCGCAGGCGTCCCACCCAACAACAATAATATTTATAGTGTGACTGCAAGTTGGACCTGGAATTGGTGTTAGTACAGTAACGGCAGAATGAAATGATTGTGAGTGGACAAGAACAAGCAACAATATTGTACATTAGAGTGGAACTGTTATTTTCAGAACAGAATTCTAACCAAACGAGGAACTGGAAGTCAATGTGAGCCACTTCATCTGCCCACAGAGTACTAGGACCTAATAGGTTTTGCCGAATCAGTACCTAAAAATCCATCATTTTCTGTTAAATTTAAAAGCTCAAACTGATGGTGCCTTAATTTCAAACTGCATGAAGATCTGTAACATGTATTTCCAACCAATGAAATGAGATGCTCCTCTTTTAGGGGCGTAGATCCAAGTATATATTCCTTGTATTCTTTTACCATTATCAACTAGCCATCTTTGTGAATACTACTTGGAGATGTAGCATAGGCAGGCCTCCCACTCAGTTGACCTGGTGAAGGCCACTGGAAGCCTCTGGATGGGGGCAGCGCCGGACCGGTCATTGTGGAAATCCTTGGGGGAGGCCTTTGTCCAGCAGTGGACATCTTTCCGCTGATACAATCTTTGTGAATACCAAGTATATATTCCTTGTATTCTTTTACCATTATCAACTACCTACCTATCTTTGTGAAAGTGGTATTACAATGCTGTTGGGAATAAAAACGAAACATAGAAAGGGACTACAAATGTTGAAAATGATCTCCGTTGTGCACTGAGAAGCCAAGGAATCACTTATGTACTGTATGTTTTACTTTTGTTAATTGATTACTTACGAGTGCTTGTCATTTGAATAAAAATGCCCATTTTTATTTTTTCATTTGTTTATTACTTATTTTGACACCCCATTTCGGCTCCTCTTGCAAAGTAAATTATTGAGGGCATATGGGCATAGTATTTTAGCAGAGAGGTGGGTGAGCCGCATAGGGTATAAGGTTGATCCCTGTATCCCTGATCTTGACGAAGAAAATTATTAACCTATCTGTAAGTATAAAGTTGTGTGCATACAACTTTACCACAACCACCACCGTGGCGTATTGGTTAAACATATAGAAGATAAATGCGAAAATGTGTTTTTTTGTTACCTTTTCACGCTTCAACACCTAAACCAACCGCCTCCGTGGCGTAATGGTTAGTCCATTCGCTTTAAACCAGGAGGTCGCGGGTTCGATTCCCGGTGGGGTCATCTTGTAACTCGGTTTGGTTGGTGGTAGGGCATTTTCTAAGCCCGCCTGGCTAGCTACCACCATCTTATCTAAGTCTTGCCGCCAAACATCAGTGTTAACAACATTGATGTGTTCCGGCTTGAAGATATGATATCCAGTTCTCCATTGCGTTGGGCCAGTATAATAAAGAGTACTGCGTTGGGGAATCTAGGTAAGCCTGCTTCCATCTTCGGCATCATCGTCACTTACCATCAGGTGAGATGATGCCAAGGGCTTAAAAAAGTGAAGTCAGTGATTAGTTCTCCATTGCGTTGGGCCAGTTTGTTAAAGAGTACTGCGTTGGGGAATCTAGGTAAGCCTGCTTCCATCTTCGGCACCATCGTCACTTACCATCAGGTGAGATGATGCCAAGGGCTTACCAATTGTGAATAAAAAAAGTGAAGTCAGTGATTCAACACGGACCTACTCTTGTCCCTTTGTTCTTAATGGAATTGTAAAAGTAAGTGCTAAGTATTAAACTTTTAAGGACATTCAAGTTTTCCGCCCTTAAGTCAGCCCCGCATGCTTTCCCCGCCTTGATACATATAATACACTCCAAAGATGACATACACTGCATTGTTTCCAGATAATTTTATTTAAAGGAAGTAAGGGGTAACATACTCCCTTCTCGTAGGGACCTCCTCCCCAGCCTCCCCCTAAACTTAATACTTTTTCAAAATAAACAATTTAGTGTATGTCATCTTTGGTGGTGTGTATTATATGAGACTAAAGATGACCTAACCCACTGTAATGTCTATGCTTTCTTCTTTTCTGCTCGTTATTAAAATGGACAAGCGTTTCCTTGTCGATTGGCACAATAAATTAGTTCAAAAGGAAAGAGTCTTTTAACTTTCTCTATTATTATTAAGTTTTCTCATTTTTAACTCGAAATATCTCGGACAACACAGTAGCAAAGTATAATCACAGTATATATATTAGTACGTATAATATATATTAGTACTGACGTAACAGTAGGTAGGGCAATAGATTAATGCCCGCCGATTAAGGGTGGAGTGCGGATAAACACTAGGAAACGTAGAGAGGTGCACGCGCAACAGGGGGGGAAGGGAGCGAGCCTCACTTTGCGGGGCTCTTGACAGTATAATCAATTAAACCTAACTGAAACTAATATTGCTCTCAAGTCGGACCTGCATGCTTTTCCCGCCGTGATACTCCTACATCCCCTTCGGATCCCGAAGGTTTTTTGGGGATCGCAACGGATAGCGAGGGCTACTAATTGACTCTAACCAAACCTTGCACCTAACGTAACCTCGACCCTGATCTTGGTATTGAAATTACCTTGACAGATTATCTGCCAATATTTCAATTTGTTACCCCCACGTTTTCCTGTAGCGGACCCTTAAAAATCTTTCGGAACGAAGTTGGTGAGTTAGGTCATCTTTAGTCTCATATAATACACTACCAAAGATGACGTATACACTGCATTGTTTCCAGATTTTGAAAAAATATTTTTCAAAAAGTATTGGGTTTCGGGGGGAGGACGTTGAGAGGGGTTAGGGGGAGAGTAAATCAGATGTAAACTAAGAAGGGGAAGTACGCTATTTCCCTCCCTTAGTTAAATTGAATTTTGAAAATATTCTATATGGTCATCTTTGACAAGAAATCTGGTACGGCTATAGATTAATGCCCTGGAATTTAGGGGGGTAGGATCCGGGAGAGTGGGATAAACCTCTCCCATGGGAGAAGGGTGAGAGCGTGAATGATCCCCATTTAGAGAAAATGAATTTTCAAAATTTTAACTATAAGGTAATCTTTGACCAGAACATCGTTATTACCTACCGAAATCTTAATCATTGCCTTCGTGATCCGAGGGGGACGTGGAAGTTCTAGAGCTGGGAAAATATAGGGGTTCCTTTGCTCAGGGTGGATTGCGGAAAACACAGGTTTCGACATACTGATCTTTCTAAATTTATAGGTTATGCTACTTTTCATCTACTTTTAAGCGATTTAGGAATGCGACTGCTCCGGGACTGCGGGAATGGCAGCTCCTTTGCCCTTGCGTAATAAAGAGCAGGTACTCAGGCGAACCGTAGTGGCTGAGGCTGGTCGCCGAAAGTGGGGCTGCCCTCCCTCCGCGCCCCCAATTTAAAAAAAAACACTAGAGAACTTAAGGAAGTGGACTCGTCCTACCTAACCAGCCCAGAGTCCTACATTTTAACTTTTAGGTCAACAATGGAGGGGAGGGGAGGCTCTTGATAGTATCATCAATCAAATCTGACAGAATCTAATATCGCTCGCTTCGCACGCTCAAGTTTTTTTTTTCCAATTTCAAGTCGAACTCTCAAGTTTTGCCCGCCCTAATACTCCCACATCCCCCTTGGATCCCGAAGGTTTGTTGGGGCTCGAAACGGTTAGATGGGGCTTCGCCTTCGGAATGAGTCATTTAACCCTCACTGAACTCTGAATCTAACCTAACCTTGACCCTGACCTTGACCATGAAATGACCTTGACGCAGTTTACACAGTTTTTGTGATAATGATTTTTGAAATTTTATAGGATATGCTACTTTTCAACCAATTAGCGATTTAGGAATGCGACTGCTCTGGCGCTGCAGGAATGGCAGCCCCTTCGCCCATGCGTAATAAACCTCAGGTACCCGGTCGTATCGTAGCAGCTGAGGCTGATCGTCGAAGGCGGGGACTGCCCTCTATCCGAGCCAACTGATAAAAAAAAAGACTAGGGATCGTAGGTGAACGTGTGCTAAGCAGCGAGAGCTATAAATTTATACTTTCGTAACTGGTAGATCTGCGATCTACGCTGCCTTAGCCGAGCACGGCTTTGACGCGGAGCACGGAAAGGCCATCCGGGCGCGCGCAGGACGCCCTGGATGCCTCTTTTACGTGAGATCCGGCGGACCTCCAACATTGCTGCCCTCTACACCATCACGGAGCTCCTGCACATGCCGGGAGTCACCATCGATGCCTGGCGTGGCAAGCGAGGACCCGCGCAGTGCCACCGATGTCAAGGATTTCGTCACTCCTCCCACGACTGCCACCGCCCGCTGGCCTACGTCCGATGCGGTGACTCTCACGCTGCCAAGGACTGCCCACGGCCGCGGGAGGACCTAGCGACCTGCGCCAACTGCGCGGGCCCACACCCTGCCAATCACGTCTCGTGCCCGGTGTTCCGCAGGGAGCTCCGGAACATGGGGGCCCGGGACAGTCGCCCGGATAACCACCACCCCTCGCCCTGAAGTGCCCGCCGCCGCCACCGCTGAGCGCGCCGCACCAGCAGCGCCCGCCGTGCTGAGCGGCTCGGCCGCCGCAGACGCTCCCAGCCGAAAAAAGTGACGTAACCGCCGGAGGAGGAAGAGGCCCCTAGCCCCCGCTTCCGCCGCCCCCACTGCCGCCAACACCACCGCCGTGCCCTCCCAGAGCGACCTCCTGCAAGCTCTGGGAGTACTCCAGCAGTTACTCGCCCCAGTCGGGGCTGGAGCGGCTGCCAAGGCCCCTACGCCCACCCAAGGACCCGCTCATCGTGATGCGCTAAGGAGGCCTCGCCTCGGGAACCTTTCCCCGTAGCCCCTTTCGGGGGCAACGAGAAGAAAACCACGGTAGATCTGCCACAGTCTGGTTTGAGTATATTCAATCAAACCAGACTGAACCAATCGGCGGGGGCTACGCATTATGTATACGTGTAATAAATCTTTCAATAGTTAGTGGGTAAGGTTATCTTTAATACTATATGTATAATATACTACCATAATACCAAAGATGACCTATACTCTATACTGTTACCAGATTTAGAAAATATAATTTTCAAAAAGTATTGTTTAGGGGGAGTACGGTAAGGGGAGAGTGCATTACCTCGCTCCCATAATAGATAAAATTAATTTTGAAAATATTCTATGCGGTCATCTTTGACAAGAAATCTAGTACGGCATTAGCTTAATGCCCTTAAATGGGGGGGGGGGAGGGAGCGGGAGAATCCGGGAGAGTGGTATAAACCCCTCTCTAGAAGGGGGGAGTGTGAATCCTCCCTATAGAGAAATTGAATTTTCAAATTTAACCTGTAAGGTCATCTTTGATTAGAAATTCTCTTTACCTACCAAAATCTAATCATACTATCGGGATTCGAGGGGGATGTGGAAGTACTAGAGTTGGGGGACTCCTTCGTTTAGGGTAGATTGCGAAAACGCAGTTTACGTAGTTTTAGTTATTGGTTTTTAAAAATTTATAGGTAAGTAGCTTTTTCCCGCGGCTCCGCCCGCGTGGACATCGTTTTTATGACTGTCTTTAAGGGTGATTAGTAAAATATGTCGTTTCCCACCTACTCCACCATCTCTGTGCAAAAAATCACAACAATCGAATATTTTTTTAGTTCCCTCCGGAACTGCATCAGATTATGCTATTTTCCCGGTATAAAAAGTAGCCTATGTCCTTCCCCGCCCGTGACACAGGCTACCTGCATGCCAAATTCCATAAAGATTGGTCAAGGCGTTGAAGCGTGAAAAGGTAACAAACAAACACATTTTCACATTTATAATATCAGGATGCTACTTTTTAGAATGCTCCTTTGCCCTTGCATAACAAAGCGCATGTAGTAAAACCCGGGCGAATCGTAGATGAATGTCCTTAAAGTTCCGGTTTTTCAGCTCTAGTGACAAGTATACCAACATTAAAACAACTGTTTGTAGAGTGTTTACATTCTTTTTGCAAGAGTGTTTACATTCGCTTTGTTAGAGTGTTTACATTGATTTTGCGCCGTACGAATAGGCCCCGCCCTTTTTATGTGGAGCAGTGAAAGTGAAATGTCAAAATCAGTGTTGCCAGTTGTAGCTTAACGTTTGTGGCTAAATTTATTTCAAAAAGTTGCCAGATCTGTAACTTTTTACGGTGAAAGTAGCTAAAGGTATGGAGCTTAACCGCTTGCTTGCCCCGCGCCCGGCCCCCTGTAGCGTTACTAACCTATATGCCCGGCGACAACACTTAGCACACCCCGCGGTGCCCCGCCGTTTTTAACGCCTGCGGTGCGCGGGTCGGCTTGCAAGCAATCGTTTCTTGTGACTCAATTTGTTTTGAAAGATTGTCAAGTATTATATTTTTTATGTTTACTATGAAACTAGCTATACAATGTTATCTTTTGTTCCTCAGATTACAACTCTAGTGCAGAGTTATGGTGTGTTGAAATTGAGATAGCGCGTTTTAAAGCTCGTCTTGTATTTAACAGCTCATACCTCAAAAATTAAAGTCATGACACATGGTTTTTTTTTATCTTATTTTAGTTACTTAAATAATAGATAATAGAATAAGAAAAAAAAATTCGAGCGAGACCTACAGTACTCGCATATGATGTGTAACATGTGACAAAATACTTTATAAAAGGACGGCAAAGATACGGCAGACTAGGCTGTATGGTCATAGAGACCTTTGCCTTTTCCGCGCTTTTAAAGCCTGAAAAAAGGACGGCAAAGATACGGCAGACTAAACCTTTGCCTTTTCCGCGCTTTTAAAGCCTGAAAAAACGCGACTCCCTGGGACACATTTCCGTCCCATGGGATACTTTTCCGTCCCATTTCACGAAATCACTCCCACAAATTGCAGGAAAGCGAGAGCAAAGATGTTACACATCAATAAAAATTTACACTTCTCCATACATATTTATTAATTTACAGGCCTCTGATTCCATACCATTATCAGGCGCCGTGCGGTGTAATTTATGTGAAACTTGACAAGGCCTATCATGCACTAATATCATTTTTAGGCTGGGATTAAAATGGCGGGAAATTTAACGGAGACACGAGATATATAATACAAACTGAACCCTAGAGCGAGAAAAACGAGTATTAACTTTTTCGACCACAGGTTGACACGGGCATGGTGAATGGCAGCGCTATGTCAACTACTAGTTGACACGGGCATAGTAGACTGAATCGCGATGTTAACTACCAGTTAACATTGACATTTTAGCGTTTGCGTTTTATTGCCCAGTAAAACTAGCCTGTAGCCTGTATTTGGGTGCCTAGTAAAACACACTAATTCAACAAAAACGAAGTTGCAGGCACACCTAGTAGAATTGCTAACATATTTCTGAAGTACCTAGTTAGATAAAGTAAAATCACGATGGTAAAATCACTTTTTACTGTGGTTATTCTTAGGTGACAGAAATTTAAAAACAAATATTTGGGCCTGGCACTAATACCACAATAACTGGACTAGTAACGCATAGTTTCACATGTTTGACACATCTACACTTGCAAGGTGGATCGTATAGGCACTAACTTGTAAACAATAATGCAATGACTGCATACGGCTAGGCTGTACTGTTGTTTAATTGTAAGTAGTACATATTTATTGCAGAAATTATTTAAAAATAATTACAAAAGTATCTATAAGTATCCTAGCAGTAGTTTTGACTGACTCGGTGGCGCAGTGGTTAGTGCTCTTGACTGCTGATCCGAGAGTTGTGGGTTCGATCCCCACCCAGGGCAAACATTTGTGTGATGAGCAGATTTGTTTGCTCTGTGTCTGGTTGTTAAATATCTATATATGTATGTATTTAAACGTATATAAGTATGTATGTCAGTCTCTGGTTCCCATAACACAGGGAATCCTACTTTGGGGCCAGATGACCATGTGTGATTTGTCCCAGAATATTTAATTAGTAGATAAAATAAACTGAAACTAAACATCAGATAAATTATCTTGATTCCTTGTTGGCATCAGGCGTTATATATGAAAAATCATGTTTGTTGAGTTCATGGAGCTGGGGCGTCGATTTTCTTGTGTTTTTGTGCTAACTATTAATACGCTTTCTAGTAGAGTCGATATTTTTTTCTTGTGATCGTTGTAAGTACCTACTTAGTTCACTTAAGTAGCACAAGTTTCCTTACAAAATTTTGCAGGACTCATTTTCTCTCAAATTATGCGTATTATTGGCATCCCTTGTGCACTTTTTATGTAAATCGTAAATGATAGCCATCTATCTTTAAACATGTCACATATTTTATCAATTTTCATTAAAAAAAAATCCAAATTTTTTTTATACGCCACACCAACTCATGACAAAACAGCTACTTAGGTCAAGGGCCACCATGACTTGGCTTTTGACAATCTCAAGACCGCCTTAAGTACCTCCTTGAGAACTCAGTTTCGTTTTAAACAGCGAGCTCCTCAACTCAGTCGCAGATCTGAATCAGATTTTCAATGTTGTCAAATAGCCTATTATATTGAAGCACTTGAAAAAGTATATAAGCACAAATTTTTTTCACTAATATTTACAAATAGTAAATAATATTTATCAAAATATTCAAGTTTAATCACTACTGAATATAATTTGTTCGCTCATTTATAATTCGCACTTGTATGAAACTTCTCATTTTTTCATAACGCGCCAACTTCAACGTGTTACTTTTGTGTTACAGTGATGCGCGCGCATCTTAAAATTTTACTCTCATCATTTTTTCATAACGCTCCTAAAGAAGTATACCGAACTTCAAAAATATTGTTGGTGAATGTTGGGTATTTAAGCATTACACTATCATTTCATATTTTTGAGTGAATTTCATTTTGAAGACGGTTTTTATTTTTTTTAAACTTTAATTTTTATTTTTTTTATTTTTAGTGATAATGTTATCATTTTAACAATGCTAAACCCGATCACCTACTCACCAATAGGAATCATCAAATCATAATGCATGTGTTTCATTAACAGGTACAGAGTCTAAAGGAGTTTAAACTTCCATCATCAGCTCAACTAAATACACTCCCTTATACTCGAGAATACATTCTTTCGAATAAAAAAATAATTTTGAAAATCGGTCCGCAATTGACAGAGATCTGTGAACAAACTTAAAAAACCGGCCAAGTGCGAGTTGGACTCGGGTAAAGTAGGGTTCCGGGGTTTTTTAAAAAAACAAATGTATATTTTAAAAAACAAAATTATATTTGCTGTTGGTAATAGAAAATTTTATATTAAAAAAACTATTACCTATTTACAAATCTAACTACACACCTTAAGTTGGTCTACTATTACTCCTAAAACTAAGAAAGCCTACTTTGCCGTTATAGGTTTTTTTTTTAAATTGATTATATTATGTCCTACTTTAAAAAAAAAATTAACACGCTTTTATAAGCTTCACCTGTATGTATGTTTGCAATCGATTATGACGCAGTTTAAACGGACAGATTTAATTCAAATTCTGTACATTTATCAAGAATCAGTGACAATACCTACAATAGCTTCATAAGTTTATCTCATTATCCTGAACAAAAAATTTAAAATAATTATAGTTTGAAAACACGTTTAAAGCGCTTATAACTAAAAAGTGAAAAATCATTCTTAATATAAGCTGAAAACAATAATAAACGAAAAATACTAGTATATATATGAAAAAAGCGTGGGGCGCTTTATGCCATATTTTTGGTATATCGAGCAACCCACGTTTTTTTCACTATAATACTTATATTTTTCGTTCATTATTGTTTTCAGTTTTCACTTTTTAGTTTGATGTGCTTTAAAAGCGTGTTTTTCATTTTTTTTAACTATATTTATATTTGCAGAAATAGCAGTTTAGTTGATAGGGGGAGAGGACACACTCGACTTTAAAAAAAATTCACTTTAAAGCTTTATATTTCGTAAACCAATCCCTGAATCGAAGGGTTGTAGCAACCCCTCAGTAGTATTGAAAGACCTATTCAACAATACCCACCAAATTAGGGTATGTCAACGAAACTCTTTAACTCTTTGTATGTAGGGGAGGTTATTGTACCGCTTTGTCTTTTTTTTTATGAAAAATTTGAGTGCGTTTCACTATCACACCTGTTGTCATTTTTTTTAATTTTTTTTTATTCACAATTGGTAAGCCCTTGACAACATCTCACCTGGTGGTAAGTGACGATGCCATTTGTTGTTTGCGTGATTAAAATGTATACCCATGCCAAATTACAGCTTTCTAGTAACTAATAGTTTTGGGTTTGCTGAGAAGAATACGAATTAATTAAAAGTCTTCTAAAATAAAAAAGCTTGATACTAACAAAATATATGTTTTTGAAATTAACTTATTTACAAACTTTATATTATCTCGCCATGTTACTTATTAAGTTAAAACAAATCTTGGAAGTAACATTAGAACCACTTCCCGGTTTCCGATTGAGCTGAAATTTTGTATACACTTTAAGTTTGGAGAACAATGCATGATTAGATTGATTAGCTAAGTGACGTCATTTTATACTCAGTATGGCTACGAAGTAACAGTATCTCATCTGTGGTATGGCGGACTCCCAAAGATGGCTGACCAAATATTTTTATACGCTTGTATGATATGGGTATCAAATGAAAGGGTTCGCTGAGATGAATACATCATGTCAGCTCATATACGTCCCCACCGATGGGCTCGAGCCTCGAGCAGTGCGGGTTGGTCGACTGCACACACAACCTTCGAGTTTCTTCGCAGGTGTGTGCAGGTTTCCTCGCGATGTTTTCCTTCACCGATAAAGCAATCGGTGAGTACGTAAGTTTCGAAAAACTCATTGGTACATTGGCCGTCCGGATTTGAACCCGGCACCTCTGGTTAGGAGGACCGAGTCGTTACCGGTTGAGCCACCGACGCTTCGACATGAATACAACATAGTTAAAATTATTTTCAAATCATAGCTTGTACATAAAGGCTTTTAAGATTTTCGAAAATTATTTCCGTTCACCTGAGGTAATAGGCGTGGTCCCAAGCCCTATTGTTATCAAAATGACTCAGTAGTGTCACAGTATTACAATATAGCGGCTTGCAGTAGCGCCACGAATGTACTTACGCAGAGCAACGGAAGGATACTTGCGGGGCAGCGGACGGTGGGGCACAGCCTGGCAAACTCCGCGAGTTTGCCACGCTGACTACAGGCTAGTATGGGTTGGTACCTACGCCGGTGGCGCATCGTGCGACATCAAAGGCGTCGCGTGCGCTACAGCGAGCCATATCGTAATACTGTCGTAGTGTCTATTTATTTAATCTTATTAACAATACCTACCTAAAATACCAATAAAAGCGTCGGTGGCTCAACCGGTAACGACTCGGTCCATCTAACCAGAGGTACCGGGTTCAAATCTGGACGGCTAATGTACCAATGAGTTTTTCAAAAACTTACGTACATACTTACCGATTGCTTTAACGGTGAAGGAAAACATCGTGAGGAAACCTGCACACGCCTGCGAAGAAAATTCGAAGGTTGTGTGTGAAGTCGACTAACCCGCACTGGGCCAGCGTGGTCGACTAAGGCCTAATCGCCCTGATTCAGGGTAGGCTCGAGCCCCTCGGTGGGGACGTATATGAGCTGTTATAATAATACCTACCTACATTTTAGTATTGTAAATTATATTTCTTAAAACAAGCACGTCCATAAGTTTATTATAGGTATTTAGATTGACTACGGAATATGGACTTACTAGATTGAGATCAAAATAATGTACTATGTAAAGTTTGTTTGCTGGATTAGCTGCACCTTTTACGGCTCGCGTCAAACACTCCGACAAATGGGCCGCCCTGAGTTCAATCGCGCCGACACGTTTTTGAACAACGATGTCAGCGCCGCGATTGAACTCAGGGCGGCCCCATATTGACGGAATGTTTGACGTGAGCCGGCAGCGACGAGTGGCATTTATCAAAGGTGCAACTGTTTCAGCGAATTAACTATATTATGTAGTTTGAGTAGGTATCTAAATGAATAAAATTAAATTAAAAGATATATAGTTTATTCTGCGTTTGAGTTTTCAAAATAAAACCGATTCAATTTGTAAACATGAGGGCAAAATTTCTTAGCAAGTTTAGCGTACAGCGAGTCTTTAGTAATGTTAGTATTTTTACTCGCGTAGTTATAGAAATGATACGTGTAGGGTTCATCCAGGACGCGATCCCCACTGTCTGGTTCGAAGTATTTCTTCCATTCCATCCACGAAAATGGAAAGAAGTTTTTGGTTCCAAGTACAGTAATTCCTAAAAAGAAATAAAAGTAATTTTAAAAAAGATGACTAAGGTCCGGTAATTCCGTTATTCACTTAACTAGAAGGAGACGAGTGAAACTGAAGCCGAGAGGAGATGTGTGCTGGCTAGAGCGGAGCGGAGTTTTGTGGTGTTTAGACCGGAGATGGGTAATATGGCACAGTGGCGACGGCGCTCGCCACGTTCACAACACGTTCGCAACACGTTCTATAGCTTAGAGGATTTTTTTTCATATAAAGTAGCTTAAGTAGGTAATTTTATTTGATTAAGTAATGACAATTTATGACAATGTAATTAACGATAATTGTATGCCCGAAATGGGTAAACTGTAGATGCCTAAACAATTTGTAACAACCCTTTGTACTCAGTTTTGGACAATAAATTTTATCTTATCTTATGCGTCGAACACCGCTTACATCTCCTTTTGTCTGAGTTGAGCGCCGCCGACACAGCTTGCATCTTAGCTTTCCACTTGAACCTTGTCCACTGAAGCTAAGCGAAGAGATGTGTATATAACGAAACCCTTTTAATTGTTTGAGTTAGGATATGTCTCCTTCCCGCTTTGGTGGAATAAGGGCATAAAACATTGAAGGGTACAAGCAGTGAGCTCGGTAAGGCAAGCTTTCATTTTTCAGTGAATCATTTTTTATGAAATACCTACTTACTTATAATCTAACTTGAAAGCAACTTTCGTAAATGATTTCTCGTGAATTCGACTTCAAAAAGAAATTCACTCGTAATTATGAAATAATGTTTTTTTAAATACACGAAATTAACCAACAATAACGAAATCAAAGGTAGGGACGAATCAAACTAGAGGCCTAAAATTTTTTTGAGATCGGTACAATCACTGAGCTAACTACCTATCAAATGTTTTTTGCTGACACAGACCTAAAAAACATGATAGGCCCCTAATTAAATTTATACCTACCGTAGATTTCGTTGTTATTGGTTAATTTCGTGTATTTATAAAAACATTATATCATAATTTTGAGTGAAATTCTTTTTGAAGTCGGTTTTTAGTTTTTATAACTAAAATTTTTATTTTATTATTTTTAGTGATAATGCTATCTAACAACCTTAAACTCAATCACCCACTCGCCAATAGGATATCATTAAATCATAATTATGGTTTTATGTATCATAATGCATGAATTTCATTAACCGATACAGAGTCCTGTGGCTTCCATCATCATATAAATTCTCAGCAGCATGAAAGTTAGGGCGACAAACCTTCCATCATCAGCTCACCTGAATAATCTAAAAGAATACAACTATTGGTATATACATCAAATCAACCGAAAGACGTCCACTGCTGGACAAAGGTCTCCCCTAAGGATATCCACGACGACCGGTCCTGCGCTGCTCGCATCCAGCGGCTTCCCGCGACCTTCACCAGGTCGTCGAACCACCATGTGGGAAGCCTGCCTACGCTACGTCTTCCGGTGCGCGGTCGCCATTCGAGAACTGTACTGCCCCAACGGCTATCTATTCTATGAGCTAAGTACCCTTCCCACTGCCACTTAAGTTTAGCGTTCCATACGTACCTATATAATTTAAAGAATTATCTTGCAACTCCTAACTCTCAAGGAGTTGCACTTCCATCACCAGCTCTTTAACATGAGATGATGATTACTAGACGCAAATACTTGAATATCTTTATAAAATATGTCAAAGACGTAATATGTGCCTTAAAAATTTGGTGGTTTCCCTTGAATTCCTTGGGATCCAAAAATCAGATCCTGACCTAATATATATACTTTGTTCTGACTTGGTGAAAATGGGACCACCTGGGAAGTATACCATTTAAACATCATTCCAGCAGAAAGACCTCCACTGCTGGACGAAGGCATCCCCCAATAAGGATTTCCACGACGACCGGTCCTGCGCTGCCCGCATCCAGCGGCTTCCCGCGATCCTTTGGTTGGCGGGTGGTTGCAGGTGTGTTGCAATGCACGGAAAGGACGCTGCTGCCCATCCTCCGGTTTTAAGTCCCTTAGTCGACTCTTACGGCCCCCATTGAAACAGATGGGATGATCCTATTCTAAGCCGGAGTCATACGGCCCCTTTCAAACAAAAAATACTTTTCCAAATCTGTCCAGGCGTCTTCGAGCAATCGAATCCGACGAATTGAGAACCTCCTCCTTTTTTGAAGTCGGTTAACAAATGGCGTGCAATATTATACCTGGACAAGTTGTTTCATAATTGTTTTCCTTATTACCGATATTACACACTTGTCTCACAAGCCTTCTAAACAATTTTGGTCCATTATAATCATATTTATATGGTTGATATGTTGCGTTCAGTAACCTGTAAAATAAGCGGTTTTCTTCTCAGCGACTCGATCACTCGGCTCCAACAAGTCGGTAGGGTGGGTGCTCCAATGAATGAACGATTAAGGAACGTTAACTTGGAAATATCTTTTTAACTGTAAATCACTCTTTGAGCAAAGAAAAATGTCTCTGAGTTGATTTAACTTGGCTTGTTTGGATTATGTTGCAAAATTTCGATCTATATACAAATAATGGTCAGGAAACGGCATTTTGCCTTGGAATGACCGGCGGTTTCCAGTGTATGAACCGATATACATGTAATCAAATCAATGAACAGCCAGAAATAATTAAAGAAAAATAATATTTTTCCTAACATATTTTTAAGCTTTAATTTTCATCATCATCATCATATCAGCCACAAATCGTCCACTGCTGGACAAAGGCCTCCCCCAAGGATCTCCACGACGACCGGTCCTGCACTGCCTGCATCCATCGGCTTCCCGCGATCTTCACCAGGTCATCGGTCCACCGCGTGGGAGGCCTGCCATAGGAGGGTTTTGCCGTAATCGCCACGCTTGGCAGGCGGGTTGGCGATCGCAGTTTGATTGCAGGTGTGTTGCAATGCACGGAAAGACGCTGCTGCCCATCCTCCGGTTTTAAGTCCCTTAGTCGCCTCTTACGACACCCATTGGAAGAGATGGTTAATGATTGTTATCTGCATCTTAATCAATCTGTTATATTTTGAACAAAATGTGAAGTTTACAACGAGGTAGTTAGATAATAAAAAAACAACCCTCAAAACATAGCTTATGAAATTAACGTTTCACAAAGTTACAAACTCTCGCTCTTAATACTTATACTTGAGGTAATGACGGTCACTATCATTTTACCAAATACTTAATAGTAAGTATAATCAACGTTAATTTACGTAACCAAGGTAAGCAAACACTTAGAAGTTCTGGTCCTACGAATAGAATATTATTTGTACTCTGTTTGATTTCTTAGAATTACAAAGTATAATAAACTTCAGATACTAGTTCAAAACATCTTCTTCCTTGATAAGAAGAAGAAGTAAAAAGATGTAAGTAGTTATATAACCTAAGAAGATCGTTTTTTACAATACAATGTTGCATAACCAAACACGAACTAATGAATAACCATGTAGAAGTTTAAGTTTAGGTTTTTTAGGTGCTTTATTTTAGGTGTCGAAAAATCGATTTAGATATGTCTCATCTCAGTGAAAACGTTATTTTCCGAGATTTTCGCACTGGAGTCGAAATGAAATATGCCGCGCAATGTGTAATTGTTAATTCTAATTGTAATTCCTGAAGCAGAACCGGTCGTCGTGGAAATCCTTGGGTGAGGCCTATGTCCAGCAGTGGACGTCTTTCGGCTGATATGATGATGATGATGATGATGATTTTATGTGTATTAGGTATTGTAATTATTGTGATATTATTTTAAAGCTGAATAGTAAGTTGTAAGCACCCTCACCTACTCATCTGAAACGGAAATCAATCCATGTCTGGACACGTTAGGCTCAGGCAATATGGGTAAATATCTTCAAAGGCTGCTCCTGCGACGTCGGATATTTGTGGTTTTATAAAATTATTTTTTTGTAAACAACAGATTTCTTTCAAAAAAATCAGTTTCGTACTTTTCTTCACTTATGTCATCCGAACGCACTTTACCCACAAATATGCGCCCCAGCTTTGGTGTCTTAAACAGTGCAACAACATATTTCCCAATCTAATCTGCTAAAAATAAAAGTTAAAAAAAAACTAAAAACCGACTTCAAAATGAAATTCACTCAAAAGTATGAAATAATATTATCATACTTAATATTATTTTTAAGACAATACACAACATTAACCAAAAATAACGAAATCAAAGGTGGGTACGAATTAAATTAGGGGCTTTAAATTTTTTTTGAGGTCGGTACCAGCACACAGTTATCTTGTTTTAGATTAAGTACCTAGATGGCATTGCTGAAACCGACCTCAAAAAAATTTTAAGCCCCTAATTTATTTCGTACCCACCTTTGATTTCGTTATTGTTGGTTAATGTTGTGTATTTAAGTATGATAATATTATTTTATACTTTTGAGTGAATTTCATTTTGAAGTTGGTTTTTAGTTTTTTTAAACTTTTATATATTTTCTTTATTTTTAGTGATAATGCTGTCTATCTAACAACATAAAACCCAATCACCTACTCACCTATAGGAATTATTAAATCATAATACATGTGTTTCATTAACAGATACAAAGTCCTGTGGCTTTCATCATCATCTCGGCAGATGATGATGGACGATTTAACTCCATAACATGAAAGTTATGGAGTTAATAGTCCATCATAAGCTCATCTGAATAACCTGAAAGAATACAACCTATCGGTCTAATATTGAGAGAATTTTCTTCATCAGCTTATCAACATGAGATGATGACTAACAGACGCAAGTATTTTAATAGCTTTAGAAAACATATGAATCACGTAATAAGTGATTTCCCTGGGATCCCATCATCAGATCCTCACTTGGTGGCAATGGGACCCCCTCGGGAGTATACTCTTTCGAATGAAAAAATAATTTTGAAAATCAGTCCACAATTGGGTATGCTAAAAAAAAATAATGTATTTTTTTTAATTTTTTTTCTGATGGTTTAGACCATTTTGAAAAACTAATTTGAATATTTCATTTTTTAAGCCTCTAGATATTTTTAAATATTTTTTTAAATTTTGAAACCTTGATGACGTCATCGGTTCACATTACTATGAAACGAACAGCCCTATTTCTATGAGGATGAAATGAATAGGCCTTGACGTCAACTGTCAAGTCACTCAAGTCAATCATTCCCAAAGGTTTTTTTGGCGGGATTTGTGGTAGACGCATTCGTAGTTTTATTTTGTTGTTTTTTCATTGCACCGGCACTAGCATTACAAATCCAACAGCTAAGGAAGCCTAAATACGTCAGACCTGGCTGTATGGTCTTAGTAACCTTTGCCTTTTCCGAAACGAAACTATCACAAAGCCAACAACGAAACGTCAAAGTCAAAATTTACTTGTCATCAAACATCATAATCTATGTATGGACAAGGCCTTCAGAGTTTAAATGTTTTTTAGAACCACAATAAAAATTGGACCTCTAATGAATATCTTACCCATTTAAGTATTTAATTTGAATGACGTTCTAATAATATTTGATTGTTTCAAACGTAGTTTTTGGTGGATGATAAATAAATAGTGCCTTTTTCAGTGCTCGACGAAAGCTCGTCCTCAAATGCAAGGTCCGTAATTGATATGACAAGTAAGAGTGCACGTTCCGTTCAGTGGTGAAATAAGGTTTTATTGTAAACTCGTGACGTCATAGGGGTCAAATGAAGGTTATTGTCCTTTTCCGATTTTTTTACGCAATCTTTTACTTTTTCGAGTGGAAAATGAAAAAATATGGCTTTAAATAAAAATATCTCGAAATGGTTTTTTTTATTTTCATGGCTTATAAAAAATTTAGCATACCCAATTGACGGAAAAATCGGTGAACATATATTAAAAAAAATATATACAGTCGAACTTAGTACCTCCTCCTTTTTTGAAGTCGGTAAAAATCCAAGGTCATTGAATGGATTTATCAGACTAATAAATAAACAACTTAATAATTTTATTGTTTACTTACTAGATTTTAAAACCAATAAAAACTCTGAATCATTGATCGGAATTAATAAACCAATAAATAAATATATCTGTTCAATTACTGGACTTATTGTTGTTTAAAGAATATTACCTGGGCGACCGAGCTTTGCTCGGGGCATAGTAACCAGAGGCGTTAAAAACATTTAAAACTACGCTACCTATGAATCTATGATACAAAATGATGATGATAATGGACCTTTTGTAAAGTACTGTGTAAAATCTTCCAAAAAAACCAAGTCTAACGGAGGAACACGCGGTAGGTTAGGTTAGGTTAGGTTATTGGTTATCTAGTGAGGAGCCCCGTAAAATGTCTAATTTTACAATTCGACTGCAACACTCAGATTGCACATTCGGAAATCATCTCTTGCGTACGGCAGCCCTGCAAATGACCAGCGGCAACACTGCTCCAGATCCCTCAGGAACTATATCGACTATTCTAATTAGCAGTCTATGTCACTTCCCACCCCCTGAACCAATTATGTACAGGGCCGTCTTAAACTAGGTTGGGGCCCTTGGGCACAAAATAATTTGGGGCCCTTTTGGAAAGTAAAAAAACTAATTATAATATATTTTTTTACTAAGTATGTCCATTTATTACAGGTTATCAAATACAGTATGATATAATGTCATTAATACAGCATTCTAATATCATTATAATGCTGGTTTTTTGGTTACGATTACGATAACGGTTTCTTTTGGGATTTCTGTTGAGCAAAATCTTTTATTATATCCTTAAAGTATTTTTTTTAAGGATATCACTTTCTATGCACATAATTGACAAATTACTCAGTCGTTCTTGTAACATTGTTGTTCGAAATTCATTTTTTATTCTCTTATGCTGCGAAAATGACCGCTCTCCACTACAATTGGTAACCATTAGGCAAAGGAATATTCTTGTAGCAATTTCTACGTTTGGAAAAGTTTCTTCCAATTTATCCGATTTTATTAGGTTATGTAAGGTTTAGATATTTAAATCCGCTGATTGCTTTGCTACGTTTTTTAAATATTGGCTTAAATGAATAAAAATTGTTTTGAGCTCATCTGCATTAATGCCTTCATGATAAAATTCTGCAAATTCTTTGCATTTTTTGGTCAACTCACCATGTTTGATTGTTGTTAACTGACAAAGAAAACTTAATCGACTATCAATTTCTTGGTGTGCTGCCGAACGTTTTTTTAAATGTGTATTTAATGTGTCAGTTATGGGAATGAAAGTATCTACACGAAACTTTTCCTTGCCTCTCAACTATGCAGTTTCTGATGATCCTTCAAAAAAAAGTGATGCGTGTGCTGCGAAATCTTTTTCTTTCAAATGTATCTTTGTAGTCAGCATATGGAATTTTTTCTTCAGCAGCCGTTTTGTACTGATCAAAATTATTGCGTGAGGTATTGACAAAACTGATCAAAGATTCGTAAAGTTTCGTTACAACATCCAAAGATCATTCCATATTTCCGTTAGAAGAGCAGTCTCAAATTTTCCCTTTTTTTTGCTAGCCTTTTTTTTCTTTCTAGTGTCTCCTAGTTGATTGATGTCACTTGCGATTGAAGACAATGCTTCAGAAATATTTAAATTACCATTTTGCAAAGCATTAATAGCATTGGCGTGTGCAGACCATCCAGTTTCCGAAGGAGACTTCAGGACTCTATTTGCACCTAAATGCTCTGTCAAAACATTCCATCGTTTTGTCGAAGCCGAGAAAAAATTGATCAATTTTTGTACAAATTGAAAGAATGTTACAGCTTTAGTAACACACTCAACAGCCTGAACATCCGTTAAATTTAGCGAATGTTCCGCACATGGAACGTAAATCGCAAATTCGAAAACTTCTTTTATTCTCGACTGAACACCATAGTACTTTCCAGACATATTTGATGCATTAGAGAATAAATGTGTGAGAGAAATTGTCGGTCCTTCGGGGCCCCCTAAGAATGTGGGCCCTGGGCACGGGCCCCGTGTGCCCTTATGGTGAAGACGGTATTGATTATGTACAGTCGACTCCTCATCAACCTACCCTGTTTGGACTTTGAACCGTTAAAGTTGAACTTGGCGAATCGTGCGAGCGTGTGCAATATATTTATGTTATTTCGTTGCACTCGCGCACGTGCGGCCCGCGCGCAGCGTTGCCGCTCTGCGTCGACTCTCATCTTACAACCTGTTACAATCCATAATATACTATTCGGAGTGCACTAAAGCAGACTCAAGCAAAGATGAATCAGGATTTCGTCAACATCGTTAGCATGTGCTCTTCTAGAATAACTGTTAGCCATGAATACTATAATGGCGTCTTTCTCTTGATAACTAATTTAAAATGTTTTTTTTTCCATTTATTAATCCAACTAATATTTATAAACGTTAAAGTTTGGATGGATGGATTGACGTTTGTTCTTTAATCACGCTAGAACCGCTAAACGGATCTGGATGGAATTGGGTAGGTAGACCGATTAGGACCTGGATTAACATATAGGCTACTTTTTATACCGATTTTTAAGTGGTTCCCGTGGGATATTGTGAACTCTCTTTTTATTAATTTCTGGCACATAAAGCGAAGGAATTCGTGCTATTGTGCACAGATAGCTGTGGAGTTGGAAAGTGACACAAACTACTAATAATTATCATAACCCGAAATACCTAGTTCCAGGGATTTAGAGAAAACTCAATTTTCACGCTCGCCAGCCACTTGCGCACTGCGCACCCTCGAAGATAGTTACAGAAACTATGTTCACGCGAGCGAAGACGCGGGCAAAAGCTAAATTTTAAATGTGAAACTGTGTTTGTTTGTTACTTCTACACGCTTCAACACCTCAACCAATCTTGACAAAATTTGGCAATCACCTCGCAACCACGTAGCTTGTAGGTAATCTGTATTATAAAAAAGGACATAGATTGTATTGGAATACAACAAACGTGATTTTTTTGTCGTTTTTATAGATATAGGTAAGAAAACCTTCGTGCGCGAGTCAGACTCGCACATAAAAGTTGGCCAATTTCTTAATTATTCCGTAATAATAGAACAGTCCGAAAAAGTTCATGAGAGAAAAACTTTATCGCAACATAGCAACAGAATGTTGTGATTTTTTTACACAGAGATGGTTGAGGAGGTGGGAAATGACCCAGGCTACTAACTAGCATATTTCCCGATGGATCTAGGGAAAACTCATTTCTACACTCGCGCACGTCGGCGTCGCCACGGATTGACGTAATTTTTTCCATAAAAAAATGAGGGGACGGGATGTGACATGGACTGCTTATTAATTAGTTACTTATTATTTGTTAGGTATCTCATAATGTGTCAGGCAGACCTAAAAGTCTATATGTGGTCACAATTTGGATGAAGTGTGAGGATGGGTTTAGATTTAAAAAGAAAAGTAAATTCAGCGAATTTCTTAGTAAAGAAAAAAAAAATACCTGCCTCTCTTACGTCCAGTACTGATTACTGCTAACGTGATATGATAACAAAACAAAAGAATCACCACGCTACACTATTACGAGCACAAAAAATGTGCGGAGCAGAACGGCAACGTAGCGCATACTTTGCGCTGTGGTCTGTGATTGGCTGATGCGCACTATTCAGTCCCTTTCCTACAATTCGCTGTCAAATCTTACGTAGTTATTATTATTCCGGATGGGTAGCTTGATGTGTCGCCCTGTGTACAATACAAAAAATCACTGCAATTCGTTGCTCCGTTGCGACACCGACGTGCGCGAGCGTGGAAATTAGTTTACCCCAGATCCCTTAGGAAGTATGTCAGGATATGCTAATTAGTAAATTATGTAATTTCCCACCCCCTTAACCATCTCAATTGTAGAGTTTTTATTGGGTTCCTTATTTTTTTTCTTAATAAATGGAGCATACCACAGATAAACATATTCACTTAACCATGGAAAAAATGTTTTTTCTATAGTCCGGTTAACCGGACAACCCAACAGTACCACGGGTGAGGATCGACAATTACACATTGCGTGGCATATTTCATTTCGCGCCCGACTCCAGTGCGAAAATCTCAGAGATTTCTCGCCCCCAAACATCCGTATTATTCTGAAGCAAATTGTTGGGGCCGTTTCCGATATTCAGATTATACATTTAAATTAAGAATTGCTCGTTTGAAGGTATTATTATTATTATTAGATTAAACAAATTATTGAATAGAAAATCTTATTTCAAGTAAAACATTACAAAAACCTGTTTCATACTTGTTGCCTTGGAATGAACGGGGCGTTTATTAACTAGATTTTTATATTATTTTTACCATGTAATCGAATGCCATGGTCGTTTACTATGGGCCTCACAAGAAGGCTCAATGTCACCCAAAAGGCAATGGAGCGTGCTATGCTCGGAGTTTCTCTGCGTGATCGAATCAGAAACGAGGAGATCCGTAGGAGAACCAAAGTAACCGACATAGCTCACAGAATCGCTAAACTTAAGGGCAGTGGGCAGGGCACATAGCTTAAAGTAAAGTTCTCGAGTGGTGACCGCGCACCGGAAACCGAAGCGTAGGCAGGCCTCCCACTTGGTGGACCGACGACCTGGTGTAGTTCGCGGGAAACCGCAGGATGCGTGCATCGCAAGGCCCGTCGTCGTGGAAATCCTTGGAGGAGGCCTTTGTCCACCAGTGGACGTCTTTCGGGTGATATGATGATGATGATGAATCGAATGCCCCAAAATATACTTTAAATCAAATAAAATCACAACAGATCGCTTGAAATTAGCAATCTCAATCTTTTTTTCATATAAAAATACCAATATTGTTGTCAAGGGTTTACCAATAGTGAATAAAAAAAACTCCACTAATTACAAGAAACTACAAATAAGTAATCACGTTTAATGGACACCGTACTCATCTGAGTTCTTATAGCTCTCCCATGCAATAAAAAAATAACACGATTGATTGCAGTCCACTTTACACAATCGCCGTATTGTGACTGATTTGATGTCAAAGAAGTATAACGAAAGTTGTCAAAGACCGTATGGAGGAGAGCCCAATCGAAAATAAAAAAAACTTTGTTTTATAGGAAACATCTGATTTGTTCATTTACTGGGGGTCGTTCATTCACTGGTGCACCCAGCCTAGTTCAGGATTTAGGTATAATTTTTTTTTTTGCAGAAATTTGACACTTTTTAGGGTTCTGTACCCAAAGGGTAAAAACGGGACCCCATTACTAAGACTTAGCTGTCCATCCGTCTGTCTGTCTGTCTGTCTGTCTGTCTGTCCATCTGTCACCAGGCTGTATTTCATGAACCGTGATAGACAGAAATTTTCACAATTGATGTATTTCTGTTGCCGCTATAACAACAAATGCTAAAAATTTGAAAAAGTTAAAGTCTCCTTTTTAAACGTGAAGAAACTAGAGCCATCTAGTGTCATGGTACGAAACCCTTTGTACTAGCGCCATCTAGTATGATGGTACGGAACCCTTTGTACTAGCGCCATCTAGTATGATGGTACGGAACCCTTTGTACTAGCGCCATCTAGTATGATGGTACGGAACCCTTTGTACTAGCGCCATCTAGTATGATGGTACGGAACCCTTTGTACTAGCGCCATCTAGTATGATGGTACGGAACCCTTTGTACTAGCGCCATCTAGTATGATGGTACGGAACCCTTTGTACTAGCGCCATCTAGTATGATGGTACGGAACCCTTTATGTGTGGTTCTGACTCGTACTTGGCCGGTTTTCTCTTTTTTTAATCCTGGGTATCTTGTTTAGGCAAGTCGGAAAAACTTACTTGAGGGCGGTATACCTCACTTCATGTACTGAGGTCTTAGCCGCCCAAACTATAGGTAAATAATTTTCGTGACGCAACTTTTTGTAAAATAACTCCCGTGTGAGCCCTGAGACGCTACATTAAATTCACGCCAATAGATGGCGGGAGGCCTCGGCAGTGGTGAATCAAGATAGCCGCTGACTTGCACTGGTTGATTGTTTTATTATTTACTAGCGACCCGCCCCGGCTTCGCACGGGTGCAATGCTGATACTAAATACACTACAGAAAAACTGAGAACGTGCGGCCGGCCGGTACCGCCGCAAACGCTACGTCCCGCAATTTTTAAATCTGTAATATCTTCGAAAATATTTACTTAAATCATACGGTGTAACGGGCCATATAGATCTATATTAAATGAACAATGTATTCAAGGTATTTAATTGGTTAAGGATTAATGCTGTATTGGTTAAAATCGCTTCGAAAATTAGCCATTATTTGTCGTAAAAAGTAAATGACAAAAAAAAGTTATTGTGGGTTATCCATAAGAGATAGACATATACCATCACGGACTTTTCTGTAGACCTTTTCAATGTGTACAATACTTAGTACATTATTTTGATAAAACTCGTAGGGTTCAGCCTGCGTTTGCAATGTAAGCGGAAAAAATGTAATTATTTACGACATCAAATTAGAAACCTCAAAAATAACAGTACTTCTCCACTATTTAATGGATGTTATTATACATATAAACCTTCCTCTTGAATCACTCTATCTATTAAAAAAAACCGCATCAAAATCCGTTGCGTAGTTTCAAAGATTTAAGCATACAAAGGGACATAGGGACAGAGAAAGCGACTTTGTTTTATACTATGTAGTGATGATGTTTTACATCTCGAATTGTTTGCTTCGCACTTCTTTTTTGGAAGAGCGTTGGTGGCGTAACGGCTAGGGTTGGCCAATACCTCCTGTCCGAAGGGTTGTGGTTCAAATCCTGCCACTTACCAATGTGATTTCGATTTCAAATGTATATTATACGTTTATCCGACGGGCTTACGGTGATGGAAAACATCGTTAGAATACCTGCACACGCCTGCAGAGACTCGAAAATTGTGTGTTAAGTCGACCAACTGGGCCGACTACAGGCCCGATGGCCATAATTAAGGGTAGGCTCGAGCCCCTCAGTATGGACGTATATGAGCTGATATGATGTTGTTTTTTGGAAACTTCGCTTTGATTTAAATCAACCAAACATGCAAGCAGACGACGAAGCCCCTTGGCAAAGCTGGACACAAGACCGTTAATCATTAAAGAAGTTTAAATATCGAGTAACGGAGTAACTTTTTGAATTAACTTTAAAAATTGTTAAGGGACCCATTAACACCGAACAAAAAAAAACATTAAAATCAGTTCACAATCTGCGAAAATATTGCTGAAAAAACATACAGTCGAATTGCGAAACTAGTTTTTAGTTTTAGTATTTAGTCTCGAGACTTATTGAACCACGTGTTACTTAGTAGTTTCTATTTGTAGTATTTAGTGTCGGGACATAATGAACCACGTGTTACTTAGAAGTTTCTAGTTTTAATATTTAGTCTCGGGACTTATTGAACCACGTGTGACTTAGTAGTTTCTAGTTTCAGTATTTAGTGTTGGTACTTATTGAACCACGTGTTACTTAGTAGTTTCTAGTTATAGTATTTAGTCTCAGGACTTATTGAACTACGTGTTACTTAGTAGTTTCTAGTTTTAGTATTTAGTATTGGGACTTATTGAGCCACGTGTGACTTAGTAGTTTCCAGTTTTAGTATTTAGTCTCGGGACTTATTGAACCACGTCTTACTTAGTAGTTTCTAGTTTTAGTATTTAGTCTCAGGACTTATTGAACCACGTGTGACTTAGTAGTTTCTAGTTTCAGTATTTAGTGTTGGTACTTATTGAACCACGTGTTACTTAGTAGTTTCTAGTTATAGTATTTAGTCTCAGGACTTATTGAACTACGTGTTACTTAGTAGTTTCTAGTTTTAGTATTTAGTATTGGGACTTATTGAGCCACGTGTGACTTAGTAGTTTCCAGTTTTAGTATTTAGTCTCGGGACTTATTGAACCACGTCTTACTTAGTAGTTTCTAGTTTTAGTATTTAGTCTCAGGACTTATTGAACCACGTGTTACTTAGTAGTTACTAGTTTTAGTATTTAGTTTCGGGACTTATTGAACCACGTGTTACTTAGTAGTTACTAGTTTTAGTATTTAGTTTCGGGACTTATTGAACCACGTGTTACTTTGTAGTTTCTAGTTATAGTATTTAGTCTCAGGACTTATTGAACTACGTGTTACTTAGTAGTTTCTAGTTTTAGTATTTAATATTGGGAATTATTGAGCCACGTGTGACTTAGTAGTTTCTAGTTTTAGTATTTAGTCTCGGGACTTATTGAACCACGTCTTACTTAGTAGTTTCTAGTTTTAGTATTTAGTTTCGGGACTTATTGAACCACGTGTTACTTCCTAAAAAACTCTTACGTATATAGTAGGGATCAAAAATAGCTTACTTTAGTGCAGCTGTTGTGAAATTCTTCCCCGCTTCGTCTTTACTAAACGACAAAATTCCGTTAGCTGGACCTTTTTTTGTTCCCTTCGTTAACCAATTTTTCGGTAGAGTATCAAAAGACTTAGTCACTATCACATCCGTGTCCAAATAAATACCGCCGTACTTGTAAAGTGTGACTACTCTCAACACATCCGAACTGTGTTCTACGGGATAGTAGCTTTTTTTAAACTCCTCTCTTGCAAGCAATGTTTCAATAGGTGTAGCTTTTACATATTGAGCTGGATAGATCTTCGATATGCGTACATTTCTGAACTGCAGAAGACTCTTTAGAGTGGAGCTTTTAACGAAAAGTTTTGTTACAATCGTGGTGAATATAAGATTGACCTGGCGCCCAGGGTTGCTCCTGGCTGCTGACTCCACGCAGCATGCTTGCCTGTAATCGAGGCCTCCCTTGCAAGAAGTTTCCATAAAATATATGGAGTCCGGAGGGAATGTCTCGTTATTATCGGATGCAGGTACAAAGATTTCTGGCTCCACGGAGCATTCCTCACTGGAATTAACACCGTCCTTGCAAGATGTTTTCAAAAAATAGATAGAGTCTGGAGGGAGTTCCTCATCATTGGATAATGGTACGAAAGTATCAGAATTGTTTGTTGAATTAATATAGTAACACGCTTCTAGTTTTTTATTGGAAGCTTGCTCCATATTCCAAACAGGTACAATGGTATTTGGTATGTTTTCCAAATTTGTGTTGTCACTGTTAGTTAATAACGGTTCTAGTTCTTTACTTGAAGCTTGCGGTTTACTCAAGTAACAATACAGGTATAATAACACTATAAATAGTATATTTAAAATAGTAAAAGATTTAGTGATGAACTTCATGACTGTTTCGATCAACTCCGTTAAATCCTAAACTACATGACTGTTTTGATCAACTCCGCTAAGTCATAAACTTCATGACTGTTTTGATCAACTCTGTTAAGTCATAAACTTCATAACTGTTTTGATTTGAGTGCTAGTAGATACTAGACTAGATCATTTAGAGCAGCATTGATCTATGGTTCTAAGAACAAGATTAGGTGGGTACATAAAGGGTTCTGTGTTTCTGGAAAAAAGAAATTATACACTGCACACCATTGCCTTAAGGTAAGATTTTTTATACAAAACGTGTTTTTTTTATCTATAAAAATACTTAATACAAGCATAGGGTAGAAACTTTCAAGCTTCTCCTACAGGCTGTGACAGACGGACGGACAGACAGACTTGTCTACGACACAGACACGCGAGTGATCCTATAATGATTAAGATTTACATTTTGAGGTACGGAACCCTAAAAAAGCCAACCAAAATTACTTTTACGAGAGTGAATAGGCACTATTTGAGCTTGCGTGTCACATCCTCGGCTGCATCGGCACTTACCATCAGGTGAGGTGCAGCCAAATGCACTTAAATTTTCAATAAAAAAAACCGTTTTTTTCGTCCTCCCTCATACTAAATGTAAGTGAAAAATCAACACAAGTCGGTCAATGATTTTTTCCTTCCAAGGAATGGAACCCTCGTGCGTGGGTCCGACTCACACTTGTCCGGGACTTGTATTGTAGTTGTTACCGTCGCGTCAGTCCTAAGTTATTTTCGTAAAGTACTTAAACTAAATAGTTGAAATGGATAAAATTAAAACAAAACAATATCAAAAAAACTAATTACCTGAACGTACAGAGTTTGAAATAATTGTCGATACTCTCTCACACCACACCGCACCGCAGATTCATAGTTTATTAGTAATACCTGATTAAATATTAATTATCAAATTAATTGAATTACGTACCTACATACGCCGGCCGCCGCTGTGCCGGCCGCATTGCTAAATAAACACACACACACACACACACAAACAAACTCTAAACCCAAACGCATATTATGTGATATTATTATACCGCCTTCGTTCCGTTCAGTCCGTTGTAAGAAAGTAAAAGTTTTAAAAACTGACTCCAAAAATGTAAAAATAATAATGTAATGTATGGCTGTCCTCAATTCAGACGAATATAACAAGATGCTTAGCAGACGTGTGTACAAAACTATGCAGCCCTCTGTACTTACATCATTTGCCCGCCGTTTCCAACTCTTTCTGTTCCCTTTTATTTATAACAAAATTGTTAAGTTTTGCAACTTAAAACTGATGTCAGTAATAGAAGCTAAATCAAAAATTCGCAACACTATCCTGGCTTGGACCCACGACCAAACTGAGAGTCTTCTTAAGGTAACTACTTAGACTCTTATAATTTCTATGTGGATGACACAATACGTGATGCAATCCCCTCCCCCTCCCTTCCTTACCTGCCTACACAATCCCACAGACACACTCTTACAGCAGACAACCCCTCTTTCTCTCTCTTCTCTTTTACACATGCACACACACACGTGCACATACACACCACATCACACCTACAACTTACACTTAGCTTCTGTTTCAATACCATCTAACTTTGTATGCATGCGAATTTTCATAGGTTATAGTTATAATACTTTTTTCTTTAAGGATGTACAAAAATATTTATTAATACTTACATGATCGCGAAGTTGGTAAACTGTCTTTGACTCCCACAGGACAGGCTTTGCCTAGTGTGGGGGTCGCTAGTAAACTTATCTTATGAATGTATTTTTGGCAAATAAACTTTTTATCTTTTATCTTTATCTTTTTATCTTTAAATAAATTCACTCAAAAGTATGAAATAATATTATACAAGTTTCTTCGCAGATTTGTGCAGGTTTCCTCACGATGTTTTTCTTCACCGTAAGAGCGTCGGATAAACGTACATCATCATCATCACAATTTAAGAGCCGCGCTCTTGTCGGTGTAGCGCTTTCCAGGTCTCTCTCTCCCACACTATCTCCTTCATTTCTCTATACGTTTCCAACTTAACTTTCTTCTTAACTTGGTCTATACAAGCAATTCTAGGTCTTCCTCTTCCGCGCTTTCCTTCGATCTTACCTTCTATTATGTTCTTGATAAAATTATCATGTCTAATTAAGTGTCCTATCATCTTTCCTCTTCTGTTCTCAATTGTCTCAATTATGTTCCTCTTTTCGTTTACTCGTTTCAATACTTCTTCGTTCGTTACTCTTTCAGTCCAGCTTATTTTCTCCATCCTTCGCCAGCACCTCATTTCAAAAGCTTCCAGCATTTCTCTCTCTCTTTGACTCGTTGTCCATGTCTCGCAACCGTAAAGTGCTATGCTCCAAACATAAGTTTTTATGAATTTCTTCTTGACATTTTTTGAAATTTTTGAACGGAAAATATGCTTTTTGTTGTTGAAAGCTTGTATTGCTATTGCTATTCTAGTTTTAATGTCCTGATTGCATCGTGAATCCGCTGTTATAATACTGCCTAGATATTTGAAACTGTTCACATGTTATAATGGTATTTTATTTAATTTTATTGTTTTCTGTTTACTAGGGTTTTTTGATTTTATCAGTATTTTGGTCTTTTTAGTGTTTATTTTCATTGCAAAGTCTTCAAAAACATTATCCATTGTATGTAAAAGTCTATCTAGATCCTGGTTATTTTCTGCGATTGCGCCTATATCGTCGGCAAATCTGATAAACACTATTCGTTCTCCATTTATCTTGATACCTCTTTCTGATTTTTCTAAGATTCTCTTAACGGCTCCTTCAATGTACACATTAAATAACAGTGGAGAGATTGAACATCCCTGTCTTGAACCTTGTTTTATTCTTGCACTTCCTTTTTCTTCTCCAATTTCAATTACGGTTTCTTGGTTCTTATACATTTCAAAAATAAATCTCCTATCTCTGTAATCCAAACCTATGTATTTTAAGCATTCCATCATCAGTTTCCAGTTTACTTTGTCGAACGCTTTTTCCAACTCTACGAATGCGATATGCGTGCTCAAGCCTAGATCTAACCTTCTGTCTATAATCATTCTTAGTGCTAGTATTGCTTCCCTTGTTCCTTTCTCCCTCCTGAATCCATACTGGTCTTCCCCTATGTAAGTTTCTATTTTGGTTCTTATTCTATTTTGTATTATTTTCAAGATGATTTTTGAGGCTTGTGAAATAAGACTCAGGGTTCTATGTTCTTCACATTTAAACGTACATATTCGATAACACATTGGTACGTAGCAGGACTCGAACCACGACCTCCCGGATAGGAGTTAGCGGCCCCTGCCGTTACGCCACCTACGCCCTTTGCGCCACCGATTCCCTTATGAGATGCCACCGATGAATTCTTAATAAAAGCTGAAAACAATAATGAACGAAAAATACTAGTATTATTGTGAAAAAAGCGTGGGTGGCTCGATATACGAAAAATAGTGCACAAAGCGCCCTACGCTTTTTTCACAATAATACTAGTATTTTTCGTTCATTAATGTTTTCAGTTTATATTAAGAATTATTGTTTTTCACTTTTTAGTTCAGGATAATGAGATAAACTTATGAAATTATTGTATTGTCACTGATTCTTGATAAATTTACAAAGTTTAAATTAAATCTGTCCGTTAAAAGTGGGTCAAAATCGAGTGCAAAGGAGTCAGTTACATAGAGGCGAAGCTAATGAAAGCGTGATAAAAAAACATGTTTTAACTTGCGCGTGATAGATTATGATCTGAATGAAAAGCACTAATGTTGAATATTTTTGAAAAATGATTACTAATGTTGGTACAAAATTTAGGAGTTTTAGAGATGTAAGTAGCAACATTCTAGAAATGATTATGAATATCATTTGTAATGGCAATATTGTGTAAAGTATAACAGTTTAATGTTATATTTATTTATTATCTGGAATATTGTGTTTTAGCGATAAGATACAATTAACTGAAATATTTTTATAAATAATCAACAAATTCAGAAGACAAAAATATAACATTACATTGATATTTATATTAAGAAAATGTTAACTATTGTTTTTAATTTACTAGGTCTATGTTGGTTAGCCAATCATATTCGAGAACTTAGACAGTTATCAGTTTGTTGTAAAAATGTGGAGTGGACATACATAAAAAGGGGCTGTAATACCATAATCGGGACATTACGTGGGGGGCATTTGTCACGAGATAATCCAGTCAGTCGGTTCCACTGCCACCTGTATTCAATCCAGATAAGTATTTTAACCTGTTACCCTGTTTGATAAATTTTAGATAGTTTTTTTAAAGATTCAGGCTATATGATATTGTAATAGACTTTAAGTATATTTCTTTCTTTGGGCTCAGTGTTTCTCCTCACTTTGCTACACTTCTTGAAATATTGGGTATACAAGTTCCACGTAGTAGGAACTTGTATTATGTAATTATAAAATAAAACTCTGATTATTAAAAGAATTACATTGACTTTTTATATTACCAGATATTTCTTCTTTTATTTCTTACAATTTGAAAGTATGACCCTAATTAGATTAATAACTTGAACTATGTAGAACTTATTTTCATAAATTTCCTAATGTAGGTTAAATTCACCAAGAAATTGTATTCAAAACTTTCTGTAATCTATCATCAGAAGTTGGATTCGCCCATTCCTTGCCCAGAGATCTAATACCATTGTGCAATTTCAGGTGTCCTACTCGTATTGTATGGCCTCCCGAAGGCCACCAACAATGCCGTTTCCAACTCCACACTGCGTCACGCCCTGGGATCATGTCGCCCTGCCTCTGCTTGACCCAAAGTAGTAACGCGTCACACAATGGTCATCACTGATCGGTTGTCACGTCGCGTCGTGACTCGTGGCGCCAGAGCATCGAACATCTGGGTGCCTATCTAATCTGCAGCGAGCTGCAAAAGCCGGTAATGTGTTTGCAAAAATGACGTGCAAATAGTTTATTAAGTAATAGTTTCATAACCTAAATAGCTCAACTTTTTATAAAACGTAAAATAGTCTAGTTAAACTACAGTGGTGTCCAACTTTTCCAGCTTTTTTTTTCCTCCCTTAACACGATAAAATTTGAGATATTACCCACAACAGTTATTACTTGGGAGTTGAAAAGGACTACAATAGCTTACAGATATGGATAGTGTTTCGTCATCATCAATCGTCCTAATAAACCTTTTCCTTACCAAACAGATCCTTTAGTTTGTTCATATCATCTGTGTCTATATCTATGATTTTTAAACCAGCCAATCGTGTGTGTCAGTGTCTTTGACTCACTGCGAGTGGACGTACAAAAAACGATCGAACCTAACCTTGCTTCGTGTGACAAAATACAAAATCTATCGACGACAACTGTGCCAGTAAAAGTGGAGATAAGGCAGTGTCACGGGCCCGTGGACCATCACCGTCATCGCCACGAGGTACGTACACCACTCTTTACCACCTTTTGGCTGGCCACCCCTTTTTCCATCTTACCCAAATTGTCCTTGCTGACACATTTTTATGGTGCCGAAACCCGGGAACTCCCATTGAAGAAGCTATTGCCTTCAATCCTACTCTTTAAAATATATTTTTCCAAATTTATCAATCTATTTCCGATCATTGCGCATCAAAATACGTAGATATTGGTATTTTTCAGCAGTGTTTGATGTGTGTCATTGTTTTGTTTTTACCAAAGAAGGGAGAACAATATTTCGCCATACTGAATACCTTAATGCAATTTCTATAACTCTCATGTAATTGCTCTATCTTATCAATGCAAATCTAACAATCTTTTAATCTTAAAACATACCGGTTGCATTGACCAAGTGAGCAAGCTATTTACAAGTAACGAATTTAGCTACTGGTGTCTCTTGAAAAGTGGTTCACATCAAAATCATCGTAACGGAACTTAGTGATTGCCGGTTCTTATTTTTGTAAACAACGTCGTCGTCGAACCGTTCATATCGTATCGTATTTTTTTGGGAACAAACCTTATCGGCTAGAACGTTGCAAGAGTCGGAATAAATAGGTACCTATCTATTTATTCGATTACTAGCGTTCTAGAACATCCTCAAGTTCTCGAATTTTTCATTCTTAGTATTCATCGAAAGCAAGGCGTAAACATCGTTTGCATATGTTCGTTCAATTCCATATAGCGTTTCCATTTTGCAGCTCATTAAAAACTTTTCTAACGTCAAAGACCAAATATTTCTTGTAAGAAGTTTTTTACGTCTAAGATTAACTTCTCTATCGTACAGAATTGGATCTAATCTTTTTTAAATAACCAAATTGAGTTTCGTTGACGTCAAAACCAACAACAACAACAAACGTTACGATGCCTACGACTAGAAAAATACGAAAACCAACTTCTGGCCCTACAAATGAGGAGTTTTCTGTAAAGGACTTACCTATGTTAAGGCGTAAAAGAACTCTTGCAGTTAACCGCATCAAGAAAACGTTGGAAATAGCTGTAAAAGCAAAGAACGATGCAACCTTTCGTGAGCTGTTCCTAGCGTACTACTCTGAAGTCAGGCAACTCAAAACTTCATTTGATGAATCAAACATCTTAATCATTTCGCTTGATGAGTCTAATCTTGTAGAAAGTGAACAATTGCAAGAAACTTGTGATGAAAATTACTATTCTGTATTAGCTACTCATCAAATTTTAGTCCCTGAGTGTTCAACTCCGAATAGCGGTCATAGCTTTGTATCAGTGAATGGAAAAAATTCTAACATCAAACTACCGAAAATAGCTCTTCCTAGCTTCTCAGGTGAAATTAAGGCTTGGTTACCTTTTATCGATAGCTTTAATAACATCATACTAATAATGACACGCTCTCCAATACTGAGCGTATGCACTACTTAGTTTCTAGTCTACGTGGTGACGCCCTCAAGCTGATTAACACGTTTCCTATGACAGGTACATATTACATAGAAGCGTATGAAACTAGTTGCTAGGTATCAGAATAAGCGTGACTTAGCTTACACCTGTTGGAGAGAACTATTGAACATAGGTTTTAAGGCGAACACACCACAGGATTTTAGGAGAATCTTAGACCTATTCGCTGAGAATCTGTCCATACTAAAAACATTAGCATTACCAGTTCATGAGTGGGACTTTATATTAACTTACCACATTTTATCAAGATTAGACACAAAAATACGTTGTGAATTCGAGGAATCGAACCCAGATGTAGAGTTTCCTACGTACCAGTCCTTGAAGGATTTTTTGAACATGAAGTGTGAAGCTCAGCTAAGAGATTATCATTTCAGAGAGTCGACCAAACTTAGCAATACAAAGTCTTGTGAGGTAAAGCCAAGATTTTCCAACTATAAACAGTCACAACCGACCACAGCTTTAGTGAGTGCTCAAGTGTATACTTACAAATGTTCGTATTGTCAAGAAGCTCATTCAATAAACAATTGCAAGGATTTTACTAATAAAACCGTACAAGATCGACTAAATTACGCGACAAAGAATAATTGGTTTTTCAATTGTTTAAAGCCATCTCACCAGTTAAAAGACTGTCGGTCAATATTCACTTGTCAAAAATGTAAGAAACCACATCACACTCTATTACATGAAGATAGAGACCAACATTTAGTTGCAATGCCAAGTACTAGTTCTTCCAGCTCTAATGAAGTCGTGAACGATCAAACTCATGAATCCAATGTCAACGTGTTGACTAACATTACAAAAAATTCATCTGTCGTGTTACTGTCAACTGCTTGCGTTCAAGTGCTGGACTCCAAGGGCAATTTTCAAAATCTCAGAGCTTTGATAGACTCTGGTAGTCAGGCTCATTTTATTTCAGAAAATGCAGCTACTAAACTAGGTTTTAAACCAAGGTCAACTTCAAGGAATATTTTTGGTTTGGGTACAACAGCGTCAAAAGTCACAGGGAGTTTACAATGTTCTGTAGGCACGCAAGACAACATTCACTTCAAGATTGAAGCATACATATTGCCTAGCATTTGCGGAGTTATGCCTTCAGTTCGTCTGAACAAATCCATTTGGAAGCACATTCAGAACTTAAAGCTTGCTGATCCGGACTGTGATATACCTGGACCCATAGATATGCTACTGGGCGCAGAAGTTTTTAATAACATCATGCTACCCGGTATAATAAACGGTCAAGAAGATCAGCCTTCAGCGCTAAATTCCATCTTCGGATGGGTTCTGCTGGGAAAAACGCATTGTTCGGGGAAAATTGACAGCAATAGAGCACGAAATCTCCTATCTTTTGTGTGTCAAGACAAAGACCGGTTAAATGAAGACATAAAACTGCTGTGGGAGCTCGAACCACTACCCCATCACAACACAACAACACCTGATGACATGTTATGCGAAACGAAGTATTTAGCTGGTACCTCAAGAACAGAAGAAGGACGGTACAACATTGTGCCATTACTCTTTAAGTCTCAAGAAGCTCCTGAGTTTCCAGGAATTCGTGACATAGTAGCCTTGCGAAGGTTTCACTTACTCGAGCGTAGACTTTTGAAGAATCCAGACCTTTATCAAACATATAAGAATTTCCTGCGTGATTATAGCGACTGTGGACATATGAGTCGTGTTTCTGTTGAAGAAGTTGGAAGTGGAAAGTATTACATTCCTCATCATTGCGTGCTTAGACCAGACAGCGAAACTACTAAAACACGAGTGGTTTTCGATGCATCAGCTCGAGCAGCAAATGGCAAATCGTTGAATGAAACTCTACTTATTGGAGGAAAGTTACAAACTGATGTCTCAATCATTCTACTAAGATTCAGACTACACAACGTCGTTTTCATCGCTGACATGAAACAAATGTATAGACAGATTTGGATCAGACCTGAAGATCAAGAGTATTTAAGAATTCTTTTTCGATTCAATTCAAATGAACCTATCAATGAATATAGACTTCACACCGTAACATACGGAACGTCTGCAGCACCATTTCAGGCTTGCAGAACAATCAAGCAATTGGTCGCTGATGAAGGCAAAGCTTATCCTTTGGCATCAAAGGTCCTTACCAACGATCTCTACGTTGATGATGTCACTTCTGGTGCAGCAAGCTTAGAAGAGGCACGTCATGTTAAAACTGAACTTATTCAGCTCCTTCGAAAAGGAGGCTTTGAGCTCAGAAAATGGGCTTCAGCCAGAATCCAGCCGATTTTGCTTCGAGAGGAGCTCTTCCTGAATCTCTTATCAACAACGAACTTTGGTGGTTTGGTCCACACTGGCTTATCGAACCAGAACCTAACTGGCCAGTAGCTCCAAATCAACTATCTAACTCTGAAACCATTTCTCAAGCAGAAGAACGCGTGTTTTTAACAGCCAAATCTTTATGCTTCGTAAATACTCTGCTGGAAACATTCTCATCATTGAGAAAGGTAATTAACGTGTTGTCCTATTGCATGCGTTTCGTCAAACATTGCAGGTGCTCTGCTCAACGGAACACAGACTCTTTAAGTTTGACAATCAAGGAAAGAAATGAAGCGTTGTATACTATTGTAGGAGTCACACAGAATGAAGCCTTTTCTGATGAAATAAACAACTTAAAACATAAAAGGATAGTACCTAAATCATTCCGGAAGCTAAATTTGTTTGTCGACGAACATGGTATTCTCAGGGTGGGCGGACGCATTTCACGCTCTGGTTTAGAGTTTGAACACAAATTTCCAGCCCTGCTACCCCGCAAACATCGTCTCACCGAGCTAATAGTCAAATCAACTCATGAGCAATACCTTCATCCAGGTTTAAACACAACTCACTATTTGATTTTGCAGAGGTTTTGCATACTTTCAGCTAAACGAACAATTCGTTCATATCTATCTCAATGTATCCAGTGTTATCGAACTAACCCGAAACCTCTTCAACCATATATGAGTGACCTACCTTCAACTCGTTTGAAGGCCGTAAAGCCTTTTTCTATTGTAGGTGTGGACTTCGGCGGTCCATTCTCTATCAAATTAGGTAAATATCGTGGCGCGAAAACAGGTAAAGCTTACCTCTGTCTGTTCGTATGCTTTGCTACCAAGTCAGTTCACCTTGAAGTGGTCTCTGACCTCTCTGCGGAAGCTTTTATCGCTGCTTTACGTCGTTTCGTGGCTCGTCGTGGTAGATGTAACCTCATACATTCTGACTGCGGAACGAATTTCATCGGAGCTAGAAATCAATTGGCTGACTTAATGCGTACTGCGGCAGAAAGGGACCAAATTGAATTCCGCTTCAATCCTCCTTCAGCCCCACACTTTGGCGGTGTATGGGAAATTCAAATTAAGGCAGCTAAGTCTTTGCTATATAGGGCGATTGGTTCCCAAACGCTTACATTCGAAGAACTAACTACACTTTTCACGCAAATAGAATCGACTCTTAATTCGAGACCGTTGTGTCCACTTAGTTCCGATCCCAATGATTTCAACGTTTTAACGCCGGGTCATTTTTTAACAATGGAACCTTTGACATCTGTTCCTGATAATGTTCTAGCACCAGATGTTAAGTTATACAGATTAAATCGGTGGCAGCTTCTCCAACAGCTACATCAGGGTTTTTGGAGACGTTGGCATCACGAGTACCTAAATTCGTTAATGCAAAGAGCTAAATGGACTACTTTATCTAAGCCTTTGAAACTTAATTCAATTGTTATCATCAAGGAAAACGACAGCTTTCCCCTTCACTGGCCTTTGGCTCGTGTTGTGGAGCTACACACAAGTCCAGATGGCATTGTGCGACAAGCAACTGTGAAAACTTCGAAGGGAAATCTCATCAAGAGGCCCTTAGTGAAGTTGTGTCCATTACCGGACAACTGTGATTAGTTTTATCATATCCTTACTCGGAAGCTTTACTTTATGTTTTGTTTTCATAATTTTATCTTTTTTACATCACTATCGGTGAAACTGAAAATACCAATCAGTATTTTGGTAGGCGGAATGTTTCGTCATCATCAATCGTCCTAATAAACCTTTTCCTTACCAAACAGATCCTTTAGTTTGTTCATATCATCTGTGTCTATATCTATGATTTTTAAACCAGCCAATCGTGTGTGTCAGTGTCTTTGACTCACTGCGAGTGGACGTACAAAAAACGATCGAACCTAACCTTGCTTCGTGTGACAAAATACAAAATCTATCGACGACAACTGTGCCAGTAAAAGTGGAGATAAGGCAGTGTCACGGGCCCGTGGACCATCACCGTCATCGCCACGAGGTACGTACACCACTCTTTACCACCTTTTGGCTGGCCACCCCTTTTTCCATCTTACCCAAATTGTCCTTGCTGACACAGATAGTGACACGAAAGAAAGGGACAGAGATGGCGCTTACCATATGGTTCGATCGTTACTTTGTGAATAGGTATAGCCGACAGAACAGTTCAGTCCCGGTCGTCTTCGTCTGTCTGAACAGAGCCTTTTTTAAGCTATTGTATAGCTTTTATCGCGGGCTTTGAGGGGACCGAATCAAGAAATTTCGTAACGAAAATAAAACCTGACACCCCAAAAATATATATATGTCGGAGTGTCATTGAAAACGCGACCAATACCAGCTCGAGATAAGTTTACATAGTTACACTTTGTTTGGATCAAACGTCAGGTATTAGTACCTGGGTGAAACCGGTGGTGGCGTGACGATCGCTTGTACTCGTGAGACGATCGTTTGTGGTAGCAAAGATGATGTATTAACGGAAGGCTGTTTGTGCTGCCACACTGAGTTGAGAATTTATTAGATCTGTGGAGAAGCCACATTAGCTGGACGTCAGTCTCGGAGCAGACACTTTTTGACGGAGCGTCGAGCAGAACAGAAGTAGTGGTGATCTGTGAGCAAAATGGACGTGTCACGCCATCGCTGTGATCACCGCGTTTGCATCCATTGTTATCCAAGGCATCCTGTACAATTTCGATTACCAAATGATCAAGACTATTGAAGAAGGACCTCTGTGATATAGCTGCATTGTTATTTCGACGCCCAATACCGAAATAGTTAAGGACGTGAACCACGAGGCCAACCATAACCTAACCACTCACTTCCTTCTAGATCAGAAGTTGGATTGTTCCCAGCGCTCGCAACAAGTGGACAACGACGGGAAAATGTGAAAAATGATAATGGAGCAGCGAAATAAAAACCAACTGGCAACAATTCTTTGTGCTACAGAAACAGAACATGTTGCGATTGATTGAGGTTATGCAAGCACCATTGACTACATTTGCTGCAATCACACTGCCAGAATTCAACCAGAATATACCTGAAGCTAATCCACGTTCACGGTGCTCGTTTGTCGACATCTCCCTTACGGAACGACAGTTGCAATGAGGTGCAATGCTTATTTCACTTAGCAAACCGTTGAAAGGCATATGCTCCTGTGCTTCCGGAATGACTCGGAGCCAGTTTAGAAACCTGTTCCTGATGCGCTGTTTGGAAATGGGCGACAGTATGGGCTGCGCTGGCAGCAGCGGAGATCCACGCAAGCGGCGCGTGCAGCTTCAGCGAAGTGCGTGATGTACGCGGAGCTATGAAAATCCGGTGAGTCGTACCCCTTTTGTTTTGATAGTTGTGGTACGAGTACTATTACCTAATCTGTGGTGGTACCGAGTGTTCTCTCGTTAAAGAAAGTTTCGTGTATAGACTTTCGGGAGTGTGTTCAATACTAACGCATTGTTGACTTTTGTAGGCAACTCTTAAGTTTACTGTACAGAACAAATATCGAGTGAGGGTAATATTGACGGGCATCGTTCGGAATGGTCATATCTTGTTATGCCAGACGAGTACGAACGATATTATGATCGACTCAGATATGTTAGATCTAGGATTGACGGTATTCTTAAACGAGTCTGTCAATAACAAAACAGCTTGACTGTCGGTAAGGATGCGAATAGAGTAGTTAGTCCCTTACCCTTCTAGTAGTGATTGCATTAGCAGCTAAAATGATGCCTTGTGGAAAGTACTCTTTCACATGCTTTCGGATTTTTACTTGTGACACAACGTCGTGATTGAACGGAAGATTTAAAAAGAGGACTCATTGTAAATATGATGATTCATTTAGTTAACTAGTTTCGGTTATACAAACCTAAACCAAGATTGAAAGTATTGAAACCCCTTTAAGCTTTTATAATATTGAGACTGACATTTTTACATGGAGTAAAAAAAAAAACCTTTATTAGCTTTCGTAGTATTGGGACTGATATTCTCATTGATCATAGGCCAAAGTTGTTGCCTATTTTTAATAGCTTTCGTGATGAATTTGTCGAGGGCATCCTTAATGCCCCGCTATCGTATAGACCCTATGTAGGTAGATGAGTTTCGGGGACCCCAATAAAATATTTTGTTTACCAATTGTAAAAAAAAAAAAAAGAATAATAACAGGGTCTTACGGCTGATGTGATGATGATACAGGATTCATGGGCTGGAGGCTGCGAATGTCATAAGCCCCGAAGCTTTCCCTTTTTGACGGCCTTATCATGCTGGTAAAGAAAAAGGATAGCATAGAACGCAAGTGTTGATAACCGTGAAAAAAAAAAATGATAACAACATGCCTGAACGGAAATTGCTTCCTCTGATAGCTTGGAACATCGATTGACTTCATAGGTGGTCACTATTTAACCACGTCAGGCATAGCTAGTGGTTACATCAGGTGCATTCTTTACCTATTAAATCGAAATGACTGATTTTGTAACCTCTGTTCAAATACGTCCACGTGTCATTCGATCTACGTAATGCCCCCTTGTATTTGAACTTACGTTCATAAACGCTTTAGGCGCGTGGCAACGGTCAGGTGAATCTTAGCACGTTTAAACGTTGGTACTCTTAGTTAAGTGTCCTTTAAAATATGCTCACTTCCTTCGAGTATAGTAATGAGATTTCAATGTTACAAGTCCTTCCATGATGATCATTTGGCAGCAACCAAACTGTTGGGTTAACCGAGTTACGAAGTACAGCCTCCTGGAGTTGCTTCTAGGTACGAGTAAAGTAGCCTAACCTCTAAATGTCATGTTTGTCGATTACACACACAGGCTGTAATTTTATCTAAGTGAAGCACGACAACATACTAGTGATAATACGGAGAGTAACGCATCCTATTACAGGAGTTGTTAATCAGCTTGCTGCTGATGTGATAATAGACATGGGCCTCCCCCATGTTGGAGCGGTTTCACCAATTGTAAAAAAAAACAAAACAAAAAAAAACGCTGCGCTTGGCGGGCTGTTTGGCGGTACAGTATGAGCGTGAAGGACGATGTTGCTTGTCCTCAAATTTTTAGTCCCTTAGTCACTTCTTGTGAAACCCTTGGGAAGAGATGGGGTGGTGTATTGCTCTGAGGCAGCGCCACTGGCTGATTTCTAGACAAAAGCTTAGTTTCACAAGTTACCTAACTTTGTGTTGTTACAAATGGAGAAGCGTTACCTACCACTTTAGATATTAAATACCGTCAGTTATTGAGGACAGACTACGTTAAATGCCCGATAGTGACAGTATTATTGACTTGGACAGAATTGATGATGGAGAGACTGAACCTCGACCATCTACTAGTGCAGATTAAGGACTTTTGTACTTGACCGTGATTTTAACGTTCACTAGTTTGTATTTTGAACCTTAGACGTAAACAATTTTTCGCAACTGGATGCCAATAGCCTCAGCCATTCGTAGACGTAGGCGTAAAACACCGAGTTGATTTTCTCGTTGCTGTGCGGCCACAACTGTGTGTGGCGTGCGTTTGGCTCGCAGGCGTATCACCGGGGAGGTGATGTTGGCAATGACCAGAAAGAGGTGATGTTTGAGATCGCCGCATGGAAGCGATAGTGTGGTTGGACACCGGAGGGAGGTGGTCCAAGAGTCGCCAGGTAGAGTGACTGTGTGTTTGGGCGGGCACCGGATGGAGGTGTCTGAGAGTCGCCAGGTTGGGTGACTGTTGTTTGTTTGGGCACCGGATGGAGGTGGCCCAGAGTTGCCAAGATGGGTGACTGTTGTGGTGATACAAAATAAGGAGCGTAACCAAACCAAGTTAGATCCCAAATACCGAGGGCCGTTCAGGGTCGTAGAGGTCTTAGAAGGTGACAGATACAAATTACAAGCTTTGAATTTGAGACGAAGTTACAAGTATGCCCATGACCGTTTACGTAGTATGTCCGAAGGTTATTTGCCTCCGGATGTTGACGATGAATCTGGTGCAGAGGCGTCTACCTTTCAATGTTAATTGTATTGACAGATCGTAACTCAATCAATTGTGTACAGTTGTAATTTTTTTCTTTATCGTTTATTTTTGTGTGTAGTACTGAAGTATTCCAACATGTTTCAGCGGTAAATGAAGAGTGCTGAATGGCGCTATATGTTTGCATGAATTGGCTGCTGCTTGTTTTGTCAGACTCGTTCTGTCATGATGTGTAGCAGGTACATTCGTGTTTTTGTAAAAAAGAAGTATCCCGTTTACCGGCTAAAACTGTTGATGGTATTCCGTCGCCTGTACTGGCGATGATGGTATTCCGTCGCCTGTATTGGCGATGATGGTGTTCCATTGCCTAGATTGGTGATGATGGTATTCCGTCGCCTGTATTGGCGATGATGGTGTTCCATTGCCTAGATTGGTGATGATGGTATTCCGTCGCCTGTATTGGTGATGATGGTGTTCCATTGCCTAGATTGGTGATGATGGTGTTCCATTGCCTAGATTGGTGATGATGGTGTTCCACTGCCTAGATTGGTGGTGATGGTGTTCCGTCACCTGGACTGGTGATGATGACTGATTGGTATTCCGTCGCTTGGCGTTAGTGATGATGATTCTTTGTGGTGTCCCGCCACCCGGATGTGGTGATGTTTAGTTCTGGTGTTCCGTCGCTTGTGATTTGCGATGATGATTATGTTCCGTTCTATGTGCCCCTAAAAGTTGTAAATGGTTGTAAGGTTTCAAGCCTTGCAGCTGTGATTTACCTTGGAGACCTAAACTGATTTGAGATTGTTTGAGTTACGATGCTAATGCTGAGGTTTATTTAGTTTACGAGAGTGAAATTATTTTGGTTTTTTGAGGCTGTTAAAATGTGTTGTCACCATGATTGTAGTCTTGAATTAAAGCTTCACATTATTAGCGTTGCTTTTATTCCTTGAGCTGTGGACCTTCCTAATGAAGGTCAGGATTGGCCGAACGAAATGGAATCTACTGGCTACCCTTTTCTTTTTCAGGTTAGTCACCCGAGGACGTGTGACTCGCAGGATGGCCGTGTCGGAGTGTCATTGAAAACGCGACCAATACCAGCTCGAGATAAGTTTACATAGTTACACTTTGTTTGGATCAAACGTCAGGTATTAGTACCTGGGTGAAACCGGTGGTGGCGTGACGATCGCTTGTACTCGTGAGACGATCGTTTGTGGTAGCAAAGATGATGTATTAACGGAAGGCTGTTTGTGCTGCCACACTGAGTTGAGAATTTATTAGATCTGTGGAGAAGCCACATTAGCTGGACGTCAGTCTCGGAGCAGACACTTTTTGACGGAGCGTCGAGCAGAACAGAAGTAGTGGTGATCTGTGAGCAAAATGGACGTGTCACGCCATCGCTGTGATCACCGCGTTTGCATCCATTGTTATCCAAGGCATCCTGTACAATTTCGATTACCAAATGATCAAGACTATTGAAGAAGGACCTCTGTGATATAGCTGCATTGTTATTTCGACGCCCAATACCGAAATAGTTAAGGACGTGAACCACGAGGCCAACCATAACCTAACCACTCACTTCCTTCTAGATATATATTGAGTTCTATAAAACTTACAGTGCTATTGATGATGATGATGATGATGACGATGACGATGGCGATTGATGATGGCGATTTATGATGGCGATTGATGATAGCGATTAATGATGGCGATGTATGATGGCGATTGATGATGGCGATGGATGATGAACTTCTTAGTGTTAGTTTATCCCGCGCCCCAAGGTATACTATATGGTACTGGTAAATACTGAATAATTAAAATAATAAATAAATAATTATAATTGCATAAGTTGATAAAAAATGCTATGCAATAGCTTTACCGCGGCAGTCCCCGAGTTCCACACGTCTTTAAATATTTGAGATTTAGTTACTTGCAAACTATTTCCTATCTTACTATGGATGTTTGCTTTTCAAAAGTATCCTTCTTTATAATACCTATTATTTGTTCTAGAGAACGATTTGGGTAGCACTTATTAACTGTGTTATTTATTTCCCAAGGATTCAGCAATCATGGGTCCAAAGTCTTTCCCTACACCATCAGAGTACAAAACAGTTTTCGTCCCTGGAACTGGCAAAAAGGAGGCCTGCGCGCTGCTGTTGTTAGGCTCGTCACAGGTGTCGTTAAGGCACCGCGCGGGCGGCCCCGCCGACAATGGTGCCGCCGACTGGTCGTAGGACCGCCTCCACACAGAGGCTGTCGCTGTGCTGCCCCGGGGGTGTTGCGGGGATACTGCCGAAGGTGGCAGCATCAGCTCGCTGGAGGCCCCAGAGGGCAACAGAGCCTGCTCACTAAGTGGCGTTCGCGCTGCCGCTGGGGGTACGGCGGTATGGATGAAACGTAGCGGGGACACCCGTGGGATGCAGCGGCTTCGCTGTCGGCATCGGCGGCGGCAGCCGCTACGCTTAAGCGGCGACTGCTCGCTCTTGCGCGCGGCCGCGGGGTCAGCCGTGCTACTGTCTATGTACAGGGAAGGGAACTCCATCGTCGGCTGCGGCTTTATAACAGCGCAGTGGTCACCGTCGTCATCATGTTCGACAAATGATGATTTGACAGGACTTATCAGATTAACTGTGGAAGTGTTCAGTGGATCTATGCCTTACGGCTCCTCTAAGAGATGACATCTCAAAATCCTATTTTCTCTGCTTAGCTGTACGAGGTCTGATGTTGCTAATGGTAGTTCCTCAATTTGTACTTGGGTGTTTTTGTACTTTTCGCACATTTCTTCAAGTTGGCTCTTCAGTTCTGAGGTCTGTTTTTGTAGATTTATAATTACCTCTTCTTAATTCCATGGATTGCTTTGTTTTTTTTTTAAAAAAAGGCAACCATTTTTTAACTTTTTTCTATATTTTTTTTTAGTTTGAAATATTTATTTATTTGCGACTACTGCTCATTAAAATATGTGAAGTCTGTGTTTGTTCCCATGCCTTCATCTCATCTCGCAGTGACAAACAGTGTGGCTGGGGGAACTCCTACTCGGCATGGTAGGTAGAGAGTTGTTCATGGGCCTCTCTTAACTGTTGTTCTAGAATGTTTATTATATCCAGGGCCAATTCGTGCTGAATGTGAAATTCACTAAATGAGCCAATTGTTTGTTGCAGTTGTTCCATTTCATTTTGTGCTTGGTCATTTAAGGCTCTAATTTGTGTCAAGCTGGTGGTGAGAGATGCCTGCTTAGCACGTAACCAAAAAGTTGTCAAAACAATCAACATTCAGGAAACAGAATATAGAGTTAGATGTACCGATTCGCAAAAAAATCCAACGATATTGGTTAAAAAATTTACATATTTTGTATCCAGAGCCATGATATTGTTGTAAAAAAACGTAGTGACTTATCTCCACAGATCTACTAATCTTATCTCCCTTTGGCTGTAAAATCCACAGATCTACTAAGGGTAATCACAGATCTACTATGTGCATGTGGGTAATAATCAGCGATGCCAGGTTACATAAATAACCTTTTAGATGATTTTTAACTCCGACAGATTACTTCTCGGTTACACTACACAAAAAGTTACATTTAGGTGATTTTTTGGAATTTGCGAGGAACGGAATGCTTTTTTAAATTTTCTTCAAGTGGCTTGTACTATTAGTCTATTATGTATTATTGTACAACTCCTCGAACACACCTTTCTCTTTCACACCAATGCATAAATCAACCGACCGTTAAGTGCCCCCGACACGTTCAATCGCAATTGTCAATTCTATGTGATTAACAATCGCAATTGAACGTTTACGAATACAATTGATGCGATTGTCAATCGCAACTACGCGATTGAAGGCAAATGATGGTAATTTTGATTGACGCTTATTGACAGCTGCCATTGAAGCAGGCGATTGATCGTTTCAGTCATTAACAATCGTTTTGGTCATTTTCGTACCAGACGAAAAACATGGCGGAAGTAGAAGAACGAGAGTTCATTTTACTTTTAATATCATTTATACTGCGACCGCCCAGAGTTGTGGAAAGTTAAATCAAAAGACTATGCAAACAAAGAAAAAAAAGGCATTCTTCTTAGTGCAAGTAGATAGTCATGGCAAGAAACGCCAAGTCTGTATTTGACATCAACACTTACTCGCCCGGTCAATCGGATTCGTTCGTATCCTGTTGGTCGATCATCGTGAATTTCGTCCAATTCGTTCCATACACCACAGTTTTGTTACCTAAAATACAAATGGTTACTTTTCTTACAAAATTTACTTTTTTATACAATTCAGGTAAGTTTTTGACATGACCCTGCTGGCAACACTGGTAGTGCCAGTGCAAGCGTACGAATTAGTGTATTATATTCTCTTTGCGTACGAATATCTGCTTCGTAAACGTAGTGTATTATGTATATTCTCTTTGGCTTCGTAGGAATACCCAGCTACTTCGTTAAAATACAACATCAAATAGAAATTCATTAATAATTATGTCTGCTAACTCGTGTTTAAAATGTGATAAAGTATTAAGTCGTAAAGGAAATTTAGTGAAACACATGAGGATTCACAGCGGAGAAAAACCATATTCATCTTTACAATGCGACAAAGCGTTCAGTGAAAAAGGTACTCTGGTAAAACATGTGAGGATTCACTCAGGAGAGAAGTCATATTCATGTTCACAATGTGACAAAACATTCAGTCAAAAATGTCATTGGGTAGACCACATGAGGATTCACACAGGAGAGAAGCCATATTCATGTTCACAATGTGACAAAGTGTTCAAAGTAAAAGGTAGTTTGGTAAAGCACATGAGGTTTCATACAAGAGACAAACCATATTCATGTTCAGAATGTCACAAAGTGTTCAGTGAAAAAGGTAATTTGGTAAAGCACATGAGGATTCACTCGGGAGAGAAACCATATTCATGTTCAGAATGTGACAAAGCGTTCAGTAGAAGAGATCATTTGGTACAACACATGAGGATTCACACAGGAGAGTATTCATGTTCAGAATGTAATAAAGCATTCAATAAAATAAAAAAATTAGTAACGCACAATATGAGGATTCACACAGGAGAGAAACCATATTCATGTTCAGAATGTGACAAAAAGTTCATTCATAAGGGTGATTTAGCAAAACACACAAGGATTCACACAGGAGAGAAACCATATTCATGTTCAAAATGTGATAAAGCATTCAATCAAAAAATTCATTTAGTGACACACATTATGAGGATTCACACAGGAGAGAAACCCTATTCATGTTCAGAATGTGACAAAGGGTTTGTTCAAAAAGGTGATTTAGCAAAACACAGGAAGATTCACACAGGAGAGAAACCATATTCGTGTTCAGTATGTGGCAAAGCGTTCAGTGAAAAAGGTAGTTTGGTAAAGCACATGAGGTTTCATACAAGAGACAAACCATATTCATGTTCAGAATGTGACAAAGTGTTCAGTAAAAAAGGTAATTTGGTAAAGCACATGAGGGTTCACACAGGAGAGAAACCATATTCATGTTCAGAATGTGACAAAGCGTTCAGTAGAAGACATCATTTGGTACAACACATGAGGATTCACACAGGAGAGAAACCATATTCATGTTCAGAATGTGATAAAGCATTCAATCGAAAAAAAAAATTAGTAATGCACAATATGAGGATTCACACAGGAGAGAAACCCTATTCATGTTCAGAATGTAGCAAAGCGTTCAGTGAAAAAGGTACTTTGGTAAACCACATGAGGATTCACACAGGAGAGAAAACATTTTCATGTTCAGAATGTGATAAAGCATTCAATCAAAAAAATTATTTAGTGACACACATTATGAGGATTCACACAGGAGAGAAACCCTATTCATGTTCAGAATGTGACAAAGGGTTTGTTCAAAAAGGTGATTTAGCAAAACACAGGAGGATTCACACAGGAGAGAAACCATATTCATGTTCAGAATGTGACAAAGTGTTCAGTGAAAAAGGTAATTTGGTAAAGCACATGAGGATTCACACAGGAGAGAAACCATATTCATGTTCAGAATGTGACAAAGGGTTTGTTCAAAAAGGTGATTTAGCAAAACACAGGAGGATTCACACAGGAGAGAAACCATATTCATGTTCAGAATGTGACAAAGTTTTCAGTAGAAAAGGTAGTTTGGTAAAGCACATGAGGATTCACACAGGAGAGAAACCATATTCATGTTCAGAATGTGACAAAGCGTTCAGTAGAAGAGATCATTTGGTAAAACACATGAGGATTCACACAGGAGAGAAACCATATTCATGTTCAGAATGTGACAAAAGGTGCAGTCTAAAAGGTAAATCAGCAAAACACATGAGGATTCACACAGAAGAGAAACCATATCTGTGTTCAGAATGTAATATGTTATTTATTAACAGATGTGTTTTTGTTACACATCAGAGGAAACATGAAAGGGAGAAATACTCATATCTATGTGTAAAATGTGACAAACAATTTTACCAAAAATCTCACTTGGCAGCACATATGAAGACACATGCAGGCAAAAAACTTGCATGGTTATGGCTCTAATTTAATATAAAATTTGAATTTAACATCCTTACTAATATTATAAATGTGAAAATGTGTTTGTTTGTTACCTTTTCAGGCTTTAACGCCTTGACCAATCTTAACGGAATTTGGCATACAGGTAGCCGTGTCACGAGGAAGGATACAGGCTACTTTTTATCCTGTAAAAATAGCATAGTCCGATGCAGTTCCTGAAGGAACTGAAAATATACTCTTTTTTTTGGTTAGTTTCTTTAACAGTACCTGGGAGACCGAGCTTTGCTGGGTTATAATAACTATTTATTGTAATATGGTGGTTAACTACATTTTTTTAAACTTGTCTAAAAACAATAAAAATTAAAAAAAAATATATAAACTTGAACAGTATATAAAAAAAAACAAAAGTTAGTCACCTGGAGGGATTCGAACCCGTAATACTCGTTTCTTGCCGTCCGCGTCTTAACTCGCTGGACCAGACGGACAGCCGGCAATAATCACGAAATTAGCGACCATATCCTACGTGGAAAGAAAAACTCGAACACGCGTTTTCCCAAACATAAGACTAATCTAGATCGATTTTTTACCCCCAAAAACCCCGATATACCAAATTTCAGCGATATTGTTAGAGCCGTTTCCGAGATCACAGAAATATATACAAGAATTGCTCGTTTAAAGGTATAAGATTGCAACGGAACAATGGATTGCTGTGATATTTTGCACAGATGGCTTTTGGGGGGTGGAAAATGACATAATTTACTAATTAGCATATCCTGACATGGTTCCCGAGGGATCTGGGGAAAACTCATGTCCGCGCTCAAGAGCCGCTTGCGGCTCGCGCACCACTCACCCCAAACAACAGTCATAAAAACTATGTCCACGCGGGCAAAAGCTAGTATAATATAGAAGTAAATTAAATGTATTTAAGTAAAATTCAAATTTTCATATTTATGTAAAACCAAAAAAGTAAGATGTGTTAACTTTTTTTGACTTTGATACGTCTATGTTTTAGTTTGTGGATTTCATAGGGGGGTAGGAACTTGTATTATGTAATTATAAAATAAAACTGATTATTAAAAGAATTACATTGACTTTTTATATTACCAGATATTTCTTCTTTTATTTCTTACAATTTGAAAGTATGACCCTAATTAGATTAATACCTTGAACTAGGTAACTTATTTTCATAAATTTCCTAATGTAGGTTATATTCACTAAGAAATAGTACTCAAAACTTTCTATAATCTGTCACGCACTGGCTCGCTCGATTTCAGGTAGATAAATTGATACCTATAAGCTGAACATAAATACGGCTTAAAAACTAAACTAGAAAATATATAGAACCCGTTAGAGTAAAAAAGTCCTTTTTGTTTTGCAGATAGTTAGGTAGGTGCCTATGTATTTTGGTTTCCCTTGCCATACGTAGTGAGTTCCTACGTTCCCATGTCTAGTTCTATGGCCCAGTAATAAATAAATTGTATTCCTATTCGATCCCCTTATATAACTATTCTTATATGATCCCTGATGTTAGATCATATACATTCCTACGTTCCCATGTCTAGTTCTATGGTCCAGTAATAAATAAATTGCATTCCTATTCAATCCCCTTGTATAACTATTCTTATATGATCCCTGATGTTAGATCATATTATACATTCCTACGTAACCATGTCTAGTTCTATACCCCATTAATAAATTGTATTCCTGTTCGATCCCTTTATCTAAGCTTTTGATCACCTAATTTCTCATCTGATCCTTGACGTGACGATGTGATGGTTCAAGAGTCCAACTAGACCAAGGCTGGCCAATAGATTTTCCAGGTGGGCAAAATTTCATAGATTGTGGCGGCGCCGGGCCAAATACTATATCCTTAAGGTATTATTTATACACAATAGTAGATTGTTAATCAAGGGAAGAAAGTGACTCATTTCACCCGAGATATTCTCACTTCGTTCGAGCGCCAATACTTCGAGGGTGGAATGGGTAATTTCACCCGAGTTAAACACTCTACTTTTCATTTCGACTATGAGGAAATGTATTTATTGTAATTTAATTGTATAAAATATATATTTTTTTTTTTGGATATTTTATTTTATTAGATATCAATAAATTAGTTTTACCTATATCCAACCTCCAACCTTTTCGCAATGGCCGCTTGCCACGGCCGTCTAGATTGAAACTAATCGAGTTGGTCACAACGTGCATCTAGGTGGCCATGCCGAAAATTGAAAAACAAGTGTCATGTTATAATGACATTATGGCGCGCAGCAGAATAGAGGAATGATTTTAAATTTTAATCTTCTGTAATTGTGAAAAATATAGACCAACTATAAAATGATTTAATATCAATCTGTAGATCGTAATAAACCCGTCGTTTAATGTATAGCTGAGTTTAGTTAGATATATGAAAACCTCTTAGTTCAACTCCGTGGCTGGCAATAAAAAAAAATTACTTTCCACCTTAGGGATGACAATACTTTCCACCCTAGGGATGGAAATACTTTCTACCCTAGGGATGGAAAAGCAATGTTCCACCCGGCTATCTACTCATTAAAATTAAACTTTCCGAACAGGAGAGATGAAAAAACTATATTATACATATACCATAATATAATATACACAAAAAGACAAAATATGCTTTAATTTACTTTATTTGTAAATGAAATGAAGTAACCTATTAATAACATTATTTCTATTTAATTTGAGCTGTGAAGAGGTTTTTCTGATACTAATTTGTCGATACTTGGTTTTAAGTCTGATGTTGATAGTACAATCAAATCCGAAATGTGTTTTGCAGTGAGAGATGTGCGATATTTATTTTTGATGTATGATAGAGTTGAAAATGTTTTTTTACGCACATAAGTGGAATCAAACCTGCTTAAAATTTGCATTACAAGGTCGCGCAATGTTGGGAAATCTTCACTGGAAACTTTTTTCCAAAAACTTGAAAAACTTTCTGTCAGCTGCTCTGAAGATACATTTGCGCAGAAAAATTGTTTTAGGGCAGTGTGGTTTTGAAGATCTGTCTTTTCGAGCTGAATATTTGCTGGATATTCAAGCAGATTAGTAGAGCTGATGGCAAATGGATTTATAAACAGCTGAATATTTCTCTTGTTCGATTCAAAATCCTAGAATCTGTTTTCAAACGACTCTTTTAAACACTTTATTTTTGATAGGTACTTTGGAATATCAAGGGCAGTGATCTTTTATTCTTCTTTTACACTTGCAAGTGTGGAAAAATGGTCGAATTTATACCTCTCTAAGTTTGCTGCAAACAAGTTTAACTTCCCTTTGAAACAATTGATCAAGTTGAACATTGTTGAAAGAGAACAATCTTTTCCTTGCAATTTACGGTTCAGGACATTAAGGTAATTCAATGTATCAACTAAAAATGCAAGATCGCACAGCCATAATGAATTTTTAAGCAGAGCTACCTCTGCTGGCAAGTTCCCTCAAATCATAAAAATGTTTTAACATTTCGGATGACAAGCGAACAGAAAAACGGCTTTTTCTTTTTAGCTAAGAGTTTTGTTTCATACGATGTTTTGACCATGGCTTCCAGTTCTTCGTGTCGTTTTACAAAAATATTTTGCTGTGAAAATAGTTATTTTTTCTTTTTATTAGTAAAATCTGTTTTTAAAGCTGACCCCACTGGATACTCTTTGGAATTTCGTATAGTTTTGCTTGAAATGCCGCTCTAAATTATATTTATTAGCAACAGCTACTGTTGCTGAGCAAATGAGCTGGTGGGCAAATTCAAATCGCTTGGCGGGACTTCGTGGCCCGCGGGCCTGGGTTTGGCCAGCCTCTAGACCATTTATTAGCTGTTTCCCGCGGCTTCTTCTTCTTTTTCACTGTCATACAGTCTTGGCGGCAAGACCTACCGTAACTGGTCCTTGTCTTCACCTTATGGTGTTGGCAGGAATAGCGGCCCCCACTGTTATGCCCTAGGGTAGGTAAGTGGGGACGCTATATCATAAACCTGGCAGTCTAGCGTATCTGGTAGATGTGCGAGAGGGCTTGGCTTGTCATACAGCCAATAGCGGGCACAACATTTTCCACCACCTTTCCCCATCTTCTTCTTCTTATGGACCGTCCATTAATCACGTGAGGCTTGAAAGGGGGGGGGAGGGGTTTGACAAAAATCACGAAATGTCACAACTGGGGAGGGGGGGTGTAATAAGATATCACGTGTATTTATTTTTTCAAACGCGCGATTTTTAAATCGAAAAGCGGCGTGTAGTGTGACCTTGACTCGCCGTTGCTAGGCAACGAACGAAGTACCTACTCACGCGCCGCCGACGACTTCCCGGCTCGGCACGCCAATCGCCAAAAATTAAGATTTTTTGTAGATACTAAAAATACACGTGATGTTGGGTGGGGGGTGGGGGGTAGTCTTAAACCTCACCATGTATCACCAAGGGGGAGGGGGGGTTAAAAAATGCTTAAAAAAAGATCACGTGATTAATGGACGGCCCCTTATAGTGTGGCACAATTAACCGTGCTATCCAAGGGATAGACGGTGGTTGCTTGGTATTGCACTTAGCATCACCCGCCGTCACGTGTGGGGTACCTTTCCCATTAGGTGACGGTAAATCAGTAGGTTGATATTAACGACAATCAACAAGGTACGAGACGAAATGTGGGCCGTGGCGCGCCAGAAGTTAAAACACAAATAGCTCCGCTTTCTGCACGAGTTGACAACCGACTGACGGACGAGCGCGGCCTCCTGTGTTGCCAGATGACTTTTGTTAAATGTAGCTAAATAATGTTTAAAAAGTCACTAGAACAATATTTAAATGGCAATTTTGTCGCTAGATGTATGGTGTTACTGTGCTTGAAAAGTCGCTAAAATGTATGAAGCGTCAATTTTTTGTTGCTAGACTGCTCCGAAAATACGTTAGTTCTAGCTATTAAGTCGCTAAATTGGCAACACTGGCGGCCTGTACTGTAAGCCACGTCAGATGGGTAGGCACAGTCGAGTTCAATATATTGGCTGGGCCAATGGTTAAAATCATTGTAAGCGTCGAAATGAATATAAAGTTCTATACAAACATAAATGTAGTATCAATAAAATGTTATCATGTAAACGATTCATTAATTGTTTGTATAGAAATTTATATTCATTTCGAGCTTACAATGTTTTGAACCATTGGCCCAGCCAATTTAAATATATAAAAACCAATGCCACTTTTCGTTGTAATTTTATAACTTAAGAACTGCTGGACCGATTTCGCTAATTCTTTTTTGTCGAGTTCGTTATTGTCAGGAGAAGGTTCTTAAATAGGGTAGGGCAGTGTAGTGTAGTGTAAGGCGGAACGTTGTTCGCCGGGACAGCTAGTATATATTAATGAACTTGACTGTACCTATCTCGCCCGTTCGACCGAGTGACGGGGGCTTGCCATAGGTGGGTGCAGTCTGCTGCAACTTCGAAGAAAAATATGTTGTACGAAGTTTAGTAGCGTTTCCATGGCGGACTATATTTCTCTCACTTGCTCTATTGGATTTTCTCTATTTACATCTCGCTTTGGGACCCAAACTTTGACAATTTGTTGGTAAAACTTGCTCTATTAGTTGGGTATTTAGTGTTACCAACCTTGCAAATTGTCAACAAAGGAAGCCGCTTGGCACAGGCATACCTAGTGGTCATCTGAGCTGATTTAGCCCTGTACCCACGTGGTACCACCCTGCAGGTAGGTGGGGGAGGGGGGGGGGAAAATTCCATCTGCCGCGCTGCACTCTTTCGTCCATATCTCCGTAAGTTTAGCAAACAAGTCGTGTTTGGTATCGTTTTCGTATAATTTAAGGACGACAAAATCATTTCTGGAACAATATTTTCACTTGTTCATAGAAGAAAAAAAGATTAGGCGCAAAAATAGAAAAAATAGAAATAAAAATTCTTACAAAATCTATGCCTACAATTAAACCAGGAGACTATGTTTTATAAAAAAAATATGATTTTGTAGCCCTGTTTATCTAGAATATACAAACATTAACTTTCTTAATAGATTGAACTAGTAAATGTGTCAAAAAAAAATTATTGCCTCGTGCAGTGGAGCTGCGACGGGAGAAGTAAGTATTTTTGGATAGGATTTGACACTAAATTGTAAACAATTATTAAAATAATGAGCAATGAAACTAATAAGTATAGGTGTATCTATATCTAGAGATAATATTCTTGAAGAAATATCTAGATTAAATATTGTTAAAAAATAATATTAGAGTTCATAACATTAAAATAAATGTTTTATAATCACTGAGATAAACCTAAATTTCAGCTTATTTTAATCATGTTAGTTGTAATAGGGATTCCTATTTTAATTGTAATAATGGAATAAATAATAAAAGGTCTATTTTAGTAAATAAGACAATTTATTGACCGTGTCCTGGTGTAAGTGGTCCAATAAACATCTTTAGAATCTAAGCCGACCTCACCTGCTCGTGGTGCACCCTGCTAGGCTACAAACGAGGCTCTGGCGAAACTGGTTACCTTCGGGGTTTTGGGAGTCAGACGGCAGTCGCTCCTTCCACAACAGCTCATATACGTCCCTACCGAGGGGCTCGAGCCTGCCCTGAATTAGGGCGATCAGGCCGTAGTCGACCACGCGGGCCTAGTGCGGGTTGGTCGACTTCACACACAACCTTCGAGTTTCTTCGCGGGCGTGTGCAGGTTTCCTCACGATGTTTTCCTTCACCGTTAAAGCAATCGATAAGTATATGTACGTAAGTTTTGAAAAACTCAGTGGTACATTCTCCGTCCAGATTCGAACCCGGTACCCGAGCCATCGACGCTTTTCCTCCTTTCGCTCGCTCCTTATAATACCTGAAACCTGTCATTTATTGTGAAAATGTCGGACAAAGACCCTGGCACAAGTCGGGACAAAGCTAGGTAGAAGAAGAAGATCCACAGTTTCCGTTGTAGCCACACAGTTCGGTGCACCTTATCTCTCTTTTTAAACAATTGCACCTTCCTGGGCTTTTTTTTTTGCATTTATATCGTATTAACTCAATGCAAGCAGCGGCTGCTGGCGGTAGGGTGGTCCACACATGCTCCCATTTGCCATTATTTTTTGCCCAACTCCAGTCAGCAGGACATGGCAGGTTTTGTGTAGGTTGCAAAAGTTGACCCCATATATGTCCTCCCTGATAAATTGCTCTCAAAATATGGTTGCGCAGGGCATCTTTAGTTGGTGGAAGATTCTCCAGCTGTCTGTGCTTTTTCGTAAATAGTAGTTTTCTACACTGATTGATATCAGTGCACGCGCCAGATCTAAAATGAAACAAATTGTACACAACATGCATTCCAATAATTACTTAAATCATTTCAAATCACAAAAGCCAACTACCACTTAAATTACTTTTCATTTATAGAATTGTCAAATTTTTCTACTATTGGTAAAGCTTGTTCCACATTTCCTTCTTTAGCGCTTGTGAACCCCTCCGTCGCAGGTAGATAAGCGCCCCAAGCTTCGAAAGCACTCTTTTTCCCTTTACCAGCAAAAGACGAAACGGTATCACACCCGGAAAAGGCGTGGAACATTGGCAATACTTCTGCCTTTTCTGGTCCTAAAAGAAAATAAACTAGTATATAGCTGAATTACTTTCAGATTTTAAAGTGTAAATATATTATATTTATTTAGGTTACCTAATGAAGCTGCAATAGCATGGCATGGCAAGAACTGATTTTTTCCCGTGCCAATATGAACCCACAGTTCCTCAAGCTGTGGCAATTGTGACACACATGAAACTGCAAGGACAACAACATTGGTATCCACTGTACGCACCATGATTTTTGTGTGTCCTTGGGCTGCAGCATCACCAATGTGGACCATTATGCGCGTATCTGCTTCCTCATGGTTGCATGGTTCCATGGCTTTTTTTATCACTGGGGCTGTTGCTGAAAACTGTGGGTCCATCTGTCGTATAAAAGTATTTGCCAGCTAAGAATTCTGTAGCTTGGCACTGTAGAGCTAGGAAATGGAAAAGTTCCTCTTTATTGGAATTATCCCTGAGAAAATTTGCCCAACCCTTCGGAATTCTAAAGTTTGAATTAAAACGTGTTCTTTGTCCGGTGCCACGTTTTAGTCTCGTTTTTGAGACTGTCAGTGTCGTATCTGTCCCAAATCATATCTAATCTTGATACAGTGACAAACTCTTTGTTCGCGAAAGATATAAATACTTTTTCAGCAGTTTTGCTGAGTCCTGGAGCCCTTAAGTTTAGCAATTCTGAGAGCTATGTCGGTTATTTTGGTTCTTCTACAGATCTCCTCGTTTCTGATTTGATCACGCAGAGAAACTCCGAGCATAGCACGCTCCTTTGCCCTTTGGGTGACCTTGAGCCTTCTTATGAGGCCCATAGTAAGCGACCATGTCTCAGTTCCGTATGTCATCACTGGCAACACACACTGATCGAAGACCTTGAGATAGGTACCTACTATATAATAACTTATTAGTAGAAATAAAAAATGGTATTTTTTTAAGATAACCGGTCGCCTGTCTTCTTCCTGAATCCATCATCGGACCCTCCTCACCTAGTGACTCGTCAAAACCATCCAAATGAGCCCAAACTCAAGAGGGTTACTAGTAATACTAGAAGAGTTTCACTGTCCACCTCCTGACTTCATCATCAGGCCCAGTTGAGACTATCATAATATTGTTTCGTTACTAGCACCCCACGTATGCAAAGTTTCATAAGAATCGATTCAGTACAACTGAAAAAGCTTTCACAAGATTTGAAGCAAAGAAAGGCATAAATATACGGGGTTAAGTCAAATAAAATCGTTTAAAAACATAGTAAATCTAAATAAAATCGTTTAAAAACATAGTAAATCTAAATAAATACTTACAATTCTCATATCCTATGTAAAAAATATACTAGTTTGATAGTTTATCCTCCTGAAAACACTTCAAAAGTTCAAAATACGTGCTTGCGTTATGTAGTGATGATGCGAACCGACTGAACTGAGAACACGCGTGTATGGTCACTGAGCGCTCCGCGCAGCGGTCGAGTTGAACGAGCCGCTAAAACGCAGCTCCGCCGTGCGACGCTAATGTTATTTTTTACACATTTATAAGTTAAATTTATTAAGAAAGTTTATGTATGTATTATCAAAATAAACAGGACTACATAATTATATTTTTTTTTATAAAACACAATCTCCTGGTTTAATTGTAGGCAAAGATTTTGTAAGAATTTTTATTTCTATTTTTTCCATTTTTGCGCTTAATCTTTTTTTCTTCTATGAACAAGTGAAAATATTGTTCCAGAAATGAATTTGTCGACCTTAAATTATACGAAAACGATACCAAACACGACTTGTTTGCTAAACTTACGGAGATATGGACGAAAGAGTGCAGCGCGGCAGATGGAATTTTCCCCCCCCCCTCCCCCACCTACCTGCAGGGTGGTACCACGTGGGTACAGGGCTAAATCAGCTCAGATGACCACTAGGTATGCCTGTGCCAAGCGGCTTCCTTTGTTGAAGATTTGCAAGGTTCCCATACAAATCAACACACTAAATACCCGACTATATGAAGGTCCCGTCTCTTATAGCTATATAATAGCGATGACATTCCTTTTGAGTGGGCGGTGTAGAACGACTGCTAGCCAGCGATGCCAGATCTCCTAATTTTTGGAGGATCTACCGATTTTACCAGAATTTTACTGATCTAGTGATTAATCTTACTAATCTTGGTAAGCCCGCTTCCATCTTCGGCAACATCGTCACTTACAACCAGGTGCGATGTTGTCAAGGGTTTACCAATTGTTAATAAAAAATAAAAAACTGAAAGTCTACTGATTTTTTTAGATACTAGCTTTACTTTAAAACATGATTAAGTAATAAAAAACCTGTGTGAAATGAAACACAAAATTATAATGGTTAGGTTAGCACAACTAAATTGTTACAGTAAAATGGACTTAACATGATGGACACATGGTTGAATATTGAAACTTGAATCATGCTCCACAGTCAGCGAAATAAACCGATTTACACACACCCCGCTAAGAGATTAAGTGACTAAAATAAACTTCGAGATGAGCAAGTGTTATATTTAAGCTCTCATTTCTTATACTATGACTAGTGGATGCCCGCAGCTTCGCCCGCGCAGATCCCGATTTTTGCGGTTCCCGTGGGAATTTCCCAAAATCCTTTCTTGGCGGATCCCTACGTCATAACATCTACCTGCATGCCAAATTTCAGCCCGATCCGTCCAGTGGTTTGGGTTGTGCGTTGATAGATCACTATGTCAGTCAGTCAGTCAGTCACCTTTGAGTTATATATATTTAGATACAATGGTAGTAAAAAGGTCAATAACAAACGAGTAACATTTGTGAGCCCGAGCCGCTGGCGAGGGTTTACCATCGTCACGAGTTTGTTATTTTCTTTTACACCCATGTATCATACAACATTTTTCAATACAGTTGTGAGAAAACTTTTAAAATAAAAAACGACCGTGACAGAAAAATAAAATACATGGGTACATAAGTTTCGGCAACCAAAGTTAATTTTACGCGACTTTTGGCTTATTTTGAATGTCCGGAGAGTAATCTCACTTTGTTTTTTCTTATACATATATAGGTACACATAGGTATATTTTTTATTACACGCATATTCATAATTTTGATTGTATTCAAAACAACACAATTCAGTTTACGAAAACTGCGCCATATTTAATTTAGCTATGTACGCATTAAAAGCGTTGGTGGCTCAACCTGTAACTACTCGGTCCTTCTAACCAGAGGTACCGGGTTCAAATCTGGACAGCCAATGTACCAATGAGTTTTTCAAAACTTACGTACATATACTTACCGATTGCTTTAACGGTGAAGGAAAACATCGTGAGGAAACCTGCACACGCCTGCGAAGAAACTCTAAGGTTGTGTGTGAAGTCCACCAACCCGCACTGGGCCCGCGTGGTCGACTAAGGCCTGATCGCCCTGATTTCGCTCGAGCCTCTCGGTGGGGACGTATATGAGCTGATATAATAATGTACGCATGCGTAAGTTTTTTTTAATATTACCATAAATAGATTACAATAAGGCTTAAAACAATATAAATGTAAGCATTAAGACCTTCTTGGAAAAGACGACCTATTCCTTCCTGTAACCTATGCGCTTCATTTTTAATTATTCTCCTTTCTTCACAAAGATGTAACCCAAAGAAAATCTAATCAGCTAGCGTTATGTACTTACCACACGGGGTTACAACCAATCTCTTTTAAAATTCTTCTTTCAAAAGTCTAAAGAAGATTCTGTATCATTTGTTATTAATTTTTTTTCTGCTAGAAATGTCTTGTTCCTCCGAGCTAGAAATTTTAAAAAAGTAGTAAAGTAAGAACACGTGTGTGGTAAAATCAATTTTGCGCACACTTCACTGGCATATAAAGTACCACTTTTTGAGCAACTGTATTGAAAAATTAATTTTGTTTCTACTGGTGTTTGTAGACGCGCGGAAAATGAAAATTGTGTTTTTATATTGTCATACAAGGATGGCACAGATTGTATGATATTAGTGGAACCCATGTTTATAGAACTGAGAAGGTACTTGTAAATATAGCACTTGCCTATCTTGAAAGTGTTTATGGCCTGTCACACCCTGGACACTTCATACAACGGGCCAGAAATGACATAACAAAAAACGAATGACAGAATAAACAAAATGGCGGCGAAATCCCATACGTTCGACAACCAAACTGTATTAATCTGGGTGACGAGGGGGTGAGGTCGCAATGTAGTGAGCGGCAGGGAGTGTCCATACTGTATGTTAGTACTAATATATATACTTTGACCCTGTACTGCACATTGTCCTAAGTAATTTTAAACAGCTTTACAAGAAACCATTTTTTACTGAAAATTTTAAAATATCCCTAGACAATGTTGAGCATTTTCTGAACATTTTTTTAAATTAACTATTTGTAAGCCCTCGGCATCATCTCACCTGATGGTAAGTGACGGTGATACTGAAGATGGAAGCGGGCTTACCAAGATTCTCCAACGCAATCGGGAACTGGCTATGTTATCTGCAAGCCGGAACACATCAATGCCGTTATCATTGATGCTTGGCGGCAAGACTTAGATAAGAAGATGGTAGCTAGGCCTACAATGTCCTTCCACAAACCAAACCGAGTCCCACAGTTACACTCCGGCGGGAATCGAAACCGCGACCTCCTGATGTGAAGCTAATGGACTAACCATAACGCCACGCAGGCGTACAACTGTAGCGCAGTAACGCTATTATTCGTTCTTCTTTCATTCGACCTTTTTTCATGCCATCTATTTGTTCCAATCATTCAACATTTCCATCCTTCAATATTTTTATTAGATACTAGCTGTCCCGGCGAACTACGTACCGCCTTACATTACATTACATTACACTACCCTACCCTACCCTACACAAAAACCTTCTGACAATAACGAACTCGACAAAAAAAGAATTAGCGAAATCGGTTCGTGCGTTCTGGAGTTATAGCGTCAGGAAGGAAAACCCGATTTATTTTTATATAGTAGAAGATTGAAATAAAATATCTTGCTGTTTTCTTTAAATACCCATCTTGCTTGGGTGAGTTAAATTATGTTTTGTGTAAATTATTTAAGGTGTAAATACCTTTTTTTAATATCTTTTTACTTTTTTTTAGGTGTTTTATCTCAAAATTAAATTAAATTCTGTGAGCACGTACGGCATTTTAAAAAAACCCACGCCCTACCATACACCTACCTACCTGCCGTGCCACACAATTAGCTTAGTCGGAGCCATTTGAACTGTGATACAATTAGCTTAATCGGAGCCATTTGAACTGTGATACAATTTTGAAAGAACAAATATATAGGGAACCATCAAAACATGGCGATGTATTTTTTCCAAGCTTAATATTTGCTTGTCGTGTTAGTTTTTTTTGTTAGTTTGGGACAAATCTTGAAAGCTAAACAAGAACAACTTCGCGGTTTCCGATTAAGCTGAAATTTTGCATACACGTTAAGGAGAACAATGCACGGTTAGCTAAGTGACGTAATTCTAAAATCCAATATGGCGGGCTCCCAAAGATGGCGGATCAGTTATTTTTTTATGCACCCCCATGATATGGGTATCAAATGTAAGGGTTTGCTTATAAAAAAGATATTTTTTTTCCAAATTATAGCTTGTACCTTAAAGTTATTAGGTTTTTTGAAACTTATATGTATCTATATCATCATCATCATATACGTCCCCACCGAGGGGCGTGGTCGACTAAGGCCCGATCGCCCTAATTCAGGGTATCTATACAGGGTGATTACGGGGTCGTGGAGCAAGAAAGAAGCATTTAACTTACTTTCTCCTAAGGATCACGATAGGTTAGGACTAACGGTACACCAGCGACTTTTACTTTTAGTCAGCAAAAAAAACTGCGATAATTCGAGACCATGGTCACCCTACTATTAATAAAAATTAATAAAAAGGTGTAATTAAAAGTAGGGTGACCACGCATTTTGAGTCAATAATAATTTTTAAATAAAAATACGTAAATAACGAATCATCTTTGTTTCAATTAAAATAAATACAGGTAGCATCGCAATCATTTACTGAGTCAGAAAAAAATGGTTGGGATCACGACCCCGAAATCACCCTGTATAATGTCTAACAAAATTAGCTGAAACTATTTTAACTAGTGCTTCTACCCATGAAACTGAACAACTTTCCCCATGAAACCCATAGTCAAATCTCATAAAAAAAATTGAACTTCCCATACTAAGTTGGCCGATCAGCTGATCGAGTTAGTATGGGAGAGCCAATTTTTTTTTGTGATTTGACTATGGGTTCCATGGCGAAAGTTGTTTAGTTTCATGGGTAGAAGCACTAGTTAAAATAGTTTCAGATAATTTTATTACACCTAATATACAGGATGTAACAAAATTGTTGTAGGACCCGTTAACTGGGGGTTCTACTCATCATACTGAACAACTTTCCCCACGAAACCCATAGTCAATTCTCAAAAAAAAATTTGGACCCTCTATACTAAAATACACAAAATTGGTCGATCAGCTGATCGATTTGTAAGAAAAAAAAAATTATTTTTTGCGATTTCAGCAAAGTCGTAGAACAAAAGTTGTTCAGTATGATGAGTAGAAGCCCCAGTTAACGGGACCTACACCAATTTTATTACATCCTGTATATGTGTCTGGTGGAGATAATACTAGTTAGAGAGAATACGAAATAATTACAATTCTTTTGAAATTAAAGCTTGTACTTAAGTTTTTAGGTCATTAAAAAAATCACATTAATTCGTATAAAGCCATAGCTCAACACGTTCCCGCTAACTCGTCGACGCGTTTCCTCCTGTTCCTGACGCGCGGCGGCATCGGCACTCGCATGTGAACGGTCCTGACGTGCAGTTTGACGTTCGTGGAAGTCTGGAACGCCTTCCCGCACAGGTTGCACACGTGGCGACGCTCGTTCGTGTGCACCTATACACAAAACAAAACTGTTAGGGCACATAGCTCGTTCGTGTGTACCTATACACATAACAAAACTGTTAAGGCACCTAGCTCATTCGTGTGCACCCATACATAAAACAAAACTGTTAAGGCACATATCTCATTCCTGTGTACCTATGAACAAATCTGTAAAGGCACATAACTCATTCGTGTGCACCTATACACAAAACAAAACTGTTAGGGCACATAGCTCGTTCGTGTGTACCTATACACAAAACAAAACTGTTAAGGCACCTAGCTCATTCGTGTGCACCCATACATAAAACAAAACTGTTAGGGCACATATCTCATTCCTGTGTACCTATGAACAAATCTGTAAAGGCACATAACTCATTCGTGTGCACCTATACACAAAACAAAACTGTGAAGGCACCTAGCACGTTCGTGTGCACCTATACACGAAACAAAACTGTTATAACACATAGCTCGTTCATGTGCACCAATACACACAAAACTGTTAAGACACATAGCTCGTTCGTGTGCACCTATACACAAAACCAAACTGTTAAGACACATAGCTCGTTCGTGCACATATACACAAAATAAAAACATATCAAACTAATTCAAGCACATAGCTCGTAGTAAAGATATCCGTAGGGGCGGTAAGGTTTTCAAATGGCAACCGCGCACCGGAATACATAGCGTAGGCATAGGCAAGCCTCGGTGTGCCGAAGACCTTGTGAAGGTCGCGGAAGCTGCTGGATGTGGGCTTGACTTAGCCCCTTTTGTGGAGTATGGCCTAACCTTCCCGAGTTTGAGGAGAGATCCGTCCCCCCTAGCAGTAAGGGGGGGGGGGACGTTATGGGTTGTTAACGCAAACGAAATAATTTTATCATCATCATCATCATATCAGCCGAAAGACTGTTGGTCCACTGCTGGACGAAGGCTTCGCCCAAGGATTTCCACAACGACCAGTCCTGCTCTGCCCGCAAACAGCGTCTTCCCGCGACCTTCACCAGGTCGTCGGCCCGAAGAGTAGGAGGCCTGCCTACGTTACGCACTCCGGTGCGCTGTCGCCATTTGAGAACTTGACCGTCCCAACGGCCATCTGTTCTACGAGCTATGCTTTCAATATTAATAAAACAAAAGAAATGACTGACCAATCTGTGTCGGCATAGCGCTGTGTTGGTCTTGAAGGCTTTGGGGCACTCCGAGCACGCGTAGGGGCGGTCGCCGGTGTGAGTTCGTATGTGCCACTGCGAAACAGTTGTACAACAAACTTGTAATTTATATCATCATATCAGCCGGAAATCGTCCACTGCTGGACAAAGACCCCCCCCCCCCCCCAAGGATTTCCACGACGACCGGTCCTGCGCTGCCCGCATCCATCGGCACCAGGTCGTCGGTCCACCGCGTGGGAGGCCTGCCTACGCTACGTTTTCCGGTGCGCGGTCGCTACTCGAGAACTTTACTGCCCCATCGGCCATCTGTTCTACGAGCTATGTGCCCTGCCCACTGCCACTTCAGTTTAGCGATTCTGTGAGCTATGTCGGTTACTTTAGTTCTCCTGCGGATCTCCTTGTTTCTGATTCGATCACGCAGAGAAACTCCTAGCATAGCACGCTCCATTGCCCTTTGGGTGACCTTGAGCCTTCTTATGAGGCCCATAGTAAGCGACCATGTCTCAGTTCCGTAAGTCATCACTGGCCAAAGACCTCAGTCTTGAGACACTGAGGTATTTGGGACGTGAAGATATTGCGTAGCTTCCCGAACGCTGCCCAGCCGAGTTGGATTCGTCGATTGATCTCTTTCTTGAAGTTGGACCTGCCTAGCTTGACTGTTTGTACAAGGTATACATATATGTCAACAACTTCCAGTGAAGAGTCTCCAACCTTTAGAGGGGTGGGTGCGACACGGACATTTAACATTATTTTCGTCTTGTCCATGTTCATTTTAAGACCCACTTGTTGAGAGATTTTACTGAGGTCATCGAGCATTGTGCTTAGGTCTTCCATAGTCTCAGCCGTGACCACGATATCGTCAGCGAATCGGAGGTGGGATATGTACTCGCCGTTGATATTGATGCCGAGTCCACCCCAGTCCAGAAGCTTAAAAACATCTTACAGGGCGGCGGTGAACAGTTTCGGAGATATAACGTCACCCTGTCTCACCCCTCGCTGCAACTGGATAGGTTTCGAGTTCTGGTCCTGGAGGCGAACCGACATAGTGGCGTTTTCATACAGACACTTCAACACCTCGATGTATCGATGGTCAATTTGGCACCGCTGGAGAGACTGTAGCACAGCCCAGGATTCGACTGAATCAAAGGCCTTCTCATAGTCCACAAACGCCAAGCATAGTGGCTGATTATACTCTTCGGTCTTCTGTATAATCTGCCGCAGCGTATGTATGTGGTCTATGGTACTAAAGCCTTTTCGGAAACCGGCTTGTTCGGGAGGCTGGAGTCGTCAAACCTGCGTGCGAGACGATTCGTAATGATTCTCGAAAACAGCTTATAGACATGGCTCAGAAGTGAGATGGGTCTGTAGTTCTTCAGCAGGGTGTTGTCACCCTTTTTTAAGAAGAGCACGACCACACTTCTGTGCCATACCTTAGGCGTTTGTCCCTCGAGTATAACGGAATTAAATAACTTCTGAAGAGCTTTTAGTACCGGTGATCCACCTGCTTTCAGAAGTTCAGCCGTAATGCCATCATCACCCGGTGCCTTGTTGTTCTTGAGCTGTTTGAGAGCCATTCTAATCTCGTACAGGCTGACGTCGGGGATATCTTCGGTATAGTGTCGGGTTAGTCTGGCTCTTGGGTCTTCAGCCAGATCACTGACAGGCAAACGTGTTGTCTTGTACAATTGTCCATAGAACTTCTCAACTTCATCCAGCAACTCAGTCTTAGACGATATGGTCCTGCCATCCTAGTCTTCAGCTTGGTCAGTTGGCTTTGTCCAACAGACAGATCTCTCGCGAACACTTTTGAGCCTTTGTTGTGCTCAAGCGCCTCTTTAATACAATTTGTATTATATTGGCGTAAATCGCTTTTTTTAAACTTAGAGATCTGCCTGTTTAGTTGCCGATACTGAGTAGCGTCTTCAGAGGACTGCAAAACCAATCTGCGACTTTCTTCCATGAGGTTGCTGGTGAAGTCTGAAATTTTTTGGTTCTGTTTGAACGGCGAGTTTTAAAAATCTTAGACCCGACCGTTTCGACAATTTCCACGAACCTGTCATTATAATCGTCCACATTCTCGCAGTCTCCTAGGCATTCGAAACGATTGTGCAACTCGAGCTGAAAGCTCTCGGGGTTTTGGAGCTGGATGGGCGCTGGTCGGAGCGTAGACTTCATCAGTCGACATCTTTCTAACTTGGTCTTTACAATGTGCCTCTGACCATCTGGTGATCGCTTCCTGCTTTGACTGAATTGATCACGGAGACATCATTGAATATTTGCCTCCTTGTCGACAGGATGAAGTCTATCTCGTTCTTCGTTACGCCATTGGGATGCAACCATGTCCACTTCCGCTGTTTTGACTTTTTGAAGAAGGAGTTCATCATAAAGAGGCTCTCCTTCTCCATAAAGTCGGCCAGCATCTGACCACGTGCATTTCTTACGTAATTTAATATACAGGTATAAAATAATTGGTGTAGGGCCCGTTGACTGGGGCTTCTACTCATCATACTGAACAACTTTCCCTAAGGAACATATAGTCAATTCTCGAAAAAAAAAAATTTGACCCTCTATACTAAAATGCACAAAATTGGTCGATCAGCTGGTCGATTTGTATGAAGAGTAAAATATTTTTTTTGAGATTTCAGCAAAGTCGTAGAACAAAAGTTGTTCAGTATGATGAGCAGAAGCCCCAGTTAACGGGACCTACATCAATTTTGTTACACCCTGTATAGCTACTATCATATATAGCTAATATCAGAGCGTCGGTGGCGTAATGGCTAGGGCCGCCGCCTCCTATTCGGGAGGTCGTGGTTCGAACCTGCCACGTACCAATGTGATTTTGAATTTAGATTTCATATGTACGTTTATCCGACGCTCTTACGGTGAAGGAAAATATCGTGAGGAAACCTGCACACGCCTGCAGAGTAACTCGTAGGTTGTGTGTGAAGTCGACCAACCCGCAATGGGCCCGCGTGGGCGACTAAGGCCCGATCGCCCTAATTCAGGGTAGGCTCGAGCCCCTCGGTGGGGACGTATATGAGCTGATATCACTATAATATCAAATTCAGCTTCGCTTCGTGGCACAAACTAGCCCTCATGTTAAAATGGCTCTCATAACTTGGCAAAACTTTTTTTGTTTTTTGATTTACCCCCCAAAAGTGGCCCCCATGTTTAAAATTCATTTATTCACGTTACAAGTCCGTCTTTAGATCGCCGACTTGTATATGTGTACTTAATTTCAACTAAATCGATACAGTAGTTTCGGAGCAAATTGGATGTGACAGACGGACGAACGGACAGACTGGCAAACACAAGAGTGATCCAATAATTGAGGTATGCAACTCAAAAAAAGTAAAAATAAGAAAAATTAAAAAGTAAGTTAAAGACCAAAAACAAGAAGATAGCATCATCATCATATCAGCGGAAGGACGTCCACTGCTGGGCATAGGCCTCCCGCAAGGATTTCTACGACGACCGGTTCTGCGCTGCCCGCATCCATCGGCTTCCCGCGACCCTTACCAGGTAATCGGTCCACCGAATGGGAGGCCTGCCTACGCTACGTTTTCCGGTGCGCGATCGACACTCGAGAACTTTAATACTCCAACGGCCATATGTTCTACGAGCCAAGTTTTTTTTAAAGTTTTTAACACGCTTTTATTAGCTTCACTTGTAACTATGTAAGAAAATCTTGGAATCTTAATTTGACCCACTTGCCGGTCTTCGATTAGGATGAAATTTTGCACACGCTCTGAGTTCTGATGACAATACATGACCAGCTAAGAAACGTCATTACAAATGCAATATGGCGGCCTCCCCAAGATGGCGGACTGGCTGTATGGAATCCACCCCCATGATATGGTTATCAAATGAAAGGGTTTGCTGTCAGGAACACGAAAAAATAGTCACGTGACTTAAATCCAACATGGCGGACATCCAAGATGGCGGATTGGCTATTTTGTAATTTTTAGTGCGTGCTAAAAGTGTGTTTTTCAGTTTTTTAAAGTAATTTATTTTTATTTACGCTACGGAGGCGGTTAAATAAGACCGCATAAAGATTCAAATCAAGGAAAACATCGTGAGGAAACCTGCACACGCCTGCGAAGAAATTCGAAGGTTGTGTGTGAAGTCGACCAACCCGCACTGGGCCCGCGTGGTCGACTAAGGCCCGATCGCCCTAATTCAGAGTAGGCTCGAGCCCCTCGGTGGGGACGTATATGAGCTGATATGATGATGAAAGACTCAAATACCTGTAGTGTGTGCGTGAGGCGAAATGTTTTCGGACAGGAGGGGCACGCGTACGGTTTCTCGCCCGTGTGGATCCGCTGGTGGTAGCGAAGTGATGTTATACTCTGAAACAAATAATTATTTACACATTACATAGAGTACTAAACCGATTTTGATAAAATATATAGGGTGACTTTTAATTAGTTCTTGATAACAAAAGATCGGCATATACTCGTGATTACAAACAACTTTCCCAAAGAAACTATATGTCAAATCAGAAAAAACATTTTTGGTCCTCGGTACATAATAAGTTATTAAATCGGCAAAAATTTTGAAGTCGGTTTTTTAACGTGTTTAGCGTTTTCAATTATAACTCACCTGAAAATTATCTAAAGCGCATATCTCGCACATTAGTTTCGTCTTCTCTCCGCCCCTGCGTCTGGTCTTCGCACCGAAACTCTTCATCGCCTCCTTCTTGGGTTCCATTGAGCTATCTGCACCATTTATTTCATCTTCCTCGTTCGAGGCGAAACCGTACTGTTTCGATGTACCATTTCGTTCTATGTCAGTATGGGAATTCTGAAAATAAGTTACCATCAGGTTAGAAAAAAAAATAAAGAAGCGTCACAATTTTAATCTTATTTGTTATTTTTTGATGATAAGAAAGTATTTTTTTTAGGATACCGTACATCCAATGAAAAAAGAAACCTTTACAAAAATGAAAGTGAATTATGCTATTATAGTTGTGGGGGTTCTAGCGTGGACTGTATTGTTGAATGAAACTCGCAGGTTGCAGGTCGAAGGGAAGGATCGCTTCCAGTTTTTTTTATTTTATTTTATTTTATTGGTTTATCAACAACTGTTACAACCTTGCATGCTAAAAATACAGTGTATGTTTATTATCTAATTGCACAGCCTCTTACAGATAAACACAGCATGCTTAAAACGTGTACTTTACAAAAAAAAAAATGAACGTATTGTTGTATTCACTGCGATTAAGTTAAAAATTAAACAAAGAGTAAACAAAATTAAAATAGGAAAGAAGAAAAGTGCGAACCTATGAAACCTTGTATATTTTTTTTGCGAAATTGATACAGCGAGTCAAAGTGCACATCAAGAACATCACTTAAATTGTTGTATAAACTACACAGGCGTGGAACTACAGAGTTACGGCCTGATACTGCACGGCGATAAGGAACTGCAAATAGTTTTCTAATTTTAGTACGCGGATACTGATATGGAACGCTAATTTTAAATTGACTAAGAAGTTGAGTGCAGTCTGTGATGCTTCTTATAATTTTGTACAAGAAGATCAGATCTAACCCGTCTCTTCGCCTATCGAGGTTGATCATTTGAAATCTACAAAGCCTATCAGCATAAGATCTTATCTTTTTTGCCTCGCCTGTAGCAAAGGTCAAATGCCACATGAACCTCTTTTGGATTCTTTCAATCCTCAACATATGAGTTGCGTAGTGTGGTCGCCAAATTACAGAACTGCAAATCTTCTTAACTGTTCCGAGCTACCGAACTAAACAAACTACCAACTAACATACTTTTTTTTTTTTTTTTCCCGTGAGATGTTGTGTAGGGGAGAGAGGTGAATGCATTTACGCATACCTGTGCAGCGGTAAAACTGCACCGGTTATGTGGGACTCACAGCTGTCGAGCCGCAATACCCACTAACACCCCCCGAAGAACTTTGGCAGCATAAGCCACCCTAAAAGTATATCGGAGCGACGTCCCCCCCTAGGGAGGGGGGGGGGGGGAATTGTGCCTATTTACATCTAAAATTTACACCTCGCAACTAGTAGGCTTCCTAGTGAGGCCATGCTAGAAAGAGAAAGGTATATAAACTGATCGCTGCGTCCTTCTTGCACGTCGTCCGTAATATCGCTGCGTCTTTCTTGCACGTCGTCCGTAACAATAGTGTTCGTTTTTTTGTGAACATGTGTAATAAGTTTGTGGTAAGTTGGTGCATTTAGTGTCTAAAAGTGCAAGGATCAAGAATTTTTTTTGCAATGATGATGAAAACCACATAATGTCTTCATCAGGTGAGTTATTACCAACAATTTTAATACTTTTAATAGCTAGGAAATTTATTAATCTTTACAAAAGTTTAATAAATAAATAAATAAATATTCTGGGACAAATCACACATGGTCATCGGGCCCCAAAGTAGGATTCCCTGTGTTATGGGTTACCAGAGACTGATATACATACTTATATACGTTTAAATACATACATATATAGATATATAACACCCAGACACAGAGCAAACAAATCTGCTCATCACACAAATGCTTGCCCTGGGTGGGGATCGAACCCACGACTCTCGGATCAGTAGTCAAGGGTACTAACCACTGAGCCACAGAGTCAGTCAAAAGTTTATAACAATAGTATAAAACTTAATTCTATATTTACAAAAACCTCAAAAAAGTAGGTCCTAGTCGAGTCTGAATCATCCATGCATGACTCATGACTCAACACGCTCAAGGCACAATTGCGGAAAAAATCGAATTACGCTCCACGGGTTAAAATATAAACGGAACGTGTTTTTTTTGTACGATGGCACGGAACACTTCAGCGACTTCAGCTTCTGCGAATCAGAGTCGCACTTAGCCGGTTTTTTTACTACTAAGCCAGATTACCCTACTGATCATTATAACGACCAAAATGCATGAATTGCAAATTAAAAAAAAACTTTTTCCAAGTCAGGAAAAAGATAACAAAGCACATGCAACTATTTTAAAAAATCAGGCGTAAGTGGGTTAAGTAGGTACCTTCTTTTTTTTCATCTCTCTGTGTATCTCTATGTGCTTGTTATAGAGGTCTTCATCGCCCATTTTGAAGCATTCACCGCATCTGGTGCAAGGCCTGATAGATAGTACAAATAATACAATAGGCTATTTTACCGTATAAAAATGAATTAAAAACACTATTAAATATATAGCATTTCTTCGAAAATAGCAAAAACACTTGCTCATTTCAAATACAGTGTAAACTCTATATAGCGACACTCAAGGGTCCGGGCATTTTGTGACGTTATTGAAAGTTTTCGTTATACAAAGAGAAATTAGCGTTAAAGTAAACCAACTGGAGCCAGAAAATTTTGACGTTTCAATGAGTGAATCGTTATATCGAGGGACGTCATACAGAGTTTACACTGTATCAAACAATTTTTAATTTTATATTTATTAAAAAAAAAAGTAAATAGGACGTCACAATGTCAGTAACGCGAATAATTGCAGAAAAACTTTCGTTTTTGACAGTTGATAAAAATATACTCAAATGACTAGTAGTAAAATACCGTATTGCAAAATAATACGGTCAACATACAGTTTTTAAGTGCCTGTGGTGCGGCCCTCTAATAGCACCACCCCCATCTCACCCCAAGGGCACCCTGGACACTTCATACAACGGGCCAGAAATGATATTTCAGAAAACGAATGACAGAAGAAACAAAATGGCGGTGAAATCCTATACGTTCGACATCCAAACAGTAACCAATCTGTATCAATCTGGGTGACGAGGGGGTGAGGTCGCAATCTAGAGAGCGGCAGGGAGTGTCCATACTGTATGTTAGTACTAATATACAGGGTGACTGGTAAGTAGTGCAAATCCTTTTAAGGGGACAAACAAGATCTAATTTGCAACAGAAAAAGTCATACTAACTAGGGGTCGGAAATCAACGGTTTTCGAGTTAAAGCCCATTAAATTTTTGAATTTTGTATGAAAAACGCATTTGTTCAAATATTTTGTGATTTTTCAAAAAAAAGTTAAAATACGGTTGGCGTGAAAAATACGGCTAAAACTTTCTCATTTTATTAGTAAGTAGTAGTAAAAAAATACAAATTGCAACAAAAAAGAATTAATGTTGTCAAAGGGTGGATCAAATTGGCGAGGGTGTCGTCAGAGACGACTGAGGGATTAACAATTGGAGGATGGGCCAACAGCGTCCTTGCCGCGCACTGTGCCCCCCACTGCACACTGCAATCGCCAACCCGCCACCCGCCTGCCGTCCAGCGGTGGACTTCTTTTGGCTGATGTGATGATGATCATCATCATTAGATGCCAAAGCAGGCCGCTTCCTCCTGTCCGTGGGGGTTGTGGTTCGAATTCTGCCACGTACTAAATGTGTTTTCGAATTTCGATTTCATATGTACGTTTATCCGATGCTCTTAGGGTAAAGAAAAACATCGCGAGGCAACCTGCACACGCCTGGGAAGAAAGTCGCAGGTTGTGTGGTCGAATAAGGCCCGATCGTCCTAATTCAGGGTAGGCTCGAGACCCTCGGTGGGGACGTATATAGATGTAACAGTGGCAACGGGAGGGGTAGAATAGATGTCCGCCGGAGCAGTAAAGTTTTCGAGTGACGACCGCGCAGCGGAAGACGTATCGTAGGCAGTCCTCCCACACCGTGGACCGACGACCTTGCGAAGGTTGCGGGAAGCCGCTGGATGCGGACAGCGCAGGACTGATCGATGTAGAAATCCTTGAGGGAGGCTTTTGACCATCACTGGACGTCTTTCGGCTGCAATGATAATAATGAATCATAGATGAAACCATAAATAATAAATGAATACCTTAAATTGGGATCACAAATATCCTTATCAGGACTCCTCATATGCCTGGCCAAAGCGTCGGGATCGTTGAATACTCGGTCGCAAAACGAACACTTGTACGTCTGTAGAATATAACATAAAAAAATATTAATATACATAATTCAACCAATTTAATTAAAACCCGACTGCTTAAAACCACTACCCCTCGTTTTGGGCAGTCGGGTCAAAATGTATCCTATATCACAGGATCAAAACGAATCTAAAGATACCTCGCACTCTAAAATCTATCAAGCAGTTTAGAAGATATCGTCATATATCGTGGAACAAAGGTACCTCGCACTCTAAATAAAATCTATCAAGCAGTTTAGAAGATATCGTCATATATCGTGGAACAAAGATACCTCGCACTCTAAATAAAATCTATCAAGCAGTTTAGAAGATATCGTCATATATCGTGGAACAAAGATACCTCGCACTCTAAAATCCATCAAGCAGTTTAGAAGATATCGTCATATATCGTGGAACAAACAAACACACATACGAGGAGGGATCAAAAAGCAGTGAGAACGATATACTCCTTGGTAAGAAAAAAAAAATACTGGCAGGCATAGCTCAGATACATATTTGTAATATTAATAAAGAAAAAATCTGCGATTCTCTTTTGTTTTTTTCTGAATGTAGTCATTTGTTTGCTTCGTGTCGGAACGTGTTCTCGAAAATATAAAAGTTTAAAAAAACTGTAAAACCGACTTCAAAATGAAATTCACTCAAAAGTATGAAATAATATTATTATACTTAAATACACAACATTATCCAACAATAACGAAATCAAAGGTGGGTACGAATTAAATTAGGGGCTTTAATTTTTTTTTGAGGTCGGTATCAGCACACAGTTACTTACGTATCAAATGTTTTAGATTCGATGGTTTGCTGACACCGACCTCAAAAAAAAATTTTAAGCCCCTAATTTAATTCGTACCCACCTTTGATTTCGTTATCGTTGGTTAATGTTGTGTATTTTCATACTTTTGAGTGAATTCCATTTTAAAGTAGATTTTACAGTTTTTTAAAACTTTTTTTTATTATTTTTTTTATTTTTAGTGAAACATGTTAAACCCAATCACCTACTCACCAATAGGAATTACTAAATCATAATACAATATGTGTTTCAATAACAGATACAAATTCCTGTGGCTTCCATCATCATCTCAGCAGATGATGATGGACGATTTAACTCCATAACATGAAAGTTATGAAGTAAATCGTCCATCATCAGCTCATCTGAATAACCTGAAAGAATACAACCTATCGGTCTATGCATACCTACGTATGTATTCTATGTATAATGTTAAAAGAACTTTCTTCCAACTCCTAACCATTAAGGAGTTGTACCTTCTTTCATCAGCTTATCAACATGAGATGATGACTAACAGACGCAAGTATTATAATAGCTTCAGAAAACATATGAATCACGTAATAAGTGCCTACGTAATGAGTAATTTTAGGGTTGCTCTCGATTTCCCTGGAATACTATCAGATCCTGACAATCGGTCCACACTTGACGGAAAAATCAGTGAACGAACATACACTAAAAAAAATATATACACTCGAACATAGAACCTCCTCCTTTTTTGAAGTCGGTTAAAAATGGAGAAAAACGAAGTGCGAGCCGTCATTAAATACCTCTGTTTAAAAAAGTTAACGACGCAAGAGATTCATTGCGATTTGGAGGCAACATTAGGAGTCTGCTCCGCCGTATTGCACTGTCGCAAGGTGCGCTTCTCAATTTCGAGTAGGGAGAACGAGCACGGAAGACGAACAACGTTGCGAACGTCCATCGACGTCAGTCACCCAAGAAAATATTGCGAAAGTCGAGAAAATTGTATTGAGCGATCGAAGAGTTACCATCCGATAATTAATTCAAGAAACGGGCATTTCATAGGGAAGTATTCAATCCATATTGAAACAATCTTTGAATATGAGAAAAGTCTCCGCAAGATGTTATGTTGCCGAAAATGCTAACCGACAGTCGGAAACAAAATCGACTTGACATTTCGAAGATATTGTTGGACAAGTTTCAAGAAGATTCTGAAAACTTTTTGTCTCGTTTCGTAACAATGGACGAAACATGGGTCCATCATTTTGATCCCGAGACAAAACAGCAATCTTCGCAATGGAAACGGCCATCATCACCGACCCCGAAGAAGCTTCGTGCCGTGACATCGGCTGGCAAGGTTAAGGCCTCAATATTTTGGCACCCAGGAGGGATATTGTTGATTTTACCTGGAGCATGGAACCACTATTACAGGCCAATATTATGCAGCTTTAATTCCCAAGTTGAGGAATGCCATGAAAGAGAAAAGGAGAGGGAAACTTCGAAGGGGTGTGCTGTTTCATCACGACAACGCACCCGCGCACAGGTCGGCAGTTGCGATGGCTGCCATTCAGCAAGCTGGCTTCCAATTGGTTGACCCTTATTCACCAGATCTGGCGCCTAGCGATTTTCATCTGTTCCCCAAATTGAAAGAATACTTAAGGGCAAACAGGTACGAAGACGATAATGAGGTGATGGATGCCGTGAAGAGCTTTTTGCAGGACCAACACAAAATTTTTTTTTGAAAGGGATTGAAGCCTTGGAAAAGCGCTGGACTCGGTGTGTAGAGAGACTCGGAGACTATGTAGAAAAATAAATTATTAAGTTATCAATAGTCATCATATTCTATCTCATTCTCACTACTTTTTGATCCCTCCTAGTACATACATTAGACCTGAAAACAATACACTCCTATTTCGTGGGCAGTCGTGTAAATATTAAAGCATTATGCTGTACTGTACATGATATGGTCACACCCCGGACACACTCCATACAAAGGTCGTGAAATTCATTTCTAAAAATAAATTATGTGTATATAGTGCAAACAAAATAGAGAGCGGCAGGGAGTGTCCATACTGTATGTTAGTACTAATATATATACTTTGATATGGGGCTCTCGAGTCTATTAAATTCGTGCTTAGAAAACTTCGGTCCACCAAAGTTACGACCGCCTCCGTGGCATAATGGTTAAGACACATCATCAGCTTCACATCAGGATGTCGCCAGTTCCATGCCCGGCGGAATCTAACCGATGAAAGCAAGCCACTTTGCACAAGTGATAGAGGGCACCAAAATAATGGGACAGTGAAATGTGTAAAACGATACCTCCGTTCCGTGTCCAAACAAGACAGATACAGCACTCGACACTTCGTTGCTAATTACTTGGAAAGCAAACCAAGGATATAATAAAGAAATAAGGAATAATTTTCGAAAAACCTAAAAGCTTTTTGGTACAAGCTTTTATTTGAAAAAGGCTCAAATGAATATAAATACACTGTTCTAAATTCAAAAAAGGCTGTATTTCCTAAGATTCTATTGAAAATAAAAAACGATTTAGGGACCATGATTCCACCTCCAAATTTAATCATCAGATCAACTTCAAAATACAAAAAGTATCTATTGTCACTGGTAATACGGCTTTATTCAAAATTTCAGATCAATCGGACCCCTGGAAGTTGCTCTAAAATCGATCGCAAGATTTGAACTAAACAAACATACATACAAACATTGCAAGTTAAATAAAAGCTTTAAAATACGAGATAAGAAAGATAAAGAAAAGAGGAATAACAGAAAAGGAGAAGATAATAGAAAATGGCATAACGATTGCTGAAAGAAGGTAAGATATAAATTAAAAAGAGACGTCATAAGTAACAGAGACGGGTAAACACCTGCTTGTGAGCCAGGGAAACGTGCAAAGCGAGCCCGCCGGGCCCGAACAGGTCGTGACAGATGTAACACTCGAAGCTGCGTTGCTTATACCACATAATTGGAAAGCAAACGAACGAAACGAAAGATACAATAAAGAAATAAGGAAAATACGAGCTAAGAAAGATACGGAGAAAAGGAATAACGAAAAAGGAGAAGATGATACAACAAAATTACATGACGAGTGCATGAAAGAAGAATTACATAAACAAAAAGTAGAAACTAAAGAGAAACGTCAAAAGTAACAAAGACGAACAAACATCTGTTTGTGAGCCAGGGAAACGTGCAAAGCGAGCCCGCCGAGCCCGAACAGGTCGTGGCAGATGTAACATTTGACACTGCGTTGCTTATATTACATAATTGGAAAAAACTAACGAAATTAAGGATATAATAAAGAAATAAGAAAAATTTGAGCTAAGAAAGAGACTGATAAAAAGAATAACAGAAAAGGAGAAGATCCAACAAAATTACATAACGATTGCATGAAATAAAAATTACATAAACATAAAAATAAGATAGAAATTAAAGAGAAACGTCAAAAGTAGTAGAGACGAACAAACACCTGTTTGTGAGCCAGGGAAACGTGCAAAGCGAGCCCGCCGGGGCCGAACAGGTCGTGGCAGATGTCGCACTCGACGCTGCCGTGCTTGATGCGGATGTGGTTGACACGAGACCCGTATTTACTGGAAAACAACAAGTTGGTTCACTTTTTACCAGGGATGTTATGGATATGAAATTTCGGATACGGATTGGATACGGATATAGAAATTATTATTATACCGGATACGGATATGAAATTATTTCGGATTATCCGTTAGTTTCGAATAAGAATATTAGATTTTTAAGGAATTTCAGAAGTAAAATATAAATATAAGACGTATGATAAGACGACAACAGAAGAAAACAAACAATGCGCGCATGTGTCGACCGCTGCCGCTGCCCGGCCAATCGACAAAACAACCTGTCATAACGTGTCGCAATTAGGCTCCGCCCCTATCCGGTATTACCCGTAACTTTTATTTCGGATTCGGTTACGGTTATGGATATTATTTTATATCGGATATCCGATAGTTTCGGTTACGGTTACGGAGCTCCCTAACATCCCTGCTTTTACCGATCAGTTTCTATATATCAAGATTGAGATGTTTTTTGTCACGCCTTATGGCATACTTCTCTTCATAGGTTACTGTAGTGAGAATGGGTCAAATATCCTTACTAATATCATATGTGTGAAAATGTGTTTGTTTGTTACCTTTTTCACGGTACAAAACCTCGACCAATCTTGATGAAATTTGGCATGCAGGTAGCCTGTGTCACTGGGAAGGACATAGGCCACTTTTTATCCCGTGAAAATAGCATAGTCCAATGCAGTTCCCAAGGAAACTGAAAATATACTCTTTTTTGGTTAATTTCTGTAAGATTGCAACGGAACAACAGATAGTTGTGATTTTTTGCACAGAGATCGTCGAGGAGATGGGAAATGACATAATTTACTAATTAGCATATCCTGACGTAGGGATCAGCGTAAAACTCATTTCCACGCTCGCGCACGTCGGCGTCGCAACGGAGCGCCGAATTGAAGTGTTTTTTTTTTTGTATAGAATTGATTGAGGGGGTGCGATATGACATAGACTGCTAATCAGAATAGCCCGATATAGTTCCTGAGGGATCTGGAGAAAACTCATGTCAGGGCCTGCGAGCACACCACTCATCCTCAAAGGCAGTCATAAAAACTAAGTTAGTATCAAAAAAAAAGTAAGGTTTTATGAAACCACGGTAAAAGTGAAACTATACAAAGGACGAAACGATCATTGCTGCTCTCGCTACGGTACAGAGTCGAAACGATCATACCGTCAGACGAAAGCGACCGTCACGCGACATGCAACACACAAACGAAAAAATGTGAGACGATGTAATAAAAGTTTCACTTTAATAAATTATTAGTGTGGAGTGGTCTGTGTGTGTTTGTAATTAATAGTCGCCGGCGCCGGTCCGTGATCCGACGCCGCATCATTTCACAGCGGTGATGTCAACATGGGCTTAAGTCTTGAGACATTATTTCAAACAATTTGCAACACATTACTTGGAGTAACCGACATAGCTCACAGAATCGCTTAAGTGGTAGTGGGCGGGGCACATAGCTTTTAGAACAGATGGCCGTTGGGGAAGTATAGTTCTCGAGCAGCGACCGCGCTAATATCTTGGTCATTTTTATAGTTATTCAAAAATATTTTTCTCGAGCCCCTCGGTGGAGACGTATATGAGCTGATATGAATTATCAAATAAAGGCTTACCTGAACACTTGCTTACAATACTGGCATTCATATTTGATTCCAACGTGACAGTCATAGTGGTTTTTGGCGAATGATCTGCAACAAATTAATATATCACTATCAACAATTCAACGCTGGAAAAAGGGGGAGGCCCCCTAGGATTTCCACAACGACCGGTACTCCGTTGCCCGCATCCTGCGGCTTCTCGCGATCTCACCAGGTCAAAATTCAAGATATTTATTCAAAATAGATGCAAATTACACACGTGATTACATCATTTCATTTGTAAAAAATCAAGAAATAAACAATCATTAGTAAAAAACGTTAAAATCCAATCCTTGATATAAAAAAAACAAATTATGTCATTAGATCATGAAAACAATATGACACGAGAAGTTATACATTAAATCATTGAATGTCATGAATGCCTTTGACAAGTGTAGGCCAGTTCACACGGACAGTGACCGGGTCGTCACGAGTATAACGCGAGAGTCAGCCGCCGCTCCCATCAACCACATTAGAGGGAAAGGAACGACCCGGATCCCGATGTGCCACCATCCGCACAAACATTTAAGCGAGCATGCACCACTCATGTCAATGCTAAGATAAAAATATTTATTAAAAGAAGTACTACTTATACTTGTCATGTCTTGTCGCTTTCACGTCAATTCTTAGTTTGATCTTCATTTTATTACTACTTAACAGGATTAGTAGCGTTGATAGAAGAAACACTGTCTACCCATACATTTTTGTCATTTAAATATTTGGATGTCTTAAAATAACCTTTTTTACAAATAGTTCTTTTGACTCAATTTTTTAACTGTTTTTCTGACAAATTTAAAACATCATCGGGTAAAATCGTCGTCAGTCCATCGAGTTTGAGACCCGCCATCCGTTACGTCATCCGGTGCGCGGTCGCCACTGTGACGAAGTCATTCTTTTTAGTTTATATTCAATCTTTTTTATATTTTCTCCTTTTTAATTTGTTTTTATTACTGATATTTTATTAATTCAAGCTGATAAAGGTATTTTATTGCTGTTAATCAAGTACATGCAATAGATGGAAAAATTCTGATTAACCGCCTCCGTGGTACAATGACTAGTCAGTTAGCTTCATATCAGGAGGTCGCGGGTTCGATTCCCAGCGAAGTCTAACTTTGTATGACTCGGTCTGGTTGGTGGAAGAGCATTTTCTAAGCTCGCCTGGCTAGCTACGATCTTATCTTGCCGCCAAGCATTGATGTGTTCCAGCTTGAAGATAAGATAGTCAGTTCCCCATTACATTAGGAAATCTTGGTAAGCCTGCTTCCATCTTCGGCATCATCGTCACTTATCAGGTGAGATGATGCCCAGGGCTTATCAATTGTAGATAAAAAAAAAAAGACGTGTGGCACTCGGGGACTGCCGCGGTAAAGCTATTGCATAGCATTTTTTATCAACTTTTAACACTAAGAAAGTTACACCAGTAAAATTGACTAAGTCCTTTTAGGACCGCAAATCGCTAATAGATGGCACTGTAAGTTTTTTTAAGAACGCGGTAGTGTTAGGTTTTTTTGTTACGGAATTTCTCGATTCGGTCGCTGCGCTCAAAGCACGCGATAAAAGCTATGCAATAGCTTTAAAAAAAAACTCACCTACAATAAAAAACGGCGTCGCATTCCCTGCAGATGTATTTGTACTTGTGTCTCAGAGCATGCTTCATATACTGCAGTCGATGCTTGAACCTCGCGTGGCAAACCTCACATTCAATGTTGCCACTTATAGCCTGCAAACAAATAATGGCACATTATTGCCGCGGTCTGTGATGACTGCGCTGTGAGCCACGCTAAGAGGAAACGCGGTCTAAAGAATAGGTATTTGAATAAAATGTTGCTTTCTCCCTCCCACAAACCTCTCCGTATACAGCAAGAAAGGGAGAACTGCAGCGCGAACCGATAATGGACACTAAAATTGACCGAAACAGCATTTCGTAGTCCCCCATTTCCTCCTCCAAAACTTGCGCAACAATTTTTTTTTTCAAAAATAATTTAAAAACGCTTTACCTATGCCTCTACGTTTTTATTTTATTGTTAATATGCGTATTATTATTTTGGTGGGTGTCTGAAAATGACGTTTCAATTGGGCAATTTCCTTAGTTTTTGAAGACTTATACTTCCTATTATAATTAGAATATGAGAAAAAACAAAACATAGGGGCATGGCCATGGTAGATATAGGTTTGTCGTTATCCAGGGAGGAAACAGGGGACTACAACAACACCCCACACTCCTGCTTTGTATGGGAGATTGAAAGGCGTGCGGTCACCGACATATGCTTTATTGCATTGCTGGCGCAGCGGCAAGTACCCTCTTATCTTAGTCGCGTTATCAGCATCTCCAAAGCGGTTTAAGTTACAGGCTCAGCCAAAGAAACATACATACATACACCTAAAAAAATTAACACTCTTTTTTGGGCAGATTAACATACTACAGGGAATCTTAGTTTGGGCAAACTTCGGTCACTGGCGATCAAATGTATGAAACAAACTCGATCCTACGCACACAGTCTAAGCTCGTGTAGGTGAACGCGTACCATGCTTGTGTGAGTGAGATAAGACGTACTAGCCGATAACTGGGAGCTAACGAGCGGGCGTGGGCGGCACTTTCGACGGGAGGCAGGGAGTGACCATACTGTACATAGTACTCTTTGTTATACTGTGGTTTGGGGCCCCGAAAACCATGTGCGAGTTGTCCCAGTAAATAAGTTTTAAAAAAACTAACAGGACAAACATGAAGTGCAGATTTGCTTACGAAGAAGTGAAGTTACGAAGAAGAGGTGATGTTACATTGTAAGCAAAAAGCGGAATGTATATCTCGCGTAACAGAATAATGCTGGTAGTCTGTAGAAAAATATATTTTTTTTATAACTGATAAACCCTTGGCGTCATCTCACCTGACGGTAAGTGGCGATGATGCCGAAGATGGAAGCGGGCTTACCAAGATTCCCCAATTCTATTGGCTATCTTATCTTCAAAGCGACGAGATTTAGATAAGATGGTGGTAGCCAACCATGTGGGCCCTTCCAAAGTAAGAGGGCTTAACAAATTTAGACTCTGCCAGGAATCGAAACCGCGATCTCCTGACGTAAAGTTGACAGACTTAACCATTACGCCACAGAGTTTGTTAAAATTGTGTCATGTGTTAACGCAATAAGAGCGTTAATAAAGTCGGTGAAACGATAAACCATCTGAGTGCAAGTTCAACTTGTACATCGCACACCTACAAATAAAGACTATGGTGGACCTACTATTAACCGCCTCCGTGACGTAATGGTTAGTTCATTCGATTCACACCAGTAGGTCGCGGGTTTGATTAAATTTTTTTAAGACTCGGTTTGGTTGGTCGTAGGGCATTTTCATAGCCCGCCTGGATAGCTACTACCATGGTATCTATGTCCTGCGCCAAACATCAGTGTTAACAGCATTGATGTGTTACGGCTTAAAGATAAAATAGCCAGATCCCCATCACGTGGGGAATCTTGGTAAGCCAGCTTACATCTTCGGCATCATCGTTACTTACTATCAGGTTAGATAATACCAAGGGCTTACCAACTGTGAATAAAAAAAACTATAACCTACCTTAAAGCTAAAGCTAGTGCTTTAATAATAGTCAACAGTTTTAAAAACAGACTTGATAAACATTTTAAAACTTAAGTGCAGTGATATACACGCATCAGCTCTTAGAGCTGCTAGTGTATTAATTAAATAATAATAATAATAAAATTATGCCGACTGTGCTTCTGCGGAGGTGCTCCTGCCACTTCGCCTCGAGCGAAGTAAGCAGAGTAGCTTAAATTTTATATATTCAAATAATAATAATACTAACCGGATCGTGTGTCTTTCTGTGACTAATAAATTTGCTTTCCACAACGAAGCCTGTGCAGCACTCTTCACATCTGTACTTGCTATATTTATATTTTTTATTCTCAGCTCGCGCCTTCACAACCTCAATCTGCTCTTCTATAGACAATTCCACTACTTTACAATTGTGTGTTTTATCAAATTTCTCTATAGCCTCTCTGGTTCTCATTTCTCTCTTGTTTTTCTTTGTTCTTTTACGTTTAAGAGAATCTTTGTCATTTTTAACTTTGGATGCATTCTCTCCTTTAACTATGTAATGTAATTTCTTGTTCTTACTGCTATGTTCATTAACACTTTCACAATTACTTTTTTTTTTAGAGATGATTAGGGCATTATCATTAGTTTTTACTATTGCATATGAACTCAGTGGTTCGTAATCATTATCTGAGTCTGTTTCGTCACCTTTTTCTTCTTTTTTATGTTTAGTGTCATCAATGTATTCTTCTTCTGTGTGTCTATCTAAACTCTTTTTCAGTTTATCAACTGACGATTTTAACAAAATATCAGATTCCACATGTTTTTCTTTTGTGTTGATTAGGTAAAGTTTAGCGCCACCATCTTCTTTTTCAGTTGCATAATTTAAATATTCATTAATTATATTCTCATCTGTAATTGATTGAACATTGTTCTGTTCAATGTTATTCATATCACTTTGCATTTCTAAAAAAGATTCTTCTTTTACTTCTATGTATGGACTTTTCTCTGAATAATCATGGTCCATTGTGGTAATAATTTGAGTTTTTGTCCTCATTAACAAAGGTTTGCTGTGTAACAGGTTCGTGTGTTTTATGTTGTCCGGTATCATCTAAAATGAAACAAAATTTTGAAGTTGATTTTATATTGTGTTTACACAAAACACATTTTATAAATTAATGTATTACTATTAAGTTAATTTAAAAAACTAACATAGATAATATAGGCACACAGCTATAAGCTGAATAAATAATTGAATTCATCAATATTATGATTGTGTTTCTACTTAATAAATAAAACATACTATAGGAGTGTTCATTTTTTTCAATTTCAAAAAAGAGGGAGTTCTCAATCCAACTAAGAAGCGCAGATATTTAGGCATTTGTAAGTTATGCCACTAATGACATACTTCTGGCACAGCACATTAATGTTTTCAAAAGTTAACGAAATGCCTAGGCCTCTAAAATTAAAACTCTTCAAATTAGTTAGTTTTCAAGCTATAAAAATGTTTAATGCTCTTCCTGCTGTACTGAAAAGAATCCAAGAGCATAAAGTTTTTAAAAATATGCTCAAGACCTTCTTGTTGGAAAAGTGCTTTTATTCAGTAACTGACTACCTGACTCATGGGTAATAGATTTTTAATGACATTATGTTTGTTAAAACTTTGACTTATTTATTGCAATTTGATTTTATCTACTTTATTTTTTTTTCTTAATTTGACATGTTTATTTTTTTTTAATTGTAGTTTTAGTGTCTTTTTATTATTTGATATTAATAATGTTTTTTAATGACATATTAATCTGTTTGACAAATATATGTTTATTAAATTATAAGTAATCGTTTTAGTGCTCTATAATTATTTGATATTGTTTAATGTTTTTAATAATTCACCTAATGTGTAAAGATTTAATTTGATTTAAATGTATGTTTATATTAATGTCCAACACAATTTATATTGTAAACAGGAAATAAACTATGAAACTAGTTCCTGTAAACTGATTTTAAGGATTCTTCTTTATGTTATTCCTTCAGGGAAGTCCCATATAAATTGTATCAAAATAAGTTTACTCAATAAAAAGTAGGAAAATTGTACTAAGTTGTTGCAACTGATGTTATATCTAGGGTTCCGTACCTCAAAAGGAAAAAAAACGGAACCCTTATAGGATCACTTTGTTGTCCGTTCATTTGTCTGTCAAGACCCTTTAACTCGGGAAGGCGTGGAGGTATCGAGTTGAAATTAAAACATATACTCTGGACTAGATTCACTTGAAGCTGTGAAAAAATCTAACTTCAAAGTTAAAGTTTCGTCACTTACCATCAGGTGAGATGATGCCAAGGGCTTAGCAACTGTGAATAAATAAATTAATAAAAAAGTAACGTAAAAAAAAGATACAGCCGTTTATGTCGACAAAACCTACATTCAACACACTCAAGGGAATCAAACAGGGTATTTTCCGTTAACCTAGAACTATGAAATTTTGCAAGTAATACCATCTTATACTACAAGTATAGGAAAAATCTGAAAACTATAAATTTGTAATTAAATCATAAAAATGTAGTCTTTATGTGAAGTACGTAATCAATTATGCAAGGAATGGTAGGCCAAATTTTGAATTGAGTTAACCGTGTCATGTGGGGTATCATATGAAAGGGCTTTATTGACACAATCTAAAACAGATTTTTAATTATTTTTATGTCGTATAGTTTTCAATTTATGACCAAGAATAAAAAATAAATCTTTTTCCTTATTTATATGTATAAGTGGTAGGTATCTAATAATTTTGGTGTATGTACTACCTAACAGTTTGCATTGTTATGATTTATAATATGTACATACAAATTTGTACGGAACCCTCGGTGGACGAGTCCGACTCACACTTAACATGTTTAGCTGTCAATTATTTGTATTTGTAATAAAGGTACTTTTGTGCAACTAAAAGTATTTATCTTATCTTACTGTAGAAAAAAAAGCTTTAGAAGTAATAGTTTTGAATACTCACAACCTGTTTTGACAGAAGATTATAAGAACGATAACAGTTGTTTCTGAACTTCATTGCTTTTTTAAGCATCGCGCAGCAAATGTAGCAGATGTGGTACGGCGTCCCCTCATTGCCAGAGAACTAAATAAAACAAGGCAATCCTTACTAATCCTTACAAATGTGAAAATGTGTTTGTTTGTCACCTTTTTACACTTCAACACCTCAACCAATCTTGATGAATTTTTGGCATGCAGGTGGCCTGTGTCACTGGAAAAAAAACATAGGCTACTTTTTATTATCCTGTGAAAATAGCATAGTCCAATGTAGTTTCTGAGGAAACTGAAAAAATACTCTTTTTTTGGTTATTTTTTTTATCATTGTAACAGAACAATGGATTGATGGTTTTTTTGCACAGATAGTGGGAAATGACATAATTTACTAATTAATTAGCATGTCGTGACAGAGTTCCCAAGGGATGGCAACGGATTTAAGTGGGTTTTTTTGTTATAGAAAAGAAATGTTTGAGGGGGTGGGAAGTGACATAGACTGCTAATCAGAATAGTCCGATATAGTTCCTGAGGGATCTGGACAAAACTCACGTCCACGCTCGTGAGCCGCTTGGGGCTCGCGCACCACTAACACTCAAAGACAGTCATAAAAACTATGTCCACGCTGGCGAAGCCGTGGGCAAAAGCTGGTTCAATCATAAAGAAATATAGAAGTATGTACTTAGTCTCGAACCAAATATTTGGTCTGAGGGGTACTTAGTAAGTTTTTTCATCTTATATCTGTATATAGGACTAAGCGCATTTATAAATGGCTAGTAAAAACTAAAAACACACATACCGGGAGTCCTGTAATATCATAAAACTCCCGATTCAAGCTGCTGGCATGTAAACTAAACATTTTTACGTCCGTAGCAAGGCACGCTCTGCAAACCTGCAGTTCTTGTGGGCTAGAATTTAATTCTACGACTATTTGATCCATGTTTTATGAATTAATTGTTATTAAGTATTTCAGGAATATCGAAATAAAAGAGCGAAATTGTTGAGCAAATACTCAATTTGTTATGTTTTTTTTTTCTTTCGCCCTTTTAGGGCAGGCTAAGGCTCATTGGCCATACCGCCTAGTCTTCAGTATATGTTTTTCAGTAGTATTAATTTGTAGAATTCACGTCTTCAGTAATTTTCAGTATATTTTTCAGATCACGTAGTCAAAAGCTCATTATATTGGTCAAATCCAGATGTCCAGTCCATTTTTTTTTTGTTTTCAATATCATTGTTTCCTCACATTTTTCTCCTGTCAATCTTTCTAAGTGTTCAGTAACTTTTCAGTCTTCAAGATCACTGTTTCTTCACGTTCACATCATATCATTGTCTATAAACTAACTTAACCTACATACTCTAGCAAAATGATAGCACTTTTGCTAAAGCTTGCTCGGACTTCTTGTGGGAAGATATATTGAAAAATAAAGCTGTACAAATGCTTTTCGAAAGCATTACTTATATTTCATCAGATTTACTACAAAGGCGCTAGGTCGCGCTGATTACATTGAAATTTACCCTGACTTAATGGAAATAACATTAAGGTGGCAACACAAACGCTTAAAACGGTTAAAGCGAGAGGCACTGTAGTGGCCACGCGTTAAATAAATACTGTAGTAGATCTGTTACTGTTACGTCAAAGTATGTTTTCTGTTGTCAATTATAAGGGTAGCCAGCACAAAAACCCAAAAACATTTGAATTATTCCCCAAAAACGTTGGTGTGCTCTAGAGGGACGCGATGCAGGAAGGAGAACATTTAGTCATGAGATCAATATATCTAAGTGTCCCTAATCTCCCCTAAGTGCTTTATGTAACACAAACACAACAATCAGTGTGCGTTATTTCAACTAAAACTTACCCAAAAAATGCTAATATCTCTTGAAAACTAAGGATACAATAATTACGAAATTATTATACCGCATTATGAGACACAGCCAAAAAACAATGCAGGTAATCGCGGAAGTTAGAATATGACAAACTTTTAACTAGTCACGCATTTGAAATTACTTGAATTCTGTATTAACATGATTATATTTGTATTAGATACTATAAAACAAAAAAAATGAACAAAAATTTATTTTTAAAAAAAATCGCTATTATGTACAGAGGTTTAAATAAGTTAATGTTTCAAAAGTAGAAAAAAATGTTCAATATGGATACCATTTTTATAGCTGTTAAGAATAAAATCATACTACGTAATTCGATTCCAAGAAACCGTGTCACACATCCTACTTGTAACAGCAAAGTTTGTATGTTTATCAGCTCACCTTAATCCCTGGCGAAGTACGTAACAAAAAATCTTTTATTTTCCTAAATTCTGTAATTCATACGCTTTTAGGGACACGATTAGTTTTGATGTACCTAATATTCCGACAATCAGTAAATTGACAGTCATTTTGTCAATACTCACTGAAACATCATGATTTTTTTAAAAATCTTTTTATTTTAAAATCTAACACAATACATTTAAACAATTTATTAAGAAAATACTTACCCATCACTTAAAAAATCTTAACGAAAATCCACACAGCGCTTGCGCGCACACGACTCACTCGCTACCATTTCGGCAGTTTGACCCTGGCTGAAACTTTTTATGACATAACAGCTAACCCGATGGTTGCAGTTCATTGGTGCTGTGTTGAGACACTTAATATAAAGAAGCAAAAATGTTTGCAATAGTTTATGGTTTTCTTATTTTAGGCCTTTAAACGTAAACTTACGGATTTTCGGACATCTACTATAGATTGGAGTCACTTGTTTTAATTTAAAATGACAATCATTTTCAAATCATACAAAATTTGGGCTCCTCCAGATACGATATGGTTGAATCATTTTTTGTAAATTATACCTCAGATAACGTAGAAAACGTAGCGTAGGCAGACCTCCCACGCGGTGGACCGATGACCTGGTGAAGGTCGCGGGAAGCCGATTGATGCGGGCAGCGCAGGACCGGTCGTCGTGGAAATCTTTGGGGGAGGCCTTTGTCCAGCAGTGGACGATTTCCGGCTGATATGATGATGATGATACCTCAGATGGTACGCAACATCCTCATAATATCTAACTCCAAGAAAGCAATTTTGAAAATATTTACACTGTATTTTGATTATTTTTTTATTTCTTCATTCCTTAAATTGCATTTTGTATGAGGGTCCACATTTTTTTGGAGAATTGACTATGTGTTTGTTAGGGAAAGTTGTTCAGTGTGATGAGTAGAAGATCCAGTTAACGGCTCCTACACCAACATTGCTACACTAATTTGGATTCTATCGCATCACAAATCTTAGTACAGTTAAAAGGCGAAAAGACATCTTTCGTACAGTCGAAAAAATAGTTTGTAGGAACGATGTGTTCCTTCCTACCAAGTTCCTACTTGACGAGATCAAAGGGAGATATCTCCACCATATGAGGAGGTACCTATGCAAAGTCAAAGTGTATATATTAGTACTAACGTACCTGGGGTCCGGCCGTGGGCCAACCGTTGATGGTTAGTACTTGTATTTATACTCAGTGCTCAAGAAATGTTAATAGCGCGTTCAAGATGTCGTATCTCTTATCCACTCGTCGCTTGTGTTAAGGTTCAGTGGCGGGTTACTGCAGTTGCCGCCACAAGTCCACAACCAAACGTCCGCTCGCTTCCGTGGCAAAGATGACCTATTACTACTAGCATAGTTATGATATGTCATCTTTGTTTGCGTACCAAATCGAAATAATGGCGGGCTAGTGTTGCCTTTTTCACAAAAAAACCTCAGTTAGTAGTTTTTTAAAGTATGTACATGAAAATCGGTCACACAACCGAGGGTTCCGGAATGAGCATTTTTTCGAGATACAAAATAATTGCTAAATCCGGCATTTTAAACCAATGGCAAACATTTTGTGTTTCTAAAATTGTAAAATGATCCTATTTCTACAGGAAAAAGACGAAACACTTGCATGCGTAGTGTTGCCTTTTCCGAATCACCCTTTTTTTAGGCAACGAAACACATGAGTAGTGTTGCCATTTCGCCATAATAATCACCCCAAGAAGTTTATAGGTAAATCTGGAGGCCACACTCTAAATACCTACTTGAAGCAAAGAAATATGGCCGTGAAATTTCTCGTTACCGCTCCGTCTCTTTCTAATTAGGAGGTATGAACAAGACGTGTATAGGTGAAGCTCTTGCTCACACCCGCTAATTGAAAAGAGACGGAGCGGTAGAGACATTTCAAGGGCATATTTCTTTGCTTCAATTAGGTATTTAGAGTGTGGCCTCCAGTTTTACCTATAAACTTCTTGTAATCACCCCTTTCTTAAGCGAGATGGACGAGACACAGGCAAAAAAAACTACACCTTGCGATCTAAAAAAATATTAAAATTACACTTACATTATTAAAATAATATACAAAATAAAAAAAAAACTAAAATAAATAATAAATTATTTTATTTTATAATAATTTTATAAAATAAAATTCTCAACAATAATAAAGCAGATTATGCAATATCAAAACACAGGGATACATTTTTTTGAAGTAAAACTTCTTTACGCACGCTTGACTTGGGGAGTAAGCCAGTGGAGAGCGTTACGGAAGTTTGATCGGGCGAGAAGAACGGACGTTGAAAGGGATATGTATGTATAATTAGTGAAGAAAGAAAGAGAAATACTATTTATTTTTGTTTACCAACAATATCGGTTGCCAAGGCAACAATATCGGTTGTCAAAACAAACATAAGGTAAAAAATAATAATTCAGAGGATAATAAAACTCTTTTCATAATCTGTATATACCTACCTCCATGTGACAAAAAGATTTGATTATTTTATCCGAATAAGTACATTATTTACTTTCATACATATAGATGAAGCTAAAGAAGTTTTACTTCAGTTGTGTGTGTGGTCTAAAGCACACTCTTATTTTTCTTTAACTTTGGTTCTAATAGCGTTTTCACTCTATAGCAAAAGTACAAGTTAGTATATCAACCGCTTCCGTGGCTTAGTGGCTAGTAACTCGCTTCACACCAGGAGGTCGCGTATTCGATTCCCGGCGGTGTCTGATTTTGAAAGAGACTGTTTGGTTGGTGGCAGGGCATATTTTGAACCCGACTGGCTAACTACCACCTTCTTATCTAAGTCTTGCCGCCAAAATATCACGTCAAAATATGTCTTCTGGCATGAAGCTGAGATAGCCAGTTCCTCATTGTGTTGGGGAATCTTGGGAAGCCCGCTTCCACCTTCGGCATCATCGTCACTTACTATCATGTGAGATGATACTAAGGGCTTAACCATCGAGGATACAAAAAATGCAGCAAAAAAACGTGGATACACTCTCCTTTGTGTATAATCACACATTAATATTATAAAGGCGAAAGTTTGTGAGTGTGTATGTTTGTTACTTCTTCACGCAAAAACTACTGAACGGATCTGGCCGAAATTGGGTAAGTAGACAGATTAGGACCTGGATTAACACACAGGCTACTTATTTTTTGCGGCTCGCGCACTGCGCACCCTCGAAAAGTCATAGAAACGTGGTCCACGCGGGTGAAAGCTAGTAAATTAATAATACGTAAAATCTGTTTGTTTCGAAATGGTCACACATGTAAACAAAACGTGAAGTGTTATCTTAAAAATGAACCAGTTGCAATGATCGCTGGATCGATGAGGTGCAGAAGGACCTGATTGTCCTCCAGAGACCCAATTGGCGTGAGGAGGCGCAGGATAGGGACGAGTGGCAACTTTTGGTGTCGGAGGCTAAGATCCTCTCTGGGTCGCTGAGCCAGTGAAAGTAAGTTGCAATTGGTATTTAAGTCTTCAGGGTCCCCAGGAGGCTCGAGTTTCCATAAAAACGTAGTTCCGCTCTAATACAAAAACTACATGCCGGATTGAATCCAAACTTTGCGAATATATTGAGTAGACACATATCGATGTTTGTAATTAGTTTTCGATGTACTAATATAAAATCCAGTTCCCCATTGCGTTGGGGAATCTTGGTAAGCCCGCTTCCATCTTCGGCAACATCGTCACTTACCACCAGGTGAGATGTTGTCAACGGTTTACCAATTGTGCATAAAAAAAAACAAAAAAAAACGCGGAACTACGTTTGTATACTCGAGCCTCCTGGGGACCCTTAAATGAAATTATAAAATGCTTGTAGGAATATGGTCAATGTCCAAATGTAAGTGATGAAGCTAAACTGATAAAATATTTCGTTTACATGTTTGTCCAATTTTTGACTTTACAATATATATCTTATAATTTGACGTATATTTTATGAATTTGTGACGTGTGATAAATAAATCTAATATTTTTTTTTATTAAAAATTTGCATTATTTATTAATGTAATCAAGGATTTCCACAACGACCGGTCCTGCGCTGCCCGCATCATGCGGCTTCCCACGATCTTCACCAGGTTGTCGGTCCACCTGTGGGAGGCCTGCGTATTTACGTCTTCCCGTGCGCGATTGCCACTCGAGAACATTACTGTCCCAACGGCCATCTGTACTACGAGATATGTGCCCTTCCCAATGCCATTTAAGATTAGTGATTCAGTGAGCCTATTTGTATTTCTAAACAATAAATTAATGATTCATTAATTCACAAATTGCTCCAAATCTCACTTCTGTTCTTTGATGCACTATTCAATTCTGTATCTCGAACGACTTAGCTGCAACTTCATCCTGCAACCACTCTTCTAAAAGCTCTGCTTTTTTCCCTTCTTTTCCTCCACCGTCTTCTGTTCTCTCTTCAAAATCTTCTTCGCTGTCTCTTTTCTCTTCACAACCCTCTACTCTTTCATGTTCTTCAATGTCCACTCTTCGTTTTTCTTTAGGCTGCACAGTCCTTTCTTCTTCACGATCTACGACAATCCTCTTCCTGTTCCTGATGCGAGGCGGCATCGGTATCTTCATGTGGACGGTGCGAATGTGCACCTGGACACCTTCTTTGAAGTGGAACTTCTTATTGCAGATGTCACAGGTGTACGGACGTACATTTTGATGCACCTGTAAAAAATAGTCTTAGATGATTAATAAACTCTGCGTGATCGAATCAGAAATGAGGAGATCCGCAGGAGAACTAAAGTAACCGACATAGCTCACAGAATCGCTAAACTGAAGCGGCAGTGGGCAGGGCACATAGCTCGTAGAACAGATGGCCGATGGGGTAGTAAAGTTCTCGAGTGGCGACCGTACACCGGAAAACGTAGCGTAGGCAGGCCTCCCACGCGACGACCTGGTGAAGATCGCGGGAAGCTGATGGATGCGGGCAGCGCAGGACCGATCGTCGTGAAAATCCTTGGGGGAGGCCTTTGTCCAGCAGTGGACGATTTTTGGCTGATATGATGAGTAATAAAAGCTGTAATTACACTTGTTGAGTTTCAAGCGATCCTAGCTCGTTGCTACTAGCGTGGATTATGCAGGTAAACTGCCCTGAAGCACGGGCATACCTGCATGGTTTTTTTTTCATCCACAATTTCCACAATTAATAAGTCCTTAGCATCTCACCTGATGGTAAGTGAGAATGATGATGTGCCCTGTACATCCAGATGTCGCCAGCAACATTGTACTAATCATCACTCAGGTGGAGCTGGGGGGCTTTCCACACTACGTTTGCCTAAACGCGGTCTCCACTCCAGAAGTCGCAGTCAGCCTGGTTCTTGGCGAATTACTTCGTTCCGGCTTCTATACCGCAGATAAACTCCGAAATATAGTTAGCTGACTTCTAAAAAATACTCAAACACGTAGCTCGTAGAAAAGATGGCCGTTAGGGTAGTAAAGTTCTCGAGTGGAGACCGCGAACCGGAAGACATAGGGATAAGACATAAGACTGTTATTGATTCCTTGACACCAAACACACATACATAATAACGGAACGAATCGAACAACAAGAGAAAAAAAAACAACAACAGACAGAAGCGTAGGCAGGCCTCCCAATCGGTGGACCGACGATCTGGTGAAGGTCACGGGATGCGGGCAGCGCAAGACCGATCATCGTGGATATCCTTGGGGGAGGCCTTAGTCCAGCAGTGGACTTTCGGCTGATATGATGATGATGATGATACCAAAAAATACTCACCCCTAACTGATGCCTGCGTAAATTGTAAAGCATTGAGAACGCTTTCGGACACTCCGGACACTTGTAGGGTTTCTCGCCCGTGTGCGTTCTGATGTGGCACTGGGAACAAACGCATCCATACGAACAGAGTGCTGAGCGCCTGTACAGGCCGTAACAACATCTAGTTGTTGTTAATTTTAAAAATAATTAAAGTAAGTGTGTGTGTGTTTTATGAAACCACGGTAAAAGTGAAACTTTACAGAGGACGAAACGATCATGGCTGCTCTCGCTACGGTACAGAGGACGAAACGATCGTACCGTCAGACAAAAGCGACCGTCACGCGACATGCAACACACAGACGAAAAAAATTAAGACGATGTAATAACCAGCCATGTGCGAGTCGGAATAGCACTCCGAGGGTTCCGCACCACCGCACCGCTCCACACAACTGCATAGTATAATGACAATTTTCACATTATTTTTGTTTATTAAAATTTGAGTGCGTTAAATTTTAAACAAAAGACATCAACGCGAGCGACAAAAATATGCTTTTTTGTCATTCAGTTCGGACTCCTTAGCGCGATTACGACTCACAATTGGCCAATTTCTATTATCTGTTGTTTTACTTCAGTACTAATACTATAATCTCACCGAGTTTCACGCTTGTATGTATTACCGTTTTTACGATAGAGCTAAATCAAAAATACTTCTAAAGACCTTAAAAAAAACACGTTTTTTGTATGGGGACCCCCGCTTATTTATTTCAACTTTTCTGAGTTTAATATTTGTTGTTATAACGGCAACAGAAATACACATTCTGTGAAAACTTCAACTGTCTACCTATTACGGTTCATGAAATACAGCCCGCTGACAGACGGCCAGACAGCGGAGGCTTAGTAATAGGGTCCCGTTGGTCACCGTACGGAACCCTGAAATTAACTGAATTTGATAAAAATTATATGGGACCAACTTTGTAGTATACCCTAACCAATAACAAAATAAAAGTTTACAAAAACTAAAACCCGACTACGGAAAAGTATGAAAACAAGAATTTCCCGACTGAAATCATAGCCTTTATTTTTCCATTCATCTGGGGTAAAGCCGTAGTCGCAAGGAGTTCGAACCGAATGAAAAAAAATAAAAGATAAGATAAATACTCTTTATTGTACCCAAAAATTAAAAAAAATAAAAATAAACCAAATGTAATGTATATGTTTTCTGTCGTTCGCGTTGCTGCAAGTCTATTGTTTGTAATGAATGATACCATTGTCACAGTATATATATTAGTACTAACGTACAGTATGGACACTCCCTGCCCCTCTCTAAATTCGACCTCACCCCCCCGTCACTCAGATTGGGTGTAGATTGGGTACCAAACGTAAAGGACGAGCTACGCAAGCACTTTTATTCACTATATTCACTTTGCGCGCCGCTGTGATTTCGTTCACAAGCATAAAAACCAACCAGTTACCGAACGTAAAGGCCTAACTGAAATCTTTTTTTTTTTCATACTTGTCATGTTGTAAACAACCACCGCTCGAACAAAAAACACCACTTTCCGAATACACCATACACAGTATGAGACTATAAAACATTGTAAATGGTAACTGCGACGTGGACGTATGAATTAACACTGAAAACTGCTATTATTTTATACGGTCTAACACTTTTTCCATAAAATTTGGGGGTTGCAAATGGGTGGAGGGGGCTGGGCCCCCTGGACCCCATATCATGGATCTTGGTGATCAAATTGACTTCACCTTTTTTTGGAATAAGCGTCAGCGATTTTCGCCCGTCAGAGAAGTGAAGGACCTTTTTTTTAATAAGCGGCAGCGATTTTCGGCGTCATAGAAGTAGATGACCTTTTTTTAATAAGCGGTAGCGATTTTTTTCGAACGGTGGTCGTTTACAACGAAAAGTATGAAAAAAAAAAGAGTTCACAGCATTCAGTAAATAACTAACGAACATTTTGTGACCAATACCGCCGGTGTGATTGAACCCTACCTGCATTCTTGCCTATAGATACGTCAGTTATATATATGTATATCATTTCTCGCTCGTTTGTATGGAGTGTCCGGGGTGTGCCATTGTCATAGTTGTGTGGAGAGTTGTGGTGGTGTGGTGAAAGGGTTTTACAACGCTTTATATTAGTTTCACCTGTTCCGATGTCTGTAATGAAACCTTGTATGTTAAATTTGTCCCACTTCCCGGTTTCCGATTGAGCTGAAATATTGCATTCATATGTATATCGCGTGATAATGCAATACATGCTGTTTTTTTAATACCGAGCAAGCCGTTAAGGGTGAGCTCTACGCATGAAACTGAACAACTTTCCCCAAGAAACCCATACTGAATTCGCAAATATTTTTTTGGACTTTTCATAGAAATCGATCTTTCCGATTAGTCAACTTTGTATGGATAGTCAATTTTTTTCGCGATTTCAGTAAGGGTTTCTTGGGGAAAGTTGTTCAGTTTCATGAGTAGAGGCCACCTTTAACGGCTTGCGTGGTGTTAAAAACAATCCGTATTAAAAGCTTGTACCTACCTAAATGATTTTAGGTTTTCAAAATTTTCAAAAAAATACATACACTTACATATCATTTGCTTTACTATATACCTTTATCAAGTATAGGTTCTATTTATTTTTGTATCTCAATAAAAATAAAATAAAATAATTAAATTAGGACAAAATTTTACGTATTTTTCATTTCACATACCTCCAACAACAATTCCAAGCGAAAACTCTTGGAGCACGTCGGACAATTGAACGGCTTCTCCCCCGTGTGTATTCGCATATGATCGCGCAAACACACCGTGTTCTGTTAGCAGAGAAAGAAAACTACATTACCATGAGGTTACACAATCCAGAGAAAAGTGGTTACAAGAGATAACAAGTCCTAAAAAAAAAGTCCAATTAAAAGAGTGTGTGGTTTTATGAAACCATGGTAAAAGTGAAACTGTTTTTCACATTATAGACATTTTCAGAGCACGAAACGATCATGGCTGCTCTCCTCTTGGAGCTACGGTACAGAGGCCGAAACGATCATGTAATAAAAGTTTCACTCCTGGTACAGAGAACGAAACGATCATGGCTGCTCTCGTCTTGGAGCTATAGTACAGAGGACGAAACGATCATGGCTGCTCTGACGAAAAAGTTCGAGATGATGTAATAACCGCTTTGCCGTCACGCAACACACAGAGGAAAAAACTTGAGACGATGTAAAAAGGTCCTAAATAGGGATGCATCGATACGCCTTTTTGCCGATACGATACCGATACCGATACTCTTATAAAAATATCGGCGATACCGATACCGATACCGATACGCTTATTGAATTCAAAAAGGAAGGTAGAATAAATAAAACACAATTAATTAATAGTTTTAGTAATCAAAATTAACATTTATAAGATTTTTATTTAAAAAACAAAGCATTCTTAAGTTTTGCGGGCAAAGGCGATTTCGCAAGTCTGTTTGAATAAGACCTGCGGTGGAAAATAGTCTCTCAGATGCGACAGATGCCTCGTTTGCAACGAAATAGATAGGACAACACGCGCGTTTACATTACATTTTTAAAGCGCGAAATTTGAAAAGTATTGTTGAATCTGCCATAAAAATATCGCCGATACCGATATATCGGCAAACCCGAAGTATCGCCGATATATCGGTATCGGTATCGGATGCATCCCTAGGTCCTAAAGTAAGTAAGTTCTAAAAAGTGGTTGCAATTCCTATGAAATTGCTTACTAATCCTAATAAAGTGGTTACAAGAGATAACAAATCCTAAAAAGTGGTTACAAGTCCATATAAAAAGGTAACAAGTCCTAAAAAGTGGTTACAAAACCAACTCAAAAGGTAAAAAGTCCTAAAAAGTGGTTGCAAGTCCATATAAAAAGGTAACAAGTCCTAAAAAGTGGTTGCAATTCCTATGAAATTGCTTACTAATTCTAATAAAGTGGTTACAAGAGATAACAAATCCTAAAAAGTGGTTACAAGTCCATATAAAAAGGTAACAAGTCCTAAAAAGTGGTTACAAAACCAACTAAAAAGGGAAAAAGTCCTAAAAAGTGGTTGCAAGTCCATATAAAAAGGTAACAAGTCCTAAAAAGTGGTTGCAATTCCTATGAAATTGCTTACTAATTCTAATAAAGTGGTTACAAGAGATAACAAATCCTAAAAAGTGGTTACAAGTCCATATAAAAAGGTAACAAGTCCTAAAAAGTGGTTACAAAACCAACTAAAAAGGTAAAAAGTCCTAAAAAGTGGTTGCAAGTCCATATAAAAAGGTAACAAGTCCTAAAAAGTGGTTGCAATTCCTATGAAATTGCTTACTAATTCTAATAAAGTGGTTACAAGAGATAACAAATCCTAAAAAGTGGTTACAAGTCCATATAAAAAGGTAACAAGTCCTAAAAAGTGGTTGCCAATTCTAAAAAGTGGTTACAAAACCAACTAAAAAGGTAAAAAGTCCTAAAAAGTGGTTGCAAGTCCATATAAAAAGGTAACAAGTCCTAAAAAGTGGTTGCAATTCCTATGAAATTGCTTACTAATTCTAATAAAGTGGTTACAAGAGATAACAAATCCTAAAAAGTGGTTGCCAATTCTAAAAAGTGGTTACAAAACCAACTAAAACGGTAAAAAGTCCTAAAAAGTGGTTGCAAGTCCATATAAAAAGGTAACAAGTCCTAAAAAGTGGTTGCAAGTCCTATCAAATTGGTTACTAATTCTAATAAAGTGGTTATAAGTCCTACCAAAGACGATACAAGTCGATATATAGGGCTATTCTGATTAGCAGTCTATGTAACTTCCCACCCCCGCAATTCTATACAAAAAAAAACACTTCAACCTGACGCTGACATGACCTGAAATGAGTTTTCCCCAGATCCCTTGGGAACTGGATATGCTGGGGACAGGATATGCTGATTAGTAAATTATGTAATTTTTAGCCCCTCAACGATGTCTGTGCAAAAAATCAAAACAATCCATTTTTGGTAGCAATGTTAAAGAAATTGACCAAAAAAAGGGTATTTTTTCAGTTCACTCAGGAACTGCACTGGACTATGCTGTTTTCACTGGATAAAAAGTAGTCTATGCCCTTCCTAGTGATACAGGCTACCTGCATTCAAAATTTCATCAAGATTGGTCGAGGTGTTGAAGCGTGAAAAGGTAACAAACATACATATTTTCACATTTATAATATTAACTAGCTTTTTCCCGCGGCTCCGCCCGCGTGGACATCGTTTTTATGACTTATTTAAGGGTAATTAGTAAATTATGTCGTTTCATTGAGCAATCCATTGTTCCGTTGCAATGTTAAAGAAACTAACAAATAAAAGAGTATATTTTCAGTTCCCTCAGGAACTGCATCGGACTATGCTATGCTATTTTCACGGGATAAAAAGTAGCTTATGTCCTTTCCCGTGACACAGGCTACCTGCATGCCGAACTTCATAAAGATTGGTCAAGGCGATGAAGCGTGAAAAGGTAACAAACAAACAAACACATTTTCACATTTATAATATTAGTAGGGATGAGTAAGGATTGAAGAGTAAAACAGGCTGGTAACTTCCCAAATAAAATGAAAATATAACGACTTCACCAACTGGTTATCATTTAAGAAAGAAAATCATTAGAGAAAATCCCGCTGTAATTACATAAAATTAACATAAAATAACTTAACCAATTTAATTAAAACTATTTGAACGCATAATGGCGAAAAGACTAGTAAATTTTTCTGATAGATACGGTTTGATTGTCAATCAGCAAAATGGCTTCAGAAAAAATAGATCAACAGATTTGGCAATCTATCAATTACTGGAACCCATTTATAAATCTATTGATAAAAGAGTAAATATCTCAGCAATATTTACCGACATGTCAAAAGCATTTGACTGTGTTCGCCATGACATACTTTTAAATAAATTGGAGCGCTATGGAATACGGGGAACGGCTCTAGAATGGATTAAATCTTATTTAAGTGATAGACATCAATGTACTGAAATTAGATATTTTGCAAATGACATAAAGGCAGTTGAGAATATAAGATCTGACTATAGAATCAACGATAGGGGGGTGCCACAGGGAAGCATATTAGGACCACTTCTGTTTATATTCTACATCAACGACCTACCAAGGTGCACAAGCCAACAAATGATTTTATACGCTGATGATAGCACGGCTTTAGTGAGGTGTGATGTGGAGGATAAATATGAATGTGACATAAACAACGCTCTTAGAGATATAATTTATTGGATGAACCAAAATGGTCTACAGATAAATCTTTTAAAAACTCATTTCATACAATTTCACTCCTCCAAACGACAACCGTTGGATGTACATATTAAATATTCTTCGAGCACTAAAGAATGTGTTACGACAACAAAGTTTTTAGGCCTTCTGGTAGACTGCCATTGTAACTGGAAGCCACATGTCCAAAATTTATGTGATAGGCTGTCGCGATTTGCTTATCCTATAAGGCAAATTGCACAAAAATCTTCGGTAAAAACGGCATTACTTGCATATTTTGGACACGTACAGTCCTTGTTAAGCTATGGTCTCATCTTTTGGGGTAATTCGGTTAATGCAGTTGAGGCGTTCAGAGTACAGAAGCGCTGCGTGAGAGCCCTCTGCGGGTGGTCACAGATGGACTCCTGTAAGCCCCTCTTTACAAACTACAATATTCTACCTCTCCCATGTCTGTACATAAAGGAAGTGGCGGTATTTGCAAAGAAACATCTACATTTTTATGAAACAAAAAAAATATATCAAAGAAACTTAAGACACATTAACCACCTCGTTCTTCCTGAAATTCATAAATCTAGTTTTTTCCATAATAGCGTATACTACATGGTCGTCAAAGTATACAACAACATTCCAGACTGTTATAAAAGTCTTAGCGACAAAGCATTTAAGAAAGCAATAACAAAATGGCTTCTTGGTAAACTCTACTACAGTATGAAGGAGTTTTTTGACGACAAGAATAAAAATAAAATTTCTTCTAATTAAGCGTCAGTATAGTAATTATAACAAATGGACACAATTTGACAATAGTGTAATATTGCAAAATTAGAATTAGGTACAGGTTCTATGACATTTTTTTTTTATTATTATTAATGACATCAAACTATGAAATTGTATTGTATTGCGAATATTGAATATCTTGTGCGTAATAATAACAAATGGACCTACCTAATTTGAAAATAGTGTAACATTGTAAAATTGGAATGGGTATATTTTCTATGACATTTATTTTCTATATTAATACTGACTTCAAACTAGTAATTTGTATTATGTTGCGTTTAATGAATATCTTGTGTGTAATTATACAAATAGATAAATTTGATCCTAATAGTGTAACATTGTAGAATTTAAAAAGGTGTTAAATATTTGTACATGTTCTATGACATTTATTGTCTATAAAAATATTAACATCGAACTATTAAATTGTGTTGTGTTGCGAATATTGAATATCTTGTGTGTAAATTATTACATGTTTGATGGTTTGAATAATCATTATTGTACGCCGTGTTAGGCAAATTATAGAGGTAAGATTAAATTAATTAATTAAGACCATATTTTTGTACCTATAATTGCAATAAATATACTTTGACTTTGACTTTAAAAATTAATTACCCAACTGCATAAAAACATTAACTCTCTTTTTTGGGCAATCGGGTTAAAATGTAATCTATGCCACTTTCAGAATAAAGATCGAAAGTAACAACTGTTCGGCCCAACACTCACCGCCAGTGTGCGCCCGCACAACTCGCACATCACGCGGCTGCTGCTCTTGTCTCTCCTCACTTCTTAGTCACACGCCACCGCTCGCTCCTCACTAGTACGAAAGTAACAACTGGTCGGCCCAACACTCACAACCAGCGTGCGCCCGCACAACTCGCACATCACGCGGCTGCTGCTCTTGTCTCTCCTCACTCCTTAGTCACACGCCACCGCTCGCTCCTCACTAGTACGAAAGTAACAACTGGTCGGCCCAACACTCACCGCCAGCGTGCGCCCGCACAACTCGCACATCACGCGGCTGCTGCTCTTGTCTCTCTTCACTCCTTAGTCACACGCCACCGCTCGCTCCTCACTAGTACGAAAGTAACAACTGGGCGGCCCAACACTCACTGCCAGCGTGCGCCCGCACAACTCACACATCACGCGGCTGCTGCTCTTGTCTCTCTTCACTCCTTAGTCACACGCCACCGCTCGCTCCTCACTAGTACGAAAGTAACAACTGGTCGGCCCAACACTCACCGCCAGCGTGCGCCCGCACAACACGCGGCTGCTGCTCTTGTCTCTCTTCACTCCTTAGTCACACGCCACCGCTCGCTCCTCACTAGTACGAAAGTAACAACTGGTCGGCCCAACACTCACCGCCAGCGTGCACCCGCACAACTCGCACATCACGCGGCTGCTGCTCTTGTCAATCTTCACTCCTTAGTCACACGCCACCGCTCGCTCCTCAGTAGTACGAAAGTAACAACTGGTCGGCCCAACACTCACCGCCAGCGTGCGCCCGCACAACTCGCACATCACGCGGCTGCTGCTCTTGTCTCTCTTCACTCCTTAGTCACACGCCACCGCTCGCTCCTCACTAGTACGAAAGTAACAACTGGGCGGCCCAACACTCACTGCCAGCGTGCGCCCGCACAACTCACACATCACGCGGCTGCTGCTCTTGTCTCTCTTCACTCCTTAGTCACACGCCACCGCTCGCTCCTCACTAGTACGAAAGTAACAACTGGTCGGCCCAACACTCACCGCCAGCGTGCGCCCGCACAACTCGCACATCACGCGGCTGCTGCTCTTGTCTCTCTTCACTCCTTAGTCACACGCCACCGCTCGCTCCTCACTAGTACGAAAGTAACAACTGGTCGGCCCAACACTCACCGCCAGCGTGCGCCCGCACAACTCGCACATCACGCGGCTGCTGCTCTTGTCTCTCTTCACTCCTTAGTCACACGCCACCGCTCGCTCCTCACTAGTACGAAAGTAACAACTGGTCGGCCCAACACTCACCGCCAGCGTGCGCCCGCACAACTCGCACATCACGCGGCTGCTGCTCTTGTCTCTCTTCACTTCTTAGTCACACGCCACCGCTCGCTCCTCACTAGTACGAAAGTAACAACTGGGGGCGGCCCAACACTCACCGCCAGCGTGCGCCCGCACAACTCGCATATCACGCGGCTGCTGCTCTTGTCTCTCCTCACTCCTTAGTCACACGCCACCACTCGCTCCTCACTAGTATGAAAGTAACAACTGGGCGGCCCAACACTCACACCGCCAGCGTGCGCCCGCACAACTCGCCACATCACGCGGCTGCTGCTCTTGTCTCTCCTCACTTCTTAGTCACACGCCACCGCTCGCTCCTCACTAGTACGAAAGTAACAACTGGGCGGCCCAACACTCACCGCCAGCGTGCGCCCGCACAACTCGCACATCACGCGGCTACTGCTCTTGTCTTTAATCTTCAAATTTGACTTCTTATTTGCACACGGGACCGAGGGCTGGAAATATAATGCACGGGGTGTAACAGACACAGTTTTTCACCTCCTCCGTGGCGTAATGGTTAAGGACATTAGCTTCCCATCAGGAGGTCGCGGTTTCGATTCCCGGCGGAGTCTAACTTTGCAAGACTCGGTTTGGTTGGTGGAAGGGCATTTTCTAGGCCCACCTGGCTAGCGCTACCATCTTATCTAAGTCTTGCCGCCAAACATCAATGCTAACAACATTCATGTATTCTGGCTTGAAGATAAGATAGCCAGTTCCCCATTGCGTTGGGGAATCTTGGTAAGCCCGCTTCCATCTTCGGAATTATCGTCACTTACCAATAGAGAATAAAAAAAGACTGCTAAGAGCATCTGACGCGGCTTAACGACTGCCATCTAGTGATAGTAACCGGCCCAACGAACGTGCCCTGCGAATGAGAAAACGGTGGAGAAAAATGCCATTTAGCAGTCAAACCCATCCAGGTAATGCCCTTCTTTCTGTTTAGTTAACCTGCGTGGTCGGGTCGATCACATTGAGCTACGGTTGCTTCGCATATTTCATTTTTTTTAAATTTGTGTGTGAAGTTGACGAACCCCCACTGGGCCCACGAGGTCGACTAAGGCCCGATCGCCCTAATTCAGGGTAGGCTCGAGCCCCTCGGTGGGGACGTGTATATGAGCTGATGTAATGTGATGATAAACATTGTGATAAGCAAGGCTATGAATTGATGAAATAAATAAAAAATACCGCTTTTGTCGTTTTTGTTCCTCTCGTGCCCTTCTTCCGGCCACGCTTCGGCCGAGCGAGAATGTGCTCTATCAAAAGGCTCTCCGAGGCAAAGTTATCACCGCACTTCGTGCATGGCCTGAAAACGACAAACATCTGAATCCTTACTAATATTATAAATGTGTTTGTTTGTTACCTTTTCACGCTTCAACGCCTCGACCAATCTTTAGGAAATTTGGCATGCAGGTAGCCTGTGTCACGGGGAACGACAAAGGCTACTTTTTATCCCGAGAAAATAGCATAATCTGATGCAGTTCCTGAGTGAACTAAAAGAATACTCGATTGTTGTGATTTTTTGCACAGAGATGGTTGAGTAGGTGGGAAACGACATAATTTACTAATCACCCTTAAAGACAGTCATAAAAACGATGTCCACGCGGGCGGAGCCGCGGGAAAAAGTAAGTATAACTATCGTCTAACATTTTGCTTCTTCGTTCATTACGCGAAAGGCCAAGGAGTGGGATTCCCCGGTATTCCCCGATTCGTATAATTAGAATGATGATTCTAACGACACCTCTCCCTACAAAATCCTTCAATCTGCTTAGGCTACTGGCTCAGCCAGACAGACAGACATACTAACATACATTCGTAAATAAAGTGTAAAACCATTACCCTCCTTTTTCGAACGTCGGTTATCAATCATATTAGCCGAAAAACGTCCACTGCTGGACAAAGGCTTTCCCCAAGGATTTACACGACGACCGGTCCTAAAGTCGGTTATAAATCATCATCATCATCATATCAGCCGAAGGACGTCCACTGCTGGACATAGGCCTCCCCCAAGGATTTCCACGACGACCGGTTCTGCGCTGCCCGCATCCGGCAGCTTCCCGCGACCTTCACCAGGTCATCGGTCCACCGAATGGGAGGCCTGCCTAACTACGTTTTCCGGTGCGAGTTCGCCGCTCGAGAACTTTACTGCCCCAACGGCCATCTGTTCTACGAGCAATGTGCCTCGCCCACTGCCACTTAAGTTGGATATAAATACAAACAAATTTAAACTCACCAATCGTTTGGATTGCAAACTGCGTCCAGAGAAGTCTTTATGTGTTTGTCTAGAGCAGCGGAGTCGTTGAACACTTTCTCGCAGGATTGGCATTTAAATGTCTGAAAAAAATATAGATAACTGTTTTAAATATAAAGGAAAAATAGTTATTTGTGTAACAAGGGGGACAAAGGAATATTTTGCTGCGAGGGCGTTACTTTGAATTTTGCTGCGAGGCCGCTTCTATGAATTTTGCTGCGAGGCCGTTTCTTTTAATTTTGCTGTGAGTGCGTTACTTTTAATTTTGCTGCGAGGGCGTTATTTTTAATTTTGCTGCGAGGCCGTTATTTAGAATTTTGCTGCGACGGCGTTACTTAGAATTTTGCTGCGAGGCCGTTTCTTTGAATTTTTCTGCGAGGGCATTACGTTGAATTTTGCTGCGAGGCCGTTTCTTTGAATTTTGCTGCGTGGCCGTTTCTTTAATTTTGCTGTGAGTGCGTTACTTTTAATTTTGCTGCGAGGGCGTTACTTTTAATTTTGCTGTGAGGGCGTTACTTAGAATTTTTCTGCGAGGCCGTTTCTTAGAATTTTTCTGCAAGGGCGTTACTTTGAATTTTTATCTGAGCGAAGGATTCTTAGGTAGAATCTTAGCTTACCGAGGAATCCTTACTTATATAAACGCGAAAGTTTGTATGTGTGGATGTTTGTTACTTTTTCATGCCACAACAGATAAACGGATCTGGATGAAAAATGGCAGGTTTTTTTAAATTAAAAATTTGAGTGCGTTTGACTGAAACTCACCTGACGGCAAGTGATGATGCAGTCGAGGATGGTACACGCAAACTTAAATAATGCCTATTCACTCTTCCCTTGAAGATCTCCTAATTATAGGAATCGGGAAACACCAACGACGCTGGCAAGGATTTCCACTCCTTTGCTGTACGCATAATAAATAAGGAAGCATATCGCTTCGTGCGAAAAGGTGGAACTTCAACAACAAAGGGGTGCAACCCCTCCCTGCGTCTCATTGACCGACGGTGGAATGGAGCCGAGGGAATGAGGTCGTAAAGTTCTTGCGCGCACTCTCCGAAATGAATTCGATAGAATACCGATAGACAGGCGACTTTGCGGCGATGCTCAAGGCTTTGGAGCTTGTCATAGACTAGCTCGTCGTCAGGAATGAGTCTGCGTGCGCGTCGGTCGATGGCGTCCAAGGTATCCAGCTGATAGCGGGCTGATCCATCCCATAAGTGTGAACAGTACTCCATACATGAGCGTCCAGGTGTGAAGTACCGTCTCACCTTAGAGAGAATGCCCAGCTTCGTTGCAGCAACTTTTACCTTGGACTCAATGTCACGACCGAAATTAAGATTGGGTGTTAGATCCACGCCGAGGAGTTCCAGGTGATCAGATATCTGAATCGATTCATTCCGGAGAGTTGGAGTCAAGGTGGATGGCCTCCTTATGGCGGAAAAAAGACACGCCTGTGTCTTAGAGGCATTAAACCTTACGAGGTTGGAATCACCCTAATCAGACACTTCCTGAAGTGATAGGTTTATGCGATCTATCATGGCCTCTCTCAGAAACAGCGTACCAGTGCTGTTAGCTCGTGCACTGGACAGGTATCTTTCCACAACCGGCTCCCTCCCCCTGGGTAGCAGAAATCTGCATATTACATTTTATAATTTGCCTGACCATTTGTAAAATAACGAATAACACTATATGCCTACGACGGAGAGATTAAATTTTTAAATAATCTATTTTAAAAAAGATTTGTGAGTTTTAAGATTACTATGAAAACCCTTAAATCATAATTATCATTATCTTTTTTTTTTAATGACAATTGGTAAACACTTGACAACATCTCACCTGGTGGTAAGTGACGATGTTGCCGAAGATGGAAGCGGGCTTACCAAGATTCCCCAACGCAATTGGGAACTGGCTATCTTATCTTCATGCCGGAACCCACCAATGATATCAACATAGATATTTGGCGGCAAGACTTAGATAAGATGGTGGTAGCTAGCCAGGCGGGCTTAGAAAATGCCCTACCACCAACCAAACCGAGTCTTACAATTGACCCCGCCGGGAATCGAACCCGCGACCTCCTGTGTAAAGCCAGTGAACTTTGCCTCTGAGCTACGGAGGCAGTTAAGGGCGGTCATCATATCAGCCGAAGGACGTCCACTGCTGGACAAAGGCCTCTCTATTATTTAGTGACAACACTATTTTTTGAAAATGTAATCTATCCACAAACTAGAATTTCGTGACTTGCTTATGTGTATAAAGTTTCATTAGAATCGGTCCATCGATTTACATGAGCTAGTAAATTTTAAGTTTGTAACTTTGGGAAACGATTTTGTGACTACGCTCTGCAATCTACGCGAGGCATTGATTGGAACAGTTGTCTCTGTTTTTTTTTCTTTACTCTTTGTAAAGAAAATAACCACTCCTTTGCATTTTTTAAATAATTTTATCGTTAATTTTCAACTTTCTGAATGAAAGTATAAAAAATAATAACATTTCTCACTTTGTATTATCATAACAAATATTGTCGTATATTTTTTTATTTATACTTCAAAATATACGTCATAACTAAAGTTGAAAGTATCAATGTAGACCTATCTTTGCGTTTTTTTTCTATCGAGCCAAAACTGCTCAATCGTGTTTCTAATAGCTTTTGACTTTAAGGAACATCATCTACAATAAGGGTATTTTTTGCAACCTTGGGTTTTAGGAGTAATTGACGTCAAAAATAACGAAAATCTGTAATATTATCGCCTTAAGAACTTAGTTTCGTGTATTTATTGATGATGTCGTGTAATGTATGTAAAATTAATCTTGTCAACATTTTCACGGTGTTTAGCGGAGGGTATGTAATTTTTCTTCTTCAAATTCAAATGCAAATTAGTATCTAAAGCCAGTCAATGTTTCATAACATCAGCCGAAAGCCGTCCATTGCGGACAAAGGCCTCCCTCAAGGATTTCCACGACGACCGGTCCTACGGTGCGCTAAATTTTACTTGCCACTTTTTTTATTTTTCGCTCGGAGGAACAATACCTTTCTAGCAAATAAAAAAATATAATAACCGATGATACAAAACCTCTTTTAAGACTTTTGAAAGGAGAATCTTATCTAAGTCTTGCTTCCAAACATCAGTGTGTTCCGGCTTGAAGATAAGATAACCAGTTCTCCATTGCGTTGGGGAATCTTGGTAAGCCCGCTTCCATCTTCGGCGTCATCGTCACTTACCATCAGTTGAGATGATGCCAAGGGCTTACCAATTGTGAATATTACAAATAACAGTACTTTCTTCTTTCCCGGGTCTCCTGGAAGAATTTTTTTTAACAATAAGCTGTACCCTTTGTATCACCTTAATGTTTAAAATCTGTATTTTATGTATCCTGTGTACAATAAACTATTTAAAAAAGTAAGTGTATGGTTTTATGAAACCACGGTTAAATGTGAAACTTTACAAAGGACGAAACGATCATGGCTGCTCTCGCTACGGTACAGAGGACGAAACGATCATACCGGCCGACTAAAGCGACCATCACGCGACATGCAACACGCAGACGAAAAAATTTCAGGCGATGTAATAAAATTTTCACTTTAAATATAAGTTGAAGAAAAACCTAATAATAATTTACGAAAAACCTGAAAGTTTTTTGGGTCAAGCTTTTATATAAAAGAGTTTATATGCTCAAATGAATATAAAAAACACACGGTTACAATTTCAAAAAAGGTGTGCACACTATTGTATTTTAAAAGCTTTTATTTAACTTGCAATGTTTGTATGTGTGTATGTTTTTTATTAGTTCAAATTTTGTGATCGATTTTAGAGCGACTTCCAGAGGTCCGATTAAGCTGAAATTGGGAATGAAGCCGTATTCCCGGTGACAATAGACCCCTTTATTATTTTGAAGTTGATGATTTAAAAAAGTAATGTTTAAAATGATTTAAAAAAGTAACCCTATGACCCTATAACCTTATGTAACATAAGTTTCACTTTCATATATAAACGGTCGCGTGTTTAATTTTCTATTTTCATTTTAACTTACCTCTCTATGCTGCGTCTGCATGTGCAGAGACACGCCGCTCGGTATGAGCCTCACGTGGCAGATATCGCAGGCCACGGTGGCGTGCTTCGTCCGCATATGCTCGTAATAATGACAACTCCATCTAAATAAAAAAAAAAACATTTTTTTATCTACTCTCATATCGTAAAATTCGAATTATAAACTTCATATATATACTTTTATTGAAAACTATACAGAAATAAAAAAAGCATATTACAACACTGTTTCTCTAACAAAATAATGTTACAAAATATTGTTTTTACCATAACGATACAGGACATCCAAGAAGTTAATATCACCAAGGAGATTACATCAATTATTTTCTACTAATGGAACGCATACGCGCGGCGCGCCAATTTTATAGCATTACAAAAAAGTTTTTGTTATAATTTTACCCATCGAGCTTTTTTTCCGTGTTACTAGCTGTCTCGGCGAACTTCGTTCTAACCTACACTACCCTTCCCTACCCTACTCTACACTACACTACCCTACCCTACCCCTACACTACACTACCCTACACTACCCTTCCCTACCCTATCCCTACACTACACTACACTACCCTACACTACACTACCCTTCCCTACCCTACTCTACCCTACCCTACACTACCCTAGCCTACACTACTCTACCCTACACTACACTACCCTACCCTACACTACACTACCCTACCCTACCCTACACTACCCTACCCTACCCTACATACACTACACTACCTAACCCTAGCCTACCCTACCCTACCCTACGTTTAAACCTTCTCTGGACTTCCACAAATAATTCAATACCAAAATTAGCCAAATCGGTCCAGCCGTTCTCGAGTTTTAGCGAGACTAACGAACAACAATTCATTTTTATATATATAGATAAGTTATAGCGTTGTACTGAATTTCGTGGGAAATTTTTTTTCATAGTCTTTTAACTTTGATCTTTTATTTAGTAGGTTCAATCCCGTCAACAGTTCTTATCACACTTATGCGCCTTTAAGTTCAATTTCAACAGCGCAAGCCCGCCATGCCTATTAGATGTGATAGTATACTACTAATATTATAAATGCGAAAGTAACTCTGTCTGTCTGTTACGCTTTCCTGCAAAAACTACTGAACGGATTTGGCTGAAATTTGGTAGGTAGACAGATTAGGACCTGGCTTAAGACATAGGCTACTTTTTACCACGCTCGCGAGCCGCTTGCGGCTCGCGCACTGCGCACCCTCGAAAAGTCATAGAAACGTGGTCCACGCGGGTGAAGCCGCGGGAAACAGCTAGTAGTATATAATGATTTATTTTGCTTGAAATGTACTTCACACAGAACAATAGCTTAGGCTATAGGAACCGCCAAAGTCAAAGTATATATATTAGTACTAACATACAGTATGGACACTTCCTGCCGCTCTCTAGATAGCGACCTCACCCCCTCGTCAGCAAGATTGATACAGTTTGGCTACAGTTTGGTTGTCGAACGTATAGGATTTTTCCACGATTTTGTTTGTTCCGTCATTCGTTTTTTGAAATGTAATTTCTGGCCCGTTGTATGAAGTGTCCAGGGTGCGGTAATGTCAAATGTCACAAGTTTGGAGATGTCAAACGCTCACTGCCCAAAAAGAAGGATAATGTCTGTTTATTTGATCTTGCGAGTGAAGTGGGATATATCTTCACCCGACTGTCCAAAAAGGAGGGTTAATGTTTTATGCAGTCGAGTTTTTATTTTTAACTAGTATTCCCGGCGAACTTCGTACCACCTTACACTACACTACACACTACCCTACTCTTCCCTACCCTACCCTACACTACACTAAACTACACTACCCTACCCTACATAAGAACCTTCTCCTGACAATAACGACCTCGACAAAAAAAAAATAGCGAAATCGGTCCAGCCGTTCACGCGTGATGCTGTGACCAAGGGAAATAGGGATTCATTTTTATATATATACTAGCTGTCCCGGCGAACTTCGTACCGCCTTACATTACATTACACTGCCCAGCCCTACCCTACACTACACTACACTACCCTACCCTACCCTACACTACCCTACCCTACCCTACATACACTACCCTACCCTACACTACACTACCCTACCCTACACTACTCTACCCTACCCTACCCTACACTACCCTACCCTACACTACCCTACCCTACACTACCCTACCCTATCCTATCTCTCAAGTTGGATCGAACTGCACATGGTGTGCGAATTTTATTATAATCGGTTAAGTGGTTTAGGAGTCCATTGAGGACAAACATTGTGACACGAGATTTATATATATTAAGATAGATTAAAAAAAACGAGACCTACAGTACTCGCATATGATGTGTAACATGTGACAAAATACTTATGAAATTAATTAATTATCGGGTCGTACATTCACGGGCCGACCGACCCTTCGAATAGTAGTATGTCATCTTTGCCTTTGCCATCACACTAGGCGGCATGGCTATGACAACCTTAGTTTTCGAGAATTAAAAAACGTTCGCATTTCCTGTTACACATTTCCGTCCCATTTCACGAAATCACTCCCACAAATTGCAGGAAAGCGAGAGCAAAGATGTTACACATCAAAAATGTTTTTAAAGAGAAACCCTGCCACGTACCAATGTGTTTTCTAATTTCGATTTCATATATGAGAGCGTCGGTGGCGTAACGGCTAGGGCCGCTCCTCCTGACCGGGAGGCCGTGGTTCGAACCCCGCCACATACCAATGTGTATTCGAATTTCAATTTCTTTTACGGTGAAAGAAAACATCGTGAGGAAACCTGTAACACACGACTGCAAAGAAACTCGTAGGTTCTGTGTGAAGTTGACCAACCCGCACTGGGCCCGCGCGCGAGGGCAACAAGACCCGACCGCCCTAATTCAAGGTAGGCTCGAGCCATTCGGTGGGGACGTACATGAGCTGATATGATGAATTAAAATTGTTAAGCTTTGATTATTTTACTCTCTAGATAGAGCGTCACCGGTTCCTCTGTCTGTAATCACTGCGATAATAGTTGAAAACGCTAAACACGTTAAAAAACCGACTTGCATAGCAACAACTTAGTACATTTTTGCATTATTATTCTTGGTTTTTGTTAATTTTCTAATAAAGTACTACACCGATTTTGATAAAATTTATATGGGACCACACGGGAAGCACTAGCTTTCAAATAAAAAAATAATCATAAAAATCGGTTCACCCAGTCAAAAGTTATGAGGTAACACATTAAAAAAAACATACAGACGAATTGAGAACCTTCTACTTTTTGGAAGTCGCTTGAAAACGGGATGCTTGTGTGCGTGACATCCACTGTCTTACACCCCCACGCCTATCATACAATTTATCTCGGTGTGCGTGGCTCACGGGACATCAGTTCACCGGTATTTTTTAAGCGACTTTATGTTAAGGAGGAGGTTCTCAATTCGACTGTATGTTTTTTTATGTGTGTTACCTCAGAACTTTTGACTGGGTGAACCGATTTTGATGATTCTTTTTTTATTTGAATTCTAGTGCTTTCCGTGTGGTCGCATATAAATTTTATCAAAATCGGAGTATTAGTTTATTAGAAAATTAACAAAATCCAAAAATAATATTGCTAAATTGTACGAAATTGTTGCGATGGAAGTCGGTTTTTTAACGTGTTTAGCGTTTTTAATTTCGATGCATCTGCGTCGCCACGCTATACCTAGAGGGCTTTTCCATTAATCACATGATGTCTTTTGTTCTTTTTGGGTTTACCCCCCACCCCCGGTGATAAGTGGTGAGGTTTTAGACTAACCCCTCCTATAGCCAAAATCACATGTATTTTTTGGTACCAAGTAACTTGAAAATAAGCCGAGGCGGGCGAATGTGGAGGCGGGCGGGCAAATCGATGCCTGTCAACGGCGTGTCAAGGTCATGAGCCGTTTTTCGGTTTAGAAATTGCGCGTTCAACCAAAAAAAATACACGTGAAATCTCACTACCCCCCTACCCCTTGGGATATTGTATTTAAAATTCACATAATAAAATTGTATGCTGTAGGTTTCATTAAGGAAATAGAATAAATAATAATAAATATTTCGATTTTTTTTTAATTCCCTTTCCCCTCTTTCAAGGCTCACGTGATTAATGGACGCTCCCCGAGAGTGAATTATCAGAGCATAAGGATAGTTGGAGAGTTTTACCTGAAGAGTTTAGGGCAGTATTTGCACTGGTACTGGGCGCCACCGGTGTGCCGCTTGTGGTGTTCCACGGCGTGTCCTCTGAAATAAAACGATCAATATATTTTTGATTACAATAAATGCAAAATGCATGGTCGTCGGTGGCGCAACGGTTACGGCCGCTACCGCCTGTCCGGGAGGCCGTGGTTCGAGACCTGTCACGTACCAATGTGTTTTCGAATTTTGATTTCATATGTACATTTATCCGACACTCTTACGGTGAAGGAAAACGTCGTGAGGAAACCTGCACACGCCTGCGAAGAAACTCGAAGGTTGTGTGTGAAGTCGACCATCCCGCACTGGGCCCGCGTGGTCGACTAAGGCCCGATCACCCTAATTCAGGGTAGGCTCGAGCCCCTCGGTGGGGACGTATATGAGCTGATAATATTTGTGTTAAAATTCAGTGTTGGGGCCACTGCAACGGAATAACGGATATAAGTAGAAAGGTTTACCACAAGTCAGAGCGAGAATTTATTGTGTAAATACGGACTTTGTAAAAGACATTGTATCATTTACGCGTGGGCATGACGTCATTACGGTCTTCGTGAGCAGCACGTAATTTCTGTGACGAGATTGTTCCCTGGCACGTCAGGAGGAAGCCCGAAAGACCCCAGTGAAGAACATCAGTGAATTCTACAACGGAGCTGAGGTATTTTAACACGGTTTAATTAGCTTTACTGGTAACTATGTAAGAAAATCTTGGAATCTTAATTTGACCCACTTCCCGGTCATCGATTAGGATGAAATTTTGCACACGCTTTGAGTTCTGATGACAATACATGACTAGCTAAGAAACGTCATTACAAATCCAATATAGCGGCCTCCCCAAGATGGCGGACTGGCTGTTTGAAATCCACCCCCATGATATGGGTATCAAATGAAAGGGTTTGCTGTCAGGAATACGAAAAAAATAGTTACGTGACTTAAATCCAATATGGCGGACAGGCTATTTGAAATGCACCCCCATGATATGGGTATCAAATGAAAGGGTTTGCTGTCAGGAATACGAAAAAATAGTCACGTGACTTAAATCCAACATGGCGGACATCCAAGATGGCGGATTGGCTATTTTGTAATTTTTAGTGCGTGCTAAAAGCGTGTTTTTTAGGTTTTTAAACTAATTTAAAGTTATTTCATAGAATACACGATACACACACACGTCATATTATACTACACATTCAGCCAGGTACACCCTTTTCTGGCGAGCACGAGTCTGCTGGGGACGATCGGAGCTGCCGTTGATTTGTATGATTGTAGTGCTATTTTTTTGTAGTACTGAAGTATAATCTAGTTCGTAATTTTAATCTTTCATCAGACGTGTGGGCATTTTATACCACGAGTATCTGATACTCGGGCATTTGGGAATTTGACCAAATTTTACCGCCATTTGACCAAATTATTGCGGCTTCGGGTCCGTTACTTGTATATTTGTTTACCTATTTGTGGTAGCCTTCGTGTAATGTACTATTCTCATTTTGACCAAGTATCAGAATGTCTGTTCTTTAGTTACAGGCATTGGGCATAGTATGAATCTAGTTTTAAGTTGGCTGGTGGGGCAAAAGGGATCGGGGCGGTTGCTCGTTATTGGTGTGGAACTCCCTTCTTTGTTCCCCCCCCCCCCCCTCCCATCCTAGTAGAAGAGACTCTTAGGGACTTTTTAGGTTTAAGTTGCGTGGTGAATCGCCAACACTTGCGTAGCCTCTCTTGGCATGGGGACGATACGCGACAATATATATAAATATCGATATACCTAAAAAAAATCGGTATGTATACAAACTTTTATTTAATAATTGGAAACGGTAAACACGTTAAAAAAACAGTGGAGGCCTACGCTACATTTTCCGGTGCGCGGTGACCAATCGTAAAATTTATTAACCCGAGGGCCAACTCTAATACCTAGTTATGTGCAGTTTCATACACTACTTTATCTAATCTCATACATTCGAATTGAACCTACTAAATAAAATATCAAAGTTATAAGAGTAAGAAAAATAATTTCCCGCGAAATTCAGTACAACAAAACGTACGAATGGCGCCAAAAGCCAGCACATCACCGCGCATGAGCTAAAACGGGCGCTGTGACATACAGGTAAAATTTGCATTTTTTTTTGTGTTCCTGCACACGCGTTCCATTAAAAGAAAATAAATAATCTCCTTGGTGATATTAACTTCTTGGATTTGCTCTGTTTATTGTTGTAAGATTATTTTACACATTTTGCTAGAGAAAAGTGTTATGATTCTATTTTAAAAGCTTTTATTTAACTTGCAATGTTTGTTTAGTTCAAACCTTGCGATCGATTTGAGAGCAACTTCCAGGGGTCCGATTAATCTGAAATTTGGAATAAAACCGTATTCCCGGTGACAATAGATCCTTTTAGTATTTTGAAGTTAATCTGATGATGAAATTTGGAGGTGGAATCATGGTCCCGGAATCGTCTTTTTTTTTCAATAGAATCGTAGGAAATACAGCCTTTTTGAATTTGGAACCGTTTTGAGCATAACTAAACTTCACTTTACTCTTTCCAAATAAAAGCTTGTATGTACCTAAAAGCTTTTTGGGTTTTTCGAAAATTATTTAAATTACAGTATGACGTTTAAAAAGTATGTGAATATAAACTCGTTCTGAAGTTTATAATTAGAATTTTACGATATGAGAGTAGGTGAAAGTGCTTACCTACTCTGGAAAGATTTACCGCATTCCTTGCAAATGTGTTTGTATTTGTGGCACGTGCTCATGTGGATGTTGAGTCGCGTTTCAGTGCGGAACCGGAGTTTGCATGCTTCGCACTCGAAATTGCCGCTCAAAACCTGAAACACGACGTTTATTCTTATTCACAATTGGTAAGCCCTTGACATCGTATCACCTGATGGGAAGTAACGATGATGCCGCAGTTGGAACTTTGGAAGCGGGCTTACTAAGATTCTCCAACACAATGGGGAACTGGCTATCTTATCTTCAAGTCGAAACACTTCAATGCTGTTAACATTGAAGTTTGGCGGCAAGGCATAGAAAAGTTGGAAGTAGTTAGCTAGGCGGGCTTATAAAATGCCCCACCGCCAACCAAACCGAGTCATACAAATCCGCCGGGAATCGAACCCGCAACCTCCTGATAATGGTAATGGGCCATTACACCATGGAGGCGATTAATTAGCAACCTTTGAATCCCTAGTTTATTTATATCATAAATGTGAAAATGTGTTTGTGTGTTATCACGCTTCAACGACTCAATCTTGACCTGTGGATTGGAGAAGGGCATAGGTCATCTTTTAACCCAATTTCTCGAGTGGTCCCCTGCATATCTGTTTGTTAGCTAGCTCTCTCTTTTTTGTCAATATCTTTCACGTCGCAATGAAGTGAAGGATTGACGTGACATTTTGCACAGAGATATTTGAGGAGGTGGAAAGTGACACAGACTATTAATTATCATAGCCTGACATAGTTCCCGAGGGATCTAGACAAAACTTATGTACTCTCGCGCATGTCGTACTCAACTTAGCAACGGATTGACGAATTATTTTGCACAGACATAGCTGCAGGAGAAGGAATTGGCATAGACTACTAATTATACAGTTTCCGAGGGATCTGGAGAAAACTTATTTTCCACGGTCGTGAGCTGCAACGCACTTCAAAATCCATTAAGCAGTTTAGGCTTCAGGCTCAGCCAAAGAAACATTCATACACCCCAAAAACATTTCTCTCCTTCGTGGGCCAACAAAACAAAATAGTATAGTTCGCCTTTGAGTTTTTTTAACTTTGGCGCTTGCATCATCATCTCAAAAAAATCATAAAATACCAGAGATTTTTTTCTTATCTGTGATCATCGTACCAGCTTACATACGTCCCCACCGAGGGGCTCGAGCCTACCCTGAATTAGGGCGATCGGGCCTTAGTCGACCACGCGGGCCCAGTGCGGGTTGGTCGACTTCACACACAACCTTCCGAGTTTCCTCGCAGGCGTGTGCAGGTTTCCTAATTATGTTTTTCCTTCACCGTAAGGGCGTCGGATAAACGTACATATGAAATCGAGTTTCGAAAACACATTGGTACGTGGCAGGATTTGAACCACGACCTCCCGGAGGAGGTAGCGGCCCTTGCCATTACGCCACCAACGCTCTGTTAAATTTATCTGTGATAATACATCTTAAATCAACGTAACGATATACTTGGTGGTAAGTGACGATGACGCCAAAGATGGAAGCAGCCTAAGGGTATCTTGCTATATTATCTTCAAGCCGGAACACATCATGTTTTGCGGCAAGACTTAGATAACAGTGCTACAGTTATGCTGCAGTTTAATAAGATGGAGATCTCAAAAATACGTTTTATTGTAACAGTCGGGCTTGTTATGTAGAGTTCTGGCATCAAAATTAACTACGACACTAAAAATATAACTATGAAAAATTACTTACAGGGTCATGTTTCGTTCTATGTTTATTATACGCGTCTTCATACTGAAAGCCGGTGTAACAGTCCTCGCATTTATATTTAGCGTTCTTATATCTGTCAGTTTCCATCCTCTCTCGCATATTCTTTACTTGTTCTTCTCTTGAGAACGTAACAACTTTGAAGTTGTATTTCTTACCAAATTCGATCGCCATTTCAGCTACCCAAATTTGTCTACGTTTTGTTTCGTGTTTAACTTTAGATTTTTCCTTATATGTTTTCTTTGCGACTGCATCGTCTGTAAGTCTGTTCGCAACTTCATCTCTGTCTGCATCTATGTACCCGTAACGATCCCTCAAAAAATCGTAATACTTGTTTACTTTTGGATCCAAGTTATAAGTCACATTGTTTTCAGTAGTTACAGTTAGATCGCATAATTTATCTTCATCTTTTAATGATAGTTCGGTGCAAGTATTATTAATGTATTTAGCTTTCATGTACTTGTGGATCATTTTCTTGTGCGGATTAGAATATGGACTATTCAATATGTATTGATTTTTTTCTTTGTCAGATAAATTTGATGTTCTTTTTGGTGTGATGTTTTTCTTATTTTTAGCCTCAATGATTTTGTTTTTAAAGTTAGATTGTTTTTGGTTTATCCTGTTTTTAGCTCCTTTATTTTTTAAGTTACACTGTTGAACGAACAATGGAGTCGAATCATCATTACTCTCTTCATTATCATTTAAATCATTCTCTGTTGTCGGTTCTTCATCTTTCCGTTTGGAAGTAAGAAAGTTACTCAAATCAATTTTCAAAACCTTTTTTTTGTCATCAAAATAATTTTCTTCATTATTCAAAGTGTGTCTTGTATCATTTAAATCATTTCCTAATTCATCATCGTTATATTCAATTTTTATTTCTTCACCGACAATTACGTGTACGACGTTGGTTCTTATCAACTGTTGGCCGTGCAACAAATTGATTTGTTGCAATAGGTCCAATGTCAGCTAGAAGTAAAAATAAAGTTTGCAATCTTATAAAGTAAATATTTCAATAGAGTTACTACTCCTTGGCCTATGAACTATAACGCTCAACGTGTTCGGCGCATGGACCGACATAATTTTTTGGTCATGTACTGACTTTAGGGAACATTTAGGCTTTTTTTAAATTACCCAAAATCACACGTTTTGATATGATAACTTTTGTATTTGTGATGGTAGTGGCAAAAATATACTTTCATTGTATTCATACGTGTATGTAGCTTATGTTCGAGATAAAACAATATTGTACGCAAAAGCAGCCAAAAAAATAACCTATGAGCCTTTAAAGTATCAATTTCCTAAAATATTTTAAGAAATACCTAAACACTAGAGAAGAATTATTTTTGTTTAGAAAACTACTACAGTTTATCCTATTTACAACGATATGCTACATGTATTTAAATTGTTACCCACACAACATTAAAATTACTATTTTAACACTTAGGATAAAGGGGGAAGCCAAATGGTCCTCATGACTTCACAGTCTCCCAAAAATATTACGTCGGTCCATGCGCCAAACACTCTGTAGATCGCGGCATCTGTAGCGCGGGAAGTGTCCATGAATCTTGCGCCGCCGATTATGGTCGATTGAGTTCACGGCATAATCTCAGCTGAATCTCATTGAACCGTGTGAGCAAAACAGAACCAGGAATGCTTAGCAAGCAATAATGTGCCTTTAGCGCATGCTAATAAAGCTCCATATTATACATTGTTCACATGTTCACGGTGTCATGAATATAAGTGCGTGCTTATTTTTTTAGGGTGCCTTACACGCAACTGGTGACCAACGGGACCCTAATATAATACCACACTCTGGGCACTTCCTACAACGGGCCAGAAATGACATTTCAAAAAAGGAATGACGGAACAAACAAAATGGCGGCAAAATCCTATACGTTCGAGAACCAAACTGTAACCAATCTGTATCAATCTGGGTGACGTGGGGGTGAGGTCGCAATCTAGAGAGCGGCAGGGAGTGTCTATACTGTATGTTAGTATAAATGTATATACTTTGCTAATACTAAGCCTCCGCTTTACAGCGATTCAAGGCGACGATTTTCTGAAGGATCTGGATTGGCAGTGACGCCGAACTACCACACAAAAAAGCGCACTATCGTGAAAACGGTAATACATATACAAGCGTGAAACTTAGTGTGATTATTGTGCTAACTTTAAAGTAAAACAATTAATAATAAAAACCAGCCAAGGGTGAGACGTACTCCCTCGTCCGAACTGAAGCAAGAACGACTCGCACTTGGCCAGATTTTGTTTTTGTTTTTAACCACTTCAAAAAAGGAGGAGATTTCTCAATTCGACCGTATATATAAATATTTTATTTTTTTTGTGTGTTCGCGGATAACTTCGCCGTTTATGAACCGATTTCGATGATTCTATTTTAACGTGACAGCGTCTAATAAATCGATGGACGCCGCCTGCACGCACGAAAAAGGATGACTCACTGTCCCGTTACGCTCATTGTCCCGTTTCGTTATGACGTTGTCACGTTAAACTATCGCCCGTAAACCGACTTTACAAACATTTTTTTTTTGTTGGAAAGTAGATATCCCAACAGTGGTACCATGATAAGGAAACTATAATCTGATGACATCCCAGAGAAATCGAGGAGAACCTTAGTTTCCTGTTTGAAGACGGTTTTTTTTTGTTCAAAATTATTTTGCATAGGTTCCTTGTGGACCTTTGTTTAATTTCGGCATCTTATTCATCACCTTAAATGTATTCATCCATTATGGAGGCTTCCTACGTCCATTCTGTATCGTGGATTCATTAAGGAACTTACGGGTAGATTTGATAGAAGAGATCGCGTGCTGTGGCATTTATTTCTGAATTCGATCGCCTTCCGTAGGAGCGCGCAGCACACGTAGCAGATGTGCTGCGGGAGGCCGTCACCGAGGGAAACCTGGAAACGATGAAGAACTGGATTAGCATACTTATCAACATCTTATTTCCACTTTTCAGACTGGCCCTTGAACAGGATCTACATTTTAGGATTCCGTATACACAATAATTTTAAACAAAAAAAAACGACTTCAATTGCACTAGTCATCACTACGATTTTTGAAGGTTCCTCTCGATTTCTCGGGGATGCCGTCATCAGATCTTGGTTTCCTTATCATGGTACCACCCTTGGGATATGTCCTTTCCAGCAAAAAAAGAATCATCAAAATCGGTTCATAAACGACGAAGTAATCCGCGAACAAACATAAAAAAATATATATACGGTCGAATTGAGAAACCTGCTCCTTTTTTTGAAGTCGTTTAAAAAAAATAAATTCATAAAAACTTATGTTTGGAGCATAGCACTTTACGGTTGCGAGACATGGACAACGACTCAAAGAGAAAGAGAAATGCTGGAAGCTTTTGAAATGTGGTGCTGGTGAAGGATGGAGAAAATAAGCTGGACTGAAAGAGTAACGAACGAAGATGTATTGAAACGATTAAACGAAAAGAAGAACATAATTGAGACAATTGAGAACAGAAGTAGGAAGATGATAGGACACTTAATTAGACATAATAATTTTATTAAGAACATAATATAAGAAAAGATCGAAGGAAAGCGCTGAAGAGGAAGACCTAGAATTGCTTATATAGGGGTAAGGCCACACAAAATAGTACACATAACTCTCGAGACAGTAACACAGTAACGTACGTGACAAATAGAAACGCTCTAGACAATATAAAGCTACGATTACATGTTTATTAATTAAAACGACAAATTTATAAGTTTCACACATACTTTTATTGTAATAAAAAAATATGATAAGGTTTTAATTATCATTTTAATTAAAATAAATCTTATCAGAAATCTCATTTTTTAAAAAGTATTCTTTCGAGCTTAATATTAAATGAACTTTCTGGACAACATTGTTTTTTGGTACGAAATCCCTATCAGTTTTTCGAGGTTTGACAAATTTTAGAGGATTTTTAACAGTTTTCAAAAAAGATATCTTATAAAATATAATATTATCTTCTTCTTGCACATCTTCAATGAAACCTATGTAGAATTTCCAAGACTTTTTCTCGTAATATCTAACGATTACACTAACACCTTCTTTAAACTCATTTTCTTCTCCAGACTGAACAGTTAGTTTATTTTTTTCTTCATCTATTTGAACTCTCTTTTCTGGTATCATAATTTTAAAGTATTTTACTGTTTCTACTCTATTTTCAGGTATCGTAGTCTTGTCCTCTTGTTCTATTTTTTTTGTATTTCCAGGGCCTGTAATATTTATCTCTTCTTTTAATTGTAGTATTTGGTTAAGTTCCGTAGTCTTGTTCTCTGTTTCTTTTATTTGTATTCTGTTTCCAGATCCTGAACTATTGAACTCCTCTTTTTCTATTTCTCTTTGGTCATATTCCGTGGTCTTGTTCTCTATTTCTTCTATTTCTATTCTAATTTCAGGTCCAGTAGTGTAAATCTGCTCTTCTATGGTCTTGCTCTCTATTTCTCCTATTTCTGTTCTAATTCCAGATCCAGTAGTGTTAATCTGCTCTTCTATGCGTAGTTTTTGCTCACATTCCGTCGTCTTGTTCTCTTTTACTTCTATTTGTATTCTGATCCCAGGTCCTGTAGTGTTTATCTCCACTTCTTCTATTTGTACTCTTTGATCATGTTCCGTAATCTTATTTTCTTCTTCTATTTGTACTCTATTTCCAGGTCCTGTAGTTTTCATCTCTTCTTCTCTTTGATTTATATTTTCAGATCCCGTAGTCTTTTTGTCTCCTTCTATTTGTACTCTTTGGGTATATTCCGTAGTCTTGTTGTCTTTTTGTATTTCATTTTCATCATTTTTCTCTCTATTAACAGTTTTTAAAATTAGTTTGTTTTCATTTAATTGTACTGTATTTTTAAGGGCTACGATTTGAATATCGTCTGAATTTTGTTTTTTTATTTTTGTTTGGCTAAATACTGTATTTATATTTTTTACGGTTTTGTTTGTCTCTTGGTTGTTGTTGTCTTTTAGTATATTTTCTAAAAACTCTTCATCTAAAAACTCTTCTTCAACGTAATAATCTGAAGAGTCATGAAGAGAAAAGTTTTCATCGTCCGTGTCCGTAGAGTCGTCGCTTAAGTGAGGCCGCTTTTGTCTTAGACTCTTCTGTTGAGGTTTATTTATAGTTTTTCCTTCCTTTGATGTTGATGGAATAGGATTTCTGTATATATTGTCAGATGTTTTGTTGTTCACACTTTTTACCAAATCCATATTTTTGGAAATTGTTATGAATTGTGACGCATCAAATTCTTTCAAATCTATATAGCCTTGGTTTTCAGGTAAGTGCCTGACTTTTGACAACATCTGAACTTTATTAATAGCACTTTTTGCCTTTTTGGTGATTTTCTTAGTAACTTTCTTTTTTTTTCTCAAAGCCATCATCCTCTAAGCTGCTTTTCCTGTTTCGTTTCGAAGCAGTAGGATGCTGTTGTTCATTGTAAAGCATATGAGATCTGATATTTAGGCAATTACAGGAGCCTTTGAAAAAAAACACATCACTACAAAAACAACTAAGACATCTGTATCTGATAATATTTATTGTGTCTGTTTTGACGATTTGATGTAAAGTCATTGTTTGAGGTACTGGTAGCAAATCTTCTAATACTGAGTAATTTTGAATAGAGTCTTGTGGTATATAAAAGGTCAATATTAATGAATCAGATTTTTGCAGGACATCGTAAGCAGTTTCAGCATTAGGAATATCCATACCTTTTGAAACGCAGTCATCAAGACGGCGCTTTATTGCGGCACCGACGCCATCGGCGGCACCTTTTCCATGCGAAGCTTCGCTATAATTCCAAGTGGAATTTGGGAATCTCATTTCTTCTGTGAACTTAGAGAAGAAATAAGTTTTTTTTCTGCTTATACTGACTTGTGGGACCGTCAGAAAAGAAGTGAATTCCAGTCACATTCGGTAATGTTTTTTTGATGTACTCATAATACCACCAGGAATCCATGGTTAAAATCTGTCGGTATACTCCTTCCCACCCTGTATAAACCAACAAAAAGCACAATGTAAATAAACTAAGTAGGGATTTGACAGTTTCAATGTCAATTCCATAGTACTTTTGTTTACCTTTTCCTTCTTTTGGTTGATATAAGGTTTCACAATTTCTCAAGGATTTTAAAATACTTATCTCGAACAAGAATTTTTGTAACCACTTCGGTACTAAAATTTATCCAATAATAGACACACCCAGCAATAAAATATAATAAGTTTGGTAGAGCCTTAGTAATGCTTATTCTTAGTATGGTTTTATGGGGTACTAATCATACTGTTTAGAGTTCATGGCACACAAGGGGGCCTCATGCGAGGCCATGAGCAAGGGCCCGCTTTGCCCACGCCTAGCTATGCAACTGCCAATTGAGGTAATAGTTTACACTAAGGACCTTCAATTTTAGAGGGGTTAAGGGGGAAGGGGTTGAGGGGGACCCCCTGTGAATGGTAAGAAAAGGAATTTAGATAATTTGTACTATACCTAATCAGATCGGAAAATCGCTGTCGCTTGATAGGGAAAATATAGGGGGATTTCCTAGTCATTTTTTAGCCAATAGAGAGGGGGAGGGGATGAGGAGGAATGTAACTGCTAACAAAGCGCAGGCACCCGGGCGAAGCGTAGCGGCCGAGGCCGATCGCCGAAACGTTACCCTACGTACCTGTGTCCCAGTAATATCGAAAAATGCTTGTTTCAGTCCACAAGTGTCGATACAAAACATTTTCCCGGTCGTAGCGAGACATACTCTGCATGCTAATATTCCCTGCAGAGTGGGTGCTAATTTTTCGCCTGGTTGATACATACTTCACTGAATTTTCATTATTTACTTCAAAGAGAATATAATAAACTACGTTTTATTTACTTAATTTACTCTTCACGGGAATAAACACAAACACCACACGATTCAAAAATAAACATAGTGACATTGATTCCAGGGCTATGACACTCTAGTTCTTCTTGACCAGTTTTGGCGTTGCTGTTGCTAAACTTGACAGCTCTTGTTTTTCATCTGTGAGTGTCGAGTCTTATAAATGAACCCTACTTAGTCTGTGATAGTTAGCAGCCATTTTCTTGAAAATTCGATTTAATTTGTTTAGGTATACTTATGTGGTTTTCATGACTTTATCTTATTTTGTGTGCCTGATTAAACTAATTTAAACGTGACAGACAACGAATAGCCACGGTTGTCAACAATTCTAGTGATATCAAGGTTTCTCAAATATCCAAGGAAACGTCTTTGTAAGTGCAACTCCGATGATAAAGAAATATGTACCAAAATGCTTTTTTCCGAGCAAAACATATCTCATGTCATGTCATGGTACCTATACAAACATCCAGGGGTAAGTAATTTTAACTTTCACTGCAATTGCATGATATATTTTCTGTTACTTTCCTACTTATAACCTAACCACGTATCTAGATATTCATATGGATGTAAGGTAGGTACTTGACATGTGAGATACTTTAAAGGGACAATATAATGATTAAAAGTTGGGGTTTCGTTTCTTCAACAGAAAATGCAATGAACTGCATTCCACACATGCCCTAAAAGCTACTAAATACCTACTGAATTCTGCATATATACTCTATAAATGTAGAAAGTTTGTTTACTATACCCACCTTCTCAAATAATACCACTACCAAAAAAAGAAGAAACCAGTAAGTTTCATTGTCCAGAGCAACTTATTTGGAAATAGCTCGGGGCCCGGAGGGCGTTGAGTATTGAGGAAAAATTATTTCATTTGGTGATGATGCTGATTTACAATCTTAAATTTTCATAGAGAGAGCTGATTATGATTTACAATCCTAAATTTCATGGAAAGAGCTAGTACTTATGTTTGTCTGATATTATTCTTATCATAATATGTCTTTTTACTGTAGCAAAAGTTTTATTTTCCAGAGCGGCCTATTGAAATATAGCTATGAGCCCGGACGGCATTGTGCAGTGAGCAAAAATGAATTCATTGGGTGATGTTGAAGATGATGCAGATTTACAATCTTAATTTTTCATGGAAAGAGCTGGTACCTATGTTTGTCAATATTATTTTTTTCTTATAATATGTCTTTTTAGTATTTTTTTGTATTTATTTTTTTATTCACAATTGGTAAACCCTTGACAACATCTCACCTGGTGGTAAATGACGATGTTGCCGAAGATGAAAGCGGGCTTACCAAGATTCCCCAATGCAATGGGAAACTGGCTATCTTTTCTTCATGCCGGAACACACCAATGATATCAACATTGATATTTGGCGGCAAGACTTAGATAAGATGGTGGTAGCTAGCCAGGCGGGCTTAGAAAATGCTCTTCCACCAACCAAAACGAGTCTTACAATTGACCCCGCCGGGAATCGAACCCACGACCTCCTGTGTAAAGCCAGTGAACTTTGCCTCAGGGCTACGGAGGCGGTTTAAAACTATAGCAATAGTTTTATTTTTCATAGTGGCCTATTGGAATGTAGCTCTGGGCCCGGATGGCATTGAGCAGTGAGCAAAAATGAGTTCATTAGTTGATGTCAATAATGATGCTGATTTACAATCCCCATGTCTCGTGAAAGAGTGCTGGTACCTATTTTTTTCAATCCACAATTGATCATTACAGCTCATATACGTCCCCACCGAGGGGCTCGAGCCTACCCTGAATCAGGGCGATTAGGCCTTAGTCGACCACGCGGGCCCAGTGCGGGTTGGTCGACTTCACACACAACCTTCGAGTTTCTTCGCAGGCGTGTGCAGGTTTCCTCACGATGTTTTCCTTCACCGTTAAAGCAATCGGTAAGTATGTACGTAAGTTTTTTGAAAAACTCATTGGTACATTGGCCATCCAGATTTGAACCCGGTACCTCTGGTTAGATGGACCGAGTCGTTACCGGTTGATCCACCGATGCTTCCACAATTGATAAGCCCTTGGAAACATCTCACCTGATTGTAAGTGACAATGATGCCAAAGATGGAAGCGGGCTTATCAAGATCTGGCTATCTTATCTTCAAGCCCGAATACATCAATGCTGTTAACACTGATGTTTGGCAGCAAGACTTATATCAATTGTGAATAAATAAAAAATGCTATGGTACTTTTGTAAATAAGAAGGAAAAGTTAGGCAGAGCTTGGAAGGTAAACATTAATATTTGTATTTTGAAGTTAACATTTGGTTAGATAAGTTGGTGGTAGCTAGCCAGGCGGGCTATGAAAATGCCCTACCGCCAACCAAACCGCGTCTTACATATTTGACCCCACCGGGAATCAAACTCATGACCTCCTGATATGAAGCGAATGGACTAACCATTACGGCATGGAGGCGATTGTTTAATATTATTTTCGTTTATGACTTTACTATAGTGAATAATTTTTTTTACAGAGTGGCCAGCCTATTGGAATATAGCTCTGGGTTCGAACGGTATTGAGCAGTGAGCAAAGATGAATACATTAGGTGTGGTGTGGTTGATGTCACTTCACAATTTAAATTTTTCATGGAGAGAGCTGATGGTACCTATTTTTGTCTAATATTATAATTTTCAACCGACTTCAAAAAAGGAGGAGGTTCTCAATTCGACTGTATGTTTGTTACGCAATATCTCCGCATATTGTGAACCGATTTTCAAAATTCTTTTTTTATTCGAAAGATTATTTTCCCGAGGGGGTCCCATTGTCACCAAGTCAGGATCTGATGATGGGGTACCAGGGAAATCGAGGGCAACCTTCAAATTTTAAGGCATGTATTACGTGTTTCATGTATTTTCTTAAATTATTAAAGTATTTGCATCTGGTAGTCATCATCTCATGTTGATGAGCTGATGAAGGAAGTTACAACTCCGTAACGGTTAGGAGTTGGATGATAATTCCTTAAATATTATACGTAGGTACGTATACACCGATATAAGATTTAACTCTTTAACTTTCTGCTGAGATGATGGTGGAAGCCATAGGACTCTGTATCTGTTAATGAAAAACATGCATTTTGATTTGCTGATTCCTATTGGCGAGTAGGTAATAGGTAGTAGGTTGGGTTTGATGATGTTAGATAGATAGAATTATCACTAAAAATAAAGAAAATAAAAAGTTTGAACAGAACTAAAAATAATGTTTAAAAAAACTAAAAACTGACTTCAAAATGAAATTCACTCCAAACTATGATATAATATATGTTATACTAAAATACACGACATTAACCAATAATAAAGGATCAAATGTGGTTAAGAATTAAAGTAGATTTATTAAGTAACCTAAGATTTTTTTTGAGGTTGGTGTCAGCAAAGCCATCGTGTCTTAAACATTTGATATGTAAGTAACTGTGTGATGATACCGACCTCAAAAAAAAATTAACCAACAATAACGAAATCAAAGGTGGGTACGAGTTAAATTAGGGGCAATTTAACTCGTACCCACCTTTGATTTCGTTATTGTTGGTTAATGTCGTGTATTCAGGTATAATAATATTATATAATACTTTTGAATTCATTTCATTTTGAAGTCGGTTTTGGTTGTTTTTTTTTAATTTTATTTTATGTATTATGTTTTTTTACTATAGCGTATTCTTTAAATTAATACCATTAATCTTATCTTCATTACAGGTGAGCCTGGTTTTAATGATCATCTGGTGATTCAATGTACTGTAACAGTGGTGATTCAATGTACTGTAACAGTTAAGTCAACTCAAGCTAGCAAAGGTCTGCGCTGCAACATTAAAATAACGTATAGCAATGTTACTTGGCTGGACTCGGTGGCATAGTGTTTAGCTCTCCGCTGCAGAGGATCGTAGGTTCGATTTCCACTCAGAGCAAAAAATTATATGACAGGATTGCTTGATCTGTGTCTTGCTGCTTAATATACAGAATGTGGAAAATCATAAGTGAAATTATTGGGTTCGGGTGTCGAGTCGAAAAAATTTTTATGAAAATGGTGTTATTTAAATTGATTTTTTTTCATCTTTTTCCTGTCTTCTATACTAGATACAGAGTAAGATCTTAAAATATCACTTATGATTTTTATAACATCCCCTATACAGTCTGAAACAAAATTGGTGTATTTGCCGTTAACTGGGGCTTCAATCATTATACTGAACAGCTTGCCCTAAGGAACCCATCGTCAAATGTCGAAAAATTTTTTAAAAAATGGTCAATTAGCTGATTGATTTATATGAAGATTTCAACACTTTATAATATAAGAATTTCCTATGGGTTTTTTAGGGAAAGGTGTTCAGTATGACGAGTTAAAAGGCCCAGTTAACTGCTGTGACAAAAATTTCGTAACTCCTGTATATTTCTTGTAATGTTAAAAGTATATTGTGGTTATCATAATAGTACGAGACTGTACATGATTTGTTTCTGAATATGTATGAGGAAGCAGAGCAAAGAGTTGGGGCTTTGTCACATCTTATAATGAGTTTTTGAATTTAATAAATGATTAGTTCAAATTATTGGAGCTCAACAAACAGATTCTGCCACCGCCCGCGTTTAGAAACCACTTATAAGAATAGTTTTTACGAATATAATTAATTTATAAAGCTGTAATTGTAAATACCTGGAACATTTGTAATTTATTGTTTTATTTTATGTAATATACTGATTATGTAACTATTTTTCTGTAAGATTGACCTGTAACAGTGTAACCAATTATTGTATCTTTTATCTTGATTTCCTTTGATGCTGACACTAAAAAAACAACACTACCTGACACGGCCGGCGTAGTGCTCTGTGGTTGTATGTAACTTTGCAATTATTACCTACTACTTAGTAATAAAACTTTTATTTCCTTACCTTGTTTTATTTTTATTTTGAAAAATAAAGTTGGTACGATTTCCTACTCCGCACATCGTGCATTTTATCGATATGGAATATACAACACTAGTTTATCGACATCGACTATGAATACTTAAGTTACGGCAATCACTATTCACTGACATCTGTCAAAAATGGAGCGATACTAGGGCCAAAACTGGCAGTGGCAGAATTAAAATATTTAGTGTCTTATCTGTAGCTTGCTACATATAGTAGTGATCTGTGATTGATTCTCCTTTTTTTTTTTTTTTTTGGTTTCTTCTTTCCGGCAGCCGGAATCCGGCTTACAAAAAGCGCGGAAAAGGCAAAGGTTACTAAGACCATACAGCCATGTCTGACGTATTTAAGCTTCCTTAGCTGTTGGATTTGTAATGCTAGTGCCGGTGCACTACAAATCTTCTCTGAAGTTCTTGACAGCATTTGCAGCAGCTACATTCTGAGGTGGAACACAATGGGAAAGTTGGGTTCTCACGTCCTCCTTCGTTTTATTTTCTTGTTCTACACATTGCTCACGTGCACTAGACGATTTTCTCCAAAATGCACCACTTTTTAAACAAAATCCTAGCAGAAAAGAATGAATAAACAACAAAATAAAACTACGAATGCGTCTACCACAAATCCCGCCAAAACACTCCATTGATTCTCCTTGGTTCTGAATATTATTTTTAAATGTTTTAACAGCTCTGGGTACTAAGCCCTTTTGAACCAATCTTTACTGTAAATGACACTTTCACAAACCTTTTCCATATAGTTGTTATGTAAAGTATGAATATAAACAAGTCAACCTCAAAAGTTTATATAGGTAATTAAAATACAGGGTGTCCAGTAAACATAGGTACAAACTGACACTGGGGATAGATCAAGTCATGACCTATCTGAATTTAAAAAATTATGTCTAGTAAAACTTCAACCGTTTCCGAGATATGGTGGGTTTTTTGAAATTTCCGTAAATCACTACTTTTAGTCAGTTTCAGGGGTGCTACAGCTGCAAATGAAGGTATTTTGAATATATTTTTTTTGCTTTTTGTTACTGAAGAATTAGAATATCAAATGCATTGCATTATTTTTTTAAGAAGCTACCAGTTTCCCGTAATAAAATAAATATTTTTATTTTTACCCATTAAAACTGCAATGTCCCAGATTTGGTAGCTTATGCTGTAAAATAAATGCACTACGCTAAACGGGACCATTGCTTTAAAAAGTTGTACGTTTTGTGCAGATTCCGAAATGGTATAATTTTTTTTTATTATATCAGCTCATATACACGTCCCCACCGAGGGGCTCGAGCCTACCCAATCAGGGCGATCGCGAAAGCGTCGGTGGCTCAACCGGTAACGACTCGGTCCATCTCGGTCCATCTAATGGTATAATACTTATCATTTTTCCTAAAACAGAAAAAGATGTAGCGATTTGGTTTCAAAACGAACCCATTTTTTAATAAGTAGTTAGGTTTAAATTTCGATTAGAAACCTTTTTTTAATTGATAATTTACTACTTTTCATGTCATGTTGGTTATCTAAAAGATAGGAAATGAAACAAGTTAAAATTTAGAACATCTTTTATTAATATACGCTTAAATTTAATGTTGAAAATGACCGCCACGTGCCAAGACACACGCACTGCACCTCTTAATAAAAGATCGCTTTGAGCGACGAGCGACTCCCTCGTTACTAATATGGCGAGCGGCTTTCTCAACTCGTCGCCTCAGTTGGACAGTTGTTATTGGTTGTCTGTACACCATTTCCTTCAGGCAGCCCCAATAAAAAAGTCCAATGGATTGAGGTCTGGTGACCGTGGTGGCCACAAAATTGGTCCCAAGCGCCCTATCCAGCGGTTTGGAAAATTGCTATTCAGATATTCTCTTACTCTTCTAGCATAATGGGCTGGAAACCCATCATTTTGAAGCCACATCTGCTGCCGCAATTCCAGATTAATATCCTCCATTAATAATGACAATATCTTTTATTAAGAGGTGCAGAGCGTGTATCTTGGCACGTGGCGGTTATTTTCAACATTTTATTTAAGCGTGTATTAATAAAAGATGGTCTAAATTTTAACTCGTTTTTATCTTATAAATAGCCAACATGACATGAAAAGTAGTAAATTTTCAATTAAAAAAAGGTTTCTAATCCAAATTTAAACCTACCTACTTATTAAAACATGGGTTCGTTTTGAAACCAAATCGCCACATCTTTTTCTTTTTTAGGAAAAATGATAAGTATTATACCATTTCGGAATCTGCACAAAATGTTCAACTTTTTAAAGCAATGTTCCGGACTAGCGTAGTGCATTTATTTTGCAGCATAAGCTACCGAATCTGGGACATTGCAGTTTTAATGGTTAAAAATAAAAATATTTTTATTTTATTACGGGGAACTGGTAGCTTTTAAAAAAATAATGCAATGCATTTGATAGTCTAATTCTTCAGTAACAAAAAGAAAAAAAAAGTATTTCAAAATACCTTCATTTGCAGCTGTAGCATCCCTGAAACTGACTTAAAGTAGTGATTTACGGAAATTTCAAAAAACCCGCCATATCTCGGAAACGGTTGAAGTTTTACTAGACATAATTTTTTAAATTCGGATAGGTCATGACTTGATCTATCCCCAGTTTCAGTTTGTACCTATATTTACTGGACACCCTGTATAAATCAAATCATAGTTTATCAACAGTCTTTACGATAAATTGGAATAACGGCACTTTGTAGTTCTTCGGTAGGTCTTACAAACACATATTGTGATTGTGATATTGCTTGAATATCATTTAATAACATAGGTCGTTGAAGACCGAAATGCCGACACTTCATCACTGCATGACTTAGGTCTTAGATCTTCATCTTCTTTACAGAGAGAACATTTAGGGTCTTCCGCTAATTTCAGTCTGTTCCGGGGGGTTCGTACTTGGCAATGGCCAAATCTCATTCTATTGACTGTTTAGGTACTTTAATTCCATAATGCCAAGATTTGGCGTACCATTTACCTTTTCTTCACCTATCTTAGTACAATAGTCTCTCAACAATGATTTTAGAGTCTGCTTTAGCACAAGATGAAAATCAGTAAAATGAATTCTCAACAGAGATGCGTCATCTTCATCGTATAGCACACGAGCAGCTTAATCAGCTTTCTCATTTCCAGTTATGCCGCAGTAAGAAGGTACCCACAAAAATTCAACTGTCTTTTGATCACAGCTGAGTTTATACACTAATTGTCTAATTATAAACACAGTATAGTTCAGTTTGTACTTTGTACTTTAGGCTATTGTTACTTAGTACTAGTAAGGTACTCTTGGAATCTGAGAAAATCATAAATTCAGATCGATCAATATTTACAATAATATGTAGTAGAACTTTTTATATAGCATAGCATACGGCTGTGCAAATAAGTAGTGCAAACTTTATCAATTTCAAAACATTTTTGACGTGATGATAACGTCTTATAAATTGATGATACGGGCTGCATTCACGTAAAAGTGTGACGTTTATTATCAGGTTACGCCAGTGTGACGTCGTCGTGTGACAATGTCTGGTTCAAAGTATTTCTTCCATTCCTTCCACGAAAATGGGAAGAAGTTTTTGGTTCCAAAAACAGTAATACCTAAAAAAGAAATTATGTGGAATAATAATTTTCGAAAAACCTAAAAACTTTTAAGTAGAAGCTTAATTTGAAAAGAATTTTTTTTCGTCTTCTTCTCAGTCTTCTCACCCTTTCTTTTGACACCCATTTCATGGGGGTGCTTAAACAATAACTGCTCAGCCATCTTTGCGAGTCCGCCATATTGGATTTAGAATTACGTCACTTAGCTAACCATGCAATGTTCTCCAAACTTAACGTGTATGCAAAATTTCAGTTCATTCGGAAACTGAGAAGTGGTTCTATCTAATTTAGCTTCCAAGATTTTTCCCAACCTAACTGACGGACAGACCGACTACCTTACTAACACGGCAAGCTAATATAAAACTTGTATACTCGTAAAAAGATGACTAAGATTCGGTGATTCAGGTAACCACTAAACTTGAGCTCCGCGAGGAGGTGGGCTCACTCGCTGGAATGGGACAGTGCGGAGGAGATGAGCGGCGTAGCGGCTAGGGTGTATCAACTGAAGCTGAGTGGAGATGAGTGCTGGGCTCACTCGCTAGAATGGGACAGTGCGGACGAGATGAGCGGCGTAGCGGCTAGGCTGTATCAACTGAAGCTGAGTGGAGATGGGTGGATTCACTTGCTGGAATGGGACAGTGCAGAGGAGATGAGTGGCGTAGCAGCTAGGGTGTATCAACTGCAGCAGCTGAGCAGAGATGGGTGGGCTCACTCGCTGGAATGGGACAGTGCGGAGGAGATGAGCGGCGTAGCAGCTAGGGTGTATTAACTGCAGCTGAGCGGAGACGGGTGGGCTCACTCGCTGGAATGGGACAGTGCGGAGGAGATGAGCGGTGTAGCGGCTAGGGTGTATCAACTGCAGCTGAGCGGAGATGGGTGGGCTCACTCGCGGGGATGGGACAGTGCGGAGGAGATGATCGGCGTAACGGCTAGGGTGTATCAACTGCAGCTAAGCGGAGATAGATGGGCTCACTCGCTGGGATGGCACAGTGCGGAGGATATGAGCGGCGTAGCGGCTAGGGTTTATCAACTGCAGCAAAACGGAGATGGGTGGGCTCACTCGCTGGAATGGGACAGTGCGGAGGAGATGAGCGGCGTAGCAGCTAGGGTGTATCAACTGCAGCTGAGCGGAGATGGGTGGGCTCACTCGCTGGAATGGGACAGTGCGGAGGATATGAGCGGTGTAGCGGCTAGGGTGTATCAACTGCAGCAAAACGGAGATGGGTGGGCTCACTCGCTGGAATGGGACAGTGCGGAGGAGATGAGCGGCGTAGCGGCTAGGGTGTATCAACTTCAGCTGAGCAGAGATGGGTGGGCTCACTCGCTGGGATGGGACAGTGCGGAGGACATGGGCGGCGTAGCGGCTAGAGTGTATCAACTGCAGCTGAGCGGAGATGGGTGGGCTCACTCGCTGGAATGGGACAGTGCGGAGGATATGAGCGGCGTAGTGGCAAGGGTGTATCAATTGAAGCTGAGCGTAGGTGGGTGGGCTCACTCGCTAGAATGGGTCAGTACGGTGGAGATGAGGAGCGTGGCGGCTAGGGTGTATCAATTGAAGCTGAGCGGAGATGGGTGAGCTCACTCGCTAGAATGGGACAGTACGGTGGAGATGAGCAGCTTAGCGGCTAGGGTGTATCAATTGAAGCTGAGCGGAGATGGGTGAGCTCACTCTCTAGAATGGGACAGTGCGGAGATGAGCGGTGTAGCGGCTAGGATGTATAAACTGAAGCTAAGCGGAGAATGGTGGGCTCACTCGCTAGTATGGGACAATGGCTGGCAACACCGCTGGTAAACAGTAATCAGCTGTGCATATTTGTTAATTTAATTCATAAATCTTACGAAAACTTTTTAAAATAATTGTATAAATAAGTTTTTTTTATTCACAATTGGTAAGCCCTTGACATCATCTCACCTGATGGTAAGTGACGGTGATGCCGAAGATGGAAGCAGGCTTAGTAAGATTCCCCAATGCATAGAAAAACTGGCTTTGATATCTTCAAGCCGGATCACATCAATGTTGTTAACGCTGATGTTTGGCGGCAAGAATTAGATAAGATGGTGGTAGCTAGCCAGGCAGACTTAGAAAATACCCTACCACCAACCAAAGCGAGTTTTAGAAGTTGACCCCAAGGAAATCCAGCTGTAGCGAGGGGTGAGACAGGGAAACGTTATATATCCGAAACTGTTCACCGCCGCCCTGGAATATGCTTTCAAACTTCTAGACTAGGGTGGACTCGGCATCTATATCAATGGCGCGTTCATCACCCACCTCCGATTCGCTGACGATATCGTGGTCATGGCTGAGACTATGGAAGATCTAAGAACAATGCTCGATGGCCTCAGTAAAATTTCCCAACAAGTGGGTCTTAAAATAAACATGGACAAGACGAAAACCATATTAAATGTCCGTGTCGCACCCACCTCTCTAAAGGTTGGAGACTCCAATGGAAGTTGTTGACAAATATGTATACCTGGGACAAACAGGCCAGTTAGGTAGGTCCAACTTCAATAAGGAGATCAATCAACGAATCCAACTCGGCTGGGCAGCATTCGGGAAGTTTCGCAATATCTTCACGTTCCAAATACCACAGTGTCTCGAGACCAAGGTCTTTGACCAGTGTGTGTTGCCAGTGATGACTTACGGAACTGAGACATGGTCGATTACTATGGGCCTCATAAGAAGGCTCAAGGTCACCCAAAGCGCAATGGAGCGAGCTATGCTCAGAATTTCCCTTTGCGATCGAATCAGAAATGTGGAGATCTGCAGGAGAACCAAAGTAACCTTCACTTCAAGAAGCCGTCGTGAAAATCCTTGGGGGAGGCCTTTGTCCAGCAGTGGACGTTTTTTGGCTGATATGATGATGATATTGATCACAGTGAGTAACATAAAGGTGCAGTGATACTTTAAGGTAAGCTTCCACTCGTTAAACTGAACAACTTTCCATAGAAAACCCATAGTCGATTCGCAAATATTTTTTGGGCTTCCCATACAAATCGATCCGCTGATTAGATTTGTATGGGAAGTCCAATTTTTCTTGGAGAATTCAGCGTAGGGGTATAAATGAGACATACAGCTTGCGCAACAACGCCCACAAAGACCGATTAGTTGTACCGCCACACAAACTAGCCAAATCAGACCGATCGGTCTACATCCAGGTACCTAATGTATACAATCGTATACCATTAGAAATAATAAATGCAGCCTCCCGCCAAACCTTTAAAAGAAAATTTAAAAATTGGTTGTTACATCGCCAATTTTACAGTTTTAGTGAATTTATGGATATGCCTTGCGTATGATAATTTATTATTCGAAATGAAATTAATTTTGAATTTTTTGAAATCTAATTCATATATTGATTAAATATATTTTTATTTTTTTAAGCTTATATTAGCTTATAATATAAACTTTGACGTGTAACAAGAAAGTTATCAATAAAGAATTGTATTGTATTGTATTGTATTGTATAGGCGCAGGGCTGTGAGTCCCACATAATCAATACAGCCAGCTGTATCGGTATGCGTAAAAGCATTTTCCCCCTTTCCTCCACCGCAGTCCGAGGGAAAAAAAAACGCCAATGTTCATTTTAAGACCCACTTGTTGAGAGACTTTACTGAGGCCATCGAGCATTGTGCTTAGGTCTTCCATAGTCTCAGCCATGACCACGACATCGTCAGCGAATCGGAGGTGGGTTAGGTACTCGCCGTAGTCGCCGAGTCCACCCCAGTCCAGAAGCTTAAAAACATCTTGCAGGGTGGCGGTGAACAGTTTCGGAGATATAACGCCTCCCTGTCTCACCCCTCTCTGCAACTGGTTTCGAGTTCTGATCCTGGAGGGGAACCGACATGGTGGCGTTTTCATACAGTCACTTCAACACCTCGATGTATCGATGGTCAATTTAGCACCGCTGGAGAGACTGTAGCAGAGCCCAGGTTTCGACTGAATCAAAGGCTTTCTCATAGTCCACAAACGCCAAGCATAGTGGCTGATTGTGCTCTTCGATCTTCTATATAATCTGCCGCAGCGTATGTATGTAGTCTATGGTACTAAAGCCTTTTCGAAAACCGGCTTGTTCGGGAGGTTGAAAGTCGTCAAACCTGCGTGCGAAACGATTCGTAATGACTCTCGAAAACAGCTTGTAGACATGGCTCAGAAATGAGATGGGTCTGTAGTTCTTCAGCAGGGTGTTGTCATCCTTTTTGAAGAAAAGCACGACCACACTTCTGTGCCATACCTTAGGTGTTTGTCACTCGAGTATAATGGAATCAAATAACTTCTGAAGAGCTTTTAGTACCGGTGATCCACCTGCTATCAGAAGTTCAGCCGTAATTCCATCATCACCCGGTGCCTTGTTGTTCTTGAGCTGTTTGAGAGCCATTCTAATCTCGTACAGGCTTTTTTTTATTCACAATTGGTAAGCCCTTGGCATCATCTCACCTGATGGTAAGTGACGATGATGCCGAAGATGGAAGCGGGCTTACCAAGATTCCCCAACGCAATGGAGAACAGGCTATCTTATCTTCAAGCCGGAACACATCAATGTTGTTAACACTGATGTTTGGCGACAAGACTTAGATAAGAAGGTGGTAGCTAGTCAGGCGGGCTTAGAAAATGCCCTACCACCAACCAAACCGAGTCTTACAAGTTGACCCCACTGGGAATCGAACCCGCGACCTCCTGGTGTGAAGCGAATGGGCTAACCATTACGCCACGGAGGCGGTTAAAACCGTCGGCGGCTGACGTCTGGGATATCTTCGATGTAGTGTCGGGTTAGTCTGGCTCTTAAGTCTTCAGCCAGATCGCTGACAGGCAAATGTGTGGTCTTGCACAATTGTCCATAGAACTTTCCAACTTCTTCCAGCAACTCAGTCGCTTAGACGATATGATCCTGCCATCTTCAGTCTTCAACTTGGTCAGTTGGCTTTGTCCAACAGACAGATATCTTGCGAACACTTTTGAGCCTTTGTTCAAAACTTTCTTGTTGTTTTTTATAAACTTCATTGAGTTTCACAATTATTTTTGCTAAACTGACTACTTTAGAATGAATAGAACTACAAGAGTGGTGCTAGTGGCGCCCTCATTTTCTCCAAAATCTTTTTTGCCAGGCTGTAGGCTTCCTTTGAAGCCAAAGATAAATAGTTCTACACACATTATGGAATAGAAAAGTTAGAAAACCGTATCGCTGTATCGCAGTTAACGGAGACAACGTTGATGAAAAAAAGTATGTTAACAAAAAAAACATGTTTTAGTAAGTATTTTGTCTCGGGGCTTAATGAACCAAGTGTTACTTCCTAAATTACATAACTATATAGTAAAATAGGGATCAAAAATAGCTTACTTTAGTGCAGCTGTTGTGAAATTCTTTCCCGCTTCGTCTTTACGAAAAGACAAAATTGCGTTACCTGGATCTTTATTCAATCCTTTTGTTAACCAATTCTTCGGTAGAGTATCAAAAGACTTAGTCACTATCACATCTGTGTCCAAATAAATACCGCCGTACTTTCAAAGTGTGACTACTATCAACAGATCCGAATTGTGTTCTACGGGCTACATGCTTTTTCTAAAATCGTTTCTTGTAAACAATGATTCTGTAGGTGTTCCTTTAGCATAATGATCTGGATAGATTTTCGATACGCGTACATTTCTGAACTGGAGGAGACTCTTTAGAATGGCACTTTTGACGAAAAGTTTTGTCACAATCGTGGTGAATATAAGATTGACTTGGCGCCCAGGGTTGCTCCTGGCTGCTGACTCTACGCAGCATGCTTGCCTGTAATCAAGGCCTCCCTTGCAAGAAGTTTCTAAAAAATATATGGAGTCCGGAGGGAAAGTCTCGTTATTATCAGATGCAGGTAAAAAAATATTTTCTGACTCTACAAAGCATTCCTCACTGAAATTGACAGCGCCTTTGCAAGATGTTTTCAAAAAATATATGGAGTATGGAGGGAGTTCCTCGTTATTGGATATTGGTACAAAAGTATTAGATTTGTTATTTTTATTAATATAGTAACACGCTTCTAGTTCTTGTTTCTCATTCCAGACGGGTACAAAAATATCCGATTTGTTTTCTAAATTTGTGTTGTAATTGCTAGTTAATATCGTTTCTAGTTCTTTACTTGAAGCTTGTGGGTTACCCAAGTAATAATACAGGTATAATACTACTATAAATAGTATAATTAACGTAGTAAAAGGTTTCTTGACAAAATTCATGACAGTTTTGATCAACTCCGTTACCGCACACTTCAGTTCACCACACCTCACCTGATAGTAGGAACTGACTAGTTTATTTAGAGCAGCATTGCCCTATGTATATATAAGGTCTAACAAAATTAGCTGAAACTATTTTAACTGCTGCTTCTACCCATGAAACTGAACAACTTTCTCCAAAGAACCCATAGTCAAATCGCAAAAAAAATTTGACTCTCCCATACTTACTCGATCGGCTGATCAGCCAACTTAGTCTGGGAAGTTCACTTTTTTTTTTGCTATTTGACTGTGGGTTCCATGGGGAAAGTTGTTCAGTTTCATGGGTAGAAGCACCAGTTAAAATAGTTTCAGTTAATTTTGTTACACCATATATAGTTCTGGTAACAAAAATTGGGTGGGCACACGAAGGCTTCTGTGTTTCTGGAAAGAAGTAATTACACAACATTTCCTAGGGATAATGTAAGATTTTTCATCACACCTATTCGAAAAACGACAATTGGCTTTAAAGGATAGCAGGGTCCAAATTCAAGTTTGTCCCTATGGGAGTTTTAGCTTTCTCCTTTTTTATTGGTCTGTGGTTGTGCGTCTGATAGATTACCAAAAGTTAGGTTGGAGTCGCTCACGTGAAGGTTGAATGTAAAAAAAAATGAATTATCACAAACTGAAAATAAATTTAATGCTCTATGGTGATAAACTCTTTTTTAAGTTTTTATTTAACTTGCAATGCATGTATGTTTGTTCGGGTGAAATCTTGCAAGTTAATTTTGACCCACTTCCCGGTTTCCGATTGAGCTGCAATTGTGCATGCATATGTATATCGCGTGACAATGCAATATAAAAAGCTTGTACCTAAAAGTTTTTAGGTTTTTCGAAAATTATTTATGTCTATACATACGAGTTTAGTATATAGGTACATAAGAGCGTCGGTGGCGTAACGGTTAGGGCCGCCGCCTCCTGTCCTGGAGGTCGTGGTTCGAATCCTGCCACGTACCAATGTGTGTTCGAATTTAGATTTCTTATGTACGTTTACGGTGAAGGAAAACATCGTGAGGAAATGATCCATATAAGGATCTTCAAGGCAAGAGTGACTAGGTATTATTTGAGTTTGCGTGTACCATCCTCGACTACATCGTCACTTACCAAGATGAGATGAGAATGAGATGTCGTCTAACTCACACAAATTTTCAATTTTAAAAAAGTATCTATAATTAATATATATTACTTATAAATAAATAATTAATTATTAAAACTCTTTGTTATAATTATTTTTTTAATAATTTTAAATTTTGTAGCAAAATTATTAATTTAAAATATATTAAAAATTAATTAAATAACAATTTTTTTTAATATTTATTTAAATTATAAACAATATTTTTAATAATTTTCAAAAATTATGAACCGAAATAAATCAAAAGATAATAATTAGCCGTGCATGAATGATTGATAATAAAAATGCAACGTAACGACCCTCAATGAAGGGGCCCACCGCACCATACAAACAACAGTCAATGGTCTAGTGGGCCCTACCCGCCCCGCAGCCCCCGCACGATTGCGCTGTCTGACGCCCTCCGTCGGACGACTGTATGGATTCTTAGACTGTGGTCACTACCCTACCCTACCCTACACTACAGTACCCTACCCTAACTATACTACACTACACTACTCTACGGAGCGTTTTTCTTCTTTTGGTTCTCTATAACGCCAAGGGATGGCGACACAGTCATTCTTTGATTCGCGTTCCTATTTGCTCATGATATTTCCAACATTTGCATTTAGTCTTATCCCACGTAAACAAAAACACTTAACTAACATAACTTACATATAAATTCACTGAGTAAAATCAACATAAAAAACTTTTATATTGCTTTTTACGAGCTGATAAACTTGATAACACACGCCATAAAGAAAAGCATTTACAAAATCACAAACGAAATGTAATCAAACCACAGATCTACTAATTCAATAGATTAAACACAAATTAAAATAAAACTGCGACGATATTGCTGTGTGCTTACGCAAACTAACCCTCCATATGAGAAAAGGAGATGACTCTATTCTTGTCAGTATGCCGATTTCATGCCCCGTACAGCCCTAAATGTCAAACTCTGGCCACCAGGGATGTGCCGTAGAGATTTAATCGATATCGAAAGAACCCAAAAGCTGGCAGCTACCATAATTTAGCTATGGGCATGTTTTATCCTTACTATTCCTTACTTATTATTTATTATATCAGCTCATATACGTCCCCACCGATGGGCTCGAGCCTACCCTGAATCAGGGCGATTAGGCCTTAGACGACCACGCGGGCCCAGTGCGGGTTGGTCGACTTCACACACAAACTTCGAGTTTCTTCGCAGGCCTGTGCAGGTTTCCTCAAGATGTTTTTGAAAAACTCATTGGTACTATTCCTTACTATCCTTAATCCTTAAATATATATATATATATATATATATATATATATATATATATATATTTTAGCTACGGACTGAAGTGTTTTTTTTGTATAGAATTGGTTGAGGACTTCTAATCAGAATAGCCCTATTTTTATATATATATATATATATATATATATATATATATATATAAAAATAGGGCTATTCTGATTAGAAGTCCTCAACCAATTCTATACAAAAAAAACACTTCAGTCCGTAGCTCCGTTGTGACGCTGACGTGCGCGAGCACGGAAATGAGTTTTCACCAGATCCCTCGGGAACCATGTAAGGATTTGCTAATTAGTAAATTATTTCATTTCCCACCCCCTCAGCCATCTCTGTGCAAAAAATCACAGCAATCCATTGTTCCGTTGCAATGTTAAAGAAACTAACAAATAAAAGAGTATATTTTCAGTTCCCTCAGGAACTGCATCGGACTATGCTATGCTATTTTCACGGGATAAAAAGTAGCCTATGTCCGTCTCAGTGACACAGACTACCTGCATGCCAAATTTCATCAAGATTGGTTAAGGTGTTGAAGCGTGAAAAGGTAACAAACAAACACATTTTCACATTTATAATATTACTAGCTTTTGCCCGCGTGGACATCGTTTTTATGACTGTCTTAGAGCACTTTTAGACTGTCGCACTGCGCACCCTCGAAAAGTCATAGAAACGTTGTCCACGCGGGTGAAACCGCGGGAAACAGCTAGTTTAATATAAATGCACAACGTTAATATTCAAGTTTTCACTTCTGCCGGCACTCCCGGAGTGAGAGTGCAACCCGTCGTGCTGTCTGTACGTTCCAAAATCTGTACATGCACCACAGATCTACTAATTCAATAGATTAAACACAAATTAAAATAAAACTGCGACGATATTGCTGTGTGCTTACGCAAACTAACCCTCCATTCATCCATAACGCTTTCACATTTATAATATTATTATATATTATATATATATATATATATACTAGCTTTTGCCCGCGGCTTCGCCCGCGTGGACATCGTTTTTATGACTGTCTTAGAGGGTGCGCAGTGCGCGAGTCGCAAGCGGCTCGCGAGCGTGGACATGTGTATTCTCCAGATCACTCGGGAACTATGTCAGGATATGTGGCACTGGAAAAAATCCATGTCCACGCTCGCAAGCCGCTTGCGGCTCGCGCACCGCGCACCCTCTAAGACAGTCATAAAAACAATGTCCACGCGGGCGAAGCCGCGGGCAAAAGCTAGTATATATAAATATAATAAATGTGGAAGCGTGGATGTTTGTTACGCTTTCACGCAAAAACTACTTGACGAATAATCATGAAATTTTGTACACATATTCTGGGAGGTACTAGAAGTAACATAGGGTACTTTTTATCAAAAAAAAATTTAAAAAAAATTGTCAACAAATATCAACATTTTGCTACTTTAGCGCCATCTAACATGGGAAATGACGTGATTTACTAATAAGCATATCCTGACATAGTTCGCGAGTGATCTGGAGAATACTCATGTCCACGCGCACCTCTAAGACAGTCATAAAAACGAGCAAAAGCTAGTAATATTATAATTGTGAAAATGTATTTGTTTGTTACCTTTTCACGCTTCAACGCCTTGACCAATCTTTATGAAATTTTGCATGCAGGTAGCCTGTGTCACGGGGAAGGACATAGGCTACTTTTTATCCCGGGAAAATAGCATAATCTGATGCAGTTCCTGAGGGAACTGAAAAATTACTCGATTGTTGTGATTTCTTGCACAGAGATGGTTAAGTAGTTGGGAAACGACATAATTTACTAATCACCCTTAAAGACAGTCATTAAAACGGAGTCCACGCGGGTGAAGCCGCTGGAAAAACCTAGTCATTAATAATTATTGTAAACATAATTCAACCGTTATCATTATGTACATGCCAAGTGAATGTAAATTAATGTGAATGAGGTGAAAAATAGTTACACCAACTGTGAGGTGGGTGTGACATACGCAAATACATAATATAGAAGTTGTCGATTTTGATAACTGAAATGACTACTTATTACTGTAATATATTAATTTACATTAGGGACGTGAGGTAAAATGATAAAATTACCGAGTTCTAGTTATAAAAGTATTTATATTACTATAAAAAACAAAGTAGTGTTTTTTTACACAAAAATCAAAAGTATTTAGGAACTATGACTTACTATCTAAAAAACTGAGATATTTTGACAACTGTGCATACGAAATAAAAAAAATACATCTGTCTAATATAATTTAGCTAAAAGATAACATAAAATCAACAAAAAATATTCTAATAACTTATTTTATGAGGTCGTGACTAATGACAGTTCGTAAATTGTATGTTATAAATATCATAATGAAAAAACATGAATCTCTCAATTTTAACCAGTATTTATTAAGTAAAATAAGACTTATTCCAAGACCATCATTAGAACTAGTTTTGCAAGGCACCAGTACAATACGTTATCAACTTTCTTATATAATACTGTGAACAAAAAAACTTAATATCTACCCTATGACTTACTATGAATGCAAAAAAACACGTGATTGAATGGCTAAAAATTCTAAACTATGAAGAGGTAGAAGATCTACTTACACACATATCCTAATTACAATTGCAAATTTACTCCCTCACTATCTCTTTCCTTGATGCACGCACACACACATACATATACACAAACACTCAGACGCGAGCTCGCGCCTTCTTTAAATATAATTTAAATTTAATTATTATTATTTTTTAATCTGACTTAGAGTATCAAAAAACTATTTATGTATCCATGTTTTTGGTAAAGATGGGCGAATACTTCTGACACAGGCAGTTATTAACATTTCTTAAAAGAAGTATTCAGAAACTGTAAACTATTTTGTAAATTGAATGATGTTATAAACAATTTTTTTTTATACAAAAATCAACAATATTTAGGAACTATGACTTACTATCTAAAAAAACAGATATTTTGACTACTGTGCACACAAAATAAAAAATATATCTGTGTAATATAATTTAGCTTCAATATAACATAAAGTCAACATAAAACATTCTAATAACTTCATTTATGAGGTCGCATATTACGTACCCGCTGTGTTTTCGCAAGTGTAGTTCACTAGATAATGTTTAAATATGTTAAAAAATCCCTTAAAATCACTCCTCGCGGCACCCCCTCCGGCTACCGAGCCAGCAGAGTTCCAGGAATCGCGGAGTTTAGAAATATTTAGTGTTTTATGAATTGATGGTTATGAGATACCCGACCTCATCCACGCCGGGTGGCCATGATGCAAAGGGCTTAACCAAATGAAGATAAAAAACCGGCAAGTGCTATTCCGATAAGCACTCTGAGGGTTCCGTACCACCACGTCTCCACACAACTACATAGTATAACGAAATGATACCTATTCACATTACAATCAAAAGACATCAACGCGAGCGACAAATGTATGCTTTTTTTGTCACTCAGTTCGGACTTCTTAGCGCAAGTACGACTCACACTTGCCCAATTTTTATTATTTGTTGTGTTACTTCAGTATAAGTACTATAATCACACCAAGTATCACGCTTTTAATGTATTACCGTTTTTACAATAGAGCTAAATCAAAAACCTCTAAAGACCTATAAAAAAACACATTTCTTTGTATGGAGACCCCCTTATTTTCTCCATTTTTTAAATCTTTTTTTCTGGTTTGGCAATGCGCCCTTCCTGCACTGCAATGATGGTACTCGTTGTCGTAGTCTCATCTAATAATCCCTGAAGGCAAAAGTTAAACTTGTCAATTACATCAATCAATGCAAAAATGTGAATGTGCGTTTATCGAATTAATCGTAACACCAATTTCACAAGACCTCTCGGTAATACATTGTCTAATATACTATCTACTACTTATGCTGGACTATGGTTTTTTTTTTTGGAAAAACTATGACATAAAAACGTACTTAAATAAACTCATATTAATACTTTACACCTTAATATACATATATATGTACTTAAATAATTTAATAAGCTCTTTGCAGTGAAACACTGCAAATCGCTCATTATTTATACGTATGTATCTTATTTGTAAAATAATTAGCCTAAATAATTAAAAATGCTACCCAAAGACATTATTCCACGCGGACGAAATCGCGGGCACAGCCAGTATGATCCTTTCTAATATTATAAAAGCGAAAGTTTGTATGGATGTATGGATGTTTGTTACTCTTTCACGCCATAACAGATAAACGGATCTGGATGAAATTTGGTAGGTAGACAGATGCGGACCTGGATTAACATATAGGCTACTTTTTTCCACGCTCGCGAGTCACGAGTGGCTCGCACACTGCGCACCTTCGAACACAGTCATGAAACTATGTTCACGCGAGCGAAGCCGTTGGCAAAAGCTAGTATAATATATAACAATGTCGAATTCAAACTTTCTACGTAAAACAGTATCTGAGAAAAACGGGCGTGACAAACGGACAAATGGACGCGTAAGTAACCTTGTATGGGTTCTGTTTTTCCATAAGGAAAGTATACAACCCTAAAAGTCATTAGCTTACCATTGTTGCGGTTGCTTGTGGCGTAGGCAGGCAAGTGGCATTAATGCTATTTGGATCGCCAGCTATATGTGGCATGAAATGCTGAAAAAAAATCAAACTTTCTATGTTAAAAAGTATCTGAGAAAAATGGGCGTGACAGACGGACGGATAGACGCGTAAGTGATCTTGTAAGGGTTCTGCTTTTTCTTTTGAGGTATGTGAGTGTGGTTGCAGTTGGTTGTGGCGTAGGAAGAAAATTGGCATTATTGTCATTTGGTTGGCTAGCTACATGTGACATGGAATATAGAAAAACTTTGAAGTACGATAAAATGTAAACAAAACAGAAATTTTAATGACTATACGAGTATGTAGACTGAAAAATCGAGCACGTGCGATGTTGTCAAAGGCTTACCGTGGTTGTGGTTTCTTGTGGCATAGGCAGCAAAGTGTCATTAGTCCTACTTAGTTCGTTAGCTACATGTGACATGGTTAATATCCTGAAAAATATATTAAACTTTGAAATACGATAAAACATAAACAGAAAACAACTAACTTTAAGTTAAGTGTACATTAAAAAACTGGCATAGTGCGAGTCGGACTCGCGTAAAATAGGGTTCCGTAGTTATTTTAAAAAAAAATATGTTTATTTTAAATATTTTTTTTAATTTTTTTTAGTTGCTGATATAACATTTTGTATGGAAAATCCATGAACTTTTTATAAATCGAACTGCTTAATATGCCAACAAATCTTTTTATAAATCTTAAGTTGGACGACTATTACTCCTAAACTAAAAAAGCCTACTTAGCTGTGATAGTTTTCCCTTTAAATTGATTATAATATATCCTACTATTTACATTTTTTTCCACATGTCCTGAAATAGAAGTGTAGCTAGTATTTATTATGATTTTGTAAAAAAAAGTTATAATACAGTATGTGCTCGAATTGTGGAGAAAACTTCCTTCGATTTTTTACTCTACCACTTAATTAATTTATATACCCTTGCCAAATTACAGCAGGGGGGACATTGCGAAACTATAAGGGTTCTTCTTAAAGGGTTAATCTTTGTTGACTACGGAACCCTAAAAATAGAAAGCATGTGCTATATTATTGTCAAGAAATTTACCGTGGTTGTGTTTGATTGTAGCCTAGGCACAAAAGGCTCACTACAACTTCTTGGTTCGCTTGCTTTTAACATCGGGAAATCCTGAAAAAAAGTTTATTTAACATTGAGATACCATAGTTAAAAATAAACAAAAAAGTAGTGTTAATTGAAAAACTGGTCAAGAGCGCAAGTAGGACTCACACAAACAGGGTTCCGTATCAAAATTTTAGTGACCGGTATAACAAGACCTCTAATTACATACATTGTCTCACATAATCAGAGATCTGCTTTTACTGGACAATGCTTTTATTTATTTTTTGAAAATCTATGATAATAACGATATTCCAGGCAGTTTTCAAGTAATCTGTGATCTAAGTTGTAGTAAACTGTATTAATTTCAAAATGTTGGCTTCAGCGGTTTTGAGTGCGAATAGTGTTTTGGCAGATATTTTGAGCAATATCTCCAAAACAAACAAAGGTAAAATTTGGAAGAAATACTATATGAATGCTTAGTAGTAACCTTTTTTAAACGACACTCAACACGTAAGGGTTCATATATTTTTTTGTGATCACCAAACTTGCCACCTCCTAAATTCCCCAAAAAATATTTTTATTGTTGCAAAATGTGTGGGTTAAAACTATAGTTACGTCAAATTTTAGCTTAATGCGTTAAACAGTCGGTGAGAAAAACAAGCGTGACGGACGGATAGACGGACACGTGACTGGTCTTATAAGGGTTTGGTTTTTCCTTATGAGGTACGGAACCCTGAAAATGGAACGCATGTGTCATGTTCTTGTCAGATGCTTACCATGGTTATGGTTGCTTGTGGCATAGATGAAAAAGTGTCATTAGTAATACTTGGTTTCGTAGCCCCATGCAAGATCGTAAAATCCTGAAAAAAAATATCAAACTTTAAAACGTGATAAAATAATAAACAGAAATGATATAAGTAAATGTAGTGTCTTGTATGCATAGAAAGTATGTGCGGATAAAACAGTGATGTAAGAAAAACTCGAAAAACGTTAGATGTATCTTTCTACTAAGATATTAAAACTCAAATTTTCATATTCTCATTCATCAAGTTTCATGCGCCCCATATTTTCCAAGTTCACTTGTTAGCATGTATGTGGTAGTTGTGTGTGTTTTATGTGTGTATGTCCTCTTGGATCATCAAGACCCATGAAGCGTTATTTTATTCTTTTTAAGGCAAATAAAAATGTGGATTTTAGTTTATTTAATAATGCAAAATTCCACCCAGAACGAACAAATAAAAACATGTTAATAGTTGATGTCCTCTGACATCTGTACTATGAATTCTTACAAAAATATGCCACCTACATACTATGCCACTGGTCACATACCTATCAATCCATACATTTTAACCGGCATCCCAGTATATTCTTAGGAGTTGTATCAATCCATACATTTTAGCCGGCATCCCAGTATATTCTTAGGAGTTGTATCAATCCATACATTTTAGCCGGCATCCCAGTATATTCTTGGGAGTTGTATCAATCCATACATTTTAGCCAGCATCCCAGTATATTCTTAGGAGTTGTATCAATCCATACATTTTAGCCGGCATCCCAGTATATTCTTAGGAGTTGTATGGCAAAGCCCCGAGCTGAATGTATGTTTTCTATAGCCATATTCAAATGGTAAATTTTTATTTCAATCCCTCACAGGACAGGCATTGCTTAGTATGCGGCAGTCAGGTCATAGCGAACACAGCGTCATGACCACAGACCGCATCCAGTGTGACAAGTCCTTCAGTGTTGGGGACAGCGTATACACATATCAAATATTGTAAATATCTGTCATGGCAATTGACATTTTATATTCATTTGAGCATAAAAAACTCTGTTCAAATAAAAACTAAAATTGTAATCTATAATTTATACTATAAAGTTCCTTACCACAACTGCTGTCTTATCGGGTAAATTCAAAGTGGGTGCGGCATCTTCTCGTACTTGCAATAAGTTTCCTCGTACAAAGCACTCGGGGCTGAAGTGTCTTGGGCACAATCTCCAAGATTTTTTATGCTGCTTCTCATTTTTGCTAATGGCGTCAAACCACCGCTAGCGAAATTGATCACTTTGGGGGAACCTTAAAGAAAATAATTAAAATGTAAGATACCATTACTATTACTAAGTGAGGTAGGCCTTTGTCCAGCGGTGGACGCCTTTCAGCTGATATGATGACTAAGTGGCGCACATTTATCGACCATAATTTTCACGTCACTAGTAACCTAAAAACAGTTTTGTTTATTTTTATAACTTTTGTTCTTATTTTCACTCTTAACATTATAGTTTCATTTAGATTTGTAAAATGAGCCTTCATGAAAGTCTTGTCTCATTGATATCGAAACATTTCGTGGTTCATTTAACGAGAAAACGTATTTCTTTTACTCACGTGTGGAAACTGCTATTATCACTCGAGTTTTCTCTATTTCTCGAATGAGATTTGCAACCACGCACAATGCACGACATTCTCCATGTATTGTTCACTATTCCACAACCAAAAATAAACACTTAACTATTTCTTTAAGATTGTTTAAAACCTTTTTCGTCCGACTAGGCACCTTAGGACCGACGCAAATGACAACGCAACAAAATTTAAAAGGACTCCGAATGCTTGTTACCCTTTGGGCTAAAAGTGCCTTCTTTATTTGGTAGCTTGGACAGATATCCATAGTTATCCAATTGACAATTAGGGTGGTACGGTTTGACGTCATCAATGTTTAATCTATTGAATTAGTAGATCTGTGAATCAAACAAACGCCTCTGTAGACATGACATCCAAAACTAAGTGTTGCCAAGTATAAAACGGAAAACTACCATAAAACAAATCCAGTTCTCCATTGCGTTGGGGAATCTTAGTAAGCCCGCTACCATCTTCGGCATCATCTTCACTTACCATCAGGTGAGATAATGCCAAAGGCTTACCAATTGCGAATTAAAAAAATCTTTTCAGTTATAAAAAAGTGAGATTTCTCAATTTCATTTGTAATTATTTATTTCTGTAAAAAGAACTATTGTTGTTTATTTTTTTTTCAGATTCTTTCTGACTAGATCAAAAAAAGTTTTTGTTTCACATGTGGTATAAAATTTAAGATCGACAATAGCGACATCTTCTAAGCATCGTAAAACCTGCGAGAAAAATGCCCAATGATATTTTTTTATTGATGAATATCATATTTTAATATACTTAAAATCTAATCCTATTCCCGACGAAGACAAATGCAAAAACATAAAAATAATAAAAATTGGTCCAGCCGTTCTTGAGTAATAAATGGTGTAACTGACACGACTTTCTTTTATATAATAGACTAGCTGTCCCGGCGAACTTCGTACCGCCTTACATTACATTACACTGCCCTGCCCTACCCTACACTACACTACACTACCCTACACTACCCTACCCTACCCTACATACACTACACTACACTACCCTACCCTACCCTATCCTATCTCTCAAGTTGGATCGAACTGCACATGGTGTGCGAATTTTATTATAATCGGTTAAGTGGTTTAGGAGTCCATTGAGGACAAACATTGTGACACGAGATATAGATATATAGATAGATATTAATCTATACTAATATTATAAAGAGGAAAGATTTGATTGTTTGTTTGTTTGCAATGAATAGGCTCCGAAACTACTGGACCGATTTGAAAAATTCTTTCACCGTTGGGAAGCTACACTTATATTTTCAAAAAATTTGGGATCCTTACTAAAACTGAAGTAATGTAACCCAAGGTTTAAAAAATGACCTAAAAATTTTGCATTATCTACAATAAGTAGTGTAATGTAGTGTGCGGTGTGCGTTGTGCGGTTTGTAGTGTAGTGTAGTATACTCGTAAGGCGGTACGAAGTTCGCTGAGACAGCTAATATTTTATATTTTTGTTTTCCGTCTATTAAAGCCGATTTTTTTTAATTTGCTCAGTTGCTTCTTTGCTTTCATTATCATCATCATGTCAGCCGAAAGACGTCCATTGCTGGACAAAGGCCTTCCCCAAGGATTTCCACGACGACCGGTCCTGCGCTGCCCGCATCCAGCTGCTTCCCGCGACTTACACCAGGTCGTCGGTCCACTGAGTGGAAGGCATGCCTATGCTACTTCTTACGGTGCGCTGTCGCTACTCGAAAACTTTACTACCCCAACAACCATCTGTTATACGAGCTAAGTGCTCCGCCCACTGCCACTTAGGTTTAGCGATTCTGTGAACTATGCCGGTTACCTTGGTTCTCCTACGGATCTTAAGACACTGCGGTAGGGACGTGAAGATATTTCGTAGCTCCTCGAACGCTGCTCAGCCGAGTTAGATTCGTCGATTGATTTCTTTCTCGAAGTTGGACCTACATAACTGACTGTTTTTGCCAGGTATACAAATTCGTCAACAACTTCGAGCGCAGCGTCTCCAACCTTCAGAGGAGTGGGTGCGACACGGACATTTAACATTGTGTTCGTCTTGTCCGTGTTCATTATAAATTCATAATCCACTTGCATGAATTTTTAGCCACTAGATGAGACAACGCTGGATCAGTAGTTGTGGAAACCATTGGGGGAGGCCATTGTTTTTTTCGAATGGACGAGCTTGTTGACCTAAGGGCGCCCAAGTGGGTACGGACCTCGGCTTAGGTTGTTGCTTGGAGGGGGAAGGATCGGAGAAGCGGCCAGGTATATGCCGGTAACGCCAAAAGCGGGGGGATGCCACCCTCGCTAGCGAGGGCAGTATATCGGTGCAGTGTTTGTCTGTGTGTTGGGTGATCATCGGGATCCGTGAGGACGTGTAGAGGGCGTCGGTATCTCGTAACGCGGCGTTTACGAGCAGGCGGTTGGGGTGGTATTCGGCAGAATTAAAGTATCGGATAGAGGCCTAAAAAAAAGCGTCGGTGGCTCAACCGGTAACGACTCGGTACATCTAACCAGAGGTACCGGGTTCAAATCTGGACGGCCAATGTACCAATGAGTTGTTCAAAAACTTACGTACATACTTACCGATTGCTTTAACGGTGAAGGAAAACATCGTGAGGAAACCTGCACACGCCTGCGAAGAAACTCGAAGGTTGTGTGTGAAGTCGACCAACCCGCACTGGGCCCGCGTGGTCGACTAAGGCCTAATCGCCCTGATTCAGGGTAGGCTCGAGCCCCTCGGTGGGGACGTATATGAGCTGTAATTATGATGATGATAGAGGCCTGCTGATAGCGCTTTGTGTTTGTACTCTCGGGGCTTGCGTTAAGGTTCAGTTTAGTTGTACATAACCTTAGCAAGGAAATGATGATAGCGCGTTGTAGATGTTTGTACTCTCGGTGCTTGCGTTAAGGTTCAGTTTAGTTGTCATAACCTTAGCAAGGAAATGATGATAGCGCACTGTAGATGTTTGTGTTCTCGGTGCTTGCGTTAAGGTTGAGTTAGTTGTACATAACCTTAGTAAGGAAATGATGATATCGCGTTGTAGATGTTTGTACTCTCGGTGCTTGCGTTAAGGTTCAGTTTAGTTGTACATAACCATAGCAAGGAAATGATGATAGCGCGTTGTAAATGATTGTACTTTCGGTGCTTGCGTTAAGGTTCAGTTTAGTTGTAGATAACCTTAGTAAGGAAATGATGATAGCGCGTTGTAGATGTTTGTACTCTCGGTGCTTGCGTTAAGGTTCAGTTTAGTTGTCATAACCTTAGCAAGGAAATGATGATAGCGCGTTGTAGATGTTTGTACTCTCATGCAAGCAGCATCGCCTTGCGTTAAGGTTCAGTTTAGTTGTACTTACAACATACCTTTCTATGATCACAGTGTCACATCTGCCAAGCTGTTGATGTAAGCTCCATTATATTGACAGATGGTTCGTCTTGAGCTGTGGGTTGCGTAGTTTCTAGTACGGGTTACTGCAGATGCCGCCACTATGCTGGGGAACTCTAAATCGTGACGGAGATTGTCATTCCGTAGAAACCACGGGTATAGTAAAAATAAAGAATAGTAGGTTATCTTCATACAATGGTACATCGCGCGGTTTGTACGTGTGCGCGTCAGTAGGCACGCAAGCACACTACAATAAGAACGACTTCTTTCCTTTTACTTAAGAAGTCGTTTTTATTATTGTAATGTGCGTGCATGCCTATTGACACGCACACATACAAACCGCGCGATGTACCATTGTAGGAAGATAACCTATTATTCTTTCTTTTTACTATGCCACGGGGAACCCATGGCTCTACGCATGAAGCGATATTTAATGACCGTAAGTCGGTGTATGAGACGGAGGTCAGCAGTGAGTGGACGTCTCTCCATTGATAAGTATGTGATGATTAATCAATTCAATCGGTAGTTTCAGCGTCAAAGAGTACCTATACGCCTCAAGATCGACCAGCCCTCTTACGGAGTCTATGAACATAGACTATAAGATTCCCACAAGTGTGGGGTGCTTTTTTATCCACAACTGATAAGGCCTTGACATCATCTCACCTTATGTTAAGTGACGATGATTCCGAAGATGGAATCGGGCTTATCAATATTCCCAAAGCCAATGGAGAACTGGCTATCGTACCTTCAAACCGGAACACATCAATGCTGTTAACACTGATTTTAGCGCCAATCAGATGGTGGTAGCTAGCCAGGCAGGACTAGGAAATGTCCTACATCAACCAAAGTGAGCCTTTCAAACTTAGACCTCGCTGGGAATCGAACCCTCGACCTTCTGGTGTGAAGCGAATGGACTAACCAGTACAACACAGGCGGTATTTCCGTGAACAGGGGGGGTTCATCGTCATCATCATATCAGCCGAATAACGTCCATTGCTGGAAAAAGGCCTCCCCCAAAGATTTCCACGACGACCAGTCCTGCGCTGCCCACATCCATCGGCTTCCTGCGATCTTCACCAAGTCGGTCGTCGCGATTTTCACCTAACACGCTCGAAAAGTTTGTTTGTCATTCTATTATAGCGCGCAAAATGTGTTTTTCTTGCACCTAACGATTTTCCTCGCTGTAGTGAGGTGAAAAGTTGTATCATTAGCCGGGTCGTTCCTTTCCCTCTTGGTTGATGGGAGCGATGGCTGACTCTCGCGTTATACTCGTGACCTGGTATAACCCCCCAATCCCCCCCCCCCCTCCCGACATCTAAACCACTATTAAAGGAAATCTGAACAAACTTGGAAATAGTGGACATATAATCAATTTAAAAAGGCTGCTTTTTAAGTTTAGGTGTCGACCAGCTTAGATGTGCAGTAGGATTTGTAAAAAGATCATACATTTTCCATACAAAATATACCAATCAACAACAAAAATAACTTTGTTTCAAAAAATATACATTTATTTACTGAAAAATCGACGGAGCCCTACTTTGCGCGTGGTCCGACACACACTTGGCCGCTTTTTATTGAATCCAAACACTTCTATGAATATGTTTAATTCAGTTCGTCTCACAACTCAATAGTAACTTCGTCCTCCAACCATTCTTCTGACATCTCTGTTTCATATTCAAAATTATCTTCTATTCTCCCTTCTTCTTCTTCTCCATCATCTTCTGTACTAACTTCACAATCTTTTGATCTCTCTTCTTCATACCCTTGTACTGTCTCATCGTTTTCGCTATCCACAATTCTCCTAATTTCTTTAGGCTGCACAGTTCTCTCTTCTCCACGATCTACATTTTTCCTCTTCCTGTTTCTGACGCGAGGCGGCTGCGGTATCTTCATATGGACGGTGCGAATGTGCACCCCAACCAGCGATTTCTGGTGAAACTTCTTATTGCAGATGTCACAAGTGTACGGACGGATATCTTGGTGCACCTGTAAAAGATAGTGTAAATTAGATTATGGTATTCTGGTTTGGAGTGGAACTCCTTGCCTGCGTCAGTGTTTCCCGATTCCTATAATTTGGGGATCTTCAAGGCAAGAGTGAATAGGCATTATTTGAGTTTGCGTGTACCATCCTCGACTGCATCATCACTTACCATCAGGTGAGTTGTAGTCAAACGCACTCAAATTTTTAATTAAAAAAAAATCAATCGGATCCATAGGAGAACCTTAGTCCATTAGCATTACATTAAAAGGTCGCGAGTTCGATTCCCCGCGGAATCTAACTTTGTGAGAATCGCTTTTGTTGGTGGATGGGCATTTTCTAAGCCCGCCTGGCTAGCTACCACCATCTTATTTAAGTCTTGATTATTATTTTTTTTTTATTATATCAGCTCATATACGTCCCCACCGAGGGGCTCGAGCCTACCCTGAATCAGGGCGATTAGGCCTTAGTCGACCACGCGGGCCCAGTGCGGGTTGGTCGACTTCACACACAACTTGCGAGTTTCTTCGCAGGCGTGTGCAGGTTTCCTCACGATGTTTTCCTTCACCGTTAAAGCAATCGGTAAGTATATGTACGTAAGTTTTTGAAAAACTCATTGGTACATTGGCCGTCCAGATTTGAACCCGGTACCTCTGGTTAGATGGACCGAGTCGTTACCGGCTGAGCCACCGACGATTAAGTCTTGATGCCAAACGTGAATGTTAACACCATTTTATTGAATATGTATTCTGGCTGTGGATAGTCAGTTCGCCATTGCGTTCAGGAATGTTGGTAAGCCTGCTTCCATCTTCAACATCATTGTTATTTACCATCAGGTGGGATGATGCCAAGGGCTTACCAAGGATCCGGTCACTTAGGGCCACTTTCTTCGCACGGCCACATACCTGGAATGCCCACATCCCTGAACGTCCATGTCGCTCGAACGACCATAACACTAGAAAGGCCACGTGCTTTCAGTTCGACTTCGTCATTTTCTTAAACTTGTCTTTCTAAATTGTCACTTTCCTAACTCGTCACCTTTTAAAGTGACTGGATCCTTTTTAACTCGCCTTTTTCTGCTACCCATGGGGGGGGGGGGGGGAAGCCTTTGCTGTATAATCAATCAAACCTGACCGAACCTAATATCGCTCGCTTCGCTCGCTCATTTACAGTTTTTTTACTAAGTTTTATCTTACAAAAAATGTACAATAAAAGAAGTGGTCGTTCAAGGAAATGTATGAAAAAAGAAGTGGACGAACAAGGAAATGTACAAAAAAAGAAGTGGTCGTTCAAGGATGTGGGCGAACTAGGAATTTGGATAGTGGTTATTAGAGGAAGTGGCCGTAAGTGACCTAATCGCTTACCAATTGTGTATTAAAAAAGTAAAACAACCAAAGTAACCAACATAGCTATCAGAATCAAATCGAAGAGACAAAAAGACGTTGTTTACACGGTAAATATATTTTTCATCTCTCCTGTTCGGAAAGTTTAATTTTCATGAGTAGATAGCTTTTCCATCCCTAGGGTAGAAAGTATTTTCATCCCTAGGGTGGAAAGTATTGTCATCCCTAGGGTGGAAAGTAATTTTTTTTATTGCCAGCCACGGAGTCGAACTAAGAGGTTTTCATATATCTAAACTCAGCTATACATTAAACGACGTGTTTATTACGATCTACAGATTGATATTAGATCATTTTATAGTTGGTCTATTATTTTCACAATTACAGAAGATTAAAATTTTAAAATCATTCCTCTATTCTGCTGCGCGCCATAATGCCATGATAACATGACACTTTTTTTTCAATTTTCGGCATGGCCACCTAGATGCACGTCGTGACCAACTCGATTAGTTTCAATCTAGTCGGCCGTGGCAAGCGGCCATTGCGAAAAGGTTGGAGGTTGGATATAGGTAAAACTAATTTATTGATATCTAATTTATATTTTATTTCATATAAATAATACATTTCCTCACAGTCGAAATGAAAAGTAGAGTGTTTAACTCGGGTGAAATGACCCATTTCACCCTCGAACTATTGAAAATCTCGAGTGAAATGGGTCACTTTCTTCCCTTGATTAACGATGTACTATTAACTTTCATATAAAAATAATATAACATCATGACTCCAAACTATATTGATATAACCAGTCTCACCAATTTGGATGAAGTTAAATTTTAATTCGACCAAAGATTTTATTTTATTTTATAGATTATAGGACATAGACGTTGGAACGTTCTCCTGCACCGAATTACTCCTTGTTTGGTAGCATTATATGACAAAACGGTATTTTCCAGTATAAAAATATAATTTGAAGTCATGATGTTATATTATTTTTGTATGGAAGTTGAAATATTTTTTTCTAAACCTCGTGTGAGAAAACTAATGTTCATGCTCGCGCCACTGACCCTCAAATACAGTCATAAAAACTAAGTCCCCGCGGGAAAAGCTAGTAATTTAATATTACACGTTGCATTGTTACACACATTAACCTATATTTTGAACAAAAAAAAACCTAATTCAAACAGGAAACTAAGGTTCCCCTCGATTTCTCTGGGATTCCATCATCAGATCCTGGTTTCCTTATCATGGTACCACCCTTGGGATATTTCCTATCCAACAAAAAAATAATCATCAAAATCGGTTCATAAATGACGAAGTTATCCGCAAACACACATAAAAAAATATATAGGGTGACTTTTAATTAGTTCTTGATAGCGAAGGATATGAATGTAATCGTGATTACAAACAACTTTCCCAAAGAAACTATATGTCAAATACGAAAAAAAAATGTTGGTACTCGATATATAACAAGTTATCAAATCGGCAAAAGTGTATAAAGGACCAACATTTTTTTTTCGTATTTGACATATTCATAGTTTCTTTGGGAAAATTGTTTGTAATCACGAGTACATTCATATCCTTCGCTATCAAGAACTAATTAAAAGTCACTCTATATATAAGGTGTAACAAAGTTAGCTGAAACTATTTTAACTGGTGCTTCTACCCATGAAACTGAACAACTTTCCCCATAAAACCCATAGTCAAATCGAAAAAAAATATTTTTTACTTCCCATACTAAGTTGGCTGATCAGCTGATCGAGTTAGTATGGGAGAGCCAAATTTTTTTTGCGATTTGACTATGGGTTCCATAAGGAAAGTTGCTCAGTTTCATGGGTAGAAGCACCAGTTAAAATAGTTTCAGCTAATTTTGTTACACCTTATATATACGGTCGAATTGAGAAACCTCCTCCTTTTTTTTGAAGTCGGTTAAAAACGAATGTTAGCTGATTCCAAAAAACACTCACCCCTAACTGATGCCTTTTCAAATTGCTCGGCATTGAGAATGCTTTCGGACACTCCGGACATTTGTGCGGTTTCTCTCCCGTATGCGTCCTCTTGTGGTGCTGAAATCAATAGGGTATTTGACAGTGTTAAAAATAAATTAATAAATATTATTCACTAAACAGCATTTCTCCTACAAAAGCTTAAATACTAATTCATTTAAAGTTTTATTCTAATTTCAATTTTATATTCACTAAATTAGTTCGTCAAAGACAATGGTGTCGATTCTGGCAAACACATACTAAAACTAAACTAATCCTAAAATTTCTTAAAATTAAGTTTAGGAAGTTCATTTTGCTATTCTGGTTTCACCACTCTACTATATTTAGACCGTAATTTGACACGTCTAAAATGATTTAAAATAAATAGCTTTTGTGTTGCCATTTTTAAGAAACCAAAAACAAATGAGTGAATGAAATCATGTTTATTTTTTTTTTCAGTCTCTTAACGTCTCACGGGGACAAAAGCCCTTCCGAGACAATCCCCATTTATTTAATCTATATTCGTTTTTTGATTTGTAATGCTAGTGCCAGTACATTACACATCTTCTCTGAAGTTCTTGACAGCATTTGCAGCATAAAATCGTGACCATAGAAAACAAATTGCAATTTTCGGGATAAAAATATCTTTTTGACAATCAACCAGTGATGATTATACTCTTTGTTTCTATTTGGTTAACCCTACTTAGTCTGTGGTTATACTCTACGTCTTCCTGACAGGAAGTTCCTGTTTGTTGGATGGAAAATTTTGATAACGAGTTGGCCCAGAGACGCAGGACGATGCAGAATATGGAGATTCGTGAAAGGACCAACAAAAAACAATAGGAGCTGCTAGTAGAGCGGCTCCATGCAAGCTCACAACCAACATATTGAGGCGCTGGATGCCACGGAAGAGACAAGCCGTTGTAGGCAAGATGCCAGCAAATGTGAACGAAGCTTGGCTCACGCTGTGTACTGAACGCAACTTGGTTGAATTTTTTGTGCTAGAAATGGGTGGGTCAGTTTGACATTAGAACCATATATATGCAGGAGCTCCGCATATGTCACAGAGAGCCTTTACCTAATGAGAAACACACAGCATCCCAAACCCACAACTTTAATCGCGCAGTAATTTTACACAAGAAGTAACACAGATTAGGTGGTTGCCAAAATCCTTGTTCTGTGAGCCTTTTTTAAAATTCTACAATTGGTAAGCCCTTGGTAAGTAACAAATGATGCTTGAAGACGGAAGCAAGCTTAGTTATTTGGAGACAAGACAGATAAGATGGTGGTAGCCTAACCATGTGGGCTTAAAAAAATACCTAAATGAACTGTACAGTAAGACTCCACCAGAAATCTACCCCGCAACCTCTTGCGAGTGGACTAAACCACTTTGCTGTGGAGGTGGTTAAAAAGGCTGTAGCAAAGGCAGTCCTTTTTTTAATTGAATTGCTTTGTTTTGAATATCAAAACAAAACAACATAAATTGAAACAATGTTTTAATAATGGACTTGTAATACATATTTTAAAAATTTTCAGGAAATTAATAAGAATTCTGCGGTGGCGGTACTTTAGGAGAATTTAGTAGGGAAAATAAATAGATGTAACAGGGGTATTGATGGGCCACTTTGCCACTGACGCTCACCTCTAAAAATTTGGCCTGACAAATGACCCGACCTGCAGGGCCTGTGGTGAAGATACAGAATTAATGGAACACTTACTGTGTCATTGCGATGTCCTGGCTAGCAAGCATATTATGTACCTCCTAGGTGATGGTTACCCAAAACAAGCACCTTCCAATCAGTGGAATTGCTGCAGTACATCTTTGAGTAGGTTGAGGTGCAAAGGTTATAGGGGTAGACACAAAATAGATGTGGATGCAGTTGCACAATAGAGGAGTGACGGCATGTAAGTGAATCTGTAATGTTTTGTAAGGATTTCCATGACGATCAGTCCTGCGCTGCCCACATCCATCGGCTTCCCGCGATCTTCACTAGGTCGTCGGTTGACCGCGTGGGAGACTGCCTACACTACGATTTCCGGTGCGCGGTCGCTACTCGAGAACTTTAATGCCCCAACGGACATGTGTTCTACGAGCTATGTGCCCTGCCTTCCCTGAGCCTGTGTAAGATATCAACCGCAACATTTTAACTAATATTACAAATAACTCCATCTGTTACCTGGCTTACCCATAAATCAATGGCATTGAGATAGTAGTCTGTGTAGGTTGTCTTTTTTATTACACTAATTATTATTAAAATGTAATGGGCGAGCAGCTAAATAGCTGAAATGCCTGTATCTGTGTTGGTATTATAAAAAGTAGAAAATGTCTCATTTCTATGGAAAAATTCACAAAGGGCTACAATTGCACAGGGCATACAACTATTATTCTTATATATAAAATTCTCGTGTCACAATGTTCGTTCCCGTACTCCTCCGAAACGGCTTGACCGATTCTCATGAAATTTTGTGAGCATATTGAGTAGGTCTGAGAATCGGGAATCGGCCAACATCTATTTTATTTTAGGGTAGGGTAGGGTAGTGTAGTGTATGTAGGGTAGGGTAGGTTAGGGTATTGTAGGGTAGTGTAGTGTAGGGTAGTGTAGGGTAGGGTAGTGTAGTGTAGTGTATGTAGGGTAGGGTAGGGTAGTGTAGTGTAGGGTAGGGTAGGGCAGTGTAATGTAATGTAAGGCGGTACGTAGTTCGCCGGGACAGCTAGTATTTTTATAAATATTCGAACTGCATATTCTAGAAAGCATATGTGTCTATTATTAAGGAGACATACTTTGATGTTCAGTTTACTATTTAATCTAGGCTGTTTATAATGTTAAGTTTTCTCAACAGATTTGGGATGTTTGGGTGACTGAAGTGAAAAACAAGGCCTGGAAAGTGAGCAACTGGTGGAGTGGAGGAGCACCAATAACAGGCTTGTAAAAATGCAGCTAATTTGGCAAACGAACTTTACTCATTGGGTGTATGATACGAGCGAGAATATTTTTTCTTGAAAATGTGATTTAATAATAAATATTTGATTGTTTGTTAAAAATTGTTGTAAATGTGGTTTTAATGTAAAAAATTATATGAATTTTAATATGCAGAGTTTTTATTATTTAAAATTATTTCTTATTATACTTTCTCTAATATTATGGGCATCAGCGAGAAAGCCAGCAGGCACTGCTTCTACTCCTATATTAGCGTCGTCGTTGTCGTCATCTTCATCATCGTCTGTAATAAAGAAAAAAATAATTATAGATCACTCTTGCTTTCCTGTCTTATAGGATTTTTAACTACAAAATTTTGGGGGCTTAAAGAGTTATTCCACTGCCAAAAGCTCAGCTCTTAAATACAACAAAGGATGTGAGAGTTGCTGCAGGAGGTGAGGGCTAGTGGTCTGCTAGCTACAGGTGAGGGATGATGGGCTGCGACACGAGGTGAGGTCAAATGATCTCTTAATTATGCAGTGACAATACAAGAAAAAAATATATTGTTGCGAGCGAAGGTCATATGAGGACAATAAACTTGCAAACTATTAGAAAGTTAGAATTAATTTCAATTATCTTTATTACTTTTGGCATAATCTGTTTGTAAACTGTGAATCGTACTTCAAAAATACTGCAATTCATCACATCTGCTTATTGGGAACAAAAAAAATGCCATGTGGTCCCTATGTCACGAGTTACGAGTATAGCTAAGGGTTAGGCTTTGTGGCTGATGAGTGCACAGTAGGGAGGGTTGGGGTACACATAACCGGGCTGCCATAGGGGGAGAGCCTCGGTCGACAGTATAATCATCAAACCTAACATACCCATTTTTGGATTTCGTATGCCAGCCTGGTTATGTACACCCCAACGGGTATACTGGTTATGTATACCCGTGTCGGGGTCACACTATCTGTATAAAAATTGACATAACAGCAACTCCTTTTCCTACTTATTCCATGGTTTCAGTGTATTGTGATTTAAGCGATGGGCAAGTTCATTACCTACAATACTTTTGAATTACCTGATAGCACATCAGAGAAATAATTGTAGAGGACACAACTTGCTTTTATAATTTTAGAGGCAGTCTGTGGTTCAAAATAGAGGGTGCGATTCTTGTGCAGACACCTAAATTTGTTTTTAAGGCGTCCATACCACATCTCAACAATATTTCTGGTGTTGGTATAGCAGTTGTTGTACCTCACTTTGGCTTTACTTTCTGGGCTTGATACTGTTGTTGTTGTTGTTGTTAGGGGCGGGCTGGTTTCCGCTTGTTTGGCCGGCATCACTGCCAGCCCAGCTCCTCCAAGAAGCCCAGTAGCCCCCGAAGGTTGCTGACGACTTCCTGAAGCGACCTCGGCTCACCGAGGTGCAGGACCCTGTACTGTGCTAGCTCCTTGCAATCCAGTAGGATGTGGGCAGCAGTCTCCTCAGCCTCCATGCACGCTCTGCATAGTGGGCTGTCGGTGATACCTAGAGCGAATAGGTGTTTATTGAAATGGCCATGTACAGTAATAGCGGCTGTTACCTTGCGGAGCTGAGCTCTCCCAAGTCTCAGGAGCTTCTTAGATGAGTCAGGGTTAGTTGTCGGCAGGGCCAACCTCGCTTGCCTGCAGGTTTCCAAACCGGACCAGTACAAATTGTGTTCATTGCCTCAGGGTGGACCGCAGCCAGCCAGATGGGAGGGGTATTATAGGTTTCGGTCCCACGGCCATATTATTATGATCTGACCCTCTCCTGGCAAGCTCGTCCGCCGCATCGTTGCCGCGCGAGTTGCTGTGCCCTTTAATCCATTGCAGAGTTACGCCGCTGTGGTTACATACCTCTATCAATTTTTGTTGGCACTCCAGTATAAGCCCCGATGTAGTCATGTTGGTCTGCAGGGCCTGTAGTACAGCTCTGCTGTCAGACAGGATGCGGATGGGGTAATCACACACTTCCCTTGCCCCAATCGCTTCAGCTGCCTTGATGATGCCCATACACTCAGCCTGAAAGCCCGTGTTATGTGCACCAAGGGGGTTGGCTATCCTGATGTTCAGATCCTCGGAGAAGACCCCATACCCAGTGCCAGAGCCTGTTTTGGAGCCATCGGTGAATACTCGAAGCTCTTTCAGGTTCTGGCCCTCCCAGGGCTCTTCATAAAGTTGCACCATGTATTTTATATCAAAAACATACCGTTAGGGGATTCTACCATTAGTAGCTGCGAACAAAGGCTCCTCTGCGATGATATAGAGCTCAGTGTGCGTTAGTGCTCCAAAGGGATAGCAGTTTTAGATGGGCTGCCACACTTGCTGCTTCCTGTTGGATAAACAGGTGCAGAGGCGGCAGGTCCAGAAGGGTCTGGAGGGCTGCAGTGGGAGTTGTCCGCATGCAGCCCGTCACAGCCATGCCTGCCATTCTTTGGAAGCGTTGTAGTTTACTCACGACCTTAGATAGCTTAGTTTGTGGCCACCAGACTACCGCATTTCCTACCTACCATTTTACGGTACTGCCACAGGGCAATAGTTGCTTTGTCTATTTTCTTGATGAGATGGCAACTCCAGTTTAGTTTACTGTCAATGTAACACCTAGGTACTTGACCTCCATTGACAGGTGAAGTTCTGTTTTGAAAAGTTTAGGTAGTAGGTAGTTACCTAAGTTTCATTTATTGGTGAACAAAACTAGTTCAAGTTTTCTTCAGGTTCACAGATAGTTTGTACTCGGTGCACTCGGATACTGGTGTAAGCCATGGTTGGAGAGGGTACCCCTTGTCGCCTGTAATAACAAAGCATATTTGATTAAATATATAAATGTTTGTAATATTATTTTTTTTAAATGTGGAAGTTCCAGCACATATATATGTGGATTAGGTACTTACGCTGCCTTTGCCATGTTTTTCCTCTGTGGTAGCAGGGAATTTTATGTATTGGTGAGCCAGCTCGCTGACAGTTGTGTAGAAACATTATTTACACATCGGCTTACCGATGGTGGGCCCAGATCAATTAAGCTGTTTTCCCCTACATGGGCTTCAAAGCTTCCCTGGGAATAAAAATTCAAAGCAGCAAACACCTGTTGAAAGATTAATCTCTCTTAATACATAGACCATTTCAAAAAAGTTCAGTCATCCCCTGGGACTATCAACTACCTTGATATGCTTCGGGTTTTGGCCTTCATCTAACTCCGAGGCAGCATCCTTCGGGCGGGAGCCTAAACAATATGCGAAACTTTGTTTCTGTGAGGTCAAACGCATTTCTTAGTAGGTACAAGCAGTCTTTGGTTTCTGAAAAAGTACAAGATCAATTGAAGTAAATAGGACAAGAAGGACCACTGTATACATCCATATAACAAGCTAATTGATCTCTTTTACCTTTACGTAGCATCTGCAACACCAGCCAACACCATTTAATCATCCATTTTTTCTTCAAAAAGAATCCGATATGGAGTTTTTTAACACTTCAAATCACAGAATCCAATAGACTTACTTTAAATTTTAGGTTAAGCGTCAAGTTTTACGTGCCGTCTAAACTAAACTAATTTTACCTAATTTTAAGTGAGAAACGTCAAAACTTTGACCGCCAGAATAGAATAAACTGCCTAAATCTAAATTAAATTCCTAATCCTAAAATTAGAAACGTCAAAATCAGCTGACTTGATTTTAAGAATTAAACGTCAAATTAGAATGGACTGCAGAATAGCAAACCATATTTTGACGTTTCTAAGTCTAAATTTACGTAAAACTAAATTTAGTCTGTCTGCCAGAATCGACACCAATGGCGTCACAAGTTTGTAGCACGAACAATTCAGAACAAAATGTCGTTTTTGACAGTTGATAAAAAGTAACTCAAATGACTTTTTTTTTATTCACAATTTGTAAACCCTTGACAACATCTCACCTGATGGTTAAGTGACGATGTTGCCGAAGATGGAAGCGGGCTTACCAAGATTCCCCAACGCAATGGGGAACTGGCTATCTTATCTTCATGCCGGACACACCAATGATATCAACATTGATATTTGGCGGCAAGACTTAGATAAGATGGTGGTAGCTAGCCAGGCTGGCTTAGAAAATGCCCTACCACCAACCAAACCGAGTCTTACAATTGACCCCGCCGGGAATCGAACCCTTGTAAGTCCTTGAACTCCTGTGTAAAGTCAGTGAACATTGCCTCTGAGCTACGGAGGGGAAGCTGACTAGCAGTCTAATATCGGATTACTTCCGTAAACAATCTTGTGATTGTAACCGGCACCATCGACTTCACCACCTCCGTGACGTTATAGTTAAGTCAAATAGCTACACATCAGGAGCTCGCGGGTTCGATTCCCGGCGGAGTCAAACATTCTGGGACTCGGTTTGGTTGGTGGAAGGGCATTTTCTTAGCCCGCCTGGCTAGCTACCACCATCTTATCTAAGTCTTGCCGCCAAACATCAATGCTAACAACATTGATGTGTTCCGGCTTAAAGATAAGATAGCCAGTTCCCCATTGCGTTGGGGAGTTTTGGGTAGCTCTACGCTTTCCGGTGCGTGGTCTCCACTCGAGAACTTTACTGCCCCAACGGCCATCTATTCTACGAGCAATGTGCCCCGCCCACTGCCACTAAAGTTTAGCAATTCTGAGAGCTATGTCGGTTACTTTGGACCTACCTCACTGGACTGTTTGTCCCAGGTATACATATTTGGCAAAAACTTCGATTGTAGAACCTCCAACCTTCGGAGGAGTAGGTATGACACGGACGTTCTACATAATTTTCGTGATGGACAAGACGAAAATTATTTTAAGACCTACTTGTTGAGAGGCTCCACAGAGGCCATCGAGCATTGTGCCTAAGTCGTCCACAGTCTCAGCCTGACCACGATATCGTCAGCGAATGGAAGGTGGGCGATGTACTCGCCGTTGATATTGATGCCGAGTCTACCCCAGTCCAAAAGCTTAAAAACATCTTCCAGGGCGGCGGTAAACAGTTTCGGAGCTATAACGTCTCCCTGTCTCACCCTTCGCTTCAGCCGGATACTAAGTCTTGATCCCTAGTAACCTATCTCATCATCATCATCATTACAGCTCATATACGTCCCCACCGAGGGGCTCGAGCCTACCCTGAATCAGGGCGATTAGGCCTTAGTCGACCACGCGGGCCCAGTGCGGGTTGGTCGACTTCACACACAACCTTCGAGTTTCTTCGCAGGCTTGTGCAGGTTTCCTCACGATGTTTTCCTTCACCGTTAAAGCAATCGGTAAGTATGTACGTAAGTTTTTGAAAAACTCATTGGTACATTGGCCGTCCAGATTTGAACCCGGTACCTCTGGTTAGATGGACCGAGTCGTTACCGGTTGAGCCACCGACGCTTATAACCTATCTATAGTAACCTATCTACTTTTAAATTATTAAATCACATTATAACTATTGTTCATTTTCATCATATCAGCTCATATATGTCCCCACTGAGGGGCTCGAGCCTACGCTGAATAAGGGCGATCGGGCCTTAGTCGACCACGCGGACCCAGTGCGGGTTGGTCGACTTCACACACGACCTGCGAGTTTCTTCGCAGGCGTGTGCAGGTTTCCACACGATGTTTTCCTTTACCGTAAGAGCGTCGGATAAACGTACATATGACATCTAAATTCGAAATCACATTGGTAAGTGGGAGGATTCGAACCACGACCTCCCGGACAGGAGGCGGCGGCCCTAGCCGTTACGCCAGCGACGCTCACATTTTACATTATTTTACATACCTCTAACAGATATTCCAAGCGAAACCTCTTGGAGCACGTGGGACACTCGAAGGGCTTCTCTCCCGTGTGTATTCGCAAATGGTCGCGCAATGACACCTTGCTCTGTAGGCAGAGAGAGCGACTTTACCACAGAGATTACAAATCTAACAAAGTTTTAATTCCTGTCCAAGTGGTTATTAATTCTAGCATTACCGTTGTCCTACTAGCGGTTACAAGTTCTAACAAAAAGTCTTGGGTAAGAGGGGTTTTTGTTACTACTAATAGTTACTACTGGTTATAAAACCTACCAGTGGTTATTAGTCATACTATAATTTTGAACAAAAAAAAACCCGACTTCAAACAGGAAACTAAGGCTCCCCTCGATTTCAATGTGGTGCCATCATCAGATCCTGGTTTCCTTATCATGGTACCACCCTTGGGATATCTCCTTTCCAATAAAAAAAGAATCATCAAAATCGGTTCATAAACGACAAAGTTAACCGCGAACACACGTAAAAAAAATACGGTCGAATTGAGAAAACTCCTCCTTTTTTTTAAGACGGTTAAAAATGGGTGTAATTCCTACTTTAGAGGATATAAGACCTAGCAAAGTGGTTATCTTCTTCTTCTTAGTCGGGCACTCTTGACAGAGTGATCGTGGTTGCGTAGATGTGGCACCCGGAGTCGTAACTCAGGAGTCGATATTGTTGAGCGCTGTCCTGGCAATGTACTGCCACCTTTGGCGGTTGGAGGCATTGCGTGCGCACCGGACCAAGGTTGTCTCAGTTACTTTCTTGATAAGGTGTGTCCAGCGAGTGGGCGATCGGCCGCGTGCTCGCCTGCCCTACGCATGGCCCTGGACCAACAGTCGCTCCATCGAGTTCTCCTTACTTGAGATGTGACTGAAGAACTTCAGTATACATAAATCAAAATTCTTATTTGTGGTAAACATGGTGATAACATAGGAGCTCTAATGTCTAGCTGAGTACAGCATACAAATTAAAATAATAAAAATATGAAAAATAAGAATTAAAAATTAGGACAGTATTGGTACAATCTTATCTAAGGATGTCATTAAATAATGATTAAATAAACAATAGAATTAATCAATTAATAAGCAGGAAATTGATTAGTTTAAATTGCTTGTATACTAAAAATTCATCAATACTATAAAAATTCATATCTAGAGTAGTTCGTAGTTGTACAGTTGATAAAAGCCGGTGTTTGATGTGAAGTTCTTCCAGGATTGATACATTGGTGCGACACACCGCTCACGGTATTTTTAGGAGACGCTTCCAGCACCACATTTCCAGAGCATCAATTTTGCGACGACACTGTAGTTTCAGGGACCAAGTTTCTGCTCCATAAAAAATACTGGGAAGACCAGGCATTTCATAAGTCCTACTTTCGTCTTCCTACTGTCTCTCCAAATCCTTCCCAGCCGTACTACTGCTGACCTGGTTATAGCACAACGTCGCCTGATTTCGTCCTCGCATCCTCCCGTGTTACATATAGTAGAACCGAGGTTTGCTACGTTCTGCAAGTTATTTCCATGTTGTTCAGCCCGGTCCACTATCATCATATTCGTCTTGTCTCGGTTTATGGTAAGTCCGAATTTAAGGTTGATATTTTCCAGACTAACCAACAATTTCTCCGTGTCCTCTTTGGATTGTGCGAGGAGAGTCGTAACATCAGCGTATCTGAAATTATTAATCACTTTTCCCCAGCTGATACACCACAAAGACACTGCGCATTATGTACTCTGTACAGGTGTTGAAGAGTAACGGTGACAAAATGCACCCCTGTCGTACACCGGCCCTAAAATTCTCAGAGGTGACATAATCTGAACACGGCCTTATCTATAATGTAAAAAAATCGGAATACATGGTCTTTAGGGCCGGAGCCAAGTGTCCAACTACTGTGCCTCCTATTTGCTTGAATGGGGTGCCTTTGTAACACAGTTTAAATATCTGGGACACCACGTGACGGACGGCCTTAAAGACAATGTAGATATAGAGAGGGAACGTAGGGCATTGGCGATTAGATGCAATATGTTGTTGCGCAGGTTCGCTCGGTGAAGTAAGGACGTAAAAATAACGCTGTTTCGAGAGTACTGCCAGTCCTTCTATACTTGCAGCCTGTGGAACAATTGTACGCTGAAGTCGCTCAATGTCCTACGTGTCCAATATAATAATGGTTTCAGGATGCTGTTGGGGCTGCCACGATATTGCAGTGCTTCTGGCATGTTTGCGCAAGCGAATGTTGATGGCTTTCATGCCATTCTGCGTAAGCGTACAGCCTCTTTGCTGAGCAGGCTGCGTGCCAGTCCCAACAGCATCCTGAAGGGGATAGGTGACAGGTATGATTCCCAGCTCTTTTCGCACTTCATGCGTGTACTATTCAGATAGGGGCCCTATGCTTCCTGTAACTGGTAAGCGCATGGGGTGTGGAAGGGTTTTTTACTGTACTATTTTATTCTGTGTTCTACTAACATTAGTGTAATAAGACGTTTGTGTTACAAACAAAAATGGACCATGTTGTCTGACAAATAAAGATAATAATAATAATAATCTACTCGTATTGCTACTGAACCATCCTCATAAAGTCACCTTAAAAGAAAGATTGGGTGAGGTGGTACTCCCATTTCCGCCAGCACTTTCCAAAGTTGCGACCATATAGTTGTGTCAAAAGCCTTGCGGAAGTCCACAAAGCATATGAAGACGGCGCGATTAAACTCTCTGGATTTTTCGATTATTTGTCGAAGTTTGAATATTTGTTCGCGTGTACCTCTTCCCTTCATGAACCCGGCCTGCTCTAGAGCAATTTCCCTTGAGAGGAAAGCCAAGAGTCTTGTGTTGATAATGTGAAGCAACACCTCACTTGCGTGTGATATAAGGGATATGAGTCTATATTTGGGTCTACCCTCTTTTTTGTGCAGTGTAATAAATATGGACTGTGACCAGTCCTCTGGCCATATTCTAGTTTCCCATATCCTGGAGCATACGGTGTGCAATACATCGATTCCACACTCTTCCATTGCCCTAAAGACCTCGATCGGTATTTCATCACATCCGACGGCATTGTTATATTTAAGATGACATACATCGGCACGTATCTCGTCTCTCATAATATACCAGTAGTAGCGAGTCAGTCAGTTGTTACAAGTCCTATAACAGTGGTTACAAGTCATAAAAAAGTGGATAAAGCTCCCATTTTAGTGAATACAAGACCTTACAAAGTGGTTATAAACTCTACTACAGTAGTAGCGAGTCACTTAGTTGTTACAAGTCCTAATACAGTAGTTACAAGTCATATAAAAGTGTATACAATTCCTACTAAAGTGAATAAAAGACCTAAGAAAGTGGTTATAAACCCTATTACAGTAGTAGCTAGTCAGTACAGTGCTTACAAGTCATACAAAAGTGGATAATATTCACTGATTAATTACGCCCCTAGGTGATAAGGACCTTGAACTTACAGTAAAAATCTGCTCGGGCTAAAACTCACCGAAAGTGTGCGCCCACACATTTCACACATGAAGCTGCTACCATTTTTGTTTTTCAATTTAGTCGTTTTATTGGCGCATGGCACTGGCAGCTGAAACAATATTGCACAGGATGTAAATACTTATTCATTTGTGTTACAAGAGGACAAAGTAATATCTTATTTCTCGAGGGCGTTAGTTTCAATTCAGAGCGAAAGAAGTATTCTATACCGAAAGAAGGATTCTATACTACTCTATAGAATCCTTCTTTCGCTCTGAATTCAAACTAACGCCCCCGAGAAACAAAATATTACTTTGTCCTCTTGTAACACAAATGAATAAGTATTGATTCTACAATCTTGAGCGCAGCAAGAGATTCTAAAGTAGAATCCTGAGCGTAGCGAGTGATACACACAATTTTTCATCACAGCCTGTGAGACGAAGAAAAAGAAACTCGTATGTATAGACATAAAAAATGAGTTTATCACCATAGAGAATTTATTGTCAGTTCGTGATATTTACATTTTTACATTCAACCTTCACGAGAGCGGCTCCAACCTAACTACGGTAATCTATCAGAAGCACAAACGCGGACCAATCAAAAGAGAGAAAGCTCAAACTCCCAAAGGGACAAACTAGAATTTGGACCCCGCTATCCTCTAAAGCCAAGTTTCGTTTCGTTTGATGAAACGACTATCGTGCTGCCACAGCATTATTTTTTACTGGCTGTTTCCCGCGGCTTCACCCGCGTGGACATTTCTGACTTTTCAAGGATGCGCAGTGCGCGAGCATGGAAAACAGTAGCATATGTGTTAATCCAGGTCCTAATCTGTTTACCCACCATATTTCAGCCAGATCCGTTCAGTAATTTTGCGTAAGAGTAACAAACATACATCCATTTTTACAAACTTTCGCATTTATAATATTAGTAGGAAATAGGATGGACATCGAGAGTGCGCGGTAGACGACCCGCAAGCGGTTCGCCATCGATTCGGTGAGCGAGAATGTGCGCGCTGAATGTTGAAAGGTAGCTTCAATCCAACTCAACCAATTTAAATGGGCAATAGCTCAAGTGAGAGAGCTCTTTCCAGCGAGTGTTTTAGACTAAAACGAACCGCGTAGTACTTCAATTCGAACCGGAGATATTGAGAAAAAAAGCTATGAAAATCGCGTTTGAGTATAAGTTGAGAAGGGCGACAGTTTGGTGAATTTCAATGCTTGATGACAAATCTGTGCATCAATCATATCAGCCGAAGGACGTCCACAGCTGGACATAGGCCTCCCCCAAGGATTTCCACGACGACCGTGTCTGCGCTACCCGCATCCAGCGGCTTCCCGTGACCTTCACCAGGTCATCGGTCCACCGAGTGGGAGGCCTGCCTACGATACGTTTTCCGGTGCGCGGTTGCCACTCGAGAACTTTACTGCCCCAACGGCCATCCGTATATTACTTTCGTCTAATATATTTATTTGTTTATGTGCTTTGCAAGCGACGTTCCGAGCCTCTACAACAAAATGTCTCCCATACAAACTGAAATTCAAATTTCTTCCTTTGAAATATATATAAAATAAACGCCGCAGATGTCATCATTAAAATAAACTTAATCTAAATTAATATAATCTAACTTATATAAAATTACGATGTGGTGGTGTTCATAATTCTTCTCCTCCTAAACGGCTTGACCGAATTTGACGAATTTTGAATCCTACTTTAGGACCAGATAACCACGTATGATGATAGCCGTTTATGACGAAGTAATAAATGATAAATACCACTTCTGTCCCCTTCTTTCGACCTGGTTTACGACGCGGTCCTTTCACCAAATTCTTCTTCTTCCGACCACGTTTACAGGGAGGTGCTCCTTGTGCAATGTGTTCACTCAAAAGACTCTCCGAGCTGAAGTTGTGCCCGCACTTGGTACACGGCCTGAAAACAACATCACGCAAATGCACACAAACACATCTGAATTTAAACGAAATGAGAACAAAAAAAAACTAAATGAATTAATAAAAAACTAAAAAACCCGTCTGCATAAAAACTAACTGCTATTTATTGGCCAGTCGGGTAAAAACATATCCCATGTCACTCGCGTAATCAAGACAAATCTAACGACACACCGATCACTCCAAAATCCATCAAGGCGATTTGTCTACAGAGCGTGCCAACGAAATAAATAAACATAAAGACATAAAAATTTTATTTACGAAGTTATCTTAGTTATCTAATAAGTACAAGTTAACTGTGACCCCACACTAGGCTAGGCCTGTCTCGTGTCTCGTGGCGGTCAAAAGAACATTAACATAAAACAAATTTAACGGGTGGCGGGCAAGCAACTTAACAGAAACTAAGTGATTATTTACAAGAAGTGGAAAACAACAAAAAGATTAAAGAAAAATAATATAAACAAAGAACATATAACAGAACATTGTGTGTGTGTGTGAGTATGTGACATACGTTCGAAAAACATTACCCTCCTTCTGGCGCAGTCGGGTAAAAAGGACATGATTCTAGTTGTCATCCTTATTGGCTAACGTACAAAAAATGGCTCCAAATATTCATTCAGGGGCAATGTTGACTTGTAGATGATGACGAGGACTTGTGCCTGGAAGGTATTCCAGGAAATCCTTCAAGTAGGATAGGGCAGTGTATATATATAGATGACGCGCGCCGAGACACTCACCAATCGTTTGGATTGCAAACTTCATCCAGAGAAGTCTTTATATGATTTTCTAGAGCAGCGGAGTCGTTGAACACTTTCTCGCAGGATTGGCATTTAAATGTCTGAAAAAAAGGTACTGTTTTAAAAACATGTGAGAGGTACATAGATCAAAAATAAAATAGTAGATTTAGTGTTAGCGCTTCCAAAATAGGGTATAAGTTTTCCTTACAGTCACGCGTTGGCAAACTTACCGTCGACATGCCGAAATGTGCTGTGACATGTCTCTGATGCACCTGTCTCAATTACAGTGAAGGATAGGACCTATCACGTGTCGAAACATTATTCGAGGTCACCACTTAAGCAAAGTATATATTATATTAGTACTAACATGCAGTATGGGCACTCCCTGCCGCTCTCTAGATTGCGACCTCACCCCCTCGTCACCCAGATTGATACAGATTGGTTACAGTTTGGTTGTCGAACGTATAGGATTTCGCCTCCATTTTGTTGGTTCCGTCATTCCTTTTTTGAAATAACATTTTTGGCCCGATGTATGAAGTGTCCAGGGTGCATGGTGTATGGTGCAGTAGAAAAACTGTATTTCGGCGTTGAATGTTGTATATTTTTGGGCAAGGAGAGAGAAAACGTCACGTATTGGTTCCTACAAGTTATGACAACTCTTGCTATACGGCAACCGTTGCGCACAGCATACACCATCACCTATCAATGATAGTCTATCATCCTTACTAATATTATAAACTTCACGACGCAACAGAGCAACGGATTGACCTGATATTAGGCACGGATATAGTAGAACAGATGGTCGATGGGGCAGTAAAGTTCTCGTGTGGCGATCGCGCACCGGAAAACGTAGTGTAGGCAGGCCTCCCACGCGGTGGACCGACGACCTGGTGAAGATCGCGGGAAGCCGATGGATGCGGGCAGCGCAGTACCGGTCAAATCCTGCCACGTACCAATGTGTTTTCGAATTTGGATTTCATATTTACGTTTCTCCGACGCTCTTACGGTGAAGGAGAACATTGTGAGGAAACCTGCACACGCCTGCGAAGAAACTCGAAGGTTGTGTGTGAAGTCGACCAACCCGCACTGGGCCCGCGTGGTCGACTAAGGCCCGATCGCCCTAATTCAGGGTAGGCTCGAGCCCCTCGGTGGGGATGTCTATAAGCTGATAGGATGATAGTTGAAGGGGTGGGAAGTGACATAGCCTACTTTTTATTCCATGAAAACAGCATAATCCGACACAGTTCTTGGAGGAACTAATAAAACCTCTGTTTTGTTGATTTCTTTTACATCGCAACGAAGTGACGGATTGATATTATTTTTTTTGCACTGTGATAGGGGCTGAAAGTGTAAAAGTGTGTATTCGATAGGGTTACCGATATTTTAAAGGCATGCAATACACCACATTTCATCGACGAAAACCCCCCCATTAGGGGGTCGCATTCTTCTCCCCTCTAAATAACAGTCATTTTTATTTACAATTTTTTTTTGTAGCTGTTCATGAAAAATATGTTTTTCTTGAATTAGCAGCATTACAAACTTCAAAATAGTTTCTTTTGAAAGGTTATTTAATTTCTCTGGTGATCCGCGCATAAAATTAATCGAAATATTTCAGGTAAAAAGATAAAAAAGTTTAAAGAAAAAAAGTAAAATTTTATTTTAGCCCGACAATGCAACTCGTTTCAACGCTCGCTAGCCACACCACGCATCCTCGAAGGCAATCAGAAATACTAAGTGGGATACTAAAGCTATTTTGTATATTTGATCATCATCATCATACCAGCTCATACGTCCCCACTGAGGGGAGCCTAACCAGAATTAGGGCAATCGGGCCTTAGTCGACCTCGCGGGTTCGTCGACTTCACACACAACCTTCGAGTTTCTTAACAGGCGTGTGCAGGTTTCCTCACGATGTTCTCCTTCACTGTAAGAGCGTCGGATATAGGTAATGAAATCGAAATTCGAAGACACGTTAGTACGTGGCAGAATTCGAACCATGACCTCTCGGACAGCAGGTAGCGGCCCTTGTCATAACGCCACCCACGCTTTTTGTAAATTAAATATGAAGAAACTTATTACCCGACCTTATATTTACCACCCTTGTATCTATATATATAAAAATGAATCCCTATTTCCCTTGGTCACGGCATCACGCGTGAACGGCTGGACCGATTGCGCTAATATTTTTTTTGTCGAGTTCGTTATTGTCAGAAGAAGGTTCTTATGTAGGGTAGGGTAGGGTAGGATAGTGTAGGGTAGGGTAGTGTAGGGTAGTATAGAGTAGTGTAAAATGGAACGTAGTTCGCCGGGACAGCTAGTCATTAATAAGTTTTAAAGCAACGCACCTCTGTATGTTGCGAATTCATGTGCAGAGACAAGCCGCCCGGTATGAGCTTCATGTGGCAGATGTCGCACGACACGGTGGAGTGCTTCCTTCGCATGTGATCATAATAATGGCTGCTCCACCTTAAAAGGGAAAAACCGTTGACAACACGTGGCTGTGGCGCCCCAACAGGTCTAACCACACTTATGCACTTTCAAGTTCGATTTCAACAGCGCATGCCTCTTATTTGCCATAGCTTACAGTAATATAGCTTTTAGTTGCTATAGCAACCAAGAGGCGCGCGCTGTTTATATTGATCTCGAAATTTAACAAGTGCGGTTTTATACTTTTTTTTCACAATTGGTATACCCTTGGCATAATCTTACCTGATGGTAAGTGAGGATGATGCCGAAGACGGAAGCGGGCTTACAAAGATTCCCCAACGCAATGGGGAACTGGCTATCTTATCTTCAAGCCGGAACACATCTATGCTGTTAACATTGATGTTTGGCGGATAGACTTACTTAAAACGGGATAGTAGCTAGTTAGGTGGGCTTAGAAAATGCCCTTCCACCAACCAAACCGAGTCCCAGAAAGTTTGACTCCGCCGGGAATCAAACCCGCGACCTCCTGATGTGAAGCTAATGGACAAACATTACGCCACGGAGGCGGTTAGGCCTAATGACAGGAATTTTAATCGTTTTAGGCTTCTAGATTTGTTTTTAAATCTTTTTTTTTTGGTTTTTATAAGTTAGCTTTATTTAATACAAGTTTTTGACATAATCTAATCTCCGCCTCCAAGCAGAAGAGATGTGTAATAGGTGCGTATCTGTAGCGCGCTACATCCTCACTACTATTATGAACGCGAAAGTTTGTATGTGTGGATGTTTGTTACTTTTTCACGCCACAACAGATAAACGGATCTGGATGAAATTTAGTAGGTAGACAGATTAGGACCTGGATTAATATATAAGCTACTTACCCTCGAGGACGGTCACAGAAACTATGTTCACGCGAGCGAAGCCGTTGGCAAAAGCTAGTACTTATATAGTTTTGATCTTATTTGAATATTAATAAATCAAAGTTATGTCAATAAACATACTAATAAATCATTAAGGGGTCTATTGGGTATTTTACCTTAGTCTTTGGGGCGCGGGATGTTTATGTTATAAATTAATAAGAAAGTTCATCATCATCAATCGCCATCGCCATCGTCTACGTCATCGCCATCATCATCGTCATCATCATGATGGATAGATAGATGGCACTGAAAGTTTTTTAGATCTCAATTTTTTTTTTGGGGTGTCAGGTTTTATTTTCGTTACGAAAATTCTTGAATCTCCTCAAAGCCCGCGTTAAAAGCTATACACTGGCTTAATACAAGGCAAAAATAATTCGATTAAAGGTCAGGAGATTGACATCCACGTCAAAATCATCCATAAACGCTTGATGGCTGGCTATAGACCAGGTGCCGAATATACTATCGATACATCCAGGTGCTGAAGTGTCTGTATGAAAACGCCACCATGTCGGTTCGCCTCCAGGACCAGAACTAGAAACCTATCCAGTTGCAGCGAGGTGTGAGACAGGGAGAAACTGTTCACCGCCGCCCTGGAAGATGTTTCCTGCTCGCTCGGGAAGGCTGCACATGTGCCGTTATAATACCTACACCCGCCGGCTCGGGAAGGCGGCACATGTGCCGTTATAATACCTACACCCGCCGGCTCGGGAAGGCGGCACATGTGCCGTTATAATACCTACACCCGCCGACTCGGGAAGGCGGCACATGTGCCGCACGCTACGACCAAAGACAAAAGTACCAACAACATGTGTTTGAGTTCATTCTCTCCTGTGGTGTTTTATGTGAGAGAAATAAGATAGATATGTTTAATTTTGCCACATAATAATTCAACTCGTTCTTAGCCAAAAAATCAGAAATTTCAATTTGTGCTCTTTGGTGTGCTTAGCGGCAGCGAAGTGCAGTTATTTGTGTCATTTGGAGAAGGAATTCGGACTTCATGGAAGTAAACTGACGGAAGTATTGATTATTACATGTATTCAGTGTATTGTTTCCCTTATTTTTATTGCAATTGGATACATATTCACTGAAAAAACACATTATTTGTGAAATGCATACTTTTTTGTTCCTTTGTAGACTTCACATCAAAATATTGAACAAATAGATTTGTATTGGACTATTAGCTGTAAAATGAAACATAGACTAGAGATGTATTTTACTTTTTATTTCATGACTCTTGGACAAAATACTTATCATAAAAAACATTTTTTTGCAAAATCGGAAATTCGCAACCCGCGCCGCCATTAAAATTCGCGAGTGAACGGAAGCCGAAAGTTGCGCTTCCGGGCAAATTTAGAGGTTAAGCTTCTGGACTGTGGTGGACTCGGCATCAATATCAACAGCGAGTACATCACCAACCACCGATTCGTTGACGATATTGTGGTCATGGCCGAGACTATGAAAGACCTAGGCACAATGCTTCATTAAAAAACTTCACCGAAACACGACTTAGGCCCTATCGTCCTAATTAAGAGTAAGCTCTAGTCCCTCGGTGGGGACGTGTATGAGTAAGCAAGTATACATTATTGCACACCAAAAATGAATAGAGGACTTATAATTTGTAATGTACATAGAGTGTAAACGCGGCCTCATCGCTTTAAGCGATTTCTACCAGCTCACCTCTAGTTAGGGATTGAAAGACAGGTAAACTAGTACAGGATGGCAGATGATCCATATAAATAAATAAATAAATATTCTCAGACAAATCACACATGGTCATCTGGCCCCAAAGTAGGATTACCTGTGTTATGGGTTACCAGTGACTGATATACATACTTATATACGTTTAAATACATACATATATAGATATAATTTAACACCCAGACACAGAGCTCACAAATCTGCTCATCACACAAATGCTTGCCCTGGGTGGGGATCGAACCCACAACCCTCGGATCAGTAGTCAAGGGCACTAACCACTGAGCCACCGAGTCAGTCAAGTCAGCCTTTACATAGAGTGTAAAGGCGGCCTCATCGCTTTAAGCGATTTCTACCAGGCCACCTCTAGTTAGGGATTGAAAGACAGGTAAACTAGTACAGGATGGCAGATGATCCATATACAGGGTGCGAAATAAAAATTGGCAGCGGGTCGCGGCCTTTAAGACTTGGGTTTTCGTGTTCACCGTGGTACGGTAATTAATGAAGTCTGAGAGGGTTACCTGAAGCCAGCCGGGCAGTACTTGCACGGGTAAAGGGTGCCGCTGGTGTGTCTGGTGTGATGGTTCAGAGCGTGCATTCTGAAATTAAACAAATATAATTGAAAACGCTAAACACGTTAAAAAAACAGTAATTTAAAAAACTAAAAAACTCGACTGCGTTTCTGTGTAAATTGGAAATGAAAAAAGCTTTAAACAAGAAAGTCGTCATACCCGAGTGCACTTAACTTTAGAATCGCCAAAGTTTCTAAGGCGATGCTTATAAGCGTCAAATTCATACCAAAAATGTCAATTTAGACTTTACATAATATTCTTTAGGCGCTTTGAGAAGTTTAGTGCAAACGGGCATTCGACTAAGAGGGGTAGGTAAATTATAGAACAGCAGCTCATTGTACATATTTTTAACAACGTTTTTAAATATGTACAAGAAAAATTGTAGCAGTCGAGACCCATTCTAGAAATGGAGGCTTAGTGAGTTGAGAGCATATACCTCTATTACATTGCAGATTACTCCACTCTACCGACTAGACGGCTGACTTTCTAGAATTCTATAATTTACCTACCCCTATTAGTCGAATGCCCGTTTGCACTAAACTTCTCAAAGCGCCTAAAGACTATTATGTAAAGTCTAAATTGACATTTTTGGTATGAATTTGACGCATAAGCATCGCCTTAGAAACTTTGGCGATTCTAAAGTTAAGTGCACTCGGGTATGACGACTTTCTTGTTTAAAGCTTTTTACATTTCCAATTTACACAGAAACGCAGTCGGGTTTTTTAGTTTTTAAATTACTGTTTTTTATTTTATATATTTTTAGTTTTATTATTGAATAAGTTTGTATAGTATAGTAACCTATATACACATGACACACATTAAGATTACGCAGATTATTAACTTATCAGTTGATACAATAATATTATCGTTAACGTTGAAGCTCTATTAAATAATTCTGATCGTGTGGCCGATTAAAAAATGTTTTACGATCAAGTGTACAGAATGATGATTAATACAGCTAATGTTTTAACTCGACTAAGAGCTACATATTCTTGACTTTTAGCAAATATATATACGGCTGAAAAGCCGTAAAAACTTTGCTAACCGTGTCGCCCCCCTAACAGACCACCCTCCAGAAACGAGAGTTGAACCACAGCACACCACGGACACTCCATACAAACGAGCGAGAAATGATATACATAATTATAACTGACGTATCTATAGGCAAGAATGCAGGTAGGGTTGAATCACACCGGCGGTATTGGTCACGAAATGTTTGTTAGTTATTTACTGAATGCTGTGTGAATACTATGCGATGTGGACGTACGAATTAACATTGAAACCTGCTATTATTTTGAACATTTTCCTTGACCGACAAATCGCTACCGCTTATTAAAAAAAGGTCATCTACTTCTATGACGCCGAAAATCGCTGCCGCTTATTAAAAAAAAGGTCCTCCACTTCTCTGACGGCGAAAATCGCTACAGCTTATTGCAAAAAAAGGTGAAGTCAATTTGATCACCAAGATTCATGATATGGGGTCCAGGGGGCCCAGCCCCCTCCACCCATTTAATACCCCCAAATTTTATGGAAAAAGTGTTAGAAGATGTATAAAATAATAGCAGTTTTCAGTGTTAATTCATACGTCCACGTCGCAGTTACCATTTAAAATGTTTGTGAATATAGTGAATAAAAGTGCTTGCGTAGCTCGTCCTTTACGTTTGGTACCCAATCTGAGTGACGGGGGGGGTGAGGTCGAATTTAGAGATGGGCAGGGAGTGTCCATACTGTACGTTAGTACTAATATATATACTGTGACCACAGTATATATATTAGTACTAAGTTGAACTATGGAAGAATAGTGTCTCTATTACTGGTCCCTTCGTTCCGATCTCCGAGAATCCCTCACCTGGATATAAGTTGCCATGGTCGACCTGGAAATCTTTTAACAGACTCCGGACTCAGGTCAGCCGAAGTAAAGAAAACTTGTTCAGGTGGAGATTCATTGGAGATACGAACCTGGAGTGTAGGTGTGGTGCGGTCCCTCAAACGATGGACCACCTCATTACGTGTCCTTCTTGCCCTGTCACCTGCACGCGGGAGAACTTGATGCTGGCCACTGACAACGCAATTTGCGTGGCTCGGTTTTGGGATGGGACTATCTGAGTTTGCCGTCGACTCGAAAAGAAGGAGAAGAAGAAGCAAATATATGTGAACCGAAGTCCACAACCGCTCCATCGAGTGTAGTACCCTGAAGTTTGCGGACAGTTACAGCCCAACTCAGGATTAAGGGCAACTCCTGCGTTAAATTATTCCTTGTCTTCAAAGTGCGTCAAAATCAATCGTACATGGTTCAATTCGTACACCAATTTATTGTGCGGTCGTCAAACTCAACAAAACCGCTTGCAGTAATTCTCTGCCATTTTGTTTGTTTTATTTTGATATACCCAGTGTCACGCTTACAGTAAATACGTATCTAACGACAACCCTTAAGCTAAATTCTATCGTGCAGTTCATGCTGCAGAGCGTGCCTAACATTTGAATTAGGCACCAAAAATCCTCCATTTTGTTTTTTTATTTTTGATATACCCAGTGTCACTCTCACAGTAAATACGAATCTAACGACACCTCTCAAGCTAAAATCCATCGAGCCGTTCAGGCTGCAGAGCGTGCCAAACAATTATACATACATACATACATACTCTCGAAAAACATAACCCTCCTTCTGTCGCAGTCGGGTAAAAACCGACTTCCATCGCAACAACTTAGTACACTCTGGTATTGTTATTTTTGGTTTTTGTTAATTTTATAAAAAAAAGTACTACACCGATTTTGATAAAATTTATATGGGACTACACGGGAAGCAAAAGCACTAGCTTTCAATTTAAAAAAGAATCATAAAAATCGGTTCACTCAGTTAAAAGTTCTGAGGTAAGACACATAAAAAAAACATACAGTCGAATTGAGAACCTCCTCCTTTTTGGTGAGGTGAGATGATGCCAAGGGCTTACCAATGTTGAATAAACAAAAATAAAAAATAAAGTGTAACGATCTATGTAAACGTATCTCGAGCTGGTATTGGTCGCGTTTTCAGCTTCGACATATACCTACTTACTACAACGGGTAAGACTAGCTTCATATTAAAGCTATGCCATAGGACTATTTCACTAATAATACTGTACTGTAATAAAATGAAAAGCCGAATTTAATCTTTGACTACCGCTATGCGGTCACACAGACCGCGGAGGTTTTTTGAACTGCTAGATTTCAATGTTTACGGCCTCCTCCCGACCTGAGCGTCTCGGTACCTTCGAGTTCAATTGTGCTGGCGTTCGTAGCGGGTAAGTTGCATCCGCAGATGCAATCCTGGCGAGTAATTTTGATTCGAATTCGAACTACGGTCTGTGTGACCGTACAGTCGAGAACTACGCCGTAACCATTTTATAGCAATTTTTACATAATATTTTGTACATTTTTGGCAAAAGTGACAAAACGAACAGTTATATATAGAGAGATATAGTCAAACACACTCAAATTTTTAATATAAAAAAAAACTTGGGTTTTTTTTCATTTCGTAATTTGTGTCTTAAATTAATTTTTGGTTTTCGGTGAAATTGTAATTCATTAAAATGTTGTCAATCTCAAATGAAATTTTACTCTGTGTACGTGTCCAAAAAGTTGATTATAGTAAAAAAAACCGCACAATGCGAGTCGGACTCGCCCACCGAGGGTTCCGTACAAATTTGTACTTACATATTATAAATCATAACAATGCAAACAGTTACGTACTACATACACCAAAATTATTAGGTATACCTACCACCTATACATATATAAAAGGGAAAAGATTTTTTTTATTCTTCGTCATAAATCAAAAACTATACATCATATAATATATAAAAATCTGTGTAAGCCCGCCGTTTCTCGCATAATTGATACGTACTTTAAATAAAGACTATATTATGATTTAATTACAAATGCAGAGTTTTCACATTTTTCCCTATACTTGTAGTATAAGACGGTATTACTTGCCAAACATAGTACTAGGTCAACGAAAAATACTCTATAAATTTTGATTCCCTTGATAGTGTCAAAATATATGTTCATCCTATACGATACGTAGAAAAGACCTATCCGCGCAATCTATCAGATGCGATCACTTACGCTCGATATAAATTACTTACGCTCTTTAGCCTATATATAAAACAACTGTGTCTGTTTGTGAAGGAGCATCCTGAATACTACCCTCCCCCACCCATACCTTTAAGACAATTGCGACTTAGGAAAGCCAATACAGTACTAATACCCAAATATAAGTTAACAATGGCACAGAAAAATGTTTGTTTTATGGCAGCAAAAGAATACAACGCTTTACCTGACGAAATAAGAATGTTGTCTGGCGGAATATTTTAAAAAAACCTGCATAAATGGTTAATACATAAATGTTTTTACTCAATGAAAGAATTTATACCTTGACATAAAATATATGAATAATAATGTAATTAAATATTTGCACGCTTAAATTATGAGCAGGTTTTGAAATGAACTTTTTAATTTATTGTTAACACCAAATTTTGTACTCAAAACTAAGCAAATAAATTATATTTCATTTCATTTCATCCCGGGAGTCGTTACAGAATAAGTTTAATGCTACTGCTCCACTTGCGTTAACGTTAACGTCAATATGCGCGACAGACAACTAATGTAGCCAAAAAGAGTTGTTGAGTTATTTATAGTGCTAAAACCCTTTGAAAAAAACCGCCACCTGAGTTAATAATTCCGTTAGTAAATTTAGCTAGCTAAATGTCGGCTACATTTACTTAGTGCATTAATTGCCGCGGTAATTATCGCGTTTTGTAACGTAACGCTCTCATCACGCATCCACCAGCTTACTCCCCAAGTCAAGCGTGCGTAAAGAAGTTTTACTTCAAAAAGGTGCTCACCTGCTGTAAAAACGTTTGTCGCATTCCTTGCAAATGTATTTGAACTTGTGGCATATATTAATATGTCTGAGGAGAAGCTTTTTACTGCGATACCTAAGTTTACATGCCTCGCACTCGAAATCGCCGCTCAAAACCTGGAACACACAAATTATGCGTGACATACATTTGTTTACAGCTATCATATGAGCTGAAGAACCATTGGGGAAGTAAAGTTCTCGAGTGGCGACCGCGCTCAGGAAACAGGCCTTCCACTCGGTGGATCGATGACCTGGTGATGGTCGCGGGAGGCCGCTGGATGCGGGCAGCGCAGAACAGGTCGTCGTGGACATCCTCAGGGGAGGCCTTTGTCCAGCAGTGGACGTCCTACGTCCTATGGCATACAGCTATGTATAATTTAAAAGGTCGGTAGGCAACCCCACACATCTACAAACTTTACCGATTGCCAGCTATTCAGAACGCTAGTCGCATGTACCTCGCGCTTTCCTAATAGTAAGTATATCCTTACCATTTTTCTACATTTCCTCTTCCTTTCTCTTTTTACCCAACTGCCGCAGAAGGAAGGTTATGTTTTTCGAGTGTATGTTTGTATGTGTGTATGTAGATTTCTATGTTCCCTGCTACAGCCTGAACGGCTCGAAGGATTTTAACGTATAAGGTATCGTTAGATTCGTCTTGATCCCGTGAGTGACATAGGATACATTTTTACCCGACTGGCCAAAAACAGGGGTTGAGGTAAGAGCTAAAGGTCTGTATAACCTTTTACAGAATTCTGTAATAGGGACTTGAGCGCCGTTAAGCTGGTCAAAGACGGAACAAACTCCAGCCTGCCAGAGATGAACGTCGCCTCGGTGTACATGCCTGACAGAGACAATCCACCACCACAAGAACTGGCAAGGCTTGTTACATACTGCGAGGAGAATGGACTGGAGCTGGAGCTGGTGGCGACAGACCTAAAGATGACATGTATGGCGATGACGTGACGGGCTGCATGCGGACAACTCCCACTGCAGCCCTCGAGACTATTTTGGACCTGCCGCCTCTGTATCTGTTTATACAACAGAAAGCAGCTAGCGCTGCAGCTCGTCTAAAACTGCTATCCATTTGAAACAGGATCCCACACACTGAGCTCCTGTACGATGTGATCGCAGAGGAACCATTGCTCGCAGCTACAATAGACTAAATCCCTAAACGGTATGTCTTTGACAAGAAATACTAGTCACAACTATATGAAGAGCCCCAGGAGAGTCAGAACCTGGAATAACTTCGTGTCTTCTCTGAGGATTTGAACATCAGTATAGACACTCCTCTTGGAGCTCATAACACAGTCTTTCAGGCTGAGTGCATGGGCATCATCATGGCAGCTGAAGCGATTGCTGCGAGGAAGGTTCGTGAATACCCCATCCGCATCCTGTCTGACAGCAGAACTGTACTACAGGCCCTGCAGGGCAGCATGACCACATTGGGGCTTATAATGGAGTGTCAACAAAAATTGACAGCGGTATATAATCATGGGAGCGTAACTCTGCAATGGATTAGAGGGTACTGCAACTCACACAGCAACAATGAGCTTCAGGACTTACGGCTGTGGGACTTGAAACTTAAATACGCATTTAGTTGGCTATGGTCTACCCTGAGGCAATGCACAAGAAATGAACACAATTTGTACTGGTCCGGTTTGGAAACCTGCAGGTAAGCGAGGTTGGCCCTGCCGGCAACTAACCCTGGCATATCCAACAAGCTCCTGAGACTTGGGAGATCTACGCTCTGCAAGGTAATAGCCGTTATAAATGGACATGATCTTCTTAGCAAACACCTATTCGCTCTAGGTATCACCGACTACCCCCTATACAGAGCGTGTATGGAGCCTGAGAATACTGCTGCCCACATCCTACTGGATTGCAAGGAGCTAGCACAGTACAGGGTCGTGCACCTCAGTGACCCGAGGTCGCTCCAGGAAGTCGTCGGCAACCTACGGGGGCTACTGAACTTCTTGGAGGAGCTAGGCTGGCAGAGATGCCGGCCAACCACGCAAAACAGGCGCGTCGGTCGCTTGGATGCGAAAACCAGCCCGCCACTAACAATAACTATAGTGTAGCTATGACATACTACTTACCGAGTCATGTCTTTTTTTGTGTTTATTATATGCCTCTTCATACTGAAAGCCGGTGTAACAGTCCTTGCATCGATACACAGCGTTCTTATATCTGTCAGTTTCCATCCTCTCTTGCATATTCTTTATTTGTTCTTCTATAGAGAACATAACAACTTTAAAGTTGTATTTATTTCCAAATTCAATCGCCATTTGAGCTGCCCAAATTTGCTTACGCTTTGGTTTATATTCTGTCTTATTTGTTTTCTTTGCGACTGCATCATTCATTAGTGCAACTGCATCTCTGTCTGCATCTATGTATCCGTAACGGTCCCTCAAATAATCATAATACTTGTTCACTTTTGGATCTAAATTATAAGTCTTCTTTTTTTTAGTTTGCACAGTTAGATCGCATAATGGTTTATCTTCATCCTTTAATGGCTGTTCATTCCAAGTATTATCAATGTATTTAGCTTCAATATATTCGTGCAATATTTTTTTATACTGAACAAAACATGGACTATTCAAGATACATTTATTTTTTTCTTTGTCGGCTAAATTTATATTGGATAGTTTCTGGTTTTTCTTTTTTTTAGCACCTTCATCTTTTAAGTTACATTTATGATCTAACAATGGCGACAAATTATCATCAATATCTTCACTATCACTGAAATATTCTTCTGTAGTCGGTTCTTCATCTTTCTTATTGAAATTCAGAAATTCATTCAAATCAAATTCTTTGTCACTAAAATCGTTTCCTTTGTCATACGAAGCATTTGTGTTGTCTTTCAAAACATGTTCTTTGCCTTTCGTATCATTCCCCGTATCATTCCCCGTATCATTAATTTCATCATCTAATTCATCATCATTTATTTCTATTATTAATTCTTCACCGACACTCACATTAATGACATTTGTTCTTATTAACTGTTGGCCATGTAACAAGTTGATCTGTTCGATCACATCCAATGTCAGCTGGAAGTAAAAGTGTTTTCTGTATATTTGTTAATGTATTATAGTTTTGTTTTAATTTTTGACTGACTTCAAAAAGTCAAAGTCAAAGTCAAAGTGATTTATTTGGATAAAAATATGGTTACAAAAGACTTATAAATGTTAAATTAGAGATACTCATACTTTACCAGAAAATTTGGCATGAAAAAATTTTACAAAAGTGAAAAGCTAGTAATTTAAGAAATAAACAATGAGAATGGCATATTACATCATAACAACATTAGTATATTTATCATACAAAATATCAGATAATAGTCTCAAATTAAACAAGTATCATATTTTTATACCATTTCTACATAAACAACATGTTGTAGCATTATTAATATAATTACCATGCAGATGTCGGTTAATAGTGTCCAATTAGTTATCAAATTAAATAAAAATCACATTTTCGTACTTTACATTAATATAATAATAATTATCATGCATAATGTCAGTCTATAATCAGCTCATATGAACTAAAATGTCACAAATGTAAAAGTAACAAATAAAAAATAAAAAATACAGTTCACTTCATGTCAAGTAATTCTGATAGGTTATAGAAGCATTTATCAATAAGCCATTTACGCAGTTTCAGCACAAATACATTTGTGGGAGCTCCCTAATTTCTCTCGGAATTTTGTTATAAAGTGTAATAGACATTGTGTAACAGTTTTTTTTGAAAAAATGCACTTTTGCGTGAAGGTTTACTTATTTTGTTGATGTTAAAAAGGAGAAGGTTCTCAATTTGTCGGAATCCTCTATTTTTATTTCAAGATAATGACAGCTGCTGCATATAGTAGGTAGAACGCTAGAAAACAGGCCAAAATCAGTGTTATTTTGGCCTGTTTTCTAGCGTTCTGTACTAGGTAACGGGATGCTATGACTAAGCCTACACTGTCTGTCCGTGTGTCCGACTTTCAAAAGGGTATATCTTTTGACCCATAACAGGTATTTGGCTGAAATTTTCACAGAATATTCGTTATTAAGAGGGATTAGCTAACAAATAATAAAAAGTGACCCATACAAGAAACATTGTTGTTTAAAGATTTTTATAATTGCTCTATCATAAATACGATAATACAAGCAAGCGTGAAACTTGGTGTGATCACTGTACTAATCCTAAAGTATAACTGAAAACCGGCTACGTGCGAGTCATACTTGGGCCACGGCCCAAGGACTCTAAAATGAACAAAAAGAAAGTGTTTCTCCTACCAAATACTGCACTGGTTTATGTAGCTTGTCCAGGTCAGTTGCCCACCGACTTCCCGGGTGTGGTGACTATGTTCATGTCCTAACCGCCTCCGTGGTGTATTGGTTAGTCCATTCGCTTCACACCAGGAGGTCGCGGGTTCGATTCCCGGTGGGGTAAGGTAAGACTCAGTTTGGTTGGTGGTAAGGCATTTTCTAAGTCCGCCTGACTAGCTACCACCATCTTATCTAAGTCTTGCCGCAAACCATCAGTGTTAACAATATTAATGTGTTCTCCATTGCGTTGGGGAATCTTGGTAAGACCGCTTTCATCTTCGGCATCATCGTCACTTATCATCAGGTGAGCTGATGCCAAGGGCTTACCAATTGCGAATAATTAAAAAAAACAGTTCCCACACGGAAACGGGTCATAGATATGTAGAGCAAGCTAAAGTTCATCCTGTTTAAGCCACTTAAACACTTACAGGTATGTTTGATAGAAGAGTTTGCGTGCTGTGGCATTTATTTCTAAATTCGATCGCCTTCCGTAGGAGCGCGCAGCAAACGTAGCAGATGTGCTGCGGGAGGCCGTCACCGAGGGATAACTGGAAACAATGAAGAACTGGATTCAACTGCTTTTCCCAATGTCAAGTAAGGCAAAACCTATTGTAGGTTGAAACCAGTTGCGTACAAGGATCCTGACACTAACCTAAAGCTAGGAAATGGGTTGGAGTGTACTTAAAAGCAGAGAAACGGTACCGAAACAGTGTGACTATGAGGAAATACATTCTTGCGTGTCACACTGGCGGGACAAAATGGTGTGACAGTGAGTCCGCGTCCAATTTTTTTGTATGAGTGCTTTTAAGTACACCCCAACCACCCTTTAATCTTTTCTTCTTCGTTTTATTGACATATACGGATCAGTCACAAAACAGAAGAATCAGAATTGGATCAGTCACATAACAGAAGAATCAGAGTTGGATCAGTCACATTACAGAAGAATCAGAATTGGATCCGTCACATTACAGAAGAATCAGAATTGGATCAGTCACATTACAGAAAAATCAGAATTGGATCAGTCACATTACAGAAGAATCAGATTTGGATCAGTCACATAACAGAAGAATCAGAATTGGATCAGTCACATTACAGAAGAATCAGAATTGGATCAGTCACATTACAGAAGAATCAGAATTGGATCAGTCACATTACAGAAGAATCAGAATTTGACTAGTAAGTATATCGCATGCGTCATGATTTTCTGAGTACTTTACTATTGGATTTTTGAAATCCTTCTAAAAATGACAAGTATTTCTATATTTTTTAGACCTGATTTTAAAAAGCGCACCTGCCACCTACTAATACTGATGACGTCATTCAATTCGCGTGCATTCGCATTTGTCCAGTACAAGATGTTTGTGGCTAGTGGCGAACATGGTGATTTTTCGCATCGTTTCTGTGTCTGTAATAATGACCAACAAATTGGAAGATGTATATGAAAAAGGGTAATCAGACCTAAAGTTGATTCCTTCATGGTTTTCGAACCTAAAAATACATGAACTTCATGATCATACTTTTTTTTTAGAACCTAGCCTATTATGAAACACTCCGGAATCGCTGCAGTCGCCTGTGTAGATTCTATAATTGAAAACGCTAAACACGTTAAAAAACCGACTTCCATCGCAACAACTTAGTACATTATTATTTTTGGTTTTTGTTAATTTTCTAATAAAGTACTACACCGATTTTGATAAAATTTATATGGGACCACACGGGAAGCACTAGCTTTCAAATAAAAAAAGAATCATAAAAATCGGTTCACCCAGTCCAAAGTTATGAGGTAACATACATAAAAAAAAACATACAGACGAATTGAGAACCTCCTCCTTTTTGGAAGTCACTTGAAAAGACGTCACATTCACAAATCCACCTCTGACTGTCCTCCAGCTCAAGTGTGGCGTTTCCTTAAATCCTTAATAGGTGTTGGTAACACACCAGATGTCCAACATGATGTCGCCCTTGATCTTAACTGTCTAAACAAATTTTTTTCTGTTCATAAAGTTGTGCTTAGTGATGTCACTAGGTTGGCACAATTAGGTCTCTGTCTCTACTTTCTCTTCCTTCTTGTCCTCTTTTGAATTTATCCTTTGTATCCGTAGATGACGTCAAAAAGCATATATTTTCCGTCTAATGCTGTGGGAAATGATAATTTGTCCTCCCGCATGATCAACCTATTCCATCCTGAGGTCTTGCCTATTTTTACTCACATTTTCAAATACTCCCTCTTCTCTCAAGCCTTTCCCTCGTCCTGGAAAATGGCGCATGTTATTCCTTTGCCTAAAACCTTAAATCCTAATCTACCCCCTCAATTCTGTCCGATTTCCATATTTTCTTTCCAAAGTCCTGGAGCACATCGTCTACAAGCAATTATCCAATCATCTTACTACAATCATCACAGTACTACTACAGCATTGCTGAAAGTCATCAGTGATATCCGCCTCGGCATGGAAAATAAATTGCTTACTATTCTTGTCCCTCTTGACTTTAATGCTTACAATTCTGTTGACTTTGATGTGCTTCTTGCTGTTCTTCGTACCTTCAATCTTTCCTCTTCGACTATCTCCTGGTTCAATTCTTACCTACGGGGGCGCTCTCAGTATGTTTGGGCTGAAGTCTTCTTCAGACTGGTGCACATTGTCTGCGGGTGTCCCTCAAGGTGGAGTGCTCTCACTTCCCCTTTTTTCTATGTTCATATACACCATAACTCAGCTCATCTCATCGAACTACCAACTCTACGCCGACGACTTGCAAATTTACAAACACAGCAGCTGTTCAGGATATTAACAGAGACTTGCAGGAGATATCGTCTTGGGCAAAGGCTTTTGGTCTGTTGGTCAAACCTATAAAATCACAGGCTCTAATTATTGGGAGTAGGTACATGCTAAACCATATTAACATCTCACCTGAGACATCTGTCTTATATGTGTAGTTATTCCCTATTCCAACACAGCTAAAAATCTGTGTTATTTTGGACTCATGTTTGTCTTGGGTTGCTCAATACAACAAAGTCAGCCGCAAGATGCACTTTACCTTTCATGCGCTGAAACGTCTGCAATGTTCCACACTGGAAACATGCAGGAATGCCATTGAAAACCAAAATATCTTTATCACAGTCTTCTTCTCCCGATTCCAGATTACGCTGACTTCTGCTATTTATATGTAACAGAAGAACTAAACTCAACAATCACGAGCGTCTCCAGAATGTCTGTCATCACTTTATTTTACTGCCTCCGTAGCTAAGAGGCAAAGTTCACTGGCTTTACACAGGAGGTCGCGGGTTCGATTCCCGGCGGGGTCAATTGTAAGACTCGGTTTGGTTGGTCTTATCTAAGTCTTGCCGCCAAATATCAATGTTGATATCATTGGCGTGTTCCGGCATGAAGATAAGATAGCCAGTTCCCCATTGCGTTGGGGAATCTTGGTAAGCCCGCTTCCATCTTCGGCAATCGTCACTTACCACCAGGTGAGATGTTGTCAAGGGTTTACCAATTGTAAATTTAAAAAAAAAAAAAATTTTTGGCCCACGTAAGTTTGACCATGTCTCCCAATACCGTCAGCAACTCCAGTGGATCCAGATTCGTTTTCGAATCGCAGGAATAGTGTTGGTTTTGAACTGCTGCAGTAAAATTGCTGTTGCGTCGTCGTTTCTGTTCAGATTTGGATAATTTATTTATGAATGAAAATAAAAATTTATTTGTGACACTTATTACATATCATCAAACTGAATCAAAAATAGTAAATTCATAAAGTATAGTCAATAGTCATTACATCAAATTACCAAAAAAAGTTGAAATTAAAAAAAACTGGAAAAGTGCGAGTTGGATTTGCCCACCGACTGTTCCGTACAAATTTGTAGGTACATATTATAAATCATGAACTAGCATCATAAATAAATTTTTAAGAATGCATTTAATTTAGACTATTTTGAATTTTAACGAAGTGTAAGTAATAATTTAGTTAGTGTAATTGTATTATTATTATTTTTAACTCTTGTTTTCATAACCTTTTTATTTTGTAAATTTCCGACACAATTGTAAAATATTGTATGGAATAAATAGAAAAAAAAAAAAAACATAACAGTGCAAACTCTTAGGTACTACGTACGCCAAAATTATTACCTACCTATCTATGCATATAAAAAAGGGAAAAGATTTTTTTTTCATTCATCGTCATAAATCGAATACTATACATCAAAAAAATAGATAAAAATCTGTTTAAGCTTGTGCCAATGAAGCCCTTTCATACAATACCCCATATGACATAATTAACTCAATTCAAAATTTGGACAGTTTTCAGATTTTTTCTTACACTTGCAGTATAAGAAGGTACTTGCCAAATTTCATAGTTCTAGGTCAATGTGTGAAAATGACGTTGATCTATCAAATAAAAGTAACCTCTCCTACATGTAAAAGGTAGATCGACAATACCTACAGTAAAGCATTTTAGTAAGAGCTTACATGGATGTAAATTTATGAATTGAAATGGAAAATGACGTCGATCTATCAAATAAAAGTAACCTCCCCTACATGTAAAAGGCAGATCGGCAAGACCTACAGTAATTAAATTTAGTAAGTACTTACACGGATGTAAATTTATGATTTGAAATGGAAAATGACGTCGATCAATCAAATAAAAGTAACCTCCCCTACAAGTAAAAGGCAGATCGGCAAGACCTACAGTAATTAAATTTAGTAAGTATTTACACGGATGTAAAATGACTTGAAATGGAAAATGATGTTGATCTATAAAATAAAAGTAACGTCCCGTACATGTAAAAGGCAGATCAGTATTTTTTAGTGTGCCCCTTGGTTGAGATATCAAGTGGGGTCTCAGAAAATGAATTGAATGTTCCTTTGAACTGTTCGAAAAGGAGAGTAGTGTTTCTGAAGTTTCAAAGAATTTATTCTCGTAGGTACACGTAGTAGAAACAATGTCAGCTTTTAATAATTTACGAAAAAACCTAAAAGCTTTCAGGTACAAGCTTTTATTTGAAAAGCATTTTTATGCTTAAGTGAAATAAAAAATACACGGTTACAAATCCAAAAAAAGGCGAGCTCAGTCAATATTTCCTACGATTCTATTCAAAATAAAAGACCATCCTGGAAGCATGATTCCACCTCCAGATTTCACCATCAAATCAACTTCAAAATACCAAAAGGATCTATTGTCGCCGGGAATACGGCTTCATTCCAAATGTCACCTCAACCTGCCCCTGGAAGTCGCTCTAAAATCGATCGCAAGATTTTAACTAAACAAACATACATACATTGAATGAATGTGGATTTTGCAAAATGATTACAAAATAAATCTTATACGACACTCTATAGGGAATCTCCCTTGAGAGTGTCGAAATATAGGTTTTATGCGGCATAAATGCCCATATATTTTTTTTACCTTAACTTAGATGTTTGATTTTTCACAACTTCAAGGCACTGTAAACCAAAATATATGGTTTTATTTTCAACTCGTTACCTCCAAGTGTTCCTGAGATAAAGAGTCTTGACAGACAAATGGACGGACAACTAAGAATAAGAAATTAAACAGTAACCTAAATTAGTAATGGTTCTTTTACAAAAAAGATTTAACAAAATGGGTCCAGCCGTTCTCAAGTTATAGCGTGATGCTAAGAAATAGGAGTTAATTTTTATTTATATATATTTTATTAAGAAGCCACTGCTTCAGTCTTTAAAAACAGCAGTGGAAGGCGCATCGACCGATCGGCTGGCAGCCTATTGTAGACCGCGGGACGTAACAAGTACACCAAGCTTCTTACTGTTATCAAAGTAAAACGTGACTTATCCTCATTCTAAACCTTCTCGCAGTTCCTAAACACTTCACAACTGTTCTGGAAGTAGTCTGCCTATATGTAGTAAGTAGCTTTGATTTGCTGTGCCATAATCAAAGGCTGTGCGCTGCAGTGCACACTATAGAGGTCGATGATAAAGTAGCATTACACCTGTATAGTATTTATAATTAAATTAATATTTTTACTTGTTAACCCAATATTTTAGCAACAGAACCACTGGTTGAAACACATTAAAAGGTACAAGTACTCTTCTGTACAGAAAATGTGTCCTCAAGGAAGAGACAGAATACTTTACGAACCTGTTTCCCAGTAATATCAACGAATGCCTGTTTCAGTCCACAATCCTCAATACAAAACATTTTGCCGGTCGTAGCGAGACATGCTCTGCAAGCTAGTATTTCTTGCAGTGTGGGTGTTGATTTTTCGCCTTTTTGATTCATATTTCACAGAATTTTCATTGCGGGAAAAGCCTGATGGTAAGCAGGTAGGTACTCTACTTCTTCATTCTTCTTCTTCTACTCCTCAGGTACAAAGATGATTGTGATTTCTATACTCCTTGTTTTGTGTTAAGTAAAAACGTAGTTTGTTATATTCTCTTTGGTCCTGACTCTTAAAAACGTAGTTTGTTATATTCTCTTTGGTGTTAAGGCACAATGATTCCGCCACGCCAATGTGTACGTTCCACTAAACGCCCGCAACGATTGTAACACCCTCTGTATCGTTCCACCTAAGGCCCGTGATCGTCGTGAGCGATCGCTCGACGTCATAGATGACGTCACTGTTCGCGACCACATCGCGCCCACTTCGCCCACAAAATATTGGTGGGTCAGAGTGGGCTTTCACCAAAGAGAATGTGGCCTCCCTATTGAAGAAGAGACTCCGGCAAAAATCAGAAGAGGAGGAAGCGCGTGCGTAACTTTTCATACGCAGTTAAAAAAAATATATAGTATTCAGATTTAATATCGATTATTTATTGAACTATTTATACGAGAAAACAGAAAACTTTCACCATGCCGCCATATTGCGAGCACACAGCGCTCAAGATGTGCGTTCCACCTAAAACATTCGCCTACAACGCCCGCGGCCTTTTTCCGTTAGTGGAACGGCAGTTTCAGCGGTCGCGGTTGATGGCGTTGCGAGCGCTAAGTGGAACGTACCCATAGTTTTCTGTTTTCTCGTATATCGTTCAATAAATAATCGATATTAAATCTGAATACTATAGATTTTTTTAACTGCGTATGAAAACTTACACTATTACACTTACTTTCTAGTTTTTCGAAAATGATCATAAAATCTCTCTTAACACGTAAAAAACAGAACTTAATCGATAAAACTAATTACTTTTTATCAACTAATTTAGAAAGTAACGCGAGCATTTTTTCGTCCATTTCCAAGCGCCTTTTATGTCGTTTAGCACGCGCTTCCTCCTCTTCTGATTTTTGCCAGAGTCTCTTCTTCAATAGGGAGGCCACATTCTCTTTGGTGAAAGCCCACTCTGACCCACCAATATTTTGTGGGCGAAAAGTGGGCGCGATGTGGTCGCGAACAGTGACGTCATCTATGACGTCGAGCGATCGCTCGCGACGACCACGGGCCTTAGGTGGAACGATACAGAGGTTGTTACAATCGTTGCGGGCGTTTAGTGGAACGTACCCTTAGGGTACGTTCCACTTAACGCCCGCAACGCCATCGACCACGACCGCTGAAACTGCCGTTCCACTAACGGAAAAAGGCCGCGGGCGTTGTAGGCGAATGTTTTAGGTGGAACGCACATCTTGAGCGCTGTGTGCTCGCAATATGGCGGCATGGTGAAAGTTTTCTGTTTTCTCGTATAAATAGTTCAATAAATAATCGATATTAAATCTGAATACTATATATTTTTTTTAACTGCGTATGAAAAGTTACGCACGCGCTTCCTCCTCTTCTGATTTTTGCCGGAGTCTCTTCTTCAATAGGGAGGCCACATTCTCTTTGGTGAAAGCCCACTCTGACCCACCAATATTTTGTGGGCGAAGTGGGCGCGATGTGGTCGCGAACAGTGACGTCATCTATGACGTCGAGCGATCGCTCACGACGATCACGGGCCTTAGGTGGAACGATACAGAGGGTGTTACAATCGTTGCGGGCGTTTAGTGGAACGTACCCATAGTCAATACATACAAGCAATATCTACATAAATACAATCAAAGAGTAAAGAAATATAATACACACGTTGAACGTTTTATCAAAGAGTATAGAAATACAATTACTAGCTAGACATCTACTTTGTGGGAAAACCACGGAAACAAACAGCGCGTAGCATGAGGTCCATTTTGTCTACCCACTAATGTCAAATGTAGACTTCAAAGCGCAACAAAACGGTTGTATCTCGACACTGAGCATGGCCCTCGCGAGATAAGACTCCAGGCGTAGCATGAGGTCCATTTTGTCTACCCACTAATGTCAAATGTAGACTTCGAAGCGCGACAAAACGGTTGTATCTCGATACTGAGCAAGGCCCTCGCGAGATAATACAGGTCTCGCTCTCATCTGTCATTTGTAGAGAGTGTGTAATAGAGATTTTTATCTCGTACCGAGCATGAACGCACCGGAATAGGCTTATTTTGACGTTTGATTGAAGACATATATGTCGGCACCCCTTTGAGGTGTCGACAAACTTCTAGCGACTGTTTTAGATTTTTTGTGTTTTTTGACGTGAATACGTCTTTAAAATTACCTCCATAGGGATGCAATCCAAAAAAACGAATGATAACAAAATCGGGGGATACAGTTTAGTGTTGTAGCTACATATCTATCATCTCCATCCAAATTTCGTTTACACCACTTGATAGCTAAAGAATCAAAGAATTTATTACGCTAAGTAAGGACTGTAACACATCGCGCGCGGGGGAGGGGGCAGCCCCGCCATTTTGAAGGTCATTTTGCTGCGTATCGAGATTTCCATTTAGTATAACTTTCGACTCGGTGAAACTACGACGTTCATTCAAGTTTCAATCGTCAGCTCTCGTCAAAATCTATCGATTATATATAAAACATTAGTGTAAAATTGTAACTGTGATTATAATAAGGTGTTTAAATAAAAAAATAATATCAAAAAATTTATAATGTCGGCCTATACGCGTCGAAAAGCCAAATCGAAATACAGAGATCGTATACGGTTGGAAAGGGCATCTCAACAGCAATCGAATGGTACCAATAAAACACCATATGATCGAGTCAAGCAGTGCCGGCAACGTAAAGTAATGAATGCGGCCGAGCGGATCAACGACGGTGCCAGTACATCTGCAGCTGGCACACTTATATAGAAACTACATATTACCCGTTACGAGACGTATTCACGTTAAAACCAACGGCCGTGTGCCCCGACACAGCCCCACCCGTTTTTTTTTATTGTTTTATCATCAAATAACAAATTAGGTATATTATATTATCCTATAATTATCCTTTGCTTTAGTCTTAGAAACACATGCACGAAAACAAACAGTCCCCCAGTCCCCACACCTCCAAAGAGATTATAATCACTACGTTTGCCCACCACAAACGATAACAGTTGTTTTTGTGTCAAATTATTACCTAAATAAGCAAATTTTCATATCTTGGTCTCTTTTTGGAAATACAAACCAAGCAATTTGCGAACAACAAAACAAAATCTTATAACTGATTTGTCGCCTATCAAAATGCTATGTCGCCGCGACTTTTCACTCTACACACTCTCTATCCGTAACGGCATGCTCGCACACGCGACAAAAGCCCGTAGAAAGAGAATTTTCTCTCGTCGCGCGCGATAAATGTCTATGACCTCATGCTACGCCTGAAGACTTATGTCACTTGCACGTCACTTGCTACCACAGATTAGAAGAATTCTATTCGGAGGGAAAAAAAAGACGTGTGGCACTCGGGGACTGCCGCGGTAAAGCTATTGATTTAGATACAGATTCAGATTCAGACATTTATTAGACATAACACTACAACTCAACACAAAACAATATAACATGAGTAGACAAAAAAATATGTAGGTACAAGACAAAATAAACAACAACAAAAGGTAGATACCTAACGTCACCACATAAGGGAGGTAGGAGTTATTATTGCATAGCATTTTTTATCAACTTATGCAATTATAATTATAGTTATTATTATTATTTTTTCGAAAGGACAAGCTTGTTGTTGGCCGTTGGGGCCTTTACAACTTCACCGGGCAGGGGAGGCGAGTACGGAAGGCACTCAACCTAGTGCAAAGCAAAAATACGCAACTGCCTAAGGGCGCCCAGGTGGGCACGGACCTCGGCTTGGGTCGTTGCTTGGACGTGGGAGGATCGGAGAGAAGCGGCCTGGTATATGCCGGTAGCGCTGGTAAGCGCCAGAAGCGGGGGACGCCGCCCTCGCCGGCGAGGGCAGAATGTCGGTGCAGTGTTTGTCTGTGGGTTAGGGGGCGGGGTCAGGGCAGCTACGGCTAGCGTGGTCGGGTCGTCGGGGTCAGTGAGTACATGTCTGGGGCGTCGGATTACGCGAATGGGGTTCGCGGGTAGCTCGTAAACGGCGGCGTTTAATTATTTATTCATTTTTTATTTAATACTAGCTGTTTCCCGCGGCTTCACCCGCGTGGACCACGTTTCTATGACTTTTCGAGGGTGCGCAGTGCGCGAGCCGCAAGCGTGGTAAAAAGTAGCCTATGTCTTAATCCAGGTCCTAATCTGTCTACCTACCAAATTTCAGCCAAATCCGTTCAGTAGTTTTTGCGGGAAAGCGTAACAGACAGACAGAGTTACTTTCGCATTTATAATATTAGTAGGGATTTACCAGTACCGTATAGGCCTTGGGGCGCGGGATGTTTATGTAATTAATTAACACTAAGAATGTTAATCATCATCATCGTCCTCATCATCATTATGATCCTCATCATCAATGATCCTCACCACCATCATCATCATCATCATCATCATGATAACCATAATCATCATCATGATCCTCATCATCATCATCATGATCCTCATCATCATCATCATTGATCCTCATCATCATCATGATGGATAGATAGATGGCACTGTAAGTTTTTTAGAACTCGATATATATATTTTTTTTGGGGTGTCAAAGCCCGCGATAAAAGCTATACAATAGCTTAAAAAACCTAATATTGGATATTGAATTTTACAATGGTGACGAATTTCTACAAAAGAAATTTTAATCATCATTATGATGGATTTACCATTTTCTTTTCACATCCTGTTTTATCTTATTTTTGATTTCTTATTTAACTTTGTTTTGACACCTAGTTGACACCTAATTTTTATTGAGACATTGATTTTATGAAGTTTTTGACGATCATGTTACACTTTGACATTTTGAATTTTTAATAAATATGTAATTTGGGATATGAAATAAATCTAATCTAAAGGGAAATAAATATAGTAACTTTTTAGGGTTCCGTGCCTCAAAAAGTAAAAATAGAACCATTGTAAGATCACTCGTGTCCATGCTCGTGTGTCTGTCTGTTTGTCACAGCTAATTTGCTCCGAAACTACTAGACCGATTAAGTTGAAAATTGGTACACATATAAAGACAAATTAATCATAGGGGCCACTTTTGGGGGGAAAATTAGAAAATTTGTAAAATAGATTTGCAAACTATATCAAGTGACATGAAGCTAGGCAAGGCATATCTCAATTATACTATGGAAAACTTAAAAACCTATAACTTTTAACCGCCTCTGTTTATAACATTTGCTTCACACCAGGATGTCACGGGTTCGATTCCCGACGGGGATCTTTATTTGACAAGGAAAACAGACTTTTATATTCGTGGAATTCGATTAATGTTTTGTGAACTTCGCAAGTCAAATGAAGGTCAAGTTTTTATCATTTTCAGATCTTACAAAAATTTTAACATACCCGCGTTTCTAAACCAAGCTCTAGCTTGAAGACAGTTAGTCAAGCTGTGTTATATAATAACATCAAAAAATGAACCATAAGCTAATAAAAAAAACTGCCACATATGGATTTCCATATAAACACACATAACAAGCTTAGATACAAACTACAAAAATAACTTTATTTTTTAAAATATACCAACATTGATTTATTGAAATGACCACGGAAGCCTACTTAGCGCGTGGTCCGACACGCCCTTGGCCAGGGTTCCGTACCCAAAGGGTAAAAACGGGACCCTATTACTAAGACTTCACTGTCCGTCTGTCACCTGTCATGAACCATGATAGCCAGACAGATGAAAATTTCACAGATGATCTATTTTTGTTGCCGCTATAACAAAAAATACTAAAAAATAGAAAAAGTGAAAAAATAAGGGGGCTCATTACAAAAAAACGTATATTTTTTCGTAATATGAAGAAACTAGCGCCATCTAGTATGATGGTACGGAACCTTATGTGTGCGGTTCTGACTCGCACTTGATCGGTTTTTTTTATTTAGACACTTCATCAATGAATGTTTCTTAATCATGCACAGTTTAATTGAATTCGTCTCACGGCTCGATAGTAACTTCTTTTTCCAACCATTCTACTAAAATCTCTGTTTCATTTTCAACATTATCTTCTATTCTCCTTTCTTTTTCTTCATCATCTTCTGTACTCCCTTCAGAATCTTTTGATCTCTCTTCTTCGTACCCTTGTACTGTCTCATCGTTTTCGCTGTCCACGATTCTCCTCTTTTCTTTAGGCTGCCCAGTTCTCTCTTCTCCACGGTCTACATTTTTCCTCTTCCTGTTCCTGACGCGAGGCGGCTGCGGTACCTTCATATGGACGGTGCGAATGTGCACCCCAACCAGCGATTTCTGATGAAACTTCTTATTGCAGATGTCACAAGTGTACGGACGAATATCTTGGTGCACCTGTAAGATAGTATAAATAAGAGTTTACTAGACGAGATTGAATCAGAATTAACTCATAACTCATTTATTGGTAATTAAATATTATTACACGCCAAAAAAAAAGAAGTTATTTTACACATCAAAGATAAATATCAAAAATACAGTTAAATTCTATACTAATAAAATAGAGGAAATAATAAAAAAAACCAAAGAACAAAAATAAAACTATCAAATTAACTATAGTAAAAAAACAGGATAATTCATAAATTGAAATAGAAGGCCTGCTGCCCAAGATACTTTTTCAATCGAACTTTAAAACTATTCAGTGACGTCGCCCCGACCACCTGCTCGGGAGACGGCGGCGGTGTAAACCGCTGGTCCCATTACGTGCACCAGCTTGCCCGTGTTAGTCAACTAGTGCTTGACAGCGCGCAGGTTGTTTGCGCCGCGAGTGTTATACCCACAGATAAGAAAAAAATTTTGCCGCTCCGATAGATTGCTGAAGGAGGCGTGGCAGCAAGTTAGCTTCATGCACAACGAGATATGTTTCTGTCATTCGTAAATGATTGTACTGCGCAGAAATTGCACAATTTCATGGCAGGCAGAGCTCCGTGTGTTTTGGTGTCAAAATTGCCAAAATGGTCATTATTAAGGTGCAAAAATGCAACTGGCAAAGTAAATTTAATAAATAAAGGAGTTTCTTACCATGTGTCAGTGAAAAATCTAAATGAAAATCAATAATTATATAAAAATATGAATTTTTATTTTTGGTTTCTTGTTATTTAGTGCGAGGGTGTTGTCGATATTTTTCAACTTTATGTTTTTTATTTTCCCGAATTGAAAGAAAACTAGATCTGAACTACAGAATGTAACAATTTGTTTCCTACAAAATCAAGCACTGTTTACTCAAAGCATTTCAGCGATGATGACTTAGTGATTACACCACGCAAGAAATGCATAAAGTGTTCTGCACTGCCTCATGTAGACGTTTGCATACTGTTTTCAGTACGTATCTGTCGTTTAAATATTTTCTTTACTTTTTACCTATTTACAACCCATAGTACTGGGAAACATAGTTTGGGGCTAGATGGCCGTGTTTGGTTTGTCCATGAATATTTTTTTCTGTAAGTAGGTTTCTTATAAGTAGTAAAAATTATAGTTTTAATAGAGTTTTAGTTTCGTTTTCTTTGAATGAAATAAATCATTAGTACAGGTAAGCATTAAAGTATGCCCAGGCTTAAAAAAACATACAAAAAAAATATATACAGGTATGTGGCGGAAAAAAAAGTAATGATTTGTTTCCCATTCGTAAAAACAGAAAATTCGAAATCAACAGAATAAGGTTGCTAAGCAACGCATATATTAATAGTTATAAACAGCAAAAATTATTTACTCGTACATAGCGCAAGTAAGAAGTCCGCGGACTACGGTAAATGTAAAATATTAGGTAGCAAATTATCACTTTTTTTTGTAAGTACAAAGGATTTATGTATTATGTCTCCTTGCGATGTTTTTCGTAAGAGCGTCGGATAAACGTACATATGGAATCGAAAGTGAAACGAAACACATTGGCACGTGGCAGGATTCAAACCACGACCTCCCAGACAGCAGGTAGCGGCCCTAGCCGCTAATCCACCGACGCTTGTTTTACAAATCGATTTAAAATAATGTTAGCTGATTCCAAATAAAACTCACCGAAAACAGATGCCTGTTCAAATTGCTCCTAATTGAGAATGCTTTCGGACACTCCGGACATCTGTGCGGTTTCTCGCCCGTGTGCGTTCTGATGTGGCACTGAAATTTAGAGCAATATTCTGTTATACTCATGAAATATACAGGGTTTAACAAAATTGGTATTGGTCCCGTTAACTGGGGCTTCTACTCGTCATACTGAACAACTTTTGTTCTACAAGTTTGCTGAAATGGCAAAAAAAGTTTGAACTCTTCATACAAATCGATCAGCTGATTGACCAATTTTGTGCATTTTTGAATGAATCGTTGAAATTTTTTTTTTGAGAATTGACTTTGGGTTCCTTGGGGAAAGTTGTTCAGTATGATGAGTAGAAGCCCCAGTTAACGGGTCCTACACCAATTTTGTTACACCCTGTATAGTTGAATTACATAACTCATGCCTTAGTATATCAAGGAATATACAATGGATATTTCGTTACAAACAATTTCTGTCAAATGGGACTACCATCTTTACTGCCCCAACGATCATCTGTTACGCGTTGTAAGTTGCCAGGGCCAAAGGTCGTTGGCTTTGGTAGCCTGGCATCTGCCGGGGATTCTTCGCAACCCCCGCCCCGCCGCCGTTACCAAGACAGGCAGCGCACGCGGTGGACCGACGACCTGTTGAAGATTGCGAGAAGCCACTGGATGCGGGGAGCGCAGGACCGGTCGTCGTGGAAATCCTGTGGGGAAACCTTTGTCCAGCATTGGACGTTTTTCGGCTGATATGATGATGATGATGATGATCGACTACAATTGAAGGTCATTTTCTTAAAGTACTATTAGCTACTATAAATTAGGATCAATCCATTAAATATGTTTTATTGTAAAATAAGTAAAAAAAATATAGAGATAAGTACAGACACAGTAAAAATTTAAATTGCACAATTTAGGCGGCCTTATTGCTAAAGATCACATTATAAATATTTTTAATTTTACATACATTTAACTGACAATCCAAGCGAAATCTTTTGGAGCACATCGGACACTTGTGAGGCTTCTCTCCCGTGTGTATTGTCATATGCGCCTGCAAAGTCACCTTGTTCTGTAAGCGAAGAAAGCAATTGTACCATTAGAGATTACAAGTCCGATAAAAGTGGTTACAGTTCCTCCCCAAGTGGTTACAGTTCCTCCCCAAGTGGTTAACAATCCTACCATTTTCGTTGTCCTACCTACTAGCGGTTACATGTTCTCTCTAAGTGATAAATAGTCTTACAAGTGGTTATTAAACCTAACATTTGTTACAAGTCATATTAAAGTGGATTTGGATACAAGACCTACCAAAGTGGTTACAAACCCTACTACAGTACAGTAGTAACGGTAACAGTGTCGCGAGTTCAGTGGTTTTTTACCATCTCAAATACAGTTTTATAAGTTTTGACCTCCGAGTGTTCCTGGTGTCCAACGCGCCTGAAGAAGTTTTCACTTTAAAAATAATATAAATCACACAACATTACAAAGATGTTTATAACAGTCGCTGCATTTTGTTTTCCATGAATGTGATGAAAACTACACAGTACAAATCAAACTGGTACTATATCAGTTCATATGTGACACGTGTGTTCTTGCTTATTTTTTAGAGTTCGTTTGTCACTCTTTGGGTGTAAAGAGTGACAAACGAGACCCTATTACTAAGCTTCTGCTGTCTGTCTGTCTGTCACCGGGCTGTATTCATGAACCGTAATAGGTAGACAGTTGAAATTGATACAATGATAAGATCGATGTATGATAAGAATGCTTACAAGCGGCGGCTTGCTTTTACCTTGTACTTACAAGTTACTCAAGGCATTCTATCCTAGCCCTCAAGGGTCGGAGAGACACAGATTACGCTCCTGGGTGATAAGGATGGTTGGGTGATAAGGATGGTTACAGGCGGCGCCTGCTTTTACCTTGTACTTACAAGCTACTCAAGGAATTCTATCGTAGCCCTCAAGGGTCGGAGAGACACAGATTACGCCCCTGGGTGATAAGGATAGTTACAGGCGGCGCCTGCTTTTATCTTGTACTTACAAGTTACTTGGGGCATTCTATCGTAGCCCTCAAGGGTCGGAGAGACACAGATTACGCCCCTGGGTGATAAGGATGGTTACAGGCGGCGCCTGCTTTTACCTTGTACTTACAAGCTACTCGAGGCATTCTATCGTAGCCCGCAAGGGTCGGAGAGACACAGATTACGCTCCTGGGTGATATGGATACTTACAGGCGGCGGCCTGCTTTTACCTTGTACTTACAAGCTACTCGAGGCATTCTATCGTAGCCCGCAAGGGTCGGAGAGACACAGATTACGCTCCTGGGTGATATGGATACTTACAGGCGGCGGCCTGCTTTTACCTTGTACTTACAAGCTACTCGAGGCATTCTATCGTAGCCCGCAAGGGTCGGAGAGACACAGATTACGCTCCTGGGTGATATGGATACTTACAGGCGGCGGCCTGCTTTTACCTTGTACTTACAAGCTACTCGAGGCATTCTATCGTAGCCCGCAAGGGTCGGAGAGACACAGATTACGCTCCTGGGTGATATGGATACTTACAGGCGGCGGCCTGCTTTTACCTTGTACTTACAAGCTACTCGAGGCATTCTATCGTAGCCCGCAAGGGTCGGAGAGACACAGATTACGCTCCTGGGTGATATGGATACTTACAGGCGGCGGCCTGCTTTTACCTTGTACTTACAAGCTACTCGAGGCATTCTATCGTAGCCCGAAAGGGTCGGAGAGACACAGATTACGCTCCTGGGTGATATGGATACTTACAGGCGGCGGCCTGCTTTTACCTTGTACTTACAAGCTACTCGAGGCATTCTATCGTAGCCCGCAAGGGTCGGAGAGACACAGATTACGCTCCTGGGTGATATGGATACTTACAGGCGGCGGCCTGCTTTTACCTTGTACTTACAAGCTACTCGAGGCATTCTATCGTAGCCCGCAAGGGTCGGAGAGAAACAGATTACGCTCCTGGGTGATATGGATACTTACAGGCGGCGGCCTGCTTTTACCTTGTACTTACAAGCTACTCGAGGCATTCTATCGTAGCCCGCAAGGGTCGGAGAGACACAGATTACGCTCCTGGGTGATATGGATACTTACAGGCGGCGGCCTGCTTTTACCTTGTACTTACAAGCTACTCGAGGCATTCTATCGTAGCCCGCAAGGGTCGGAGAGACACAGATTACGCTCCTGGGTGATATGGATACTTACAGGCGGCGGCCTGCTTTTACCTTGTACTTACAAGCTACTCGAGGCATTCTATCGTAGCCCGCAAGGGTCGGAGAGACACAGATTACGCTCCTGGGTGATATGGATACTTACAGGCGGCGGCCTGCTTTTACCTTGTACTTACAAGCTACTCGAGGCATTCTATCGTAGCCCGCAAGGGTCGGAGAGACACAGATTACGCTCCTGGGTGATATGGATACTTACAGGCGGCGGCCTGCTTTTACCTTGTACTTACAAGCTACTCGAGGCATTCTATCGTAGCCCGCAAGGGTCGGAGAGACACAGATTACGCTCCTGGGTGATATGGATACTTACAGGCGGCGGCCTGCTTTTACCTTGTACTTACAAGCTACTCGAGGCATTCTATCGTAGCCCGCAAGGGTCGGAGAGACACAGATTACGCTCCTGGGTGATAAGGATGGTTACAGGCGGCGCCTGCTTTTACCTTGTACTTACAAGCTACTCGAGGCATTCTATCGTAGCCCGCAAGGGTCGGAGAGACACAGATTACGCTCCTGGGTGATATGGATACTTACAGGCGGCGGCCTGCTTTTACCTTGTACTTACAAGCTACTCGAGGCATTCTATCGTAGCCCGCAAGGGTCGGAGAGACACAGATTACGCTCCTGGGTGATAAGGATGGTTACAGGCGGCGCCTGCTTTTACCTTGTACTTACAAGTTACTTGGGGTATTCTATCCTAGCCCTCAAGGGTCGGAGAGACACAGATTACGCCCCTGGGTGATAAGGATGGTTACAGGCGGCGGCCTGTTTTTCCTTGTCTTAAAAGTTACTCGATGCATTCTATCCTAGCCTTCAAGGGTCGGAGAGACCACTGATTACGTCCCTGGATGATAAGGATGGTTACAGACGCGGTCTGCTTTTACCCTGTCATAAAAGTTACAATAAAAAACTGCTCGGGCTAAAACTTACCACAAGTGTGCGCCCACATATTTCACACACGAAGCGGCTACTATTTTTGTATTTATATTTATACAATTTAGTCACTTTGACGCATGGCACTGACAGCTGAAAAAATATTGCACAGGATGTAAAAAAGTATTTTAAACTTTATAAACTTTCATTTAAGAGCGTATTCACACAATCGTTTCCCATACAAACATTAAATAACTACATCTTGAAAATGAATGGCCCGATTCTATGTGCATGAAAGTCATGAAATCCTAGTTTGTGAATACATTTAAAAAAATAGTGTGATCTCTTAAAAATAGAGATTCATGGTTTTCATATGAATTTTAGAATTTGCTTATATTTTGTTTTAATAAAGAAGGTGTTTTTAAAATTTTATCTATCCACAAACTAGGATTACGTTATACTTGCATAAGTGTATAAAGTTTCATAACAATCGGCCCATCCATTCTCAAGAAATAGTAATTTCAAGTTTGTATGGGAAACGATTTTGTATATACGATGTTCTTTTTTTTAATTTTTTTTATTCACAATTGGTAAGCCCTTGGCATCATCCCACCTGATGGTAAGTGACGAACGCTACGTTTTCCGGTGCGCGGTCGCCATTCTAGAACTACCCCAACAGCCATCTGTTCTACGAGCTATGCGCTCCGCTCACTGCCACTTCAGTTACTTTGGTTCTCCTGCGGATCTCCTCGTTTCTGATTCGATCACGCAGAGAAACTCCGAGCATAGCACGCTCCATTTCCATTTGAGCTACCTTGAGCCTTCTTATGAGGCCCATAGTAAGCGACCATGTCTCAGTTCCGTATGTCATCAATGGCAACACACATTGGTTAAAGACCTTAGTCTTACGAATATTGTGTACTATTGTATTGCCGTATGATGGCTCCCGGCTTAGAATAGGGCCATCCCATCTCACCCCGAGGGTGCCGCAAGAGTCGACTAAGGGATCAAAAACCAGAGGATGGGCAGCAGCGTCCTCTTCGCGCACTGTGCCCCCACACGGCCCACTGCGATCGCCAACCCGCCTGCCAAGCGCGGCGATTACGGCCAAACGGCCCCCCCTCAACTCGGTGGAGGCCTATGTCCAGCAGTGGATGTCTTTTGGCTGATGTGACGGTACAAGCAGGCTTATTAGTATTGTATAAAACGTAGCGTAGGCAGGCCTCCCACTCGGTGGACTGATGACCTGGTGAGGGTCGCGGGAAGCCGCTGGATGCGGGCAGCGCAGAACCGGTCGTCGTGGAAATCCTTGTGGGAGGCCTATGTCAAAGTATATATATTAGTACTAACATACAGTATGGACACTCCCTGCTGCTCTCTAGATTGCGACCTCACCCCCTCGTCACCCAGATTGATGCAGATTGGTTACCGTTTGGTTGTCGAATGTATAGGATTTCGCCGCCATTTTGTTTGTTCCGTCATTCGTTTTTTGAAATGTCATTTCTGGCCATTTGTATGAAGTGTCCAGGGCGTGCCTATGTCCAGCAGTGTCCTTCGGCTGATATGATGATGAGTACTGTATAAAAGCCAAAAATAAATGAATGAAAAATACCTCTTTGGTCCCCTTTTTTCGAGCACGTTTACAAGGAAGTCCTTTAATGTATTCTTTCACCATTCCCGTCTTTCGACCACGTTTACCGGGAAGTGCTGCTTGTGCAATGTGTTCACTCAAAAGACTCTCCGAACTGAAGTTGTGCCCGCACTTGGTACACGGCCTGAAAACAACATCACACAAATGCACATAAACACATCTGAATGTAAAAGAAATGAGAACTTAACAAAATAAATGAATGAATTAATAAAAAAATAAAAACCCGACCGAATAAAACCACTCTTTTTTAGCCAGTCGGGTAATAATGTATCCTGGCACGGGATCAAGACAAATAAAACGAAATCTCGCACTCCAAAATCCATCAAGCCGTTTAGGCTACAGAGCGTGCCCAAGAAATATACATACATACACTCGAAAAACATAACCCTCTTTCTGCAGCAGTTGGGTAAAAAAATAAATTCCAAATTCAATATTGAACTAGACCACTAAGGTCCTATTTTACGCAAATTTTCAGCCGTAGAGTGGCGATTGAAAAGAAAAAGTTCCACAAATGGCACACGTCTGACAGCGAACACACATACACACACAAACTCACATCTTTCAATAATCCTGGTTACTTACAGGATACTTTGGAATAAAAACTATTTACATTGGAATAAAAACTCTATTTACTGTGGAATAAAAACTCTATTTACTGTGGAATAAAAACTCGATTTCCCTTGGAATAAAAACTCTATTAAGTGCTGATGTGATGACATTTCGCACCGTCCATTTTCAACTGACTTTCAAAAAGAAGGAGGTTCTCAATTCGACTTATGTTTTTTTGTATGTTTGTTAAGCAATATCATAGTAGATCGTTAACCGATTTTCTTGATTCTTTTCTTATTCAACAGGGTATGCTGCCAGGTTGATCCCATATAAATTTTATCAAAATCGGTGTAGTACTTGTATAGAAAATTAACAAAAAATATTAAAAATGCAAAATTATACTAAGTGGATGCGAAGGAAGTCGGTTTTTTTAACGTGTTCAGCGTTTTGTATTATCTGTGAACTTGGTGCTGAATTGGTTACCTACAGGTCAGGCGTTGCCTAGTGTAGGAGCCACACCTGCCTGCTTGTGCAAACACATTAAGAGTCACTCTCTCACATTACACTGACAACAACACACACTACTGTCATACCCCGGACACTTCATACAAGGGTCGTGTTTTTTTTTTTAATTTTTGATAGATTTATTGTAATTTTAAACTGTTTTTATCTTCTTTATGTTTGCACACCTGCTTGCAGGTTGAACACTAGCACCAAAGAATATATATATTAGTACTAACATACAGTATGGACACTCCCTGCCGCTCTCTAGAATGCGAAATCACCCCCTCGTCACCAGATTGATACACATTGGTTATAGTTTGGTTGTCGAACGTATAGGATTTCGCCGCCATTTTGTTTGTTCCGTCATTCCTTTTTCTGGCCCGTTGTATGAAGTGTCCAGGGTGTGCTAGCACTAAGAAAATATCAAGATCCTATACCTACAGTGTTCTAGCAAATAAAGCTTTTTGAGTTTGAATGTAATTTTTAGTACTCTATATTCTGTACTAGTCTCTTAATTTTTTTTTCATTGTATAATAAAGCATATTTGATTGATTGATTGACATTTCTAAAAACAAATGACGGAGCAAACAAAATCACGGCGACATCCTATACGTTTGAGAACCAAACTGTAACTGATCTGTATTAATCTGGGCGACGAGGGGGTGAGATCGGAATCTAGAGAGCGGCAGAGAGTGTCCATACTGGTACTGGTACTAATATGTATACTTTGATACTGTTCTACTTCACTATCTTATTTGTTTTTCTCCTTGTAATATTTATCTGTATACGTACGCTGCTTAGGTTCTAGAAAATGTAATACAGATTGTTAACGCTATAACCTACTGTGAAAGAGATCAGGTAAACTATTTATTATAATTATTAAATAAATAATTTCAAAAAAATAATAATTAAGCTATTGCATAGCTTTTATCGCGGGCTTTGAGCGCGGCGACCGAATCGAGAAATTCCGTAACGAAAATAAAACCTAACACCCCACGCTCGGCCGAGTTCTAAAAAACTCACAGTGCCATCTATTAGCGATTTGCGGTACTAAAAGGACTTAGTCAATTTTACTGGTGTAACTTTCTTAGTGTTAATTTATTACATAAACATCCCGCGCCCCAAGGACTATATGGTACTGGTAAATACTGCAAAAATAATAATAAATAAATGATTATAATTGCATAAGTTGATAAAAAAAGCTATGCAATAGCTTTACCGCGGCAGTCTCCGAGTGCCACACGTTTTTTTTTATTTTATCATAAATTAAAATTGGTAAGCCCTTGGCATCTCTCACCTGATAATAAGTGACGATGATGCCGAAAATAGAAGCGGGCTGACCAAGATCGACCAACGCAATGGAGAACTGGCTATCTTATCTACAAGGTGGCTAGACTTAGATAAGATGGTGGTAGCTAGCCAGGCGGGCCCCTCCACCATCCAAACCGAGTTTTACAAACTTAGATTCCGCCGGGAATCGAACCCGCAACCTCCTGACGTAAACTTGATGGACTTAACCTAATAAGCCACGGAGATGGTTAGAATTGTGTCATGTGTTAACGCAATAAGAGCGTTAATAAATTTGGTGAAACGAAGAACCGTCCGAGTGCGACTCGGACTTGCGCATCGCACATCTACAAATAAAGACTATGATCTATCTAAAAGTCAAAGCTAGTACTTTAATAATACTAACCGGATCGTGTATCTTTCTGTGACTAATAAAAGATGGTGAAAGCTAGCCAGGCGGGCTTGAAAAATGCCTTTGCACCAACCAAACTGAGTCTTACAAAGTTAGACTCTGCCGGGAATAGAACCCGCGACCTTCTGATGCTAAGCTAATGGATTTAACCGTTACACCTCGGAGGCGGTTAAAACGTGTTATACTTAACAGCTTATCAGTAAGACGGCTGACTTGAAGCCTGGTGAAGGTCGCGGGAAGCCGCTGGATGCGGGGCCAGCGCAGGACCGGTCGTCGTGTAAATCCTTGGGGAGGTCTTTGTCCAGCAGTGGACGTTTTTCGGCTGATATGATGAAGACGGCTGTCTCAAACAGACGGACATGGCGAACCCATAAAGACTTGAAGTTTGACCACGACCCTAAAAAAGGGGAACAAAAAATGTGACAATTGAATGCGTCACGTTACCCGTAAAAGGGTCTACTCTATATGAAATGACATTTATCATAATATTTTTTTCACCCAGTTTCTATTAAATGCGGTATAGATCCTTATTCTGCTATAAATTGAAATTGAATTTCAATGTATGGTATGGACCCTTTTACGGGTAACGCATTCAATTTTACATAAATTTAAAGTGTTTTCAGATGCCTAGTTGTGTTGTATCTGGATGAGGCGCGCCGACACACTCACCAATCGTTTGGATTGCAAACGGCGTTCGGAGACGTCTTTGTATGTTTGTCTAGAGCAGCGGAGTCGTTGAAAACTTTCTCACAGGATTGGCATTTGAATGTCTGAAAAAAAAATACTATTTTGAAAATATGTTTTACTAGCTTTTGCCCGGTGCTTTTGCGCGAACAGTTTTTAGGGTTCCTGTCCGTCTGTATGTCTGTCACCAAGCTGTAGTTCATGAACCGTGATAGCTAGACAGTTGAAGTTTTCACAGATGACGTATTTCTGTTGTCGCTATAACAACAAATACTAAAAATTAAAAAAAGTGAAAAAATAAGGGGGTGTCAATTCACAAAACGTATTTTTTTAACATGAAACAACTAGCGCCATTTAGTATGATGGTACGGAACCCTATGTGTGCAGTTCTGACTCGCACTTGGTCGGTTATTTTGATTGCGATCGAGGGTGCGTGGTGCACGAGCCGCAAGCGGCTCGCGAGCTTTAAAGTGAATTGAATTGCCGAGTTACACTAATTAGCAGTCTAAGTCACTTTCAACTCCCTCATCTATCTCTTAGTAGTCAGGCTACGTCAAAAAAACCGCAATTCGGTGTACAGGATAGCCGTTTGATACGCAGGAGCTACAGATCACCCGCAATGACATCGTTGCAGACCGGCCGGCGCGCGTATCAAATCCGCTTCGGTGCAGGGTGAAGTTTTGGGAATAGGAAGCGTGTGATCAATATAACATAGAAAGTACCATAAAATACAATAGTTTTTTTTTTAATACATTATTTTAAGTGTATATTTTGTACAATAAAGAGTTTACAAACAAACAAACAAACAAATACAAGAATAGTTAAGGTACAGTTCGATAAGTTTAAAAAAATCTGAATATCAATCTTTTAAAATAAAAAAATAATACTAAATCTAAATATTTTTAAAATCTCCTTTTTAAGGTTAGATATGAGTGAGTACACCCCTTTCATCACACACCGCCTGGAGGGAGCTCGCCAAAGATGAGTGGCGCTGGCTGCCTACGGAGCACAACGTGGCCGACAACACCACGAGGCACGGTCGCACACCCATCGACCAGAACGAGCGCTAGTTCCAGGGCCCCAGCTTCCTCCACGAGCCCGAGGAGAGCTGGCCCGCTGAACGGACACCACTGAGGATCAAGAAGAAGTCCTGCACCTCGCCGAGCCAGCTGAGAAACGCACCGACTGGCTGCCCGAGCCCACACGCTTCTCAAAGTACGAGACGCTGCTGGTGCGGGCTGATGCGCGCGCTGGCATTCAGTGACATCTGCCGCCGTCGAGCCACGCGCATGGAACTACGTCACATCAAACGAGTAGAACCGGAGCTCTGGAAGAGTGCACAGCGGAACAGCTTCGCCGAGGAACTAGAGCGGCTGAAAGCGGGCCTCAAGAACAGTCACAACAACCATATCCACGCGGGCGGAGCCGCGGGCGAAAGCTAGTTTGCATATCATCATCATCATATCAGCTCATATACGTCCCCACCGAGGGGCTCGAGCCTACCCTGAATTAGGGCGATCGGGCCTTAGTCGACCACGCGGGCCCAGTGCGGGTGGATCGACTTCACACACAACCTTCGAGTTTCTTCGCAGGCGTGTGCAGGTTTCCTCACGATGTTTTCCTTCACCGTTAAAGCAATCGGTAAGTATATGTACGTAAGTTTTTGAAAAACTCATTGGTACATTGGCCGTCCAGATTTGAACCCGGTACCTATGGTTAGATGGACCGAGTCGTTACCGGTTGAGCCACCGACGCTTTAGTTTGCATATAAAATACGAAACAACATTAAACCCGACCTTACAATAACAACCCTTGATCATTAATATCTATTATTTTGATTATGGCCAAGTTTAAAAAATACGTACCTCTTTATGTTGCAAACTCATATGTGACGTCACGCCGCTCGGTATGAGCTTCACGTGGCAGATGTCACAGGACACGGTGGCGTGCTTCTCTCGCATATGCTCATAATATTGACCTCTCCATCTGAAAAGGAAGACAATCGATGACAACCCATAGCGTCCCAATGGGTCTAGCCACACTTATGCACATTCAAGTTCAACTAAGTTCCACCAAGAAACACGCGCTGTTGATATTGATCTTGAAATTGAACTAGTGCGGTTCAGGCCTAATGACAGGTATTATAACCGTGTTAGAACTCTACATAGATTTTTTAAGCTTAATTTTCTGTGGTTTTTATACATTTCAGATCGCTTTTTATACAAGTTATTGATAGAATCTACACTTGCCTCTGAGCAGACAAGATGTGTAAAGGGAAGGCTCGAATTTCCATACAAAAGCAGTTCTAAATTCAAATTTCAAATTCAAATTATTTATTTCAGATAGTCAATCCATAATTTTGTGTTAGTAACAGACATCTTATAAAACTAAGTTAGTATCAACAGAAATGTCAAAAATATCAATTATATTAATGTCAAGCAGTCAAACTACAATAATATTCCAATTAAATAATATTCAATGTCAAACAATATTCCAATGTCAGTACAAAATGTCAGGTCACATGTAGTGAGTTCCAGTGCCTAATGATTGCGAACTCGTACTTATCCCCGATCACCCTCAGAATACTGTTGGTACTCCAGTGCACTCTAGACATCAATGAAACCACTTTTTTCCTCATTATCGCGGGAAAACCGTCGATTCGCGCATCCGCAAACATGCCAGACGCGCTGCAGAATCGCGGCAGTCCCAACAACATCCTGAAGGCATTATTGTACTGGACTCGTAAGGCGCTGTAGGTCTTCTGCGTATACGTTACCCACAGGCTACTCGTGTAAAAAGATTGACAAAAAGCTTTAAAAAAGGTGATCTTAACTTGATTTGAACAACGAGCGAACCTGCGGGCGAGCATATTGCTTCTGATGGACAGCGCCCTACGCTCCCTCTCGATGTCAGCGTCATCCTTTAAGTCATCAGTTACAATGTGTCCAAGGTATTTGAACTGTCTGACCCTGTTCAAAGCAGTTCCATATAGCCTGACTGGTGGTACAAACTCAGGAGAGTCGCTACCTGCCGTGAAGACCATAAGTTCGCTTTTCTTAATGTTATATTTCAAACCATGGTCTTTCGCGTAACCCTCACAAACACGCAGCAGCTCCCTGAGCGCGCTAACAGACGGGCTCAGCAGCACCATATCGTCCGCATAGCTGATGTTATTGACTTTTATGCCATCTATGGAACATCCCGCATGCATGCTGCTGAGCTCGACTATTAGATCGTTTACGTACAGGCTGAAAAGCTTCGGAGACGTCAACCCACCCTGTCTCACTCCACATTCCAGCCTGTACGTGTCGGAGTGTTCGTTCGCCCACCTCACATAATTGACTTGATTTTCATACCAATAACGAAAAATATTAATCAGCTCTGACGGGAGATCAATCTTTCTGAGCTTATCCCACAGCACTGGATAAGACACAAGGTCAAACGCTTTGGATAGATCCAGAAAGCATGCATAAACAGGCGTGCTTCGGTCAGTGTAGTATTTGACTTTGTGCTTAAGCGCCAGGATAGCTGTTTCAGTAGATAGTCCGTTCTTGAAACCGAACTGGGCATCGTGCAGATTTAGATGTTTATCAAGATGACGCTCAAGCACACCGTCAAACACCTTAGCTATGACAGTCGCCAATGATCGCCAATCCCCCGTCTTGTTTTGACAATAGGTACCACGATGGTTTTCATTGTCTTGGGTGGTAAGTACGAGTGCCGCATACATAAATTATAAAACAAAGCCAGTACACGTGGTAAGTGGGGTCCAGCATATTTTAAATGTTCTATACTAAGCCCGTCGTGCCCTGGAGACTTTCCTCGTGACATTTTAGAAATAACTTTTGCAACCTCCTTAGCAGTAAAGAGAACCAACTGCTTTGAGTCACACGAGTCATCCACGGTCCCATCCGATGTAGTGGTATTGTCGACGGGCTGCGACTGTACTCTAAAGGTATCCATAAAGAGGTTGGCAATAGCTGTTAGGTCGCTTACTTCCCCGACACTCACAGGCAGACTGGGCTTTGCATTTAGTTTATTTGTTTCCTTCCAAAATGTTTTAAATTGTTTAATTTGATGAAAAGAAGCAATCATGTCCATTTTAATTTGTTCTTTATTATTAATACACCAGTTTAATTTGGATTTAAAAATTTTGCGACTGTCACACATCTTATTGCATGTTTCCCCATTTTTAGGTTTACCATGCCAAATCCAATTTTGAAAATCAAGTCTAGCCTGCCTGTGGGCATCCTTTACATGTTTGTTCCACCCTGTCACTTATGGTTTCTTGACATGACCACATTGTACCGTTGTACAAGTCAATACGGCCGCACCTGACAAAGTTTTTACAATATCGTAGTATAAATTATCTATTATACCCGTATGCTTAGCACCGTTACACATATATTCACTGCATTGCCTACATTCAATTGGAAAATCAATACTTCTTAGTTTATTGTTACACAACTCACGATAATTGTCAACTTGTTCATTGTCTCTCTCGCCCCATAAAACCTTGTTATTAAATTAGTTTGGTTTATTTAAAGGCCTAGGCCTTAATACATCTATGTTACATTCGATTTGCAATGGCAAGTGATCTTACCAAAATGTTGAGTGAATAATAAGGACATCAGACACAGAATTAAATGCTGCCTTAGTAACTAGGCAATGGTCAAGCCAGCTCTGAGTGCCGGTCACATCACTTACAAAGGTAAAAGAATTAGAGTTTATGCCTAACTTTTCAACGTCTGCGCATATCCATTCCTGTTCAGAACAAAAAGAAAAGAGTTCCATACCGAATAGTTCTCCTGGGTGCGCGTTGAAGTCGCCAAGTACATAAACACATTCCTCACCAACTCCCTCGATGAGGGCGCTGATAGCGCTCAAACAGTCGGTAAACACTGGCACAAAAGTGGTTAAGAAACTCAAAGAGGAAATATGCAAAGTTATGGCTTATCTTATTAACTTGTCAATGGAAACTGGTACATTCCCAGATATGCTTAAATACTCTGTTTTTAAACCTTTATATAAAAAAGGCTCTAAAAGTGAAATGGGCAATTATCGCCCAATTACAATTACACCAATATTTTCGAAAATTTTTGAGAAAGTTTTGCATAGTAAGTTAATGATTTTCTTCACTAAATGTAGCTTTCAGAAACAAAAATCAACTGCCCTAGCAACTTTCAATCTCATAAGGGAAATTGTCAATGGCACCAATGCTAAATCTCATACGAATACCGTTTTTTTCGACCTGTCAAAGGCGTTCGATTTTGTCTCATATGAACTGCTTTTGACAAAACTAGAGAGATCTGGTATTCGAGGTCCAGCAAATAGATGGGTATCTAGTATCTACATACCTTAAAGAAAGAAAGCAGTGTGTAGAAGTAAGTAAACTCAACAATAAGCATATAACGCTGACTTACAAATCAGAGTTTAGGTTAATTACACATGGCGTACCACAAGGGAGTGTACTCGGTCCTCTCTTATTCTTAATATATATAAACGATTTACCGGATACGACTAGACATAGAACAATGCTTTTTGCGGACGATATTTCAGTAATAGTGACAACTAATAAAAAAATGATATTTAATATTCACGAATCTGACATCAACAATGCAATCAAATCAATATACAAATGGGTAAGCAGTAATAATTTGCAAATTAATTTAGATAAATCGACATTTATTATTATTATTATGTCAGCTCATATACGTCCCCACCGAGGGGCTCGAGCCTACCCTGAATCAGGGCGATTAGGCCTTAGTCGACCACGCGGGCCCAGTGCGGGTTGGTCGACTTCACACACAACCTTCGAGTTTCTTCGCAGGCCTGTGCAGGTTTCCTCACGATGTTTTCGTTCACCGTTAAAGCAATCAGTAATGATATGTACGTAAGTTTTTGAAAAACTCATTGGTACATTGGCCGTCCAGATTTGAACCCGGTACCTCTGGTTAGATAGACCGAGTTGTTACCGGTTATCGAAATCGACATACCTTAACTTTAACAATTATAATTTTAATTCGTTAAATGTTACTTGTAATGGACAAACCCTTAGAAGCGCTAGTAACGTTAAGTTTCTAGGTACTATTATTGACGAGAAGCTTGAATGGAAAGAACAGGTTGAAAAAGTACGTGCAAAAGTCAATAGTTTCAGTTTTGCCATTTATAAACTGACTAAGGTAGCGACAAGACATACTGCAGTCACAGCATACTTTGCTTATGTAGAATCGGTCCTCAGATACGGTCTCATAATATGGGGGAACAGTACTAATGTCAAAAAGGTTTTTATCGCTCAAAAAAAGTGTGTCCGTGCCATATTCGGTGTTTCACAAGATGTTTCATGTAGGCCCCTATTTATATACAAGAAATGGCAAAAGTAGTTAAACAAAATCAACAAGTGTTCTACAGAAAAGTTAGAGACGTAACAGTTCGAAATAAGAGGAATCCTGACAGGTTAGTAACGGATGTGATTCCCAAAACAACGCGATTTCAGAAAAAAATGTTACTGGATGGGCCACATAATATACAATAAAATACCGCAATCGATTCGGGAATTGCCCTTTAACAATTTTAAGGCAACATTGCATGAGTGGCTTCTTCAGAACATGTTTTTTTCCGTTGACGATTTTCTAAAACATAAGCAATGTTAATCTGTAGTATTAATTTGTAGTATCATTATTTTATTTGAATTATGAATTTGGAAAATGTTGAATAATTACTTGGACCTACTTTATTTTATTTTATTATTTTTGTACTTATAAAAAATATGTGCATGCTAATAACAATAAAGTTGCTAAAGTGCATGCTAATAACAATAAAGTAGCTAAATAAGTGATTCTGAAACTATTGTAACACCTTTTATACTTACCTTATTTAAAAGCAAATAAAGCATTCTATTCTATTCTACTACTATTATTTTTACTTTTGTACAGATATTCTGTGACAATTTTACCATTGATATTTTAATTTTTAATGACATTTTATTTTATTTTTTTTAATGTGTGTTCGCGGATAACTTTGTCGTATATGAACCGATTTTGATGATACTTTTTTTGTTGGAAAGAAGATATCCCAAGGGATCCCATAATAAGGAAACCGGGATCTGATGATGGCATACCAGAGAAATCGAGGGGAACCTTACTTTCCTGTTTGAGGTCGGTTTTTTTTGTTCAAAATTATGTTTCATGTTTTTATAGTAATTTAAATATCCACGGGATACAGTACTTAATGTAGTCTGAGAGCTTTACCTGAAGCCAGCTGGGCAGTACTTGCACGGGAACAGGGTGCCGCTGGTGTGTCTGGTGTGATGGTCAAGAGCGTGCAATCTGAAATAACAGATAAAATTATTCAGAAACAAATCACACACAGCCATTTGGCTCCAAAACAAAGAATATATATTAGTACTAACATACAGTATGGACACTCCCTGGCGCTCTCTAGATTGCGACCTCACCCCGTCGTCACCCAGATTGATACAGATTGGTTACAGTTTGGTTGTCGAACGTATAATATGATTTCGCCGCCATTTAGTTTGTTCCGTTATTCCTTTTGTGAAATGTCATTTCTGGTCCGTTGTATGAAGTGTCCAGGTTGTGCCTAAACTAAGGTTTTTTATTATAAAATGTGGACCGACGACCTGGTCAAGGTTGCGGGAAGCCGCTGGAGGCAGGCAGCGCAGGACCGGTCGCCTTGGAAATCCTTGGGGGAGGCATGTGTCCAGCAGTGGACGTCTCTCGGCTGATTTGGTGATGATGAAAATGTGGCATAATGCTTGTATAAACGGTATAAATTCTCAGGGATAGTATGAGACGTACAGTAGGCGGTCTTGTTGCTAAAAGCAATCTCTTCCAGACAACCTTGTTATTGGAAAACACGAAGTAATATTAATAAGGGCCGAGAAATAAGCCACTTAAAACGTTTTGATAAAACTTAGTTAGAAAAAATAAATAGGTATTTACCTATAAAATTGCCGATTTAATGACAAAGTTTAAAAGAAGAAAATTAATATAAAAAAGACGTGTGGCATTTGGGGACTGCCGCGGGAAGGCTATTGCATAGAGTTTTTTAACAACTTTTAACACTAAGAAAGTTACACCAGTAAAATTGACTAAGTCCTTTTAGTACCGCAAATCGCTAATAGATGGCACTGTAAGTTTTTTTAGAACGCGGTAACGTTACGACACGCTCGGTCGAGCTACATGGTAGGCGGAGTGTGGGTGTTAGGTTTTTTCGTTACGGAATTTCTTGATTCGGTCGCCGCGCTCAAAGCCCGCGATAAAAGCTATGCAATAGCTTAAAATTGTTATTGAAGTAAAATTTATTCTTTAAACACGACCATTTCGTGGTCCGTACCGTAGCTCCAAGAGGCTTGATAGCTGAAAAATCTTTCAGTAATTTAAAAAATAAGTACTTACTTTAACACTCACACTATTCGTAAAGCATTCAGTAAGGACTATTGAAATTGGGCCTGACGACGAAACATCTGAATAATTTTGCGTTCGTTTTTTATTCGTTTAGATTTGAAGGTTTATTAAGAGTTAAGTTTCAAACGTAACGGTGTCGGCATAGTCAGTTTGTTTGTAGAGTGTCTACTTTTTCTGTAAATATCCCGCAAAAACTGGACCCGCAGCGGACGGGAAATGTTTTGAACAAACAATGTTCATGAACTATGTTCTGTTCAAAACCTGGCGCAGCGGTCACGCTTTCCGGAAGCGAGCTCAGCTGAACGGTTACCGACTTGAGCTCACAATCGGGTGGCCTGGGTTCTAATCTAGGCGAGGATCTTTTTTTGTTTATTTCAACTTATTTTTTCATTTTGTTTATTTCACATGCCTAGGAGACTGCGAGCGTCGCTCGGGCGCCCAGGTAGGTAGTGGAGCAGGTGCAGCGAAGTAAGGTTAGGTCTTGTTGGAACCCAAGCTCTCCCCCATCCCCTTCCTCGGTGGCGAATCTGACCAGTAATAACCACACTCTCTCTTCTTTGTACACCGCCGGCAGCGAAGGCACTCCCATTTATATATTTGATATAACTACGAACTTAAAATTGTTGGATGTTTTCTTCAACTTGAGCTGGGAGACCTAGCTTCTTGTCAAATTTATTGTTTCTAGGTCAACGGGAAGTACCCTACAGATGTTGATTTCAAAGAGAATCCTATATAGAAATAAATAAATAAATATTCACAGACAAATCACACATGGTCATCTGGCCCCAAAGTAGGATTCCATGTGTTATGGGTTACCAGAGACTGATATACATACTTATATACGTTTAAATACATACATATATAGATATATTTAACACCCAGACACAGAGCAAACAAATCTGCTCATCACACAAATGCTTGCCCTGGGTGGGGATCGAACCCACAACCCTCGGATCAGTAGTCAAGGGCACTAAACACTGAGCCACCGAATCAGTCAAAATAGAAATAGTTGAGGGGGTGGGATGTGACATAGACTGCTAATCAGAACAGATATAGTTCCTGAGGGATCTGGAATAAACTTGTGCCTATGCTCGCGAGCAGCACCACTCATTTTCAAATGTCATAATAATTTTCGAAAAAGATTTATTTTTTAGGTATAAGCTTTGATTTGGAAATTATATTAATTGCGCCGGTGGCGTAACGGCTAGGGCGCCGCCTCCTGTCCGGGAGATCGTGGTTCGAACCTGTCACGTACCAATGTGATTTCGAATTTAGATTTCATATGTACGTTTATCCGACGCTCTTACGGTGAAGGAGAACATTGGAAACCTGCATACGCCTGCGAAGAAACTCGAAGGTTGTGTGTAAAGTCGACCAACCTGCACTGGACCCGCGTGGTTGACTAAGGCCCGATCACCCTAATTCAGGGTAGGCTCGAGCCCCTCGGTGGGGACGTATATGAGCTGATATCATCATTTAATATTCTTCTCAGCAAACCCTTTCATTTAATTCCATATAAAGGGGGTGCATAAAAAAACTGATTTGCCATTTTTGGGAGTCCGCCATATTGGATTAGAATGACATCACTTAGCTAAACATACATTGTTCTCCAAATTTAACGTGTATGCAAAATTTCAGCTCAATCGAAAAACGGATAGTGGTACTAATTAAGCTTCAAAGTAACCAAAAAAGTAAGTGTGTGGTTTCATGAAACCATGGTAAAAGTGAAACTTTACAGAGGACGAAACGATCATGGCTGCTCTCGTTACGGTACAGAGGTTGAAAAGATCATACCGTCAGACGAAAGCGACCGTCACGCGACATGCAACACACAGACGAAAAAATTGGAGAAGATTTAATAAAAGTTTCACTTTTAAAAGTGCTCACCTACTGTGAAAATGTCTGTCACAATCCTTGCAAATGTATCTGAACTTGTGGCCCATGTTAATATGGTTAGCGAGCTTTGCTTTATTGCGAAACCTGAGTTTACACGCCTTACACTCCAAATCGCCGCTCAAAACCTGAAACACACAAGCCATACATTTTTTAAGTCCACGATATAGTATTTTACTACTAGTCATTTGAGTAACTTTTTATCAACTGTCAAAAACGAAAGTTTGTTCCGCAATTATTCGCGTTACTGACATAGTGATGTCATAAGTTTCATAGTCTTTAACGAAATAACTTGCTGTTTTTAGTAAGTCGAGTCAAGGGCTTACCAATTGTGGATAAAAAAAATTGGTTGTCTGTAAAGTCGGTTTACGGACGATAGTTTAACGTAACAACGTCATAACGTAACGGGACAATGAGCGTAACGGCACAATGAGTCATAAAGTGCGTGCAGGCGGCGTCCATCGATTTATTAGACGTTACCACGTCAAAAAAGTAAGTAAAAAATTTTTATTGCGGCAAGCACACTCAAGTTATGAATAATCCTTACTAATATTATAAATGTGAAAAAGTGTTTGTTTGTTACATTTTCACGCTTCAACAACTTTACCAATCTTGATGAAATTTGGCACGAAGGCAGCCTGTGTCACGGGCAAGAACAAAGGATACTTTTTATCCCGTGAAAATAGCATAGTCCGATACATTTCCGGGCGAAACCGCGGACAAAAGCTATTAAAAAAAAGTTATTTAGGATATAAGGGTGGTAAAAAGGTAAATAACAAACGAGGACATTTGTAAGCCCGAGCCGCAGGCGAGGGTTCACCATCGTCACGAGTTTGCAATTTACCTTTCTTTTACCTTTTGACGTTTTTTAATATTGTTGTTAGAAAACAGGTAAAATAAAAAATAACAAAACCGGCCATGTGCGAGTCAGCACCGCATACAAAGGATTCCGTACCATCATACTAGATGGCGCTGGTTTCTTCACGTTTAAAAAAAACACTTTTTTTATGTAGACCCCTTATTATTTCACTTTTTCTAATTTGTTGTTATAGCGGTAACAGAAATACATCATCTGTGAAAATTTCAACTTTATAACTATTACAGTTCATGAAATACAGCCTAGTGACAGACGGACAGACAGACAGGCAGACGGACGGACAGCGGTCTGAGTAAAACGGTCCCGTTTTTACTCTTTGGGTACGGAACCTTAAAAAAAGGTTTCGGCAACCAAAGTTCATTTTACGCGATTTGTGGCTCATTTTCAATGTCCGGGGAGTAATCTCACTTTGTTTTTCTATACATACACCTAAATATGTTAATATACGAGTATTATGTATTGACTATTCATAATTTTTTCGTATTCGGAACTAAAACTACTCAATTCAGTTTTACAAAACTAGCTAGGCACAAATACGCATGCGTAAGTTTTTTTTTATATTACCATCAATATATTACAATATGGCTTGGGATAATTGGTATTGTAAGCATTAAAACCTGCTTGGAAAAGATATTCCTTGGTGTAATCTATGTGCTTCAATCTATCAATCTATCTCCTTCTGACACAGGCCACTGTGGTATTTATTCTCCTTCCTTCACAAAGATATAACCCAAAGAGAATCTAACCAACTACCGTTATGTAATTAACCTCTCGGAGGAACAACCATGACTTTTAAAATTCTCCTTTCAAAAGTCTCAAAGAAGATTTTGTGTCTTTGGTTATCATATTTTTTTATTTGCTAGAAATGTTTTGCTCCTCCGAGCTAGAAATAAAAAAAGTGGTAAAGTAAAAGCACACGTGCGGTAAAATCAATTTTGCGCACACTTGACGTGCATATAAAGTACCACTTTTCAAGCAACTGTATTAAAATTTAAAGAAGTTTGCCAAAAATCTTATCACACGGTCTTGGCAATAAATCAACGGACTACAAAACTAAAAATATATTTTGTAACTATGAGGAACAACTTACCGGGTCATGTCTGTTTCTATGTTTTTTATATGCATCTTCACACTGAAAGCCGGTGTAACAGTCCTCGCATTGATATCGAGCATTCTTATATCTGTCAGTTTCCATTCTCTCTCGCATATTCTTTATTTGTTGTTCTATAGAGAACATAACAACTTTAAAATTGTATTTATTCCCAAATTCGATCGCCACTCGAGCTGCCCAAATTTGCATTTTACCTTTCGGTACATATTCTGCCTCATCTGTTTTCTTTGCGACTGCATCTCTGGCTGCATCCCTGTCTGCATCTATGTATCCATAACGGGCCCTCAAATGATCGTAATACTTGTTGACTGTTGGATCTAAGTTATAAGTCATGTTTTCTTCAGTTTTTACAGTTGCGTCACATAATAGTTTATCTTCATCCTTTAACGGCTGTTCATTCCAAGTATTATCAATGTATTTAGCTTCAATGTATTTGTGCAACATTTTTTTATGCTTATTAAATTGTGGACTATTCAAAATACGTATATTTTTTTCTTTGTCGGTTAAATTTATATTGGATTTTCTCTGTTTTTTCCTTTTTTTAACGACATCATTTTTTAAGTTAGATTTATCGTCTAACAATGGAGAAAAATTATCCTTAACGCCTTCATTATTAATAAAATCATTTTTTGTAGTTGGTTCTTCCTCTTTCTTAGTGAAATTCAGAAATTCATTTAAATCAAATTCTTTGTCATCAAAATCGTTTCCTTGGTCATACGAAGCATTTGTGTTATCTTTCAAAACATTTTCTTTGTCTTTCGTATCATTTCTCATATCGTTTATTTCATTTTCTAATTCATCATCATCTATTTCTATTATTAATTCTTCACCGACACTGACATAAATGACATTTGTTCTTAATAACTGTTGGCCATGTAACAAGTTGATTTGTTGGATCAAATCCAATGTCAGCTGAAAAAAGACAAAGAAGCTGAACTATATTCTGTGTATTTTTGTTTTACTTTTATAAGATAATGACAGCTGCAAGTGAGTAGATATAGTAAGTAGGTAGCATTGATTTTGAGCTTGCCTAGTTTTCTTGGGTTTTGTACCAGGCAATGGGACATATTATTGCCTAGTTTTCTTGGATTTTGTACCAGGCAATGGGACATATTATTGCCTAGTTTTCTTGGGTTTTGTACCAGGCATTGGGACATATTATAATGGTTACACTGTCTGTCCGTCTGTTAAAAGGCTATATCTTTCTTTTGAACCGTAACAGGTGGTCAGCTGAAATTATCACAGAATATTTGTTATCAGGAGGGATTTTCAAACAAATAATGAAAAAAATGTCCCTATAAAAGAAACTCGGTTTTTTAAAGATTTTTGTAATTAATCAACCTCAAAAATTGTAAAAACGTATTATAAAGCGTGAAACTTGGTGTGATTACCTTAATAATAACTAATAATTGAAAACGTTAAACACGTTAAAAAACCGACTTCCATCACAACAACTTTTGCATTATTATTTTTGGTTTTTGTTAATTTAAAAAAAAAAGTACTACACCGATTTTGATAAAATATATATGGGACCACACGGGAAGCACTAGCTTTCAAATAAAAAAAGAATCATCAACATCGGTTCACCCAGGCGTGCGTGGATGGTGATTTACAGGGCCCTGGGGTGGCGTAATAGCTGGAAGGAAACCACCATTAAAAACCAGGTAATGCCGGAAGCGTATGCTCAGGGAGTGCGGACCTGAGCTTAAGACGTGCACCATCAAGTCCTGCATAGAACGTCCTCGCCGCTGCATGGCCTGCCGCCGCGGACCTGCAGTGGACCGCTGCCTCGTGCAGCGGTCGTGCACGCTGGAAATGTTGAGACCAAACGAGTTACGCACATTCCATCAACCTCGGGGTCCAACAGCTAATCTATGCAGGGCGAAGGCGAACCACTGGCGCCTTAAATCTGGTCCCCCAGCATCCCCGTATTGCGACCCACTGTGGCAATGACGTCGCGAGCCCATCATCTCGAAGATAAGATTGATGGCGGGTAGGGGCATCACCTTGCCACCCACGTGTTTGTGCCGTGCGTGGAGACCCGTATGGGAGAAAGAAGGAATCCTGGAGGTTGAGCTTGCTGCGGTCTGCGGGCCGTAGTCGGCAACACGCCATCTTTGGTCTGGATTTCTCTTGAAACGGGAGGCCATAGTAGTTTAGCCACCTATGGTCAATCGGCTGGGACACCCCGTCAGAGGGCTGTCAGGCGAGGTCGCCTAACTGACGAAGCGGACGATCGGTTGCTGGCATCGGAGTGATGCGTGGGCTATTCCGGCTTACAGCTAGCTCTGGTACACCCAGCTACTTGATTCGGCCCGTAACTTGTCAGGGTGGAGGCCTATATCCTCAGAGTAGTTCTGGCGACCATGCGCCTGCGCATGAGGCGTCCCCATCTGAGGGCTCCAAGGAGGGTGGAACGCTACTGAGGATGAAGAGACCGTCAATAATATCATGGACAAACAAATGGAAAAAAGTATAAACCAGGCTGCATCTCTGATTGCGCCCAACACCTCGGCTGCGCCTAAGGCTGCGCCGGCTACCCCGGCTGCGCCCACGGCTGCGCCAAAAGAAATTAATATGGCCGCTCTTACGGCAGTAGTGCCAACGATTACCACCTCCTCTCGTGAGGAGCCAATCTGGAAGGTGGTCGTCAAAAAGGGCAAAACAAAGGCCAAGGTACCCCCTGCACATAAACCACCTAGTGCAGCTAAACGAGCGAAAGCTCGTGCGGCGGCTAGAAAGGAGCGCGGCATGGCTGCAGAGGGCAGTAAGCAGCCTCAAGCTGCTGAAGGGACCGCCAGGACCCACGCTGCTTCTTCGCAAGGTATTACGTCCCAGCGCGCTGACGCAAGTCACGCTGCAGGGACACCTAACCTTGCAGGAGCGTCCTCAGCGCCTATGGTCGCACCTGCCGTTGGTGGTGATAATCCACAACGCAGGAAAACTCCGCGATCGCGTGGCAAACGAGGTGGAAAAGGCAAGGCCGCTAACATATCTGGAGAGGTTCCCAGCCACTCCAAACCGGCCAAAAGATTATGCCCTGATGATACCCTATCACCGAAGGATGGCGGTAGAGGCAAGCGTGCCAAAACTGCTAATTCTTCCACCACGCAGGCAGTAACAAATTATGCTGACGCCGTAAAAGGCAACGATTATTGCGTCGCAATATTACTGCAACCTTTCAGGGACCTCACCGTTGAGCAGGCTTCTGCCATTGAAGACGCCCTGGATGAAGCGATGGATGACGAAATTTACTCCCCACGCACATCCAGCGATGCTCCGGTGATTGCTCCTGCGTTCAGAGGGAAGGCCTTTTTCAGTGAAGGCGTCCTCAAAATGTGGTGCGAAAACGATCACGCTCTTGCGTGGTTACACCGCGTCGTACCACAGCTACAATCACCGTGTGCGGGATCTAGACTCACTGTCAAGCGGCAGTCTGAGATCCCCCGACGAACTAAAGCTGGACTTTTGGTACCCAATTATACAGGGGATGATATGGACCGACTTCGTAAGAAGCTCCAAGCCCAGAACCCCTGGTACCAAATAGACCGATGGGCAATCTACCATGCCGAACGACAAGACGGGGGAAAGTCTGTTTTCCTCGTTTTGGGCATACCTGACAGCGACATGGATGCTATAAGGAAAAGAGATCGACGCGTAGCCTACAAGCTTGGGTCGATCTACGTCCGCTTCCATGAGGGGAAAGATGGAGCCCAACCATCATCCTCTGCGCCAGCCTCCGACTCGAACTCAGCACGAGTGGTCCGTAAGGACCTAGAGTCGACGAGCTCAGCGCCCTCGCAACTGGAGCGCCGCACGGAACCTGTCTCAGGTTCTGAAGGCTGCACCATCCCGCCCACCGCTGCTAGCTCTGCTGTTCCTGAAAAGGACTCTGCGGGGCAAGCTGGAGGAGAGCGGAATAGCGAGGTGATGGAGACGGACGAGGAGAGGTTGCTGGGGAGTGACGACGCCCCCAGCTCGCCTCTTTTTCGTCCTTAAAGCCCTACAAACCAACCTCCAGCATAGTCAGACTGCGACGGCTAACCTGCGCAGAACGCTGGAGGTCGACTCCGAGACCGTGGCCCTAATCCAGGAGCCGTGGATTAGAAATGGCAGAATCTGCGGTCTGAGCAACATTGGGGGCAAGCTGCTCCTGAATACAACAGTAAGCAACCCACGTACATGTATTTTTGCTCCAAAACATGTTACCACCATACTAATGACCGAGTTCTGTTCTAGGGACCTGACTACTATCAGGATCCCGAGTGACTCCTCCCAGGGCCTGCCTGACGTGATGATCGCATCTGCCTATCTCCCTGGCGACGCAGACATTCCCACGCCCGAGCTGGCCGCCCTGGTAGAGCACTGTGAGCGAGAGGGACTGGAGCTGATCATCTCCGCAGACTCCAACGCGCACCATCCGCTGTGGGGCAGCGTAAGATCCAACTCTAGAGGTGAGGAACTCATAACCTTCTTATTACCGACTTCATTAAGAATACTCAATCAGGGCTCGGAACCGACCTTCGTCACTCGCCGGGCCCAGACAATTGTCGATTTAACCCTAGCGTCGGAGCAAATTTCTTCACACATCTCAGACTGGCATGTCTCTGATGAGGCATCGTGCTCCGATCACCGCTGGATTAGATACAATCTTCTTCTAACAGTCAACCCCGTGGAACCTCGGCGCAATCCCCGAAAGATTGATCGCATTAAGTACAGAGTACTGACGGCGAAAAATTTGATCGAGGCAGTTGCAACACCAATTTATGGTAATGTTTCCGACATTGACAACCACGTTAATAATCTCACATCCACTTTAATCAACAGCTACGAGCAGACATGCCCACTTGTGATACCGAGGACTGACCATAGGCCACGTCAGCAATGGTGGGGCCCAGTACTCGATAGACTTCGTCACAAGGTAAGGAAACTGTTCAATAAGGCGAAAAATACTCGTGCGGACGACGACTGGACCGCATATAAACAAGCTCAGTACCGATACAAAAAGCGTATAAGACTCAGGAAGTCAGAATGCTGGAGACGTTTTTGTAGTAATATCGAAACCAACAACCAGGCAGCCAAGGTCAAAAACATTTTGTGTAGTGATCCTGAGCACAACCTTGGGTATTTAAAGAAGCCTGATGGAACGTATACCAAAACAGACTCTGAGACTTGCGAGTTGCTTTTGCAGACGCACTTCCCCGGGTGTCTCATTATGAACGGTTCGACCTGGGAAGATGCACACCGCAGCGCACCGGAGGACACAAACTGGACCACGGCCCACCGAATTGTCACCCTAGAAAAAGTCAAGTGGGCAATTAGCAGCTTCCTCCCGTTTAAGGCGGTAGGGTTAGATGGTATCTTCCCCGGGCTGCTAAAATGGTGTGATGCAACGTTGATAAACCATCTCGTCGCCATCTATAGAGGATGCATCGCCTACCGCTACGTTCCTTCACAATGGAGGGAAGTCAAAGTAGTATTTATACCTAAGGCCGGCAAGGGGGATTACACACAGCCAAAATCATTCAGGCCAATTAGCCTCACATCCTTTCTACTTAAAGTTTTAGAAAGGTTATGTGACAGGGAAATAAGGAGCACCGCTCTGATAAGTAATCCCCTCCACCCAAACCAACATGCCTACTCTATGGGTAAATCAACGGAATCGGCGCTACATGCGGTGAGTTCTCGTATTCAAGCCGCTATCTCATCAAAACAATCAACGCTAGGTGTCTTTATTGATATAGAAGGCGCCTTTGATAAAACTAACTTTACCAGCATTAGCCAAGCTTTGCTCAGACATGGTGTCGATGCCACAATTCACTGTAAACAGTACCACAAGAAAGTGGCTGTACGGGGTTGCCCTCGGGGAGGCGTCCTTTCACCTCTCCTCTGGAACTTCGTTGCTAACGAACTAATCTGTTGGCTTAACGAAGAAAGGCACTTCACAGTGGGCTATGCAGACGACTTGGCAATTCTTATTAGCGGGCCAGTAGAATCTGTGCTTTGCGACCTTATGAGATCTGCCTTAAGAGTCGTCGAAAGATGGTGCGCAAAGCATCAATTATCAGTGAACCCTTCCAAAACGGAACTAATATTGTTCACACATAAACGACGTCTTGGAAACTTAGTGTTACCCAAGATTTTCAATACAAGTCTAACCCTAACGAACGAGGTCAAATACCTGGGAATTATCCTCGATAGCAAATTGTTATGGAATAGACATATAGATCACAAGCTACAAAATGCTTGCATAATCTTTTGGCAATGTAAGAGGCTATTAGGCAAATCCTGGGGCATTTCGCCAAAAATCATCACATGGCTTTATACAGCTGTCATTAGACCAATAATCACCTATGGTGCTATAGCTTGGTGGTCGAGAACCGAACTCAGCACCGTGATTAATAGCCTGCAACGATTTCAGAGACAGGTCTGCTCTGCTATTACAGGTTGCATGCGAACGACCCCCACAGCAGCCCTAGAGATGATTCTAAACTTGGCACCGCTTGACCTCTTTGTCCAACAAGAGGCTACTATGGCGGCCATTCGTCTCAAATATCTGGGCCTGTGGCACAATCAAGAGGGTCCACATCAAACTCTGCTAAGTAGGGCGGTTACATTTCAACCGCTCTTAGAAGCCCCATGTGATAGGATCCCTACGAAACATGTGTTCGATAAACACTATCGAATACAACTTTACGAGAAAGACGGGGACCAATCGGGTATTAACGAGATCCTCATATACACCGATGGCTCTAAAACAGAGTCTGGTACGGGGGCAGGCGTCTTCTCATTAGACTTGAACATCCATGTATCACTGGCATTGGGTGAACATAGTTCCATATTCCAATGTGAATGTGTTGCCATCACCCACGCTGCCACCACGGTCATGAAAAGAGGTGTCACGAACTACGGCATTAGGATACTCTCAGATAGCATGGCCGTACTTCTGGCTCTGGAGAGCAATACCATGAACTCCAGTCTAATCTACGAATGTCACCTTGCACTGGAGCGAATAGCTTCAGTTAACAGGGTCATCCTGCAATGGATAAAGGGGCACAGTAACTCATTGGGGAACGATGCAGCCGATGAGCTGGCTAAAAGGGGTTCCGAAACTCCAGTAGCTGGCGCCGTTCCACTCATGCCAATCCCTTTTAGACAAATACGCTCATGGACAAGGCTGCACACAGTTCATCAACACAATGCCCGTTGGGCTAATCTAACTAGCTGTAGGCAGTCAAAAATGGTTTTGATGCAACTCAAACCACAACTGACCCGAAAACTCCTCAGCCTCAACCGACGTGATCTTCGTATAGTTGTGGGTACTATCAGCGGGCACCTACCCCTGAATAAATAACTATTCATCATGAATGTCACAGACAGTCCTCTTTGCAGAGGATGTCTTGAGACAGATGAAACAGTCAGTCATGTGATCCTGGAATGCACTGGTCTGATCGAACATCGGGTAAAAATCCTCAATGATATGGGGTCGCTCCGAGAAGCCTGCGAATGTCCCAGGAGACTTCTGTGCTTCTGGAAGGAGCTGGGTTGGCTGGACTAGCCAGCGACACTTGCACGCATAAAGGACCGAAAAAGAGTCCAAATGCGGAAACGGGAGCCCACTACCAATACCAATACCAATACCAATCGGTTCACCCAGTCAAAAGTACTTTTTGGAAGTCAGTAGAAAACCAGCCAAGTTTGAGTCTAACTCGGGCTAACAACTCTAAACTGAATGAAAAATAAAGAGCTTTTCTGTTGCTCCCATTGATGTCTTTTTTAGGGTTCCGAAGTCAACAAGGAACCCTTATAGTTTCCCCATGTCTGTCCGTCTGTCCGCTGCTTAGCTCGGAGACTATTAGTACTAGATAGCTGTGATTTGGCATGGGTATACATACATATTAATCACGCCGACAAAGTGGTAAAATAAAACCTTTTTTTTGTGGTACCTCCCATACAAATAAAGAGGGGGTGTTTTTTTCAGTTTTTTTTTCGACGATAAAGGGATTGGTTTGCGAAATGATAAGCTTTAAAGTGCAAATTTCAGAGCCAAGAGTCCCCCCACCCTACCAGCTAAACCGCTATTGACTATTTCACTATTGGCTATTTCAGGACATCTCAAAAAAAAATTAAATATTAGGACATAGAATCAATTTAAAAGGAAAACTATCACGGCTAAGTAGGCTTTCTTAGTAATGAGTAATAGTCAACCAACTTAAGGTGTGCAGTTGGATATGTAAAATATATTTTTAAAATAAAAACTGCAAATATAATTTTGTTTTTTTTTAAATATACTTACATTTGTTTTTGGAAAAGAATACATAACCCTAATTTGCGTTAGTTCGACATGCATTTGGCCAGTTTTATTTTGAAATGGTGTGTTGGTACAGAACCATTGGTGCGGATGTCCGATTTAAAGTTGGCTGGTTTTGTTTTTAATTATTATTTTTTATTCACATTTGGTAAGCCCTTGGCATCATCTCACCTGATAGTAAGTGACGATGATGCCGAAGATGGAAGCGGGCTTATCAAGATTCCCCAACAAAACGGGGAACTGGCTATCTTATCTATAAGCCGGAACACATCTATGCTGTTAACATTGATGTTTGGAAGTAAGACTTAGATAAGATGATGGTAGCTATCCAGGTGGGCCTAAAAAATGCCCTTCCACTAACCAATCCGAATCTTACAAAATTAGACTCCCCCGAGAATCGAACCCACTACCTCCTGATGTGAAGCTAATGGACTTAACCATTACGCTACCGAGGCAGTTAAAATATACATAGCATAACTCCCGTTAAGCTTATACTAATAGTATTCTTTATAACTTATAACTGATGTACAGCCTTCCGTCCATTAAGCAATCTTATCAAGTTATACTCAAACTCAAATAACTCTTATACTCATTGAATAATAAGCACCTAAAACTAATTGATAATACAGCAAATTAAAGATTTAGCTCTGTAAGGTAACAGCTGTTATAACCTGCACTTGGTATTTTAATAAACACCTATTCTCTCTAGGTATCACTATGTTTGTATATTTATCTGGGGGCACGGCAGTGCCCCCGCCAAGTCGAGAAAAAAAAGCGGCACGGCCGTACCATCCTTTTCTCGAAGCAGTTCAGGCCATTTTCGACCCCCCCACAACTTCGTTGTAGATAAACCTAGAGTCCTGAATTTTCTGTACCCAAGCAGGCATCATATAAGCACGGTATATTCTAAATTTCATTCAATTTGAACCAGTACTTTTTAAGAATTATAACTAGTCAAAGTTTCCTAATTTGTCACTCACTGACTGACAGATCATCAAAATTCCAAGGCACTTCTAGCCGACATAGAAGATTCAAATTTAGAATACAATTAGTCTTTAGTGTATAAAGCAAGGAAAAACTCAAACATTTTGCAATTTCGGTCCAGTTTTCTAGTTACACAAACTACATAAATAACTTTGTAATCCCATATAAAATATATAGGATTACAAAGTTATTTATGCAGTCGCAGGACCGAACTCCTTGATTTACTAGTTTTTAAGGCGCAGTTCATGAATCAATGTAGTTTTCTACAAAAATAAGTGAAATCCCACCAAAAACATCCTGTAAAAACTAGCCAAGTCTCGATTGAGCTGCTTGTTTTTCTATAAAAAGTAATGTAATCTCTAAGCAAAGCCAAGCCTAGTCTAGGGTTCTTTATTGCGATTTCTTTATTATTATGGTTAGATTTTATGTGACTTGGCCGTTGACTTGGATGTCTCAAGGAGTAAATATGCATAAAGAATGTTCAACGGCAGGTCACATAAAATCTAACCATAATAATAAAGAAATCGCAGTAAAGAACCCTAGACTAGGCTTGGCTTTGCTTAGAGATTTCATTACTTTTTATAGAAAAACAAGCAGCTCAATCGAGACTTGGCTAGTTTTTACAGGATGTTTTTGGTGGGATACATATATTAGCATCAGTAGGCATAGTCATCCTCTCCCATCCCAGAGTGTGTCTCTCCTATCAAATACTGCACCCCCTGGTTTATCCAGCTTGTAATGGTCAGTCGCTACTACTTGCTGGGTGTGGTTTATCCAGTGACTTATATAATTCAAATCTATGAGTTTATCGTATTCAGAAATGGGACAAACAAACATAAGCAAGCTAAAGTTCAATCTGTTTAACCTAAAACACTTACAGGAAGGTTTGATAGAAGAGATTGCGTGCTGTGGGATTTATTTCTAAATTTGATCGCCTTCCGAAGGAGCGCGCAGCAAACATAGCAGATCTGCTGTGGGAGACCATCACCGAGGGATACCTGAATATGACGAAGAACAGGATTAGCATATTTGTCAACTGCTTCTCATAACCAATGTCAAGTAAGAGAAAATATGGCTCCATGGCTTGGTGATTAGTCCACTCGCATCACGTCAGGAAGTCAGGGGTTGGATTCCTGCCAAGGTTCAACTTTTTAGAGCTTGGTTTGGTTGTTGCCACCATATTATCTTAGTTTTGCTGCCAAACATCCATGCTCAGCATTATTTTCACTGGCCTACATGAAGGGAAAAAGGCCTATGCGATGCCTATGGTCAAGTCCCTCTGACAAGAGGACACAACAAAGAAGAAGAAGTCCATGGACATAAAATAGGCAGCGCTCAATTACGAGATATAATCTTGTGAAGCTCACTTCCATCTTTGGCATCTCGTCGCGTATGCCTCTTGCAGAGGATGCGCCATAGCTTGCACAAGTACCTTAGTATATTCAGATGTAAATTTTTATACTACTCACCTTTCTTGCACTGACTTTGCTAAGTACTAGTTAATTGTTATACAGACACCTACAGCGTTGGGGGGCATATGGGGTACACTGGCGCAATGAATAAAGGAAGTACAACTAAGCAACACTTGCACTTTCACTAATAGAAGCAAAAAGTGTTTGCACTATGAAATTTCATGCACAGTAGTAAGACTTGCGCAAGTACTGAGCATCATCTGCAAGCAGCATGACTGTCATATTGTAGCAGGCATCTTCATGTGAGATGATGCCAAGGCTGTTACAATTATGATTAAAAAAATATACAAAGGGGTTAGTCCTTGAGGTTTGATCATCATATCAGCCAAAGGACGTCCTCTGCTGGACATAAGCGTCCCTTAAGGATTTCCATGACGTCCGGTTCTGTTCTGCCGCATCCAGCGGCTTCCCGTGACCTTCACCAACTCATTGGTCTACCAAGTCGGAAGCCTGCCTGCACTACATTTTCCGGTGCACAGTTGCCACTCGAGAAATGCCCCAAAGGTTATCTGTTCTACGAGCTATTTGCCCCACCCACTGCTACTTAAGTTTAGCATAGCACGCACCATTACCTGAGCCTTCTTATGAGGCACATAGTAGGCGACTATGTCTCAGCTCCATATGTCATCGCTGGCAACACACACTGGTCTAAGACCTTGTTTGATCAATCAGTATTAATGTCTGGTTGGTCTAGTTCTACCTGACTGTTAGGCCAATGGACGAGGCTATAACTACCACTCATGGAAAAAAATATTGTGACTAGAAGATCCCTTTACTTGTTCATTTTCTTTAGTAAAATTTAAGATTATCAGAGCTCCTCTGAAGTTGGACCCATGTAGGCAAAACCTATTGTTGGTTGAAACACATTGTACAGAAAATGTGTCCTTAACGAACAGAAAGAATGCTTTACGAACCTGTGTCCCAGTAATATCAACGAATGCCTGTTTCAGTCCACAAGTCTCAATACAAAACATTTTGCCGGTCGTAGCGAGACATGCTCTGCAAGCTAGTATTTCTTGCAGTGCGGGTGTTGATTTTTCGCCTGTTTGATTCATATTTCACGGAATTTTCATTGTGGGGTAAAACAACCACAACAAACAATAAATAGAAAGGTATGTTTTTTTTTTTTTTTTTTTTCTTCGCCCTTTTAGGGCAGGCTAAGGCTCATTGGCCATACCGCCTTAGAAAGGTATGTGTACTTGTGGAGTGTAAGTACTGGCCACAGAACACTATTACTCCACAAGGGAGGTACTGGCACACAGATCTACTAATTCAATAGATTAAACACAAATTAAAATAAAACTGCGACGATATTGCTGTGTGCTTACGCAAACTAACCCTCCCTATGAGAAAAGGAGATGACTCTATTCTTGTCAGTATGCCGATTTGATGCCCCGTACAGCCCTAAATGTCAAACTCTGGCCACCAGGGATGTGCCGTACAGATTTAATCAATATCGAAAGAACCCAAAAGCTGGCAGCTACCATAATTTAGCTATGGGCATGTTTTATCCTTACTATTCCTTACTTATTATTTATTATATCAGCTCATATACGTCCCCACCGATGGGCTCGAGCCTACCCTGAATCAGGGCGATTAGGCCTTAGTCGACCACGCGGGCCCAGTGCGGGTTGGTCGACTTCACACACAACCTTCGAGTTTCTTCGCAGGCCTGTGCAGGTTTTCTCAAGATGTTTTTGAAAAACTCATTGGTACCAATTCTATACAAAAAAAACACTTCAGTCCGTAGCTCCGTTGCGACGCTGACGTGCGCGAGCACGGAAATGAGTTTTCACCAGATCCCTCGGGAACCATGTAAGGATTTGCTAATTAGTAAATTATTTAATTTCCCACCCCCTCAGCCATCTCTGTGCAAAAAATCACAGCAATCCATTGTTCCGTTGCAATGTTAAAGAAACTAACAAATAAAAGAGTATATTTTCAGTTCCCTCAGGAACTGCATCGGACTATGCTATGCTATTTTCACGGGATAAAAAGTAGCCTATGTCCGTCTCAGTGACACAGACTACCTGCATGCCAAATTTCATCAAGATTGGTTAAGGTGTTGAAGCGTGAAAAGGTAACAAACAAACACATTTTCACATTTATAATATTACTAGCTTTTGCCCGCGGATTCGCCCGCGTGGACATCGTTTTTATGACTGTCTTAGAGGGTGCGCAGTGCGCGAGCCGCAAGCGGCTCGCGAGCGTGGACATGTATATTCTCCAGATCACTCGGGAACTATGTCAGGATATGTGGCACTGGAAAAAATCCATGTCCACGCTCGCAAGCCGCTTGCGGCTCGCGCACCGCGCACCCTCTAAGACAGTCATAAAAACAATGTCCACGCGGGCGAAGCCGCGGGCAAAAGCTAGTATATATATAATATATAATAATATTATAAATGTGAAAGCGTGGATTTTTGTTACGCTTTCACGCAAAAACTACTTGACGAATAATCATGAAATTTTGTACACATATTCTGGGAGGTACTAGAAGTAACATAGAGTACTTTTTATTAAAAAAAAAATTAAAAAAAAATTGTCAACAAATATCAATTTTTTGCTACTTTAGCGCCATCTAACATGGGAAATGACGTGATTTACTAATAAGCATATCCTGACATAGTTCGCGAGTGATCTGGAGAATACTCATGTCCACGCGCACCTCTAAGACAGTCATAAAAACGAGCAAAAGCTAGTAATATTATAATTGTGAAAATGTGTTTGTTTGTTACCTTTTCACGCTTCAACGCCTTGACCAATCTTTATGAAATTTTGCATGCAGGTAGCCTGTGTCACGGGGAAGGACATAGGCTACTTTTTATCCCGGGAAAATAGCATAATCTGATGCAGTTCCTGAGGGAACTGAAAAATTACTCGATTGTTGTGATTTCTTGCACAGAGATGGTTAAGTAGTTGGGAAACGACATAATTTACTAATCACCCTTAAAGACAGTCATTAAAACGGAGTCCACGCGGGTGAAGCCGCTGGAAAAACCTAGTCATTAATAATTATTGTAAACATAATTCAACCGTTATCATTATGTACATGCCAAGTGAATGTAAATTAATGTGAATGAGGTGAAAAATAGTTACACCAACTGTGAGGTGGGTGTGACATACGCAAATACATAATATAGAAGTTGTCGATTTTGATAACTGAAATGACTACTTATTACTGTAATATATTAATTTACATTAGGGACGTGAGGTAAAATGATAAAATTACCGAGTTCTAGTTATAAAAGTATTTATATTTCTATAAAAAAAACAAAGTAGTGTTTTTTTACACAAAAATCAAAAGTATTTAGGAACTATGACTTACTATCTAAAAAACTGAGATATTTTGACAACTGTGCACACGAAATTAAAAAAATACATCTGTCTAATATAATTTAGCTAAAAGATAACATAAAATCAACAAAAAATATTCTAATAACTTATTTTATGAGGTCGTGACTAATGACAGTTCGTAAATTGTATGTTATATATAAATATCATAATGAAAAAACATGAATCTCTCAATTTTAACCAGTATTTATTAAGTAAAATAAGACTTATTCCAAGACCATTAGAACTAGTTTTGCAAGGCACCAGTACAATACGTTATCAACTTTCTTATATAATACTGTGAACAAAAAAACTTAATATCTACCCTATGACTTACTATGAATGCAAAAAAACACGTGATTGAATGGCTAAAAATTCTAAACTATGAAGAGGTAGAAGATCTACTTACACACATATCCTAATTACAATTGCAAATTTACTCCCTCACCATCTCTTTCCTTGATGCACGCACACACACATACATATACACAAACACTCAGACGTGAGCTCGCGCCTTCTTTATATATAATTTAAATTTTATTATTATTATTTTTAATCTGACTTAGAGTATCAAAAAACTATTTATGTATCCATGTTTTTGGTAAAGATGGGCGAATACTTCTGACACAGGCAGTTATTAACATTTCTTAAAAGAAGTATTCAGAAACTGTAAACTATTTTGTAAATTGAATGATGTTATAAACAATATTTTTTTATACAAAAATCAACAATATTTAGGAACTATGACTTACTATCTAAAAAACAGATATTTTGACTACTGTGCACACAAAATTAAAAAATATATCTGTGTAAAATATATTTAGCTTCAATATAAAATAAAGTCAACATAAAACATTCTAATAACTTCATTTATGAGGTCGCGTATTACGTACCCGCTGTGTTTTCGCAAGTGTAGTTCACTAGATAATGATTAAATATATTAAAAAATCCCTTAAAATCACTCCTCGCGGCACCCCCTCCGGCTACCGAGCCAGCCGAGTTCCAGGAATCGCGGAGTTTAGAAATATTTAGTGTTTTATGAATTGATGGTTATGAGATACCCGACCTCATCCACGCCGGGTTGCCATGATGCCAAGGGCTTAACCAAATGAAGATAAAAAACCGGCTAAGTGCGATTCCGATAAGCACTCTGAGGGTTCCGTACCACCACGTCTCCACACAACTACATAGTATAACGAAATGATACCTATTCACATTACAATCAAAAGACATCAACGCGAGCGACAAATGTATGCTTTTTTTGTCACTCAGTTCGGACTTCTTAGCGCAAGTACGACTCACACTTGCCCAATTTTTATTATTTGTTGTGTTACTTCAGTATTAGTACTATAATCACACCAAGTATCACGCTTTTAATGTATTACCGTTTTTACAATAGAGCTAAATCAAAAACCTCTAAAGACCTATAAAAAAACACATTTCTTTGTATGGAGACCCCCTTATTTTCTCCATTTTTTAAATCTTTATTTCAGGTTTGGCAATGCGCCCTTCCTGCACTGCAATGATGGTACTCGTTGTCGTAGTCTCATCTAATAATCCCTGAAGGCAAAAGTTAAACTTGTCAATTACTTCAATCAATGCAAAAATGTGAATGTGCGTTTATCGAATTAATCGTAAAACCAATTTCACAAGACCTCTCGGTAATACATTGTCTAATATACTATCTACTACTTATGCTGGACTATGGTTTTTAGTTTTTTGGGAAAACTATGACATAAAAACGTACTTAAATAAACTCATATTAATACTTTACACCTTAATATACATATATATGTACTTAAATAATTTAATAAGCTCTTTGCAGTGAAACACTGCAAATCGCTCATTATTTATACGTATGTATCTTATTTGTAAAATAATTAGCCTAAATAATTAAAAATGCTACCCTAAGACATTATTCCACGCGGACGAAATCGCGGGCACAGCCAGTATGATCCTTTCTAATATTATAAAAGCGAAAGTTTGTATGGATGTATGGATGTTTGTTACTCTTTCACGCCATAACAGATAAACGGATCTGGATGAAATTTGGTAGGTAGACAGATGCGGACCTGGATTAACATATAGGCTACTTTTTTCCACGCTCGCGAGTCACGTGTGGCTCGCACACTGCGCACCTTAGAACACAGTCATGAAACTATGTTCACGCGAGCGAAGCCGTTGGCAAAAGCTAGTATAATATATAACAATGTCGAATTCAAACTTTCTACGTAAAACAGTATCTGAGAAAAACGGGCGTGACAAACGGACAAATGGACGCGTAAGTAACCTTGTATGGGTTCTGTTTTTCCAGAAGGAAAGTATACAACCCTAAAAGTCATTAGCTTACCATTGTTGCGGTTGCTTGTGGCGTAGGCAGGCAAGTGGCATTAATGATATTTGGATCGCCAGCTATATGTGGCATGGAATGCTGAAAAAAAATCAAACTTTCTATGTTAAAAAGTATCTGAGAAAAATGGGCGTGACAGACGGACGGATAGACGCGTAAGTGATCTTATAAGGGTTCTGCTTTTTCTTTTGAGGTATGTGAGTGTGGTTGCAGTTGGTTGTGGCGTAGGAAGAAAATTGGCATTATTGTCATTTGGTTGGCTAGCTACATGTGACATGGAATATAGAAAAACTTTGAAGTACGATAAAATGTAAACAAAACAGAAATTTTAATGACTATACGAGTATGTAGACTGAAAAATCGAGCACGTGCGATGTTGTCAAAGGCTTACCGTGGTTGTGGTTTCTTGTGGCATAGGCAGCAAAGTGTCATTAGTCCTACTTAGTTCGTTAGCTACATGTGACATGGTTAATATCCTGAAAAATATATTAGACTTTGAAATACGATAAAACATAAACAGAAAACAACTAACTTTAAGTTAAGTGTACATTAAAAAACTGGCATAGTGCGAGTCGGACTCGCGTAAAATAGGGTTCCGTAGTTATTTTAAAAAAAAATATGTTTATTTAAATATTTTTTTTTATTTTTTTTCGTTGGTGATATAACATTTTGTATGGAAAATCCATGAACTTTTTATAAATCGAACTGCTTAATATGCCAACAAATCTTTTTATAAATCTTAAGTTGGACGACTATTACTCCTAAACTAAAAAAGCCTATTTAGCTGTGATAGTTTTCCCTTTAAATTGATTATATATCCTACTATTTACATTTTTTTCCACATGTCCTGAAATAGAAGTGTAGCTAGTATTTATTATGATTTTGTAAAAAAAAGTTATAATACAGTAAGTGCTCGAATTGTGGAGAAAACTTCCTTCGATTTTTTACTCTACCACTTCATTAATTTATATACCCTTGCCAAATTACAGCTTTCTAGTACCTACTAAAAGTCTCTGACTTAGCTAAGCCAGGGGGCACATTGCGAAACTATAAGGGTTCTTCTTAAAGGGTTAATCTTTGTTGACTACGGAACCCTAAAAATAGAAAGAATGTGCTATATTATTGTCAAGAAATTTACCGTGGTTGTGTTTGATTGTAGCCTAGGCACAAAAGGCTCACTACAACTTCTTGGTTCGCTTGCTTTTAACATCGGGAAATCCTGAAAAAAAGTTTATTAACATTGAGATAACATAGTTAAAAATAAACAAAAAAGTAGTGTTAATTGAAAAACTGGTCAAGAGCGCAAGTAGGACTCACACAAACAGCGTTCCGTATCAAAATTTTTTGACCGGTATAACAAGACCTCTAATTACATACATTGTCTCACATAATCAGAGATCTGCTTTTACTGGACAATGCTTTTATTTATTTTTTGAAAATCTATGATAATAACGATATTCCAGGCAGTTTTCAAGTAATCTGTGATCTAAGTTGTAGTAAACTGTATTAATTTCAAAATTTTGGCTTTAGCGGTTTTGAGTGCGAATAGTGTTTTGGCAGATATTTTGAGCAATATCTCCAAAACAAACAAAGGTAAAATTTGGAAGAAATACTATATGAATGCTTAGTAGTAACCTTTTTTAAACGACACTCAACACGTAAGGGTTCATATATTTTTTTGTGATCACCAAACTTGCCACCTCCTAAATTCCTCAAAAAATATTTTTATTGTTGCAAAATGTGTGGGTTAAAACTATAGTTACGTCAAATTTTTACTTTCTGCGTTAAACAGTCGGTGAGAAAAACAAGCGTGACGGACGGATGGACGGACACGTGACTGGTCTTATAAGGGTTTGGTTTTTCCTTATGAGGTACGGAACCCTAAAAATGGAACGCATGTGTCATGTTCTTGTCAGATGCTTACCATGGTTATGGTTGCTTGTGGCATAGATGAAAAAGTGTCATTAGTAATACTTGGTTTCGTAGCCCCATGCAAGATCGTAAAATCCTGAAAAAAAATATCAAACTTTAAAACGTGATAAAATAATAAACAGAAATTATATAAGTAAATGTAGTGTCTTGTATGCATAGAAAGTATGTGCGGATAAAACAGTGATGTAAGAAAAACTCGAAAAACGTTAGATGTATCTTTCTACTAAGATATTAAAACTCAAATTTTCATATTCTCATTCATCAAGTTTCATGCGCCCCATATTTTCCAAGTTCACTTGTTAGCATGTACGTGGTAGTTGTGTGTGTTTTATGTGTGTATGTCCTCTTGGATCATCAAGACCCATGAAGCGTTATTTTATTCTTTTTAAGGCAAATAAAAATGTGGATTTTAGTTTATTTAATGCAAAATTCCACCCAGAACGAACAAATAAAAACATGTTAATAGTTGATGTCCTCTGACATCTGTACTATGAATTCTTACAAAAATATGCCACCTACATACTATGCCACTGGTCACATACCTATCAATCCATACATTTTAACCGGCATCCCAGTATATTCTTAGGAGTTGTATCAATCCATACATTTTAGCCGGCATCCCAGTATATTCTTAGGAGTTGTATCAATCCATACATTTTAGCCGGCATCCCAGTATATTCTTGGGAGTTGTATCAATCCATACATTTTAGCCAGCATCCCAGTATATTCTTAGGAGTTGTATCAATCCATACATTTTAGCCGGCATCCCAGTATATTCTTAGGAGTTGTATGGCAAAGCCCCGAGCTGAATGTATGTTTTCTATAGCCATATTCAAATGGTAAATTTTTATTTCAATCCCTCACAGGACAGGCATTGCTTAGTATGCGGTCAGCAGTCAGGTCAAAGCGAACACAGCGTCATGACCACAGACCGCATCCAGTGTGACAAGTCCTTCAGTGTTGGGGACAGCGTATACACATATCAAATATTGTAAATATCTGTCATGGCAATTGACATTTTATATTCATTTGAGCATAAAAAACTCTGTTCAAATAAAAACTAAAATTGTAATCTATAATTTATACTATAAAGTTCCTTACCACAACTGCTGTCTTATCGGGTAAATTCAAAGTGGGTGCGGCATCTTCTCGTACTTGCAATAAGTTTCCTCGTACAAAGCACTCGGGGCTGAAGTGTCTTGAGCACAATCTCCAAGATTTTTTATGCTGCTTCTCATTTTTGCTAATGGCGTCAAACCACCGCTAGCGAAATTGATCACTTTGGGGGAACCTTAAAGAAAATAATTAAAATGTAAGATACCATTACTAATACTAAGTGAGGTAGGCCTTTGTCCAGCGGTGGACGCCTTTCAGCTGATATGATGACTAAGTGACGCACATTTATCGACCATAATTTTCACGTCACTAGTAACCTAAAAACAGTTTTGTTTATTTTTACAATTTTTGTTCTTATTTTCACTCTTAACATTATAGTTTCATTTAGATTTGTAAAATGAGCCTTCATGAAAGTCTTGTCTCATTGATATCGAAACATTTCGTGGTTCATTTAACGAGAAAACGTATTTCTTTTACTCACGTGTGGAAACTGCTATTATCACTCGAGTTTTCTCTATTTCTCGAATGAGATTTGCAACCACGCACAATGCACGACATTCTCCATGTATTGTTCATTATTCCACAACCAAAAATAAACACTTAACTATTTCTTTAAGATTGTTTAAAACCTTTTTCGTCCGACTAGGCACCATATGACCGACGCAAATGACAACGCAACAAAATTTAAAAGGACTCCGAATGCTTGTTACCCTTAGGGCTAAAAGTGCCTTCTTTATTTGGTAGCTTGGACAGATATCCATAGTTATCCAATTGACAATTAGGGTGGTACGGTTTGACGTCATCAATGTTTAATCTATTGAATTAGTAGATCTGTGTACTGGCACGTTACCACACGTTACATTGTGGCAGGCGTTTTGAATGAAGGTGTCAATGTTTTTTATTGATTGCTCTTCTGTTTAATAATATGGTCTGTCTGAGTAGAAAGAAAATACAATTTTTATTTCAATATGTTTATTGTTGTTTCGATCTATGCTAAATCTCTCACAAATGGGGCCGATGGGCATAGGCACAGTATATATATGCATAGGTGTGGATCACAGATCTACTAAAGTAGATCTGTGGTGTGGATCGTGTGGTGTAGTGTACATAAAGCACAGTAGCACAGAACACTATTACTCCACAGAACACTATTACTCCACAGACATAGAGTCATAAATATTTTTATGTTTTTTGGTTTCTTCTCTCCGCACTGTTGCCAACCAAAGGAAAGAAAAAAACAGCAAATGGAACTTAAAAATAGCAGAAAACAGTAAAATAGTAATTTTAAAAAGGCAAATATACTGTTCGATATAACATTCATAGAATTGATAAATAGTTATACAACTACTGTTAGATTTACCTCAGATTGTCTTTGTTCAAGGAATTTCTGGGAATTGTAAAGTAAATAAAGTCAAAACGAAAGATTTATTCAAAATTATACACTTTATTTTACAATGGAAATTCTACTAATTGCTTATTAACATTTTCGATTTCCTGGTCTTCAATATTTTCGGACTAATTTTTTTATTGAAATCATACATGTTTTTATTAAATTTATTCACGTGTACTGCAGTCAGCAAGAGGCCTGCTCAATGACTTCTATATTACCGGCGTAGGCCTGCTAGTGATACCAACTGTAAAAAGGCGCGTGACCGACGCATACAAGAACTATCTTTATTACTTTTACTAAAAGGTTATTCTTGTTTGACATGTTCGTTGTGACATAATGCGATTTAGAGTAAATAAGTTCGAAATTCGGATACATCACCAAAAAACAGTAGAAATACGCACTAAAACAGAAAACAGGGAAGCCATGGCGAAAACAGTAAATCTACTGTTAAAACAGTAGGGTTGGCAACAGTGTCTCTCCGGCTTCCAAAAGCGCGGAAAAGGCAAAGGGTTGGCATTTGAAATTCGCATCCCGAATTTAGGGTTGATGAGGGGTGTTTTTTGGAGAGGTTGGTTGGCCCTTTCAAACGACACCCCCCTCCCCCCGCGGTGACGCGTAGTTTTTTTTATGCGTATTTAAAGTTACGTGTAACGGAGCGTCATTTTATGTTATTTATTGTTATTTTCCACCTCAAATTGGATTGCTAGTGGGTGAGGTGGGAGGGGGGACTGAAGTGGACCCCCCTAGGAAGGGGGGTGCGCGGAGACTCACCCATTTTGAGAAATAAAATATTGAAGTTTTGTGGTTATGTAGGAGCAAAGATGACCTATAATTATACTGTCTTTGGTTAAGAAAGAAGAAATTGTGAAAGGGGTAGAATTCGATCCCAAAGATTTATAATAAGGGGTCCGCTCCCCTACAAATGATTCTGTCGTTCCCAAATACCATTTAAAAGTCAAAATTGCAACCTGAGATCCATTAAAATTCATTTTTAAAATCTATTCATCACTCTATCGATCTTTTTGCACTTTTATGTCCACTTTGCTCCATGATCCAGGATTTTTGCCACAGTAGATTTTCCAGAACTAACGCCTGTCTGAAAATCCATTCTAACTAGTGACATTACAATAACACTAAGCGAAGTGAATAACATTAAATAAATGAGCGAGCGAAGCGAGCGATGTTAGGTTCGGTCAGGTTTGACTGATTAAACAGTCAAAGAGCCTCGCGAAGCGAGGCTCCCCCCTCTGGGCAGCAGAATACTTCGCAGAAGAAGAAATCAGCAGTTTTATTCGGATGGTGTCATCCATCATTGCGCCGCTCGAGTTGTGTGTGTAAGGGAAGTAGCATATTATGTGACCTGATGGAGCGTTGTAAACTAAATGTCTGTTTTTTCCAATAAATAGTAGCAATTTTCTGACCAAAGAGTACCTAATAAGACAAATTTAAAAATTCATTTTCTCAAAAAGTGGGGGGCTCCGCGGGGGGGGGGGGGGGAGTGGCACCAAGGGATACCCCTCCCTCTCCCCCTGCACCCTCAAAACCCCCTTTATAAAGATGCGAATTTCAAATGCAACCCCAAGGCAAAGGTAACTTATGACCATACAGCCTAGTATGTCGTATTTTAGTTTCCTTATTAGTTTTTTTGATTTGTAATGCTAGTGCCCGTGCTTTAAATAAATATATTGAAACCCATAGTTTTTTTGCCTTTTATTGTATTAAGGCACAATAATTCCGCCAATGTCAATTTGAAAGTGAATCGAAATTAGCAACAAAGAAAAATTTTAAATTATGCAATACTTTTGAGAAATTGTATTGTTATTAAATCATACACCAGCTAAGTATAAAACCTATTAAAACAACCACAAAATAATTTATTATAAAATATAATAAGCTTATTGTATGGATAAACAAAACAATTAATCATTATGGAATCAAAGCAACTGAGCCGGTAATTAATTAAAAACTCCGACTAGCCGCTAGCTGGCCGGTGTGTGATGACTTCACAACACAACTGGTAACACATAGCAACCATCGTCGAAATAGCCAAAACAAACGTCATTAGGGTCTACTTTTGTTTGTTTCTTGATTGTCTTTTTAAAACCCCTCATTATATTCCCGAGCATAGATCTCAATCACAGTCTCTAAGCGAAAGCAGATGGCGAAACTAATTGGTTTTGTGGAAAGAGTTCAAGTGTTTGATTGATCTATACTGATGGCGTTTTTCCACGTAAAAATGACAATTGCAACAACAATATTCCCTTTGTACAAAAATTCCGAATTCGCAAACCACATAGTCAAGTCGATACTGTCTATCGATATCGGCTACATCACTATTGAATTTCGTCAGGTAGCCCTTTATCATATAACTAGCTGATTCCCGCGGCTTCACCCGCGTGGACCACTTTTCTATGACTTTCCGAGGGTGCGCAGTGCGCGAGCCGCAAGCGGCTCGCGAGCGTGGTAAAAAGTAGCCTATGTCTTAACCCAGGTCCTAATCTGTCTACCTACCATATTTCAGCCAAATCCGTTCCGTAGTTTTTGCGGGAAAGCGTAACAGACAGACAGAGTTACTTTCACATTTATAATATTAGTAGGGATTAATACTACTCTTTGCCTTTATCTGTCACTTACTTGTCGAGCGGTCTCTCGGACGTATTATGGCGTCGACTTTAGTTACTTCGTAAAGTTTAAAATAATATTATTAATAAACATACTCTGGCTGTGAGTGATGATTGCGAAATCAGCTTGAGGCTTGAAATCAGTGACTAGTGAGCGAGCTGGCTGGTTGGCTCGGTTGCATAGTGTTCTGTGCTCGGTTGTCGTCGCTAACCTCAAATTATTAATAAATAAGCAAGTAAGTATATTTCAAGTACGAAATATTATATTAATTGTAAATGTTTTACGAAAGTGAACGCACACACAGCTCCGAAACTAAAAGAATCAACCGGTAATCAAAATAATCGTAGTGGCACATTTATACTCAGCCCTGTTGGGCAGGAAAGTGGGCAGCGCGAGTATGTAAATAGGTGACGATTGTCGGCTTTCGTGCGGAAGTCAAAGGAATCGGCTGAGTGCGAGCATTCTGATGGTGCCGCAGAATTATTTAAGGCAATATTTCCAGCAGTGGCAGTGGCTAAGTGTTAATCCTGGGCTAGGTTGCTACTAATGTTATTTCACAATCTTACACAAGACATTGATACATTTGGTTGAGTGAGCGAGTCCCCACAAAAACACAGAGTACTTTTTTATATAGGAAAACCACAAAATGTCAGTTGTGTGTATTAGGTATGGAGCAATGGAGCGTTCCATGCTCGGAGTTTCCCTGCTTTATCGCATCAGAAACCATGAGATCCATCATAGGAGAACTAAAGTAACAACATAGCTCTCAGAATCGCTTAAGTGGCAGTGGGTAGCGAACATAGCTCATAGCATAGATAACTATTCAGACAGTTCAGTTCTAGAGTGGAGACAGTGCACTGGAAGATGTGGCTTAGGAAAGCCTCCCACTCTGTAGACCAATGACCTGGTGAAGGTCTTGGAAAGCAGCTGGATGCGGGCAGCACAGGTCCGGTCACTGTGGAAATCCTTGGGAGACGCCCTTGTATAGAAATTTTATGTCCTTATATGATAGTAGGTAGTTATTGGCAATTTTTTTTTGGAGTTTCAAATAAAAAAAATATATGGCAGGCCTCTCACTCAAGTTAACTCCGACCCAAACAACACTTTGCCATTCTTCTCTTTCCATGCCCCACCCACCTACCCTAATATCATAGTAGAATTAGTACAACTCGGTCACATTATCTCTGGACCTCGCTGGAATGTGAAGCCCCTCCCCGTTCCCCTTTCACCTCCCTGCGCTCGCCCCGTCGCGTCAGTACGGTTAGCACTTGTGCACTTGTTAGCCGACGTGACGTCATCGACGCCAGGTCCATAGATAATGTGACCGGGTTGTAGATGATTCATTAGCTAAGTGATTCCAAATATATTACCATACTATAAAATAAAAGTTAAAAAACTAAACCCAACAACAGAAAATATTTACTGAAAAGTATGAAAACAAGAATGTCCCGCCTGATATTGTAGCCTTTAGTTTCCCTGCATTTTTTTACAGTGGGGTTTGCGACTGACCCTCTTCTGACCCAGCAAAACCAGGACTTGGTACCCATATGTCAAGTACAGCCTAACCTTCCCGAGTTTGAAAAGAGACCCGTGCCCTGCAGTGGGGGGACATTTATGGCTTGTTAACAATCTTATTCTGTTCCTATTTCTAAGAAAGTTTTAGGTAATTTTATGCCCCTTTTGAGACTAGTTCAGGCACTTGCATTGGAGTTACATTTAGAAAAAAATTACATCATAAACCAAGTTTACAAGATACAACAACATATTTCTTGCTTTTTTTCTAGCGAATTGCTGAGTCAGGGCGGGCACAATTCGCACCTGCTAATATTATTATTATTATTATTATTTGATTAATACACTAGCAGCTCTAAGAGCTGATGCGTGTATATCACTGCACTTGTGTTTTAAAATGTTTATCAAGTCTGTTTTTAAAACTGTTGACTGTTGGAGCACTTATGACGGTTTCTGGGAGAGAGTTCCATAGCTTCATCACTCGAAATGGCAAATAGTAGCCATACTCTCATGTTAAGTCTTATCTCGTACAAATAGGTAGGCAAGCAATAGCCCAAGATGCTATGGTAAACTTGGCCATCCTTAGAGATCTCTCAACTCTTTAACAAAATGTCAAATTACCAAATTTCAGGTCAAAATAATGGAGCCGATACACGCAGAAGCCTCATCAATAGCAAGTCTTCCTGTGGAGATTGTTATTAAAGTTCTGGAGTACTTGCCAGCCACAGAACAGAGGCGTTGCAAATGCGTCTGCCGCATGTGGTGCCGCGTGCTGACAGGTAGGGATGGGCTAGTATACCTAATAGAAGGTACTAAGATTCGTCCTCAGTAGTGACGAGTGGGATTTTTTTATTCCCATTTGTCACTACTGGGGACTGAGTGAGGTACGGATTCTTACCAGGAAACGCCGTAGCTAGGGGGGGGGCGATGTGGAGCAATGCCCTAACTTGAAATCACAATGTCCTACCTTAAAAATATCAAAAACTAAGATAAATTATTACAATTAATTTTTTTGTTCATTGTTTGAGATTAAAAAAAATGGTAGTGATAGATATCTAAACTTTACCAAACATACCACAGTTTGTGACATTCCATTTAAATATATATAACTCGAAGGTCTGACTGACATAGTGATCTATCAACGCACAGCCCAAACCACTGGACGGATCAGGCTATTTGGCATGCAGGTAGATGTTATGACGTAGATATTCGCTAACAAAGGATTTTGGGAAATTCCCTCGGGAACCGCAAAAATCAAGATCTGCGCAGGCGAAGCTGCGGGCATCCACTAGTATTACAATAATTCTTTGTTTTGTGTATAGATGGCATCACATTAGACGAGATGGGTCTATTTAATTATAATATCTGTGATGCCTTACCTCAAATTCGACTATAGCTACAGCCCTGTCTCTGATCCTGTAATGTACTTCAAACACCTCATGAACGCTTTCACTTGCAGACCGCGACGAGTGTTGGCGGCGAAGGTGCGCACGCGACTTCAGCGAAACGTACGAGCACGCGCACTCTAGATGCCACCCCCCTCTCACGTGGAGGCAGCTCCACCGCTCCTTGCATTTGTGGACTAAGCTGGACGTGGCAAAGGAAACTTGGACTAAGATACTGGACACTTCCTATGCTATTTCAATAAGCGTTGTGTACCTGCACAAGGATAATTTGGTGCTTCAGATATATAATCCTAAATCTTTTAAAGAAGTGTATTATCTTGATAAATATACCCATGAGACGAAACAAAACATAGTTTTACATAAAGAGTCTGCTTACGATAGGGATAGTTATGTTAATGTTGAAGTTGATTCGGGAATTCTAAAAATACGTAAGTTGGATTATGATAACGGCAAGCCTTTCAGTTGCGAGACCCAGCCAGACGCAACCATAGATAATGTTCACGACTATGTTGTTATCAGCAGAGATGTGTATTACACTGTGTGCAACGGGACAGATTTAAATAAAATATTTGTATGCAAACGGTCCGATAATTACAACAGTTCCACCCAATTTATCACTGCTCCGCTGCCAATAAAAGGTTTAAGTTACTACCATGGTTGTCTGCATGTATGGGTGGAAAATAATAGGGTTTTTAAAGTAGTAGAAAATAAATTAGTGCATGTACAACACGAACATAATGTTTTTATGCCGCTCATATATGGTTTCCAACTAATAGATCATTCAGAACTTTATTGCTATTGGCACCTCGAGCCAAGCAGATATAGTCATCCACATGGAAAAAATATTTATTTTCATTATAACAACTTAATATTCGCCCTTGATATACATGAAGGAGTTTTAAGTATATTTAAAAAGGCTGTAGTATCTAATGAACCATTGTTTAACGGGTATTCGTCAGAGCCCATGGACATTGAAGCTGCCGAACTGGTCAAAGTGTACGACTTGTCCAATGCTATGTTACGAGGACTTACAGACTTATTGGACTTTACCAGCATAGACGTTGTGGAAAAAGAGAATGGTCACACGGTGTATGTGGCTACTGAATCTAAAGTTTTGGCTTTGGATCTTGATCACTGACTTTTGACCAAACCAATCCCAATATAGTCCCAATAGCAATCCGCACAATGATCGCGCAAATGTATCTGTCGTTGTCCTAATACACGCGACCACCTCGACTTTGCGAGTTTTGAACGCGCGAACTTGCAATTAAAACTACTGAAGTCGAATAGACCGCGTAAAATGTGTATTATCATCGTGTGGCTTATGCGCGCGGACCTGCTTGCGTGTATCTTTTTGGAGTTTACTCCTTAAGAATCGATTTGCATATATATAAGGGGCCCGGTATGAGAAAAATGTGAGGAGTAAAATCTATCGATGAATGACAGCGTTACGAAAAAGTTTCGATACCTACCAAAAAGGTCGTGTTCAATAGTAGAAATGAAGTGAGTTATAGTTTTTTTTCAAGCGCGAGTAAACTCCAGTCGTGCGTCGGAGCTGACACACACAATTTTTTTATTTTATTTTCACTCCATAGGAGTACCTGCAGCTTTTCCATTTGTTTATCTCTTGGCATTATCTCACTTGATGGTGTGACGATGATGCCGAAGATGGAAGCGGGCTTACCAAGATTCCCCAACGCAATGGGGAACTGGCTATCTTATCTTCATGCCGGAACACACCAATGATATCAATATTGATATTTGGCGGCAAGACTTAGATAAGATGGTGTTAGCTAGCCAGGCGGGCTTAGAAAATGCCCTACCACCAACCAAACCGAGTCTTACAATTGACCCCGCCGGGAATCGAACCCGCGACCTCCTGTGTAAAGCCAGTGAACTTTGCCACTGAGCTACGGAGGCGGTTACAAGTATTTTTAATTTAAGTCAATACAATTTTGAGAAAAACATATTTTTTTTACTATTGTAGCAACCCTAAAAAATTAAGACAGGGGGATATAAAACGACAGGGAATATAATATTAATAATAGTATTGCCCTAACCCAAATAATTTTGAGGTGAATTCAAATGATATCACCTAATAGCAAAATTAAACTGAAACCACTTTCGCATGTATGTTTTTTTTCAGGATCTAGTCAATGGATCTACTGAGAATGATACTAATCAGTAGATCCACACTTTTGAAATTTGGATCAATCGAGAAAAAAATGTCTCAGTAGATACATTATGGATCTAGTCAATGGATCTACTGAGAATGATCCAAAATTTTATCTAAATCTGTTTTTTTACTTTTTTTATTTGAAATTTGAGTGCGTTTGGCTGCACCTCACCTGATGGTAAGTGCCGATGCAGCCGAGGATGTAACACGCAAGCTCAAATAGTGCCTATTCACTCTCGTCTTGAAGATTCCTAAATTATACGAATCGGGGAGTACAGACGCCGGAAGGGAATTCCACTACTTAGCCGTTCAGTAGTTTGGGAACTAGAGCACCGGACGGACGCACACACACATCATGATGATTTTCTTTTGCTTTTTAGACTATCGGGTAGTGTAGTTATTGCCATGCACTACCTTCATAACTCGTTCGTCTGTCGCGCGCAGCATAAAATAATTAAACTACAAATAAATTGTGGTGTTGGATTAGCTCTCTATAGGGTGATTCACGAGTCGTGAGCAGGATCAACCCTACGGATACAATTAACTATAAGCTACTCTCTCATACTAGTATTAGTGTTGATTAAGTTAATTTTTTTGAAGTGTTAAAAAAAACAAAGTATTTTTAATTTTGCACGTTAAGTTTGGTCACTCTACAATTAGAATAGGTACTTCAGTCAAGTATCGGTTCTCATTTGTCTCATCATTAAAGCTCATATACGTCCCTACCGAGGGGCTCGAGCCTACCCTGAATCAGGGCGATTAGGCCTTAGTCGACCACGCGGGCCCAGTGCGGGTTGGTCGACTTCACACACAACCTTCGAGTTTCTTCGCAGGCGTGTGCAGGTTTCCTCACGATGTTTTCCTTCACCGTTAAAGCAATCGGTAATCATTTGTCTAGTCAACATAAAAATATTCTATTCTTTATTAAGTGCTGTCATTACAGTTATAGAGGTTGGGTATCTTTATGAATTACTCATTATAGGGTGACCTTATCAGAGACAAATAACAAAATTAAAATTTAACAAAAAGTAAAAAATAAATAAAAATATGTGGTGGTTTAAATAAATTACGATGTTATATGATGCAGTAATATTAACTGTATATATAGGGTTGATCCTGCTCACGTCTCCTGAATCATCCTGTATACGTAATGACTATACTATGATAACTATGTACAGAGGCCAGCGCATCCAGCTAGACACTCGCAGTGCAATTCTGACCCATACTTATACGGCATAAGAATGGTAAAAAGTTCAAAGTGTCAACCTAGTGTACTAGGTACTGTTTTAATGAAAAGTTATAAGTAAAAATAGGTATATTATTGTTAATGTACTCGTAAATGTATTAAAATATATAATTTTCGAAGAAACTAAACTTTTTTGGTACAAGATTTTTTTTTAAAGAGTTTTATGCATCAAAGTACTCGTCAATACGAATCGAACGAGCCTAAACTCGATGGAGTGCTGTGTCGTTTTATTGCGGAGTTCCTATGGACACATTCCAGCTCCAGCATCAGATCAGCTCCATGTCATCACAATATTTCATTGTCACGCGAATACATATGCATGCAAAATTTCAGCTCAATCGGAAACCGGGAAGTGGGTCAAAATTAACTTGCAAGATTTTATTACAGACACCGGGACAGGTGAAAGTAAATAAAAGCTTGATTCAATACTACCCATGCAAATAAAGAATGGGATTGAAAATGGCTGCTCATTGAGTCGGTACCGTCAGCATACTACGCAACGAAATAACGTTTTATTTAACTAATACTGAATAACGGTTGATAACGTTATAAAATATAGTTACCGTTGAAGTTGTTTCGTTATTTCATTAATTATAACAATATTTATGTTAGTATGTTATAGGTAGACATAAACTACAGTATATTCGCTTTATAACTTTCAATAATCATAAATATGTGGAAATAAAATGATGTAATAATTATAATTAGGTGTATTTTCATTTTAATGTTCTGTTATGTTTACATATTGCTGGTTACTTATGTTTACAAATTGTAAACAATGGAAAAACACAAAACACACAACGTTCAACAAATAACCAACAAAAACATTATTTAACAAATTTAACAACTAATTATAACAACAAACAAATTTAACAAGAGTAACAACTTCAAAACCACGAAAAACCTCAGAACGCGTCTAGCTCACAGATTTGCGAAACCGGACTGATGGGAACACGGCATGAATACCGTTATTTTTTTGTCACACGGTACCAGCGAGTGTGAGTATAGACGCAAATAGTGTGCGAGCGAGAAGCGAATAAATGCGCCGCCATTCCTGATCCCATTCTTTATTTGCACGGGTAGTACCTAATTTATTGCAAAACATACATATCTACATAGAATTTCACAGTACCTATTGTAGTAAAAAAAAAGTTTAAATAAAACTGAAAAACGACATTTACTCAAAAGTATGAAATAATATTTATACTTAAATACACGACATTAACTAACAATAACGAAATCAAAGGTGGGTACGAATTAAATTAGGGGCTTACATTTTTTTGAGGTCGGTGTCAGCACACAACCACTTACGTATCAAATGTTTTAGATTCAATGGTTTATGATTCAATACTTATACGGTAAACAAAAGAAGGTAAGTAAAATAAATAATAAAAAACAACAGTGCATAGAATAACAAAAACAAAATAAAAACCGTAGCAAAATTGTTCAAAACACAGGCTTGAAGAATCGGTTGGGACTCGGCCAGCATGTGCTCATTGAGTACAGTACCCACAACGCTGATGATTCTGTCCAAACCATGAGTGACGCGCGCATGAGTGATGGATGAGTGACAATTTCAATAAAATAATTATTGTTATAAAACTAATAATGTCATTTGGACATGAAAACAACATGGAACGAGAAGTAATAAGTACATGAAAATTATTGAATTTGTTGTCAATGCCTTTGACAAGAGTAGACCAGTTCACACGGACAGAACCCGTTTACGAGTATAACGCGAGTCAGCGATTGCTCCCCTCGACCATATTAGAGGGAAAGGAACGACCCCACTTATGTACAATTAGGTAACTACTTATGTACAATCGGAAACATCGTATGGCTCGACAGTAAGTAACACTTTCCCCTTCCTCTTCCTCTTCTAAAACTCTACTTCTCATCTTCTCCCTAATTTTCTGTTCCTCTTGTTTTTTTTACAATCTTCTGTTCCCCCGTCGCAACCTTTTATTATCTCTTCTTCATATCTCTCCTCTCACCTTTTTCACTATCCACATTTTTTTTCTTTAGGCGATACTATTCTTCTCTATTCCCCAAGATCTACAATTTTCTTCTTCCTGTTTCTGACGCGGGGTGGCAAAGGTATCTTCATGTGGACGGTGCGAACGTGCAACGTAAGACCTGACTTCTGATGGAACGCCTTGTGGCAGATGTCACAAGGATACGCACGGAGTTGTTGGTGCACCTGGAAAAGATCATCACAGATGGTATGGTCACAGTGCAAGTCATAAGTATTTTGCATAACTAGAGGGTGCGCGGGTTTCTTATTATATACACGAGCCATTTTCGAGGTTTTTTAAGCTATTGTATAGCTTTTATCTCGGGCTTTGAGGGGACCGAATCAAGAAATTTCGTAACGAAAATAAAACCTGACACCCAAAAAAAAATTGAGTTCTAAAAACTTACAGTAATATCTATCTATCCATCATGATGATGATGAGGATCAATGATGATGATCATGAGGATTATTGATGATGATGAGGATCATGATGATGATGATGATGATTAACTGTTAATTTATTACATGAACATTCCGCGCCCTAAGCTATATGGTACTGGTAAATACTGCATAAATAAAAAATAAAAAAATAATTATTGCATAAGTTGATAAAAATGCTATGTTTTTTTTATAGTTATCTATTAAATGTATATAGAAAAAAAATGGTGTAGGTCCCGTTAACTGGGGGTAATAATAATAATAATAAATATTCTTTATTGCATACCAAAAAAAAACTTTACAAAAACATAATTTAAAAATTTACAGTGCAAAGGCGGCCTTATCGCTTTTTTCGCGGGTTCTACTCGTCATACTGAAAAACTTTTTCCAAGAAACCCATAGTCAATTATCAAAAAAAATTGGACCCTCCATACTAAAATGCACAAAATTGGTCGATCAGCTGATCGATTTGTATGAAGAGTAAACATTTTTTTTACGTTTTCAGCAAAGTTGTAAAAAAAAGGTTGTTCAGTACGATGAGTAGAAGCCCCAGTTAACGGGACCTACACCAATTTTGTTACAACCTGTATATAAAAAAACTATCGTGTCACGGTGTTTGTGTTCGGACTCCTCGGAAACGGCTTGACCAATTGTTATGAAATTGTTTGTGTATTTAGTAGGTATGAGAATAGGTCGTAAAGTATATTATAGTATACTTTACGACCTATTCTCATACCTACCAAATACAGTATTGTTATAGGCAATGTGTATAATCCGGCATTGTATAGAATGCCTAGGCATTAAAAACATTGCCTGAAGTTGCCAACCTAAGGAAAGCAAAAAACAGCAAATGGAACTTAAAAAAACAGCAGAAAACAGTAAAATAGTAATTTTAAAAAGGCAAACATACTGTTCGATATAACATTCATAGAATTGATAAATAGTTATACAACTACTGTTAGATTTACCTCAGATTGTCTTTATTCAAGGAATTTCTGGGAATTGTAAAGTAAATAAAGTCAAAATGAAAGATTTATTCAAAATTATACACTTTATATTACAATGGAAATGCTACTAAACTAATTGCTTATTAACATTTTCCATTTCCTGGTCTTCAATATTTTCGGACTCATTTTTTTCTTGAAATCATACATGTTTTTATTAAATTTATTCATGTGCACGCAGTCAGCAAGAGGCCTGCTCAATGACTTCTATATTACCGGCGTAGGCCTGCTAGTGATACCAACTGTAAAAAGGCGCGTGACCGACGCATTTAAGAACTATCTTTATTGCTTTTTTACTAAAAGGTTATTCTGGTTTGACATGTTCGTTGTGACATAATGCGATTTGTAGTAAATAAGTTCGAAATTCGGATACATCACCAAAAAACAGTAGAAATACGCACTAAAAAACAGTAGTGTTGGCAACAGTGCGAAACGTTCAGGCAATGTGTATAATACGATTCATTTCATACATTGCCTAGGTATTGTATTAAATGCCCAAAGCGCATCAGGCAATGTGTATAATGATGAACGACAACGGAAAGGAGACGCGTGCGCGGCGTGCGGGACTGCCCCGCAAACAAGTTGCAACTCCATCTCCACTGAGTTGCTTTATATCATCTGTCAAAAACGATATTTTGTTCTCATAATTTTGAACAAAAAAAACCGACTTTAAACAGGAATCTAAGGTTTCCCTCGATTTCTCTAGGATGCCATCATCATATCCTGGTTTCCTTATCATGGTACCACCCTTGGAATATCTCCTTTCCAACAAAAAAAAATCATCAAAATCGGTTCATAAAAGACGAAGTTATCCGCGAACATACATAAATATATACGGTCGAATTGAGAATCCTCCTCCTTTTTTGAAGTCGGTTAAAAATGTTTGAAATACCTAGGCGTGACGTCACAGTTTTGCAGCGTCATTTATGTACTCATTTTGTGATTTTGGTGAATTAAAAATTAAAGACTTGAGGGAAAACAATACCAGTAAGGTTTTTTCAAAGTTTCAGTAGGAGGGCAATTTAATGATCAAGAGTTCATAATTTATTTTTGATCCCAGTTCTAAGTCATCATCATATCAGACGAAATACGTTTACTGTTGAACGAATGCCTCCTCTAGTGATATCTACAACGACCGGTCCCGCGCTGCCTGCATCCAGACGCTTCCCGCGACCTTCACCAGGTCGTCGGTCCATGTCGGTCGTGGGAGATCTGCCTATGCTACGGACGTTATCAAATAACGAAAGAAGTCTGGATCGGTGAAGGTTTTAGGACTACGCCTATAGGCCTTTTAAAGCCTCTGACACGGCTTAACTACAGCCGCAACTGGCACCAGCGGCTTAACGCATCTTGCGAAGCAAAGAAACGGTCGTAATAAATGCCAAAAACAGTCAAACGTAAGAGAGCGTCGGTGGCGTAATGGCTAGGGCCGCTACCTCCTATCCGGGAGGTCTGGTTTCTGCCACGTACCAATGTGTTTCGAATTTCAATTTCATATGTACGTTTATCCGACGCTCTTACGGTGAAGGAAAACATCGTGAGGAAACCTGCACACGCCTGCAAAGAAACTCGAAGGCTGTGTGTGAAGTCGACCTACGCGCACTGGGCCCGCGTAATTCAGGGTAAGCTCGAGCCCCTCGGTGGGGACGTATATGAGCTGATATGATGAACAGTCAAACACATCCAGGTCAGGACTGGTGAAGCTGTGACTTTTCAAACAAACGTCTCGCTAGCGATTCTTCTAAAATGTTAACCGATTTTTAATAGGTTCTCAGTCAGAAGAAAAACTAGGTATATAGGTTTTTGTAATAAAGGTAATGAATTAAATTTTATTGTCGTTTTTATATTAAAAAAAATTCTTCCATTATTTGTTTATTTTTAATCAAACATCAGTGTTAACAACATTGATGTGTTCCGGCTTGAATATAAGATAGCCAGATCCCCATTGCTTTGGGGAATCTTGGTAAGCCCGCTTATATATTCGGTATCATCGTCACTTACAATCAAGTGAGATGATGCCAAGGGCTTACCAATTGTTGGTCAAAATCGGTTAACTTTTAAGAGGTAAAAATTACTTTCGCCGTTTGTATAATAGTTTAATCTTCGCGGTTTGTATAAATAGTGTAATTTTCGCCGTTTGTGTAAATAGTTTAATTTTCGCCGTTTGTATAGTTTAATTTTCGCGGTTTGTATAAATAGTTTAATTTTCGCGGTTTGTATAAATAGTTTAATTTTCGCGGTTTGTATCAATAGTTTAATTTTCGCCGTTTGTATAAATAGTTTAATTTTCGCCGTTTGTATAAATAGTTTAATTTTCGCGGTTTGTATAAATAGTTTAATTTTCGCGGTTTGTATAAATAGTTTAATTTTCGCCATTTGTATAAATAGTTTAATTTTCGCCGTTTGTATAAATAGTTTAATTTTCGCCGTTTGTATAAATATATTTAATTTTCGCAGTTTGTATAGTTTAATTTTCGGCGTGGGTACACGGCCCTCTTAACATACGCAATCGAGGCGAGCTACGCTAGGACCGCTTTACAGCGCACATTAGGCGTCGGTGGCTCAACCGGTAACGACTCGGTCCTCCTAACCAGAGGTCCCGGGTTCAAATCCGAACGGCCAATGTACCTATGAGTTTTTCGAAACTTACGTGCATATACTTACCGATTGCTTTAACGGTGAAGGAAAACATCGCGAGGAAACCTGCAATTCCATATGTGTATGAAGGTCGCGTTGCACACGTCGGTAGCAGGTGTAAATCTAAATGCCCTACACGTGACCGCGGGTGATGCTAAGTGCAACACCAGACAACCGCCGTCTATCACTTGTATAGGAAGGTTAATTGTGCCACACGATAAGAGAGAGAGAGAAAGAGAGACACAAGGCACTTACCGTAATCTTGTGCCGGCGCAGGTTGGTGTACGCCGCGAATGCCGCCGGACACTCCGCGCATGTGTGCGGTCTCTCGCCCGTGTGCGTGCGGATGTGGATCTGAAATACAATTCCGTTTTACTCGACTACTCCAAAAGGAGGGTCATGATTTTCGAATATGTATATGCATTTTTTTTTATTCACAATTGGTAAACCCTTGACAACATCTCACCTGATGGTAAGTGACGATGTTGTTGAAGATGGAAGCGGGCTTACCAAGATTCCCCAACGCAATGGGGAAATGGAACTGAAATGTGTTTTTTTTTATTCACAATTGGTAAACCCTTGACAACATCTCACCTGATGGTAAGTGACGATGTTGTTGAAGATGGAAGCGGGCTTACCAAGATTCCCCAACGCAATGGGGAAATGGAACTGAAATGTGTGTATATTCCTTTGGCATGCTCTGTAGCATAAACTATATAATGTATTTTGGAGTGCGAGGTGTCGTTAGATTCCTTTTAATCCCGTGAGTGACATACTGGGATACATTTTTACCCGACAAGCCAAAGAAGGGGGCTTAAGTTTTTACGCAGTCAGGTTTGTAATTTTTAGGGTACCGTACAACAACAAAAAAACGGAACCCTTATTGTATCACTTGTGCGTCTGTCTGTCTGTCCGTCATTCTGTCACAGCCATTTTGCTCCGAATCTACTGGATCAAATCAGGTGAATTATGGTAGGATGGTGTAATCCTATGACCCAAACACAGATGTGCAAAGTAAAAAAATATTGTACAAGTATATAAATACAGATGTGCAAAGTAAACAACGGACTTGCACTCAACCTCAGCAAAACACACTTTGTGCATTTCAATCTAACGGGACACGCGTGCAGTCCTCTTTTGGTGGCGGTTGGCAGTATGGCGCTCCAGCAGACGCAGTCATCGGTGTTCCTGGGCTTTCACGTCGACAGAGCTCTGACCTGGGAGGCGCATATCGACACGATGTGCGCCAAACTCGGCCGAGCATGCTTCGCTCTCTGGCGCCTATCAGCAACTTTACCGAGGGACATGGTCGTCACGTGCTACTTTGCGTCGGTGCACTCACTGCTACAGTACGGCATTGTTTCTGGGGTTGTGCGGCCGACTGGCTGCGCGTCTTAAGAATGCATAAAAAAGCTGTAAGAGCAATAGTGCGGATACCACGAGACTCGTCAGCTCGTCCTCACTTCCAGTCCCTCGGTATTCTCACTGTGCCTTGCATGGTGATACTACAGGCTGCACTGTACACACGTGAGAACCTTAGCTCATACGCTAAATGCGGTGACTGCCACCGGTATAACACTCGCGGCGCAAACAACCTGCGCGCTGTCCAGCACAAGCTGACTAAGACGGGCAAGCTGGTGCACGTAATGGGACCAGCGGTTTACAACCGCCTTCCCGAGCAGGTGGTCGAGGCGACGTCACTGAATAGTTTTAAAGGTAGATTAAAAAAATATCTTGGGCAGCAGGCCTTCTACACTGTAGACGAGTTTTTTAAAACTAAAAATTAAAATCTAAACTTGACATTGTAATTAATTTATTAATTAATCTGGTTTTTTTTGACTATAATTAATTTTATTATTTTGTTCTTATTCTTTGGTTATGTTTTTTTTTCCTATACTTTATAAGTATAGAGTTTAATTGTATTTTTAATATTTATCTTTAATGTGTGAAATAACTTCTTCCGTATTTTTTTGACGTGTAATACTTAATTACCAATAAATGAGTTATGAGTTATTTTTATAAAATAAGGGTCATTTTTGGGGGAAGAATTGTCATGTTAGAGAACTGACTATCTGTATACTGGAACACATTAATGCTGTTAACATTGATATTGGCGGCATGTTAGAGAACTGCGTATCTGTATACTGTAACACATTGATGTTAGCGGCATATTAGAGAACTGCCTATCTGTATACTGGAAAACATTAATGCTGTTAACATTGATATTGGCTGCATGTTAGAGAACTGCCTATCTGTATACTGGAACACATTAATGCTGTTAACATTGATGTTGGCGGCATGTTAGAGAACTGCCTATCTGTATACTGGAACATATTAATGCTGTTAACATTGATGTTGGCGGCATTAATGCTGTTAACATTGATGTTGGCGGCCTTAATGCTGTTAACATTGATGTTGGCGACATGTTAGAGAACTGCCTATCTGTATATTGGAACACATTAATGCTGTTAACATTGATGTTAGCGGCATGTTAGAGAACTGCCTATCTGTATACTGTAACACATTAATGCTGTTAACACTGATGTTGGTGGCATGTTAGAGAACTGCCTATCTGTATTATAGCAGCATTAATGTGTTCCAGTATACAGAAAGTCAGTTCTCTAACATGCCACCAACATCATTGTTAACAGCATAAATATCGCTCACATCAATGTTTACAGCATTTATGTGTTCCGGTATAAAGATAGCCAGTTCTCTAACATGCCGCCAACATCAATGTTAACAGCATTAGTGGGTTCCGGTATTAAAAATAGCCAGTTCTCCATTGCGTTGGGGAATCTTGGTAAGCCCGCTACCATCTTCAGCATCATGGTCATTTACCATCAGGTGAGATGCTAAGGGCATATCAATTGTAAATTTAAAACAAAAACCGATTTTTATATTTACGGGCATTTAGATTTTTTATATTTGCGGGCAGCGCAGGAACGGTCGCTGTGAAAATCCTTAGAGAAGAGGCCTTTGCCCAACAGTGGACGTCTTTCAGTAGATATGATGATTGATTTTATTTTATTTATTAAGGAAAATCAACAGCCTTAAATTATAGTAATATTAAAAACAGTACAGATTTTTATGATAGGCCTTTACAGATTTTCACGAACATTACATAAACAGTATAAGTCGTGCAAAAGTGAACAATAGAGCAGTTAAATAGGCAAGTATCAATTAAATTACAAAATCTTTTGTTCATTAATTACTTAAATTAAGTTTAGTTACATGAGCAAGTGCAAGCTTGTGTATATGTGTGTGTGTTTGTGAGTATGGTGTGTATGTTGTGTGTGTATGTGTGGGTGTGTGTGTGTGTTCATGATGATGATAAGAAAAATAAAAAATACAATATATTTTTTTTAACTATTGCATATAAACATTACCCCTGTTTTTTGGGTAGTCAGATAAAATGTATCCTATGTCACTCATGGCAAAGTACATATATTAGTACTAATGGACACTACCTGCCGCTCTCTAGATTCGACCTCACCCCCCCGTCCCGCAGATTGGTTACTGTTTGGTTATCGAACAAAAAGGATGAGCTACTCGTACGTTACCGCGCCCCGACCGTTGTGATTTCGTTTGGGAATTATTATATCCAAATTTGGTAAATATGTTCATTTTACTGATGTTTTAGTTCACATATGATAAAGGCAATAAAACAAAGCTTTTACAGGTATCCTTTGGATAAAAAGCAACACAAAAAGCCAGTTCATTATTTTGTACTTTGTCACATTCAGTATCTGGAGAAAAGGCACATCGAACAAGCCGGAACACATCAACGCCCTTAACACTGATGTTTGGCGGCAAGACTTAAATAAGTAGTGGTAGCTAGCCAGGAGGGCTATAAAAAGCCACACCACCAACCAAAGCGAGTCTTACAAAGTTGACCCCGCCGGGAATCGAACCCGCGACCTCCTGGTGTGAAGTGAATAACCTAACCATTGATTTTTAACTGCCTCCGTGGTGTAATGGTTAGTCCATTCGCTTTACACTAGGAGGTCGCGGGTTCGATTCCCGGCGGGGTCAACTTTGTAAGACTCGGTCCATTCTACGGTCAGTAACTCGAGGTCAATGCTCTCCGGGTTCACGTCAAAGGTTACGTGATTTGATTATGTCTTCATTTTTAAAGTTTATTACTTTATCCTTAGTCACGTCAAAGCTTACATGTTTTTTTTTAATTTTGCGCGGAAATACGGACTAAACGTGCGGGGATCACTGAACTATTACTAGCGGGGGATGCGGGTTATTTGCATGCGTACCTATTTAGCTATGTTTGAAGAACAATTTTATTCATGTAAGTTACCTACCAAGCAGCCACTGTTGATTGTTACATGCTGTAATATTTAACAAATATTTCGTGACCAATGCCGCCGCCGGTGTTTCAACCCTACCTGCATTCATGCCTATAGATACGTGAGTTGTTTATATGTATATCATTTCTCGCTGGTTTGTATGAAGTGTCCGGGGTGTGCTCACAGGATCAAGACGAATCTAACGACACCTCGCACTCTAATGTACATCAAGCCGTTTACAAGATATCGTGGAATAAAGAAACATGCATACATACATTATCATATCAGCTGAAAAACGTCCACCGTTGGACAAAGGCTTCCCCCAAGGATTTCCACGACGACCGGCCCTGCGCTGCCCGCATCCAGCAGCTTCCCGCGATCTTCACCAGGTCATCGGTCCACCGCGTGGGAGGCCTGCCTTCCGGTGCGCGGTCACTACTCGAGAACTTTACTAACCCAATGGCCATCTGTTCTACGAGCTATGTGCCCTGCCCACATACATACATTAGACCAGAAAACAATACATTCCTCTTTTGTGGGCAGTCGTGTAATATTGAAATGTTTAATTTTACCTTTAATAGATGCTTTACGTTGAAGCCTTTGGCGCACGTCGGACACTTGAACGGCTTCTCTTCCGAGTGTATCATTAGATGTTGCCGTAACAGCACCGCGTTCTGTTGGCACATATAGTAAACACCTTACTAAAGACCGCCTTCGTGGCGTAATGGTTAGTCCATTCGCTTCACACCAGGAGGTCGCGGGTTCTCTTGCCGCCAAACATCAGTGTTAACATCATTGATGTGTTCCGGCTTGAAGATATGATAGCCAGTTCCCCATTGCGTTGGGGAATCTTGGTAAGCCCGCTTCCGTCTTGGGCATCATTATCACTTACCATTAGGTGGATAAAAAAAGACTAGCTGTTGCCCGCGGCTATCGTGATAGAGCGGGGTTTTAGCCTATTTGCATGTGGCGACTCTGAAATTTGACAGCTGTCACTTTTAATTGTACCGATAATTTAAAATGGAGCGCTAAATTAACGAAGAGCGCGTTATCATTGTGTAAAACCCAATATGAAAATGAGGCCGGAATTTTATGAATTTTCAGTGACTTTTTGACAAGTATCTCACCAAGGACGCTTTGGATCAGCCTTGAGCTTAGGAATTGTTTTTGGTTTATTCGCATAGACCCGAGATTTAAAAAATCCCGAAATCTTGGAGGCCAGTCAACATCAGAGTATCGTGAGATAATTTGGGCTGGAAATCTTTGCTGCAATAAAAAGGTTAAATCGGTGGCGCCGTCCTGCTGAAACCGCATGTCGTCTAGATCCATGCCGTCCAGTTGAGACCACAAGAACTTGGTTATCGTGTTCCTGTAACGAATGCCGTTCCGTCACTGCAATTCCGGTCTCATTTTTTGGGTTTCACAATGATAACGCGCTATTCTTTTATTTAGTGCTCCATTTAAAATAATCGGAACAATCAAAGGTGACAGCTGTCAAGTTTCAGAGTTGCCACATGCACGAGAAAAAAATGCCGCATAATTTAAAAAGTGCACTCTTATTGGGACACCCTATAGTTTATAGTGGAATATATTGTATTATTTAATTTTCTCGGATCAAAACTCACCGCGTAGGTGCGTCCACACAGTTCGCAAACGAGAGCATCGCTGCATTTTCCGCTTTCATCATTGTTTTTTTTACGCTGTTTACTTTCTCTTTGCACTGAGATCTGAAAAAAGATAAAAATGTGATACAAACAAGCTTACCTGACTGTTTGTAACTATTTTAAACTTGAACTACTGAACCAAAGATTCGTCTGTTTCCTAAAACCATTTATTTCAACGGTTTCTGCGTTAAGGCGACGCATTGGTTGGAACAGTTGTCTCTGTCTTTTTCTTAAAGTGTAAAGAGTAAAGAAAATAACCACACTTTTGCACTTTTTTAATGTTTATTCGCTTCAATTAAAAACTACAATTAGTTTTGAAAAATCCAACTGGCATATTGAGGTGTGTGTTTAGACTAATAGACTAAGAAAATTAAGAGGTTTAAATCGGTCTGGTTTGCCCGTGAAATTCTAATCTATGTTTTAAGAGAGGTTTCTTTGATATATTTTTTTCTGTTATAAAAGTTTACGAATCGTGTTTCTGCAACTTACAAAATGAAGTCTTTGAAATGAAGAATCAGTTTACAAAATGTCACTTTCATATGTTTTGTGATTGCTGAGAAAAATCGAGATCCCTGCGACCAAAGTGTCTAATGCGTCACCTTAACTAAGGTAGAAGGCCGGCCTGAGTGGTGGTTGTCTTCACAGATAGATCTACCTCTTCTGCACTCAGCAACCCAGTAAGCGGCAATGCACTAGGGTACAGTACCAGTGCATACGGTCTGCTTGATATAAAAAAAAAATCCTTGAAAGAATTTTTTTTCATACACAAATATTTTATCACGGCACGTATCATTGTTTTAAAAGCTTTTATTTAAGTTGCAATGTTTTGAGTATATGTATGTTTGTTTAGTTCAAATCTTGCGATCGATTTTAGAGCGACTTCCAGGTGCCCGATTAAGCTGAAATTGACAATAGATCCTTTTGTTATTTTGAAGTTGATCTGATGATGAACTTTGGAGGTGGAATCAAGATCTCAGAATCGTCTTTTATTTTTTAATACAATCGTAGGAAATACAATACTCTGCTCACCTTTTTTGAATTTGGAGCAATGTATTTTTATAGTCATTTGTAAGCTTGTACCAAAAAAGATTTTAGGTTTTTCGAAAATTATTCCATAATTGGACGTTTTAGACATGTTTTTCAAAAGATTTATTTACGATGTAATGGGGCGGTATCAATTTGAATAAAAACAACTGTCAAATATTACGTTATAATGACAGCTCAGAATAAAAAAACTTCACGTACAGGTTGTATAATTACGCAGGTTTAAAAACTTTTTGACTAACCCTCAAATTTATATACGTGTGAATACATACATAGATTATACAGAGTGTAACAAAATTGATATAGATCCCGTTAAATTGACTATGGGTTCCTTGGAGAAAGTTGTTCAGTATGATGAGTAGAAGCCCCAGTTAACGGGTCCTACACCAATTTTGTTACACCCTGTGTTAAACACCCAGACACAGAGCAAACAAACCTGTTCAAATATTTGCGCTGGGTGGGGATCGAACCCACGGCCCTCGGCCCAGCGAGCAGCAGCACTGCCACTGGACCAACGGGTCAGATAAATTAAATAAATGATAAATACCGTTTTCTTGCGCTTCTTTGGGAGAGGTTTGCGGGACGATATAATGTGCTGCTCCAGACGATCTTTTGAGCTGAAGTGATCGCCGCATTTTGTACACGTCCTGGAAATACACACCGCTCAATAGGGATGGTGGGGAGTTGTTTGGTGGGAGTTGTGGTGAATGCATTCGTAGTTTTATTTTGTTGTTTTTTGATACAATATTGTTAAAAAAGCGGTGCGTCTTAGAGAAAATCGTCTGGTGCACGTGAGCAATTTGGATAATAAGAAAATGAAATGAAGGAGGCAGTGAAAACCCAATTTTCACTGGGTGCGCTTTCATAGACGTTCCAACTCAGAATGCTGCAAATGCCGTCACGAACTCCAGAGCACCGGCACTAGCATTGCAAATCAAAAAAGAAAAGAAGATGAATAAAATATGAAGTCTGTCTCAAAGGGTCTTGAATCCAGAGACGGTAATATATTTTAAAAAAGTGGTGGTGACAGGTGATAAAAATAAATTATGAACTTATTCATAGAGATGGGAATAACGGCTTAAAATTTTTAACACACTTATCTGCTATGTTATTTTTTAAGCAACTTTGAAAACGTTGTTTAAAGCAACGTTGAAAAAAGTGAGCATTTATAACTAGTTGTAAAAAGTTAATTCAATAATAACGTTGTTTGTTGTTTATTGCGTCTGTAAGGGTTGTCGGGGTTTCGCCCGTATTTGAATAAGATAAAGCTCTTTTTTGACTGGTGAAAAAAAAGCATTTAACGATATGTGCTATAAAGTTTTAACTTGCTTATAAGCTTATCCGAAAAGTAGTGTTGTATTAAATGCTTTTCGTTTAAACGCTCACCTCTACTTATTCATCACTAAATCACCCTCCTACAATGTTTTTAAAAAACCTTACTCGTTTTGTTTTCCATCATGTCTTCGATTTTTAGTTTAACAAAATCACACAATGAGTACTTAAATGACGCTGCTAAACTATGATGTCGCGCCTACGTATTTCAAATATTTTAGAACAAAATCTCGTTTTTGACAAATGTCAAAAATTAACTCAAACGACTAGCAGTCATAGTCCCAAATCTTAATTCCGTACTCGTGACCGCTAATACGGGTTCGATTCCCGGCGGGGTCAACTTTGTAAGACTCGGTTTGGTTGGTGGTAGGGCATTTTCATAGCCCGCCTGGCTAGCTACCACCGTCTTATCTGAGTCTTGCCGTCAAACATCAGTATTAACAGCATTGATGTGTTCCGGCTTGAAGATAAGACAGCCAGATCCTTATTGCGTTGGGGAATCTTGGCTTCCATCTTCAGCATCATCGTCACTATTACCATCAGGTGAGATGATGCCACGGGCTTTTCAATTGTGGACTAAAAAAATGCGCTTAACGACTGCCAACGGCTCAACGCGCCTTGCGAAGCACGGAAACAGTCGATAAAAAAATATATCGTCGCCGTCGACATTTATCAACGAACTTTAAAGTACATAAAGTTCGTACGTTGAATAGGGTTGACGAATGCTAGTCATCTGATTTACTTTTTATCATCTGTCAAAAACGACATTTTGTTCTAAAAATGATTGAAATACCTAGGCGTGACGTCATAGTTTAGCAGCGTCATTTAAGTACTCATTATATGATTTTGGTAAATTAAAAATCGAAGACTTGATGGAAAACAAAACGAGATTATCTGCACCTTTGATAAATGCCGGTCGCCAATACCGGCTCGCGTCAAAGGGGCCGCGGCCGCCCTAAGTTCAATCGCCGCGCCGCCGACGTTACACCCGCACGGGACCGTGCGAATCTTGTTCAGTCTTTAATTATTAATGTAGGCGACGATTCTGAAGATATTGCATCCATCAGTGAAAGTGAATAAAATTAATGATAAACCTATGTAATTTATCATATCCTTTAACACATTTCCAGAACTCCATCCAGGTGTACTGCAGCTGATTCCTCGAACGTACTATACATACATTGTCACTATGGCACGCTCCATACAAAAATGTTCCAACCCCTTTTACTTACCAATCGCTGGCGTTACAAACTCCGTTCGGCGCCGTCTGTGCGTGTTTGTCTCGAGCGGCCGATTCGTGGAACACTTTGCCACAGGTCTGACATTTGAATGTCTGAAAAAAAATTGGTTGTCTGTAAAGTCGGTTTACGGACGATAGTTTAACGTGACAACGTCATAACGTAACGGGACAATGAGTCATCCTTTTTCGTGCGTGCAGCCGGTGTCCATCGATTTATTAGACGTTTACACGTCAAAAAGGTGAGCACAAACTCAGATAAACTCGTTTTCACCCAACTGGGAAAAGAAGGAGGATTATGTTTTTCGATGTATTTCTTTGGTACGCTCTGGTACCTTTTTACAAGCTTTTAATTAACTTGCAATGTATGTATGTTTGTTCGGGTGAAATCTTGCAAGTCAAATTTGACCCACTTCCCGGTTTGCGATTAAGCTGAAATTTTGCATACATATTTATATCGCGTGACAATGCAATATCAAAAGCCTGTACCTTAATTTTTTTAGATTTTTCTAAAATTATTTAAAATCAAAATTTTTAGTGCGTTTGACTGCAACTCACCTGATGGGAAGTTACTATGCAGTCGAGGATTGTACACGCAAACCCATATACATAATGACTGTTGACTCTCGCCTTGAAGATCTTCAAATTATAGGAATCCGGAAACACTGACGCAGGCAATGACTTCCACTCCTTCGCTGTCCGCATAATAAATGTGGACGCGTAACGCTTCGTGTGGAAAGGTGGAACATTAACAACAAAGTCTAAACAGCTTGATGGATTTTGGAGCACGAGGTGTCGTTAGATTCGTCTTGACGCCGTGAGTCACTAGGACACATTTTTACCCGACTAGCCGAAAAGGGGGTTAAGTTTTATGGAGTGGGGTTTCTTATATTTTAATTAATCCATAAAGTTAAAGGGAATCTTAAAAAGTGATTTTCACCCACTTCGAAACTTTTGCACGTATTGAGGACGAATAACGATACATGGTAACCTTGATATGATGCTGCAGAATCACCTAGAATCTGCAGGATACCCCAACTCCTTACCAACTTATAGTAGAGATATCGTGTTTGGACTCATTTGAACGACGTTAACTAAAAGGTTATAAATAGATGCTGGAAGAAATTTCTTTAGAAATAAGCTGTACCCTTTGTGTCACCTTACTGTTTAAAACCTGTATTTTAAGTACCCTGGGTACAATAAACTATTAAATAAATAAATAGATGGTGAAAAAATGGTGCTGGGTTTTTTTTTTATTTATACTTTATACAGGGTGTAAAAAGACCGAAATTACATTGCGCACGTAAAAATAAACACATTTAAAAACATGTATTTGAACTCAAAGAGGGCTTACATAGTCCCCCTAAATATAATTTTTGTTAATCAATTTCTTTCTGGATGATCGGTTGAGTTGTTAAAGCGTGAAAGCGTACAAAAGTGTAAAAATCACTTTCATAATATTAGTTAGAACACTTGGCGAGCCCACTGGTTTCCTATTCTTTACATCGAAGCAAAGGGCATTTCATTTTAGGCAGTGGGACGGTGTGCCTAAAATACTTCGGGACAACCTTCTCTAAAAATTCCGGGAGAGGCCCGTTTACACCTTGTATAGTTATTCATCATCATATCAGCCAAAAGACGTCCAAGTCTGAATGAAGGCCTCCCCCATGGGTTTCCACGATGACCGGTCGTGCGGCATCCAGCGGCTTCCCACGATCTTCACCAGGTCTTCGGTCCACCGCGTCGGAGCTCTGCCTACGCTACGTTTTCCGGTGAGCGGCCGCCACTCAAGAACTTTACTGCCCCAACGGCCATCTGTTGTACGTGTATCAACATCATCATATCAGCCGAAGGACGTCCACTGCTGGACATAGGCCTCCCCCAAGGATTTCTCGTCTCCTCGTTACTGATTCGATCACGCAGAGAAACTCCGAGCATAGCACGCTCCATTGCCCTTTGGGTGACTATGAGGCCCAATAGTAAGCGACCATGTTTCAGTTCCGTAAGTCATCACTGGCAACACACACTGGTCAAAAACCTTAGACTTGACAAAATTTTTGGTTTTTGTTTATTTTCCAAACTGTAATATCAATTTTGGAAAAATTTATATGGTCCTCAATATTCGAAGATATCGTGTAATAAACAGTCGAATTGAGAACCTCTTGAAAAGAGTGGGGGTTGTCCTATTCTAGGCCGGGAGCCGTACGGCAATAATGATCACGTACCTCTTTATGCTGCAACTTCATGTGCTGAGCCACACCGGCCGACGTCAGCACCGCGTGGCAGATGTCGCACGCGGCGGTGCCGTGCTTCTCGCGCTTGTGGTCGAAGTAGCGACAGCGCTTCCTGCAATGTACATTTAATTCATTGACACACTTGTTTGACGGTTCGTCCGTCCGTCCAATTACAAGTACAAGTACAACTCTCGCTTGAACGCTCGGCTCAGGCGTAACGTGACAATAACGTCACACTTTTTCGTGTATGCAGCCCGTGTCATCAATTTATAAGACGTTATCACGTCAAAAACTGTACATGAGCGAGCGAAGCGAGCGATATTTGGTTCGGTCAGGTTCGATTGATTATACAGTTAAAAAGATGATTTCTTCTGCCTCGCTGGCTCCCCCCCATCCCCCATGGGTAGCATAATGCTTCGCAGAAGAAGAAATCATCGGTTTTGTTCGGAGTTTCGTAGTTACGACTTGGCGTTCTCAAGTTATGGCGTGACCAAGGGAAATAGGGATTCTATATAGATTCCCAGTCAAAGTACTTTTGATATACATTCTTAGTCAAAACCACTTTTAACCGATACAATTTGGTCACAAACACTATTACCCAATATTTTTGCAGTTAAAAGTGGTTTTGACCAACGTCCTTAGTTAAGACCACTTTTGACTGCATAAATCAGTCAAAACTGTTTTTGACCAAGGGCATCGGTCGAAACCACTTTTGCCTGATTTTTTGCAGTCAAAAGTGGTTTTGACTGGATATGAATATTTTCTGTAACATATATATTCTTTGTACTGTACATACATATTATTTTTTAGTACGATGAATAGAAACCTTATTTAATGGCTTTTACAACAAATATTATTATCGTGAAAGTTTAAAGTGTTATTGTAAACATTATAATACTGAACAAAAAGTATTACCTGAAGACAGCCGAGCAGTATTTGCACTGGAACGTGGTGCCGCCGCCGTTGTGTTTCTGGTAGTGTTCTAAAGCGTGAAGTCTGAAAATTATTATATTTTTAAATCTAAAAACTTTTAGGTACAGTCAAGGTCAAAAATATAGATACGTTCAAAGCATCAAACATATGTATCCACGACCTTATGTATATACAATTTAAGGTCGCAGATACATATTTTTGATTCTTTAAACGAATCTATATTTTTGACTTCGAGCTTTCATTTGGAAATAATTTTTATGCTCAAAAAGCCAAACGCTCAAATTAATATAAATTTTCCGAATTCAAAAAAATACGAGCACAGTATTTCCTACGATGCTATAGAAACAAAAGACTATGAGCATACTCTCCGCAACAGTGTGAATGACGATAAGGATTACCACATCAGCGGTCCTCAGCAAATCCGATTAGTAGACTTTGCGAAGGACTTGAAAAATATCAAGTTCAAAAAAGCTCTAGTCAAGTTTTTCATAGATCATTGGAATAGTCAAGAGATGGCCGTTATTATTCGCAACAAAACAATCTATTTGAACCACGACTTGTGTTACGTCTTCAAAGTCGTCGATGGAATAGTGCAGAGAACAATCGATGATAAGCCCTCATGCTCAAGTCACGAAGAAGCCGACACGAAGACAGTTTTCCTTGCCTGTCAATTGCCACAAGGTTCTACAACAATCATTCGAACATCAGACACAGATATTCTGGTCATTATGTTGGCCAATGTGGAGCATTTGAACGAATCGGTTAGAGTGTGGATGGATCTCGGAGTCGGTAATGCGCGTCGCTATATAGATGTTTCGGCACTGTCAGTTCAGTTAGGCTCAATGCTTTCACGCGCACTGCCTGCTTTCCACGCTTTAACAGGATGCGATTTTAATCCAGCATTGTATAAACGAGGCAAAAAGAGACCTTTTGATATTTTGAGAAAATCTGAGATCTTTCAAAAAGCGCTCGCTGATGTACGGTCCGATCGTTGTGATATCCAAACAATTTTCCCCACGCTTCAATCTTTTATATGTCACATGTACGGACTGAAGAAACTCGCTGATGTCAACGAAGCTCGATTCGACATTTTTAATAAAACATACAAGGTGCACGACACATCGAAACCGTTCTCGTTGGACGTACGCAACTACGACGCTTGCAATTTACCCCCATGCCAGTCAGAGCTATACCAACATTGCCTCAGAACTCGGTACATCGCCAATTTGTGGAGGAATGCTTACAAATCCGACATCACTGACCTTGCACCAACCGATCATGGGTGGAATGAAAATAATAATAAATTCGAGTTCACGTGGTTTATCGGGAATCAATAGCCCGATGCGTATGAAAATGTTGTTGTATCGCCGGATATTCTGGGCAACGAGAATGACACTGAGGACAGCAATGACGAGACGCTTGATTCAGGTAAATTTTTGTACTACTATAATATTCTCTCAACAAAATTACTGAATAGAAATAATTGTTACGGATGTTGCAGGCACTCAGCAGGAAAGAATTGTGGATGAGGAGCCACAATATGAAAGTTCCAGTGAAGAAGAAGAAGATGAATTGTATTGAGCAAAAATGTAAAGGTCATACATAACAATACAATTATAATACAATTTTTATATCATTTCATTTTTTTATACAATAAATAATACAATTCGTACTACATTTCATCTACATTTACGTTGGTTGTATCTATCGCTTTATTGTCATTCTTAAATTCCCCGAAAAAAAAGAAACCAAAATACCTTTTTCGGTCAGATTAAGAGAACCCACCAACATTTTTGTCAGATTAAGAAAATATGCTTTCAGGATACCGAGATAAACCTCCCCTATGAAAATCTGACGCGCTCGAGTATTTCAAAAAAACTTTTTTTTTTGCATTTTCAAAAATTCATCGTAACTTATCGTCACGCCGAAATCGAGTTGTTTTAAAGGGAGCTTCCTTGGGGCCTACTTAACACCCCTTCCGAAAATCTAACGCGCTCGAGTAATTTTACATGCAATTTTAATTTTAAATGTAATTTTAATTGCATTTTTGGACTACTTTATACGCCTACCCCCACCACGCAAACCGGCAGATTAGTATACCGTTGTTATCAGACGCACTTGGGGGCATACGTAGTATGAATATCTGACGCGCTCGAGAATGCCCAAGTAACTGTTTTTTTAACATTTTTAAAAAACCGTACATGCCAAACCCACCGCTAAAATGGTTTTTACCATACGAGCTTTTCTTTTCGAAATTATTTTATCTTTCGATTTTGATAGGTCTCGACGGCGCCGTTGAATTACGCCATTTAGCTACCTCGCCTCCCTAACTAAGACGTCGTTGAAACTCGTGCGCGCGGGGCTAATTTTTCGATACATTTGCGAATGCTAAATATCACAAGAATAACAAAGACCTCTGCCACATGTATAGATAACATATTTTGTAATTGCAGTTAATTAAATAAACAGGTTTTTAATTGTTTGAGATCAGATCATAGCGGAATAATGGCTAGCTTTCCCGTATGTATTACTGCAGAACAAATCAAAATTGGAACGATACCGTTCACTGTTAGTCGAACAGAAAAGATTAAAAAAGTGCTAGATAAAAAACTGCCCATACCAGACTTTGATAATGAAGTGCAAGCGAACAGTTCTTACAATGATTTTTTTACAGTACTGGATAGGGAATTCCAAAGTTTTTTTAAGTCTAAATCCACAATCAGTAACATCAAATTTAAATTCAGTGAATGGGCTACTATAGGTATATACAAAAGTCGCCAAACTTTGTTTAACCTTTATGACAAAAAAACTTACACTTTTGATGAGACCTTTAGAAATCATGTCAAACAATATTCAAAAAATTATAAACAGGTTTTCCGCGAAGCAAAATCTAATTATCTAGCTAGAAAAATAAAATTGTCAGATAATAAAATAAAAACTGTTTGGAATATTATTAGCAAAGAAACAGGTAAAGTCAAACCTCGCGACAAAGAATATGTTTTGCAAACAGATCAAGGTAAAATTAGTTCGAATGCTGATGTAGCCAAAGAATTCGAAACTTTTTTCACAAATATTCCACTTAAGACTACTGAAACCCTAAATTCATCACCTATGTATGCTCAAAGGCTGCTAAAGGATAACGTGATAAAAAATTCTCCTTCAGAGTAATTGAACCACAATCTATTGTAAAAACTTTTAAAACTCTTAAAGTGAAAAGAACCGAAGACCTCTGGGGATTATCGGTAAGCTTGATCAGTAATGTAATCGATACGTTAGCGCCATATTCAGCTTGTCTTTTTAATATTAGCATTGATAGTGGCGTCTTTCCAGATCTCATGAAGCTTAGTAAAGTGATACCTTTTTATAAATCTGGTTCAAAAACTGATCCGGGCTACTACAGAGCTTGTGCTAAAGGATACTATAAAATAATAGATTATGAAAATGACAAAGATATATATGTTGATTCTTTAACAAATAAGATAAGATAAGATAAGATCTTTATTGGCTCAAGGTGTAGTTACAAAAGCGGATGGAATCCCTGTTACCCGTGGTAGTTAGAAACTGTGTTACAGGTAACAGTGTCTTCCCCCAGTAAACGCATAACAAAATTGCCAGAACACCATTATCTTGAACAGATAAAAAAGAACTTACATTACAGGTTACATTATGAGATATTAATATTTATGAAAACTAATAGAAAAAATAATTTAGATTAGACGTAATGTAAAAACAGTATAGGTACCTAATTAGCGAAATCTTAATTTACAGCAAAAGGACAATAATTCAGAAGAACCTAATTTACATAGTGTCATACGTAAGTAGGTGAGAGTGTGTGTGCGTGTGTGGATGTGTGTGTATGTGAGTTCATTTCATTGTTAATTATCTCTGAGCAATGATGTGGATCATTGATAAACGAACATAAATGAGCATCGAATGTATCCAAATCTTGCATAATATTGTTAAGTATTGTATCCACGTTGATTTGTTTGTTTTTCACTGTGCAAATATATTATGTCTTGGGTTTTACTCGACGCAATGGTAAAATACGTGTAGTAAAAGAGTAACTGCAAGTGACTGAAACTGGTTATCCTGAGAGAATCCACCAAAAACAACCAAACAACAAGAGTTCCGTAAGACACGACGATTGAGACCAGAGTCATACCAATAAGTGAGTTTACAGTGCTGTATGTAGAGGTTAATGAATTGAGTGACGGGATGTGAGTGTTTTTTTTGTTTTGTGTGATTGATAAGTTTGTATGTGATGTACAATATAGCATAGAGTTTAAGATTATCACAAAAGTACTTAAACTAGTAAAGGCACAATAAAGTGATTGCACGCCTTTTGTCGTTAACCCGTGCGAATAATCACTTACTCCTAAGTTTTTCAATATCTTCTTCATGATCAATCCGGATCTGCGGCAAGCCTTCTGCTTTCCGTAGGAATATTTTACCAAACGAAGTCCAGCAGTAGGCATATGCGTTGGTTTTAGCAAACTCCCGGGCCAGAAAGAACAGTTTGCGACTTTTTAGTGTCAAGTTTTCAGAGATGTATATCGTTTTTGAGGCTCCCTTGATTGCAAGTTTAGCTATGTTAAGTCCGTCGCCCTTGTAGTGCTCTTTATTATACTTTTTGTAACTTTTGAGTACGTTTTCCTTAGTTAGTACGCTAGTGAAATGTACAATTATTGGTATGTTCTCCTCGTTTTTTGTTTTTATACGATACACATCAAATATATCAGATGTCGGGGTGTTAAGAACGCTACCCAAGGATATTACCATTTTAATCAGGTCGTCCTTACTTTCCACGGGCTTCTTTGGTATGTTCCGGATTTCTACACTAGATGAGCGTGAATTATCAATTTTGGTTTCATGCGTCAATATATACTCCGATTTTGCTTTGTATCTACTTCAAGTGTTTCAAGCCTCTTGGAGACTTCGTCGTATTTTGTCGATAGAAATTCCACGGTATTCAAGATTTCTTGGTTTTGAACCTTTAATTCATTAACTGTTCCAAGAATAGCGGACAGCTTCACGTCTTGTTCTGATTTCCAAACTGAGAGCTGACATAGTAAATCATCTTTGAAGTATTTCATGCACGGTTTCTTAGAGGAGTCACCTTCGCTACCGGCTTCATCATTGCAGCTCATATACGTCCCCACCGAGGGGCTCGAGCCTACCCTGAATCTTCTTGTAAGTTGATTGACTTCTCATTAGGGAAAGATTCACTGCGTTTTAGTGCAGAGGACGATTTGGTTGTCCGAGTAGACGGTGGAGTTTTAAACATGTTGCAAAATACGATCCCAGTCGGAATAGTGCGAGCACACGCTAGTAGATGGCGCTAGGTTCACCAGCAGCGGCGTGAGTCTTGGCTCTTTGGAAAGTGCAAGTAATCAGCCTGGTATGAGGGTATGATTTAAAAAATATTTACAATGCAATCTTACTCTGTTATATTTTTTCCTCGTAGATTACAGTTTTCACAGATAATTCTAAGTGAAGAAGTTGATTGGTGTTGATCAAAATTACAAGAACTTTACTTTAAGTGGATTTTAAGTATTTCGGGGTAAGTTATTTATTTTTAAGTGCGAAAAAACTAAAGTGACGTCTGCTTCACATGAATGACGGGGGGAAGCCAAGCCAAGCCAAGTAATACCATTACCTGAGACTGTAATCTGTATCATGACATTATGTAATAGACAATAAGTATGTTTTTGACTATTTAAAAGTGTGTGTAAGCACCTATTTAAAATAAATTATTTTGATTTGATTTGTACGTTAACGATTTGATACTGTTTTCGTTTGGAAAAAAAACATCGATCAAAGTTACAACGAACTACAAGAAATTTTATATAGTTACTTGCTGCTACGGAACCCTTCATGGGCGAGTCCTACTCGCACTTGGCCGCTTTTTAATATTTGAGGGTATGACGGATCTCACTGGGCAATATTTGACTCATTCCGGGCTATCAGTTCTGTGACACATTACGTCAAAGTTTACATACTTAGATATTTTGCTATCATTTTAATGTTATGTTCATACAATTACTTGAATAAAAGCTGTTGTATTTTTATTATGAAATAAAAATCTTTCGATCGATATATTACAATGTCTATTGATCATGGTATATAGATTCTATTAATACTATAAACTTTGATTCACGTGCTATATATTAACTTGACTGGACTAATACATAAAGTAATCACAAATATTTACGACTGTTAATTTTTATGATGTGTCATGAAAGCTGTTGGTCTGCCTTTCTGTCGAATCATCGCGAAAAGGTCTTTTTTTTTCTTTGTGCCCAATACCAAGTTGAATTTGGTATTGAACGTAGGAAAGCAAGATTCGATTCAATACAATTGTTGATGTACTCGTCTGATTGGATTTGTTGTCTTGCTATGTTGGTATTAGGATCGATATGATTAAATGCCACAGTCGAACAGTCTCGAATCCGCAATCTCATAATTTTCACAGCGATACACAATAAATGGTACGGAGTAATTGCTCGACGGTCAGTACGACGCAATTCACTGGAAGCCATCGTGAATGGTGTAGCTCTAATGTCTTCCTTGAAATGTTTTAAATTGTCCTAAATAAATAGTTGGAAATGACAATTCTTCCTCGTGCTCATCAAATAATAAACTATGAGGAATATTGTATTCTCCAGGTGCGATTCTTAAATATTTTTCGTCGTAGAGTATGTGGATGAGCTGTAACTCTCCTCGATAGGAATATTCTCACTGACTTCATCTATGTTAACTAATTGTTAAGTTTCTTCATCATCATCACGGAGGAATCCACGATTAATTGTGATGTTGTGAGTATAAAGAGGCGTTTACCAAATATTGTAACCATGTCTTAATATTTTCTTATTAATTAATTCTTCTGAATAGCTCAACTTGTGAATTTGTTTCTTTTTGATATAAACGTATAAGCAATGATCATCGCTGATATCTCTTGGAAGTTGATTCACCATTGTATCCACAGATACTGGCACATTGATAATCTGACATTATATACCAAATTGCCCTTGCACATGCCGTAGTCTTCGTATCTGCATAAATGGGAGACGAGGAGAAATTAATATTTCCGAATTTAGTCTCAAGTTTCAGTAAATGTGCAGGAATTTTTGGATATTTTGTTTGTCAGGAGAAACTTTGCAAGTCGAACAAATCATTGCATCGTTAATGTTGTTGATATTCTGGAAAGTATAAAATTTATGTTTGTTAATTTCTTCATAGTGATAAAGCATGTGCATACTTCGATATTATTTCAAAATAAAGGTTATTTCTTACCGTTATTTTATTCAACAGATCTTCATAATTGTCAGACGCCTTTTTTTAAGTCATTTTTAATCCGCAATCTATTGCAGACTGTAATGAATAACCAAATGGGTTTTTCTGGAATTTTCGATCGAAATTTTCATGATCCTTTTTATGTTTTGTAATGTCGTCACAGAGGTCTGTTTGCCCTTCATTATTTCCCGACGGATTATTACTATGAACAAAGAAAGATATGTATTTAAACATAAAATATGAGCCTAAATTTTTTTTATCAACAACACAACTTATATAATTGCAATAATAATTACGATTCGATGTTGATAACATTTCTTCTCTCACGATATTCTCGCGTACTGATACGTTCTGATGTTTCGATCTGTTGCCGTGATTGTGAATTCCCTCTTCTAGTTAGCTCTGCGGATATGCTGTTTATTGTTGATGGACCAGCCCTTTGATTTACTTGTAATGATGATGTGCTGACTGTCGAATCTAAATCTTGATCACTTTGCTGCTTCAACAGTATTTTCCTCGCTCTAAGTAAGAAAATGCAAATAAGAATTTTACCAACCTTCAATGGCATAAAAAGTTTTATAAATAAAAATTGATATTTACAATTTTTTTCTCTCCCGGTATTCTCGCATGCGTTGAGCTGCAGTTTTCCCTTGTTTTTTTGATGACTCACTAACACCTTTTTTTCTCTCTCTCCATCGCCGTGTTGCCTCTGCAGACTTTGCTCTTTTTTCTAATGTCCTTATTTCAGAAGGTCCGGGGACTTGATTGTCTTCTGATGGACCAGAACTTCGAATATCCTCTGTAGCAATTTCACCTATTGCATTTGGTTCCTTTTGTTGCTTACTTTGTTGTTTAAGCAGTGCTTTTCGTGCTCTGAATTCTCGACCACGTTCTGCAGAAGTTTTTGGCGCTTTATTCAACCTATAATTTCATCATTTTAGTTTGATAAATTTGGTAAATTATTATTAGAGTCATGAATGATTATAAAAATAAAATAAAAATTAATTTACCTATCTCCAATGATTTGTCTCGGTTTTTGTACATGATTTATAGTGAGATTTTTAATATCAACTTCCATTTGATTATTGTCATGTTCATTCACGATGTCACCAATAATTTGTGATGGTGACCCTCTACAATTAAAAAGTATTTTATTATTTACGTATAAGTTAAATTTTGTTATAGAAAAGTTGCACAGTTTAAAAAATATTTGTGGCAAGCATTTCAAATCAGAGGATTTTAAAAGAAAGAAGACACAATTTAAAAAAAAACTGCTATTCCATCCTTAGAAATAATAGTTCCACCAGAAAGATGAAATTTTAATTGGATTTCCATTGCATATCAATGTGCATGATCGATCACAGTGAGTGATAGATTATAAATCCCTTTTCTCATTTTTAACCGACAAAAAAAACACAGGAGGTTCTCAAGTCCATTATTTGTATATGTATGATTATAACTTTTTACAGTTTTTGAAGTAAAACTTCTTTACGCACTATTACTTGGGGAGTATGCTGGTGAATGCGTGACGAGAGCGTTACGGAAAGTGTGATTGGGCGAGGCGAACTAAAGTAGAGAGAGAGAGAGATATATATATATATAAGTTAGTGAAGATAGAAAGAGAGAGTTACGTTTCGTATATTACTGTAGGAGCAAAAGAGAGCAGTGCGCGCGCACATTTTCTTTCTCTCTTCCTCTCATTTGCGAGTTTGCTAGCGTTACGCGAATGGTGATTTTTTCGTAATTTCATTTTTTTCTTGAACAATTTTATAAATTAATATGTGAATTGTCGGCTGAATAAAATTATAATGGCAAGAAGTGATACAGACTAAATATGAAAGCGGTGCTCCAGGACCATCAACTAAGAAGAAATTACTTACGGAAATTGAGCATAAAAAGTGTGTAACAACATAATCAATGCAATATTTTAAACCTGGAGAGACCCAATCAACTGTTATTGAATCACACATAACTCATTTTTAAACTATAAGGTCATCTTTGACCAGAACTTTGCTATTACCTACTGTAATCTTAATCATACCGTCGGGATCCGAGGGGGGTGGGGGAGAACTAGGATAAGGAAAATGTAAGGGGTTCAGTGGCTCAGGGTCGATTGCGGAAACGCAGTTTTCGAGATATTGATTTTTGTAAATTTATAGGTTATGCTACTTTTCATCCACTTTTAAGAGATTTAAGAATGCGACTGCTTCGGCCCTGCGGGAATGGCATCCCCCAGAATCAAAATGGGTGGTGGGCTTTGAGTATACATACTAAGGTGTCCGGGAGTTACGTTTCGACCACTTATTATAAATCTTATGGAAAGAATTTTGTGGGATAGGTCATCTTTGGTCCCATATAATACGCTATTAAAGATATGTCAAGTTTTGTTCTATTTTTTTTAATTTTTACAGTTTGGCAGCCTTTATAAAAATAATCATTGACATTGTTTCACAACTGAGGAAGGATATCTGAATATCCTGGCTGCAATAACAACTCATCATGATATCACCGCTGCACCAGCAGAGTTGTATAACCAAAGAGAATATAAGTATGACTACCATTTTTCATTTTATTCTATTGGTATAACTGTTCGCAGAGGTTCAATACAAAGCTTTAGAACTTTTTGGCGGGAATTGCAACTGTTAAGAAAAATTACTGAAGACAGTAATAAATACTACTGAAAAAAATATGAATATCGAAGACAAGGCAGTATGGCCAATGAGCCTTAGCCTGCCATGAAAAGGGCAAAGGGCAAACAAACAAAAAAAAAAGTATATTATTCCTTTTGTTTTTTTTTGTATGTAGGTATATGGGAGTCCCCGTCTCTTTTATACATAGTTTGTTATAATCTCTTTGGAGGGAGAAAATAAACAAGAAAAAAGTAACGCTGCATATGACGCTACGACGCCAGCAACTAGTATGGAATAGGCACTCCGTGATTCATTATCAGTTGATTGGGTCCCACTGGTTTAAAATCTTGCCTTGCCTTACTCTTTGGGTATGGAACCCTAAAAAAAGGAAAAGTGCTCACCTACTATTAAAATGTTTATCGCATTCCTTGCAAATATATCTGTATTTGTGGCTCGAACGAATGTGGCTAAAGAGATCCGCTCTGCTCTGAAACCTGTATTTACATGATTCACACTTGCTACTACCACTCAAAACCTGAAAATAACATATTTCAAATATTATCATCATATCAGCCGAAAAACTTTCTCTGCTGGACAAAGGCCTCCCCCAAGGATTTCCACGACTTTCCAGCGGCTTCCTGCGATCTTCACCAGTTCGTCGGTCCACCGCGTGGGAGGCCTGACGTTTTATAATATAAGTATATACAGGGTGTGACAAAATTGGTGTAGGTCCCGTTAACTGGGGATTCTACTCATCACACTCAACAACTTTTGTTCGACGACTTTGCTGAAATCGCAAAAAAAAAATTTTTACTCTTCATACAAATCGACTAGCTGATCGACAAATTTTGTGAATTTTTGTATGGAGGGTCCAAATTTGTTTTTGAGAATATACTCTGGTACCTTGAGGAAATTGGTTCAGTATGATGAGTAGAACCCCCAGTTAACGGGTCCTATACCAATTTTTACACTCTATAAACCGTCTATATTTAGTGGCTGTTTTCCTGCGAGCTGGGGCTTCTACTCATCATACTGAACAACTTTCCCAAAGGAACCCGTCAATTAAAAAAAAATTGGACGCTTCATACAAAAATGCATAATATTGTTCGATTAGATGATCAACTTGTATGAAGTTTTTTTTTTGCGATTTCAGCTAAGTCATAGAACAAAAGTTATTCAGTACGATGAGTAGAAGTACCAGTTAACGGGACCTACATCAATACGGATTGTTACATCCTGTATAAGTGGTTTCTGGGAAACTGCTCTAACGATTTGGATGTAATTTTGTGCTTTTTTTTAATTCACAATTGGTAAACCCTTGAAATCATCTTACCTGATGGTAAGTGACGATGATGCCGAAGATGGAAGCGGGCTTACCAAGATTCCCCAACGCAATTGGGAACTGGATATTTTATCTTCAAGCCGGAACACAACATTGCTGTAAACATTGATGTTTGGCAGCAAGACTTAGATAAGATGGTGGTAGTTAGATGCTTTTTTTATACCACTTTTTACCGCATTGATAACATCGCTTTTTTCACGTAGAGTCAAAGTTTAGTTCCCGCTTTGTACTCACGTTGTTGTTAGTTAACAGCCAAATAGGTGCTGACGGACAAACTCCGCTAGAAGTAATCGTGTCCTGTGTCCACAAGGAACAAATGTAAGGTTCACAGTTGTGTTACTTAGAAGGTTTATTCATTCATTGAACGTGTACAAGACAAAAACAATAGATTAAAAAACCCTGAACACGAACCTATCTCGAACATTCATTTTTTAAATCTTATTGCTATTATTTCAGGAAATTCCAAGTAAGACGTCATTGGTGTTTTACTAAATACCACTTACGGAGTCCTCCTTTTTGAAATTCGAGTTATAGAGTATAAATATGTATTATCAATACTTCGTAGGGAAATAACAATTTGTTAAAGTTACAAAGTCTGAATAATTCGAGATACCGCATATTTTGGGGTTCAGCGAAAGGGAATGGCATTTTTTTTCGACTTAACAAGGTTCGAGTTATACTATCTCTGAAGTAAAGCAACAAATAATAAAAACCAGCCAAGTGTGAGTTGCACTCGTCGTATTATTTACAGATAGCAGAGAGTGTTGAACTCTCGATCTAGTCCCCTCTTTGTGACAATTTTATCTGCCTACCTATTACGGTTCATGAATTAGAGCCCGCTGAAAGACCGACGGGCAGACAGCGGAGTCTTAGTAATAGGGTCCAGATGGTCACCATTTGCGTGTACGGAACCCTAAAACCCGGTTATTCATTTAGGAGGTACAATGCCACAGACGGACACACAGATATACATGTTAAAAACTAATTTGTGTTAGTTCCTTGCAGTCCATAGTGACACACCTGGTAGGAACATGGGTATTTTTTGTAATTGGTCCAATCATTTGGAACATATGATTCATAGGCAAACACGTATTTCGACCACTGGAGGTGGTGTGAGGGGAAAGGGGGAAGTGCGAGGGGAAGGGGAAAGGGAGACTGGAGGGAAGTGGGTAGACTCCGCTCAAAAACTGTCGCCTAAGTAGGCTTATGGGTCCATTATATTTATCTTAGATTTTAATTTTTGACAGTGATATGATAACCATGGCTTACGTATGAGAAATCATTATTTTAATTCTATACTTTTATGTTAAATTCAAGGAAAAAATCACAAATTTTGTCAGCGCAGATCCAAACTAGGATACTATAACTATAAAAGAAAAATGTGGTCCTATGACAAAATACTTACAGGGTCATGTTTCGTTCTATGTTTATTATACGCGTCTTCATACTGAAAGCCGGTGTAACAGTCCTCGCATTTATATTTAGCATTCTTATATCTGTCAGTTTCCATCCTTTCTCGCATATTCTTTATTTGTTCTTCTCTTGAGAATGTAACAACATCAAAGTTGTATTTATTCCCAAATTCCTTTGCCTTTTTAGCTGCATAAATTTGATTATATTTTGGTTTATATTCTGCTGTATCTGTTTTCTTTCCTACTGTACTATCTAAAGCTTTTTTTACAGCTGCTTCTCTGTCTGCATCTAAGTATTCGTAACGGTCCCTCAAATAATCGTAATACTTATTCACTATTGGATCTAGGTTAAAAGTAATATTGCTTTCAGTAGTTACAATTGATGGTTCATCAGCATTCTTTATTGATTCTTCATTACAAGTTTTATTTATGTATTTAGCTTCAATGTACTTGTGAATCATTATTTTATGCATATCAAAATGTGGACTATTTAAAATATTTTGAGTTTTTACTTTGTCATCTATATCTTTATTTGTTATTCTTTTTGGCGTGGTATTTTTCTTACTTTGAGTGTCAATGTTTTTCCTTATATCTTTCAAGTCGAATTGTTTCTGTTTTTTCTTGTTTTTAGCGTCTTTGTTTTTACTTTTTAAGTCAGATTGTTGATCTAACACTGGAGTCAAATTATTATCAGTACTGTCTTCGCAATCATTTAAATCATTTTCAGTTGGAGTCAAATTATTATCAATGATGTCTTCGCAATCATTTAAATCATTTTCAGTTGTAGTCAAATTATTATCATTGATGTCTCCGCAATCATTTAAATCATTTTCAATTCTCAGGGGTTCGACTTTTACATTGCAAGTAAGAAACTCGCTCAAGTCAAGATCTAATTTGTTTTCATTCCTAACATTTCCTCTGTCATACAAAATATTTTCTGTATTGTTCAAATCATCTTCTAATTTGATGTCTTCGATTTTTATTTCTTCACCGACATTAACATATACGACATTGGTTCTTATTAATTGCTGGCCGTGCAATATATTAATTTGATGCATCAAGTCCAATGTCAGCTAGAAGTAAAAGTAATTACTGCGTCATCATCATCATATCAGCAAAAAATCGTCTACTACTGGACAAAGGCCTCCCCCAAGGATTTCCACGACGACCGGTCCTGCGCTGCCCGCATCCATCGGCCTCCCGCGACCTTCACCAGGTCGTCGGTCCACCGCGTGGGAGGCCTGCCTACGCTACGTTTTCCGGTGCGCGGTCGCCACTCGAGAACTTTACTGCCCCATCGGCCATCTGTTCTACGAGCTATGTGCCCTGCCCTATGCCAATTCAGTTTAGCGATTCTGTGAGCTATGTCGGTTACTTTAGTTCTCCTGCGGATCTCCTCGTTTCTGATTCAATCACGCAATTACTGTGTATTTTATTAAATTTACTTATTAATTACAATAAGCCCTTGGCATCAGCTCTCCTGATGGTAAGTGATGATGACGCCAAAGATAGAAGCGGGCTTGCCAAGATTCACACATAAATACTGTCAAAATAGTTTTTTTGGGACTTAGATAAGATGTGGCAGCTAGTCAGGTGGGCTTTAAGTAATTCCCTACCACCAACCAAACCAAGTATAAAAGAAAGACCCTGCTGGAAATCAAACCCAGGACCTCCTAGAGTGAAGCGAGCTAATGGACTAACCAAGCCAGTACGCCATGGAGGCGGTTTACCTTTTTGTTATAAATCCCCAGTTTAGTATCTTGAATCGGTCCTAACTTAATAATCTAACCAATTTAATTAAAAATTAAAACCTTACAGCTGGAAATGTGCCTTTGTCCAAGGTTCGAAATTATTGTATCTTTTTTTTACGTTAACTTAGAAGTTTGATTTTTTCACAGCTTCAGGGGACTGTAGACTGAAGTAATTGGTTTTAATTTCTACTCGATACCTCCATGCGTTCCCGAGATAAACGGTCTTGACAGACAGACGGACGGACAACAAAGTTATCTTATAAGGGTTCCGTTTTTTCCTTTTGAGGTACGGAACCCTAAAAATAATTCAAGTCCACACTGTGCTGCACTAAATTGGATTGCTGTAGGAAATATCTTCGGCAATATCGTCACTTACCACCAGGTGAGATGTTGTCAAGGGTTTACCAATAGGCATTTTGACTATGTTTAAAATATGTAACAATTTGTTGTCATCCTAATAAAATGTAATGTAAAAAGCATATTTTATCAATGTTCTGAAAAAAATAAGGTCATGTTCTGTATAAAAAACATAAATGAAATTTAATTTTTTTTGTGGTTTGATCACGTGTTTGAAAACGCTCTGTTATTGGTTGCAACTCTGATGACGTCACACAGAAGTAAACATTAGGTTCAATGCGTGCTTTCACTATTACAGCAGTTTGCTGTTTACTTATGTGTGACGTCATCTGTCAGAGCAACCAGGCGCCATAGCGAATATTGCGTTTAGGCGCGTATTTTTAAAATTCAAACTTTAACATTGATTTTCTACGTATATACGACAGATCTCCAGGAAATATTAAAATGGTTTGCATTTTATGCAATAACAAATAATACAAAACTATTTTCCAGTAGTAGTCAAATAGCCTATTGTGAATAAAAAAAAAAAACTATTTATGGGGGGGGCATCAACCACATCCTAAGGCAACTTGCTCCAGATGTTTATCACTGTATTATTTAGTGTGTGATGTGATGACCCACATTAGTGTTTGAGCGGTCATGAGCCAATCTGATATTGTTGGCAAGTCTAGGGCAATGGATGCTGCTCATGTTAAAAATGTTCGAGAGTTCTCTGCAGTTAGCATTTTTTTTTGTTAATTTTTATAGATAGCGGTAAGCCGAATTATGTGGGCAGCACATGACTAATTGTCGTGGAAATCCTTGGGGGAGGCCTTTGTCCAGCATTGGACGTTTTTTGGATATGATCATGAATATAGTTTCTGCTCTTACGCGGCGAGATTCCTCTTAACCAGAGGTTCTGGGTTCAAATCTGGATGGCGAATGTACCAATGAGTTTTTAAAACTTGTGTAGACATATTACCAATTGCTATAACGGTGAAGGAAAACAGCATGAGGAAACCTGTACATTTGATTCCAGTGACCGCGTGTGATGCTAAGTGCAACACCAGGCAACCGTCATCATCTATACCTTGGATAGCATGGTTAATAGTGCCATACGACAAGAGAAAGAGAGCGCCGTTAAATATTTGTGCAGATGGTGGCGCATCGGGAACCAGGTTGTTCCTTTCCCTCTGATATGGTCAAGGATGGTGGACTTTTGTGTTTTACTCATGACCGGGTGCTGTCCAGACGAAATGACCTACTTAAGGGTATTAATGACATATTTAATAATTTTATTGTATTATGTCCTAATGACATAATATGTTTTATTTTTAAAAACCAATGATTTTATTTTCACATTATAAACTGATGATTGTTTGTTTTTAATTTTTTCACAAATTTTAAAATAATGTAATTACTATTATATGACCATAAGAAAGAGTGTGATATGCACTTATGTTGAATAAAAATTTAAAATTTTGATTTAACTTACTGGGAGGCTCGACAGAAGAGATCTCGTGCTGTGGCATTTATTTCTGAATTCGACCGCCTTCTGAAGGAGAGCACAGCAAATGTAGCAGATGTGCTGTGGAAGCCCATCACCAAGAGATACCTGAAAAACAATGTGATATGTAAAAGTGTAGGAGCTGTTAACTTGGGCTTTTACTTATCATACTGAACAAGTTCCCCAAGAGACCCATACACCGATGATGTCAGGCAGCAATAGACGTCTTTCAGCTGATATAATGACAATACATTCTGGTTGAAACACATGTATGGTATGGTATTCAAAATCCATAACAAAATTGTCTTTTATACAATCAATTCTAATTTTTCATAAATGAATTGGTCGCACGGGATGGGCCACTACCTCTGACACACCAAACCGCTCCCCCACACTTGTCACCCAACGACTTTGACAGTTTTCTCTAGTGTGAGTACTGTATTTGTATAGGTACAAGCACACATTGCTCCTTGTGACTGTCTATTTGGCTCAGTGGTTAGTGCTCTTCACTACTGATCTGAGGGATGAGGGTTCAATCCCCACCCAGGGCCAACATTTGTGCGATGAGCAGATTTGTTTGCTCTGTGTCTGGGTGTTAAATATCATTATAATTTAAGTATGTATATCAGTCTCTGGTTCCCATGACACAGGGAATCCTAGTTTGGGGCCAGATGACCACGTGTGATTTGATTTGTCCCAGAATATTTATTTAAAGTACACTTGAGTGAAAAAATATTAAAGCATCTTTGATTTTTGCTCTTTCCTCTAACTTTCCTTTCTCCATCTTAAAGATAGAGTGAAGAAGAAGCAGAGCAGACCGAGGCAAAATTACATATAGCAAATAAAGGAAAAGGCTGCTGTTGTGTCCTATTAACAGGTTCAATGCCAGGTTGCCTGACCCGATTTTTATTTTAGTTTAAATCAACTTTGAAAACTACCAAAAAAAGTACGAAAATTGAAGTGCAATGCCGGCCTACATACAAGGCTTTGCACCCAATGCCGGCCTCATGCTGAACTATTAAAGTCACTAAACAAGTGACACACACCAGTGCGAGTTCTGCTTCTCGTTTGAACCATTTCCAACGCACCGGTGCATTGACAAGTTAAGATGACAAGGATAGAAAAAATTGGCAACTACTCCACAGACAAGAGCAGTGCTCTTAAATTAGATGATGATGATGATGAGTTACATATGTTATATTTCGTTACTAATAATGAGCCGTAGAAATTTATGATTAATAATAAGATAAGACCGCCTAAATTGTATGTCTTAGTTTTTAATTTAAATTTTGCATATGTATTTATTTTGATGTACAGTAAAGTTATTTGAGTTTGAGATAATAGATTAAAAAGTTATTAAAACTTCTATACGCACGCTTGACTTGGGGAGTAAGCTGGTGAATGCGTTACGCGAACGGTGATACTTTACATAGTTTAAGACAACAAAACTGCAAATGCGAGTCCACTTGAGAGGACTGCCTGGCTAAAACTGCATAGGTGCACAGCACAATCATATTAAGTATACTTTGGCACAGCTAAGGAATTGTACGTACCTGTAAACCAGTTATATCAAAAAATGCATGTTTCAGTCCACAAGTTTCGATACAAAACATTTTCCCCGTCGAAGCGAGACATACTCTGCAGGCTAGTACTTCTTGCAGAGCGGGTGTTGATTTTTCGACTGTCTGTTCCATGTTGCACTGAATTTTGAATAATTATAGAGACTGGTTGATAAAAATTCAACATCAGGAAAAAATAGGATTTAAATCATTATGATCAGGATTCAGGAATCTACAGAAGAAATCTACATAGAATCGAAATTACTAGGAAATCACAGACCAAAGCGGATATGACAAACTTAAGTAAGTTGGACATAGATCATTAGTAGGTATTTTAATTCATCTATGAAATAAGTACCTAGTCTGTGGTCACGCACGTCTAGTGCACGTCTAGGTCACTTTTTTTTTCCTTCGCCCTTTTAGTGCAGGCTAAGGCTCATTGGCCATACCGCCTAGTATTAAGTATATGTTTTTCAGTAGTATTAATTTGTAGAATTCACGTCTTCAGTAATTTTCAGTAAATTTTTCAGATTATGTAGTATTTTTCTCCTTTTCAGTCTTCAAGATCACTGTTTCTTCACGTTCACATCATATCATTGTCTATAAACTACCCTAACCTACATACTCTAGCAAAATGATAGCACTTTTGCTAAAGCTTGCTCGGACTTCTTGTGGAAACTCGAAACACAGTATACACACTTTTATTTCATTATCCTACACAAAAAACACATAAATGATACTTCGCTGATAAATACACTATCAATATTATACATCAAAAACCACTAAATGTAATTTTTCGGATATTAAAAGAAAAATGACAAACTGAACGCTACAAATTCCCGCCAAAAAGTCTACATCTAGGTCACTTTTTTTTTCTTCGCCCTTTTAGGCCAGGCTAAGGCTCATTGGCCATACCGCCTAGTCTTCAGTATATGTTTTTCAGCAGTATTATTTTGTAGAATTCACGTCTTCAGTAATTTTCAGTATATTTTTCAGAAGTAGTATTTTTCTCCTTTTCAGTCTTCAAGGTCACTGTTTCTTCACGTTCACATCATGTCATTGTCTATAAACTAACCTAACCTACATACTCTAGCAATATGATAGCACTTTTGCTAAAGCTTGCTCGGACTTCTTGTGGGAACTCGAAACACAGTATACACACTTTTATTTCATTATCCTACACAAGAAACACATAAATGATACTTCGCTGATAAATACACTATCTGGGGGCACGGCAGTGCCCCCGCCAAGTCGAGAAAAAAAAGCGGCACGGCCGTACCATCCTTTTCTCGAAGCAGTTCAGGCCATTTTCGACCCCCCCACAACTTCGTTGTAGATAAACCTAGAAGCCTGAATTTTCTGTACCCAAGCAGGCATCATATAAGCACGGTATATTCCAAATTTCATTCAATTTGAACCAGTACTTTTAAGAATTATAACTAGTCAAAGTTTCCTAATTTGTCACTCACTGACTGACAGATCATCAAAATTCCAAGGCACTTCTAGCCGACATAGAAGATTCAAATTTAGAATACAATTAGTCTTTAGTGTATAAAGCAAGGAAAAACTCAAACATTTTGCAATTTCGGTACAGTTTTCTAGTTACACAAACTACATACATAGACCGAACTCCTTGATTTACTAGTTTTTAAGGCGCAGTTCATGAATCAATGTAGTTTTCTACAAAAATAAGTGAAATCCCACCAAAAACATCCTGTAAAAACTAGCCAAGTCTCGATTGAGCTGCTTGTTTTTCTATAAAAAGTAATGAAATCTCTAAGCAAAGCCAAGCTTAGTCTAGGGTTCTTTACTGCGATTTCTTTATTATTATGGTTAGATTTTATGTGACTTGGCCATTGACTTGGATGTCTCAAGGAGTAAATATGCATAAAGAATGTTCAACGGCAGTTCACATAAAATCTAACCATAATAATAAAGAAATCGCAGTAAAGAACCCTAGACTAAGCTTGGCTTTGCTTAGAGATTTCATTACTTTTTATAGAAAAACAAGCAGCTCAATCGAGACTTGGCTAGTTTTTACAGGATGTTTTTGGTGGGATCAATATTACACATCAAAAACCACTAAATGTAATTTTTCGGATAATAAAAGAAAAATGACAAACTGAACGCTACAAATTCCCGCCAAAAAGTCCACACATCTAGGTCACGTATACAATAGACAATTTTTTTTGCCCTTTTTAGGTCACGCTAAGGCTCATTGACCATACCGCCTAATTTTCAGTACAATATTTTTTCAGTAGTATTAGATTTTACGTCTTCAGTAATTTTTCAGTTTTCACGTTCACATCATATATATAAATAAATAAATCTACGAATGCGTTCACTACCCACAAAACCCGCCAAAAAATTACAGTCTAGCTCAGCAGTTATCAGTGTTGCAAACAACTCAGAACCTGATATTGCAAATTTTCATAGCTAACGGTGAACGTTCTGTCAATACACATTAAACTTACTTAGTAGCAGAGAATAAAACTAGATATATCATACTTAATGAAAACAATTAAAATAATTTGGGTTGGTATGGGAGGTACCTTTTTCAGATTTTTTTGGAACAAACGGACTACGGCGTACTGTATGCTATACAATTATTAGATAAAAACCGAGTTTATGTAAGTGGAATGAACCGTTCGTAATAATTTACTAGACCAAGGAAAGACTTTAATTCTTTTGAATTAGAGGGTTGCACAGACTTCGATAAGGCTTCTATCTTTATAATTGTAGGTCTTTTATCAAATCAAATCAAAATAATTTATTTTAAATACGTGCTTACACACACTTTTAAATAGTAAAAAAAAATACTTATTGTCTATTACATAATGTCATGATTCAGATTAGTCTCAGGTAATGGTATGTGTTATAGAATCAACATATATATCTTTGTCATTAACATAATCTATTATTTTATAATATCCTCTAGAGCACAAGCATTTTTTGACATGAGTCTTGAATTTGTTCTCTGACAAACTAGTTACATTTTCTGAAATTTTATTGCAGAATCTTATACACTGCCCCACAAATGACTTTTTAACCTTACTTATTCTCGAAAAGGCTATATCAATTTTATTTACATTTCTTAAATTCAAATTATGCCTGTCACTGTTTTTAGGAATGTAATGTAATTTTTTACGAACGTACATAATGCTTTCATATATAGGGTGACTTTTAATTAGTTCTTGATAGCAAAGGATATGAATATACTCGTGATTATAAACAACTTTCCCAAAGAAACTATATGTCAAATATGAAAAAAAAAATTGTTCCTTCATACGTTTTTGCCGATTTGATAATTTGTTATGTTCCGAGGACCTAAAATTTTTTTCTGATTCGACATATAGTTTCTTTGGGAAAGTTGTTGTCGGGACCTTTGAGAGATAGTTAAATTAGTTTATTAGGGATGTAACTCTTAATATATTATCTCTCTCCAGTCACCAGACAAAACTGATTTGATATGTCTTTAGAATGGAATTGACTTACCAGATTTATACTTGTGTGGTGTTCATAAGGACGCCTGTGTTATTCCGCTCAATCAGACCAGGCATCTCCGTCTGTTAATATAAAATATAACACTGATTTTACTTGTTTCATATCTAAGTACGGAGCGTAGAAACAATGATCTTTTATCTTGATAACCGTAACATTTAGTAAAGGACAATCATTAATCATAAGTCAGTCTCTCATAATTGGCCACCACTAGCTGGCCACATAGTTTGCCATACAGGCTTCTTTATATACCACAATAGGTTTCCATTAAAACTGGACACACAGTTGTCCATTTATATATACACTTGTTCATGGATCACAGAAGACCCTTGCCATACAGGCTTTACACTGGCCACACAGTTGTCCGTTTATATGGACTTGTTCAGGGATCACAAAAGACCCTTGCCATACAGGCTTTACACTGGCCACACAGTTATCCATTGATATGGACTTTCATGGATCCTTTACAGGCTTCAAACTGGCCACACAGTTCATGGATCACGATGATCCTTTAATTGGCCACTTCATCACGCCATACAGGCTTCATATTGGCCACACAGTTCATGGATCACGATGATCCTTTAATTGGCCACTTCATCACGCCATACAGGCTTCATATTGGCCACACAGTTCATGGATCACGATGATCCTTTAATTGGCCACTTCATCACGCCATACAGGCTTCATATTGGCCACACAGCTGTCTATTGATATGGACTTTTCATGGATCACGGAGATCCTTTAATTGGCCATCGTCACACAACACACATTACACAACACACAATCATTCAGCAATTTATTGTGTGTTCACAAATCATTTGCAAGTATAAAGGCTTTCAAACATGAGTAGACATTTAGGCATGGAACATTTAACATGCCAAAATCTCTAAGCACTAAGTGTACTTAGCTTTCGTTCTGATGATCCAATGAGACGCAAATTCCCGCAGACACGTGGTGTCAGGCCACGCCATTATGTCGTGCATCTCCAACTTCGATGTGCACACAAATTCACAGTCTTGAGTCTAATGACACTTACAGAAAGAAGCGGTCATTTTTCTTACCATAGCCAAATCAATGTACCTTTTATTTCCACAGATATTATTCTGACCATAAACAATTACGTTGCTTAAGCAGTGTTACCATATGCGCTTTATACACGTACCTCGCGACGTGTGTGTTCACTCGTCGCGACACTCCCGAGAGCCTCTAAAGATTCTCAACTTCTGATTCATTTACATGCTTCGTGACGTCCATGACGCTCGTCACGACAGTTGTTTGTAATCACGAGTACATTCATATCCTTTGCTATCAAGAACTAATTTAAGGTCACCCTGTATAAATTATTCGCCCTGATTTAGGGTAGGCTCGAGCCCCTCGGTGGGGACGTATATGAGCTGTAATGATGATATAAATTGAGTAACAACAGTTAAAATATTGATTTCTTTGAACTTATATTTTAACGACTCAAGTGATCGCATCTGATAGATTACGCGGATAGCTCTTTCCTGTAAGATGAAAATAGTTTCTATATCAGCCGCATGCCCCCACAGTAAGATGCCATAAGACATTATTTCTATGGAAGTAACTAAAATACACTAGTCTCGCAGTATCTACATCCGTTAACTGTCTTATTTTCTTAACGGCATATGCAGCTGAACTAAGCCTTCCCGCTAAAGTTTCAATGTGTGGTCCCCATTGAAGTGAAACATCCAAATTTATACCAAGGAACACCGTAGTATTTACAAATTCTAATTTATTACTGTCTAATATTACAATACTTATTATTGACCTTTTTTACATTAGGCAAAAAGAATTTTATACATTTTGTTTTCTGAGAATTTAATAATAAGTTGTTCACAGTAAACCAGTTCAGTATCTTTGAAAGTTTACTTCGTCAATTTCGTTTTCTTTCCAATTCACTTTAAAAATAATAGAAGTATCATCCGCAAACAACACAATATTTGACAGATGTTGCACACCGTAAGCACTGATCTAAATGTATTTTGCGGGGTGTGTTCCATATTGTATCCATTGTTTGTCTTTCGGTTGGTATTTTATTAATGCTTGTTCCAGGTATGTCCTGTTCAGCTTATTCACGTGATTGTGCAATAGCAAAGAACTTTGAGAAAGTTACTTCTTTTGAACCATCAGCTTGATGAAGGTCTGCCCATTTTTGTTTTAAATCAGTTTCAATTTTTATGGGTGGTTGAGTCATTGTAGTAAGCATCACAATATTTGCTAAGGTTCTTTAACCTGTTGGCGTTATTCGTCAGTGTCTCTGACGTACGCCCAAAATTCTGTTAATGCGCATTTTTTTTATTCTGTATAAATCCATTGATATCATCTTAATGCCTGAGTAGCTGAATCCGAACTTAGGAGTGAGAGCAATTTTGATTTTTTGAAAAACTTCCGGAGTACAATAATTGATTATTTAAGTTCTTTTTTGAAGTTGCTGTCGACTTCATGAATATTGCATTTTATACACGGCATGTGTTTTGGTTATTTTTTCCATGCCGGAAGACTTAAGGAGTGTTTTCTTGTCATTGGTTGGTGTCGTTGTGGTAGAAGTAGGTGTGGCGTCATTTGACTTACATGTTGTTGTAGTATTTGTCTAATTTGCTCTTGTTGCGCTTGTTGAGCGATTAATATTTGAGCAATCTGAACCGTATTCATTTTTTATATCTCGTCACTAATATTATAAATGCATAGTTGACAAAAAAAAATAACTGAAAGATATACTCGTAAATAAACAAAGTAAGACAATCTCTGTAACTAAGGAGGTTATTACAGGTTGGCATAAAGAAATCTTACTTTAGATAACTGTTTTCGTAATCTGTCCATTAATAAGTTATCCGATCTCTCCTTCGATCTGGTCTTACCCGTATTTACCTCATATCTTATAACCTTTCTTTTTGACTGACGCTCTGATTCATTTAACCTCGTAATAATAGGTCATCTTTGACGCTTGTATTAATTGATCATCTTTGCTTCTGGACGCAGAGACATATCTTATTGTCCGCTAAGGTTTATGATACTCTATTCGCTTTGGATTGGATTAACGTAACGACGCTTTGACACTAAGTACATACCTACAAGAGTTTCGTATTTTTGTTTGTGATTTGTAGTTTATTATTATTACCTACTTTCGTTCTACTGGTCTAGAGAATAAAATAAAAAGCATCTTCAATTAAAACACTCCGGAATACTGCACTTGGAGAAATTGCCATTGGTTTGGCAGAAGTTTAGTGCCATTGAGGAAAGGAAGCTTTGAGGTTACTTGCAGGATTTTGCAATATTTGTTTGGTCTTCAGTAAGAAATCAAGTAATAACTACTCCGTTCTTATTTGCGGTTTCAAACAAAGTGGATTAACAAAGGTAGGTACATTTGTCATCACAGGAAGTCTTTTAGCCCTGGGATACCTTTGGGTGCATAAGAGTGGTTGAAGTGGGTGCCATAGAGGGTTTAACGAGGCTCTTCGACAGTATAATCATCAAACCTAACGAATCTATAAGTGAATAAAGTATGGCAGGCTGGTTATGTGCCCACCAACCTATAATACTGTCAAGAACCTTGCGCTTTTTGTATGGCAGCACTTTTATGTGCATTCCAACCATGAATTTATCCTATTAGGGGTAGTAAATATCTCAGAGAGGGCAGGTAGCTTGCCTGGAAAATTGTTGCTTATTTGGAAAGGACTAAAAGAGCTACCTAATAAGTTTTTGACAGTTCTTGGATAGTACCAGTGGTAAATACATGATGTTCTCCCTTGAGTTTGATGGATTAACACTCAGGGCTGGGTGTTTTTTACTAGGCAATCTCAAACTGGCCGTAATTAGGTTATTTTAAACAGCCATAAAAATAACTACTATAGATATCTAGCTACTTTTTTCTGTTACTATATTTTTGTTATTTATATTCTCTATTTATGAAATAAAACAACTAAATTTCTTCTTATGTCTTTATATAGAGTTAAAAAAAGTTTATTTATCTTGTATTTTCTTATGTATCTTTTATTTATCTTCTATATTATTCATCATCTTCGCCATCTAAATCCACATCTGAGTCTTCATCATTCAGTCATTCCACTTCAATTTGTCTGACCTCCAAACAAATGTTGTGCAGGAGCAGGATTTTGGTGTGAAACCGATCGATACACTGCGCATCACTGTTTTCGCTCTCATGCCTACCCTTGATGCACCACACTCAATTTTCTCTCTACTCAACTCTACGAAACCAAGCGACAAGTACGATAAATGCTAATCACGCTGCATCGATGTGATTTTGTAGAGAACAGTGTGAAAATCAAATAACATGACATACTTGTGATCTGCGAGTGAGGGAATAATTATCATCACATGAATGTCACGTGATTAGCCCTGAATGTGTTAAAGGTTACTGTTACATAAAGAAAATGGAATTTAGTGATTTGAGTTCATTACAGTTTACACACTATCAAAAGTAACCATGCAAAATATGGATTTACTTTGGATTAATTAAACAAAGTGCTGTGAATGATTTATTTAACAAAATATACCTATTTAATAACAACCTCTCAACTTTATGTATAATAATTATATAATTAAAAAACAAATAAAGACAAGGCCCTTCTGATATGTCTGAAATAAAATTTAAGGGCTTCAGTTAATTAGAAGTATTTAATGAAATAATAAAGAACAATTTAAAGTTTAAGAGCTTCTGATAATTAAAAGCATTTTCTGAAACATGCTTGGCAATTTGAGCATTATTTTGACAACCTTCTTCGAGATAAATCAAAATTTCTGTACTGGCCAAATACATGCGAGCAGCGGCCGGAAAAAGTTGTATCATAATCCATATCTGTCATGTTTAGCGGCCAAAAAAATTACTATGTAAATTCATATTTGTCGTGTAATTTAAAAATGGAACTTTATTTTACTCCAAAACATGGCAACCAAGGAAGGAACTTATCAAAGGTTTTATTTAAATTTCGAACTAACTTGCAAATAGAACACTGTTTATTAAAAAAAAACAAATGAACATTGGCGCGTGAAAAAATATTGTTTGTTGTTTGTCATTGATTTTGAAAAGTAATTATTGAAGTTTTAATTACCACGCATTATTTGAGAAAAGTACTATACAAGCCTTGGCCACAACTAGGCATTGATGGAATCACGTACTTTCGTCCATCAATTTATTTATTATTTATTTCAAAAAGTACATGAATGACTCTTTTGCTGGCCGCTGCAGTAATGTACTATTAATTAAATAATACAGATCAATGTACCTATACTACGTTGTGTAGCATTTCTTGCTACATATTCAATCTTTTTGCCTTTCGATCTTCTCAGTTTTTAGGTCACATTCTCTTTGTCGAAATTGCTTTGGAATTTTAATATTTTGCTACACAGGTGTGTGTTTTTGTTTTTTTTGTTATAAGATTGTCATCGCCCCGGTTTTCACGTACTTTTTCGGAAATTATTTTAAAACCATTTTGCCATAGAATGTTTTAACAGTTTATGTGACCAGTTCCCTCACGGTTTTTTTTTGAGGTAAGTGTTTTCACATTCTGTTTATCGTTTTAACTATGATTTATGGTTGTCACGGTTGTACCGGTCCTTTTTTACGTTTTAGGGTTTTCCCACGACGAAATAATACTACTACTACACAGAAAGCGGTCTGTTGCCCCACCATCGTAGAGACCGGCGGGGCACACTCGTTCCGGAGAGGTTTTTCTTCTGCCGAGCCACCGGGAATACATCCTCGTGGTCAACATCAGTTCGACTACAATTATCGCCACCGACTACAAGTACTACCTTTTCATTATTTTCTTTGTGATCAAAACCCCAAATGGACTTCTATTTTTTTTAGCTGTGACAAAAGTGATAAATAATATTTAATTAAAGTGAAACTTTTATTACATTGTCTCAAACTTTTTCGTCAGAGCAGCCATGATCATTTCGTCCTCTACACTGTAGCTCCAAGACGAGAGCAGCCATGATCATTTCGTGCTCTGTAAATGTCTATAATGTGAAAAAAAGTTTCACTTTTACCATGGTTTCATAAAACCACACACTCTTTTTTTTAAGATCAATTGGTTTATCCTGCCCTGTATATACGTGGTTGTTACCTTTATTAAAAAAATACATTATTGAAATTTTCCTAACATGTTAATTTCTACTGGGCCACTTTTATCCCAAGGTGGATTAAAGTTCCCACCTAGTCAACTTTTTATCAATAGTTCTCCGGCGATGACAATAATGTTTTTAATAACTTCCGTGTTACTGTTAATCAGTCCATAAATTATATTTCTTTACTTTTCTTGCTGACTTTTTCCTTTTCCCTTCTTATAACTTTTAGACTTATAACTTCATAACTTTTATTCCAAATTTCTACATATTCGTGTGGCAAATTGGGCTCCATGCTTTTTCTTTATTTTACCTTTTTTTTTCGCCACAGTTAGTATATACATATATATTATATAACTTGTCATACTAATCAGCTCATAGCAAACATATTTAAGGAAAAATCTCCTTAGTTGTTTGGTTTGATTAGCCAAGCAGAGCAGTAGTTTTTTTTTTATATTACAGAAGGTTTTTTACTTTGTTTTATACTTGTTTATGTGAAGTCCCCCTTTAATTATAGTTCGATTACTGAATTATTATATTTTTTTTATTAAAAATTGGAGTGTGTTTGACTGTAACTCACCTGATGAGAAGTGATGATGCAGTCGAGGATGGTACACGCAAACTCAATGCCTATTCACTCTTGCCTTGAGGATATCCAAATTATAGGAAGTGGGAAACACTGATGCAGGCAAGGAGTTCCACTCCTTCGCTGTATGCATAATAAATGAGGAATCGTAACGCTTCGTGCGATAAAGTGTAACATCAACAACAAAGGGGTGTAACCCCTCCCTCGTTGACCGTAAGTGGAATGGAGCCGGACGAATTAGATCGTAAAGTTCTTGCACACACTGTCCGAAATGAATTGAATACCGATAGACAGGCGACTTTTCGGCGATGCTCAAGGCTTTGGAGCTTGTCATAGACTAGCTCGTCGTCACCAATGAGTCTTCGTGCGCGTCGGTCGATGGCGTCCAAGGTATCCAGTTGATAGCGGGCTGATCCATCCCATAAGTGTGAACAGTACTCCATACATGAGCGGACCTGTGCTTGATATTAGGTAAGCAACTGTCCAGGTGTGAAGTACCGTCTCACCTTAAAGAGAATGCCCAGCTTCATGGCAGCAACTTATGCCTTGGACTCAATGTAACGACCGAAATTAAGATTGGGTGTTAAATCCACGCCGAGGAGTTCCAGGTGATCAGATATCTGAATCGGTTCATTCCGGAGAGTTGGGAGTCAAGGTGAATGGACTCCTTTTGGCGGAAAAAAGACACGCCAGAGGCAATTAACTTTACGAGGTTGAAATCACCCCAATCAGAAATTGCCTGTGATAGGTTTATGCGCTCTCTCATCATCTCTCAGAAACAGCCTATCAGCACAGTTAGCTCGTGCACTGGACAGGTGGATCTTTCTGCAACCGTGCTATCGTCCGCATACCCAATAATATCGGGTTTCAGCAGTTCATTTATGTGAAGCAGATATAATGTTGCGGAAAGAACAGATCCCTGAGGTACCCCGGTATCAATCACCAACCGGTCTGAGGAACAGCCATCAACGACCACTCAAATAGACCGTTCCCTCAGAAAATTAACCCAGTTATACAATCCCACAGGAAGATCATAAGAAGGAATCTTGCCAATAAAACTAGCGTGCTAGACCCTATCAAAAGCCTTCGAGATGTCGAGAGACACAGCGAGAGCTTCATCATGCTTCTCGATAGCCTCGCCCCTTACATTCGTAGTATAACACTAGAAGATATCCAGTGGATCGACCTCGGCGAAATTACCGATCACTAAGGAAGTCATTGTTTTCTAGGTAAAGGTAGGATGATTTTAACCGCCTCCGTGGCGTTATGGTTAGTCCATTCGCTTCACACTAGGAGGTCGCGGGTTCCATTCCCGGCGGGGTCAACTTTGTAAGACTCGGTTTAGTTGATGGTAAGGTATTTCCTGATTGTGGATAATTTTTTACCTTTTGGTATGCCAGAATTAGCTGCACCTTTGACGGCTCGCGTTAAATACTCCGTCAAAGGTGCCGCCCTGACTTCAGTTGCGCCAAGCCGTTTGCTGCGCCGTCGTCGTTGTCGGCGCCGCGATTGAAATCAGGGCGGCCTCTTTTCGGAGTGTTTGACAAAAGCCGGCAGCGGCGAGCGGCATTTATCAAAGGTGCAGATAATTCAGCGAGCGAAATATACGTTAATTAAGACTTCTGTAAAAGTCAGTTATTTCACGCTCAGGTGCCGGTTTTCAACCATGAATACAGTGTCCACCCCCTGCAGAACCCATTCTGTGAGCTATATCGGTTACTTTGGTTCTCATATGAATCTCAAACAGCTCAAGAACAATAAGGCACCGTGTGATGATGGAATTACGGCTGAACTTCTGAAAGCAGATGGAACACCGGTACTTAAAGCTCTTCAGAAGTTATTTAATTCCGTTATACTCGAGTGACAAACGCCTAAGGCATGGCACAGAAGTGTGGTTTTCTTCAAAAAGGGTGACAATAACCTACTGAAGGACTACAGACCCATCTCATTTCTGAGCCATGTCTACAAGCTGTTTTCGACAGTCATTACGAATCGTCTCGCACACAGGATTGACGACTTTCAGCTTCCCGAACAAGCCGGTTTTCGAAAAGGCTTTAGTACCCTAGACCACATACATACGCTGGTAGATTATACAGAAGACTGAAGAGTACAATCAGCCACTATGCTAAGCATTCGTGGACTATGAGAAAGCCTTTGATTCGGTCGAAACTTGGGCTGTGTTACAGTGTCTCCAGCGGTGCCAAATTGACTATCGATATATCGAGGTACTGAAGTGTTTGTATGAAAACGCCACCATGTCGGTTCGCCTCCAGAATCAAAACTCGGAACCTATCCGGCTGCAGCAAGGGGTGAGACAGGAAGACGTCATATCTCCAAAACTGTTCATCGCCGCCATTGGTGATGTTTTTAAGCTTTTGGACTGGGGTGGTCTCGGCATCAACATCAACGGCGAGTACATCACCCACCCTCAATTCGCTGACGATGTCTTGGTCATGGCTGAGACTATGAACGACTTAAGCACAATGCTCGATGGTCTCACTAGAGCCTGTCAACAAGTAGGTCTTAGAAAAAACATGGACAAGACGAAAATTATGTCAAACGTCCGTGTCGCAACTACTCTGAAGGTTGGAGGCTCTACACTCGAAGTTCTTGCCGAATATGTGTGTTGTGTACCTGGGACAAACAGTCCAGTTAGGAAGGTTCAACTTTAATAAAGAGATCAATCGTCGAATCCAACTGGGCTGGGCAGCGTTCGGGAAGCTTCGCAATATCTTTACGTCCCAAATACCGCAGTGTCTTAAGACGAAGGTCTTTAACCAGTGTGTGTTGCTAGTGATGACATACGGAACTGAGACATGGTCGCTTACTATGGGTCTCATAAGAAGGCTCAAGGTCACCCAAAGGGAAATGTAGCGTGCTATGCTCGGAGTTTCTCTGCGTGATCGATTCAGAAACGAAGAGATCCGTAAGAGAACCAAAGTAACCGATATAGAATTACTAAACTTAAGTGGGAGTGGGCGGAGCACATAGCTCGTAGAACATAGGCCGTTGGGATAGTAAAGTTCTCGAGTGGCGAAAGCGCACCGGAAAACTTAGCGTAGGCAGGCCTCCCACTCGGTGGACCTATGACCTGGTGAAGGTCGCAGGAAGCCGCTGGATGCGCGTAGCGCAGAACCGGTCGTCGTGAAAATCCGTGGGGGAGGCCTATGTCCAGAAGTGGACGTCCTTCGGCTGATATGATGATGATGAATCTCCATTTTTCCGATTCAATCATTCCTGATAACAATAAATATTTTTTCAGCCTGTAATGCCCCCGGAAAGAAGAAGTAATCGGTGTAAAAAGAAAAAATTTTTTTTTAATGAAAACATTAATAATATAAAAAATAAAAAGAATGATGAAAATAAAAAGAATGATGAAAATAAAAAGAACGATGAAAATAAAAAGAATGATGAAAATAAAAAGAACGATGAAAATAAAAAATCACAGACTATTAAAATTGAACCCAAAGTATACAGATGTCATCATTGTGGACGCACCTGTGGGGTAAGTTCACGAAGTTCAAGTAAATATTATAAGATTTTGAGCCAACAAACATTGTCATTTTTACAAGATAAACAACCCATAAAGTGCCCACTGCTGGGGTTCGGGTCCCTTCCCATACTGTGGTACAGGCTATACTGCATCAGAGGGCCAAGTCCAGATTGGTTGAGGATGGAGGGATAGTGCCGAACCCCACTGAAGTATTCAAGGTGCTAATAAGCCAGGGTTGGCAAAAACAAATAGTTTTTTTTAAGAATTATCTACACAATGGGTTTTTTGGGTTTTTAGATAATTGAATTGGGTCATTACAGATGAAATTTAGATTTAATTGCATTTAATTTAATTATGAATTAAAATTTTGAAAGTTCGCGGGGTGCGATATTTGATATTTTAGAGACAATTCTATTTTTCTTACAAATCTATTTAATTCTGGCAGTATTATCTGTGTTAGTGTTTTAAAAAATAGTCTAAGTCCACACTAAAATACGCTGCGCTAAATTGGATTGTCTTTGTATTTGACAGGAAAAACCATGAAAGGTATTTCCCCGAAAATTAATATTGTCAGTTGTCTGTTAGAGAAATCCCCTTCATATTTTCGCAGTGGTAGTGATATTTAGTGTTATTGTGAATAAAGGAGATATGGTAGCTTTATCAGAGTTTTCTTTAGAAGTCTTAATAATATTCGAAAACCCTAAAATCTTTTTGGTACAAGCTTTTATTTGAAAAGTGTTTTTATGCTCAAAAACCGGATGCTCAAATGAATATTCATAAATGCACTTACTTACTTACTCCGCTGGCTCAACGACCCAAAGTGTGTCCTGGCCTCCGATACGAGAACTCGCCACTTGTCGCCACTCGCCGGTCTTGTGCGGTTTCGCGCCAGTCGTCAACTCGTCAGCTTGGAGCTCGCGTAGGTCCGCGTTCACCACATCGCGCCATCGATACCTGGGGCGACCGATCGGGCGTCGACCTGTTGGTTGACCCTGATAGGCTCTCTTCACATTGCGATCTTCTCCCATTCTCTCTAGGTGACCGAGCCACCGGAGTCTGTGAGCTTTCGTCTCTCCGATAATGTCTGGAACAGCCACCAGCTCTTGGATCTCGGCGTTTTTAAGGATTCTCCAACTGCCATCGATTCTCTGCTTTGGGCCAAGAATTTTACGAAAGATTTTCCTTTCGGCAACCAGAAGTTTATTCTCTTCCTTAAGTGTAAGTGTCCAAGCCTCACATCCCTACATTAAAATCGGTCTTATTACAGTCTTATAGATGCGGATTTTGGTGCTTCTACTGAGAAGCCTGGACACCAACACTTTGTGCAAGGCGGCGCTGCATCGCAAGGCGTTTTGGACGCGAATGTCGATCTCTTCGTCCCGGGTATTTGTGTCGTTGATGGTACAGCCCAAGTATTTAAATTTGACCACTCCTTTATATATGGTCTCTCCAACACGTAGGTCTTTGGGTTTGACGCGAGTATTTTTGTAGCGCCTCATGTGGAGATACTCAGTCTTTTCGTGGTTAATCCTTAGACCTACCTTCATTGCCTCAGTTATAAGGGTCTTAACAGCTGTCTGTACCTCAGCGCTAGTTTCACCCAGCAGAGCCAGGTCGTCCGCGTACCCTATCACCTTATGCCTTCCATTCAGCTTTAGTCCTACATCTAGTGTTAGCACTCTTCTGAGGACATGTTCTAGCACTAAATTAAAAAGCATAGGCGATAGGGCATCGCCCTGTTTTAGTCCCGTGATCACATTAAACGCTTCCGTCAGCTCTCCCCCAATCCGCACTTTCATGTTACTTTCCCCCGTAGCAGTCTCAATCAGTTTGACTAACTTGTTGGGAATGCCGAAGTTTCTCAATATCGCGTACAGGGCGCTCCGGTCTATGCTGTCGTAAGCCTTGGCGAAGTCCACAAACAGTGCGTGCGTTCAGAAATACACGGTTAATAAAAAAAAATAGTTTAAAAAAATTATAACTAACTTGTGACTAATCTTATGTTTAAAATGACTTGTAATTTGCTTTAAATTATTAATAAATATTGAAATTGAAATGGTTCCAAATTCAATAAGCCTGTATTTTTTATTTTATTTTTATTCGTAATTTGTAAGCCCTTGGCATCATCTCACCTGATGGTAAGTGACGATGATGTCGAAGATGGAAGCAGGCTCACCAAGATTCCCCAACGCAATGGAGAACTGGCTATCTTATCTTCAAGCCGGAATCTTCCTAGGATTCTGTTGAAATTAAAAGACGATTCTGAGACTATGAGGTGGCTCCAAATTTCATCATCAGATCAACTTCAAAATACCAAAAGGATCTATTTTAAAATTGAATACGGCTTCATTCCGAATTTCAGATCAATCGGACCCCTGGAAGTCGCTCTAAAATCGATCGCAGGATTTGAACTAAACATACATACATACAACATTGCAAGTTAAATACAAGCTTTAAAAAAGAACACTTTGTGGCACGTCTGTAGGAGTAGGCAGGTATGGGCATGGGTAAAAAACCGTGCGTGCTCACATTGATGTGTTCCAGCTTGAAGATAAGATCAGCCAGTTCCCCATTCCGTTAGTGAATCTTGGTAAGCCCGCTTCCATTTCCTGCATCGTCACTTACCATCAGGTGAGATGATGCCAAGGGCTTACGAAATGTGGATAAAAAAAAGCGCTATTATGCGTATTAATTTGTTTCAACAGAACACAACACTGCTGAATGACCATATTCGCATCCACACGGGGGAGAAGCCGTACCTGTGTGTGACCTGTCACAAGTATTTCCGCACTTCATCTCTATTAAAGGTACCTATAAATTATATGGATGTTTTTTTCGTATATTTGGTCCTAAAATATGAAATTGGCGTTTTGTATGGAAGAAGCAAAACGATTTTTTTTATGAAATTTTATATTTCATCAATCAAAGTATCTACTATTGTTATCAATGCACTTTCGCCATTTTATAGGTAGTTCATTGATTCATTTGCTGAAAAAATTGTTGGAGCGAGATTCAATAAAATCTTTGAAGGCGGTTTGGACTGCCTCATGGAAATACGTTTTATTTTCTTTGCGAGAAATTGACCAAAGGCCCAAAAAAAATAAAAGTTTAAAAAACTAAAAACCGACTTCATAATGAAATTCACTCAAAAGTATGAAATAATATTAATATACTTAAATACACAACATTAACCGACAATAACGAAATCAAAGGCGGGTACGAATTAAATTAGGAGCACACAGTTACTTACGTATTAAATGGTTTAGATTCGATGGTTTGATGACACCAACCTCAAAAAAAATTTAAGCCTCTAATTTAATTCGTACCCGCCTTTGATTTCGTTATTGTTGGTTAATGTTGTGTAATTAAGTATAATAATATTATTTCACACTTTTGAGTGAATTTCATTTTGAAGTCGGTTTTAAGGTTTTTTAAACTTTTTTTTAAAGAAAAGATATCAACGCGAACGACAAAAATATACTTTTTTGTCATTCAGTTCAGATTCCTTAACGCCAGTACGACTCACACTTGGCTGATTTTTATTATTTGTTGTTTTACTTCAATATTAGTGCTATAACCAAACCAAGTTTGACGCCTGTATGTATTATTACCGTTATTACGATAGAGCTTAACAAAAAATCCTTCTGAAGACCTATAAAAACACGTTATTTGTATGGAGACCCCTCTTTATTTCTTAACTCTTTCTAATTTTTTTTTGTTAATAGCGGCAACAGAAATTGACATTCTGTGAAAATTTCAACTATCTACCTATTACGGTTCATGAAATACAGCCCGCTAACGGCATAGACAGACAGACAGACATCGGAGGCTTAGCAATAGGATATCCGTTGGTCACCTGTTGGGTGTACGGAACCCTAAAAAGTAAAGATTAAATTTAAAACAATTGAAGTAAAAAATGTTTTATGTATAACATTATTAAAAAAAATATTGAAAGAAAAGTATGTTATAAAGGTTGTCCTAAAATTAACGAAACATTTGAATTAAATTGAAAACACAGTTTTTAGCACATCCCGGACACTTCATACAAACCAGCGAGAAATGATATACATATAAACAACTGACGTAAGGCATGAATACAGGCAGGGCTGAATCACACCGGCGGCATTAATCACGAAATGTTTGTTAGATAGCTATTTACTGCATGTTTTCAAACATAGCTAAATCGGTACCTACGCATGCAACTAACCCGCATCCGCCGCTAGTAATAGTTCAATGATCTCCGCAAGGTTAGTCCGTATTTCGGCGCAGTTTTAAAAAAATAACACGTAAGCTTTGATGTGACCCGGAGAGCATTGACCTCGAGTTACCGACTGAAAAATTACCGAGTCTTAAAAAGTTGACCCCGCCGTGAATCAAACCGGCGACCTCCTGGTGTGAAGCGAATGGACTAACCATGATGCAATACTTTTATAAGTTTATCTCATTATCCTGATCAGGATCGCCAGGATTAAATGCACATCATTATAAAATTCAAAAATATATATAGTTTAAAAAAACTAAAAAACACGGGATGCTCGATATACGAAAAATATGGCACAAAGCGCCCCACGCTTTTTCCACATTAATACTAGTATTATTCTTTCATTATTGTTTTCAGCTTACATTAAGAATTATTTTTCACTCTTTAGTTTGATGTCCTTTAAAGTGTGTTTTTTTTTTAATTTTTTTAACTATATTTATTTAGATATGTTTAATTGGCTATGTTTTGAACTGTTTAAAACACTATTTCAAGCAACGTTTATAACACTGATAACATACATTTTGTTTTTTATAGTGTTTTAAGCACTTTTTTTGAAACATGCCAACCCTGCTACAGATACATACAAAATGTAATTGACTTTTCGTGATCTAATTAAGGATATTTATTTATTACAGAGACATAACAGGACCCATACGGGCGAGAAACCGTACAAGTGTCCCATTTGTTTGAAACAATTCAATGCGCCTCAAAATTTGCTGAAGCACCGAGTGGTGAGTGTTTCTAACTGTCAAATTCGATGAAGCACACAAAGTTTTTATGGCCCTAGAGACGAAATGTCTTGACGGCTCGACGGAGAAGTGGAGTCCAGTACCTACAGATTCAAAGACGTAGCTGAGAAAAATAGATTGTATGAATATAGAGGAGATGGGGGGGGGGGAGGGAGTATGCCCATTTACGTGACATAGAATTTTGCTCTGGAGATGTTACAGAAACTTTTTGATTAACCATGCCCCATCACTAATGTCATTGATTTTTGTGTATGAACTAGCGATGTGACTATGGGGAATGAAAATTACCGTTCGTCACACTACTCGTGCCTCTCTCTGCCGCTCTATACAGACAGGACGTTACAAAATTTGTATTGGTCTCGTGAATTTAGGCTTCTACTCATTTTAGTGAACGACTTTTCCTAAGAAAGACATAGTGAAATCGCAAAAAAATCTATTCCCCGTACTAAATACCCTCAGTTTTGTGATTTAGATGCAACCAATTTATGCAACAAAATCGGATTTTCTTAAAATTTACTATAGCCTAAGGAAATCACTATTTTAATCAATCAAAATATTTTTTTTTCGTGCGAGCACATGTTCATAAGAGCGAAATGAGCGTCCGAGAGATCGTGGTTCGAATACTACCACGTACCTATGTGTTTTCGAATTTAGATTCCATATGTACGTTTATCCGACGCTCAATCTTACGGTGTAGGAAAACATCGCGAGGAAACCTACACACGCCTGTGAAGATACTCTAAAATTGGCTTTTGGAGTAGACCAACCCGCACTGTGCTCGCGTGGTCGAATAAGGGTTGATCGCCCAATTTAGGGTAGGCTCGAGCCCCTCGATGGGGACGAATATAAGCTGATTTGATGATGACATGTTCATAAACTGCATTCAAAGAAAACCCTAGATGGCTATTGGCCATAGGAAGATACGAATAGCCCCCTTTGTGCCCCTTGTGGCGCCTTCAAGGGCTCTTTTAAGTTTTCATTGCCTCCATGGCGTAATTTTTAGTCCATTCGTTTCACAGAAGAAAGTCGCGGGTTCGATTCCCGGTGTAGTGTAACTTTTAGGGACTCTGTTGAGTTGGTGGTAGAGATTTAAGCCCGGCTAGCTAGCCACCACCATCTAAGTGTTGCCGCCAAACATCAATGTTAGGTACTTACCTAACAAATGTGTTTCGGTATGAAAATAGTATATCAAGCTAGTTTCCATTGCGTTTAGAAATCCCGTTGCATAAATTTGTTGTGTCGCTGCCATTTACTATCAGGTGGTATGATGCCGAGGCCTAATCAATAGTGTACTTAAAACGCGCACCACGGGATCAAGACGAATTTAACGATACCTCACACTCTAAACCCCTTGAAGCCGTTTAGAAGATATCGTAAATTAAAGAAACATACATACACACATTACACCTCAAAACAATGCACTCCTTTTTTGTGGGCAGTCCAGTAAAAACCGTAGCTCAGAGGCAAAGTTCACTGGCTTTACACAGGAGGTCGCGGGTTCGATTCCCGGCGGGGTCAATTGTAAGACTCGGTTTGGTTGGTGGTAGGGCATTTTCTAAGCCCGCCTGGCTAGCTACCACCATCTTATCTAAGTCTTGCCGCCAAATATCAATGTTGATATCATTGTTGTGATCCGGCATGAAGATAAGATAGCCAGTTTCCCCATTGCGTTGGGGAATCTTGGTAAGCCCGCTTCCATATTCGGCAACATCGTCACTTACCATCAGGTGAGATGTTGTCAAGGGTTTACCAATTGTGCATAAAAAAAAAAAAAAATCGTAAATTAAAAAAACATACATACATACATTACACCTCAAAACAATGCACTCCTTTTTTGTGAGCAGTCGAGTAAAAACCAGAAGGAGGGCAATGTTTTCGAGTGTATGTATGTATGTTTCTTTCTTTGGCACGCCCAGCTTGATGGATTTTGGAGTGCGAGGTGTCGTTAGGTTTGCTTGATGCTGTGAGTGACAAAGGATACATTTTTACCCGACTAGCCAAAAAACAGGTTATTTATTTTTTTGGCACGATCTGTAGCCTAAACGACTTTGATGGATTTTGGAGAGCGAGGTGTCTTTAGTTGCGTCGTAACCCCGTAAGTGACATAGGATTCATTTTTACCCGACTTGCTAAAAAATAAGGGGTTAAGTTTTTTTGCAGTCGGGTTTTTAATTAATTCCTAAAGTTATTTAAAAAAATACATGTATTTTTTGGAAAGACCCCGGTACCCTGCTTTGCGCATGTTTCGACACGCCCTTGGCCACTTTTAACTTTTCTAATTTGTTAATTAATTTTTAATATATTTTCCAGGTGCACACACAAATCAAAGCATTCTCGTGCAGCACCTGCAACAAGTCGTTTACACAAAAAGCGAATCTCCAGGCGCACGTTCGCGGTGTTCACCTGAAGTTACCGTACCCTCCTCGCAACAGGAATACAAAGAAGAAAACCGAGAATGTGCCAGAAAACACGAGAGCAGTGCAGCCTAAGCAAAAGAGCTTTTTGAAGAATGAAAATGGGAAGAAGATTAGGAAGCATGTGAAGCTAGACGACAGAGAAGAAAACAACGCGAAAAAGAGAAAACCTGCGGTGGCGATAAAGCATAAAATAGTTGTGCAGCCTAAACAGAAGAGTGTTTTGAAGAACGAAATTGATAAGAGAATTACAACACGTGTGAAACTGGAAGATGATAGAGAAATAAGCGACACAAAAAAGAGGAAATCCCCGGGCGTGGCAGCAGACAGAGGAGTTGTTTTAGTGCAGTCTAAAAAAGTAATCGTTGTAAAGAATGAAACATACATGGCAAGATGTTTGAAGCAGGAATATGACAGTGAGGAAGATACCGTAGAAGAGGCAATGGATGAAGATGAAGAAGAGGTAAAGTTTATAGAAAGGTTGAAGTTTCAAGACGAAGAATGGCAAACAGAGGATTACAATCATGGAGAGATAGAGTTTTTAGAAGACTGGGACCAATTTGAGGAAGAATATATTGTTGGGGATTAATTTTTGAATGGTATTTCTATAAGTTAAACACATATTCTTGATTTATGGGAAGAGACCCATTCCTTGACGTTATTGTAACTTGATGAAATAGAATATAGAATAATAAATGTCTGTGAACGATGTTTAGCTCTAATTGAAACTAATATATACAGGGTCTTCGGCAGATGGTTGAAAATACGAAAATGGGGGATAGGTGGGGTCGCCTCCCACCTATTTTGAGAATAAAAAAAAATCTAGGACTTGTAATTTTTTTTACATGATTTTTTTTTCCTTTTTTTAGAAATTTTGCCATTTTTATACCTTTGAACACATGTAACTTTTTGTTTTTTAAAGCTAGCTCCAAAATCTTTTTTTTAATACTTTTATAAGATTGTCGGCTCTAAAAAAAATTATGTTTGTTTCAAGTTATTGCTAAAAACAAAAATGTGGGCCCCCGAACTTAAAAAAAAAGTTGAACAAAAATTTAAAACTCAACTTTGCGATGCATTTAAAAAAAAAATGGGGCTGGAAGGCTTCTGATTTTTCTAAAACATCTCTAAAGCTTAGGCTTTTGAATGGTATGTAATTTGTTTCGGTATCTTTTTTGTAACCGGAGTTGTTAATTTTTTTTACTCAATTGGACCATGTTGACGAAATTCCACTAGTTACATGTTTTGTGAAATGTATCAAATGCAAAGTTGAAAATAATGTAAATACTTACTGTTGGGACGGTTACAAAGAGCAGGTACGTTTTTTTACATTCTTGCACACACATAATGGCTATCTTTTGTCATTTATTGGCATATTGGAGTTAGCACTTCCATGTGCCAATAAAATGTCCGCATATTCCGCATTGGTAAATTGAGCCATTTTAAACCACAACAAAGTCTTAACAAAACGTCTGATAATAACAAAAAGTGACAAACAACAAAAAAACTTAACAAAATCACAAACGTTAATAACGTTAACGTTTTTTTTTTGTTTTCGTTAATTTCACTTTGCTGTGTTTGTGATTTTGTTAAGTTTTTTTGTTGTTTGTCACTTTTTGTTATTATCAGACGTTTTGTTAAGACTTTTTTGTGGTTTAAAATGGCTCAATTTACCAATGCGGAATATGCGGACATTTTATTGGCATATGGAAGTGCTAACTCCAATATGCCAATAAATGACAAAAGATAGCCATTATGTGTGTGCAAGAATGTAAAAAAACGTACCTGCTCTTTGTAACCGTCCCAACAGTAAGTATTTACATTATTTTCAACTTTGCATTTGATACATTTCACAAAACATGTAACTAGTGGAATTTCGTCAACATGGTCCAATTGAGTAAAAAAAATTAACAACTCCGGTGATTTTGTTAAGTTTTTTTGTTGTTTGTCACTTTTTGTTATTATCAGACGTTTTGTTAAGACTTTTTTGTGGTTTAAAATGGCTCAATTTACCAATGCGGAATATGCGGACATTTTATTGGCATATGGAAGTGCTAACTCCAATATGCCAATAAATGACAAAAGATAGCCATTATGTGTGTGCAAGAATGTAAAAAAACGTACCTGCTCTTTGTAACCGTCCCAACAGTAAGTATTTACATTATTTTCAACTTTGCATTTGATACATTTCACAAAACATGTAACTAGTGGAATTTCGTCAACATGGTCCAATTGAGTAAAAAAAATTAACAACTCCGGTTACAAAAAAGATACCGAAACAAATTACATACCATTCAAAAGCCTAAGCTTTAGAGATGTTTTAAAAAAATCAGAAGCCTTCCAGCCCCATTAATTTTTTTTTAAATGCATCGCAAAGTTGAGTTTTAAATTTTTGTTCAACTTTTTTTTTAAGTTCGGGGGCCCACATTTTTGTTTTTAGCAATAACTTGAAACAAACATAATTTTTTTTAGAGCCGACAATCTTATAAAAGTCTATTAAAAAAAAGATTTTGGAGCTAGCTTTTAAAAACAAAAAGTTACATGTGTTCAAAGGTATAAAAATGGCAAAATTTCTAAAAAAAGGAAAAAAAATCCTGTAAAAAAAATTACAAGTCCTAGATTTTTTTTAATTCTCAAAATAGGTGGGAGGCGACCCCACCTATCCCCCATTTTCGTATTTTCAACCATCTGCCGAAGACCCTGTATAGAGAATAGTTTTTCTTATTATTGTAAACGTGAGAATGTGTTGGTTACCCCTTCACGCCTCAATAACTCAACCTTTGGCGATTTTGCATGGAGGTAGCGTGTGTCACGAGGAATGACGTAGACAATTTTTATCCCGTGAAAATAGCAATGCGCGATACAATTCCTGAGAAAGCTAAAAAAAAGTATCTTTTGGTTGATTTCCTTGACATCGCAACGGAGCAAGGGATTTTTGGGATTTTTGGAGATGGATGAAGGGGTGGAAATTGACATAGACTACTAATTAGCATAACCCGAGACGGTTCCAGAGGATCTGGTAAAAAATATTTCCACGCACGCGCACGTCGGCGTCGCAACGGAGCAACGGATTGACGTGTTTTTTTTGCATAGAAATAGTTGCAGTGGTGGGAAGTGACAGACTGCTCATCAGAATATCCCGATGTAGTTTCTGAGGGAGTAAATTAGAGTAACTGCCTACGCTCGTAAGCGGCTCGCGTGCCGCTCACCCTCAAAGAAACAGTCATAAAAGCGATGCCCACGCAAGCGAAGGCGCGGTAAACAGATAGTAGAAATAATAAATGTATGTGAAAGATGTTGAGAAGTATTTATAATTGATATTAGTAGATATATGGGTAGATAATAAATGTGTGTAAAAGATAAACATGGTATGTATTTTTGATACCCCGCACTTGCGACTTAGTAGCAGACACAGAGGTCCTTTGTAAGAGACTGCCCGTTATACTTGGCAGCAAAAGGCGACATATTGCATTGCTCAGTTTTTAAGCATGTGAACCATTTGAAGATTTATCGGTTTTATTGTTCACGCCACCATTCAACACCAGAGGATCTAAACCAAGACGTTTGCTGGGACCGTGAGTTCATGTCTTAAGTCCCTGATGGCTGGCGTGAACTCGGCGGCGTTTTGCGGCGCTGGGGGGTTTCAGTACTTAAGGCTGCTAGCTGTGGTAGAATTTACCATAACTCAAACAAGCTAGGCCCTTAAACGCGGTTGTCTGATGACACAAATGTTTACTATCCGAAACGAACACTCGACCGTTGGGAGGTTAAAGTACAGCCTTGAATACTGAAATAATGTTTGTACCTAATGGCAGTTTCCGGGAACTAACATGGCGCATTAAATACAACCGCTTATAAACTAATCAAATAACTAACGTGGAACCCTAAACTGGTTACGGAAAATAAAGGCACTACAATAGCTTATAAATATTACTTACCCAAAACGAAGCGGTGCGACTGCTTGGTCATTCGTGAGTGACTATAAGAGTGTTAAATGTATGTGTAATGCGTGTACGAGTTATGAATTGTGAAAGCAGTGCCACTCGACCATCCGTTCGCTGTCGGCGGGGCAGCAGGCGAAGTAGAAGGGCCTATGTCCACTTGATGTATTCACACGGTCCCTCGTACAGTCAACTCGCTCGTAGGTACAAAACTTCATAAGGTTCAACAATTGCACAATAGTCTACTCCCGTTGTAGGCACATCTCTAATTAAAGTTTTTCAATGCGATCAGCAGTTAATACTGACACGAATCGCAGTTAAATACAGTTCGATAAAAATACAAACGCGTCCAGCTGGTATATAAATAAGTCTGCCTCCAAATAGGTACTCACGCTGGAAGTCCAGTTCGCGGTTTTACCACACTCTAATTCACACTTATAGCGATGGGTTCAAAATGATAATTGCAATTGTCCTACAATAGAAAAAGTAACTTCAACGAAATACTCGGGAATTATCATAGACCAAAGATTGTCATGGCATTCTCAGCTGGAAATGGTTACAAGCAGAATCAGGAAACTAATATGGATCTTCAAATCCCTGAGACATGTTGCCTCGGTCACTTTACTACATCAAATTTATATTGCCCTAGTACAATCAGTATTATCATATTGTATCACTATCTGGGGTGGAGACTCAAAAATGAAGTTTCTTGAGTTGGAGAGAGGGCAACGCTCTTTAATAAAAACTATACATTTTAAAAAGTACAGATTTCCAACGGAGCAACTGTACTCATTATGCCGATATAACGCTAACATAACTAAAAAGAGAAGACAAGACATAGTATGTAAACTAGATCCAGTTAAGACTGCTTTTGCTAAAAATCAATATAACAACCAATCTAAGTATCTATACAACGAAATAAATAAAATACTTTGTATATACCCTTTAGCTCTAAATAAATGTAAAGAAAAATTAATGTACTGGCTAAATTCCCTCACTTACGAGGAAGTTGAGGCACTGATGCAGGTGATTGTTTAAACTTTAGTTGTTTAGATGATTAAATAAACAAATAAAGCTAAACACACAACACGCACACATACACACACACATGCGCACACTCATGATTACACACGAGCATACACACACATGCATACATATACATCAAAATGTGAAATTTAATTGGCAACTTACTAATTTATATTGCTCATTTCAAGATAAGAAACTAATTACAATAGAAGAGCGGGACCTCCTGGCACAAGTATCCGTATACTTAAAAGGGGGTCCCATCCATGTCTGTAGATATTTTGTATATTGTTACTGAAATAAACATTTTTCATTTTCATTTCATATAGCGATGGGTTCTAATCCAAACTCGCACAATCATAAAGCTACTAGTCGTAAGTGCTCACAAGTACATATCATAATATCACGATAATTCACTTAAATGCGATTTGAAGGTAGTTTCCCGAATAAAATTAATACTTCGACATTCGTCTTACAAACTCGTTATAACTAGACGGCACACGCGGTAGGTTCGTGGCCTAAGTCCGTCAACGAGCGATTCTGGGACACACCTTCAGGTGTCTTACGAGTCCCGGGTCTGTGGTGTTGGCCACGCTTACTAAAGACCCACAAAACTGGTAAGCCCCGCGGCTGAGCCCCGTGTCCCGTCGGGCGTATGAGCTCAGGCCTCGCTGCGCGCGCGTCTGTTGGCGATCGGCTCAATCATGACACTGCTGGGGCCGTCGCCGAGCATTCCGCTCGGAGGCGTCGCGTGCCCCCGCTCTCGCGCTACCCTTGCCACTCAAGCGCAGTCCGCTTCGATCGTCACTGCGATGCGAGCGACCGGCCTAGGGTGAACCGGCAGAATAAAACGACGGTTTCGAACAGTTTTCGCCAGTCGGGTAAAAATGTATCCTATGTCACTCACTGGATTAAAGCGAATCTAAGGACACCTCGTCAATCCATCGAACTGTTTAAGCTACAAAGCTTGCCATTAAAGTAAATATACATAAACTCGAAAAACATAACCCACCTTGTAGCGCAGTCGGGTAAAAAGCAATTAAAAATAATTATTAACTAAATTCCTTTCATAATTGTCAATTGAAGGTTGTATTGGGGCGACTTTTTTATAGTATTTGTCGCGTGTAACTAGTGATTAAAAGAAAAAAGTATTCAAATTAGTTTCTTAAAATGGTCTACATTTACATTTTAAAAATACCTAGGTACATTTGTAGGTGATGTTTGTACCGACGTGGACGTGAAATTAGTTTCTTAAAATAGTCTACATTTACATTTAAAAAAATACCTAGGTACGTTTATTTTTTGAACAAGGTCAATTGTTTAATGTAGGTGATGTTTGTACCGACGTGGGGCAGCAACGCGTTCATGGAAAACCCTTCCAGTATTCAGAACCCCAGTACTTCCGGGCTGCGGGAGGGCTTCATCATCATATCAGCCGACGGACGTCCACTGCTGGAGGTCTTACTAAGCATAAATTCACAGAAGTTCTGAATACTGGATGCCCAACAAAAGCCCTTTGCGGAGTGTTTGACACAAGCCGGTAGCGGCGAGCGTCATTTGTCAATGGTGCAGCTACGAACTTTACGTTATTTAAGGCACCTATAAAAGACAGTTATTTCCCGCTCAGGTGCCGGTGAAGTCAGTATTTTGAACCATGAATACAGTGTCCACCCCTGCAAAGCCCAATCTGTAAGCTGTCGGTTTTTTAAATTGAAAATTTGAGTGCGTTTGACTACATCTCACCTGATGGTAAGTGACGATCTAGTCGCGGATGGTACACGCAAACTCAAATAATGCTTATTCACTCGCCTTGAAGATCCCCAAATTGTAGGAGTCGGGAAACACAGACGCAGGCAAGAAGGTCTACTCCATCGCTGTCCGCATAATAAATGAGGAAGCATAACGCTTCGTGGGTATAGGCTGAATATCAACAACATAGGGGTGGAACCTCTCCCTGCGTCTCGTTGACCGAAGGTGGAATGGAGCTGGGGGAAAGGTCGTGCAGTTCTTGTGCACACTCTCCGAAATGAATTCGATAGAATACTGAAAGACAGGCGATGCTCAAGGCTTCGGAGCTTGTTTGTGACAAGCTCGTGGTCGCCAATGATTCTCCGGGCGTGTCGGTAGATGGCGTCCAAGGTATCTAAATAGTTGATAGCGGGCTGATCAATCCCATAGGTGAGAACAGTACTCATATAAAGAAATAATCTGTCCAGGTGTGAAGTACCGTCTCACCTTAGAGAGAATACCCAGCTTCATTGCAGCAACTTTTGCCTCAATGTATCGACAGAAATTTAGTTTAGGTGTTAATTCCACGCCAAGAAGCTCAAGGTGGTTGGATATCTGAAGGAATTCATTCCGAAAAGTAGGAGTCAAGTTAAAAGGGCTCCTTTTAGCGGAAAAGAGACACGCCGCTGTCTTAGAGGCATTGAACCTTACGAGGTTGGAATCACCCCATTCAGACACTGCCTGAAGCGATAGGTTCATGCGCTCTATCATGGCCACTCTCAAAGACAGCGTCTCAGCGCCGTTCGCTCGTGCACTGGATTTGTACCTTTCCACAACTGTGCTATCGTCTGCATACCCAATAATACCCGGTGTCAGCAGATCGTTTATATGTAGCAGGAAGAACAGACCCCCGAGGTCCCCGGCATCGACTGCCAATAAGTCAGAGGAGCAGCCATCAATGACTACTCGAATATACCGTTTTCTCAGGCCCTCAGAAAATCAGTAACCCAGATACACAAGCCCACAGGTAGTCCGAATGAAGGAAGGTTGCCAATAAGGCTATTGTGCCAGACTCGTTCAAAAACCTTCGAGATGTCAAGAGACACGACGAAAGCCTCACCGTGTTTCTCGATGGCCTCACCCCATATATGCGTAGCATACACTAGAAGATCTCCGGTGGACCGACATTGACGAAAACCGTATTGTCGGTCACTAAGGAGGTTACAGAGGTGATTGCTATGGGGCGGTAATTGGCCGGGTCTGCACGACTGCCTTTTTTGGGCACAGGCTGCACTTTGGTTCTCATTACTAATTATAATAAATATTTTTTCAGCCTGTAATGCTTCCGGAAAGAAGAAGTAATCGGTGTGAAAAGAATAATAAAAAAAACCCAAAGAAGGATGAAAATAAAAAATCACAGACTATTAAAATTAAACCCAAAATATACAGATGTCATCATTGTGGACGCACCTGTGGGGTAAGTTTACGCAGTTCATGTAAATATTATAAGATTTTGAACAAAAAAACATCGTCATTTTTACAAGATAAACAACCCATAACGTGCCCACTGCAGGGGTACGGGTCACGGGTCCCTTCCTATACTCAGGTGCAGGCTATACTGCATCAGAGGGACAAGTCCAGATTGATTCAGGATGGAGGGATAGTGGCGAACCCCACTGAAGTATTCAAGGTGCTAATAAGGCAGGGTTAGCAAAAACTAAAATCCATTTTTTTAAAATAATGTGCCCAATGTTTTTTTTTTGGGTTTTTAGGTAATTGGGTTGTTTCAAATTAATTTAGATTTATTTGCATTTTACTGTATTCAGACATGTAATACCAGAGTGTGCCTTTTTGTTTTTGAATGTCTCTGTAGTATAATGGTTAATTCATTAGCTTTACATCAGGATGTCGCGGGTTCGATTCCTAGCGGAGTTTAACTTTCTTTGACTCGGTTTGGTAGGAGGAAGGACATTTTCTAAGCCCGCCTGGCTAGCAACTACCATCTTGCCAGCATTAATGTGTTCCAGCTTGAAGAAAAGATCAGCCAGTTCCCCATCGCGTTGGTGAATTTTGGTTAGCCCGTTTCCATATTCTGCATCGTCATTTAACATCAGGTGAGATGATGCCAAGGGCTTACTAAATGTGGATAAAAAGAGCCATATTATGCATGCTAATTTGTTTCAACAGAACACAACGCTGCTGAATGACCATATTCGCATCCACACGGGGGAGAAGCCGTTCCTGTGTCTGACCTGTCAAAAGTGTTTCCGCTCTTCTCATCAATTAAAGGTATAAATCAATTGTATGGAGGTTTTTTTGTATATAAGGACTAACAAAATTAGCTGAAACTATTTTAACTGGTGCTTATACCCATGAAACCTCACAACTCAGCCCTCTCAAGCGAGATGCAACATGTGGCGTGCTCGAACACCGCTTCCTGATCCCTTTGTCCCGCTTTCTGAGAGTCTACCGGCTGGACATGTATTACCATGGCCGATCTGGAAGTCTTTAAATCGACTTCGGACTCAGGTCGGCCGGAGCAAGGAGAACATGTTCAGGTGGGGACTCTCGGAAAACCCAAATTTAGACTGTGTGTGTGGAGCGGTGCAGTCCATGGCTCATTTAGTTTCCTGTCCTGCCTGCCCTGTCACCTGTTCGCAGCAGGACTTAATGGACGCCACGAATAGTGCAGTCGAAGTGGCTAAGTTCTGGGCCGGAATGATTTAATTTGTCATCGACACGCAAAGAAGAAGAAGACCCATGAAACTAAACAACTTTCCTCATGAAACCCATTGTCAAATCTCAAAAAAATAATTGAACTTCCCATACTAAGTTTGCTCATCAGCTGATCGAGTTAGTATGGGAGAGCCATTTTTTTGCGATTTGACTATGGGTTCCATGGGGAAAGTTGTTCAGTTTCATGGGTAGAAGCACCAGTTAAAATAGTTTCAGCTATATTTGCATTAATAAAACTGACCTAGTCGTCCAGTGGTCTGCAGTCCCGCCTGTCGATGCCGAAGCTCATAGGTTCGATTCCCACTCAGGGAAAATATTTGTTTGCAGCCTGGACGCGCCCTCCAACCGCGTCTGAGCTCACACGAGTAAACTAAGAAGGCTTGGAGGGGGGTCAGGTTGCGTATATACAAAGGCGGCTGCAACACAGACAGGAGCTATTCTGTAACGCAGCTTGATACGTATATATAAATAACTAGCTTTTGCCAGCGGCTATGCGCACGTGATGAACTAGTTTCTATGACTGTCTTCGAGGTTGCGCAGTACGCGAGCCGCAAGTGGCTACATGTTAATCCAGGTCCTAATCTGTCTTGTCTTCTCTATGAGGAAATTCCCTCTGAGTGATTCCACGTGAGTTTTTGAGAGAGATTTTCTTTATTTTACTTTACTTTAATCGTATCCGTTTTAGATATGTTTAATTTGCTAACGTAAATAAAACCTGACACCCCAAAAAAAAAAATATTGAGTTCTAAAAAACTTACAGTGCCATCTATCTATCCATCATGATGATGATGATGGCGATGGCGATGGCGATTTATGATGACGATATTGATGATGGCGATTGATGATGGCGATTGATGGCGGATGATGATGATGATGATGAACTTTCTTAGTGTTAATTTATTACATAAACATCCCGCGCCCCAAGGACTATATGGTACTGGTAAATACTGCATAAATGAAGAATAAATAAATAATTATAATTGCATAAGTTGATAAAAATGCTATGCAATAGCTTTACCGCGGCAGTCCCCGAGTGCCACGCGTCTTTTTTTTGACAAATGACATGCTCTACTACATGTATAACGCCCTAACGTCTCCTAACACCCGGTAAGGTTGGCTGGAAGAGATCTATTATAGAGATAAGTCCACCTTTGTACATGTCCTCTCTAAGTTCTGGTCATTTAAATGTTTGTGTACAATAAAGGATATATATATATATATAACGCCTTACCAGAAATCGGAATAGTATTATTTGCAGATGATACCAATGCTATTTTATCAAGCAAAATGATAGAAGATCTTGAAAATGTATGCAATGAAACGATGTCCTTATTTGAGCGGTGGTTTTCTGTCAATGACTTACATTTAAACACTCAAAAAACAAATGCTATGCTATTTAAGACAACTACAAAAAATAAAAAAGAACACTTACATATATCAACAATGAATGACATGTTGGTTCTGGCAGAAGTTGTAAAATTTCTCGGCGTCCACGTGGACTCTTTATTAAACTGGAAGGTTGAAGTTATCGCAATTGAAAACCATATAAGCTCAGCTTGTTATGCTTTGCGCACTTTAAGAAATGAATTGAGAACTGATCACTTAATACTGGTTTACTATGCTCTGGTTGAGTCAAAGCTGAGGTACAGCATAAGATTTTAGGGCAACAGCTACAAATATAACATACATAGAGCATTTGTTATTCAGAAAAGGGCAATAAGAACTATAGCACGTATTCCTCCATGGGAATCTTGTAAGGAGTACTTTAAAAAATTCAGAATACTAACAGTTCCCAGTCTTTATATTTTAGTCCTTCTGACAGACGTATTAAAAAATAGACAAAATTATGAATCTGAAATTGAGATGCAGGCAAGGTTCGAAACAAGGAGAAAAGACCTTAAGAACAAGTTTAAACCACAACTCAGAGTTGTAACGCATTCCGCAAGAAATCAAGCAGTATTGCTTTTTAATAAGTTGCCTATTGAATTAAAATTGGAGTCACGCATTCATGTTTTTTAAAGCGCACTAAAGGCACTTCTTTTGGACAAGTGTTGCTATTGCATTGAAGATTTTACTCTTTCATAATTAGATCGTACAATGTGATACTTCATTGGGATTAGTTTATGTAGGTACTTTAGTTTCGTTTAGTTTTTGAATTGTTTGAATGCTATGTTTATTTATATTTTTATGTAATTCGTACACAATTTAAATTGTTTTTCGAATAAACTTGAACTTGAACTTTTATAGTTGTTTTTTAAGCACTTTGTTTGGAACATGCCAATTGCCAACCCTGCTACAGATACATACATAATTTAATTGACTTTTCGTGATCTAATAAATGCCATTTATTCTTTACAGATACATAACAGGATCCATACGGGCGAGAAACCGTACAAGTGTCCAATTTGTTTGAAACAATTCGCTGCGCCTCAAAATTTGCTGAAGCACCGATTGGTGAGTGTTTTTAAACTGTCAAATTTAATGAAGCACACAAAGTTTTTATGGCCTTAGAGACGAAATGTCTTGACGGTTCGACGGAGAAGTGGAGTCAAGTACGTACAGATTCAAAGACGTAGCTGAGAAAAATAAATTGTATGAAAATTACGCTATATCTGTCTTACTCTCACTACAGCAACCTATGGGAGGAAGTATGCCGTTTACTGAATTTTGCTCTGGAGATGTTACAGAAACTTTTTGATAAAGCATGTCCCATCAACAATGTCATTCAACTAGCGATGTGACTATGGGGAATGAAGTTTACTGTTCGTCACACTGGCGCCTTTCTCTGCCGCTCTATACAGGTGTAACAAAAGTTGTTTTGAATTTTGCTCTGGAGTGTTAAAGAAACGTTTTGGTAAAGCATGTCCCATCACGAATTTCATCGATTTTTGTACACTTTTTTTTAACTGTAGCTTGTACTCATGAAACTGAACATCTTTCCCCAAGAAACCTATGGTCAATTCGCAATTATTATTTTTAATTAAATTATCAAACTGCTCAGAATGCAACTCTCACAGCTGAGGCCACGCAAAGTTCAATGACCGCGCACGACGGTACCTCCTGCGCAGTGGTACCTATTCTGGCGTATTCCAATAAATTTAATAATTTTAATTAAAAAAACAAATGCGAATCGACCTTGCGTTTCTTGTAGGAAAGTTGTTCAGTTTCATGGATATCCAGCTAAAAAGTTGAATCCAGTAAAAAAAAAGCTTCAGTTAAAAAAAATGAGCATACCTTCGTTAAGATCCTGTATAAACTAGCGATGTGACTACGGGGAATGAAAATTACCGTTTGTCACACTGGTGCCTTTCTCTGCCGCTCTATACAGGATGTTGCATAACTTGTATTGGTCTCGTTAATTTTGGTTTCTACTCATTAAGTGAATTACTTTTTCTAAGAAAGACATAGTGAATTCGCAAAAAAAACGATTTTATCATTTAGTGCGGTCAATTTATGCAACAAGATCGGATTTTGTTAAAATTTACTATAGCCTTAGGAAATCACTATTTTAATCAACCAAAATAAAAAATCTTCTTCGTGCGAGCAAATGTTCATGAGAGCGAATCGAGCGTCGGTAGCGTAATGGCAAGGGGCGGTACCTCCTTGTCCGAATCCTGCCACGTACCGATGTGTTTTCAAATTTCGATTTCATATGTACGGTACGCATATGCGACGCTCTTACGGTGAAGGAAAACATCGTGAGGAAACTTACACTCGCCTGCGGACGAAACTCGATGGTTTCGTGTGAAGTCGACCACCCCGCACTGGATCTGAGTGGTTGACTAAGGCTCGATCGCCCTATTTCGTGGTAGGCTCCAGCGCCTCGGTGGGGATGTATATGAGCTGATGTGATAATGACATGTTCATAAATTCATCATCATCATATCAGCAAAAAATCGTCCACTGCTGGAAAAAGGCCTCCCCTAAGGATTTCCAGGACGACCGGTCCTGCGCTGCCCGCATCCATCGGCTTCCCGCGATCTTCACTAAGTCGTCGGTCTATAAATAAATATATATTATAAATACCGGTCATAAATTGCATCCAAAGAAAACCCTGGATGGCTATTGGCTATAGGAAGATACGAATAGCCCCCATCGTGCCCCTTGTGGCGCCTTCAAGGACTCTTAAGTCTTAATTACCTCTATGGCGTAATTTTTAGTCCTTTCGTTTCACAGCAAAAAGACGCGGGTTCGATTCCCGGTGGTGTCTAACTTTTCAGGACTCTGTTGAGTTGGTGGTAGAGCTTTATTTAAGCACGGCTGGCCAGCCACCACCATCTAAGTGTTGCCGCCAAACATAAATGTTAGGTGCTTACCTAACAAATGTGTTTCGGTATGATCAAGCTAGTTTCCATTGCGTTTAGAAATCCCGTTGCATAAATTTGTTGTGTCGCTGCCGTTTACTATCAGGTGGTATGATGCTGAGGCCTAATCAATAGTGTACTTAAAACGCGCACCACGGGTTCAAGACGAATTTAACGATACCTCGCACTCTAAAATCCATCAAGCCGTTTAGAAGATATCGTAAATTAAAGAAACATACATACATACATACATTACACCTAAAACAATGCACTCCTTTTTTGTGGGCACTCGAGTAAAAACCAGAAGGAGGGTTATGTTTTCGAGTGTACGTATGTATGTTTCTTTCTTTGGCACTCCCAGCTTGATGGATTTTGGAGTGCGAGGTGTCTATAGATTCGTCGTAACCCCGTGAGTGACATAGGATACATCTTTACCCCACTTTGCCAAAAAATAAGGGGTTAAGTGTTTTTGCAGTCGGGTTTTTAAATTTTAATTAATTCCTAAAGTTATTTAAAAATATACATGTATTTTTGGAAAGACCTCGGAACCCTGCTTTGCGCATGTTTCGACACGCCCTTGGCCACTTTTAAATTTTCTAATTCGTTAATTATTTTTTGTTATATTTTCCAGGTGCACACACAAATCAAAGCATTCTCGTGCAGCACCTGCAACAAGTCGTTCTCACAGAAAGCGAATCTCCAGGCGCACATTCGCGGTGTTCACCTGAAGATACCGTACCCTCCTCGCATCAGGAATACAAAGAAGAAAACCGAGGATGTGGGAGAAAAGAAGAGAGCAGTGCAGCCTAAGCAAAAGAGTTTTTTGAAGAATGAAAATGGGAAGAAGATTAGGAGGCATGTGAAGCTAGACGACAGAGAAGAAAACAACGCGAAAAAGAGAAAACCTGCGGTGGCGTTCAAGCATAAAATAGTTGTGCAGCCTAAACGGGAGAGTGTTCTGAATAACGAAATTGATAATAGAATTAGAACACGTGTGAAACTGGAAGATGATAGAGAAATAAGCGACACAAAAAAGAGGAAATCCCCGGGCGTGGCAGCAGACAGAGGAGTTGTTCTTGTGCAGTCTAAAAAAGTAATCGTTGTAAAGAATGAAACATACATGGCAAGATGTTTAAAGCAGGAATATGACAGTGAGGAAGATAACGTTGAAGAGGCAATGGATGCAGATGAAGTAGAGGTAAAGTTTATAGAAAGGTTGAAGTTTCAAGACGAAGAATGGCAAACAGAGGACTACAATCATGGAGAGATAGAGTTTTTAGAAGACTGGGACCAATTTGAGGAAGAATATATTGTTGGGTATTAATTTTTGAATTGTATTTGTTTAAGTTAAATATCTATTCCTGATTTATGGGAAGAGACCCGTTCTAGGACGTTATTGTAACTTGATGAAATAGAATATAGAATAATAAATGTCTGTGAACGATGCTGAGCACTAATTGAAACTAATATATGTAGAGAATAGTTTTTATTATTATTGTAAACGTGAGAATGTGTTTGTTACCCCTTCACGCCTCAATGCCTCAACCTTTGGCGAAATTTTGCATGGAGGTAGCGTGTGTCACGATTAAGGACATATAGACTGCTTTTTATCCCGTGAAAATAGCATAGCGCGATACAATTCCTGAGGGAGCTAAAAAGTCTCTTTAGGATGATTTTGCCACGGAGCAATGAATTGTTGGGATTTTTTTGCGCAGAAAATGACATAGACTATTAATTAGCATAACCCGAGACGGTTGCTGAGGGATCTGGTAATTCCACGCACGCGCACGTCTGCGTCGCAACGAAGCAACGGATTGACGTGATTTTTTGCATAGAAATAGTTGAAGTGGTGGGAAGTGACAGACTGCTAATCAAAATATCTTGATATAGTTTCCTCGGGAGTAAACTCCTGCCTACGCTCACAAGCTCACAGTTATAATAACGATGCCCACGTAAACGAAGGCGCGTACAACAGATAGTAGAAATAATAAATGTAGTGAAAGATGTTGAGACGGATTTATAATTGATATTCGTATATATATAGGTGGATAATAAATGTGTGTAAAAGATAAACATGGTATGTATTTTTGATACCCCGCACTTGCGACTTAGTAGCAGACACAGAGGCCTTTTGTAAGAGACTGCCCGTTATACTTGGCAGCAAAAATAATGATTTCTCATATTTCCTGCACCTAAAGGTTGTCTGGAAGAGATCGCTTGTTAGCGATAAGACCGCCTATATGTACAACTTTCTTAATCATTGTATCTTTTTTTTTCTCTTATGTTGTGCAATAAAGTGTTTTCAATCAATCAATCAATCAAAAGGCGACATATTGCCATTGCTCAGTTTTTTAAACATGTGAACCATTTGAAGATTTATTGGTTTTATTGTTCACGCCACCATTCAACATCAGAGGACCTAAACCAAGACGTTTCCTGGGACCGTGAGTTCATGTCTTAAGTCCCTGATGGCTGGCCTGAACTCGGCGGCGTTTTGCGGCGCTGGGAGGTTTCAGTACTTAAGGCTGCTAGCTGTGGTAGAATTTACCATAACTCAAACAAGCTAGGCCCTTAAACGCGGTTGTCTGATGACACAAATGTTCACTATCCGAAACGAACACTCGACCGTTGGGAGGTTAAAGTACAGCCTTGAATACTGAAATAATGTTTGTACCTAATGGCAGTTTCCGGGAACTAACATGGCGCATTAAATACAACCGCTTATAAACTAATCAAATAACTAACGCGGAACCCTAAACTGGTTACGGAAAATAAAGGCACTACAATACCTTATAAATATCACTCACCCAAAACGAAGCGGTGCGACTGCTTGGTCATTCGTGAGTGACTATAAGAGTGTTAAATGTATGTGTAATGCGTGTACGAGTTATAAATTGTGAAGGCAGTGCCACTCGACCATCCGTTCGCTGTCGGAGGGGCAGCAGGCGAAGTAGAAGCGCCTATGTCCACTTGATGTATTCACACGGTCACTTGTACAGTCAACTCGCTCGTAGGTACAAAATTTCATAAGGTTCAACAATTGCACAATAGTCTACTCCCGTTGTAGGCACATCTCTAATTAAAGTTTTTCAATGCGATCAGCTGTTAATACCAGGCCACTCAGAAAGTTTTGCGAAAAAAAGTTTTCATCTATAAGTCACTGGCCACTTGTAATTATTTTGAAAAGTTTGGTTATTTAAAATTAAAAAAAACGGGTGGGGCTGTGTCGGGGCACACGGCCGTTGGTTATAACGTGAGTACGTCTCGTAACGGGTAATATGTAGTTTCTATATAAAATATTATTATTTATGTATGTCATAATCATAGATTATATAATATAATCGATAGATTTTGACGAGAGCTGACGATTGAAACTTGAATGAACGTCGTAGCTTCACCGAGTCGAAAGTTATACTAAATGGAAATCTCGATACGCAGCAATGACCTTCAAAATGGCGGGGCTGCCCCCTCCCCCGCGCGCGATGTGTTACAGTCCTTACTTAGCGTAATAAATTCTTTGATTCTTTAGCTATCAAGTGGTGTAAACGAAATTTCGATGGAGATGATAGATATGTAGCTACAACACTAAACTGTATCCCCCGATTTTGTTATCATTCGTTTTTTGGATTGCATCCCTATGGAGGTAATTTTAAAGACGTTTTCACGTCAAAATACCATTGTTGGAATTTCGAATTTCCCTCCATGTTTTTTCGAGAGCCCAATTAAATTATTGTGTCTCATTTAAAAATGGATCTGCATCGAGAACATTTTCGTGCGATGATTTTCTACGATTTTAAATGTGGCCTAAAACCTGATGAGTCATTTGATCGACTTCAAATGACTTTTATGGATGAAGGACCACCAAAAGCAACTATCTACCGTTGGCATAGCGAGTTCAAGCGCGGTCGCTTTACTTTGGGGGATGAACAAAGGAGTGGTTGTCCTACGACGGCTGTCACGCAAGGAAGTGTGGTGGCAGTAAAACATTAACTCAAGAAAACAGGCGAATTACATACGAGGAGATTCAGCATACACTGCAGATTGGATCGGGAAGCGTTCACAAGATTCTCCACGAGCACCTTCGCGTGAGGAGGATAGTTTCGCGCTGGGTGCCGCACAACCTCACCGAAGCTCAGGAGCAGGCCCGCGTGGAGTGGTGCCATGATATGATTAAAAAATTTGAAGCAGGCTCGTCTCGGCGCGTTTACGACATTGTGACAGGTGACGAATCCTGGATTTATCAATACGATCCAGAAACAAACCGTCAGTCGACAGTTTGACTGTTTCAAAAGGAATCAACGCCTACGAAAGTGAAGCGATCGAGAAGCGCAGGGAAAATTTTGATTGCTAGTTTCTTCACTTTGACGGGATATCTGGTTTCAATTTCATTACGAGACCAAAGCAGCATCAACGCCGAATGGTATACCACAAAATGTCTGCCAGAAGTTTTGTCTGCAATGAGCAACAAGCGACCGAACACCGGGCTCCGCGGGGTACTGCTTCACCACGACAACGCGCCCGCGCACTCAGCGCTCAAAACGAGGGACTTCCTGGACACCACACGGGTCAGAGTCTTGGGTCACCCTCCTTATAGTCCTGATCTGGCACCGTGCAACTTTTTTTTAATCCCTAAAATAAAAAATCAGCTGAAAGGGATACAGTTTTCATCGCCTGAAGACGTGCTAGCAGCGTTCGAGAAGGCCGTGGAAGAGGTGTCTGTGGCGGACTGGAAAAAATGTTTCGAAAATTGGTTCAGACGCATGAAACTATGTATAGAGGCTGGTGGAGAGTTCTTCGAAAAGATTTAATTAAAATATTTTATCCATAGAAGTCAGTTTTTTAGTTTCTCAAAACTTTCTGAGTGTCCCACGTACTGACACGAATCGCAGTTAAATACAGTTCGATAAAAATACAAACGCGTCCAGCTGGTATATAACAAGTCGGCCTCCAAATAGGTACTTACGCTGTAAGTCCAGTTCGCGGTTTTACCTCACTCTAATTCACTCTTATTACATATCACAATATCACGACGCTTATTATAATTCACACTGAAGGTAGTTTCCCGAACAAAATTAATACTTCGACATTCGTCTTACAAACTCGATATCACTAGACGGCACAAGTGGTAGGTTCGTGTCCTCAGTCCGTCAATGACACCTTCAGGTGTCTTACGAGTCCCGGGCCTGTAGTGTTGGCCACGCTTACTAAAGACCCACAAAACTGGTAAGCCCCGCGGCTGTGCCCTGTGTTCCGTCGGGCGTATGAGGTCAGGCCTCGCTGCGAGCGCGTCTGTTGGCGAACGGCTCAATCATGACACTGCTGGGGCCGCCGCCGAGCATACCGCTCGGAGGCGTCGCGTGCCCACGTTCGCGCTATCCTCTATCGTCACTGCGATGCGAGCGACCGGCGCCGCAGTGAAGATAGCACCCCACTTTGCCGGACCCCTTTTTGTTGTGTAGGCTGTGAACACGCCCTTACTATAAGGGGGTTAGCACCCTTAATCTTACTTAATTTACCAATAATCGACACTACCGTACAAATAAAAGAATTTCAACTGTCAGAAGCCTTTCTTTTCGTCTTTGTCCATATCCTACCTTGATTAATAGTTTAGTCAATCTATAATATATAGCTGAGGTACATAAACAAACACACAGCACAGCCGAATTATTGCAAAGTGGATTTATCTGAATATCAGCGTAAGTATCTACCTACATATCAAGCAATAATGGAAGGATTTCACTACGAAAACAAAGCTTACTTTTGATCACGATTACGCAACAGTTTGCTCAAATAGTTACTCAAGGGAATTGTACCTACCTACTATGAAAGAGATGGGTAGGTAGGTACGGCTCCGTATAAAATAGATGTTATATATACATTAACGAATTTCACTACGATACTAAAAAAACTAAGTAAGTACCAACTAACTTAATAAAAATTACATAGTGCGTAGTACATATATGTATATAGATGTATAGCTGTAACTCGTCAGTAGCGTAACGGCTAGGACCGCTAGATCCTGTCCTGTAGAGGTCGTGGTTCGAATCATGATTCGTACCAATGTGTTTTCGAATTTCGATTTCATATCCACGTTTATTTAATAACGAAACTGAGTTCTGGTAAACGTAAGAGTTCTGGAAACGAAAATGGTTTCGAAATCAAAGATCACAAGGATCTTCAGATAGGTATTGATTTTGAAAGCCATCGGTCCAGTAACCAAAAAGTTAAGAATGGCGGACCCTTTTTTCAATTCTGACCACGGATTTGAGATCAGAGACCCCAAAGACCTTCAAATATAGGTTTTCAAAGAAATCGACCCATTATCGAAAAGTTCGAAATGGCGGCCACTTTATTCAATTCTGACAACGGTTTCGAGGTCAGAGACTTCAAGGAATTTTGAAAGCAATCGGTCCCGTAACCACAAAGTTTAAAATCGCGGCAACTTTTTTTCATTTCTGACAACGGATGTGATTTGGTTAGCCAGTCAATAATTATTTAGTGGGTCTCTAGCTATTTATATTATAACAGTGTATGAAAAAAAACGCCTGTGACATACTGACGGACATGGTAAAACTAGAGAATTCCTAGTTTTACTACGGAACCCTAAAAACGGGCGTGACAGACGGATGCAGGGGATGGACGGACGTGGGAGTAATGTTATAGGGTTCCATTTTGTCCTAGTGAGGTACTCTGAAAACCAACAAAATCATACATTTTAGAGTACAAATACTTTGATTGGTTAACATTTCGATCACACGAACATTCCAACTTCTTTCGAGGGGACATACTTTGACACACGAGGGTACCTAAAGTAAATAATTAACAAGTAATAAATGCCCACTTTCATGAGATAAGACGTATTAATCTCCCACAATTTCAGGTATTTTTTTTCTGAAATTAGTGGCAACACTAGTTGTTTGGTCGGGGTTTTTTGTTCCAATGTTTACAAATTTTAATGCGTTATACATAGGAAATTAAGTGAAAATATTTTGCACTAACGTATGGAATGTGATCCCCTTAAGTTTTTTCCTACGCTCGGATCTGTTTTTACAGCGTTTCACTACGCATGTCGGCATAATAAATATTATTTCACGTTACGTACATGTGTTCTTTTGCAAAAGGTTCGCTGTGTAATGGCGGCCCATGGGTGTAATATAGTAAGAATGTGTGCGCGCGGGCTTGTACCTACGAACGAGTGGGTGTAATAGGGGTACTTCAGTCGCTTGTTATCGATAGGGGTCCGTTCTTGGTTGCTGCTTACATACATACTTTACTCCAAGCAGCAAAGTTTAGAGAAATTTCCTACTTACACTTGCTTGCATGCAGCAAATGCAATTAATTAGGTAGATTTAATGCGCTCCAAGCTGTTTGCCATGCCACGACTGTCAGGACCTTTGAGAGACAGTTAAATTAGTTTATTAGGGATGTAACTCTTAATATATTATCTCTCTCCAGTCACCAGACAAAACTGATTTGATATGTCTTTTAGAATGGAATTGACTTACCAGATTTATACTTGTGTGGTGGTCATAAGGACGCCTGTGTTATTCCGCTCAATCAGACCAGGTATCTCCTGTCGTGACGAGCGTCATGCACGTCACGAAGCATGTAAATGAATCAGAAGTTGAGAATCTTTTGAGGCTCTCGGGAGTGTCGCGACGAGTGAACACACACGTCGCGAGGTACGTGTATAAAGCGCATATGGTAACACTGCTTAAGCAACGTAATTGTTTATGGGTGGTTTATGGTCAGAATAATATCTGTGGAAATAAAAGGTACATTGATTTGGCTATGGTAAGAAAAATGACCGCTTCTTTCTGTAAGTGTCATTAGACTCAAGACTGTGAATTTGTGTGCACATCGAAGTTGGAGATGCACGACATAATGGCGTGGCCTGACACCACGTGTCTGCGGGAATTTGCGTCTCATTGGATCATCAGAACGAAAGCTAAGTACACTTAGTGCTTAGAGATTTTGGCATGTTCCATGTCTGAGGACGGTCCTTGTACAAATAACTTATTTCTACATACCTGCTATTAAAGTGACCTTCCCTATTGTGGGTGTTGCATTTATAACAACATAAAACCTAAATGTTCCATGCCTAAATGTCTACTCATGTTTGAAAGCCTTTACTTGCAAATGATTCGTGAACACACAATACATTGTTGAATGATTGTGTGTTGTATGGTGTGACGGTGGCCAATTAAAGGATCTCCGTGATCCATGAAAGTCCATATCAATAGACAGCTGTGTGGCCAATATGAAGCCTGTATGGCGTGATGAAGTGGCCTATTAAAGGATCATCGTGATCCATGAACTGTGTGGCCAATATGAAGCCTGTATGGCGTGATGAAGTGGCCAATTAAAGGATCATCGTGATCCATGAACTGTGTGGCCAGTTTGAAGCCTGTATGGCGTGATGATGGCCCATTAAAGGCCTATAAAGGATCCATGAAAAGTCCGTATCAATGGACATCTGTGTGGCCAGTTTGAAGCCTGTATGGCGTGATGATGGCCCATTAAAGGCCTATAAAGGATCCATGAAAGTCCATATCAATGGATAACTGTGTGGCCAGTGTAAAGCCTGTATGGCAAGGGTCTTTTGTGATCCATGAACAAGTCCATATAAACGGACAACTGTGTGGCCAGTGTAAAGCCTGTATGGCAAGGGTCTTCTGTGATCCATGAACAAGTGTATATATAAATGGACAACTGTGTGTCCAGTGTTAATGGAAACCTATTGTGGTATATAAAGAAGCCTGTATGGCAAACTATGTGGCCAGCTAGTGGTGGCCAATTATGAGAGACTGACTTATGATTAATGATTGTCCTTTACTAAATGTTACGGTTATCAAGATAAAAGATCATTGTTTCTACGCTCCATACTTAGATATGAAACAAGTAAAATCAGTGTTATATTTTATATTAACAGACGGAGATGCCTGGTCTGATTGAGCGGAATAACACAGGCGTCCTTATGAACACCACACAAGTATAAATCTGGTAAGTCAATTCCATTCTAAAGACATATCAAATCAGTTTTGTCTGGTGACTGGAGAGAGATAATATATTAAGAGTTACATCCCTAATAAACTAATATAACTATCTCTCAAAGGTCCCGACATCTCCGTCTGTTAATATAAAATATAACACTGATTTTACTTGTTTCATATCTAAGTACGGAGCGTAGAAACAATGATCTTTTATCTTGATAACCGTGACATTTAGTAAAGGACAGTCATTAATCATAAGTCAGTCTCTCATAATTGGCCACTACTAGCTGGCCACATAGTTTGCCATACAGGCTTCTTTATATACCACAATAGGTTTCCATTAACACTGGACACACAGTTGTCCATTTATATACACTTGTTCATGGATCACAAAAGACCCTTGCCATACAGGCTTTACACTGGCCACACAGTTGTCCATTGATATGGACTTTTCATGGATCCTTTATAGGCCTTTAATAGGCCATCATCACGCCATACAGGCTTCAAACTGGCCACACAGTTGTCCATTGATATGGACTTGTTCATGGATCACGATGATCCTTTAATAGGCCACTTCATCACGCCATACAGGCTTCATATTGACCACACAGCTGTCTATTGATATGGACTTTTCATGGATCACGAAGATCCTTTAATTGGCCACTTCATCACGCCATACAGGCTTCATATTGGCCACACAGCTGTCTATTGATATGGACTTTTCATGGATCACGAAGATCCTTTAATTGGCCACTTCATCACGCCATACAGGCTTCATATTGGCCACACAGCTGTCTATTGATATGGACTTTTCATGGATCACGAAGATCCTTTAATTGGCCATCGTCACACCATACAACACACAATCATTCAACAATGTATTGTGTGTTCACGAATCATTTGCAAGTAAAGGCTTTCAAACATGAGTAGACATTTAGGCATGGAACATTTAGGTTTTATGTTGTTATAAATGCAACACCCACAATAGGGCAGGTCACTTTAATAGCAGGTATGTAGAAATAAGTTATTTGTACAAGGACCGTCCCGAGACACGAAGTCAGTAAAATCCCCAAGTACCTATGGTACTTAGCTTTCGTTCTGATGATCCAATGAGACGCAAATTCCCGCAGACACGTGGTGTCAGGCCACGCCATTAGCTCGTGCATCTCCAACTTCGATGTGCACACAAAATCACAGTCTTACAGAAAGAAGCGGTCATTTTTCTTACCATAGCCAAATCAATGTACTTTTTATTTCCACAGATATTATTCTGACCATAAACAATTAAGTTGTCTAAGCAGTGTTACCATATGCGCTTTATACACGTACCTCGCGACGTGTGTGTTCACTCGTCGCGACACTCCCGAGAGCCTCAAAAGATTCTCAACTTCTGGTTCATTTACATGCTTCGTGACGTGCATGACGCTCGTCACGACAACGACAGATAAGCGTGTCTGGGAGGTTTTTCTGCAGGTGGAATTGATACTTATTGATTTGAGTGCCATGCAAGCAGTTAGAACAATAGTAACATTATATGTATATTGTTGTGAGATATTAAACTACAAGTAACGAAAAAAAAAATTCAACGAAATTGGTGATAAAAGTGACATGTTTAGTATCCAGAGCCACAAAAGAAATTTAAAAAAAGTATATTTGAGATCGCTGTAATAGGTAATAGTTATCTGTGGCCATGTTTAGTGCAAGACCACAGATAAGAATTTTTTTTTTACCGCTGCTGTTATTTTCTTCTATTCTGTGCTTGCTACTAATATAGTAATCTGTGATTCTGTGTGCAAGTGTGCAAGTGCAAGAAAAACGGCCGGGCCTAAATCGACGCTGGCGAAGCTCCAGCAAAGAGAATGTAAACACCTAGCAAAGTAAATGCAAACACATAGCAAAGAGAGTGTAAACACGAAGAAAAAGAATGTAAACACACTAGACAAATTTATCTGAATGTTGGTTACTTGTCACTAGAGCTGAAAAACCGGAACTTTAAGGACACTTATCTATGGTTCGCCCGGGTACCTACGCTTAGTTACGCAAGGGCGAAGGAGCTGCCACTCCCGCAGCGCCGGAACAGTAGCATTCCTAAATCGCTTAAAAGTGGATGAAAAGTATCATAACCTATAAATTTACAAAAATCAAATCAAACTGCGTTTCCCCAATCCACCCTGAGCGAAGGTGGTTCCCACATTTTCCCTATTTTAGTACTTCCACATCCCCCTCGGATCCTGAAGGTATGATTAGATTTCGGTAGGTAAAGCGAATTTCTGGTCAAAGATGACCTTATAGTAAAAATTTGAAAATCATTTTCATTAAATGGGTGGATCCACGTTCTCCCTTTCTAGAGAGAGGTTTATCCCACTCTCCCATTTACCCCCCCCCCCCCCCCCCAATTTCAAGTACAATAATCTATAGCTGTACCAGATTTCCTGTCAAAGATGACCTTATTGTAAAATTTTAATATTTAATTTTATTTGGGGATGGGGGGTTAACGCACTCCCCCTCACCATCCTCCCCCCTCGACTAAATACTTTAAAAAAGCTGAAAAAAATTAAGAGTATAGGCCAATTTTGTTAGTGTATTATATATATGAGACTAAAGATGACCTATCCCACTAACATCGATCTGAAAGATTTATAATAGCGTAGAGCGTAGGGCGTACTTTGATCCTCAACAAACAAACCTTTGGCATCCGATGGGGATGTGGGTACATCAGGGCGAGGAAAGCATGCTGGTCCGACTTGAGAGCGGAAAAACTTGAGCAAGTGAAACAAGCGATATTATGTTCTGTCAGGTTAATATACCTCCCCATCTGTGGCAGATCTACCAGTTCCGAAAGTAAAAATTTAGGGCTCTTGCTTGTTAGAACGCATTCATCTTCCTACGTTCCCAAAGTCTTTTTTTTTTAAATTCAATTCGCGAAAAAAAGGCAGACCCTGCCTTTGGCGACCAGCATCAGCCACTACGGTTCGCCCGGATGCCTGAGCTTTGTTACGCAAGGGCGAAGGTGCTGCCATTCCTGCTGAGTGCAGTCGCACTCCTAAATTGCTTAAAAGTGGAAGCATATACTGGAAGTAAATATAGCATAACATGTAAATTTACAATGATCAATATCTCGAAAACTGCGTAAACTGCGTTTTCGCAATGCACTCTGACCGAAGGAACCCCCACATTTTTCCTAATCTAATACGCTTACATCACCCTCGGACCCCGAAGGTATGATTAAGATTTCAGTAGGTACCTAATCGCGAAATTCTGGTCAAAACTTCCATATCCCCCTCGGATCCCGAAGGTATGATTAGATTTCGGTAGGTAAAGCGAATTTCTGGTCAAAGATGACCTTGCAGTAAAAATTCGAAATTCATTTTCTTTAAATGGATGGATCCACGTTCCCCCTTTCTAGGGAGGGATTTATACCACTCTCCCAGATTATCCCCCCCCCCCATTATTTCAAGGGCATTAATCTATAGCTGTACCAGATTTCTTGTCAAAAATTAACGCACTCGTTCCTGCCACGCCCCCTTCCGCAATCTATCGGAGCGGCATTTTTTTGTCTTATCTGTGGTTTTAAGTTAAGCGGCGGTGGCGGCGGCGTCCCGCCCGCGTTATGACCACCTGTGCAAACGTATGACATCAGAGACCGCGCGCTGCACTTCGGACGTCATAACAACATGCACAACAAAATGGCACCTCCATTTGTTTCATTGTATTGCTATTAAAGCGTATTGTTGACAAAGACACAATACAACTATTCGATATACCATCACTTTGCCCAACCGCAACGTTGCAAACAGAAACTGATAAAAGCGCTAATTTAACACGTTGAAAAACAGACTTCCATCCGTCGCAACAACTTAGTAAAATTTTGTTTTATTATTTTTAGTTTTTGTTATTTTTCTACAAAAGTACTGCACTGATTTTGATAAAATGTTTATGGGATCAACCTGGTAGCATATACTATCAAATAAAAACGAATCATGAAAATCACAAACTGCGAAGATTCGTAATAAACATGAAAAATAAAACAGAGTGGTATTGAGAACCTCCTCCTTTTTGGAAGTCGGTTGAAATTGAAAAGTAAATTACGATTACCTACCGACTATTTTTCCTTTATATTTCCATTATAACAAGAGTATGCAACGGAGTTGTCAACAAATTGTTGGCAACAACGAGTTGGCCTCAAAAATTCGTTCCACAGTTGCAGGAACCAATAGCAACTAATACCTAAAAGCTTTTAGATATGTACAAGCTTTTATTTGAAAAGAGATATTATGATAAAAAAAAACGAGACCTACAGTACTCGCATATGATGTGTAACATGTGACAAAATACTTATGAAATTAATTAATTATCGGTTCGTACATTCACGGGCCGACCCTTCGAATAGTAGTATGTCATCTTTGCCTTTGCCATCACACTAGGCGGAATGGCTATGACAACCTTAGTTTTCGAGAATTAAAAAACGTTCGCATTTCCTGTTACACATTTCCGTCCCATTTCACGAAATCACTCCCACAAATTGCAGGAAAGCGAGAGCAAAGATGTTACACATCAAAAAAGCCAAATGCTCAGATGAATATAAATACATGGTTCGAAATTCAAAAAAGGTTTAAATGTTTGGAAATGGTCAAACATGTAAACATGGTTGGAGGGTTGAGATCGAAGTTGGATAGGTTGGTTAGGTCATCTTTAGTCTCATATAATACACTACCAAAGATTACTTATACACTGCATTGTTACCATTTTGATTTTCTGATTTTGTAAAAATATTTTTCAAAAAGTATTGGGGGGAGGACGGAGAGGGAGTTAGGGGGAGCAGTAAACCCCTTCCTAAGAAGGGGGAAGGCGTTACCCCCCCTCCATGAGATAAAATGAACACTGAATTTTTTGTAAAGGTCATCTTTGATCAGATATCTGATAGGGCTATAGATAAATGCCCTTGAAATTAGGGGAGAGGATCCGGGAGAAGGGAGAGCGTGAATCTTCCTGTTAATTTTCAAAATATATAGGGTGACTTTTTATTAAAATATATAGTAAAGGATATGAAAGTACTCGTGATTACAAACAACTTTCCCCAAGAAACTATATGTCAAATATGAAAAAAAAAATTGAGCCTCTATACATTTTTGCCCATTTGATAACTTGTACTATGTATAGAAGACATTTTTTTTTCTGATTTGACATAGAAGTTGTTGTCAAGAACTAATTAAAAGTCACCTGTATACTATAAGGTCATCTTTGACCAGAAAATCGCGATTAGGTACCTCTCTCTCTCTCTCTCTGGTCGGTCCCTCATTACTGAGGATTGTGGTCCAAATTGGCCTTGAGACGTAATTTGTCTTCATTGACTACGTTCCATGGTCGCCCTCACCGCTTGCTTTTAGATGTGGTGCCTTCCTTTATCAGATCACTCTATCGTGTTGGCGAGCGGCCTCTGGATCTTTTTCTTTCAATGTTGCCAACAACAATCAGTTTTTCAAGGTTCTCACCACTCTTTCTCATTACGTGGCCGAAAAACGTAAGTATACGCTGCAGGCAGATGGTAGACAACCGTGTTTGAACTTTGAGTTGCGAGAGAATAGACGCATTTGTTCGCTTAGCTGTCCAAGGAATCCTTAGCATCCGCCTCCAACACCACATTTCAAATGCATCTATTCTCTGCCTTTCTCTAGCCCGTATAGTCTATGTTTCCACTCCGTATGTAAAAATGGGAAAGACTAAAGTTCTTACTAGGCGGGCTTTGGTTTTAAAACTAATGCCCCGGTTTCTCCATATGTTCTGGAGTCTTGTCATCGCATATTTGGCCATTCCTATGCGACGTTTAAGGGCGGAAAACTTTACGTGTTCTTGAAAGTTTAATATCACATACTTTTACAACTCTACACCACTCGTTATTATCACTGGTTAAGAACAAAGGGATAAAAGTAGGTATTGAAACACTGAGCAAATGTAATGTTTATTGTTGATTTGCGTATGCCCTACTACGACAGACGGTGAAGGCTTCGCAAGAAAGTAAAACTCCCCATGGCGAGATCAATAATAGCAGTTCAGCTTTTGCTAATTGGTCTTATTTAACGTGTATTTTTGAATTTATTAAAAACTGATCCAAACCTGCTTTAATAAGAACTGCATCAACTTTTATTTTCCATGTGTCGTATAATTATTTTTGTTCAAAGCTTTGGCGTTGGTAAAGATTTTTGAAGTCGTATTTTTACATTACGTGCATTCGCCCATAACCTATAGAACTATTATCACAAGATCTTTATTTAGGGTAGTATTTAGTAGGGTTTTATGATCTTTAACAGAATAAAATAATTAAATTGAATAGACATAAAAAACCGGCACTAGCATTACAAATCAAAAAACGAATATAGATTAATTAAATGAGGATTGTCTCGGAAAGCCTTTTGTACCCGTGAGACGTTAAGAGACGAGAAGTTTTTTGGCGGGATTTGTGGTAGACGCATTCGTAGTTTTATTTTTTGTTTTTTTTGTATTCTGCTAGGATTTTGTTTAAAAAGTGGTGCATTTTGGAGAAAATCGTCTAGTGCACGTGAGCAATGTGGAGAACAAGAAAATAAAACGAAGGAGGACGAGAGAACCCAACTTGCTCTAGGTGCAGTTTTATAGACGCCTTACAGCAACTTGGTGTTCCACCTCAGAATGTAGCTGCTGCAAATGCTGTCAAGAACTTCAGAGAAAATTTGTAATGCACTGGCACTAGCATTACAAATCCAAAAGCTAAGGAAGCTTAAATACGTCAGACCTGGCTGTATGGTCTTAGTAACCTTTGCCTTTTCCGCGCTTTTTGTTACCGGAGAGAAGAAACCAAAAAAAAAATGAATTCAAACTTTATCCGTTATCGACTCCCCTGGCAAATGCCGAAATCTGGTCCGCGGCGAGGACGAATCAGCTGGCGCTGCCAGCGGCGCCATCTTGCTTCAACTGGCGGGGCTCTTTGTGGGTGTTCGCCATTATTGTCAAGGGTTACAAAAACAATTATTTCTCAATATCTTTGTATGGACACTATATATAAAACTTATAACGGTGAAATCGTCATAAACTGACTATCTGACTAAAATATTTGTGTATTAAACTTTGTGAAATATAATTCAACAGTCTCGGCTACCTAATTCTCTTGGTTTTTAGAAAGCTGGAATTGACACGCAGCACAGGTATGCATATTTAATCCAAAAGTTGCCGATAATTGCTTGCAGTTAAGTTACTTGCTAAGTACTTCAGATGGAGATGGTTCTGATGGTTTTTATAATACACAATTATTAGCGCTTATCTTTGTGTCGCAGCGACACTTCGACCCAGTGGGATCTTTTGAGTCTACCCCTAAAACCTTTGCAATCCTACTCGAAGATGTGCTGCTTTAATGCAGCAATTCTGCGTAGTTTAAAGTTCTTGTAGTCCTGCGGTTTTGGGTAGCCATCTCCAAAGAGGCACTTACCCTTACTAACCAGAACATTGCAGTGACACAGTAAGTGTTCCATTGCTTCTTATTTTCACCTCAGGCCCTGCAGGTCGAGAGTTCGAGTCGTTCCGATTTTTGCAGGTGTGCGTTTGTGGCAAAGTGTCCTCTCAACGCTCCTGTTACAGCTCTGACACATGCCCTGCTGTTCTCCATATGTACTTGGTTGCATCTGTGGTTTACCGATAAAGAGCTTGGATCAGAGTCCATCTGTAGATAGCCATGTCAGTCTATGTCATGTCAGCCTGTTGAATGGGATCACAGTCATCACATCAATGTGTGGTCCAGAACCTGGGATAGGGCTCCCTAGGAGCGCTATAATCAGGGCATTAAAGAAACAGGACATAGACTGACATGGCTATCTACAGATGGACTCAAATATTCCAAGCTCTTCATCGTTGAGGTAACCACAGATGAATATGTACACAGTATGATTTATGTCACGTCCCATTCGTATAAGCCTCTCCATACCTTATACTTATTACTATGTAATTAAAACTTACACATATTAATATTCAAATGTTTCTTATTTCTGTTTTCATTTAATATTAAAATATATTTCTTTCCAGCACTGCCATAATTGTCGAATCACGAAGGCGATTTGAATCACTTGGGTACCATAGGATGACATCAGCACTGGCATAATCGTGTAACATGGCATCATTCAGCAAATTTGCTACTGGTTAGCATTTTTTAGAAACCTTCCTATTTTGTTTGATTTTGAAAAATCAACATCCTACCTGTACAGCCATTGGGCCAGTATTGGACTGTTAGATCGTATCTGTTTCGTCTGCAAATATACAGGATGACTGGTTGAATGATTTATATATTTAAGGAGGTGAATGAGAAGACAAAACTAAACTTTTTTTCCAAAGAACTAAAATGTACATGTACATGTAAACTCATGTACTTCATAAAAATGTTTTAGGTTGTGCTTTATTTAAAAATAATACTAGATCATTTTAATTACATATTGTTTTGCGATAAATTAAGTTTCTTTTAAGTGTTTCTATAAGATGTCTTCTTCTTCTTCTTCTTCCTCGCCATATCCCGCTACACGGGGTCGGCTTTTCTAATCAGACGGCGCCACTTCTGCCGGTTACTTGTATCGTCCACTGTAAGGGACATACTCTTCATGTCCTTTTGGACAGTCGTTAGCCAGGTCGCTAAGGGTCTTCCTCTTTGTCGTTTTCGTGTTGCTGTACAGGATAGGCACTTTTTTACAAAGTAATCGTCAGGGCGTCTCATCACGTGTCCGTACCATCTCAGTCTTGCTTCTACTATTTTATCAGCGATAGGTGCTACCTTCATGCTTCCCCTTATGTATTCGTTGCGGACCTTATCCTTCATCGTTACTCCTGCAGACCATCGCAACATTCGCATTTCTGTGGTATGAAGTTTTTGTGTGTGGGTTTGTTTAGCCGCCCACGTTTCACTACCATATAGTATAGCTGGTCTGACAGCAGTTTTATAAACCTTTCCTTTGGTCTTAACAGGTACCTTTGCATCACACAGAACTCCCGTAAGTGATCGCCATTTGCTCCAGGCTGTGGTTATTCTATGCGTGACGTCCGCTTCGATTTTGCCGTCGTCGGATATTACAGACCCTAAGTATTTAAATTTATGAACTTGCGGCAATTTGATGTTGTCTAGCGTGACGTCCGTGTCCAAGGGCTGTATTCGGTTAAAGTTACAGACCATATACTCAGTTTTGCTTCTACTGATTTTCAAACCATTACTCTCCAGCGCCACTCTCCATTGCTCTAGGTTCTCTTGGATGTCGTGCTTGTTTTCAGATATGAGGACCACATTGTCGGCATAAAGCATGTTCCATGGTACGGGCTTCTGTATGTTTGCGGTTAGGTAGTTCATAACAATATTAAACAGTAAAGGGCTTAGGGCGCTACCTTGGTGTACACCGACTTTAACGTCGAAACTGTCCGATAGTCCAGCTGGGCTTCTGACTGCCGTTCTAACGTTCCTGTAGGTATCCTGGACGAGTTTGACGTAATGTTCTGGTATATTATGCGCCCTTAAGGCTTGCCATATGACCGGCCTTGGGACTCTGTCAAACGCTTTTTCAAGGTCAATAAAGACCATCCAAAGCGTGTTTTTGTCGTCTCTTGCTTTTTCCATCACTGTTCTGATTGCATGAATCGCATCCATCGTGCCTTTCCCAGGCATAAAGCCAAATTGGTTTTCCGTGAGCGTAACGAGGCGGAGAAGTCGCTGGTTAAGGATCCTCTCCCAAATCTTTAATGTATGGGAGGTAAGTTTAATGCCTCGGAAGTTACCGCATATACGCACATCGACTTTATTTTTGTAAAAGGGAACTATCGTGCTGTTTCGCCATGATTGGGGCATTTGGCCTTCTGTAAGAATATTGTTGAATAGGCTAGTTAGCCATGCGATGCCACACTCACACTGTTTCTATAAAATGTGTGTAATAAAAATTTAAATTAAGGTGACTAGTTAACAGAGAGTGTTACATAAACTAGAAAGGGAAGAATTTTATAGAAGTGTGAGACATCTCTAGTGGTAAGTTTGAATGTAGTGTAGGGTAGGGTAGGGCAGTGTAATGTAATGTAAGGCGGTACGTAGTTCGCCGGGACAGCTAGTTATCTCATAAAATTATGAGTATTAATACTTAACAGAAGAAATGTTTGAAAACTTATTCATTTAAAATTTTAAGAATTGTTAATGGTTTAGCGAAATTGTATTTGAATGTTGTCTTTTTATTATTTATCAAAGTGATCTTTGCAATATAAATTTATGTTGAACATTAAATACATTTCAAATTACTAATACCCGTGGGTAGGTACAATTAATGTTTTAAATAAAAATCGTGTTGATTTGGTGTAACATGATTTAAGTTATTTGACAGGACTAAACCACAGACTAACCTAAATTTAAGCATTCTGTTCTTGTCTTTTCGATACAGAAAGAAAAAGATTGGGTAAATTTAGTTTAGTCCTGTCAAGTAAGTTGAACTAGTACATCGAATCGACGCCAGCCGCGACGAGACGTGAGCATTTTTGAGAAAAAATAACGAACAACCTGCATTTGTTTATCCCAATACTTTTTACACCAATCTCTTCACACTTTCGTTTTAGGGTTCCATAATCAACAAGGTAAATTATTTAATTAAAATAAAATAAATATGGGTTTTTCTAATGTTGTATAGATAATGGTACGGAACCCTTCTTGCGCGAGTCCCACTCGAACGTGGCCGGTTTTTTGTATTAAGTTATACAATAAGAATGTTTTTTTAACTACATAAGAATTATTTAATATATGTTTTAGTTGACGTTTCATGTTATTTTATTTCATAATTTTATCCATGCAATGTCACAGACTCACATCACAGTTAGGCTTTTAAATGTTTTTAAAATCTGTACCAATGGAATCCTGAAAAAAGTTAATGGAAACAGTTCCCATATTTTATCACCCGCAACCAGGCGTAGGGCATTATATGACCACATATTTTTAATACGGTTTTTATAAAAAGGTGAAATTTTTATTTATAATAAAAGCATATAATAAAAGCTACACAAACAGGTAATAAAATAGAGTAAACTTTATTTCAGGAAATGCTCAGCATCTTAAAAACTATAATTTTTCATGTGGTCGATAAAACATACTACGCCTGGAAAAGGGTTAAAAGGACAACTATCACAGCTGAGTATGTTTTTTTAGTTTAGGAGTAATAGTCGACCAACTGAAGATGTTCAATTGGATTTAAAGTTCATACATTTTCCATACAAAATTAAAAAATCTTTTTTTAAATATTAACTTATTTTTTGAAAAGACTGCAAAACTACGGTTTTTATATTAAATACCTACTTTGGAGGTACACCATTTACACATAGGTAGTTTAATTGTATAATTTTCTTCAAGATCAGGGATTCCTAACCTTATATTCTATAGGTACTCTATTCGCCTCAACCAACTTTCTGCTAAAATACTATACCCTCAATATTTTTATATTTTTTTCAAGAGGTGCCGAAACGTTGCATCAAAATAAGTCATCATCATATCAGCCGAAAAACGTCCACTGCTGGACAAAGGCCTCTCCCAAGAATTTCCACGATGACCGGTCCTGCGCTGCCTGCATCCATCGGTTTCCGCGATCTTCACTAGGTCAGAACAGATCTTCACCGTGTGGAAGGCCTGCCTACGCTACGTTTTCCGGTGCGCGGTCGCCACTCGAGAACTTTACTGCCCCAACGGCCATCTGTTCTACGAGCCATGTGCCCTGCCTACTGCCGCTTTAGCAATGTTGGTTACTTTGGTTCTCCTACGGATCTCCTCGTTAAAGTAAAATAAACAAAAGACATGGGGCATTTTTGCTCAAATGACAAGTAGGTAGGTAATCAATTAACAAAAGTAATATGTAAGTAAGTAAGTAAATATACTTTATTGCACACCAAAAAACAATACAGGACTTATAATCTTAAATATAAAAATGAATCTCAAAATGTGTTGGTAAGCGCATAACACGAGAATGGCTGGACCGATTTGGCTAATTCTTTTTTTGTCGAGTTCGTTATTGTAAGGAGAAGGTTCTTATGTAGGGTAGTGTAGTGTAGTGTAGTGTAGGGTAGGGTAGGGCAGGGCAGTGTAATGTAATGTAAGGCAGTACGTAGTTCGCCGGGACAGCTAGTTTGTAATATAAATAGAGTGCCAAGGTGGCCTTCTCGCTTTAAGCGATTTCTACCAGGCAACCTTAAGTTAGGGATTGAAAGACAGATACACTAATACCTACAATAAGTAAATCCTTGGTTTCATATTAATCAGTGCACAACGGAGAGCATTTTCCTTGCTTCGTTTTTATTCTTAACAGCGTTGCAAAACCATTTTTACAAAAATAGGTAGTTGATAATGATAAAAGAATACACCGAATATATACATGGAATTCACAAAGATCATCATCATATCAGCCGAAAGACGTCCACTGCTGGACAAAGGCCTCCCCCAAGGATTTCCACAACCGGTCCTGCGCTGCCCCCCACCCAGTGGCTTCCCGTGTCCTTCACCAAGTCGTCGGTCCACCCAGCGGGAGGCCCGCCTACGCTATGTCTCCAGGTGCGCAGTGTATCCACAAATATAGCAAGTTGATAATGTTAAAAGAATACACAGAACATATACATGGTTCTACGCCCCTAAAAGGGATGCGCCCCAAAAGCACCATCAGTTTCCGAGCTTTTAAATTAAACAGGAAATGGTTCTGTATTTACAGGTACTAGTTTGGCCAAACCTGTTGGGTCCTAGTATTCTGTGGGCAGATGAAGTAGCTCAGTGACTTCCAGTTCCTCATTTGGTTAGGAATTCTGTTCTGACCATAACAGTTTGACTCCAATGTACAATATTGTTGCTTGTTCTTGCATTTGTGATGATTACCAATCACCTAAAATGAAAGAGAAAACAGTTAAGATTTTACATTATAGATCATTCTATCACTAAACTGTTGGACTAACCAAAAATAAACTGTATTAGACAATCAAGGTGTCTGTTACAAAGAATGGTTTAGGCTCTAGTTATCACTGCGCCATCGAGTACCTAGTTGAAACTAAACATAGACAAATGAGAAAGTTGCTGCTTACATATGTACTTTACTCCAAGCAGCAAAGTTAAGAGAAATTTCCTACTTACACTTGCTTGCATGCAGCAAATGCAATGAATTAGGTAAATTTGATGCGCCCCAAGCTGTTTGCCATTGCCACAACAGATATGCGTGTCTGGGATGTTTTTGCAGGTCAAATTGATACTTATGGTGAGATATTAAACTACAAGTAAAAGAGATGGGCTCTGGTATAAGAACACTGTTAATGGGAGAATACAATATAAAAAACATTGAGACGCGTCACCTACAAGATATTCAACCAGAATGATTACATGATTTAGTGGACAACTCATTCAATAAATAAACATTTCAAACTCGTGTGTCATGCGCAGTTCGATTGCAGATTCAGATAACTTTGTTTGTGGCTAGTACGCATCGATCGCGTATATAAAACCTTTTCAATATAATTGCTTGCAAGTCTCCTTTGGTATTGGGCTCCTGTTACGTCCTCCCAAAAGCACTTACTTACCTAATTCTCCTGGAAGACTCACAGTCTCTTCCTCATTTTATTGGATGCGTACTGCATAAAGGCAAAGATTTCTATCTACTACCTTTTTTCTTTCGATTTACCTAGCCTTCAAGACGCGACATTCCCATAACAGAACAACTTCGCCACATGGAAAGAAGTCGACTAACTAAATTGCTAAATAATGTATGAGTTTTTCTAGCATAATGCTCCTTTTACACGAGGACAATAGCCGAGACAATCCAGTAAGCCAGGCCACTAAGACAATGGGACAGGACAATTGGAAAATCCTATGTCGTTCACACGTAGGCCTATGAATCCAGGCGCCAGGCCACTAAGACAATGGGACAGGACAATTGAAAAATCCTATGTCGTTCACACGTAGGCCTATGAATCCAGTCGCCAGGCCACTAAGACAATAGGACAGGACAATTGGAAAATCCTATGTCGTTCACACTTTTCTCGCGATGGATAGATGCAAAACTGCTATGAGGGCTATCTAAGTCTTGCCGCCAAACATCAAGGTCGCGGGTTCGATTCCCGGCGGGGTCAACTTTGTAAGACTAGGTTTGGTTGGTGGTGGGGCATTTTTATAGCCCGCCTGGCTAGCTACCACCATCTTATCTTGCCGCCAAACATCGAGGTCGCGGGTTCGATTCCCGGCGGGGTCAACTTTGTAAGACTAGGTTTGGTTGGTGGTGGGGACTTTTTGTAGCCCGCCTGGCTAGCTACCACCATCTTATCTAACTCTTGCCGCCAAACATCGAGGTCGCGGGTTCGATTCCCGGCGGGGTCAACTTTGTAAGACTAGGTTTGGTAGGTGGTGGGGACTTTTTATAGCCCGCCTAGCTAGCTACCACCATCTAATCTAAGTCTTGCCGCCAGACATTGGGGTCGCGGGTTCGATTCCTGGCGGGGTCAACTTTGTAAAAATCGGTTGGTAGATGGAGGGGACTTTTTATAGCCCGCCTGGCTAGCTACCTCCATCTTATCTAAGTCTTGCCGCCAAACATCAAGGTCGCGGGTTCGATTCCCGGTGGGGTCAATTTTGTAAGACTCAGTTTGGTTGGTGGTGGGGCATTTTTATAGCCCGCCTGGCTAGCTACCACCATCTAATCTAAGTCTTGCCGCCAGACATCGGTGTCGCGGGTTCGATTCCTGGCAGGGTCAACTTTGTAAGAATCGGTTTGGTAGGTGGTGGGGACTTTTTATAGCCCGCCTAGCTAGCTACCACCATCTAATCTAAGTCTTGCCGCCAAACATCGAGGTCGCGGGTTCGGTTCCCGGCGGGGTCAACTTTGTATGTAAGACTAGGTTTGGTTGGTGGTGGGGCATTTTTATAGCCCGCGTGGCTAGCTACCACCATCTAATCTAAGTCTTGCCGCCAGACATCGGGGTCGCGGGTTCGATTCCTGGCGGGGTCAACTTTGTAAGAATCGGTTTGGTAGGTGGTGGGGACTTTTTATAGCCCGCCTGGCTAGTTACCACCATCTTATCTAAGTCTTGCCGCCAAACATCGCGGTCGCGGGTTTGATTCCCGGTGGGGTCAACTTTGTAAGACCCAGTTTGGTAGGTGGTGGGGACTTTTTATAGCCCGCCTGGCTAGCTACCACCATCTTATCTAAGTCATACCGCCAAACATCGAGGCCGAGGGTTCGATTCCCAGCGGGGCCAACTTTGTAAGACTCGGTTTGGTTGGTGGTACTTAGATAAGATGGTGGTAGCTAGCCCGGCGGACTATAAAAAGTCCCCACCACCTACCAAACCGACTCTTACAATGTTGACCCCGCCAGGAAATGAACCCGCGACCTCGATGTCTATCGGCAAGACTTAGATTAGATGGTGGTAGATAGCCAGGCGGGCTATAAAAATGCCCCACCACCAACCAAACCTAGTCTTACAAAGTTGACCCCGCCGGGAATCGAACCCGCGACCCCGATGTCTGGCGGCAAGACTTAGATTAGATGGTGGTAGCTAGCCAGGCGGGCTATGAAAATGCCCCACCAACCAAACCTAGTCTTACAAAGTTGACCCCGCCAGGAATCGAATCCGCGACCTCGATGTTTGGCGGCAAGACTTAGGTTAGATGGTGGTAGCTAGCCAGGCGGTCTATAAAAAGTCCCCACCACCTACCAAACCGATTCTTACAAAGTTGACCCCGCCAGGAATCGAACCCGCGACCCCGATGTCTGGCGGCAAGACTTAGATTAGATGGTGGTAGCTAGCCAGGCGGGCTATAAAAATGCCCTACCACCAACCAAACCGAGTCTTACAAAGTTGACCCCGCCGGGAATCGAACCCGCGACCTCAATGTTTGGCGGCAAGACTTAGATTAGATGGTGGTAGCTAGTAGCTAGCCAGGCGGGCTATTAAAATGCCCCACCACCAACCAAACCTAGTCTTACAAAGTTGACCCCGCCGGGAATCGAACCCGCGACCCCGATGTCTGGCGGCAAGACTTAGATTAGATGGTGGTAGCTAGCCATGCGGGCTATAAAAAGTCCCCACCACCTACCAAACCGATTCTTACAAAGTTGACCCCGCCACGAATCGAACCCGCGACCCCGATGTCTGGCGGCAAGACTTAGATTAGATGGTGGTAGCTAGCCAGGCGGGCTATAAAAGGTCCCCACCACCTACTAAACCGACTCTTACAAAGTTGACCCCGCCAGGAATCGAACCCGCGACCCCGATGTTTAGATGGTGGTAGCTAGCCATGCGGGCTATATTTTTGAAATCGTTCTATTCCATTGTCCTGTCTTGTCAATTGTCTTGAGGACAATCCAGTTAGTGGATTGTCCCCATTTAGACGATACTTTTTCATTGTCTTGCTGTCCTGGCTTACTGGATTGTCTCGACTATTGTAGTCTTGTCTATTGTCTTGAGGACAATCCAATTAGTGGATTGTCCCCATTTAGACGATACTTTTTCATTGTCTTGCTGTCCTGGCTTACTGGATTGTCTCGACTTTAGTAAACTTGTCAATTGTCTTGAGGACAATCCATTTAGTGGATTGTCCCCATTTAGACGATACTTTTTCATTGTCTTGCTGTCCTGGCTTACTGGATTGTCTCGGCTATTGTCCCCGTGTAAATGGAGCATAATAGATGGCTATCTATGGCTGGCTCTGCTGTGCTGAGTCAAAATGTAACTATTCATTCAAGTAGGTACTTTAGGGAATCAAAGCAAATAAGTAGGTAATTATACACTCCGGCTAGCGTCTGATGACGTCACAACTGGTAACCCATAGCAACCAGCGTCGAAATAGTCACAACAAACGTCATTAGGGTTTACTTTTGTTTGTTTCTTGATTGTCCAAATTTGTCACAACAGCCAACATTCAGGGAATAAAATAGAGAGTGGGAAATTACCGATTCACAAAAAATTTCAACGAAATTGGTGAAAAATTTACATGTTTAGTATCCAGAGCCACAAAAGAAATTTTAAAAAAGTATATTTGAGATTGCTATTATGGGTAATAGTTATCTGTGGCCAGCGTCGGAATAGTCGTTTCGAAGAAAAACGTAGTTTATTATATTCTCTTTGGTGCAAGACAATAACAATAACAGTAACAGAAGTCTGGCATGCGTCTGATTGATATAAGAACTAAACCTATTCTTAAGCGAATATTTTTGTTAAATAGTGGAATTGGTTCCCAGATGTAAACAGTTTAGCTTGCTACTAATATAGTAATCTGTGAAACAGTTAATGAACACATATGGTATGTTTAGTGCAAGACAATAACAGAATGCCAATTTGGCGTGCGTCTGATCGATATAAGTTCTAAAAGAGAATATTGTTGGTAAATAGTGGAATTGGGTCCCTGGTGTCAGCAGATCATTTATATGTAGCAGGAAGAACAGACCAAATAAGTCAGGGGAAGCAACCATCAATGACTACTCGAATAGACCGTTCCCGTCCCGTTTTGACCGCCTCCGTAGCTCAGAGGCAAAGTTCACTGGCTTTACACAGGAGGTCGCGGGTTCGATTCCCGGCGGGGTCAATTGTAAGACTCGGTTTGGTTGGTGGTAGGGCATTTTCTAAGCCCGCCTGGCTAGCTACCACCATCTTACCTAAGTCTTGCCGCCAAATATCAATGTTGATATCATTGGTGTGTTCCGGCATGAAGATAAGATAGCCAGTTCCCCATTGCGTTGGGGAATCTTGGTAAGCCCGCTTCCATCTTCGGCAACATCGTCACTTACCACCAGGTGAGATGTTGTCAAGGGTTTACCAATAGTGCATAAAAAAAAAAAGTTCCCTCAGGAAATCATTTACCCAGTTACACAAGCCCACATGTAGTCCGTATGAAGGAAGCTTGCCAATAAGGCTATTGTGCCAGACTTGTTCAAAAACCTTCGAGATGTCAAGAGACGGCGAGAGCCGCACCCCATATATGCGTAGCATACACTAGATCTCCGGTGGACCGACCTTGACCAAAACCGTATTGTCGATCACTAAGGAGGTCATTGTCTTCTAGGTATGCTGGAATGCGGGAGTTTAATACGCGCTCCATAATCTTACATACAAGCTCCATAATCTGTCTGATACGATATTACAGATTACAGAGGTGGTTGCTATGGGGCGGTAATTGGACGGGTCTGCACGACTGCCTTTTTTGGGCACGGGCTGCACTTTGGTTCTCATATGAATCTCCGTATTTCTGGTTCAATCATTCCTAATAATAATAAATATTTTTTCAGCCTGTTATGCCCCCGGAAAGAAGAAGTAATCAGTGTAAAAAGAAAATTAAATATAATGAAAACAATAAAAATGAAAAAAATACAAAAAAGGATGAAAATAAAAAATCACAGACTATTAAAATTAAACCCAAAATATACAGATGTCATCATTGTGGACGCACCTGTGGTGTAAGTTTACGCAGTTCAAGTAAATATTATAAGATTTTGTACAAACAAACATTGTCATTTTTACAAGATAAACAACCCATAACATGCCTACTGCTGGGGTACGGGTCCCTTCCTATACTCAGGTACAGGCCATTCTGCATCAGAGGGCCAAGTCCACATTAATTCATGATGGAGGGATAGTGGCGAACCCCACTGAAGTATTGAAGCTGCTAATAGGACAGGGTTGGCAAAAACTAAAATCCATTTTTTTTTAAATAATGTTCCCAATGAGTTTTTCTGGGTTTTTAGGTAATTGGGATGTTTAGGTAATTAAATTTAGATTTATTTGCATTTAATTTAATTTTAAATTAAAATCTTGGTAAAGTTCGCGGGTAGCCGCTGGATGCGGGCAGCATAGGACCGGTTGTTGTGGAAATCCTTGGCCTTTGTCCAGCAGTGGACGTCTTTCGGCTATTAGTATGATGAATTTAATTTTGGATTCAATTTTATTTTTCGAGCAAATCTATTTAATTCTGAATAAAGTGGCAGTATTATCTGTTTTAGTGTTTAAAAAAATAGTCTTTATAAAGTCCGCACTAAAGTACTCTGCACTAAATGGATTGTCTTAGTATTACACAGAAAAAACTATGAAAAGTATTTTCCCGAAAATCGTTATTGTCAGTTGTCTCAGAGAAATCGCCTTCATAATTCCACAGTGGTAGTGATATTTAGTGCTTTTGTCAATAAAAGAGATTTGACAGCTTTATTTAACGTAGCGTAGGCAGGCCTCCCACTCGGTGGACCGATGACTTGGTGAAGATAGCAGGCAGCTGCTGGATGCAGGCAGCACAGAACTGGTTATCGTGGAAATCCTTGGGGGAGGCCTTGGTCCAGCGTGGACATCCTTCAGCAGATATGATGAGAACTTTATCAGAAATTTCTATGCAAGTTTCAAAACAAGAACACTTCTGTGAAAAACCCTTTGGTTTATTCAGGTGAGTTTTATCCAAATTGACCAAAATTACCAAGTGAGTGGGTCGGGGAAAATCAAGCCTACCCTGTAATAAGTCCTCCAACACTGTTTGTGATAGAAGTCTGTTTTTACTGTATTCAGAAATGTAATACCAGAGAGAGTGCATTTTTGTTTTTGACTGCTTCTGTGGTATAATGATTAATCCATTAGCTTCACATCAGGATGTTGCGGGTTCGATTCCTAGCGGAGTTTAACTTTGTTTGACTCCGTTTGGTTGGCGGAAGGGCATTTTCTAAGCCCGCCTGGCTAGCAACCACCATCTTGCCACCAAACATCAATGCCAGCATTGATGTGTTTCAGCCTCAAGATAAGATAAGCCAGTTCCCCATCCCGTTGGTATATTTTGGTAAGCCCGTTTCCATATTCTGCATCGCAACTTACAATCAGGTGAGATGATGCCAAGGGCTTACTAAATGTGGATAAAAAAGAGCCATATTATGCATAGTATTTTTGTTTCAACAGAACACGACGCTGCTGAATGACCATATTCGCATCCACACGGGGGAGAAGCCGTTCCTGTGTCTGACCTGTCAAAAGTGTTTCCGCACTTCTGATCAATTAAGGGTATAAATTATGTAGATGTTCTTTCGTGTATATTTGCATGGCCTTTTTATTAACTGCCCTAGTCGTCCAGTGGTCTGCAGTCCCGCCTGTCGATGCCGAAGCTCATAGGTTCGATTCCCACTCAGGGAAAATATTTGTGCGACGAAGTTTGCGGCCTGGACGCGCCCTCCAACCGCGTCTGAGCTCACACGAGTAAACTAAGAAGACTTGGAGGGGGGTCAGGTTGCGTATATACAAAGGCGGCTGCAACACAGACAGGAGCTATTCTGTAACGCAGCTTGGTATGATTATATAAATAACAAGCTTTTGCCAGCGGCTATGCGCGCGTGAACTAGTTTTTATGACTGTGTTCGAGGGTGCGCAGTACGCGAGCCGCAAGTGGCTCGTGAAAAGAGTAGCCTACATGTTAATCGAGGCCCTAATCTGTCTATCTACCAAATCCGTTCAGCGGTTCAGGCGTGAAAGAGTAGGGCGTGGGTAGTAACTAATTAGTAATCTGTGGCGTGGGTAAATAACTCTGTACGTGCACACAATCGAATTTATTGTAGAAACTAAGTAGAAATATAAGACCAAAAACAGAGTAAACAAGAATTAGAAAAGCATTTCACACTTTAAATTATTATCACACCAACAAATGACGGAAAACATAATTTTATCTTACCCAAGGGGTCTTTAAGAGAGTATCAGTTTTAAATAGTTATTTAACTACCATTCCCGAGGAATGTGAGGAATCTCAACTGTACTAAGTCAAAGTTTGGTAGAGACAAATATTGAAGGATAGGAAATAAATCGGATTTTGAAGTAAAATGTAACACATAAGTTGTTATGTGCCATGAGAAATAGATCAAAAGTAAGAAGCATAAATAAAAGCAACGCGTTACAAGTTCTTTTATCAGATCTGGAGAGTTAGATACTTGTACGAGAATCATAATTCATAATAAACTATGAAGAGAAATTTCGTATTACTTCTTGCAAGGACCCACATCTCACGGACCATACCTTGACGGGAATGTACTTTATACATTAAATTTATTGTCGCATCATAGCCACACCCCGGAAACTTCATACAACGGGCGAGAAATGTCATTTCAAAAATCGAATGACTGAACAAACAAAATTGCGGCGAAATCCTTTACGTTCGAGAACCAAACGGTAACCAATCTGCATCATTCTGGGTCACGAGGGGGTGAGGTCGCAATCTAGAGAGCGGCAGGGTGTGTCCATACTGTATGTTAGTACTTATATATATACAAAAAAAGTAAAGATAAAATTTAAAAAATTCGAAGTAAAATGTTTTATAAAAATAACATTATTAAAAAAAAAATTGAAAAAGTATATAATATAAGGCAGTTGTAGATTTCAGTGAAATACACTGAGTGTACAATAATGTTTGTATTTTGAACGCAGGATCGTATTATCATCGTCACTTACCATCCTGTGAGATGATGCCATGGGCTTACCAGTTGTGGATAAAGAAAATATTCGGATCCAAAAAGGCTCCATATCAGAATTGGAAAAAAATATATTAAAAATAATAATATTGAAAACAGTTCGAAATGTTTTGAACTAAATCATTTTGAACTGTTTGTTTTAAAAAGTAGTTTCTTTTTCGCCTCTATGAGGGAATTTCCTTATAGAGGCGTACAGAGTTTTTGAGAGCGATTTTCCTTATTTTAGTTTACTTAAATCGTATCTGTTTTGGATAGGAAGGTTAGGAACTAGGAGGTTCCTAGTTTAATTTGCTGTGTTTTAAACTGTTCAAAACACTGTTTCAAGCAACGTTTATAACACTTTGGCAACAAATACCTACATTGAACTTGTTTTTAAGCTATTGTGTAGCTTTTATCGCGGGCTTTGAAGGGACCGAATCAAGAAATTTCGTAACGAAAATAAAACCTGACACCCCAAAAAAATATATATTGATTTCTAAAAAACTTACAGTGCCATCTATCTATCCATCATGATGATGATGAGGATCAAGATGATGATGATGAGGATTATGATGATGATTATGATGAGGACCATGACGAGGATCATGGTGGTGAAGATCATGAGTATCATGAAGAGGATGATTATGATGATGATGATGATTAACTTAGTGTTAATTTATTACAAAAACATCCCGCGCCCCAAGAACTATATGGTGCTGGTAAATACTGCATAAATAAAAAATTGCATAAGTTGATAAAAAATGCTATGCAATAGCTTTACCGCGGCAGTCCCCGAGTGCCACACGTCTTTTTTTTATAGTGATTTCAGCACTTTGTTTGAAACATGCCAACCCTGCTACAGATACATAATATATAAAAATATGTAATTGGCTTTTCGTGATCTAATGAAGGCCATTTATTTATTACAGAGACATAACAGGACCCATACGGGCGAGAAACCGTACAAGTGTCCAATTTGTTTGAAACGATTCGCTGCGCCTCAAAATTTGCTGAAGCACCGATTGGTGAGTGTTTTTAAACTGTCAAATTTGATGAAGCACACAAAGTTTTTATGGCCTCGACGGAGAAGTGGAATCAAGTACATATTCAAAGACGTAGCTGAGAAAAATAAATTGTAGCTACTTACGCTATATCTGTCTCACTCTCACTACAGAAACCTATGAGGGGTAGGGAGGAGTATGCCGTTTGACATAGTCAAACGTAAGGTCATTCACGTGACATAGGTATAATTTTGCTTTAGAGATGTTACACAAACTTTTTGATTAAGGCATATCCCATCACTAACATCATTGTTTTATGTATATGAACTAGCGATGTGACTATGGGAAATGAAAATTACCGTTCGTCACGCTGGTGCCTTTATCTGCCGCTCTATACAGGATGTTACCAAATTTGTATTGGTCTCGTTAATTTAGGCTTCTACTCATTTTAGTGAACGACTTATGCTAAGAAAGACATAGTGAAATCGTAAAAAAAATCGAATCCCTGTACTAATTAACCTCAATTGTGTCATTTAATAATAATAATAATAATATAATAATAATAAAGCGTATATTTCTGAACTGTACATTACAAATTTCAATTTACAAACTTATATATTAGTGCTTAGATTTTTAAAGAATAATTTCCATGCTAGTTTTTTTATTTTTAATATTTTTTTATTTTATTCAGAACCCATTCGGGTAAACGCCTCCTCCAACTCCTTCCATTTATCTCTATTTTTAGTTGTCTCAGTCCAGTTTTTCCCAGCTGTCTTCTCTATGTCATCTTTCCAACGCTTTCTTGGCCTGCCTGTTTTCCTCTTTCCTGTGGGACCTTTCCAGATTGTTGTTTTCAGGGTCCATCTTTGGTCAGTATATCGAGCAATATGACCTGCCAATTGCCATTTCATTTTTAATGCAAATTGGAGTGCATCTGTAAGCTTGGTCTTCTGTCGAATATCTTTGTTTTTAATTTTATTTATTCTTCTAATGCCCAAGATGCTTCTTTCCATGGCATGTTGTGTTGAGAGTAGTTTCTTTTTAATATTGTTAGTATACACCCATGTTTGACTTGCATACGTTAGGCAGGGTAGGATGCATGTGTCCATTATGGTTTTTTTCATTTCTAGAATGAATGAATGAATGAATGAATAATATTTATTTGCTTGAATACATGGTATTAAATTGAGTGGAAATAATGATATAACAATAAAGTATCACATGATTCGCTTTTGTCAAAGCATGCAAAAATTTACACAAAAGTTAAAATACTAATAATAATATAAAAAATGTCATATTTATATTTTGAAGTCATCATATTTTATCATATTTGTTACTATTATATACCTTTAATTAAATTAAAATAAATTTTGTCTTAAAATTAAGCATTATGGTCAAAAAATTATTTAATTGAGTAGAAGCATTTTTCTAAAAGCCATTTATAAAGTTTGCTCCTAAAAAGTTTAGATGGAGAGTGTCGTATGTCACTTGGCAATCGGTTATATAACTTTATTGACATGTACAAACATTTTTTTTCAAACACTGCACTGTTGCATGCTGGTATTAGTAACATAGCTGGATCTCTTGCTCTTAGTCTAGGATTAGCCACAGGCGTTTTAAACAAAGTTGCATTTTGCATAACAAACATACTAATTTCAAGAATATACATGCATGGCAAAGTAAGTATGTTTAATTTTTGAAAATGAGGTCTACATGAGTCCATTGGGCCCAAACCACAAACAGCTCTGATGCACTTTTTTTGTACAATGAAGGCTTGTAATATATCAGTGCAATTGCCCCATATAATAAGACCATACCTTAACACGGATGCCACATAACCATGGTACGCTGTGAGAGCTGTTTCTTTGCCAGCTACCGCTCTGAGTTTCCTGAGTGCAAACACAAACCGTTCTAGTCGATTACAGACATTCTCTACGTGTGACTTCCAGTTACAATGTTGATCCATTACTAGACCTAAGAATTTGGTTTGGTTTGTCTCACTAATTGTCTTACCCTGGTATTTCACAGTTAATTTAGTCTTCACTGAGTTGTAATTTAAGAACTGAATGTAGTTAGTTTTATCTAGATTAACCTTCAAGTCACTACATTCTAACCAATTATTTATTTTGTTCATAGTCAAATTTATCTTGTCATTGTACTTCTTTAAATTAATGTCATTTTTTTCGTCATTAGTAATAATTACCGAAATGTCATCTGCAAATAGTACTGACTGATATTCTATTATTTTTGGTAGGTCATTGATATAAATTGTAAACAATAGAGGACCAAGAACGCTTCCTTGGGGTACACCAGAACTAACAGTATTATATTGCGATCTGTAAGCCTCAAGAACCTTGTTATGATTAATCCTACTTATTTCTACACATTGGTTTCTAGAAGTAAGATAGCAGTTGAGCCAGAACAATGCTGGCCCTCTAATTCCGTATTTTTCACACTTGTTTAAAAGAATCTCATGGTTAACAAAGTCAAATGCTTTGCTCATGTCAAAGAATACTCCTGTCACTGGAATTCTTTTATCCATTTTTTCTGTTATTGTTTTTATAAACGTGAAACAAGCATGAGTAGTTGACTTTCCTCTTTGGAACCCATTTTGCTCCTTAGCTATAACACTGTGCTCATCTAGGAATTTGATAAGCCTGTCATGAAATACTTTTTCAAATAATTTAGACAGCACGGGAATCAGTGTAATAGGGCGATAATTGTCCAATTCTAGTTTACTATTTTTTTTGTGCAGAGGCTTAACTATACAGTATTTTAACCTTTCCGGAAACTTCCCTTGAATAAAAGATTCATTTATTAAATGACATAGTACTGGAGCTATAACATGAGCACAAGACTTAAGAACGTGTGTTGAGATGCCGTCGTAACCCTCAGCCTTAGTGTTGTTAAGAGATTTTATCTTAGCAATCACTTCATTAACTGAGCAAGGATTGAGGAAAATTGATTCACATAGTCTAGGTATAGTAATATAAGGGTTTCTTTTATGTTCTCTTTTTGTGATATTTATAAAGTAATGATTAAATACTTGTGCGATTTCCAAGGGATCACTTACACATCTGTCTTTATTTGTAATACACTCTATTCCATTTAACGTTTTTACACTATCAGATCTGTCTTTAATAATATTCCAAGTCGATTTACATTTATTGTTTGAATTATGCAATATTTTGGAATTGATGTTTCTTTGTGATTTTGATATAGAAGTCTTGAGAATTGAACTATAGGTTTTATAAGCTAATTTATGTTCATACGTCTTGTGCTTGTAATATAAAAATCTAAGCTTTCTTTTTTTTATACTAGCTCTTTTTATTCCCTTAGTTATCCAAATTGGTTTTGAGTGATTCGCATTTATTTTAATTTTTTTATATGGAAAGCATAATCTGTAGAGAAGACAGTACCAATCATGAAATGTGTCAAAAGCTACATCAAAATTTAACTCCGAAAGTACTTCAGACCAGGTAAGGCTAGTCAGATGTTGCAGAAACTTACTCACGTTTTCGGGACTGTAATCTCTCTTTTTAATATACCAATTCTAGACATCGTTTTTGAAATCTATTTGTGAAACAAATTCAACTGTTTGGCATGTATCATGATCTGAAAGGTACATTTTATGTACACTCCCTTTTATGTTTTTGACATTGCTCGCTATGTTGTCAATGCAGGAATTCAATCTAGTAGGTGTATTTATATGCAGTTGGATATTGTAGTTAATAAGTAAGTTTGTCAAGTTACGAGAAGTATTATTTGATTTTAAAATGTCCATATTGAAATCTCCTGCTATTATAATTTTGTAATTCTTATTTTTTGATGTCAATCTATGTAAAATTAAATTAAATTTGTCAAAGAATGTATTAATATTATTGTACTTTGGAATTCGATATAAACACACTACGTAGCACTTCAATTTTGGTATCTCGATTCCACAAAATTCGAAAGTTTTCTCGACAGAATATTCGTAACACCACACTATTGGTCTATACTCAATGGATTTCCTGACTAAAATGCAAGTACCACCTCTTTTTTTATTCTTTCTACAATAACATGATGCGAGTTCAAACCCTTTTAGTCTTATATTATACTCACTGCCTTCCTTTACAAACGTCTCACTTGTCTATATAGCTATTATTGTCATTCATTTCATCAATACATATCTCTAACAGATCTAGTTTGTTTAGCAAACCTTGTATATTTTGATGCAGAACGCGTATAGAAACTGATTTAGGGACGAAAAAATTTGTTTTTTGTAACAGAGTCTGCCCCTGTTTTTATACTTAACGGATTTGTTTTTTGTGGCTTTTCCTTTACTGAAAAATAATATGGTATCGTACCTTTCTTAGAGTGTGTCAATTTGAATACAAGCGAGGGGTTGGACAAGTCCGAACATGTGGATTTTGTCAAAATTTCACTCTTGTTATTAATACCAGCATTGCGTTCCTTATTTTGAAACATTGGTAAATATTTAGCATTATAGTCTAAAACGTCTATATTAAGGTTAATCACGTTACATAATCCCTTTAAATTATTTCGGTTAGTCAAATATTTATTGGGTGAAAAATCAATGAAATGACAGTGTGGTAAGTTGTTACATAAATTTTTAAGAGAATTATTCAGTTTTTTTTCATTTAGGCAATTGCTTTCGTTAACCTTTAAGATAAGAACGTTTGAGTTTTCTAATTTTTTCAGTGCAGCATTGATTTCATATAACAGCAAAGTAGGGTTGCCTTCATTTTCCCCAACACTAAGTATAACATAATCAGATGATTTAGGGTTAATTTCATAGCAAGCTTTTACAATTTCTTTAGTGAAGGCATGCGGTTTTGTTATAGCTGACACTTTGTATCCAACGCATTGTTTGCCACCCAATATGAATATTCTACGGCTTGCCGGTTTGTCGTCGCTTTGTAGCTTTGTAAAAGTGTTATCTTCTTTTATTTCTGTACGATCCACATTAGTATGATTGTGCTCCAAGGTAGGATCTTTGGAACACTTCGCACAGTTTTCATTATTGATCAACTGATTTTCCTGCTGTAGCTCAAGCTGAACAGAACTTTGGTTTGTTTCAGTATGCTCTCCATTGAATGTCAGGTTGAAATCAAGCTTTGTTTTACTAATGCTTTTCTGTTTTTTTATGTTTGACTTTTTCCTTGGTGTAGATTTGCATATACGGTTAATTTTTTTAATCCTTTCTTCGTATTGATTCAACTGTTTCTTTAATGAATTATTTTCTAAACACAAATTACATATCTCATTTTCTGCTATTTCAAGTTGATTTTGTAGTGCATTCATTTTAATTCTCAATTCCTGTAGTTCTTCATTAGGACAAGGTCTTAGATCAGGACAGCTTCTGCGTAGTTCAGGGGTGGTACATGCCGAAGAGTCCCTATTACCATCTTCATCACCAGAATCTCCTATCTCTAGTGATTCGAAAGAATTCTCTGTACTAATATTTATTATAAATGAGTTACAAGGTGTGTTATCATTGTTACGTTTTATAGAAGACGTTGTTGATTTTTCGGTGGGAAGCGCGTTGCAATTTCGCTCCGTGTAAATTTTATCCCAACACGTGTGGCATTTCCAGTTAGCCCTATTTTCTGCTGTCATTATGTTAAATCTTTGACTGTGAACATTTGTGCAATCCACATGATAAAAAAGTTTACAGTTTGCGCAACTGAGGTATTGTCGATTTGTGAGCGAAATGAGCGTCGGTAGCGTAATGGCAAGGAGCGGTACCTCCTTGTCCGAGATGTTGTGGTTCGAATCCTGCCACGTACCTATGTGTTTTCGAATTTCGATTTCATAGTGTACGTTTATGCGACGCTCTTACGGTGAAGGAAAACATCGTGAGGAAACCTGCACACGCCTGCGAAGAAACTCGATGGTTGCATGTGAAGTCGATCGACCCACACTGGACCTGCTTGGTCGACTAAGGCTCGATCGCCCTATTTCATGGTATTCTCAAGCCCCTCGGTGGGGACGTATATGAGCTGATATGATAATGACATGTTCATAAACTGCATTCAAAGAAAACCCTGGATGGTTATTGGCCATAGGAAGATACGAATAGCCCCCATCGTGCCCCTTGTGGCGCCTTCAAGGATTATTTTCGTAGGAAAGTCCGTAGAAAGTCCATGGTAAAATTTTTAGTCCATTCGCTTCACAGCAGAAAGTAACGGGTTCGATTCCCGGTGGAGTGTAACTTTTAAGGACTCTGTAGAGTTGGTGCGGCTGGCGAGCCACCACCATCGAAGTGTTGCCGCCAAAAACCAATGTTAGGTACTTACCTATAGTACTTACCTAACAGATGTGTTTCGGTATGAAAATAATATATCCAGCTAGTTTCCATTGCGTTTGCATAACTTTGTTGTGTCGCTGCCGTTTACTATCAGGTGGTATGATGCTGAGGCCTAATCAATAGTGTACTTAAAACGCGCACCACGGGATCAAGACGAATTTAACGATACCTCGCACTCTAAAATCCACTCCACTCCTTTTTTGTGGGCAGTCGAGTAAAAACCAGAAGGAGGGTTATGTTCTCGAGTGTATGTATGTATGTTTCTTTCTTTGGCACGACAATAGCCTAAACGACTTGATAGATTTTGGAGTGCGAGGTGTCTTTAGATTTGTTTTAATCCCGTTAGTGACATAGGAAACATTTTTACCCAACTGGCCAAAATATATGGGGTAAAGTTTTTATGCAGTCGGGTTTTTAATTAATTTCTAGTCATTTAAAAATGCTTTGCACATGGTTCGAAACGCACGAATTTTTAATATATTTTCCAGGTACACACACAAATCAAAGCATTCTCGTGCAGCACCTGCAACAAGTCGTTCACACAAAAAGCGAATCTCCAGGCGCACATTCGCGGTGTTCACCTGAAGATACCGTACTCTCCTCGCATCTGGAACACAAAGAAGAAAACCGAGGATGTGCCAGAAGACACGAGAGCAGTGCAGTCTAAGCACGAGAGCTTTTTGAAGAATGGAAATGAGAAGAAGATTAGGAGGCATATGAAGCTAGACGACAGAGAAGAAATGCATGCGAAAAAGAGAAAACCCGCGATGGCGATAAAGCATAAAATAATTGTGCAGCCTAAACAGGAGAGTGTTTTGATAAACGGAATTGATAAGAGAATCAGAACACGTGTGAAACTAGAAGATGATAGAGAAATAAGCGACACAAAAAAGAGGAAATCCCCGGGCGTGGCAGCAGACAGAAGAGTTGTTCTTATGCAGCCTAAAGAAGTAATCGTTGTAAAGAATGAAACATACATGACAAGAGGTTTGAAGCAGGAATATGACAGTGAGGAAGATGATGTAGAAGAGGCAATGGATGAAGATGAAGAAAATGTAAAGTTTATAGAAAGGTTAAAGTTTCAAGACGAAGAATGGCAAATAGAGGACTACAAATATGGAGAGATAGAGTTTTTAGAAGACTGGGACCAATTTGAGGATGAATATATTATTGGGGATTAATTTTTGAATGGTATTTGTATAAGTTTCTATTCTTGGTTTATGGGAAGAGACCCGTTCGAGGTCGTTATTGTAACTTGATGAAATAGAATATAGAAAATAAAAGTCTGTGAACGATGTTGAGCACTAATGTCATTAAACTGTATTTGTAACCTGTCCTCTTAAATTTACTACAAAAAATCACTAATTGAAACTAATTTAAAGGGTTTTCCAATAAGAGGTGTTATTTTGATATTCAAAGAAAAATGCCATTTTTTTATATAAATGATCGGATGTTTATTTCATAATAAAGAAGAAGGTATGCCGTTAATAGTCGAAAAATACACCACGACCACGCTTACAGGACCATATCCTTTTCATGTAATTTTCCATAACCAAATCGCAAAGTGGCTGACCTATGTCCTCGATAGCCTCACGAATTCCATCTTTGAGGTCTTGAATCGACGCTGGGCTGTTGACGTAGACCTTTTCTTTCACGTAGCCCCAAAGGAAGAAGTCGCAAGGTGTTAAATCACAAGATCTCGGTGGCCAATTGTGATCACCTCTTCGAGAGATAACACAATCCGGAAACTTTTCCCGTAAAAGATCAATGGTTTCGTTGAGACAAAGTAAACGTTGTCCAGATCAATACCATCCAATTCCGGCCATAAAAAATCATTAATCATCTCTCGATAGCGCAATCCATTCACCGTAACTGTTGCTCCAGCCTCATTTTCGAAAAAGTAAGGTCCAATGACTCCGCCGGACCATAAACCGCACCAAACAGTCACACGTTGAGGATAGAGAGGCTTTTCAACAATAACTCTTGGTTTTTCTGAGCCCCAGATGCGACAATTTGCTTGTTGACGAAGCCACCGAGGTGGAAATGGGCTTCATCACTCAAGATGATTTTTCGATGGAATTCTGGATCATTTTCTTGTATTTCAACGACCCAATCAGCAAAGACACGACGTTGTTGATGATCGGCTTGAATTTAATTTTTGTGTTTTTGTGTTAACTGAACTTTATAAACCTTAAGACCCAAATCTTTACGCAAATTACGGTGTAGTGACGTTTGTGGAATGCCTAATTCCAAAGAACAACGAGAAATGGACAAACCTGGGTTTTCTTCAACACTTTCGGCTACAGCAGCAATATTCTCGGCTGTTCTTGAGCGACGTGCACGGGTTTTATTCTTCACATCACTAACTTGTTCCAACAGCTCGAATTTTTCCTCCAATTTCTGTATTGTGGTCCGACAAGGTGCTTCACGACGACCCAAAAATGTTCGAGTTTTACGAATCGTCTCTGCCAAATTTTCACCATTTTTATAGTGAATTTTAATAATTTCAATGCGTTTTGGAAGCGTGTATCGTTCTATTTTTATTAATGGCGTAGTTTCTACTTGTCAAATGTCAAAAAAGACAGCTTCAAAAGTGACATCTAAATAACACCTCTTATTGGAAAACCCTTTACATTTACATAGAATAATTTTACTTAGTATTGTAAACGTGAGAATGTGTTTGTTACCCCTTCACGCCTCAATGCCTCAATCTTTGACGAAATTTTGCATGGAGGTAGCGTGTGTCATGAGGAAGGACATAGACTATTATTTATCCAGTGAAAATAGCATAGCGCGATACAATTCCAGAGGGAGCTAAAAAAAGTCTCTTTTGGTTGATTTCCTTGACATCGCAACGGAGCAAGGGATTGTTGGGATTTTTGGAGATGGATGAAGGGGTGGAAAATGACATAGACTACTAATTAGCATAACCCGAGACGGTTCCCGAGGGATCTGGTAAAAAAATATTTCCACGCACGCGCACGTCGGCGTCGCAACGGAGCAGTGGATTGACGTGATTTTTTGCATAGAAATAGTTGCAGTGGTGGGAAGTGACAGACTGCTCATCAGAATATCCCGATGTAGTTTCTGAGGGAGTAAATTAGAGTAAACTGCCTACGCTCGTAAGCGGCTCGCGTGCCGCTCGCCCTCAAAGTAACGGTCATAAAAACGATGCCCACGCAAGCGACGGCGCGGACAACAGATAGTAGAAATAATAAATGTATGTGAAAGATGTTGAGACGGATTTATAATTTATATTCGTAGATTTATGGGTAGATACTACACTTCCCCAACCCTACCCTACCCTACCCCTACACTACACTACCCTACCCTGCACTACACTACCCTTCCCTACACTACCCTTCCCTACACTACCCTACCCTACCCTACATAAGAACCTTCTCCCGACAATAACGAACTCGACAAAAAAAGAATTAGCGAAATCGGTCCAGCCGTTCACGCGTGATTCCGTGACCAAGGGAAATAGGGATTCATTTTTATATATATACAATAAAACATAATTTTATAAAATTTTAGATTTTTCACCTAAATAAAATCTCGCGAGCCCTGACAAAGCTACGCTTTCTACTAGTTTTCATTATTAGAAACCTTCAACTACTCACCGAGTAATTATTTTCTAATTGATGGCTACGCTGGTTAGTTAGGGCACAGTATTACGATATGGCTTACAGTAGTGGAACGCCTTTGATATCGCACGATGCCGGCACGGCGTAGGTACTAGCCTGTAGCCAGCCTCGTAGTTTGCCAGATGTGCCCCGCCGCCCGCTGCCCCGCTTTTTCTCTAGGTATAAAGGAGTTTAAAAAGCATTGGCATTGTTATTTTATTTTGTCAAAATTGTGTTGCACGATGAAAACTATGTTTGGATATGGGACATATAGACAAACAAAAAACGTTGCTTAGCATGAGGTCATAAAATATCACATTATGGAGATAACTGGACATGAAATTGCAGAATGACTTGAAATATTTTTTTTACATTTCTCCAATTCCATTTTTTCCAAAACTTGACGTTTTATGCCCTCTATTCAAATATACAAGTGTAGTTGCGTGACGCCGTTTTGAAAATGGCGAGCCTGGTACTATGCCAGTATCCATACAAAAATTTTCAAACCCCTTTAAATTCCTGAATAGTTAGACTTGTGACTTTAAACCTTCGAGCAACACGGTCTTCCTAGCGGAATTGCTCGATGCTTTAACTTCGAGCAACACGGTCTTCCTATGCTTTAAACATAACTAGATGACAATATAATGAAAAAAAGTTTCAATAAGTGCTTAGTGCAAATTTTACGGCCTATAAATGGTTAGGAGTAGGGTTTTCAAATACCCGACAATTTTGGATACCCGGGTCTCGGGTACATATTCTTAAAATACCCGGGTATACCCGGGTACCCGGGTATTCTTGTATTTTTGTGAAACTCGAAAAAAACTACAATGATATCAAAAATCAACTTTTATTACGATAATTACCACTCAGATAATATAACCAGCCAACCAGGTACATCATAACCTTGACCTGCAGCATCTCCTGAAATCTGCAGGATACCCAACTCTATCAACTTACAGCAGAGAAATCATATTGGGCTCATTAGAATAGTCTCAATGAATAAGTGTTAGAATATAGTAACCTTGACCTGATGCTGCATCATCTTTTGGAATCTACAGGATACCCAACTCCTAGCCAACTTACAGCAAAGGTATCGTGTTTGGGTTCATTGGAATAGGTGTTAGATAGAACATGGTAATTATGATCTGATGCTGCACCACCTTCTGGAATTAGCAGGATACCTAACTCCTCACTAACTTACAACAGATAAATCGTGTTTGGGCTCATTGGAATAGTCTCAATGAATAGGTTTTAGATAGAACATGGTAACCTTGACCTGAAGCTGCAGCATCTCCTAGTATCTGCATGATATCCGACTCACCAACTTACAGCTGAGTTATCGTGTTTGAGATACATGTAGTTTAAAAAGCATGAAATAAAACTTTAAATAAAAATTTAAAAAAACCATGACAAATTAGAAAAGATAAGTAAATAAAATAAAATAAAACAATAAAATAAAAACAGAATAAAACTCTTTTACTACAATAAGTTACTAGGAAATGCTTCACAACTTAGCGGCCTCCCTACGCGATAACTGTTTGATCAAAATATAACAACATAAATTAAACTTAAAGGACCAAACCATATTATTTTCTAGTTTTTAAAGGTTTTTTTTGTCAGGGATATTTTTAATTTAAGTTTTATGAGAACATCACTGGACGAAGAATTCAAGGAATATAGAAAAAAGACAGAAAGGTTAAACTAAAAATATTGACAAAACAGATCTGCTGCTATTGTGTCCTAATAAAAAACTGATTAAACCAGCAAAAGCTGATTTGCAATCGATGTACAAGTTAATTCCTGAGGATAGTCTCCAATTTTATAAAGATTGAAGAGCTCAGAGGACATTATTTACGACTTTGATGGATTTGGTGAAGTACCAGATTTTGACGTGGATGACGCAGAAGAACAATAACTTTATAATATTTTTTTTACATTTTAGTTAAACTTTTTAACTATCACTGGTTTATTCTTTTAATAAAAGGTTATTTTTTCTATAGTAATTTATAAGAGTTTCCTAAAATATAGTATTTTAGGGTATAAAAATAATAATAATGTGATTGGGTCGTTTTAGCAGAATCATTTCAATTTATTGGCCATACAAATTGGCTTTTTGCAAAAATGTTCCAAAAAGGTTTTTTTTATAAAAATATTAAGTATCAAAAACTATCACTATACAAAAATCCAATACATGTAGACATAGGAAATTTATATTTCTATTAAATAATCCGTACAACTTTATCAAAATAAATAACACAAAAAAAGTATACCAATAATACACTAATTTGCGTTTATCTCAATTTGAACTCGGTGTGGAATGGAACGTTTACGCAGAACAATTTCCATATTAAAATTACCCGAGACCCGGGTACGGCCGTTGTTTGTACCCGGGTACCCGAAGTATCAAATACCCGGGTATACCCGGGTCCGGGTACCCGGGTAAAAACCCCTAGTTAGGAGCCTCTGTGAAACTTATTACATATTATGTACATTGTAGTGTAGGCAGGCCTCCCACTCAGTGGACTGATGACCTGGTGAAGGTCGCGGGAAGCCGCTGGATGCGGGCAGCACAGAACCGGTCATTGTGGAAATAATTGGGGGAGGCCTAAGTCCAGCAGTGGACGTCCTTCGGCTGATATGATGATGATGGCATTTGTACATATCATCATATCAGCCGAAGGACGTCCATTGCTGGACATAGGCCTCCCCCAAGGATTTCCTTGACAACTGGTTCTGTGCTAGCCGCCATCCAGCGGCTTCCCGTGACCTTCACCAGGTCATCTTATATATTATTACTTTAGACCATTATATCTGAGCATAATATGTTTTTGAAAAAGGCAGGGATATACGGTCATAGATCTCTCTTATTCAATTGTAAATAAACAAGTATTTTTATAACACAACTTCTTGTTTTTAAATTATCACCAGACTATGATTTGTATGGACGGCGGCCAGGGACCTCCTTCTTAATTAAAATCCTAGCCATATCCATGCAAGTATATTGCTTGCATGTGTCTTCAAGTGTGCTGCCAAGTAAGATTTTTGGTGGAATTGTTTGTCACATTCTAAACATAGATAAGGGTTCTCCCTTTTATGTTTCCTCTGATGTCTCACCCAAGATCTTCTGTCTCTGAATAGCATATTACATTCTGAACATGGGTATAGTTTCCCACCTGTGTGATCTTTCTTTCATTCACGTTCCAGGTAAAGTTCCAACTTCCAGAACATTCTTCATAAATAGACTTGCTATGGATGAAGCGTCGGTGGCTCAACCGGTAACGACTCGGTCCATCTAACCAGAGGTACCGGGTTCAAATCTGGACGGCCAATGTACCAATGAGTTTTTCAAAAACTTACGTACATACTTACCGATTGCTTTAACGGTGAAGGAAAACATCGTGAGGAAACCTGCACACGCCTGCGAAGAAACTCGAAGGTTGTGTGTGAAGTCGACCAACCCGCACTGGGCCCGCGTGGTCAACTAAGGCCTAATCGCCCTGATTCAGGGTAGGCTCGAGCCCCTCGGTGGGGACGTATATGAGCTGTAATGATGATGGATGCACCAAGCTCTCCAGGTATAATTTCTTTCAGTCTCACCCGTCTGTACCTAGTACCTAGTATATATTACTGGCGTAAAGACCCGGCCAACGCCCGCGCACGCAAGCTACGTGCAGTTCAGAATACATGAACAGCAAATAAATGATTACACCAAAATATTCTGTATTTTCTACTTACCTGCGGTAAAACAGTACTTAAAGTCGGGTCAAGCTAATAGGTACTCTGGGCCAAACTAAATTCAACCTTATTAAGTCAGTGACAGAGACGCTGTCAGTGCACCTGTTATCTGTCGCCCAGTCTGGCAAGAACTTATCCAGGTCGAAAATAATAAATACAGTAAGTACTTACTAGATTTGATGATGATTCTCGACCCGAAATAACATTTCTCAGGAAAGAAGCTTCTTTGAACCACACTAAATGTGTGTTGTAAATGTCCTCAGCACCAGCACCGCTTTTCTTAGATTTCTTAATTTTATATTTATTTATTTTTATATTTGGTCGTCGTGGAGATCCTTGGGGGAGGCCTATGTCCAGCAGTGGACTTCCTTCGGCTGATATGATGATGATGATGATATTTATTTGAGACCTTTAAGTATCTTTTAAATTCTTAATTTTTCTTTTCAATTGCTCTAGGTTTGCTATTTGGAATCCCAACTCAATTAAATCGTTAGACAACTTTATGAAGGCGTCTTCCTTTGCGTTTCTCTTTAAAAAATTGCTGTTATTTGTGTCCCACAGCTCCTCGTACTTTCTGTACACACCCAAGAAACGAATCATATCGTTATTTCCCCACTTAAGAGAATCTTTTTTCGGTTGACTCATTAATACAGTACTCGTATCCAAGCAGCGATGACGGAACGACCTGCTAGTTCGGCGCGCTGAGCGGAATGGCGATTCGCGGCGAGCCAGTGAGTACCGTGTCACACACAGCGACTACTCGCTGCGAGTATTCGCTGTGTGTGACCGAGGCTTAATGCTCCCAGCGAATTGGTGCGAAAATCGACAGTTTCGCACACTCGCGACTCAGTCGTCTGCGGGAAATTGTACAGTGTGGACAAAAGATATTCCATATAAAAATGCCTTATTGTGTTGTTAGAGGCTTTAAAAATCATGAAAGAAAGGCTAAAAAGAAACATGGGATGTCGTGTCATCGATAAGTAACCTTAAATTGTATTTTTTCTTGTAAACAAATTAAATAAACGAATTTAAAGCGACAATTCTACCAAGGTTCTTTTAACACGGCACTGACGTCAACTGTGCGTCAACTCTCGCCCACGCTAGTTCGTACGAGTTATGTTAGATGGCGCTACTTTTTGCATGTATCAAGAAAATCTGAGTAAAATATGAAGACAGGCGGATCCTTCTGTTCAAATCTGTGACATAGTAAAAATAAAGAAGTACGATAACTCCGACCCCGAACGAGCGATAATAGCCTAAACACGTAGGGCTGTCGATTTTAGTTTATTCAATTGTCAAAAATGCAAGATCCAAGACTATACAAAGCATCAGGGATCTTACATACCTACAAAGTTTTTTGTGCATAGACCAAATGATGACTAAATATTTTTTTATTATGTCGTTTTTCATTTTTACGGTCTAAATGGGATTACTTAAAACGTTGCTTTACTGAATCACGTATCTATTAAAATAAAAAGTAAGTATTGATTTTTTAAAGTGAATTTCACTATGAATATTTTAGCATTAGCCTCAAATGATGTACATTTCATAGACTTCCTTTATTTTCTGTGGCTTTGTGATCTTTTAACAAAATAGTTAGGTACGTCTTGCGTGTTGAAATGTATTTCACATACATAATAATGGAGTGGATGTTTTGTAATCAAATCCTCACGTGCTATCAATTGCAACCATTTTGAGTGCCTGAAAAGAACAAGTATAAAATTCGGATTAGAAAGTTGTCATATCGGCGGCGGCTAAACCTAAACATAGAAACACAACATTACGAATTTACGATTTTAATCATGCTTATTTTTTGTTAAAGAAAATCTGGCTCCCATTCTATACATTTACTCCCGGTTTATTAATAGGCAAAAAGGCGGCCGCTTCGTGTCACCTTAACAATATATGCAAAGCATTTGAACGGTTGAATTATACTTACCTACCTACCTACATATAAAATACAACACGATATGAAATTAACGACTGGCTCCCGGTCCCTATCTACGTTTTATTTTTTTAACAGTTGTTTGTCACTTTAAATCCGAATAAGGTTCATGTAAAATATTCCATGATATGAAATAGGTTGACCTGTAGCGAGAAAATGAAATATAGGTAGGTAGGTACGGTCGACACCACATCACGGTAAACACATACAGTTCGATATTAGCGCTTATGCCCCCGACATTAAGGCGGTTCCAAGTCCAAAGTGTTACATCTGACGCGCTTTTGTCTGTACCTACATAATTATTATATTGAAATTCAGTTGTTGCTTATACCTACCCTACCTGTTAAAATTTAATTTTCCTAGTTTAATTTAGGTACCTATACAAAAATATTTGGTCTCTTGTTTTCGCGGTGAGGTATAGGTAGGCAGGTGCCTTGTAGGTAGTGATCAAATAATAATGAAACTACAAATCTTTATCCGACCAACAAAATCTATACATAGTATAGCAGAACTAAAACTCTTTCGATAAATACAAAATTATGTATCTACCTATCTCTAAATATAGTAGATTAGGTATACTTACCATTTTTGAGCTTGAATGAATATGGCATACATAAAAACGAAAAAATAACTCGCGCGCCCGTCATTTATACCTACGGCGCAGCCTTGACTTAAGTCGACTTGGCGAACCTCGGACACCTCGAAATTGTGTCAGTGTGTGCGTGCGACGCGCGTAACGTACGGGCGAGCTCACATACAAACCGCGCACGGAGCGTATGTATGAAGACAGCGTACTTCTTTATTTTTACTATGTCTGTGACCTACCTACATTTCGTAAGTAAGTATTTGGATTTGTGCACCAAAATACCAAGGGTAGGTACTACAATAATTGTATGAGGCGTATTTATCGTAACAGGTAAAAGTCACCAGTATTTTTATGGAACAGTCCGTACCTGTTACTGCCAGCTACAAATATCGGTCACACTCCAAATAACAGCCTCTTCGGCGGACCACTTTATAGCGCGGTCACAGCCTGTTATCTAGTATTTGTGAAAAACCGATATGCAGTGTTATGCTGTTACTAGTAATTTGTAGAACAGACGGCTCGGGATTATTAATGTGGGAGTATTAGGGTGGGGAAAGCACGCGGGTCCGACTTGAGGGCGACCAAACTTGGGGGTAACAAATCGAAAACTAGGTGGTAATCGGTCAAGGTCAGCGTCAATTCGATTCCAAAGATTCATAATAAGTAATAAGTAGCCCCTGCCGCTCGTTTCGAACCCCAACAAACCTTCGGGATCCGAGGGGGATGTGAGAGTATCAGAGTGTTGAAAGCACGCGGGGCCGACTTGCGGGCGGCAAATGGAAGCGGGAGCAAGCGAAGCGAGCTCGGACTTTTGGAGCACCCCGACTCGGATGCTTTAGGTTCGGCTTGGCTTGGCTCGCCTCCCCGCACAGTCGTTGTGTTATGTTTAACATGAGAACGCAAAAGTTCCGAAGGGGCTCCGTCGACTAAGAAACTCATCTCAACACTGCAGCATATTTTTTTTTTTTCTAAAGGACAAGCTTGTTGGCCGTTGGGACCTTTACAACTTCACCGGGCAGGGGAGGCGAGTACGAAAGGCACGCAGTCTAGTGCAAAGCAAAAAGATGCAACTGCCTAAGGGCGCCCAGGTGGGCACGGACCTCGGCTTAGGTCGTTGCTTGGACGTGGGAGGATCGGAGAGAAGCGGCCTGGTATATGCCGGTAGCGCTGGTAAGCGCCAGAAGCGGGGGGACGCCGCCCTCGCCGGCGAGGACAGAATGTCGGTGCAGTGTTTCTCTGTGGGTTAGGGGGTGGGGTCAGGGCAGCTACGGCTAGCGTGGTCGGGTCGTCGGGGTCAGTGAGTACATGTCTGGGGCGTCGGATTACGCGAATGGGGTACGCGGGTAGCTCGTAAACGGCGGCGTTTACGAGTAGCGGGTTGGGGTGGTGTTCGGCAGACTTAAAGTATCGGATGGATCCCTGCTTCAGGTATTGAGCTATGGTGGGGAGCTCTAAATCGCAATGGAGACATGTTTTAAAGTAAAAAAATAAAAATGGTTTCCTCGCGGTGGGAGTCATCCGGGGGGAGGGGAGACGACACCCCCCCCCCCTCCCCCCAACCCCTCCCGCGTGCACCAAGATTGGATTATAGTTTGATTTGTTAGAAATCCACTAGCATTAATCTATATTCCTACTCGATGTCTGGTCAAAGATGACCTTATACTTCAAATTTTCAAAGATAATTTTCTCTAAAAGGGGGGGTTCCTCACTTCCCCCTTCTAGGGGGGTTTACTACTCCCCCTCCCCCGCCCCCTCCAACCCCCATAAAAAAGGAATTATTCTAAAGTCCTTCCGAAACATAATAATGAAAAAGAGATTTACTTTTCAGAAGCTTATTATCTTACAGATTAGACGAGCAGATGAGTAGTTGGGTACCGTAGTCCTTAATGAATGAATTATCATAATAACAATTATCCATCACTGACCCCCGTCTACAGAACACCGAAAGAAAATATAGGTAGGTATGTGAATTGATGGTCAAAAGTAAGGAAGTGGACGTGTTTGGAAATACACAAATTAGGAAGTGGCCAATGCCGACCGGAGGGAAAAGTTCTTCTATCGTGGCAGGGAAACTAATTTTAGATTCCTTCTATTAAAACCAAGCATTGTAACAATTGCACAGAAGTGGAATAAAAACTTATTGACAAGCCAAACTTTTGTAACTCAGTAGTAAACAATATGATACCTTCGTTGTCTGTCATTCACACTTGAAAGTTGCGTTCCGAGCGTACGCTCTGATTACAGGATATAACATTTTATAATCTCGTAAAATTAAAAGAGAAGGTACTACATACGAGTACCATAAGGTTTATATTAAAAGCACTAGCTTTCCCGGCGAACTACGTACCGCCTTACATTACATTACACTGCCCTACCCTACCCTACACTACACTACACTACCCTACACTACACTACCCTACCCTACCCTACACTACATTACCCTACCCTACACTAACCTACCCTACACTACCCTACCCTACACTACCCTACCCTACATACACTACACTACACTACCCTACACTACACTACCCTACCCTACCCTACATACACTACACTACACTACTCTACACTACACTACACTACCCTACACTACCCTACCCTACCCTACCCTACACTACACTACCCTACCCTACATAAAAACCTTCTCCTGACAATAACGAACTCGACAAAAAAAGAATTAGCGAAATCGGTTCGTGCGTTCTGGAGTTATAGCGTCAGGAAGGAAAACCCGACTTATTTTTGTATAGTAAAAAGATTTATCCGTTGATTTTAACAACAAAGTACAGCGATAAGCCTCCGGTTGGGCCTTAATACAAATCAACCGCACCAATGTAGATGTGACGCAGGTCGACGATTTGGGTCACCACGGGCTTTCGTGTAACTAATTAGTAATCTGTGCTTTCGTGCCGGCTAAGTGCCGGCCGTATTCCACGACACGCGGCCTGATTAATGCCATTCGTCGGGCCCTTGCCTCGGAAAACATCCCGGTAAAGTTAGAGCCACACGGGATTGTTCGCACTGACGGCAAGAGGGCCGACGGGTTGACACTCATTCCCTGGCAACACGGAAGGTGCTTGGTATGGGATGTCACCTGTGTGGATACGTTGGCACCATCACATGTTCGATCCACTAGTGGGCGGGCTGGAGCAGCTGCGGGTAGCACTGAGGTGTTTAAGACCCGTAAATACGTGGGTTTAGCCAAGGTTTAGCCGGAGTTACATGTTCTCACCATTAGGGTTCGAGACTTTAGGTCTTTGGGGACCCGCTGCCAAAAAAATTGTAAAAGAACTTTCAGTGCGTCTCAGCGAGACTACTGGTGACCGCAAGGCTGGCAGCTTTTTAGGGCAACGCATAAGCATCGCCATCCAGCGCGGAAACGCTGCCAGTATTCTGGGTACCATGCCTTGTGGGGATGCACTGGACGGCATTTATTATTTATATCCTTTTTTTTATATGGTTTGTAAGGAAAAATCAATGATTGTACATTAAAATAGTTATTCACATAAGTTTCATATAACATTTCTGACATAGAAATTATATAATATTAAGTACCACAAAGTACATAATATCCAGTATGTTTTGAGACTGCTAAATACTCAGAGTAAGTATGTAGGTACAGAGCACGTCCTTTAGAATGAGAACAGTAGGCACGGGTGGGAACAAAGCGACGTTCCACGCGCAAGCGCTATCGTTCATAATCGACTGCTAGCGGAGTGCGTGCGTGGGATATTCCTAGCAGTATTTTCGAGTAAATTACCTATCAAAATGGTCAAATGTGCAGTGAAATCATGTAAAAACGATACTCGAAAGCACACGAAACATAAATCGGGTATTACATTTCACCGGTTAGTATTTTTTTTATTCTTTTATGCTAAAAATTATGCACGCATTGTGGGGGTGAAGGAGACGTGTGGGGCGGGAGCTAGGTGTTCCGCGCGCACTACCCCGCACCGCCGCCGCCTCGGCAGGCGTCCGTCACTTGCTCAAGGCCACGCGTTATATGCCTACCGCTAAGCGTATCGGAGGCGATATAACGGACAGTAGGTTGACGCACGCCCGCCTGAGTGCTCGCACGTCACATTTACCGCTCTTACTATCGAAAAGCCAAGTAACTATTTAGTAATCTGTGCCGAAACCACGCAATTATTGTGCAGTGGATGGGTGTCACAGTCAAAAGACAAATGAAAATGTAACATTTTTTCATTGCCGAGAGACTAAAATAGGTACCGAAGTTAATAGTATTTTAAATCTTTTGTTTTTTTCGAATTCTCTTTTCTCATTCCTTTACATATTATCATCATTTATTCCATAAACTTAGAACAAGGGTGGGTAGGTACCTACTATGTTAAAAGTCGTAAATTAAGGATTTCAGGTATTATTTATGTGTTTTTTTTATATTATTAACAGTTACCTACTTAATGTCAGAACATAGTACCATTACGTCATCGAAATAACTCCATCAAGCCCCGCCCTCCCGCACGCGCCGTCGACTTTTATTACCAGGACGAATGTAAATGAAAAAATCTCAAGAACTTAGCACACATTACTAAATAGTTACTTCGTAAACTATACCTTGCATTCACAAGCCGTTTTTTGTTATGACTTGTAGATAGTAACAGAAAAACAATTTTCGTTACGTTTTTACCTAGCTTTCACTTAAAATAACAATAATTCAAGCTCACAATGAGGCCCTCTTGGGGAATGTTTTTGTATGAATAGTAGGTATAAAATTCTCCGTCAACTCAAGTAAAAAGCCAGCTTTGATTGATTTTTCTCCGCTTTGCTCCTGTTTCCCTTTTGATTATTTGTTAAAATTATTTACGAGGTTTCGAATATTTTCGACATTAAAATTTATTAATTGGGAATTCAGGGAAGGAAAATGCATCTATCATTTTATTAAACTCAAACATATTTGATCGACAAATATAAAATAATTGATTTTCTACAACATTTCTACAAAATCATCATAGGTACAACCCTAGCACATTCGCTCGATGACGCGCTCGCACGTGGGTCGCGCGGCGGGCAAAACAATCTCAACTCTCTGTATGCGTAGTTATGGCACATTTCTTCTCGCTGCAAACAGCTGGTATTATTATTAAGATTTTGTAGGCTAATATAGCGTAGGTATTTAAGCTTTTGTATGGGAGTGATGTATCTGTTACGAAGTAATTATTTAGTAATCTGTGGCCTCGGCCTTAATGTCTAATTAGTGATGTGACGCTTTCGATATTTATTATGAAAATTTAATCTCTTTGAACAAATAACTTTTAATGAAGATATTGATTCAAATATTGAGTTTTGTTTATATATTGTTATTTAAATAATTTTCCAATAGGTTTATTATAAAATCGAAACGTGATATGCAAATATGCTGTAAAAGAACAGCTTTCTCCAAAATGAATAATAAAAAGGAAATAATTGTATGTGCCGTTCATCTTAGAAATAAACCCGTTATTTGATATATTATTCTAAGATGAATGGCACATAAAATTATTTCCGAAATGTTATTCTAACCCTCAAAATTGGCTTGCATCGGTTACCACCGTAAAAATCTATACCTTGCACTCTGTTTGTTATTTTAACACATGATAGAGTTTGTCGTAGTCATTTAACTGAAAGTCATAAATTTAAATGATTGTCGTACTAAATTGCTGTTAGGTAGGGTAGGGTAGGGTGGGTATTCAACCTACCTAACGGATTTTCATACGGTTTTCACCAGTGGGCGGACTGGTTCACGAGGAAGGTTTTTAAATTATTACTTTGGAATACCTCATCATATCAGTCGAAAGACGTCCACTGCTGGACAAAGGGCTCCCTTAAAGATTTCCATGACGACCGGTCCTGCGCTGCCCCCATCTAGCGGCTTCCCGCGACCTTCACGAGGTTGTCGGTCCACCTAGTGGAAGGCTTGCCTACGCTACGTCTTCCGGTGCGTGATGGCCACTCGAGAACTTAACTACCCCAATGGCCTACGAGTACTATGAGCATGTGCCCTGTCCACTGCCACTTCAGTTTAGCGATTTGGTTCTTCTACGGATCTCTTCATTTCCGATTCGATCGCGTAGTGAAATTTCGAGCATAGCTCGCTCCCTTGGAATCATCATTACAGCTCATGTACGTCCCCACCGAGGGGCTCGAGCCTACCCTGAATCAGGGCGATTAGGCCTTAGTCGACCACGCGGGCCCAGTGCGGGTTGGCCGACTTCACACACAACCTTCGAGTTTCTTCGCAGGCGTGTGTAGGTTTCCTCACGATGTTTTCCTTCACCGTTAAAGCAATCGGTAAGTATGTACGTAAGTTTTTGAAAAACTCATTGGAACATTGGCCAGATTTGAACCCGGTACCTCTGGTTAGATGGACCGAGTCGTTACCGGTTGAGCCACCGACGCTTTTTGGACCCTTGGAATACCTAATAAGAATATATATTTTTTAATAAGATTTAAATTATTACTTTGTAATACCTAACAAGAATAAAAACTTTTTTAATACGATTAAATTCTACTTAGGAATACCCGACAAGAATAAAAAATTTATTCTATAGTACAATCACAGTCTAAGAATCTTTGAAGTAGCGTAATAAAAATTTACGTTAAGTGAATATTCAGTGATCTTTCATTTCTCTATACAGGGAATGTTAATAAAGGTGACACTTTAAGGTTTTTGCTGAAATCGCGTTTTTTTTATATACAAATTGGTCAGCTTGGCCGGTTTTGTTTGAAAAAACTTTTAAAAAATCGCGATTTTAGCAAAGTTGTAGAAAGAAAGTTATTCAGATTAATCAGTACAAGCCCACCTTAAAGTATCATTGCACCTTTATGTTAAACCCTGTATATTATACTGAAATTGGTTTTATTGTTAATTGACCTACCTACCCAAAACAGTACCTACATCTATGTGTGAGTATATACTTGTAGGTACAAATGTTTTATTTTTTATGTATTAGGAAATAAACATTATATAATCCATAAAACAAACATAAATTCTTAAAATTACCTACTATATTATGCTGCTGTTTATCCTTGGTTATCGATAATCCGCTAAGGCGATAGTGCACTGCAGCCCATCCAGGCGATATTGCACTGCAGCCCATCCCTATTTGTCACGTATACATCTGTATAGTTTACTATAGCTCACTTGCCTACGATGTATTATTATGCGACCGATGCGGTAGACGCGCTCTATACCTACATTCTTACTCTGAGTGGAACACCCAGTTGCTGTTGGGCGTCTATAAAACTGCACCCAGAGCAAGTTGGATTCTCACGTCCTCCTTCGTTTTATTTTCTTGTCCTCCACATTGCTTACGTGCTCTAGACAATTTTCTCCAAAATGCACCACTTCTTGAGCAAAATCCTAGCAGGAAACAACAAAATAAAACTACGAAAATTACTGAAGACGTGAATTCTACAAATTAATACTACTGAAAAACATATACTGAAGACTAGGCGGTATGGCCAATGAGCCTTAGCCTGCCCTAAAAGGGCGAAAGAAAAAAAATTGTTAGAATAGTTATATTGTTTTTGCTGTGAAGAAGACAACGTACGTCATTCATTTCTTAACATTCAAATGGCGACTTCAGCTACTTCAGCACTATTCCACATACATATTAAAACGTAGTGATTACATGCTCAGTGATACATATTACTTCGATGTTTTGGGGCTGAATAGTAGGAGGCTGTTTAAAAAGCAAGAAACACATTCTGGCAAGTTTTTTTAGCAATTCAAAGATGAACGCAAATGCAAGTATAAGTACTTATCTACCTAATCCAAAGAAGATTGAAGATACAAATTCAGTGACCAGAGTAAGAATTACTGACAGAGCAAACGAAACATTTAGGTACCTACCTACATACATAGGTCATTGAATTGCTGGAAAGCAGTGGCACAAGATAAAAAAAAACTTCCAGAGATAGGTATACTACATTTATTTCTACTGAATGGAGACAGAAAGTTCAGTAGTCTAAAATGTAACTTACACTTTTAACGGCCCACTTAGTGTTTTCAGATTTAATGACTTGAAGCTCAAAAAAAGTGTTAGGTGAAGTAAAAAGTGTTATAATGCAGTTCTGAAGCCTGACTACTCTCAGTTTTTTTTCAATCCCTATTGTTCCAAATTTTAATCCTACTACTATAAAAATGAGTTTACTGTTAGGAATTGAGTAAGTGCCTTGCTAAAAAACAAAATCTGTACTGGAGGTTTGAAGACAAGAGTTGGTTAAATGTAAAAAAAACTTCATTCAGTAACTTGTGTTGCCTCCAAAGGCGTCCACAATGGTCCTCATGTGGTTAGGCACGGATTTGATTCCCATTCCTCTAATATGGCAATTTTCAGTTCCTGCATCGCCTGTGGAGCTGGTTGTTTGGTGGGCTCGAACACTCCTCTTCATCTCATCCCATTGATGTTCGATTGGGTTCACATCCGGGCTTCACGCTGGCTAGTCCATAACTGCAACATTGATGTTTGGAAGGTACTCATGGACGATACTTGCAGTGTGGGCTCTTGCATGGTCATGCATAAACATAAAATCTTCCCACACAAAGTCGACATATAGAATCACATGAGGCTCTAGGCATTGCTGAATGTATCGGTGGCCATCAATCAAAGGCGATTGGGGACTGACAAGTGATGACCTCGAGGCCTGTTTTGCCTTCCGTGGAAATTCCTCTCCAGACTGTCCAGGGCTCTCCACCGAAACTAACACTTTCTACAATACAGCACTGCGAAAAACACTCTCCCTTCCTTTGATTCATCTGTGAAGAGTACCCTGTTCCATTGTCCACTGTAAATGATTATGTGCAAATTAAAGGTGCATTGTTCCATGAGGTCACGTCAGTTTGGGCCCACCGGCTGGCTTGTGTGGTACCATATAAGTCTCCTTCTCACAGTTGGAGCCCTTACAGGCACTCCGTGAAAGTCCCTTAGCTGTTCTTGTTTCTGAACTGATGTAAGGTAATGGTTTCGTAAGTTGTTCACGAAGATAAACCAATACTTGTTACTCGATTTCGTGGTGAACGACCAATGAACACGCCAGTCACTTGATATCTTTGGTACACCCTATGTACAGCAGAACAGCTTATATGGAGCTGATCACAAACATAAGCGGCTATTTCAGGTGGATTATCCATAGTTTTGGTATAGCTTAGTTGGTAGTAAACTCAATGCAAAGTTCAGAATTTGCTTTATTGCGGTAATTGACATATTCCGGTTTTCTTCTTTTTGCAAATTTCTGAATGGAAATTTGGAACTAAAGAAATTAAAAAAGATGGTGAATAGTCCAGCTTCAAAACACATAAAAACTTTTTTCTTCACCAAACAGTTTCTTAAAGTTACTGTCCGTGAAAGCTGAAAACGCTAAGTGGGCCGATAGAAGTGTCTGGGAGTGTTTTATATATGCCTATATCATTATATTATATAACAGCTTATTTGAGATCAGAACGTGACAAAGTTAGTCAAAAAGTAAAAATGAAAACTCAGATGAGGATCCACATGAAAAGGAAACTTTATTTGTGTTCAGAATGCAACAAAGCGTTTAGTCATAAACATATTTTGGTAAACCACATTATGATTCACACAGGAGAGAAACCATATTCATGTTCACAATGTGACAAAGAGTTCAGCGAAAAATGTACATTGGTAAACCACATGAAAATTCACAAAAGAGAGAAACCATATTCATGTTCAGAATGTTACAAAGTGTTCAGTCAAAAAGGTCATTTAGTAACACACATGAGGATTCACACAGGTGAGAAACCATATTCATGTTCAGAATGTGAGAAAGTGTTCAATAGAAAAGGTACATTGGTAAACCACATGAGGATTCACACAGGTGAGAAACCATATTCATGTTCAGAATGTGACAAAGCATTCACTTGTAAAGATAATTTGGTAAAACACATGAGGATTCACACAGGAGATAAACCATATTCATGTTCAGAATGTGACAAAGCATTTAATCGTAAAAGCAATTTGACAACACACATGAGGATTCACACAGGAGAGAAACCATATTCATGTTCAGCATGTGACATAGCATTCAGTGAAAAAGGTACATTGGTAAACCACATGAGGATTCACACAGGAGAGAAGCCATATTCATGTTCAGAATGTGACAAAGCATTCTATCGTAAGAGTGATTTGGTAACACACACGAGGATTCACACAGGAGATAAACCATATTCATGTTCAGAATGTGACAAAGTATTCAATCATAGTAGCAATTTGGCAGCACACATGAGGATTCACACAGGAGAGAAACCATATTCATGTTTAGAATGTGATAAAGCATTCAATGTTAAAAGTCATTTGGTAACACACATGAGGATTCACACAGGAGAGAAACCATATTCATGTTCAGAGTGTGAAAAATCGTTTAGCGAAAAAGGTACTTTGGTAAGACACATGAGGATTCACACAGGAGAGAAACCATATTCATGTTCAGAATGTGACAAATTGTTTAGCAAAAATGTTACTTTGGTTAAACACATGAGGATTCACACAGGAGAGAAACCATATTAATGTTCAGAGTGTAACAAGTTGTTTAGCGAAAATGGTATTTTACTAACAAACATGAGGATTCACACAGGAGAGAAACCATAATATTCATGTTCAGAATGTGATAAACCGTTTAGGACAAAAGGTATTCTAGTAAACACATGAGGATTCACAAAAGAGAAAAACCATATTCATGTTCAGAATGTTAAAAGTGTTCAGTAAAAAAAATAGGTCATCTGGTAAAACACATGAGGATTCACAAGGGAGTCAAGGGAGGGAAACCATATTCATGTTCAAAATGTGGCAAAGCATTCAGTAAAAAAAGTCATTTGGTAAAACATCTGAGGATTCATACAGGTGAGAGAATATAATATTCATGTTCAGAAAATAATATGGTATTCAGAGACAGAAGTGCTTTTGTGAGACATCAGAGGAAACATAAAAGGGAGAACCCTTATCTATGTTTAGAATGTGACAAACAATTCCACCAAAAATCTTACTTGGCAACACACTTGAAGACACATGCAAGTAATGAAATTTTTGGATATGACTTGGATTTTAATCAACTATTCATTGTACAAGTTGAATTCCTTGTAAATAAAACAAAGTGTAGGTATTAATTAGATACCTTTAACATTTTTTATGCAACAGAATTATGTAAACTATTAATGAGTACATGAATTTATAGTTTAGTTTGATTCTGTTTAAAAATATGTTACATGCACTTAAGTGAAATGTTTCTATTTAAAAAAATATTTTTAGAGTTCCGAAGTCACCAAGGAACCCTTAAAGTTTCGCCATGTCTGTTTGTCCATCTGTAATTTTTTTATGGTACCTCCCCTACATGTAAAGAGGGGGGTGAATTTTTTATTACTAATGTACCTTATCGTATGGGGTATCGTTGAATAGGTATTTCAAAACAATGGGTTCGCTGAAACCATTTTTTGATTCAGAGAACGGTTTGCAAAATATTAAGTTTTTTAAGTGCTAATTTTTGTTTGAGTCAAGTTTTCTCACCCCTACAAGCTAAACAGCTGTTTCAGGACATCTGAAAAAAATTGAAAATAGTTGGACATATAATCAATTAAAAAGGAAAACAATCACAACTAAGTAGGCTTTCTTAGTTTTGGAGTAATAGTTGACCAACTTAAGATGTGCAGTTGGATTAGTCAAAAGTTCATAGATTTTCCTTATAAAATGTGATTACCTACTGTAGATATAATTTTGTTTTTAAAAAAAAACATTAATTTTTGAAGACTTCGGAATACTACTTTGCTGGAGTCCGACTCGCACTTGGCCAGTTTTTTCCTAATCTTGTGTTTGAAAGGATTTAAACTTTTTTGTATGGAACATTATATGTTTCACCACACTATTAAATATATACTTATACGATAGAATGCGTTTAGTTTGGTCCTGTAAAATAAGTTAAATAGTGAAACATCAAATCGACAACTCTGTGTACGTAATTTTTGTGTTTTAAGACGTTTTATAGTTTACTAGCTGTTTCCCGCGGCTTCACCCGCGTGGACGACGTTTCTATGACTTTTCGAGGGTGCGCAGTGCGCGAGCCGCAAGCGGCTCGCGAGCGTGGTAAAAGGTAGCCTATGTCTTAATCCAGGTCCTAATCTGTCTACCTACCAAATTTCAGCCAAATCCGTTCAGTAGTTTTTGCGGGAAAGCGTAACAGACAGACAGAGTTACTTTCACATTTATAATATTAGTAGGGATTAGACAAAGTTAATAATAATAATATAAATGATATATAATAATAATATAATATAAATGATATATAATAATAATATAATATAAATGATATATAATAATAATATAATATAAATTAAGTAGTTAAATACATCCGCCTGAACCTAAAAGAATACTTGTTTCAAAATATAAAATGATTTTAATTGTAGTTTTTACTTTCATTTCTAAACCCTTTAATTATGTAAATGTATAATAAAGTGATTGTCCACGAGTGGATGTCTTGCGGCTGATTTTATGATGATTAAAGCAAACTATAAGTTAGAAAACTACGTACCCTACGCGGGTAATTCCGAAATACAAGTTACAGAAAAATATTTTTAGGCTATTCCATGCCAAAAATCAAGAATATGTCAAATCTGAATGAAAATGTAATATGGATCTTAAGCTGAACTAAATAAAAATCCACTTTTAGGCGCTTTGCACACAGCGGGCCGGTCAAAAAGCACAAAGGGAATCCTATACTTCCAACGCACGTGGAGTCGGCGCGGTCTTTTTGTCCTCCATGTGCGTCGGTAGTATAAGATTCCCTTTGTGCTATCGTTGGCTGTGAAATTGACCGGTCCGCCCCGCACCGTCGTGTGCAAAGCGCCTTATACATCACTCGGAATTACCCGAACATATTTCGGAGTTGCACTTATACAGGATGTAACAAAATTTGTGTAGGTCCCGTTAACTGGGGCTACTTCTCATCTTAACTCTACGACTTTGCTGAAAACGCAAATAAACATTTTTACTCTTCATACAAATCGATCAATTCTGCCTACTGCCGTAAAACTTCAGCGTTATTCGAAATACTTACGTTAGTTAATAAATTTAACGATAAACGATTGCGTGACTGTACAAACTTAGATAAACTGTTCGCGTTGCAAAATATAAAAGAAAATTCACCAACTAATTCGGAAGAATTTATCGATAAATTTTCGTATATTTATTCGGCGTTAAAACAGCTGGGCAATGACACTTTGGAAGATTTCTTGTCCACTCACATTGCCTGCAAGAAAAGAAAGTAGGCTTAGAAATCGTAAAAGCATACGAGTTACAACTCAGTAATGACAAACATGAAACTTCCAATTGTCAGGAATTTATTAATTTCGTATGGAACCACGCGCATAAAGCTTGATTGCTCGCACGGGGAAATAATCCGGACAAGCTGCATCGGGCTTTGCCACGCCCGAGAAAACACTCAGGCACGCCACCGAACGTACTCAGTCACGCAAAGATATTTCCTCATAATTTGGTAAAAATACTGGAACGCGTTCGGGCAATAATAATGTCGAAACGTTTATTAACGTACAGGAACAAGATCAGTGTGTATCTTGCGGAAAGAGTGAACATTCTTGTTTATCTCAGTGCCCAAGTGTCCTGTCCAAGCCTGGTAGTGAGCGCTATAAATTAGTAAAATCAAAAACAGTGTGTATAAATTGTTTAAGTAATAAACACAACAATACGAATTGTACAGAATCGATAAGTTGTAGCGAATGTAATCGAAGCCATCACAGCTTGTTGCGTTTTCCCACTAATAATAAGAATTCAAATACTAGCGGTTAGGTACTCTCCAGTTACATCCGATAATAATGTTATGTTGACGGAAAGTAACTCGTGCGCAGAAAGTGGCGCGCCTGAATGCGGCGCAGCTTTCATTTCGCTATGCTCGTCAGTTACAGCGGAACGCACGGGAAAATACCGTATTGGTTAAGGAGTCAATATTTTTAGGTACAGCTCAATGTCACTACCTTTGAGTGTACATTCTGTAGGTCACTACGTTGAAGCTAAGGATGTGACGAGTAACCCTAGCTACCAGCGGAGAAGCGACATCATATCAGTGTACATTCTGTAGGTCACTACGTTGAAGCTAAGGGTGTGACGAGTAACCCTAGCTACCAGCGGAGAAGCGACATCATATCAGTGTACATTCTGTAGGTCACTACGTTGAAGCTAAGGGTGTGACGAGTAACCCTAGCTACCAGCGGAGAAGCGACATCATATCAGTGTACATTCTGTAGGTCACTACGTTGAAGCTAAGGGTGTGACGAGTAACCCTAGCTACCAGCGGAGAAGCGACATCATATCAGCCGGAAATCGTCACTGCTGGACAAAGGCCTCCTCCAAGGATTTCCACGACGACCGGTCCTGCGCTGCCCGCATCCATCGGCTTCCCGCGATCTTTACCAGGTCGTCGGACCACCGCGTGGGAGGCCTGCCTACGCTACGATTTCCGGTGCGCGGTCGCCACTCGAGAACTTTACTGCTTTGGAGAAGCGACAACCCTACGACAACTCACGCGTCACTTAGTCACCGGCCCCGCGATTTAGGATTTTTTTCTATCGAGCCAAAACTGCTCAATCGTGTTTCTAATAGCTTTTGACTTTAAGGAACATCATCAACAATAAGGGTAGTTTAAGCTATTGTATAGCTTTTATCGCGGGCTTTGAGGGGACCGAATCAAGAAATTTCGTAACGAAAATAAAACCTAACACCCCAAAAAAATAATATTGATTTCTAAAAAACTTACAGTGCCATCTATCTATCCATCATGATGATGACGATGGCGATGATGATGATAATTAACTTTCTTAGTGTTAATTTATTACATAAACATCCCGCGCCCCAAGGACTATTTATGGTACTGGTAAATACTGCATAAATAAAAAATAAATAAATAATTATAATTGCATAAGTTGATAAAAAAAATGCTATGCAATAGCTTTATCGCGACAGTCCCCGAGTGCCACACGTTTTTTTTTCAACTTTGGGTTATCTATCCTTTAGGTGTAATTGACATCAAAAATAACGAAAATCTGTAATATTACCGCCTTAAAGTTAATTGACTAATTTTCTTGGGCGTTTATTGATGAGGCTAACTGTCTATGTATTGACATTGTGATCATAGAATTATTCGGAATAATATTTATAGTGCTAGAACTGTGAGGCACTCTTGTCTGGTTCGGTTATGCAGAGTGCAGGTAGTTCTGCAACCTATTCAAAGTTGAAAAACATAACGGGTCATACAAAATTAGACCGCCTCCGTAGCCCAGCGGCAAAGTTCACTGGCTTTACACAGGAGGTTGCGGGTTCGAATCCCGGCGGGGTCAATTGTAAGACTCGGTTTAGTTGGTGTAAGGGCCTGGCTAGCTACCACCATCTTATCATAATGTTGATATCATTGGTGTGTTCCGGCATGAAGAGAAGATAGCCAGTTCCCCATTGCGTTGGGGAATCTTGGTAAGCCCGCTTCCATCTTCGGCAACATCGTCACTTACCACCAGGTGAGATGATGCCAAAGGTTTACCAATTGTGATAAAAAAAGACGCCACCGGGAATCGAACCCGTGACTAGTTGATGTGAAGCTAATGGACTTAACTATTATGCCACGGAGGCGATATTAGATTAGGTAATTACGAAAGGCAGACTGACTAAGATCACCTTGAGCCCGAGGTCACTTGGTTAGAAAGAAAGAATTGCGGGCGCGACGAGGCGGTGGCGAGGCCGTTTATTGCCCGTGCTGGTCCACCTTCGTAGTCCACCCAGGTGGATCATTGGCAAAAAATATTTGCCGTGGTTCACCCAGGTGGACCAGCACTCCCAGCGCTTTGTTTTCGATCTGTGAATTTGAAAAACTGTAGATTAACATACCTAATAACTTTCAATGTGTTGCGTCGCGGATATTTGTATTCTGTTATCCATCTTACCGTTTATATTTTAACGTTGCGTTCCTTTCGTAATTTTTAACCGCCTCCGTGGAGTAATGGTTAGTCCATTCGCTTCACACCGGGTTTTATTCCCGGCGGGGTCAACTTAGTAAGACTCGGTTTGCTTGGTGGAAAGGTATTTTCATAGCCAGCCTGGGTAGCTAGCTACCACCATCTTATCTTAGTGTTGCCGCCAAACATCGTGTTGATAGCACTGAATATGTGTTCCGGCTTGAAGATAAGATAGCCAGTTCCCCATCGCGTTGGCGAATCTTGATAAGCCCGCTTCCATCTTCGGCATCATCTTTACTTTGAAGATGATGTTAGGGGTTCATCAATTGTGGATAAAAAAAAACATCGAGTTCTAATCTAAGGGGGATGTTTGAACCCCCTAACCCCACACCCCCTTTGTTCACGTCAATGTCGCTCTGTAAATGAAGGTAGTTTGGATTCGTCACTGGAAACAACAATATTATTACAGTTTAATTTATTTATTTCACGTAAAGGTACACTATATACCTAATGTAGGAATCATCATCATTACAGCTCATATACGTCCCCATCGAGGGGCTCGAGCCTACCCTGAATCAGGGCGATTTGGCCTTAGTCGACCACGCGCGCCCAGTGCGGGTTGGTCGACTTCACACACAACCTTCGAGTTTCTTCGCAGGCGTGTGCAGGTTTCCTCACGATGTTTTCCTTCACCGTTAAAGCAATCGGTAAGTATGTACGTAAGTTTTTTTTTGAAAAACTCATTGGTACATTGGCCGTCCAGATTTGAACCCGGTACCTCTGGTTAGATGGACCGAGTCGTTACCGGTTGAGCCACCGACGCTTTTTTTTATGTAGGAATGCAGAATCTTAATATCGCCATGTTTCAACTAATTACTTCGTTTCCATTTAACGTAGGTTTCTCACTCGTGGCGGCATGAGAACTATTATTAACACTTCTCACACTTATTCTCTACGTTTCTACCACTAATCCATTTTCTCCAATAACTCCGCACGTTTCTTCCGGTTCCTCACTCGTGGCGGCGTGGGTTTCTTTGAGTGCACTGTGCGGATATGCACGTTGACGCACGTCGACGTTTTGAAGGTCTTCTCGCACAGAGTGCAACGATGAGGACACTCCTTAGTATGCACCTGGAAACAAAGACACATACAGGTGTAACAAAATTGGTGAAGCACCCTTTCACTGCGGCTTCATAAGAGCTTTCAATAATAATCTATGAGTTTCTATATCTTCAGAGGAGGGTTCTCAACGATGTAGGGCCGTGATTAAATAAAAATATTTAGATATGATGACGAAGAATTTCTAGTTAACTTTTGTAGTATGGTATGTAGTATTACAGTTTAGTAATTTGATAGTTTTATAATTTTTAGATTTTTTTTGCCTTTGGTTTTCCAGTAACCTATTATACGGATGTATTTCGGTAGTAACGTTGACGAACGGGGGCAGCATTCCCACCAACCGCGTCCCTCGTAGGATACATAAGGAAATGTAAAAAAGTGTTAGACAATAAAACATATGGTTTTACAACTTAAGCATCGGTTCTATCTAAATTCGAGCTCAGCCTTTTGTAGTAATTGACATTTAATAGAGCAAGACATTTTGTATTTAAGACTTTAGAACTTAGAGTATTCATGTAGGTAGGATAGAGCGCGTGCATCGCATCGGTTACTTTATACTCTTCGTAGGTGTGTCGTAGGCAAGTGAGCTAAAGGAAATATATATATGTATCTGTGACAAATAGGCACGGGCTGCTGTGTACTATCGCCTTAGTGCATTATCGATAGCCAAGGACAAACAGCAGCATAATATAGTAGGCTCGCTCGTATTAGGTGGGTGGGAGTTTTTCGTGGCGAGTTCAGTTCGCCGCGGCACAGCCACGAGCCGGCCCACGCTGCGCAGTGCGTGCCCGACGCCCGTGCGACACTCGAACGTGGACAAGTTTCTCCGTACATAAGCTATTACTTCATACAAGTACAGCGAATACAGCGTTATTATTTTATATTTAGCAAAGATGGTGCGGCACGTTTCCCTCGGTTTGGTTCCAGATAGGACTTGAATTTGGCCGCATTTAGTACCAAACCATTTGACGAACACCACGCGCCTAATTGACTTTAGGTGTTGGTAATTTTTACATCTAGTTGCTCATATGTACGTGCACATAGAACTACAGTTTTGTCATTAGCAAAAAGCACCGCTATGCCATCCGTAACGGAGTGGGGCAGGTCATTAATAAAAATCAAAAATAAAGTGTTTCCGAGGGCTGAACCTTGAGGAATATCTATAGTCACATCACCTGCTTCCGACCTAAGCCTTTTTCCTGCTGTATTGATTTCTACAGTTTGCTTCCTATCTGCTAAAAAGGAGCTGTTCTTTACACCATAAAACTTTAGCTTCTCCAGATTACTCCCCGGACATTTAAAATAAGCCACAAGTCGCGTTAAATGAGCTTTGGTTGCTGAAACCTTGATAGGTATGTATGTTCCTATGTATTTTGGTTTTCTGTCACGGTAGTTTTTTATTTTATCTGTTTTCTCACAACTGTATTGAAAAACTTCGTATGATACATGGGTGGAAAAGGAAATAACAAACTTGTGACGATGGTAAACCCTCGCCTGCGGCTCGGGCTCACAAATGTCACTCGTTTGTTATTGACCTTTTTACCACCCTTGTATCATAAATAACTATTTCCAGTGTTTTGAATACAATTTATTTAACAAAATCATGAATTAAATCAATGCGTTTTTCATACATAATTTAAAAATAATTTGGCTGTTACATTAAAGCCGTTGATTTCCGACTCCTGGTTATTTGACCTTTTTTGTTTCAAACTAGATTTAGTAACACCCTTAAAAGGAGTAGGTCACATTTCCGATAATAACCTTGACTAATAAATTTCTTACCTAAATTAGTAAAATAAATATTTCATATAATTTTATATAAGATTTTATTTGTTTTATTGAACTGATATACCAAACCACACAGAAATAAGACTCTATTTACGTCTAGTTTAAACAATGTATGTAATTATTATTCTCTCACTTACAGGAACTACCAAATCTTTGGAAACAATGCTATTTATATTCCCACTCTTTAATTGTATGTATATGAATAAAATACGTTAGCATAAAATATACTGAAAATTCGATTAAATATTTTTCATGCCACCGCGCCGCTTTTACTAAGTCACTTCGTTCGTACGCGATTACGTAGTATATTCTGTGGTTGCGGCGTCAGAGCCCAAAGCGATGCGCATCACGATTGGTTGCTGACCAGTATTATACGACCAAATCTAAGAACAATCAGTTTGTGTGAATCTTCATGTTTGATTGCTAGTTGTATATTTTCTTTCAAATGCAGTGTGAGTGAATGGGAATGGAGTTAGTTCTGTTTAGTAGGTCAGTTAGTTCGTGGGATATTTTGTCATTTGTGTACTTTATTTATTTAAAATGATGATCGTTTGTAATAATTTGATCACATGGTGTGAAAATATGTTATAAGTTGTATAGAAATATCTAGTGATGTGATATTATACAATGTGATCACGGAATTTTAGATTGAGATTGACTATTAGTGTTGGTTGCTAAATGAAATTGTTTCACGGACAAAAGCATAACTCCTGTATTTGAAGAACAATTTAATTCATGTAAGTTACTTATTCTGTAACTTGCCTACCAAGTAGCCCCTGTTGTAGTAAATAACTAATGCAGTAAATAACTTACAAACATTTCGTGACCAATGCCGCCGGTGTGATTCAACCCTACCAGCATTCTTCTTTCTTTCATGTTCTACACAAAAAATATTCCAGTTTATATTTAAAACTAAAAATAACGAAATAGGAAGGTAGTTAAATAAATATCGACTTCTATAAGAAATAAACACTCAATAATTTGAATAAGGACATAAAACGTCAAGTTTTGGAAAAAATGGAATTGGAGAAATGTAAAAAAAATATTTCAAGTCATTCTGCAATTTCATGTCCAGTTATCTCCATAATGTGACCTCATGCTAAACAACGTTTTTTGTTTGTCTATATGTCTATAAAAAGCGTCGGTGGCTCAACCGGTAACGACTCGGTCCATCTAACCAGAGGTACCGGGTTCAAATCTGGACGGCCAATGTACCAATGAGTTTTTCAAAAAAAACTTACGTACATACTTACCGATTGCTTTAACGGTGAAGGAAAACATCGTGAGGAAACCTGCACACGCCTGCGAAGAAACTCGAAGGTTGTGTGTGCAGTCGACCAATCCGCACTGGGCCCGCGTGGTCGACTAAGGCCTAATCGCCCTGATTCAGGGTAGGCTCGAGCCCCTCGGTGGGGACGTATATGAGCTGTAATGACATATCAATATTTTCATTAAAATTTATTTGTTTAAAGAGATTTAACTTTCATAATAAATATCGATTGTATTTATACTACTACCGTATGCGTCACATCACTAGTTAGGCAATAAGTCCGAGGCGGAGGCGTGGGGTAGTGCGCGCGGAACATCTAGCCCCGCCCCTCACGTCTCCTTCACCCCCGAAATGCGTGATTAATTTTTAACTTAAAAGTATAAAAAATGGACTTTTCACTGAAATGTGATACTCGATTTGTGTTCAGTATGTTTCCAAGTATCGTTTTTACAAGATTTTACTATGCATTTGACCATTTTAATAGGATAAATATTTAAAATCACTGCTAAGAATCTACCACTGACGCACACCGCTAGCAGTCGATTATGTCCATTAGCGCTTGCGGGCGGAACGTCGCGTTTTTCTCACCCGTGCCTACTGTTCTCACTATAAAAGACGCGCTCTATACCTACATGTATACTCATGCTTTAGAGTTATTATTAGATACAGTGGAAAAAACGGTTTTTTTTAGGGTGTGTGCTGCAGATAATTTTAGTTAAAAACAAGTAGCACAACAAAAATTTAGACATTAAAAAGCACAATTTATAGAAATTTGTAGATAGATATTTAGTAAAATTGAATGTTTAGTAGCTTATGACTCTGGTCGGCTTTTACGACCTGCCTGAGTAGAATGGCAGCTGAAACATTCTATTTTTTTATCTCAATTCCAGTTCAGCATGGAAGTAAAGTTAAAAACTAAAAAAAATCTTACAAACTAAAATTCCAACACCAAAGATAAATATATAATGCCTAGTTTACACGTATTTAGTAGCGAAGTAATCAAGTTAATTTTAAAATAAAAGTAAGTTAAATATAAGTGGTCGACCGTTTACACGTGTAATGTGAATAAGTAGTTAAATTAAATTTTAAGTTAAAATTTAGTTGAATATAGCGTTTACACGTACTAAATGATAATTTAGCAGCAGGCCACGCCCACCGGGGCATGCGCGCGGTGCGGGAGGAGAGGCTACTTATTCGAAAAATAGATTCGATTCTATTCTACTTGTCAACTTATCTACTAAATCATTAACTTACAACTTATGAGTTAACAGCTCTTTAGTAATTGTTTACACACAGTAATTTATTTAAAATTTAGTTAAAATTAAGTTAACTACTTAGCTACTTAATACGTGTAAACTAGGCATAATGTAGAAAAGTAGCGTAAGTGTACTCGGTTTAGTGTAAAAAATAAACGTTGGGCGCCACTGTCGCGTTTTTAGTTTTTTTTGTAATATAATGAAATTTTCTTGTAAAAATAAATTAAAGAGAAAACGCGATATCTCAGGTCAGGATTCTAATTTTACACTAATTGGTAGACGGCTAAAACAGAGTCCGCTTAACGCCGTTTTTGGCAACGCAACTTCCCTGCTTTCCTCAAGCAATGATGGAGTGCGGTGACGTCACGGGCAGCCTCCGTGGCGTCTGTAGGGGTAGTAGCAGATGTTGCTTTGAATAGATGATCTCAGCTGATCGTAAACTCGTAGGTTCCAAATGGTAAGTATCCGAAAGGATTCCGGGAGTGTGCAGAAGGGACTCCGAAAGTGTGCAGAAGGGAATCCGATAGCGTGCAGAAGGGATTCCGATAGTGTGCAGAAGGGAGGGTCCGGGATTGGTCATTTTAGGAAATGTCCGGAAGTCCAGTACTGAGTACAACATAGTGATCTGGCGAAGATGGAATTCCGTAAGCTGGTTGTTTACCAAAGCACTTTATAATATCCGTTGATGTTGTAGTTTAGTACATAATGATTTAACCTAAAAATCAGGTACAAAGAATATAAGTAGCCGTTATAGTATTTCGGTGGCTCAACCGGTAACGACTCGGTCCATCTAACCAGTGGTACCGGGTTCAAATCTGGACGGCCAATGTACCAATGAGTTTTTCAAAAACTTACGTACATATAATAACCGATTACTTTAACGGTGAAGGAAAAACATCGTGAGGAAACCTGCACACGCCTGCGAAGAAACTCGAAGGTTGTGTGTGAAGTCGACCAACCCGCACTGTGCCCGCGTGGTCGACTAAGGCCTAATCGCCCTGATTCAGGGTAGGGTCGAGCCCCTCGGTGGGGACGTATATGAGCTGATATAATAATAATAATTATAAAATTTGGTACATTTTGGATCAAGTATATGGCACCCTTCTATTTAGTAATGGTTTCTCCGTCCATAACTAGTCTTGTTTTGTTTATCTTGTTTGCCCGTTTGCATACGTAAATATATTTACAGACTGTTGCCGCTCTCTTTCGTAGAATAGATATGCGAGAAAGAAACAATTATATGTAGGCACACGTACGTACGTAAGCTTGATTTAATACGACTAATTAGCGAAGGGTCGGTATACGTTTTTGTAATTACCGAAAGTATTTATCGGTTTCGTTTTGAATACCAGGTTTCGAAACTGTTTATTCTCAGTAACTCTGTACTGCCGAGTACGTACCGTATCTTCCAATCCCAGTATTGAATTAAACACTAAGTGTAGCGTTTTAAGTTTTATTGTAAAAGGATTGAGCTTTGGTTTTCGGCAAGTTAGTTAAATTTCAAACATTTCATCTCTATTTTAACGTGATAGTAAGGTAGATTTGTGATAGGTTTTGACTAAACTTCTGGTAGAATTTGGCATTTTTTAAAGCTGCAGAAGTAGATTTACCAATTTAAATGTGGTCACGCTGTCTATATCCTTTTTGTTTGTGTACTCCTTCCTTTCCTTGGTTAATTTTGTTATTGACGACTTTTTGGCGGGAATTTGTAGCGTTCAGTTTGTCATTTTTCTTTTATCATCCGAAAAATTACATTTAGTGATTTTTAATGTATAATATTGATAGTGTATTTATCAGCGAAGTATCATTGAAGTGTTTCTTGTGTAGGATAATGAAATAAAAGTGTGTATACTGTGATTCGAGTTCCCACAAGAAGTCCGAGCAAGTTCTAGCAAAAGTGCTATCATTTTGCTAGAGTATGTAGGTTAGGTTAGTTTATAAACAATGATATGATGTGAACGTGAAGAAACAGTGATCTTGAAGACTGAAAAGGAGAAAAATGTGAGGAAACAATTATATTTAAAAAAAATGGACTGGACATCTGGATTTGACCAATATAATGAGCTTTTGACTACATAATCTGAAAAATATACTGAAAATTAATGAAGACGTGAATTCTACAAAATTAATACTACTGAAAAACTTATACTGAAGACTAGGCGGTATGGCCAATGAGCCTTAGCCTGCCCTAAAAGGGCGAAGGGAAAAAAAAAATTGTTATTGAATACAGATCGGCCCTCTTAAGGTGGCGGGGGGAAATCAATTTTTTATAAATTTGAAGGATTTAAATTTGAAAAACTATCAAATCGAGTTCTTTTAAGTTTAATTACAATAAATACAAGAAATCAACTTATTAGCTGTTCCACCCTGGTGAAATCACCTGGAGCGCTAGCCAGCGTTCAGGCTCTCCATTCATAACCTACCTCAGGGCAGGCAAATTTAAAGTATTCTTAAAAACTTACGAATTAAATTTCAAAAAAGCTACTTCAAGGGGATCATTTTGCTAGAATATGTAGGTTAGGTTAGTTTATAGACAATGATATGATGTGAACGTGAAGAAATTACTGAAGACGTGAATTCTACAAATGAATACTACTGAAAAACATATACTGAAGACTAGGCGGTATGGCCAATGAGCCTTAGCCTGCCCTAAAAGGGCGAAGAAAAAAAAAATATTTCTAGGTTAGGATTATGTGAATTTGTGTTTTTCTTTCAAACTTGCAAAGTCTTCATTGTCTTCATTGTCTTCATATAAAAGAATAGTAATAAAAAAGGTTTATTGAGTGAGAGAAATATGATTAGATCGGGTGTAAAATCAACACCTGCAATGCAAGAAATAAAAGCCTGCAGAGTATGTCTTGCTACAACCGGAAAATTGTTTCGTATTGAATCGTATAGTTTGAAACAGACATTTTTCGATATCTCTGGGATACAGGTGAGAAGAGGACTTTATTTAAATGTAGTAATGGCCGCATACAAGTAGGGTGAATTGACCCCTTGTCGGCCAATTAAGCCAGTTGTAGACTTCAGGCAAGATTCTGTCAATGAAATAAATTACTATTTTTTTTCATTTTCAAAGACGTGTATTCCTAATATATTGTAATATTCTTTAAAGTAACTATTTGTCTCGTATATTTATTGGATTTTAATTAAAAAATATATTAATAGAAATAAGGCAGAATCGCCGGTTGTCGGCCACTTTGTCTAGTTCCCGGCCTCCTATTTACCAGTTGTCGGCCACTATGTTCTTAGATGGAATTTTAGTCTTAATGTCCAAGAAATAAGGCTGTTCTTATTTAAATGTTAAAAAGCCGAGAACGGGTTACCGGTAAACCTAGAAGGCGGCCACTAAAATATTGGTAAGCCGAGAACGGGTTATCGGTAAACCTAGAAGGCGGCCACCAAAATCGTGGCATATTTAGAGGGTCATATCTTTGAAAATATAAAGGAAATGGGTGGCCGGAATCTAGTTCTTAATTCGCAAAAACCTAAATTTATAAAAATATAATGGAATTTATGTTCATAAACCTAAGATTCCCGTAAAAAAGACAAATAATATAGTCATATACAAAACCGGTTCTCGGCTGCCTGGCCGTAAACAGGATTTTGAACAAAATTCACTACCGGTCAGCCGGCCACATATAGTATCGTAAATTATAAGATTTGGATTAGTTTTGGCTCTTGAAAACTGAAAACAAACAAGTCATCGAAACCACAATCGAAATTGACCACCCACAAAGCAATGCAACACTTCAAAACTTACCGCTGAACTCCACAGCACTCGTTATTTTTTCTCTTATATTTAGACGCGTCCACACTGCTCATTTACAAATGGCGACTGAGAGCATAATATTACTCGAATTTCAAGGATAAGCTTGAGAATTGTTATACGTGAAGTTCGTTCGGGTCGAATGGAGCGAAATTTTCAAAGATTTTTTGTGAACTTTATCTATTATTCAAACTAAAGCGTGAAGAGGCCGGAAACGGGTGATGGCCGGCTAAGGGGTCAATTTACCCTATTTGCTATATAGCGGACTTACAACATCCACGAGCCTTGATATGATATATTTCAACTTTGATATTTTTTGTCATACAAGGTCGTAAGACACTGGGTTGGTGTAGTTTAGCTAACTGGTGTGTGCAGGTTTCCTTAACACCTCCGAGTTTTTTCACAGGAAGAAACTCGGAGGTTGAGTGTGCATGGTCAACTAAGGCCCAATTGCTCTAATTTAGGGTAGACTCGAGCCCCATCGGTGGGGACAAATATGAGCTTAACTGAACTGCTAGTCCTCGCTTGTTGCGCTCTCCCTCGCACTGCCTTGGATTGGATAGCAAAATTATAAATGTGGTGAGTAAAAAGCTGACTCTGCCAGCAGATCATCTCTAATAATTCAGAATATTAATATTTAAATATACCAGCTGCTTCCGAAGTGTTTACATGCTTAGAAACTGCCTTATGAGGGTTTAAAGCTTAAGATGAAAGTGACTAGTATGTACCACATATTTATCCTGAAAAAAATGTATGACATATGTAGCAGCTTATAGCGGGTAGACTTGCTTCAAGAGACCACAATTAAGAATTTTTATGCTTTTATTTTGCATATAATGCATTTGTATGTACTGGGTGGTGCAAAAGTAATGACCCTATTTCGTTCAGCTATAACATCTTTTCTAAATTAGATAACTAGAATTAGTTTTAATACATATGTATATGTACATTTTTGCTACAAAATTTCTTACCATTAGGATTTGAAGATGATGTCTTTTAAATGGTGACCTCCAGAGGTGATGCACACTTGAGCCCCATTTATGACATTTTCCATAACTTGCCGCAATACTTCCTGCAATGTGTTCTTTATTTCTTGTTGAATGTTTTCTATTAGGGCTGCTAGACACTCGGGTGTATGTGAACAAGCCAGTTCACATACACCCGAGATTTCAAGTAACCTCAAAGAAAGAAGTCTGGACTGGTCAGATCGGGTGATCTTGCAGGTCAAGGCAAATCACCAAAACGAGAGTTAATATGGCCTGGAAAAGCATCCCTCACTAAGTCCATAGTTTTGAGCCTTGTTTGTGTCATGGCGCCATCTTCTTGAAAACAGATGTGCTCCAGTCCCAATTCATTCAAACTGGGTATCAGGAACTCACATAACATGGTTTTGTAGTGTTCGCCAGTGACAGTTATAGCATTGCTTGCAGCGTCTTTGAAAAAATAGGGTCAATTCACTTTTTCAACACAGATGCAACAACATACAGTAACTTTTAGTGGGTGTAAAGGTGTTTTTTTTTAATAATGCGTGGATTATCAGGGCCCCAAAACCCAGTATTCTGCTTATTGACATGCCCTGAGAGATGGAAATGCACTTCGTCACTCATAACCAATTTGAAGAAAAATTATCCTCTTCAAGGTTGAGGTTTATGATGTGCTGGCCGTACTCTAAATGAGCTCGGTGATCAGTAGACAGCAGCTGATGAGTCATCTGATTTTTAAACGGGAACATCTTCAAGTCTTTCTCCAAAGCAGAGTCAGTTTGGAATGCCTAATTGCAGGGCACGTCGCCTCGCTGATGTTTCTACACTCTTCCACATCTTCACGCACAGTATCGATATTTTCGGCTGAACATCCTGTTCTTGGTCTGCCAGACTTAGGTCTATCCATTGTTGAGCCAGTTGCTTCGAGGCATGTGACAAAGCGTCGAATTGTGCGACCAATCGGTGCCGGACGGTGGAGAAATTGTTGTCAAAATTCATATTGTGTTTTTATCACTGACAGGAGATGTCATATAAAAAAGTTAGTATTTTCTGTAGTGCCACTACTTTTGCCCCCCCCCCCCCCCCCCCGCTGTCATAATATTTTGTTATTATTGATGGGTGGGATGCCTGCTGGGTACAGGAGGGTGTCTCAAGTCTTAGTGGACTCATAACACCCTATTCCCATGGTGGTACAATGGTTACTGTAAACCCAGTACCTATTTTGCTTACTATGTTGTGTTTACTACATAGATTCCTACTTACCATTGTTATAAAGGAGTTTCAGACTTACAGAATGTCCAGAAAGAGTATCAGGCATTTTTTTTATAATATTTAATAATTCATTTATTCATAATAATAATAACATGTCAATATGGAAAATAATGATAAAAAATATGTCAAAACATTATGTCCAATCACACACATATTATTATTTATAAATTCATTTACTGTATAAATACATCGTCATCTATTTATTAGTTAATTAAAATAATAAATATTCTAATTGGTTGTATATTTCTTATTTATAGACACTGAACTGGAAAATTACTTAGAATAGTTTATGTTGCTCAGAAGCTTTCCGTTACGCTGCTGGTACAGAAACCAGTTAATGTTGTCTCTACGAGAAATCTAATTTGGTCATGATTCATTCACAACTTTCAATGGATTACTCAGATGTATAATACTTTCTTTCAAGTGAGATGCAATCATACAGCATACTACACGTTATCTTGCTAAAAACATGTTCTTGAATTAAAGCCTGACACTGCTCGCCATACATTTACCAATCAGTTGAAGCTGCGAACAAATGAGAATGACTGAATGAGATTTCTCGTAGAGTTACCATTTACTGGTCTCTGTGCCAGGCGAGCAGCGTAACAGATGGCATCTGAGCAACATAAACTATTCTATGCAAATTTTCCGTTCAGTCACACCCTGGACACTCCATACAATGGGCCAGAAATGACATTTCAAAAAAAGAATGACGGAACAAACAAAATAGCGGTGAAATCCTGTACGTTCGACAACCAAACAGTAACCAATCTGTATCAATCTAAGTGACGAGGGAATGAGGTGGCAATCTAGAGAGCAGCAGGGAGTGTCCATACTGTATGTTAGTACTAATATATAAGGTGTAACAAAATTTGCTGAAACTATTTTAACTGGTGCTTCTGCCCATGAAACCCATACTCAAATCTCAAAAAAAAAATTGAACTTCCCATACTAAGTTGGCTGATCAGCTGATCGAGTTAGTATGGGAGAGCCAAATTTTTTTTTGTGATTTAAGTATGGGTTCCATGGAGAAAGTTGTTTAGTTTCATGAGTAGAAGCACCAGTTAAAATAGTTTCAGCTAATTTTGTTACACTTTATATATGTATATACTTCGGTACAGTATCTATAATAAGAAATGTACAGCCAATTACAATATTTATATTTTTTATTTTATTCAACTAATAACACTTCTACTTAGACCGCCCGGGGCGTATCTGCTCGCGGGTTACTTTCGCCGGATTAGCGGGGGTCAGCCGCGCTGCGGATTGCCGAGGATTTCTTAGTATTTTTGTATTAAATCTCTAAAAGCAAATCAGTGATAGCTAATGAAATCTTCTTTCTATCTACTATATGAATTTTAACACAATCCTATTGGTCTTTTTTTGCAAACAATTTTTTTTAAATATTTTTTTTATTTACAATTGGTAAGTCCTTGCCATCATCTCACCTGGTGGTAAGTAAACAAATATAATCCAAAATGAGTATTTCATTTCAGCACCATCATATCAGCCGAAGGACGTCCACTGCTGGACATAGGCCTCTCCCAAGGATCTCCACGACGACCGGTTCTGCGCTGCCCGCATCCAGCGGCTTCCCGCGACCTTCACCAGGTCATCGGTCCACCAAGTGGGAGGCCTGCCTACATTACGTTTTCCGGTGCGTGGTCGCCACTCGAGAACTTTACTACCCCAGGGGCCATCTGTTCTGCGAGCAATGTGCCCCGCCCACTGCCACTTAAGTTAAGCAATTCTGAGAGCTATGTCGGTTACTTTGGTTCTCCTACGGATCTCCTCGTTTCTGATTCGATCACGCAGAGAAACTCCGAGCATAGCACGCTCCATTGCCCTTTTACCATGTCTCAGTTCCATATGTCATCACTGGCAACACACACTGGTCTAAGAACTTGGTCTTAAAACACTGCGGTATCTGGGACGTAAAGATATTGTGAAGCTTCCGGAACACTGCCCACCCAAGTTGGTATCAACGATTGATCTCTTTCTCAAAGTTGGACCTACCTAACTGGACTGTTTGTCCCAGGTACACATATTCGGTAACAACTTCGAGTGTAGAGCCTCCAACCTTCAGAGGAGTAAGTATGACATGGACGTTTGACAGAATTTTCGTCTTGTCCATGTTCATTCTAAGACCCACTTGTTGAGAGGCTCTACTGAGGCCATCGAGCATTGTGCCTAAGTCGTTCATAGTCTCAGCCATGACCACGATATCGTCAGCGAATCGAAGTTGGGTGATGTACTCGCCGTTGATATTGATGCCGAGTCCACCTCGTCCAAAACCTTTAAGACATCTTCCAGGGCTGCGGTGAGCAGTTTCGGAGATATAACGTCTCCCTGTCTCACCCCTCGCTGCAGCTGGATAGGTTCCGAGTTTTGATCCTGGAGGCGAACCGACATGGTGGCGTTTTCATACAAACACTTAGATCGATATATCGATAGTCAATTTGGCACCGCTGGAGAGACTGTAACACAGCCCAAGTTTCGACCGAATCGAAGGCTTTCTCATAGTCCACGAACGCCAAGCATAGTGGCTGATTGTACTCTTCGGTCTTCTGTACAATCTGCCGCAGCGTATGTATGTGGTCTATGGTACTAAATCCTTTTCGGAAACCGGCTTGTTCGGGAGGCTGGAAGTCGTCAAACCTGCTTGCGAGACGATTCGTAATGACTCGAATTTTTATTTAATAGAAATAAATAATTTCATTGATTTTGTGTAATCAATTAAATTATTCATTTCTATTAAATAAAAATTGCTATAGAAAATCTAAATAATAATAATATTATGTTTGTAGGTATCTCTTGGTGACGGGCTGCCGCAGCACATCTGTTACATTTGCTACGGGCTCCTTCAGAAGGCGGTCGAATTCAGAAACAAATGCCACAGCACGCGATCTCTTCTGTCGAGTCACCCAGTAAGTGTCATTCATTGCAACTTTATCTGCAAAGATTATTTAAACACTTTTCATTTCATTTAGTTCAATTGGTCAGAATACACTGTTCTATAATTTTGTTAGTAAACTTAGCCAATATTAGTAAATTAGTAGTAGTTTATCTACTCTCATATCGTAAAGTTTGCATTATCAACTTCAAAACAAGTTTATATTGGCATACTTTTTAAACACAATACCGTAATAAAAAAAAATACATTATAACATTATTTTGTAAGAGAAATAATGTTATAATGTATTTTTTTTCCATTACGATACAAGTTAATCCAAAGAGATAATATCTCCAACGAAGTTCCATATCAATTTTTTTTTATTGGAACACACACACATGCGGTTCGCGCCATTTTTACAGCAATACAAAAAGTTTTCATTCCAATTTTTACTTGTCTGTGACAGCACCCGCTTTAACGCATGCGCGGTTATGTGTTGGTTTTTCATTGAATTTTGTTAGTAGATACTGAATTTCGTGGATAATTTTCATTCTTGTTTAAAAATGTCTGAGATCAGTGAAAGCACTGTTTTGTACCTGTCTGTGACACCGTCCGCTTCAGTGCAAGCGCAGTGATGCACTGGGATTCAGCGCTATGACACGTTTTGTTGTAGGTACTTATTGAATTTCGTGGGTATTTTTTACTCTTAACTTTGATCTTTGTATTTTAGTTGATTCAATCCCAATGTATGAGATTAGATAATGTAGTGTATGAAACTGCACATAATTTGGTCTTAAAACACTTGTGTAATGCTATAAAAAAACTCGCCTACAGCTCGTTTTTTTAACTTACTCGTATTTTAAGAACCCTTATTATGCAACAGTTTCATAAACTACTATATTATGTCAATGTAGAGATAAAAAAAAATAATGCAATGATTAAAGAGCGTAATTTAAATATGGCACGGAAACAACACAAAATAAATATTATTTACAAATACATAATAGCTACATAATAAACTCCCAAACACTCGTTATATGTCGTACCCAGTGCTTCAAGAAACACGAGTCAAACCTACTTCCAGGATGCTCCCCCGCACCCTACCGAGCATGACCGCGGCACTTTTTTCTATCACTGCTTGAACGCAGTCAGCTCGCGCATCCGCGAACATATGCGACGCTCTACAATGACGCGGTAGCCCCAACAGCAACTTTAGGGAGTTGTTATATTGTGCACGCAGGGTGTTATAGGCCTTTTGTGTATATGACATGACACCCACAGGCTGCTCATATAAAAAGTCATACAGTACGCCTTAAAATGAGTTAACTTTACTTGTATAACATCGTAGATATTTAAATTGTGTGACTCGTTCTAACAAGTTGCCATTATGTGTGGCACTAGTTTAGAGACCATACAGACACTCTTGGCAGTTTTGTATATGAGGCCATGTCTGTCAGCGTAAGCTTCACAGACCGCCAGCAAACTCTGCAAGCCGCCTAGCGAGGAGTTCAGCAGCACCATATCGTCAGCATAGCTGATGTTGTTACGCCGTCAATATGACAGCCGACATGCATGTTGCTAAGCTCATCGATAAACCCATTCATATACAGGCTGAACAGCTTAGGAGAGGACCTACCCCCCTGCCTTACCCCACAGTTCATTCTGTACGGTTCGGAACAAGCCTCGCCCCATTGTACCTGGTTAAGTTGGTTATTATACCAGAACCTTAGATATTTAAGAGATCCACTGGTAGCCCCGTGTGAGCCACTTCCCCCACAGTACGTTATAAGAGACAAGGTCCAATGCTTTAGAGAGGTCTAAAAAACGAGCATAAATAGTGTTCTTCCTGTCAATGTATTACTTGACAGTGTATTTTAGACTCAAAATGGTACTTTCAGTTGAGACCCCCCACCCCCCTGGGCCTGCAACCAAACTGGGCGTCATGCAGGTCTAGGTGCTTACCCAAATGCAAGTCCACGACACTGTCAAGAACCTTTGCTATGATTGTAGCAATAGAGATAGGCCTGTAGTTTCCCTTGTCTGCGATATCACCCGTACGGTTTTTTATTATAGGCATGACCTGTGTCTTCATGAGGTCCTGCGGTAGGTAGCCAATCAGAAAAGTAGAAACCAAGTAGAAAATTAACAAAAACCAAATATAATAATGCAAAAATGTACTAATTTGTTGCGATGGAAGTCGGTTTTTTAAAGTGTTTAGCGTTTTCAATTATTGTTAGACACTATAGTCACTATATAAACCGACTCCCATCGCAACACCTTAGTACATTTTTGCATTATTATTTATGGTTTTTGTTAATTTTCTAATAAAGTACTACATCGATTTTGATAAAATTTATATGGGACCACACGAGAAGCACTAGCTTTCAAATAAAAAAAGAATCATAAAAATCAGTTCACCCTGTTAAAAGTTCTGAGGTAACACATAAAAAAAACGTACAGACGAATTGAGAACATCCTCCTTTTTAAAACTTGGTTGAAAAGAGTAGAACGCAAAAATATGTAACATAATATAGGCACTGAGCTACTGGGGACCTGTGACCAAAGAGAATAGAATCACTACGTTTGAGCTGTGACAATCGAATGTCAAGTACTAGTGCGCGCACCCGTGCGTTGCGGGGGATATACATTGGTGGGAGGCAGGGAATGTCCCTTCTTTACGTAGAGATAAATTACGATAACATGGCACGCCCCTCCAAACTACTGTTTCGATGTACGCGGTCCTATCATTACATATGCTTTTACATGTAGTTGTAAGTATTACTCTTCATACACTTTGACGTCCATCCAATCATCCATATATGCGTACTGAGGCTTGTAGGTACTTTCACAAATACATTCAACCGCTTAGTGATCTGGAGGGGCTTGCCATGTTATCGTAGTTTATCTCTAGTAGTAATATTTAGTATTCTTTTGTATAAGCGTATGTTTCAAGAATACTGTCTTCTGGTACTAGTGTGTCTAGTGTCCACAATTTTTTTTTCTTTGGGATTAAAAAAAATATTTAACATGTAATTTCTGAGAGGGAAAAACATTGTTTTACCAATGAATAAAGGCTACAATAAATTTTATATGACTGCTTATGTAAATGACACTAAATAATTTTCTTTCTAGTTGACAATGGACTTGATAAAAAAAATCAACTTGTTGCACGGTCAGCCTTTAATAAGAACCAACATTGTATATATCTATGTAGGTAAAGAATTACTTAATGAAGTTGATGACAATGAACTAGAAAATGATTTTAATGATAATAATATTGAAATTGATTTGGTTGATAAAAATGTTAAAAATAATTTGAATGAGAAAGACTTTAAAACTGATTACAATTCTTTTACTCAGCACGACAATGATTTAAATAAAGACAATGATTTTAATGATTACAAAGATGAAAGTGATGATTCGATTTCAGCGGTATGTCAACAGTCTAATTTAAAAATTGAAAGTAAAGAAGCAGCTGACATAGAAAAAGAAAATGAACGATTTGAGTTAAAATATAAAAACATTAAAGATATCAAAAAGACCAAATCAAAACAAATAACCAGTCGAAACTTAGATGATGAAAAGATCATAAAATATTTTTCGAATAATCAGGGTACTGATGAACATAAAAAAATGTTTTATAATTATGTTGGTGCCAAGTATGTTCAGAAAACATGGAAAAAAGAGTTGTCAGAGGATGAAAACCAATTAACCGTGACAGCTAATAACAACAAAATAAAAACTTTTAATTTTGACGCAACTGTAAGTCCGATCTACAATTACTTGAGAGACCGCTACGGATACATAGATGCAGACAGAGAGGCAGCTGAAAAGGATTTTTTTGATAGCGACGCACAAAGGAAAAAACGTTGCATAGAAATTGAAGATGCTCATATTCCGAAATATTTTCGAAATTATGCGGCTAATAATGCGAAGGAATTCGGGAATAAATATAACTTTGAAGTTGTGAGGTTTTCTAAAGAAGAACAAATAAAAAATATGAAAGAGAGGATGGAAACTGAGAAATATAAGAATGCTAAATATAAATGCGAGGACTGTTACACCGGCTTCAAATATGAGCATAAATATATCAAACACAGAACACAACATAATCCCGTAAGTAGTTCGTATAATGCATAGTGCGTTACATACGCTTAAGGGCAGCCTCAGCGTGAGCAGCCTCGCCATGCACGGCTCGCGCTGAGTTATTCAGAAGTATCTAGTGTTGTTGCGATCACAGTTACTAATAGTTGCGATAGCGATAGTCTATCGATAGTATTGTGATATTATCGTAGTCTTGAAAATCAGTTATACTATTGGTAGTCCTATCAAACTATCGACCCTTGACGATAATAATATCGATAATATCGATTGATAAAAGTGAGTAATACTAATGTTAAAAATCAATCAACAAAAATCGATTGTATCGATAGAGTTTTGACCTATCGATAGTATCGATTATATTGCAGCATGTCGATATTTTCGATAGGACTATCGCGCTATCGACTGTCTTTGACTTCGTTCAAGGTCAACTATCTATAGTGAAACTATCGCTATAGCAACAACATGTGTCGGCGAGTCAAAGCAGGCTCGCGGTAAAAATCGCTAAACTGAAGTGGCAGTGGGCAGGGCACATAGCTCGTAGAACGGATGACCGATGGGGCAGTTAAGTTCTCGAGTGGCGACCGCGCACCGGAAAACGTAGCGTAGGCAGGCCTCCGACGCGGTGGACCGACGATCTGGTGATGATCGCGTGAGGCCGATGGATGCGGGCAGCGCAGGACCGGTCGTCGTGGAAATTCTTATACATATTAAATTTTAATACTCGTCATCCAGAGCGTCGTCGGTGGCGTTTCGGCTAGGGCCCCTAACCTCTTGTCCGGGAGGTCGTGGTTCGAATCCTGCCACGTACCAGTGTGTTTTCGAATTTCGATTTCATGTGTACGTTCACGCTCTTACGGTGGAGGAATACATCGTGAGGAAACCAGAACCGAGGATAGGGCTACCAAGGAGCACTATTATAAGGGCATTAAAGGAACAGGCCGAGGGCAGGCACAGGTTGACATGGCTATCCAGAAATGGACATAAACACTCTAAGCTCTTCATCGGTGATGTCACCACAGGGGCAACCAAGTACATTTGGAATAACAGCAGGACGCGAGTCAGGGCGGTAACAGGAGCGTTGACGGGCCACTTTGCCACAAACGCACACCTGCAAAAAATCGACCTGACGCACGACCCGACCTGCAGGGCCTGTGGTGAAGATACAGAATCAATGGAACACTTACTGTGTCACTGCGATGTCCTGGCTAGCAAGCGTATGTACCTCTTTGGTGATGGCTACCCAAAACCGGAGGACTACAAGCACCTTCCAATCAGCGGAATTGCTGCATTGATGCAGCACATCTTCGAGTAGGTTGGGGGGGGTGCAAAGGTTATAGGGGTAGACACAAAAGATCCCATTGGGTCGAAGTGTCGCCGCAACTGCGGCCCCCACTTGCAAAGATAAAATAAACCTGCACATGCCTGTGAAGAAACTCGAAGGTTGTGTGTGAAGTCGACCAACCTGCATTGGGTCCGCGTGGTCGACTGAAGCCCGATCGCCCTAATTCAGAGTAGGTTTTAGCCCCTCGGTGGGGACGTTTATGAGCTGATATGATGATGACTCTTCGTCCAGATATCGGGTTACGGGTATCCTGTGATAAACAGTTTTCAAGTTATGTTGTGTTGATTGCATAACTCTACACCACGCTGTAAGAAACCATAAAGCCTTTGACGCTTTTGTCAAAGTCGACATCATCACTGTCATTGGTCACGTCCTTATCCTTTATCGCCTCCTGGAATGAGTTGTCCCAAACGGATGAACAATGTGACTGTGGTAGTTTGGGCTCGACATCCCCCATCTCGCAACTCATCCTTACACGATTGCCCTGTCTAGTGTCTAGATGTTTCCTTTAGCCGACTGTGTGTATGTGTCGTATTAAGATAGCTATTGCCGTGATATCATTTTATCCCTAGGGATATAGTTATATACCGTAACATAGTTATACGAAAGAGGTTCATATCTATGTTACTAGGGATATAATTATGACACGGTCGCAATCTAGTGATATAAGTATCTTACTAAACTAATCTAGTTAAATGGTTATAAATTGACCGAAGGATCAAAAATAAAACATTGATTTATAATATTGTCTGCAATTTGCATCACTGTTACTCATTTTAAATAAAACAGTCCAATCAAATAAATAAAAACAACTTAAATCAATCACATCACCAATCAAGCAAGGTTTAGACCGTGCCTACACTATGAACTTGTTTTTTTTTCAGGTTTTAAGCGGTAATTACGAGTGTGACTTATGTAAGCTCAGGTTTCGCAACAAAATTCGTCTTAACAACCATAGTCGTAAGAGCCACAAATTCAGATACATTTGCAAGGAGAAGAATTGTGGTAAATATTTTCATGATAGGTGAGCATTTAATCCTATAACAGCACTCTATTCGTCATCATAAAGTAGCATACACATTAGAGGCAATATCGGGCTGAGGCAGGATGCCTCTGTGCATTTGATCAAATGCGGACACGCTTAGCCCGAGGCATGCCTCGCCACGCACGTGGCACTCTCGGCGCGAGGCGCTTTGCACTTTAGCTCGGCACGAGGCACTTAGGCTCGGCGCGTTGCCTCCAAGTATGTCCGAATCACACTAGTTGTAAGCCGCGCGTAACAAAGCAGCACACCCAGGAGCTGCCTCTAGTGCGTACGCACCTTTAGCTAAAACATATTGAGGAAGTTTCAATTTTGCTTAAGTATTGAAATTCACGCTACGATCGCCAACCCGCTACAAAGCGTGGCGACTTTTTTAATTTATTTTTTTAACCCGGCGCCAATGACGTGTAAAAAATAACGCGGACGATGACGCTGGGCCAATATGACCCGAATGTTTTTTTTCTTAATTATCTGGTTATCTGCTCTGCTGAATTATAACAAATTTAATACAAAGTAAGAACTATTGCATGACCGTGAAGTCATTGTAGTACCAAGATGTTTAAGTTAATTTAGATATCGAACTATAATTTGGTTTTAATGCAACAACCTCAAAAGGGCATCTAAAATAATTTCTCTTTTGGAACTAAAAATGTATGGATCTGTAGCCGTTTCATTCAAGAAAAGGGATTTTACCATTCTTCACTGGCGCTTGCTCACTACACTATGGTACAAATCATATGAATATAATGTCTTATACTACTTATATATAGCTACTGAGAAAACCAATAACGATTATAATATGTTTTATTCGAAATTTCTCCAATTGAAAATCGCTCGGGTCAATATGACCCAGCGTCATTAGCGCCGGGTTAAAAATTCGAGTGCGTTTGACTATATCTCACCTGATGGTAAGTGACGATGTAGTCGAGGATGGCAAAACCTCCCGAACTAGGTGGAGGCCTAAGTCCAGCAGTGGACGTCTCTTGCCTCATATGATGACTGATGATAGTTATCATCATCATCAAATGCCAAAGCAGGCGGAATAACATTTAAGTTCAAAAAATTTTTTTTATCTTTATCTACATATTATAAAATACCCCATTTATCTATTTTTCTAATATTTACATAATTTTTGGAAAAACATAATAGGTATAATTTTTTTGTAAATAATTTACAGTTAATTGATTATGATGATAAATTATGTACACTAGAAGTTGCTATTAATATCTGAATATCTAATTTGTCATAAATATCTGATCTGAGCAGAAGATTTTTCAATATGGCCTTCACATACAATGACTGGAGGTACTTTTACCCAAAACGCCACATATGCTTGTCGTGTTAGTTAGTTTGGGCAAGACAATACACGGAAACATGGGTATTAAGGCGCTCGACTTAGCGGTTATAACTGCGTACACGGGCGGCGCGCGAATTGCGGCGGCGACTGTACGGCGTCCTAGCGCTGACGAGCGGAGCGCGGCCTGGAGGCCACGCCAATGTGTAGGTACTTTTTTCGCCTGCTCGACCGAATGACGGGGGCCTGCTTTGGGACAAATCTTGGAAACTAAATTAGAACTACTTCCCGGTTTCTGGTTAAGCTGAAATACTCGTTAATTTTGGAGCACATCAATGCATGGTTAGCTAAGTGACGTCATTTTAAATCCAATATGTCCGACTCCCAAAGATGGCGGACTAGTAGTTTATCAGACCGGTTTTTTATACACCCCCATGATTCAAATGAAAGGGGTTTGCTGAGAAGAATACGTTATAATTAAAATTATTTTCAATTAAAAGATTGTCCCTATAAGTTTTTAGGTTTTCCGAAAACTGTTATTTTGGAGCGACGAAGGAGTGGAGGGTACTTATAGTATTTGTTGTTGCCTCCCACACAAACACAGATTATTTGTAATTCAGGGTAGTTCCTGTCTGTCCCCGCGTCTGTCCCCACAAGGGGACGAACAGGAATACGAATTCATGACAAACAAACGCACCGTGCACTCTCGAATGTAGTCATAAAAACGGTATCCACGCGGGCGAAGCCGCGGGCAAAAGCTAGAAGATGATAATCGTAGGTAACTTTGACCTAAAAATGTAAATGGGTATCGTTTTTATGAATTCGAGCGTGCACGGTGCGTTTTTTTATTCCTCGTGGGGACAGACAGGAACTACCCGTAATTCATATTAAAAGTACCTATTATATTTGATAATAAAGCAAATAAAGCCTTTTGAGTTTGAAGGTTTTGCTACTATTATTAAGTGTAACATTGTTTGTGTGTGTGCCCAACCACACCAGATGTTGATGTTTCGCGGGAAAGTAGGCACAGCGTGGCTGTACAATTAATTTTTATTTATTTCAGGGCCTACTGCATACATCATCACAAAGCACACAACGGCGGCGCGACATATAAGTGCAAATACTGCCCTACTGTGTTCAGGTATTTTTACAAGCTTTATAATATCAACTTGCCGCGTTAGTTACTAGTTTGGGACAAATCTTGGAATAAAAAAAATATAGTTTAAAAATAACACGCTTCAAACACGCAAATCAAACTAAAAAGTGTAAAATAATTCTTAATAACTTCCCTGTCCAATGAGTCGTATATGACTCACAGGAATTTATTGGAATATGTTCATGACTCATTTCTCTATACAATTTGAGGCACATATTACGGTATGAACGTAACGTGATATTTTTTAAAATGATACGTGGACGTATAGCAAAAAAGCTAATGTTTATGATAGTAAAAGGTAAATTCGCGATTGTTTTATAGTTGTCATTTAATCACTAGAAGAAGCTTGCAATAAATAAAATAAAATATTATAAAATCAAGCATGTTTCTCATTGTAACATTCTAAATAGAATGCGTTTGTACACTTTTTGCACTCAATGTGTACTTGCTTCGCTTTTGCTCACATATGACTCATTTTCATATGACTCATAGAACGTAGTAAAGAAAATTTATCGCCCTACGTTCAAGAGTCACACTTAACTCCAAAAAAAAAACCCAACGGAAATAAGATTGATTTATTACAAATTATTTACGAAATTATTAATTTAAGTTAGGGAAGTTGTTAATTTAAGCTGAAAACAATAATGAACGAAAAATACTAGTATGATTGTGAAAAAAGCGTAAAATATGGCACAAAGCGCCCCATGCTTTTTTCACAATAATACTAGTATTTTTTGTTCATTATTGTTTTCAGCTTATATTAAGAATTATTTTTCATATTTTAGTGTTTTGTGCTTTAAAAGAGTTTTTTAGTTTTTTTAAACTATATTTATTTTTCAATTTTAGTTCAGGATAATGAGGTAAACTTATGAAATTATTGTATTGTCACTGATTCTTGATAAATGTACAAAGTTTGAATTAAATCTGTCCGTTTAAAGTGGGTCAAAATCGAGTGCAAAGGAGTCGGTTACATACATACACACTATGACACCGCGGCTTCAGTCTACTCGCGACCACGGCTATCGAAGCATAGTCGAAACGTAGAAGCACAGATTACTAAATAGTTACTTGGTAGAAGTAAAAACATCAATACCTGCTCATATGTGTTAAATAAAATCACGTTAAGTCCCGCTTTCAATTTATCAATACAAAACTATTTTCCAGTAGTGGTCAAATAGCCTATTTTATGTTGTTCTAAGGAAACACTGGTACTTGTACGACCATGTGCGCGAGAAGCACGGCACCGTGTTCTGCGCCGTGTGCCACGCGGTGCTGACGCCCGGCGGCGTCGCCAAGCACATGCAGATGCAGCACAAGGAGGTTTGTACCTGCTCGCGCCTACTTTTCGTAGCACCAGCTTAGATCACATATAATTTTAAACGAAAAAAAAACGACTTCAAACAGGAAACTAAGGTTCCTTTTCGATTTCTCTGGCATTCCTTCATCAGATCCTGGTTTCCTTATCATGGTACCACCCTTGGGATATCACCTTTCCAACAAAAAAGAATCATCAAAATGACGAAGTTATCCGCGAACACACATAAAAAAATATAATATACAGGGTCTTAAAGGTACGCACTTTTTTAACTGGAGCTTATACTCATAAAACTGAACAACTTTCCCCAAGAAACCCATGGTCAATTCGCTTTGGTTTTTTAATCGCTAATAGATGGCACTGTAAGTTTTTAGAACGCGGTAACGTTACGTTACGCTCGGCCGAGCTACATGGTAGGCGAAGTGAGGGGTGTTAGGTTTTATTTTCGTTACGGAATTTCTTGATTCGGTCGCCGCGCTCAAAGCCCACGATAAAAGCTATGCAATAGCTTAAAAAAAATGAGATTCTCACAACAAGTCCTTCATTTCATATGTCACACGATATATTGCAATGGAGCGTGCAATGCTCGGTATTTCTTTGCGTGATCGAATCATAAACGAGGAGATCCGTAGAAGAAACAAACTAACCGACGTAGCTCTCAGAATTGCTTAACCTCAGTGGCAGCAGTGGGCGGGACAAATAGCTCGTAGAACGGATGGCCGTGGGGACAGTTAAGTTCTCGAGTGGCGACAGGCGAACCGGAAAACGTAGCGTAGGCAGGCTTTGCACTCGGTGGACCGATGACCTGGTGAAGGTTGTGGGAAGCCGCTGGATGTGGGTAGCGCAGAACCAGGTGAGATGATGCCAAGGGCTTACCAATTGTGAATTTAAAAAAACCGGTCGTCAAGGAAATCCTTTGGCGAGGCCTATGTCCAGCAGTGGACGTCCTTCGGCTGATATGATGATGTAGATGGCGCTGCATGTACTTTTGTTATAACCTATTATTATTGGGAGACGATAATTTTGAACGGGCTAATTCCAGCCGAACTTGAACGTCACCTAAGGCGGCTGGATCTTCGAGGCAGACCAATACTTGCAGCAATGCAGAAAGCAGTCCTCCTCGATAATGCCCGGATAGTTCGACGCTTTCTCTCCCCGTCGCGTCGTACTGAACTCCAGCCGACTGTGCTTCCGCTAGAGGTGCTCCTGATGCCACTTCGCCTCGTGCCAAGTGAGCAGAGAGGCTCTAGTTTTATATTCGTAAATAATAATAATATTCCCCTTTGTGTGTGTTAAAAAGATACTTCGTCATCATCATATTAGCCGAAAATAGTCCACTGCTGGACAAAGGCCTTCCCCAAAGATTAACACGACGACCGGTCCTGCGCTGCCCGCATCCATCGGCTTCCCGCGATCTTCACCAGGTCGTCGGTCCACCGCGTGGGAGGCCTTCCTACGCTACGTTTTCCGGTGCGCGGTCGCCACTCAAGAACTTTATTGCCCCGTCGGCCATCTGTTCTACGAGCTATGTGCCCTGCCCACTTTCACTTCAGTTTAGCGATTCTGTGAGCTATGTCGGTTACTTTAGTTCTCCTACGGATCTCCTCATTTCTGATTCGATCACGCAAAACATACTTACGAACCTATTTATTTTTCAGACATTCAAATGCCGATCCTGTAATAAAGTTTTTAACGATTCCGCTGCTCGCGACAAACACACGAACACGTCGCCGAACGGAGTTTGTGCTCCAAGCGATTGGTAAGTCAGCCCCTAATGGGGCTTCGATTCATCATACTGAACAACTTTTTCCGAGAGTCCCATTTCAATTAGCAAAATAACGTTAAACTCTACATCATCATCATCATAATATCAGCCAAAGGATCTCCTCGTTTCTGATTCGATCACACAGAGAAACTCCGAGCATGGCATGCTCCATTGCCCTTTAAGCGACCTTGAGCCTTCTTATGAGGCCCATATTAAGCGACCATGTCTCAGTTCCGTATGTCATCACTGGCAACACACACTGGTCGAAGACCTTAGTCTTAAGACACTGCGGTATCTGGGACGTAAAGATATTGCGAAGCTACCCGAACGCTGGACAGCCGAGTTGGATTCGACGATTGATATCTTTCTCGAAGTTGGACCTACCTAACTGGACTGTTTGTCCCAGGTATACATATTCGGTCACAAATTCGAGTGTAGAGCCTCCAACCTTCAGAGGAGTAAGTATGACACGGACGTTTGACATAATTTTCGTCTTGCCCATGTTCATTCTAAGACCCACTTGTTGAGAGGCTCTACTGAGACCATCGAGCATTGTGCCTAAGTCGTCCATAGCATCAGCCATGACCACGATATCGTCAGCGAAACGAGGGTGTGTGATGTACTCGCCGATGATATTGATGCCGAGTTCACCCCAGTCCAAAACTTAAAAACATCTTCCAGGGTGGCGATTCGGAGATATAATTTCTCCCTGTCTCACCCCTCGCTGCGGCCGGATAGGTTCCGAGTTTTGATCCTGGAGGCGAACCGACGTGGTGGCGTTTTAATAAAAACACTTCATTACCTCGATATACCTTATGTCAATAGTCAATTTGTCACCTCTGGAGAGACTGTAACACAGCCCAAGTTTCGACTGAATCAAAGGCTTTCTCATAGTCCACGAACGCCAAGCATAGTGGCTGATTGTACTCTTCGGTCTTCTGTATAATCTACCGCAGCGTATGTATAGTTAAGTCCAGATACTCCATCTGAGGAGATCCGCAGGAGAACCAAAGTAACCGACATAGCTCACAGAATCGCTAAACTGAAGTGTCAGAGCTCACAGAATCGCTAAACTGAAGTGTCAGTGGGTTCTCAAGTGGCGACCGCGCACCGGGAAACGTAGCGTAGATAGGCCTCCCACTCGGTGGACCGGCAACCTGGTGTAGATCGTGGGAAGCCGCTGGATGCGGGTAGCGCAGTACCGGTTGTCGTGGAAATCCTTGAGGGAGGCCTTTTGTCTAGCAGTAGACGTTTTTCGGCTGATATGATGATGATGATGACTCCATCTAGTTACGTACCCCATGTTAGAGGTGTGCTTAGGCCTCTGACAGTGCCTGTAACTATCCGAAGACCGCGTCGGTTGAGGCTGACCAGTTTTCGGGCCAATCGTGGTTTGAGTTTTTTTTATTCATAATTGGTAAGCCCTTGGCATCATATCATCTGGTGGTAAGTGACGATGATGCCGAAGATAGAAGCGGGCTTACCAAGATTCTCCAACGCAATGGAGAACTGGCTATCTTATCTTCAAGTCGGAACACATCAATGTTGTTAACACTGATATTTGGCGGCAAGACTTAGATAAGATGGTAGCTAGCCAGGCGGGCTTAGAAAATGCCCTACCACCAACCAAACCGAGTCTTACAAGTTGACCCCGCCGGGAATCGCACCCGTGACCTCCTGGTGTGAAGCGAATGGACTAACCATCACGCCACGGAGCGGAGGCGGTTAAAGTTGCGTCAAAACCATCTTTGACTGCTGCAGCTAGTTAGATCAGCTCAGCGGGACTTGTGTTGGTGAATGGTGTGCAGCCTTGCCCATGAGCGCACTTGTCTACAAGGGTATGGCAGGAGTGGCATGGGGCCAGCTACTGTAGCTTCGGAACCCGCTTTAACCAGCTCATCGGCTGCATCGATTTCCAATTTCCCAATGAGTTGCTAGTTGGCGGTATTGAACTGTCTGTCTATGGTGTTGTGGTGCCCAGACCAGGGTTTTGAAACGTCTCTTCATTGTTTTCAGCCCGTGCACAAGGTGTGGCACCAACTTCAGCGTGGAAGACCATTTGAAAGAACACATTGTGTCGTGTCGGAGACGAGCTCAAAAGGGGCTGAGAAAAGCGGTATGTTTTAGTAATGTATTTTTAATCGAGTTAAAAAAAGGAGTTTTATCAATTTGAAATTTTACAAAATGTCCTCTTTTTTTCGTTGTCGGGTAAAAAGTAACTCAAATGACTAGCATTCAACATCCCTATTGCACAATATTCGTATATTAAGTGGGCTTCTAAACAGGTTTTTTTTTAATTTTAAACTACCTGTCCCGGCGAACTACGTTTCACCTTACACTACACTATACTACCCTACCCTACACTACACTACGCTCACTACACTACCCTACCCTACCCTATATAAGAACCTTCTCCTGACGATATCGAATTCGACAAAAAAAGAATTAGCGAAATCGGTCCAGCCGTTCACACGTGATGCCTAGGCCAAGGCCATAGGGATTCATTTATTTTCATATAGATTTGAGTGCTTTTGACTGCGCCTCTCCTGATGGTAAGTGCCGATGCAATCGAGGATGTAACACGCAAGCTCAAATACTGCCTATTCACTCTCGTTCTGAAGATTCCTTATCTATACGAATCGGGGAACACAGACGCCGGCAGGATTCAGTAGAATTAGGAGTACCCTGGCCGTTCGCATGATGAACGATGAAGCAAAACGCTTCGTGCGTATAGGTGGAACATTAACGACGAAGGGGTTGGATCGTCCCCCGTGCCTGGCCGTCCGATGATGGAATAGAGAAGGGGGAATAAGGTCGTGAAGCTCCTGGGCACACAGACTTTTGGGTGTACAATATTTGTAGGGATGCGGAATTTCATTTCTTTATTAAAAGCTTTTATTTAACTTGCAATGTTTGTATGTATGTATGTTGGTAAGTTTGTGAAGTTAAAATCTTGCAAACGATTATAGAGCGACTTCCAGGGGTCCGATTGAGCTGAAATTTTGTTTGAAGCCGTATTCCCGGTGATTTGTTTTTATCCACAAAGAAAAGATTTACTTTGCAATTACACGGGTATATATTTACTGGCGATGATATTTAAATAAGTTTCTTCTGTATCACTAATATTATATTAGCTACATATACAAAATTTAAATTGAAAAAAATATAAATCAATAATTTTCTTAGTCACAATGTTTGTCGGTCGTATAATTCATTAACATTATAGATTTTTTTTTATTTATCTAGTTGTTAAGTTTTTTTCTTAAACAGTGTTTTTTGTAGGTCCTTGAATGAGTCTGGTATTATACATTTTTGTGCATATGAATGCACTGTTTTTACAATATATTGTATTTCTGTGAAAATGGGCATCTACTCTCATGGGACTAGCATCAGTCGGTCAACATTTCCTGTAGCTCTTGGAAATACATTTTTGGCTCTCTTGAACAAGTAAATATGTTTTTTTACGAACATACTTCAAAAATGTACAAGCTAGGAAGAGTTAACAGTTTTAGTCTTGAGAAATATGGCTTACAACTGTCTAAAGGATGGGCACCACACAGTGCACGTATACATTTTTTTTGTGCTGTGAAAGCTTTACCCATATGGGAGTTATTTCCCCAAAGCAAAAGTCCATAGCTCAAGACAGATAATAACCAGCCAATGGTAAACAAAGCTGTCGTTTGAGATGTGACCTTTCGTAATCTAGAAAGAACATATTATACATAATATCGGTTTAATTTATTGCACACTTTTTATTCTTGGTTATTCCATGTTAAGTACTTATCGAAAACTATTCCAAAAAATTATATATGGTCAACATTAGTTATTGTTTGATTTATATATTTAATTGCAGTTAATTTATTTTCTTCCTCTTGTATGAAACTGAATGTAATTTGGTTTATTTAAATTAAAATGTAGATTAATATCGTTAATCCAATTAATAGATTTTACAGTATTATTAATTTCTAATTCATACAAATTTATGTTATTTTTATTACATATAAAACCAATAGTAATGCCATCCGCAAATAGGAGAATACATTTATGCTTCGTCTCGGAAGGTCATTTATATGAAACAGGAACAATAATGGGCCCAAACCACTGCCCTGTGGGACTCCCACTCTCTTTCATTTCATGTTTGAGTAATTTCTTGCTAACGTTTTTGTCATCTAAGCTATTTATTAACACACACTGTTTTCTATTCGCTATACAAGATGAGAACCAATTTTCCCAATTTTTTAGTAGCAATTTATGGGACACGTAGTCGAAAGCTTTAGACATATCAAAACATTGCCGGAGTATATTCGCGTTGATGTCTTTTGTTCGTAATGTGGGTCATTGTCATATTTGTGTGGAGAGGTGTGGCGGTACGAGCCACTTGGAGCGCTATTCCTATTCGCACTTGGTCGGATTTTACGGACTTTGGCTGGTGTCTACTCCATTATAAAATACCTATTTAACGATATCCCACACCAGGGGCTGCGTTCCAAAATAATTTTTCATCCCTCCTTCATGTGTATAAGAGGTACCCCTAAAACCTCTAAAAATTATTTTTTCAATAATTCAAAATGGAAATCAATATTCAAAAAATTACCGATGACCTGGCGCAGGTCGCGGGAAGCCTCTGGATGCGGGTTGCGCAGAACCGGTCATCGTGGAAATCCTTGGGGGATGCCTGTGTCCAGCAGTGGACGTCCTTCGGTTGATATGATGATAATAATGATGATTAAAGAAAATCAAATTTTCATGCTATTCGAAATATTGTTTTCAGCGGTCGTCAGCGCCAAAACAAAGGAAAATGTGCCGCGTGTTTGTGTGTGAGCGGTGCGGCCGCACATGCGCGGTGAGTGGACACTTCAAGCGTCGCCCAGACGAGCGCGGTGGCGGGCAGTTGTAATGGTCTAATTTTGTAGAAATTATAATCCATAATAATAATAATAATCCATAATCCATTTATTCATAACTTGTAAATTACAGGTCAAAGTCAAATTTTAAAAATACTTTAAAACTGATAAAATAAAATATAGAACAATAATTAAGAATGTCAATAATCATAATGAAACTAAAACATTTGATACGTAAGTAGCTGTATGCTGGTACCGACCTCAAAAATAAGTTTAGGCCCCTAATTTAATTTTTTTTGAGGTCGGTGTCAGCAATGCCATCGAATCTAAAACATTTGATACGTAAGTAGCTTTGTGCTGGTACCGACCTCAAAAATAAGTTTAGGCCCCTAATTTAATTTTTTTGGAGGTCGGTGTCAGCAATGCCATCGAATCTAAAACATTTGATACTTAAGTAGCTTGTGTGCTGGTACCGACCTCAAAAGCTGATATGATGATTTTTGTACATGATAGCAAACGATAAATAAATGAAATAAAAATCCTTGGGGAGGCCTTTGTCCAGCAGTGGACTTCTTTCGGCCGATATGATGCTGATGATGAATTGTTTGCCGACAGAACATTACCCACCTGCGCGATCACATTCGCATCCACACGGGCGAGAGGCCCTTCCAGTGCCCCACGTGCCCTAAGAGCTTCCGGCTGAAGGTCCTGTTAAAGGTTTGTCGATGTCTCTTTTTTATTTTGCTTACCCTACTACGCCACTAGGAGGGTTATGGTTTTGGAGTATATTTATTTATTTCTTTAGCACTTTCTGTAGCCTAGGCGGCTTGATGGATTTTGTAGGTGTCGTTAGATTATTCTAGATCCCGTGAGTGACTAGGATAAATTTATACTCTATTTTTATACAGTCGAGTTTTTAATTTTTATCAATTTCGTAATTTTTTTAACATTGGGCTGATATGATGATGATGATGATGATGATCAATTTCTCCTAAGCTTCACCCGCGTGGACAACGTTTCTATGACTTTGAGGGTGCGCAGTGCGCGAGCCGCAATCGGCTCGCTAGCGTGGAAAAAAGTAGCCTATGTGTTAATCCAGGTCCTAATCTGTCTACCTACCAAATTTTGCCTACTAATTTTTACCTAGTTTTTGTGGGAAAGAGTAACAAACATACATCCATACATTCTTACAAACATACATCCATACATTCTTACAAACATACATCCATACATTCTTACAAACATACATCCATACATTCTTACAAACTTTCGTGTTTATAATATTAGGAGGAGTGATTATCTCTTCTGGAACATGCAACTAAATGGTTTGAGTCTGGAAAGCACCGCAGTGTATTATCTTTATTATCTTGTATGTGTCCTATGTAAAAAGCGTAAAAGCGTAAAAGCGTCGGTGGCTCAACCGGTAACGACTCGGTCCATCTAACCAGAGGTACCGGGTTCAAATCTGGACGGCCAATGTACCAATGAGTTTTTCAAAAACTTACGTACATAGTTACCGATTGCTTTAACGGTGATGGAAAACATCGTGAGGAAACCTGCACACGCCTGCGAAGAAACTCGAAGGTTGTGTGTGAAGTCGACCAACCCGCACTGGGCCCGCGTGGTCGACTAAGGCCTAATCGCCCTGATTCAGGGTAGGCTCGAGCCCCTCGGTGGGGACGTATATGAGCTGTAATGATGATCCTATACTTTTTGTCTATTTTAATAACAATCTCACGCCTGTAGCTCAAAAGTTTAAAAAACAATATTTAAGGTTTTACTTTCTTATATAAATATTTGTCATTGTACTCAAAAATGTAATATTTCTTTACTTTAATTTATGAACCTCCAGGTCTATTTATAAATATATTTATATAATTTAAAAATATATGTACGACTGTTTGTGTTATAACAAATAAATAAATTTTAAAAAAAGGACTTGCTTTTGCCCGCTGCTTTGCCTGCGTGGACATTGTTTTACTCGGGACTTTGTTCCCGCTTTATTCCATCCCGTGGTAATTTAGAAAAATCCGGCCTTGTTCCTTTTCTAAATCATAAAGGGAACCTTTGTGTTGATTTTCAGCTTCCTAGGACCTGGGCTTTGATGAGTCGGTCAGTGAGGGAATCGAGTTTTTTCACATACAGAGTCAGTGAGGGGATCGGAACTTTTCATATACAGTCAGTGAGGGGATCGGAACTTTTCATATACAGAGTCAGTGAGGGGATCGGAACTTTTCATATACAGTCAGTGAGGGGATCGGAACTTTTCATATACAGAGTCAGTGAGGGGATCGGAACTTTTCATATACAGAGTCAGTGAGGGGATCGGAACTTTTCATATACAGAGTCAGTGAGGGGATCGGAACTTTTCATATACAGAGTCAGTGAGGGGATCGAAACTTTCATATACAGAGTCAGTGAGGGGATCGGAACTTTTCATATACAGAGTCAGTGAGGGGATCGGAACTTTTCATATACAGAGTCAGTGAGGGGATCGGAACTTTTCATATACAGAGTCAGTGAGGGGATCGGAACTTTCATATACAGAGTCAGTGAGGGGATCGGAACTTTTCATATACAGAGTCAGTGAGGGGATCGGAACTTTTCATATACAGAGTCAGTGAGGGGATCGGAACTTTCATATACAGAGTCAGTGAGGGGATCGGAACTTTCATATACAGAGTCAGTGAGGGGATCGGAACTTTTCATATACAGAGTCAGTGAGGGGATCGGAACTTTTCATATACAGAGTTAGTAAGGGATTCGGGACTTTTCTTTTCACATACAGGATAGTTAAAAAAACATGAGTTATATTTTAATGAGTTGCTCTGTATCTTGTATGGAACGTAGGAAAAATTACAAAAAATCCAGCTTTAAAAAATCAAATTCTCTACAAATTGTAATAACGAAAAAAAAGTGAATGTTCGCCCGTTCGTTGACCCGGTAGGCAGCAGACCTCAGAGCAATAACTAACAGCAAACATACTCGTAATGACAGTTCAAAAATTAAAAAAAGCCCGCTTCAATGGCAAATTGAATTGATTCATAATGTTTTAAATATTTTATTCTAATGATCCTTATCAGGATATTAGAAAAAAGTTTACTACCATTTATTTAATTTCTCCCAACAGCTAGAGAAATAAAAAAGTCCGGGAAATACTAGGTAGTTGTTTGCTATAAAGAAGATGATTTAAGTCGCCATCCGTGGAAGTCTAATTAGATGGGTTCTACCATTTTGCCGTATTTCAAATTCAAATAACTCTTTGTTGTACATTAAAATAATTTCATAGTTTCATTTTTTTTTATTCACATATTCAATAAACAAATACATGTAAAAAATTAAATTAAAAACTAAGAGACGTACAATCTAGTTTTTCTTTCTCTGTTTGTATGGGAGAGTAACTTTCATAGGCTTGAAATCTACTAGCGCAACTTATCAGTATTTTTTTAAAGATAATGTTCGTTTGCTCAATTAGCTGCAACTTTGACGGAGTGTTTGACGCGAGCCGACAGCAGCGGGCGGCATTTATTTATCAATGGTGCAACAATTTTATCGAACCGACTGATTTTTCCTGCATTCTTTACTGGATACTTACTGAGAAAATAACGGTCAAACCCATCCAGGTAACGAACCGTGCCTGCGTGGTCACTTAGCCTGCGTGGTCGACGCAACCTACTTACTACGTGCCTACTTACCTATTACAATAAATACACACAACACACCACCATCACACACCATACACACACACACACACACACACACACACACACACATATACACACACACACAAGTTAATTACCTCATTCATACGGAAACAACATATATTAACACGTAGCAACAAACGCGGGTTTTTAGTTCACATTACGAGTATCTGAGCTATTTTAGAATTATTTTTTTAATGTACTATCGTAAAATTTATGTGCTACCTAACCTAACTGTCTGTTTTTTGTGCACAGTGTTTGGCTTATCTTGGTTAATCTATTATTTGCCTTGCTGTTTCTCTCCTCAATAAGCTTAATCACATCATCACAGCAGCTCATATATACCTCCCCACCAAGGGGCTCGAGCCTACCCTGAATTAGGGCGATCGGGCCTTAGTCGACCACGCGGGCCCAGTGCGGGTTGATCAACTTCACACACAACCTTCGAGTTTCTTGAAGCCGTGTGCAGGTTTTCTCACGATGATGTTTTCCTTCACCGTAAGAGCGTCGGATAAACGTACATATGAGATCGAAATTTGAAAACACATTAGTACGTGGCAGGACTCGAAACAGATAGGAGGTAGCGGCCCTTGCCGTTGCGCCACCGACGCTCATATCCGATTTCGATACCGAATCACATCACACTAATATTATAAAGGCGAAAGTTTGTGAGTGTGTATGTTTGTTACTTCTTCACGCAAAAACTACTGAACGGATCTGTCTAAAATTTGGTAGATAGACAGATTAAGACCTGGATTAACACACAGTCTACTTTTTTCACGCTCGCGCAAGCGGCTCGCGAACTGCACACCCTCGAAAAGTCATAGAAACATCCACGCGGTTGAAGCCGCGGGAAACAGCTAGTGTTAAATAAGTTCGCTGTTGATTGCCTTAACTTAAATAAATAAAAGCCATTTGTTTCAGTACCACATAAGGACGCACACCGGGGAGAAACCGTTCAAGTGTCCCGATTGTCCGAAATCGTACGCCGCGCCCTCCATTCTGTACAAGCATCGGTTGGTGAGTGTCCGTCATCGCGTCATCTACTTTTGAGTCTGTTTGCCTCGCGAAGGCGCGAGATTCTCTTGTGAGGGTTCTGGCAGGACACCAGCGTCGTAGGTTACAGTAACCGCCTCAATGGCGTAAAGAATGAAGAGACGTTTCAAAACCCTGGTCTAGGGTATTGTAAAATTTCAAATTGATAAAACTCCTTTTTTTAACTCGATTAAAAATACATTACTAAAACAACATCATTATCGTTCATCATGCCAACGGCCAAGGAGTGGAATTCCCTTCCGGCGTCTGTATTCCCCGATTCGTACAATTTAGGGATATTCAAGACGAGAGTGAATAGGCACTATTTGAGCTTGCGTGTCACATCCTCGGCTGCATCGGCACTTACCATCAGGTGAGGTGCAGCCAAACGCACTCAAATAAAAAATCAAATAAAAAAAAAACGCTTTTCTCAGCCCCTTAAGAGCTCGTCTCCGACACGACCCAATGTGTTCTTTCAAATGGTCTTCCACGCTGTAGTTGGGGCCACACCTTGTGCACGGGCTGAAAACAATGTAGAGACGTTTCAAAACCCTGGTCTGGCCACCACAACACCATAGACAGACAGTTCAATACCGCCAACTAGCAACTCATTGGGAATTGATGCGGCCGATGAGCTGGTTAAAGGGGGTTCCGAAGCTACAGTAGCTGGCCCCATGCCACTCCTGCCATACCTTTGTAGACAAGTGCGCTCATAGGCAAGGCTGCACACCATTCACCAACACAAGTCCCGCTGAGCTGATCTAACTAGCTGCAGCAGTCAAAGATGGTTTTGACGCAACATTAACCGCCTCCGCTCCGTGGCGTGATGGTTAGTCCATTCGCTTCACACCTGGAGGTCGCGGGTTCGATTCCGGCGGGTTCAACTTGTAAGACTCTGTTTGGTTGGTGGTAGGGCATTTTCTAAGCCCGCCTGGCTAGCTATCACCATCTTATCTAATTCTTGCCACCAAACTGATGTGTGAACAACATTGATGTGTTCCGGCTTGAAGATAAGATGTCCAGTTCTTCATTGCGTTGGGGAATCTTGGTAAGCCCGCTTCCATCTTCGGCATCATCGTCACTTACCATCAGGTGAGATGATGCCAAGAGCTTACCAATTGTGAATATATATATTTTTTTAAAGTATACTGAGCCGAAACCCATTCCAGCAGTTTTTTTTTTATTTAATATTGTTGTAACGTAACAATTTAATATTCTGTATGTGTCTGGAATAAAGCTTTATCTTATCAATCGGGAACACGTATCCTCTTGAACTCATGAACAGAATGTGTCCCTCCATCTCCAAATTCAAGGCCCGTCTTAAGAAGACTTAACGTCTCCGTTTATCTGTGTCATCCTACTTGAGCTAAGTATGTATTTATTCATCATCATCATCATCACTCCGAGGTCCGCGCCATCCAATTTTAATAATATTTTCACTTTCAACCCTTTTCAGGTGCACACAAAACTGCGCCCGCATCTGTGCACTGTCTGCTACAAATCCTTCACTCAAAATGCAATCCTTAAAACGCACATCCAAACCGTCCACATGAAGATACCTCCGCATCCACGCACCAGGAGCCGGACACGAAAACTGGAGGTGTTAGAAGACATAAGAATTGTCTCTGAAGAAAATGGAAAAAGAGCTACGAGTAATAGAAGAAATGTCTCTACTAGTAATAAAAGAAATATCACTGATGAAAATGGGAGTAATATGAAGGAATATGGCAAGGAAAGTAGTGTTAAACTTAGAGACGATAAGAGAGTAGACGGTTTTGAAGAAGGTAATATTGAAGAAGACGATGAAGATGAAGAGGAAGTAGAGGATTTTGAAGAAAGCAATATTGAAGAAGACGATGAAAATAAAATGGTAGAAGAGGAATTTGAAGAAAACGATGGAGATAAATTGGTAATAAATGATTTTGAAGAAGGTAATATTACAGAAGATGAAATGGAAATAGAGGATTTTGATGAAGTCAGTGAAGATAAATTGGTAACAGAGGATTTTGAAAAAGGTAATTTGGTAGAAGATGCAGATAAATTGGTAGTAGAGGATTTTAAAGAAAGTAATTTTGAAGAAGACGATGAAGATAAATTGGTAGTGGAGAATTTTAAAGAAGGTAATTTTGAAGAAGACGATGAAGATGAAATGGGAGTAGAGTTTTTAGAAGAATGGGAGGAATATGGGGATGAGGTCATTGTAGAGTCGTGTTAAAAACCGCATGGATTTTAAATAATTAATGTGTTTTTGTAATTGAAAATAAATAGTTTATTTGCGGAAACACAGTGCCTACCTAATAAGGATGTTAAGTTTTAAATAAAGAGTATGTGGCATACAAAATATTGTTTAGAAAGTTATAGAATGTCTAAATATTTCTAACTAGCTTTTGCCCGCGGCTTCGGCTACACGAATATCGACGGTGCGCGTTGCGAGAGCCGCTGGGTTGTTTTTTTCTTCCTAAAAACCTTATTGGGACTGTTACTTACCTTTTTAACATAAAAGTTACAAAATTCTTCCAGCCGTTCTCAAGCTATGCGCTTACCAACAAACTGCAATTCGTTTTTATTATTAGGTACCTACTTTAAGTGAGTAATTCTTGTTTTTTTTATTACCAATTTGGCATTGTAAACCCTTGGCATTATCTTACCTTATGGTAAGTTACGATGATACCGAAGATGGAAGCGCGCTTACCAAGATTCCCCGACGCAAAGGGGAACTATCTTACTCTTCAAGCCGGTACACAACATTGTTGTTAACACTGATGTTTTGCGGCGGTTGTATATTGTATTGTCCCCATCATAGTATGGTTAGTGCATTGCTGAACGTCACTGATGACATCCGTTATGACTTTCAGTTAAAAGACTACGAGAAACTCTATCTTGTATTAAAATAACAAACAGGGTGCAAGGTATAGATTCAGGCCTTCACAGCGAACACCCGCTTGCTTGTCCTTATCATATTTGACAGTGGTGCTCAATCTTTTGACGCGATGTTTACGTGTACTAGTTGTAGCGGCAGCCACTCCGACGGTACCCTGTGTAGTGTGTGCGAGTGCCGCTACGACTTCCAGTGTTCTGGCATCAGCGAAAACGGTTATCGTAAATTGGGCGACAGAAAGAACACATGGCGCTGCCCTAAGTGTAAAAAGACCCCGTCCTCGTCCCCATCTACGCAAACATCACCACTTCAATTAGACGTCATGCAAGAACAGCTGAGTAAGATAATGATTCAACTGGCCCCGCTTGTATCCCTGGCAGAAGACGTCAAATCAATCAAGTCCGACATCACGAACCTTACAAAATCCCTAGATATGGCTCATGAACTTCTGGGTAATTTTTCTAATACAGTCAAGGCCCTCGAGACCAGAGTTGCCGCCGTCGAAAAACTAACAGACGATGTACCCACCCTGCAAGCTGAAGTTTCACGACTCAATGAGGAGCTCCAGAATAGAGACCAGTGGGCTAGAGCCAACAATGTGGAAATCCGAGGCATTCCTCTGCAAAAGGGTGAAAATCTCTATGACATTGCACAAAGGATTGGAAAAATTGCAAACCTGAATATCAAGAAGGAAGAAATTAACTACATCGCACGAATTCCCACTCGCATACCTAACGTTGAGAAACCCATAATAATATCGTTTAATAATCGATACACGAAGGAGGAGTTCATCTCGGGAGCACGTAGAAGTAAACAATTAAATCTCTCAAGCATGGGTTTTTCCAAAGAAGGCACCTTCTACGTGAACGACCATCTTACTCCACACAACAAAAATATACTGGGAAAGGCGAGATCTCTGGCGAAAGACAACAATTTCCAATTTGTTTGGGTCAAACATTGCAAAATTATGGCACGGAAGTCAATCACCTCACCAATAATTTTCATAAAGAACGAAAAGGACCTCGCAAAAATTATTTAACTTTTTTCTTATTTGTCTCGACATTTATATGTGTTTTATTTAAACTCAATGCACAAAGTTTGGGAACCATACGCAGTTATCGAGTCTTTTGTTCACTTATCTATTCTTCTATTCATCACGGGCCGACGCAACCTGTCGACCGGTTTACGCACGTAATTACGGAATGTGTCAGGGGATTTTCACTCGCTTGCTTATGCTCAATACTGACTGGGACGGCTTGCATCGTGCGGAATTTGAAAAAATATTTGCTTGCACGTAACTTGGAACACGTAAGTTTATTTTATTCCACTCTTTATGAACCTGTCTGGTTGTTACTCTTTCGGAGATGTTATTCAAATATTGACATGACGATATTCGTTGCTGTTGCTTATAAGCTTACCTACCAAAAATGCTACGCTATTAATTTGAGCTTAGATCGTGTAGTTTCATATACAAGTTTTGTATTATTATTACTAGCCAAGACGTTAAATGGTTATACTAAGAACCTATTCTGCCTACACCAACTCCAGTTTTGCTTGAGATATTGTTATCCTATCAAAAATGGCTAACATAATAAAAAATAATAAATAAAAAATAAAAGCCTTTTATTCGGACAACAGATATACAGTTTTGTTTCTTATACTGTTATATATGTATTTATATGTATGTTGTTATTTATTTGTATGTATATATGTATTTTACACTATTAAAAATATTCGCATATTTGGTGCTTCTTTACTTTCTGTAAGTCCGTTTGCCAATTGGCAAAGGCCTCCTCCAACCTACTCCATTCTGATCTCTCTCTGGCTACTCTGTTCCATGTTATGCCTGCAACCTGTCTGATATCATCGTCCCATCTTTTTTGTTGTCTGCCCCTTTTCCTTTTACCTTCCCTTGGGTACCAATGTGTAATTATTTTGCTCCATTTGTCCTTTCCTCTGACCATGTGTCCCGACCATTTCCATTTTAACCTTTTTATTTTAAGGGTTACGTCCTGTATCTTGGTCTTTTTCCTAATGTTGATATTTCTTATTCTATCCCCCCTCTTTACTCCTATCATGCTTCTCTCCATTGCACGTTGGCAAGTAGCAATTTTATTGGTTGTGCTTTTTGTTATGGCCCATGTTTGGCTTCCGTACATTAAGATGGGTAGAATACAAACATTGAATAATTTGCTCTTTGTTGCTATATGAAGGTTTTTGTCTTTCATAACTTCCCTTAGGCCCCAATATCTTTTCCAACTGTTTGCTATTCTTCTTTCGATTTCTTTGTTTATGTTATCTTCAGGTGATATCAGCTGTCCAAGGTATATATATTCTTCAACATAGCTAATTTGTGACTCGCCTACGTTTATGCTGCGTTTATTTCCGTTGGTCATTACTTTTGTTTTTTCGGGATTTAATTTTAGTCCTACTTTTTCACTCTCCGAAGCTAGTTCGTTTAACATTCTGCTCAAGTCTCCTGGTGTTTTTGCGAATAACACAATATCATCGGCAAATCTTAGGTGTGTTAGTGTGTGGCCGTTTATATTTAAACCCAGATTTTCCCATTCGAAGCTTCTGAAGATCATTTCCAGAACAGCGGAGAAGAGTTTTGGCGAGAGAGGGTCTCCTTGTCTTACTCCTTTTTGTATCTTAAATGAATCTCCCTTCTTTTCTAGCTGAATGTTCGCCGAGCTATTTTCGTATACATTTCTGATCAATCTTATATATTTTTGTTCTATCCCTTGTTCTTTTAAGGCCTCCCAGATTTTTGTATGTATTAGTGAGTCAAATGCCTTGCTGTAATCGACAAATGCTAGATAGTATATGAGTTGATATTCCGCGTATTTTTCTACGATTTGCCTAACAGCATGGATATGATCAAGTACTGAGTAGTCTCTTCTAAAACCTGCCTGTTCTATTGGCTGTTGCTCATCGAGTTTTCCCTCCATTCGCTTAAGTATGATCTTTGCAAATATTTTGTACAGGTTGGACATCAAACTTATGGGCCGGTAGTTTCCAATATCGTATTGATCACCTTTTTTGTACAGAAGGATTATATTGGATTTCGTCCATTGTTGGGGAATCTTTTCTGTATTGATAATATCATTGAAGATTTCTATGAGAATAGGAATTATTGTCTGTTTCGTTTGTTTTAGTACTTCGTTGCTTATTCCGTCGGGTCCTGGAGCTTTATTGTCTCTTTGGGTTTCTATAGCGAATTCTATTTCTTCCCTTATGATGCTGGGTACGGCTGAGATTTCTAACAGCTCTGTTTTATTGTCCGCTATGGTATTTTCATATAGTTTCTTATAGTAACATGTAGCGATTCCTAATATTCCTTGCCTTCGGTTTTCCTTCAAGCTATTATTATGTTTCATCTGTACGATCCAGTCCTTTTTGTTAGTTAACTCCTTGTATGCCTTTTTTATTCCTCCTGACTGTAAAATGTGTCTCTCTATTGTTTCTAATCTTTTCTGATTTCTATCTTTTCTAATACTTTCTTTTATTTCTTTGCTGAGTTTTGAAATTTGCTTTCGATTGACGTTAGTATATTTTCCATTGATTAGGGCTGCTCTTTGATTGAGAAGGTTAGTGGTTTTGGTAGTCATCCACTTGTTAGCTATGTCTTTGCTATTAGTCCCTTGTTGAATAGTTGCTTTGATTTTTCCTTCGAACCAGTTGTATTTTTCTAGCACGTCCATGTCTGTTGTCTCTTTATTGTAATCTATAAGTTTTGTCGTTATAGAATTGGCTATTTGGGCTGTTTGGTATTTGGTAGGTTTTGTGTTCATCATATTTTTTCTCGGTCTTGGGTTTTTTGGTGGGGTTATCATCAGTTCTGCTCGAATAATTCGATGGTTGGTATTGAAGTTGAAATTGCTTATGACTTTCATATTTGAGAAGTATCTGCTTTTATTAGTCATTATGAAATCTATTTCGTTTTTTGTTTTGCCATCTGGTGATATCCAGGTCCACATCTTACTTTCCTTCCTCTTAAACATTGTGTTTAGGATTCTCAAGCCATTCTCCTGTGCAAAGTTTACCAGCCTTTCTCCGTTTTTGCTTCTGGCCTTTTTTCTATATACAAATGATCCCAGGACTGTGTCTTCTTCTGGTTGCCGTTCTCCAATTTGGCCATTGAAGTCTCCCATCACAACAAGGTTCTTGTAAGCTTGTTGGATTGTTTTATTTAGTTCTAGGTAGAATGAGTCCATTGTTCTTGTATCTGATTGTTCTGTGGGTGAGTATACTTGTATGATGGACCATGGATCTTTGTAGCCCGGTAGCTTAAGATTCATCACTGCTATGCGCTCTGATACTCCTATAAAGCTCTCCACATTATTTCTGAGGTGGTTTTTGACAATAAAACCAACTCCATACTGACCTGGGGTCGTTCCTATATGGTATAGAAGGAAGTTTGGATGGGAAATAATTCTTTCCCCAATTCGCCTTACCTCACTCAGGCCAATGATGTCCCATTTGATCTGTTTTAACGCAAATGTTAGTTCTGTAAGGTTTTCTTCGTTTTTCAGTGTAAGTACATTGAGGGCTGCAACATAGATTTTTTGTCTTGTGTGACTGTTTTCGCAATTTTTTTCCTGTGTTGTTGGAGGGTTGTAGTCTCTATCCCCCACGAGGACCAGTCGGCTTGGGGGAGATTGCGTTATTTCTTTTGTTTGGTTTTCGTAGTTTGGTTGGCTTTTCCGTTTGCCGGTTGATAACTGCTATTGGTTTTTATTTGCAGTGATATCAGTGAGAGAGCTTGATCGGATTCTCATCAAATCGAAGGCGTTTGTCCTGTTGGTTTTAATGGAACTCATTGTTTGTTGCTTTTTAGGTTTAGAGGTTGACGTCGACTGTGGTGAAATAGATAGTTCTCTTTTCCTTTTGTCGGAGTTTGGTCCTTTAACTACTAGTTTATCGTATTTCAGATAAGCAATATTTCCCTTTTTCTTCTCGTCTAGTAACTGTGGTAGCAAAGCTTTTCTCTTTTCTATAACTTCCTTGGTATAGTCTTCCGATATATAGATTCCCTTTAAACTTTTTTTATTTATTATGATTTGGTCTTTTTTCCACCCGTTTGTAAATGATAGTAGCACAGGTCTATGTTTGTTCGCGACTTTATTTTTTCCTAAACGGTATATTTTATTCACTTCATTTTCTTCCACAGATAAATTTAAGTCTCCATTAAAGATCTCCTTGACGGTTTGAAAGAGCTCTAATTTCGATTTTTCTCTCTCTTCTAAACCATAGATAACTATATTATTGCTTTTTTTCTCTTTTTTAAAATATTCAATCTCATTCTCCAGGTTACAAATTTTTTGTTTTAATTTTTCATTTTCTTCAAACATAGGAGTTAGTTTTTCATCTATACGATCCATTATATTCTTCGTAAGAGATTTTTTTAGATCATTTGTCTGTTTTTCCATTTCTATCTTCATTTTATCGAATAATAATTGAAATTGCTCATCCATGTTGTCGAATGAAGTTGTGTGAAACGGAACGTAAATGCGAATTGGTAGAAGGTATTTGGTTGTAATGGTAACACTCAGGTTAGTTGTCAGCCTAGCCAACTGTCAGTTTTTGTTGTTTATTTTGCCGGCTGTCAAGTTGACGTTGAATGTTAGATAATTAGATAATGATATATTCTAACCTCAGTTGTCTGTTGTATATTTTAGCTTCTCTTTTGATGGGTTGATCTTGATATTATCCAAGGATTGTTTCTTCTATGTCTTCCGATGTTGTTTTGCTGATGTTTGTAGCACTGCAGTTCCTAAAGTGTAACTTTAACTATTTTAATAAGTGTTATTTTGACGACGACCATCGCAGATCTACCGACACTTCAAAGACCGGAAACGGAACATACTGAACGTTTATTACCAGAACACTCGTGGACTGCGAACTAAGACTCACGCCTTTAAACATAATTTGTTTTTAAACTCCTATGACGTCGTGGCTATATCTGAAACCTGGTTACTAGATGGCATAAGAGACGAAGAAGTTTTCGATGGGAGGTACTTGGTCTGGCGGCGTGATCGCGATTATACGACGACTAAACAAAAGTATGGAGGAGGGGTTCTTTTGGCCGTTCGGCGGGAGTTAGCCGCGGTGGAACGCCCCGATTGGCGCTCGTCAGCGGAAGATATATGGATAACTATCACTTTAAAAAATAGTAAAGCCTCTAATTTTCACAAAATTCATTTTTGCTGTATTTATCTTTGTACAGAGAGTTTAGGCAATTCTTTCAATACGCAGCTTAATAATTTTACTGACAAATTATCAATGTTAGTTAATTTGTATCCTAATGATATGTTCGTTATATTAGGTGATTTTAATCTTCCTAAAATAGACTGGATCCACGATCACGGCAACTTAGCGCAGCCGGTGGATAATACTATTTCTGGAAATAGTCAAATATACTTTTTGATACACTCTCTCAGTGTAGTTTAAATCAATTTAATTTGTGTAAAAATAATATCGACAGAATTTTAGACTATGTTTTATGTAACAGTGACGTTACAGTTACCGCCTGCGACGATCCCTTGGTACCCGAAGACGTTCAACATAAGCCTCTTAACGTATCTATTTCTTTAAATTGTACTGAGTATCTTAAAACGAAACCCAGGATTAAATATTTCTACGAGTCCGCGGATTATGATAGTATAAAGTTATGTCTAAATAATACAAAGTGGGACAGTTATTTGAATAACAACACACTCGAGGCTGCTCTGGAATATTTTTATAACATTTTGTATGAACTTCGTGACAAATATGTTCCTCACAAACTATTAACCCCAAACAAATTCCCACCTTGGTATAGCACATCACTTAAAAAAATACTTAAAGAAAAATTTAAATACCTACGTAAGTTTCACACTTACGGTAACACTGCGGATTATGATGCTTTTTCACTTCTCAGGAGTAGGGCTAAAGAACAAGAGCGAGAATGTTACAGTTCTTATATTAAACGCACAGAAGATGCGATAGTAAAAAACCCTAAATTGTTTTGGTCCTTTGTGAAATCTTCAAGTAAGGGATCCAGCTCTCTACCTTCCACTATGACTTACGACGGGCGTACTTCTGATACAGGTGAAGGGGTTTCTGACTTCTTCGCTACCTATTTTCAGTCCACATTTCTTTCCTCGTCTTCTAGCCATAGTATTCGTACCTTAAATTTTGAAGACACTTATAATAATGTTTCTTTAGGTGATATAGAAATTAATCCCGATATAGTTCAACGGTTATTAGAGTAACTTGATATCAACAAAGGATCTGGTCCTGACCATATAGTGCCCATCTTTGTTGTTAAATGTGCTGAATGTTTAGCATCTCCTTTAACTTTATTGTTCAGACGTTCCTTAACTGAGGGCTATGTCCCTAATATATGGAAATCGGCATTTATAACTCCTATTCACAAAAGTGGTAAAAAAAACGATGTTACAAATTATCGACCCATTTCCAAGTTGTGTATATTCGCGAAAATATTAGAAAAAATCGTTTACTCACAAGTACATTCATCTCTTTCATCTAGTTTCATACCCGAACAGCACGGTTTTCTGAAAAATAAATCAACGACTTCAAATCTGCTCTCTTTTGTTGAATACATATCATCCTCCATGAAAGCGGGCGGCCAGGTAGATGCTATTTTCACAGACTACAGTAAGGCGTTCGATCGTATAGATCATAAACTGTTGCTGCTAAAGCTGTTGAGTGCTGGAATTCATGGTAACTTATTTAGGTGGTTCACGTCGTATATAGAGAACCGTTCCCAAGCCGTTGTAATCAATGGATTCATGTCTATATGGAAAAATATACCCTCGGGAGTTCCCCAGGGATCACTTTTAGGTCCACTACTTTTCATTATATTTATTAACGACATTAGCTCGTGTTTCAAGTATTCAGAATTTATATTATATGCCGACGACATGAAGGTTTTCAAACAGATTGACAGTGTTAATGATATATACAGGGTGTAACATAAAGGTGTGGTGATACTTTAAGGTGGGCTTGTACCCATCAAACTGAACAACTTTCTCCATGGAACCCATAGACAAATCGCAAAAAAAAATTTGGCTCTCCCATACTAACTCGATCAGCTGATCAGCCAACTTAGTATGGGAAGTTCAAATTTTTTTTTGCGATTTGACTATGGGTTCCATGGAGAAAGTTGTTCAGTTTGATGGGTACAAGCCCACCTTAAAGTATCACCACACCTTTATGTTACACCCTGTATAAATATAAATAAAAAATCTCTTGGAATCGTAAGGGAATACACAGGCAAAAACAACTCAACAACACGAAAGCAATTAACCGAAAGAGGAATAATGCCATTAAGCCGGGGAAAAAACGACCCGTGTGAAGAGAAGCAAAAAAATCCCATGCATACAAACAAAAAAACCACACGTTTCCAAGAAAACTGCACGATTAAATTAAGTAAGGGTCTTGAGATATTAAAATTTGAACCATAATATCAGGAAAACGGATACACCCACGAACGACAAAAAAACGGGTTCGTTAAGGAAAGATTAAAGGTAGAAAAGGGAATAAAAACATTAGTTCGGGCGCCATTAATGCAGCATAATTTAATTAAAATGGGTTAAATAATATTACAATGCAGTATTGTTTTCGCCACATTATACGTAGAATTTTTACTCGCAGCCTAAATATGAATTTCGGAAAGAAAACAAATTTTGGGGTAATATGGAATACTTTTATTTTATAAGATTAAAAAAAATGGGTAAAGATGTAAACAAATGGATGACCGTAGAAATAGACTAATAAAAAATAACACATTTACATAATTTTAAAATACAAAAAAAAGGTTAGGTAACGATCGATCGTCCCCTCAGGTATAAAAAATGATTTTATTTATTTTATTTTAGTTTATTCGGAAAACAAACGGTATTTCTATGACTAAAATATTAAATTAACGGTGTTTCTTTTACATGAAGATTTACGTAGATTTGAAAGGTACTGTGATAATAATCTATTGGACCTTAACGTTTCTAAATGCTTCTCAATGACGTTCACACGTAAAGTTAATCTAATTAATTATAATTATACACTAAAGGGACTCTCTATTGATAAGGTTGACAGCATCCGTGATCTAGGAGTTATTCACGACAGCCAATTATCATATGATAAGCATATCGATCACATTGCAAAGAAAGCGAATAAGGCAATGGGTTTCATAATGAGAACTAGCTCTCAGTTCGCGAGTGTGAAGGTGATTAAAATTCTTTACTGCTCTTATGTACGTAGTATTCTTGAGTACTGCTCTGAAATATGGAATCCTCAATATGATATATATATTAATAGACTTGAGTTAATACAAAAACGTTTTATGAGGTTCATTCAATACAAGTGCAGATCTTTCGATAGGTGCTATGAGGCAAGATGCAAAAGGCACCATTTACTTCCGTTGCAATCTAGACGTAAAATAGCTGATATTGTTTGTCTGGCCAAAATTGCTCAAAATAGAATAGACTCGCCGTATTTACTTTCACTAATAAATATAAAAGCTCCATATCGGATTCCTGTCCGTCATTTTGGTAACTTCTTGCATGCTCCAGTTACTTTTACAAACTATAGAGATAATACATTTTTTATTCGTGCTCCTTCTCAGTTTAACAAGCTTGTGGAAATCCCTCAACTCGATCTTTTTAATACAAAAACTAATAGTTTTAAAACTATCTTAGCGAAAATATTAAATTAATTAACTATGTGCTACCTAACCTAACTGTCTGTTTTTTGTGCACAGTGTTTGGCTTATCTTGGTTAATCTATTATTTGCCTTGCTGTTTCTCTCCTCAATAAGCTTAATCACATCATCACAGCAGCTCATATATACCTCCCCACCAAGGGGCTCGAGCCTACCCTGAATTAGGGCGATCGGGCCTTAGTCGACCACGCGGGCCCAGTGCGGGTTGATCAACTTCACACACAACCTTCGAGTTTCTTGAAGCCGTGTGCAGGTTTTCTCACGATGATGTTTTCCTTCACCGTAAGAGCGTCGGATAAACGTACATATGAGATCGAAATTTGAAAACACATTAGTACGTGGCAGGACTCGAAACAGATAGGAGGTAGCGGCCCTTGCCGTTGCGCCACCGACGCTCATATCCGATTTCGATACCGAATCACATCACACTAATATTATAAAGGCGAAAGTTTGTGAGTGTGTATGTTTGTTACTTCTTCACGCAAAAACTACTGAACGGATCTGTCTAAAATTTGGTAGATAGACAGATTAAGACCTGGATTAACACACAGTCTACTTTTTTCACGCTCGCGCAAGCGGCTCGCGAACTGCACACCCTCGAAAAGTCATAGAAACATCCACGCGGTTGAAGCCGCGGGAAACAGCTAGTGTTAAATAAGTTCGCTGTTGATTGCCTTAACTTAAATAAATAAAAGCCATTTGTTTCAGTACCACATAAGGACGCACACCGGGGAGAAACCGTTCAAGTGTCCCGATTGTCCGAAATCGTACGCCGCGCCCTCCATTCTGTACAAGCATCGGTTGGTGAGTGTCCGTCATCGCGTCATCTACTTTTGAGTCTGTTTGCCTCGCGAAGGCGCGAGATTCTCTTGTGAGGGTTCTGGCAGGACACCAGCGTCGTAGGTTACAGTAACCGCCTCAATGGCGTAAAGAATGAAGAGACGTTTCAAAACCCTGGTCTAGGGTATTGTAAAATTTCAAATTGATAAAACTCCTTTTTTTAACTCGATTAAAAATACATTACTAAAACAACATCATTATCGTTCATCATGCCAACGGCCAAGGAGTGGAATTCCCTTCCGGCGTCTGTATTCCCCGATTCGTACAATTTAGGGATATTCAAGACGAGAGTGAATAGGCACTATTTGAGCTTGCGTGTCACATCCTCGGCTGCATCGGCACTTACCATCAGGTGAGGTGCAGCCAAACGCACTCAAATAAAAAATCAAATAAAAAAAAAACGCTTTTCTCAGCCCCTTAAGAGCTCGTCTCCGACACGACCCAATGTGTTCTTTCAAATGGTCTTCCACGCTGTAGTTGGGGCCACACCTTGTGCACGGGCTGAAAACAATGTAGAGACGTTTCAAAACCCTGGTCTGGCCACCACAACACCATAGACAGACAGTTCAATACCGCCAACTAGCAACTCATTGGGAATTGATGCGGCCGATGAGCTGGTTAAAGGGGGTTCCGAAGCTACAGTAGCTGGCCCCATGCCACTCCTGCCATACCTTTGTAGACAAGTGCGCTCATAGGCAAGGCTGCACACCATTCACCAACACAAGTCCCGCTGAGCTGATCTAACTAGCTGCAGCAGTCAAAGATGGTTTTGACGCAACATTAACCGCCTCCGCTCCGTGGCGTGATGGTTAGTCCATTCGCTTCACACCTGGAGGTCGCGGGTTCGATTCCGGCGGGTTCAACTTGTAAGACTCTGTTTGGTTGGTGGTAGGGCATTTTCTAAGCCCGCCTGGCTAGCTATCACCATCTTATCTAATTCTTGCCACCAAACTGATGTGTGAACAACATTGATGTGTTCCGGCTTGAAGATAAGATGTCCAGTTCTTCATTGCGTTGGGGAATCTTGGTAAGCCCGCTTCCATCTTCGGCATCATCGTCACTTACCATCAGGTGAGATGATGCCAAGAGCTTACCAATTGTGAATATATATATTTTTTTAAAGTATACTGAGCCGAAACCCATTCCAGCAGTTTTTTTTTTATTTAATATTGTTGTAACGTAACAATTTAATATTCTGTATGTGTCTGGAATAAAGCTTTATCTTATCAATCGGGAACACGTATCCTCTTGAACTCATGAACAGAATGTGTCCCTCCATCTCCAAATTCAAGGCCCGTCTTAAGAAGACTTAACGTCTCCGTTTATCTGTGTCATCCTACTTGAGCTAAGTATGTATTTATTCATCATCATCATCATCACTCCGAGGTCCGCGCCATCCAATTTTAATAATATTTTCACTTTCAACCCTTTTCAGGTGCACACAAAACTGCGCCCGCATCTGTGCACTGTCTGCTACAAATCCTTCACTCAAAATGCAATCCTTAAAACGCACATCCAAACCGTCCACATGAAGATACCTCCGCATCCACGCACCAGGAGCCGGACACGAAAACTGGAGGTGTTAGAAGACATAAGAATTGTCTCTGAAGAAAATGGAAAAAGAGCTACGAGTAATAGAAGAAATGTCTCTACTAGTAATAAAAGAAATATCACTGATGAAAATGGGAGTAATATGAAGGAATATGGCAAGGAAAGTAGTGTTAAACTTAGAGACGATAAGAGAGTAGACGGTTTTGAAGAAGGTAATATTGAAGAAGACGATGAAGATGAAGAGGAAGTAGAGGATTTTGAAGAAAGCAATATTGAAGAAGACGATGAAAATAAAATGGTAGAAGAGGAATTTGAAGAAAACGATGGAGATAAATTGGTAATAAATGATTTTGAAGAAGGTAATATTACAGAAGATGAAATGGAAATAGAGGATTTTGATGAAGTCAGTGAAGATAAATTGGTAACAGAGGATTTTGAAAAAGGTAATTTGGTAGAAGATGCAGATAAATTGGTAGTAGAGGATTTTAAAGAAAGTAATTTTGAAGAAGACGATGAAGATAAATTGGTAGTGGAGAATTTTAAAGAAGGTAATTTTGAAGAAGACGATGAAGATGAAATGGGAGTAGAGTTTTTAGAAGAATGGGAGGAATATGGGGATGAGGTCATTGTAGAGTCGTGTTAAAAACCGCATGGATTTTAAATAATTAATGTGTTTTTGTAATTGAAAATAAATAGTTTATTTGCGGAAACACAGTGCCTACCTAATAAGGATGTTAAGTTTTAAATAAAGAGTATGTGGCATACAAAATATTGTTTAGAAAGTTATAGAATGTCTAAATATTTCTAACTAGCTTTTGCCCGCGGCTTCGGCTACACGAATATCGACGGTGCGCGTTGCGAGAGCCGCTGGGTTGTTTTTTTCTTCCTAAAAACCTTATTGGGACTGTTACTTACCTTTTTAACATAAAAGTTACAAAATTCTTCCAGCCGTTCTCAAGCTATGCGCTTACCAACAAACTGCAATTCGTTTTTATTATTAGGTACCTACTTTAAGTGAGTAATTCTTGTTTTTTTTATTACCAATTTGGCATTGTAAACCCTTGGCATTATCTTACCTTATGGTAAGTTACGATGATACCGAAGATGGAAGCGCGCTTACCAAGATTCCCCGACGCAAAGGGGAACTATCTTACTCTTCAAGCCGGTACACAACATTGTTGTTAACACTGATGTTTTGCGGCGGTTGTATATTGTATTGTCCCCATCATAGTATGGTTAGTGCATTGCTGAACGTCACTGATGACATCCGTTATGACTTTCAGTTAAAAGACTACGAGAAACTCTATCTTGTATTAAAATAACAAACAGGGTGCAAGGTATAGATTCAGGCCTTCACAGCGAACACCCGCTTGCTTGTCCTTATCATATTTGACAGTGGTGCTCAATCTTTTGACGCGATGTTTACGTGTACTAGTTGTAGCGGCAGCCACTCCGACGGTACCCTGTGTAGTGTGTGCGAGTGCCGCTACGACTTCCAGTGTTCTGGCATCAGCGAAAACGGTTATCGTAAATTGGGCGACAGAAAGAACACATGGCGCTGCCCTAAGTGTAAAAAGACCCCGTCCTCGTCCCCATCTACGCAAACATCACCACTTCAATTAGACGTCATGCAAGAACAGCTGAGTAAGATAATGATTCAACTGGCCCCGCTTGTATCCCTGGCAGAAGACGTCAAATCAATCAAGTCCGACATCACGAACCTTACAAAATCCCTAGATATGGCTCATGAACTTCTGGGTAATTTTTCTAATACAGTCAAGGCCCTCGAGACCAGAGTTGCCGCCGTCGAAAAACTAACAGACGATGTACCCACCCTGCAAGCTGAAGTTTCACGACTCAATGAGGAGCTCCAGAATAGAGACCAGTGGGCTAGAGCCAACAATGTGGAAATCCGAGGCATTCCTCTGCAAAAGGGTGAAAATCTCTATGACATTGCACAAAGGATTGGAAAAATTGCAAACCTGAATATCAAGAAGGAAGAAATTAACTACATCGCACGAATTCCCACTCGCATACCTAACGTTGAGAAACCCATAATAATATCGTTTAATAATCGATACACGAAGGAGGAGTTCATCTCGGGAGCACGTAGAAGTAAACAATTAAATCTCTCAAGCATGGGTTTTTCCAAAGAAGGCACCTTCTACGTGAACGACCATCTTACTCCACACAACAAAAATATACTGGGAAAGGCGAGATCTCTGGCGAAAGACAACAATTTCCAATTTGTTTGGGTCAAACATTGCAAAATTATGGCACGGAAGTCAATCACCTCACCAATAATTTTCATAAAGAACGAAAAGGACCTCGCAAAAATTATTTAACTTTTTTCTTATTTGTCTCGACATTTATATGTGTTTTATTTAAACTCAATGCACAAAGTTTGGGAACCATACGCAGTTATCGAGTCTTTTGTTCACTTATCTATTCTTCTATTCATCACGGGCCGACGCAACCTGTCGACCGGTTTACGCACGTAATTACGGAATGTGTCAGGGGATTTTCACTCGCTTGCTTATGCTCAATACTGACTGGGACGGCTTGCATCGTGCGGAATTTGAAAAAATATTTGCTTGCACGTAACTTGGAACACGTAAGTTTATTTTATTCCACTCTTTATGAACCTGTCTGGTTGTTACTCTTTCGGAGATGTTATTCAAATATTGGGTCCATATAATAGCCGACACGATAATACACGGCCCGTGAATGTACGACACGATAATACAAGTCCCCGGTACTTGAATTATCATGTTGTACATTCACGGGCCGGCTATTATCGTGTCGGGAGATATCAGCACGGAACGATATTACACGGCCGAGAATGTCCGACACGATAATTCAAGTCCTAGGTACATGTATTATCATGCTGTGCATTAACGGCTGCGTAGTAACGTGTCGGCTATTATCTACACGTACTGATATTGTACGACACGGGAATGCACGGCCTGATAATTCGAGGCCTCTTCCTATTGGCTGAGGAACTCCCGTTGCTGATTGGTCGATTATTCATAAAGAGTTTATGGTTAGTCAATGTCTGAGCCTCGTTTAGATATGGAAGGTCCATTTACACATTCGGTCAAGTGGCAAGGCGAGCTGATACTAGTGTTACGTCTACACTATCGTTTCCTCTACATTCGTTCTAGCTGAATACCTATTAATACGTAGATATTATTGATAACTGTATGGCTGTAATGTAATTTCCCGTTAAACACATACAGTCGTACTGCAAAAAATATCACAAACAATGTTTTCTCATGTTTAGTTAGACAGTATATAAATAAGGAATTTTCTAAAGACATGTAAATAAACAAAAAGGAATAGTTAAAAATTAAATTAAGAAGAGTGGGTGGAAAAAATTTGCCAGCTTTCAAAAAGGATTAATGATATACATCTCGTAATACCGTAAATTGGGGAGAATAGAAATCTCGGGGTGATTCGAAGAAAAAATTCAAATAAATTTTCAATTCTGCCACCGCTTCGATTTATGATCCTCAATAAAAGTAACTTTGTTAGGGTTCCGTACCCAAAGGGTAAAAACGGGACTTCATTACTTAAACTTCACTGTCCGTCCGTCCTTCTGTTTGTCTGTCACCAGGCTGTATTTCATGAACCATAATAAGTAGACAGTTGAAATTTTATTTTATTTTTATTTTTATTTTATTTTTATTAGGAGAACACAAACGGTAATGTACATTGATATTTAAGGGATGAAATATAAATAGAAAGGTAAGTCTACATTCCAACAACGAGTTCCACAATTATTTAAAAATATAAGCCTACCAATCTACCGCTATAAACAGCCAAAAAGCTGTCATATTTGTTTTAAAAAACTATTAAATAAATTTAGAAAACAACAGCAATTATAAAAATAGAAGTAAAAAGAATACATGACTATTAGAGAAAAAAAAAATCAGTAAAACAAATAATCAAAAATTTTCACAGATGCTGTATTTCTGTTCCCGTTATAACAACAAATACTAAAAACATAATAATATGTTAAGGGGGCTCCCATACAAGAAACGTGATTTTTTTGCTGTTTTTTGCTCGATATTATTAACGGCAATAGGTAGACGCTTGAAATATTCACAGAATATTTAGTTGTATATTCACGTTAAATCAAAATAAAATAAATATTGAGGGGCGCTACCATACAACAAACATGATTGTTTTGCCGCTTTTTGCTCGATATTATAAAAAAAAAGTATTAAAAAAATGTTAATATAGGGTCTAATGTTGTATTGATAATGGTACAGAACCCTTCGTGCACGAGTCCGACTCGCACTTGGCCGATTTTTTATAATATTGCCAATACCTAATTTTTACATGGCAATGATAACTAAATGTCAATTCAAACAAAATGAATAGAAAAACGGCCTATGGAGTTGGTAATAGAGCGACGTGGAAAAAAAGTTGGCATTCAATTTGCAGTTTTGGCTAAGATAAGATAAAGATAAGATAAATATTCTTTATTGCACACCAAATACACAGAAATAAAATACATATGAACTAGCAAAACATACAACGATATGCAAAGGCGGCCTTATCGCTTTTAGCGATTTCTTCTAGGATAAAGAGTTTTTAGCAGTTGAAGGTGCATCCCGAATGAATGTTTTTGTCGTTTCTGTAATATTTTTCTTATATCTAATCTAACCTAACCTACCTACCTAATCCAGCAAAATTAGTACTACAGATCACTGCTATTTGTAGCAAGCTAATGAGTACCCAACTCACCTACCTTAAAAGCAAAGATAACTAATGTAACTAAGAATACAAATGTAACTAATGTTTCTAGAAATGCTTTTAGACAATATATTTTTTTTTTATGCCAGTAGTGCAAAGATGACATATGTTAGCTAGAATTGTAAGGTTATTTTGATCCTACCACACCTATTCACCTATGACACACTTCGTACTTTGGACCAAAGAGAATATAATAAACTACGTTCTTTGGACCAGAGATAAGTAACTACACCACAGATACACTTTTACACGTCTGCATGTTGTGCGTAAATTCAATTAGGGTTTATCAATCGTAAAGGGATTACGGCGCGAAATCCAAATGATTTCGAGTTTTTGTTTTTGATTGAGATATATTTTAAACATATTTATCCAATATTTTATATTAGAATCATGTAAGATATTAGTTATTTACTTAAAAACAATAGGGACAGATAAAACGTAACCCGTTCATGATGTTGGTAATTACAGGAAGGTAGGTAGGTAGATTTGGTGTGACGCAAAGAGTACCTAAAAAGGCTTAAAATGTTCATCTGAACCATCAACTATATTAAACATGAGAATACTAACTGAAATATTTAGTGATTCCAACAAAATACTAAGGGAAATACCTGATACATTTATACGATAAACCTTCAAAAACTAGGCTTTTATTAGCTTAGAATTAAACATACAACGAGAAATGAAAAGACTTTCGAAATCTCTATGACACTTTTCACTTAAGTACATTTTAACCATAGAGAATGTAAAGTAAGCTTCCAGTTGTAGAAGGAGATTAATTATCAATACCTACTTGGAAGTTAAAGTGCACCTTAGTCCTAATGTTATCTATTAAATACCATACAAAATACCAAGTCTTGGAAAATAATGTGAGCCAATTTAATTTAACCTACTTACGTCATACATAACCTATATTATACGCTCAGAGCAATAACTAAAGCATAGAGGGAGCGTCAAAATTACAATATATCTTTACTCTTCTCTCTTATTATCAAACATTGTACGGTAAAAAAAGATAAATACATAAGATCAGTTTATACTTATAGCTATTTGGACACTCCAAAATTGTCAAATGGTCACACTTGGTCTATTTTTATACGACCAATTTGAAAATCTACCCAGTTACTTAGTCAGGTCATAAGTTCTGCCAAAAACTTTTTATAAAATTAATGATACACTTTTTGATAATTATATAGAATTTAGATATGAAATGAAAGGTAATTTAATTTGCAATACAATTTTATTTACAGTATTCAAAATACCCTACCCTATTTTGAATACATGCCCTTAATCGACGCGGCCAATCATCAATCGTAGCACGCACTACATTCATATCTATTTCTGCCGCTGCTTTTTTCTTTATGCTCGGAGAGATTCCAAATTCTGATGAGGTTTAGCGCAGACACTCACTCACCTCCAAATGTTGCCATTTCTTGTAATCCAGTGGGTTTAAATCTGGACTAGAAGAGGGCCAGTCTTCATGTCCGATAAAGTCAATTCCACGGGCGGTTAACCAGTTTTGTGTGCTTCGTGCCCTATGTGCTGGTGCTGAGTCCTGTTGGAATATCCAATGCCTGTTTTTGAACATTTTTTGAGAAAGAGGTTCCACTATATTTGTTAGGACTGTATTTTATTACACCTCGGCACTGGTTTTTACACCTTTTTCACAGAAAAAAACACCTCAGTTAAGCCTGAATATGAGACTCCAAGCCAATCCATGAGTGACGAAGGATAATATCCTCGTTGAACCCTCGGAATAAGCGTGCTGGCTTCTTCACTGCTGTGGGCATACACCTTATAATTTTGTTTATCATAACTTTCTTCGATGTTAAACATTTTTTTCATTCAAAAACTAAATTTTATGATACTTTTTTCACGCTTACCGCCGTAACAAAGCGCGGGATCTATCCAGCCTAATTTTTTTCAAACGCTCGTTCGAAAAATGACCGGTCTTCTTACGATAAGCTCGTAGTCCCAAGTCTTCATTTATCACTCTTTTGACCGTGGTTCTGCTTAGGCCCATCTGAAGAGCTAAGATTTTTTTGTTTACGATTCACGCCTTCACTGCTTTGATGATCGCGGGTGTCGTACAGTTAGTACGAGGTCGGTCGGTCCACTTACGATCTTCGAAGTTTGAATCTTCAGTGAATCGTTTGATAGTGCGATAAACAAATCGTAGGATTATTTTCAATTTTTGTTGAATATTGAAAATCTCTTTTGGCGCGTAACCACAGCGGTGCAACGCGATAACCGCTACTCTATCTTCTTACTTCGACACTCCATATTGGAAAATGAATGTCGTTTGTATTTACGGCATGTGCAAATGTTCTATTTTTTAAATTGGTGAAGTTCATCTAGCCAGTATTCGAAAATTTTAAATAATAATAAGGTTTTGACAGAACTTATGACTTATTTAATAATTCTGTAAACCTTTAGGTGGTATTTTAATGTAGTCGTATATTCCATCGTGAGTGATGTAGATATTTCATATCGATATTTCGACTCTTAATTTCAAAAAGGTATCGTGTTCTGTTTAAGCATGTATTCAATCGTTGCTGTTTTTTAATTTTTTTATACTACATAATACTACTTTCAAGTTAACAAAATTGTTGTAGGACCATTAATTAAAGGCTTCTATACTCATCATACTTAACAACTTTCCCCATAGAAAGTTGTTCAGAATGGTACAAGTATAATGTAGCTAGTTAATGTCCATCTGAGCTTTGTTTATTTGCAAATAATCAAAGTATCTGAATGAAACCGCGGACGGACAGACGGACTTGGCGAAACTATACGGGTTTCTTGTTTTACTAAGGAACCCTAACAAAAGGCAGATAAACAAACCTCATTTTAACTTACAATTCTTTCAAATACCTTAGCCCGTTAGCTAATATGATGATGATGATATCAGCCACAAATCGTCCACTGCTGGACAAAGGCCTCCCCAAGGATTTCCACGACGACCGGTCCTGCGCTGCCCGCATCCATCGCAGCTAATATGATACCAAGAACAAAAATACAGCAACCGGTTAAGCAATGTAATTGTATTGAGTTCTATTGAATGAATATGGCCCAGATAAATAGAAATAAATAACAACCAGATAAAGTCTCACAACCTGTGACTAAGATAACTATAATGTTACTGAGTATGTCTGAGCTTTGTTTATTTAAATTTAAAAATAATCAAAGTAACTGAATTAAACCGCGGACGGACAGACGGACTTGACGAAATTATAAGGTTTCCTTGTTATACTAAGGAACCCAAAAAAGCAGATAAACAAACCAACCTAATTATAATTTACAATTCTTTAAAATACTACTTAAAAATTTGCTTTTCATTTTATTAATCCTTTCATTCGATCTCATCCATAGAAAATAATACACCAAAAAAAATATCCATATCTTTGGTAATTAAGGCACTTCACTAATATTGTTAAAAAAGTGGACAACCTTGCAAAAAAAACAAATATAGCTAATATATATCTATCCTGCTTTATCATACTGACTGGGTAAGAAGTGTGAAGTAACTAGAATGAATTTTGACGCTCTCTCTATGCTTTAGTCATTGTTCTGAGATTATACGGATTTTTGTAGGTACTTGTAGGGAGAAAATAAAAGCATTTATTTACTACCTAACTCAGAGTTTTCATCTGCCATTTTACACAGAATACAGATACATATATAACGGCAAACTATCCACTTAACATTATGTATTAAGCTCTAAAATAGTTTAACCTACTATATGACACAGCATATTTAATCACTTTTCATCTTCACACGTATAAGAAGTAGATTTGCTGTACCCACAAAATTGATAGTGTTGTTCTCCATGTAGTTATGTGGTTCTTGGCTTGAAATCTTTCTGTATAAAAACTTGACATCATTTAACCTTATTGTTAGGATTTTGAATTACTGTGTGTCAAAATGCAAAAAAGCATGATTACAAAAGCTTCGACAAATTTTCTAAAGATAAGAATAAAAAATAAATAAATAATTATATGAGTTGATACAAATGCTATGCAATAGCTTTACTGAGGCAGTTCCCGAGTGCCACACGTCTTTTTTTTTTACTTATAGTTATCAAAAAGTACGTGATTTTAAGAAAATAGTCTGGAGTAAGCAACCAATGAAGAGAACAAGAAAAAATAATTAAGGAGGACGTGAATTGGATAGCCTGCTTGTACTTCACGCAGTTTTATAGACGCCCTACTGCAATCGCGTGGTCCACCTCAGAATATGGCTACTGCAATCAATCGCTGACAAGAACTCTAGAAAAAAATTGTAATGTACTACTTGCACCAACTGTCACCAACATTGCAAATCTAAAGAGAAAAGAAGATACTCAAAAAATCTTGAACCCAGAGATGTTAATATACAGAATGTTTTTGAAGTAAAACTTCGTTACGCACGCTAGACTTGGGCAGTAAGCTGGTGAATGCATGACGAGAGCGATACGGTAATTGTCGTCGGACGAGGCGAACAGAAGTTGAGAGGGAGATAAAAGTTAGTGAAGATAGAAAGATTTTCTTTCTCTCTTCCTCTTATTTGCGAGTTTGCCGCAAAAGGTGATTTTTTATTAATTTCATTTTGTTCTTATACAATTTCATAAATTAATATGTGAATTTTCGGGTGAATAAAATTATGGCAGGAAGCGACACGCACTCTGAATATGAAAGCGGTGCTCTAGGACCATCAACTAAGAAGAAATTAATTACGTAGTCTATTTTTTCCTCTAATACGCGCCATTCATCATTACAGCTCATATGCGTCCCCACCGAGGGGCTCGAGCCTACCCTGAATCAGGGCGATTAGGATGATTGGAATCATTCATTCCAAAGAAAATATAACAAACTATGTTTTTAGAGTCGGGACTCCCATATTTACATAGAAAAGAATTAGGTACAGCTTTTGAATACGCGGCATTCTAAAATACTGTAACTAACTCCGTTTTTTAAAGTCGGGGCTCAGGGCAGGCTAAGATTCATTGGCCATACTGCCTTGTGTTCAGACATAATTTTTTCAGTAGTATTAGTTTACGGCTTCAGTATTTTTTCTTTCGCAGTTCCAATTCCCACCAAAAAGTGCTGCTTTGTATTGAACGCCTGCAAACAGTACCAATAGAATAAAATGAAAAAAAGGCAGTCATACTTATATTCTCTTTGGTAATACAACGCTGCTGATGCAGCGGTGACATCATGATGTATTAATGTTGCAGCCAGGATATTCGGATATCCTTCCTCAGTTGTGAACCAATGTCAATGATTATTTTTATAGAGAGGCTGCCAAACTGTAAAAAGTAAAAAAAATAGAATGAAATATTAACTATTATCTTTGGTAGCGTATTATATGGACCAAGGATGACCTATCCCACCAAATTCGATCCGAAAGATTTCTAAAGATGTCTAAAGCACACTCGTATTTTTTTAACACCGAGCAAGCCGTTAATGGTGGACTCTTCTCATGAAACTGAACAACTTTCCCCAAGAAAACCATACTAAATTCGCAATTTTTTAAAGATTTTTTTATAGAAATCGATCATTCCGATTAGACAACTTTGTATGGAGAGTCAAATTTTTTTTTTGCGATTTCAGTATCTGTTTCTTGGGGAAAGTTTTTCAGTTTAATGAGTAGAGCCCACCCTTAACGGCTTGTTTGGTGTTAAAAAACAACCTGTATTAAAAAACGACGCTAGCGCGAGTTCATAGGAGCTAGGTCTTTTTGGCGGGAATTAGTAGCGTTTAGTTTGTAATTTTTTTTTATTATCCGAAAAAATACTTTTTGTGGTTTTTGATGTATAATATTGAAAGTGTATTCATGAGCAAAGTACTATTTATGTGTTTATTGTGAAGGATAAGGAAGTAAAAGTGTGTATACTGTGTTTCGAGTTTCTAGAAAAAGTCCGCGAAAGCTTTAGCAAAATACATTTGCTAGAGTATGTAGGTTAAGTTAGTTAAATACTATATATATGATGTGAACGTGAAGAAACATTTATCTTGAAGACTGAAAAATTACTAAAGACGTAAAATCTAAAAATACTACTGAATAAATATTGTATTGAAGACTAGGCGGTATGGCCAAAGAGACTTAGCCTGCCCTAAAAAGGGCGAAAAAAAAAATCATACGCGCCAGTGTGAAGTGGCGGATAAAAGTTTTAAATTCCTAGGTACCAAACTTACCAACCGTCTTTTCTTTCCCAAACGTTAAAGAGATTTATGCATAGTGCACGCAATAGAGGTAATTAAAAGCAAACAGTTAGTAATATGTTTTCTACGTGAATCCTTACAACGTCCTCTGTTCCAGTTTGGTGTGGTAGAGAATTAGTTGTCACTGTTTTGTGTTTTAGATGGAAATCGAAGGCTTTCGTCGAGGGACGCGGTGGTATTTTCGCGATGGTTACTTTTACGTGGCCACTCGTACCAAAGGCCAGACGACGTACATGAGATGTGCCAGCGACAGATGTCCTGCTCGTTGGTCTTTGAAGAACGGCGAGTCTTCACCTGTCGCTGGCTTGCACGACCATGAGCCCACGCCATGGGTTACAAATCGGTGAGTAGTTTTTAGAGTTATACTTACTAATTCTCCTATGTAACACATACTGTCACTAACAGGACCACTATTGTAATTCTGTGACAGAACTAAGCACTAGTAAAAACTCCGGGGCATAGCCTGCTGATTGCTTCTTTTTATGCTCATGTAGGATTTTGGGAAATTCCCACGGGAACCGCAAAAATCGGGATCTGCGCGGGCGAAGCTGCGGGCATCCACTAGTTATTATATAATGCTTTAGTTCGGAGTCATTTTGACAATGGTAAATTTTAATTGAACCTTGTAATAAATCTGCTTTAGAAAAGCTTAATTTAACGCAAGCCAAATGCTTGCGTATTATCCTAGGGGCAATGAACACTTCTCCAAAAATTGCCCTGCATTTAGAATGTGTTGATCCTCCTTTAGAATAGGGTATTTTTCACCATTTAAGAAAAAATATAAAGATGCATGTTTCTGATAGCTCTCGCAAAAATTAAAAGAGAAACGTCGAAATTTATACATGAAAATGCAATTTATAATTTAATTTTAAAAATCGCTCTATTTAATCTGTTGTCTATGTCTAAATCTAAAACCACAGATCCTTTATTTTATTAAAATCACATCATGAAAGACGGTTTTGCGAAAGCAGATCGTACAAATTTACCAAGCATAAATACGTTATGTCATATTTTTTTGCGTCACATCCAGACTTCTGTTCTGCCGAGTTGAGAAATGTTAAAACAGCTATGTAAGTACCTATCGTATCAAGTTTGTTTAACAATAAGTACAATAACAATACACAATACGATAATACCCTGCGTTACCATCCAACATTACTTATCCTATTTTTTTTGTTATCAGGTCCGGACGCAGACGACGCAATAGGCTATGTGCAACTCAAGCGGGTTCAAAACACATGCTTTGTTAAGTATACGGTATGCCCGGAACACAAAGTGCGTTTCAAACCCTATGCAGTGACACTTATGGTGAACGAACAGGAAGAGACTGACTGTCAAGTGCCACGATTGCCCCTCGTCCAGAAGGTGGCTGGAAGCATGGTGTTGCATTTTTAATGTGGTTATACAGGAAGAGACTGACTGTCAAGTGCCACGATTGCCCCTCGTCGGAAGGTGGCTGCAAGCATGGTGTTATACCGCCGATCCGAAGCCCCGTCGTGTACTTCGGTTGAATGCTATTGGAGGAAATCGAATCTGTCTAAGGTTGGGGCTCAACTGTACAATAGGGTACATCGATTTGGAAGTTGGCTCATCAATAAAAATTTTGAGTGCATAAGAAATGTCTAAAGGAAAACTTAAGAAGATAGTTCCAGACAGCAGTGTGTTAAATGAATTTGTTGTGCAATGCAAAAAGATAAAAATCGACACATGCCAGTTTTTGAAGCATGAACCCGATTTTGACAGCAAGTCAACTCTCTCACTGCGTCACCTTGTAATTAACTATAATGATGAAAACTGTGACATTTTCTTAACTAAAATCTGTCATCTTTTCAATCAAAAACCATATCATTGATAGAAAGTGGAACCAGAAATCAACACAAAAGTGGCTAGTGGTATGATATGGCAGAATCACAGATTCGAAATGCTATGAAGTGAGCTGATGCAAAATTGTGATTGGTACTCTGATCGCTATGATTTTTGGTGCCATCCTTTCTAGGAGTTATGTGTCCCACCCACTGCCACTATCGAATCTCATCATTTCTCATTTGATCACATGGAAACTCCAAGCATAGCACACAACACTAGGAAAACAAAGGATATTGGAATTATAGTTATATATTAAATATTTGCATGTATTTTGCCAAGCAGTTAATAACCAATGGATTGTTAGTAGCTAATTATTATATCAGTTTATATATGTCCCCACCGAGGAGCTCGAGCCTACCCTGAATCAGGGCGATGCATGCCAAAGTTCAGCTCGATCCGTCTAGTGGTTTGGGCTGTGCGTTGATAGATCACTGTGTCAGTCAGTCAGTCACCTTTGAGTTATATATATTTAGATTTCTGACAGTATGGATGAGACCCCCACCAAACCCCTGATGGGACACGCAAAACTTTAATATTCTTTTCGCAATTTTGTGTTACATAGTTAAGATACGGAGCGCTAGTCATCTTGATGTCCAGGATTACGCCCATAAATTTTACTCTATCAATAATGGGGATGATTTGATTTTTACAAGTTTAATCTCTCAGAATATACATATTGTTTTTCTATAAAAACTTACATTTTTATTGTAGTGGTCTAAAAAGCAAAATTAAACGGATTACAAAACCGGCCTGCTCAGGCGGCATTTTGTCAGTATATTTGTATATTTTCAAGATTTTTTTCAATTATTTTTTCTTTGAAACCTTTTTTTATTTTGATGCCATTGTAAAGGTATTAAGGTAAGCTACTACATTAATAGATAAAAAAAATATGTCATCGCTCTTATTTTTAAAATGGAGATATTTTTTATGCAACAACTACCCATTTTCACCATAGAGTATTTTAAACCGCGTATTTAGTAATATTTTAGTACACATATGTTATTGGTATTTAATATAACATAAAGGGTAACTATTCAGATTCAAGAATCAGTTAATAGTTTTACAATTTTTTGTTTCAATAAAGTGTAAGAACCATTTTTACAACAACCAGAGGTCAGCTTCGCTGAGGACCACCCGCGTCGCAGTTCAGAAGTGACCGCCACGGGGATCTCCTTACACAGTAGAAGCCCCCGTGTAACTCGCGTAACATGAGCAGTTTGCAGGTTATGGATAGTGTCACCTAAAGGGTTTGCGTCAGTGGAGACCAGTCTCAACTGAAGATTTTCCAAAACACAACCATTACGTATCGTAGGCCGGGGACCACGAACTATATTTGCATGAGTTTCCCTGCCAAAGCCTGGAGATAGAGGTGGTCTGGGGGCGAGGTGTAGAGAAGGTTATTTTTTTTAGCCTCTAGACATAGATAGAGGACTTGGCTGGAAGAAGCTGGTTGATGGTGTGTATTGGCTGATTGGGGAGAACATCACATTGGCTACATCAGCATACGATCTATAAATTGTCGGGAATTGAGAGGATGCCTTGGGAATAAGGAATATTTTTCTCAACCATTGTTACTTTAATAGCCTTCTGTCGGGAGTGCTCTCGACAATCCTTCTTGGTGGCAGAGTGACTACCAGAACAAAAGAGGCAAGTTGAGCTGCTTTCTGAAATATCGCAGGAATCACCTGTATGGTTTTGAGCACAACCTACCGTTATAAGTAAGTAATAGAATAGAAAATGTAGATAAAAAAGCGATGATCACCAAAACACGTGAGTTATGCAACTTACATAAGGTCGGAATTCAAGAAGCTACAAACTTTCCTTTCAAATACACTGAGTTATAGCGTCTTAGTAAGCTTTGCTTGGTTTACTAAAATATGACGTCACAGCTCGCAAATGTCATGTGAAAGGCTGTTTTCGCGGGAATTTCAAATTAATTATTATAATAATTATTTTTTTCCTAATAATTAGCACTTTTAAAAAAAAGAGATTATTTTCAAAGGTTTAAAATAAACCTATGTAAATTTTAAAATATATTTTCAAAAACTGTCAAATAGCAGTATCCGCGATTCGTAATTTCTTATGGAATACGATGCAGTGTTTAAGAAATATGTAAGTATTATACTTTACTAAAAATGGTAGCGGGCAGTTGTTACACAAAATGTTCCAAAATTTACGGCATTTCCAACAAAGCCAAAATAGAACCATAAATATTATCCTTGCCACTACCAAAGATTACCTAATATAACGATTAATTTTGACCAAAGTGTGGACGTAGCAGAACAATCCTAGACAATGTAAACGAGGCATTAGATTTATCAGCAGACGGTTTTCTATATTTAGTCTATGGTTGAAATTCATGGGATTTGTATTATCGTGTCGTGTATTATCTGCACGTACAGATAATACACGACACGATAATACGCGTCCCGTGAATACGCAACCCAATAATACGTGTACCGAGTGACTTGAATTAATACGGGCCGCGAAGTATCGACACGAGCAGATAATGTACAGCCGATAATACACGACACGGGAATGTACAGGCTGATAATTCATGTACCAGGACTTGAATTATCGTGTCGTACATTCACGTGCCGGCTAATCTCGTGTTGAACAATATCGTGTCGTGCATTATCGTGTCCCCAAATATTGACATGACGATATTCGTTGCTGTTGCTTATAAGCTTACCTACCAAAAATGCTACGCTATTAATTTGAGCTTAGATCGTGTAGTTTCATATACAAGTTTTGTATTATTATTACTAGCCAAGACGTTAAATGGTTATACTAAGAACCTATTCTGCCTACACCAACTCCAGTTTTGCTTGAGATATTGTTATCCTATCAAAAATGGCTAACATACTGAACGTTTATTACCAGAACACTCGTGGACTGCGAACTAAGACTCACGCCTTTAAACATAATTTGTTTTTAAACTCCTATGACGTCGTGGCTATATCTGAAACCTGGTTACTAGATGGCATAAGAGACGAAGAAGTTTTCGATGGGAGGTACTTGGTCTGGCGGCGTGATCGCGATTATACGACGACTAAACAAAAGTATGGAGGAGGGGTTCTTTTGGCCGTTCGGCGGGAGTTAGCCGCGGTGGAACGCCCCGATTGGCGCTCGTCAGCGGAAGATATATGGATAACTATCACTTTAAAAAATAGTAAAGCCTCTAATTTTCACAAAATTCATTTTTGCTGTATTTATCTTTGTACAGAGAGTTTAGGCAATTCTTTCAATACGCAGCTTAATAATTTTACTGACAAATTATCAATGTTAGTTAATTTGTATCCTAATGATATGTTCGTTATATTAGGTGATTTTAATCTTCCTAAAATAGACTGGATCCACGATCACGGCAACTTAGCGCAGCCGGTGGATAATACTATTTCTGGAAATAGTCAAATATACTTTTTGATACACTCTCTCAGTGTAGTTTAAATCAATTTAATTTGTGTAAAAATAATATCGACAGAATTTTAGACTATGTTTTATGTAACAGTGACGTTACAGTTACCGCCTGCGACGATCCCTTGGTACCCGAAGACGTTCAACATAAGCCTCTTAACGTATCTATTTCTTTAAATTGTACTGAGTATCTTAAAACGAAACCCAGGATTAAATATTTCTACGAGTCCGCGGATTATGATAGTATAAAGTTATGTCTAAATAATACAAAGTGGGACAGTTATTTGAATAACAACACACTCGAGGCTGCTCTGGAATATTTTTATAACATTTTGTATGAACTTCGTGACAAATATGTTCCTCACAAACTATTAACCCCAAACAAATTCCCACCTTGGTATAGCACATCACTTAAAAAAATACTTAAAGAAAAATTTAAATACCTACGTAAGTTTCACACTTACGGTAACACTGCGGATTATGATGCTTTTTCACTTCTCAGGAGTAGGGCTAAAGAACAAGAGCGAGAATGTTACAGTTCTTATATTAAACGCACAGAAGATGCGATAGTAAAAAACCCTAAATTGTTTTGGTCCTTTGTGAAATCTTCAAGTAAGGGATCCAGCTCTCTACCTTCCACTATGACTTACGACGGGCGTACTTCTGATACAGGTGAAGGGGTTTCTGACTTCTTCGCTACCTATTTTCAGTCCACATTTCTTTCCTCGTCTTCTAGCCATAGTATTCGTACCTTAAATTTTGAAGACACTTATAATAATGTTTCTTTAGGTGATATAGAAATTAATCCCGATATAGTTCAACGGTTATTAGAGTAACTTGATATCAACAAAGGATCTGGTCCTGACCATATAGTGCCCATCTTTGTTGTTAAATGTGCTGAATGTTTAGCATCTCCTTTAACTTTATTGTTCAGACGTTCCTTAACTGAGGGCTATGTCCCTAATATATGGAAATCGGCATTTATAACTCCTATTCACAAAAGTGGTAAAAAAAACGATGTTACAAATTATCGACCCATTTCCAAGTTGTGTATATTCGCGAAAATATTAGAAAAAATCGTTTACTCACAAGTACATTCATCTCTTTCATCTAGTTTCATACCCGAACAGCACGGTTTTCTGAAAAATAAATCAACGACTTCAAATCTGCTCTCTTTTGTTGAATACATATCATCCTCCATGAAAGCGGGCGGCCAGGTAGATGCTATTTTCACAGACTACAGTAAGGCGTTCGATCGTATAGATCATAAACTGTTGCTGCTAAAGCTGTTGAGTGCTGGAATTCATGGTAACTTATTTAGGTGGTTCACGTCGTATATAGAGAACCGTTCCCAAGCCGTTGTAATCAATGGATTCATGTCTATATGGAAAAATATACCCTCGGGAGTTCCCCAGGGATCACTTTTAGGTCCACTACTTTTCATTATATTTATTAACGACATTAGCTCGTGTTTCAAGTATTCAGAATTTATATTATATGCCGACGACATGAAGGTTTTCAAACAGATTGACAGTGTTAATGATATATACAGGGTGTAACATAAAGGTGTGGTGATACTTTAAGGCGGGCTTGTACCCATCAAACTGAACAACTTTCTCCATGGAACCCATAGACAAATCGCAAAAAAAAATTTGGCTCTCCCATACTAACTCGATCAGCTGATCAGCCAACTTAGTATGGGAAGTTCAAATTTTTTTTTGCGATTTGACTATGGGTTCCATGGAGAAAGTTGTTCAGTTTGATGGGTACAAGCCCACCTTAAAGTATCACCACACCTTTATGTTACACCCTGTATAAATATAAATAAAAAATCTCTTGGAATCGTAAGGGAATACACAGGCAAAAACAACTCAACAACACGAAAGCAATTAACCGAAAGAGGAATAATGCCATTAAGCCGGGGAAAAAACGACCCGTGTGAAGAGAAGCAAAAAAATCCCATGCATACAAACAAAAAAACCACACGTTTCCAAGAAAACTGCACGATTAAATTAAGTAAGGGTCTTGAGATATTAAAATTTGAACCATAATATCAGGAAAACGGATACACCCACGAACGACAAAAAAACGGGTTCGTTAAGGAAAGATTAAAGGTAGAAAAGGGAATAAAAACATTAGTTCGGGCGCCATTAATGCAGCATAATTTAATTAAAATGGGTTAAATAATATTACAATGCAGTATTGTTTTCGCCACATTATACGTAGAATTTTTACTCGCAGCCTAAATATGAATTTCGGAAAGAAAACAAATTTTGGGGTAATATGGAATACTTTTATTTTATAAGATTAAAAAAAATGGGTAAAGATGTAAACAAATGGATGACCGTAGAAATAGACTAATAAAAAATAACACATTTACATAATTTTAAAATACAAAAAAAAGGTTAGGTAACGATCGATCGTCCCCTCAGGTATAAAAAATGATTTTATTTATTTTATTTTAGTTTATTCGGAAAACAAACGGTATTTCTATGACTAAAATATTAAATTAACGGTGTTTCTTTTACATGAAGATTTACGTAGATTTGAAAGGTACTGTGATAATAATCTATTGGACCTTAACGTTTCTAAATGCTTCTCAATGACGTTCACACGTAAAGTTAATCTAATTAATTATAATTATACACTAAAGGGACTCTCTATTGATAAGGTTGACAGCATCCGTGATCTAGGAGTTATTCACGACAGCCAATTATCATATGATAAGCATATCGATCACATTGCAAAGAAAGCGAATAAGGCAATGGGTTTCATAATGAGAACTAGCTCTCAGTTCGCGAGTGTGAAGGTGATTAAAATTCTTTACTGCTCTTATGTACGTAGTATTCTTGAGTACTGCTCTGAAATATGGAATCCTCAATATGATATATATATTAATAGACTTGAGTTAATACAAAAACGTTTTATGAGGTTCATTCAATACAAGTGCAGATCTTTCGATAGGTGCTATGAGGCAAGATGCAAAAGGCACCATTTACTTCCGTTGCAATCTAGACGTAAAATAGCTGATATTGTTTGTCTGGCCAAAATTGCTCAAAATAGAATAGACTCGCCGTATTTACTTTCACTAATAAATATAAAAGCTCCATATCGGATTCCTGTCCGTCATTTTGGTAACTTCTTGCATGCTCCAGTTACTTTTACAAACTATAGAGATAATACATTTTTTATTCGTGCTCCTTCTCAGTTTAACAAGCTTGTGGAAATCCCTCAACTCGATCTTTTTAATACAAAAACTAATAGTTTTAAAACTATCTTAGCGAAAATATTAAATTAATTAACTATGTGCTACCTAACCTAACTGTCTGTTTTTTGTGCACAGTGTTTGGCTTATCTTGGTTAATCTATTATTTGCCTTGCTGTTTCTCTCCTCAATAAGCTTAATCACATCATCACAGCAGCTCATATATACCTCCCCACCAAGGGGCTCGAGCCTACCCTGAATTAGGGCGATCGGGCCTTAGTCGACCACGCGGGCCCAGTGCGGGTTGATCAACTTCACACACAACCTTCGAGTTTCTTGAAGCCGTGTGCAGGTTTTCTCACGATGATGTTTTCCTTCACCGTAAGAGCGTCGGATAAACGTACATATGAGATCGAAATTTGAAAACACATTAGTACGTGGCAGGACTCGAAACAGATAGGAGGTAGCGGCCCTTGCCGTTGCGCCACCGACGCTCATATCCGATTTCGATACCGAATCACATCACACTAATATTATAAAGGCGAAAGTTTGTGAGTGTGTATGTTTGTTACTTCTTCACGCAAAAACTACTGAACGGATCTGTCTAAAATTTGGTAGATAGACAGATTAAGACCTGGATTAACACACAGTCTACTTTTTTCACGCTCGCGCAAGCGGCTCGCGAACTGCACACCCTCGAAAAGTCATAGAAACATCCACGCGGTTGAAGCCGCGGGAAACAGCTAGTGTTAAATAAGTTCGCTGTTGATTGCCTTAACTTAAATAAATAAAAGCCATTTGTTTCAGTACCACATAAGGACGCACACCGGGGAGAAACCGTTCAAGTGTCCCGATTGTCCGAAATCGTACGCCGCGCCCTCCATTCTGTACAAGCATCGGTTGGTGAGTGTCCGTCATCGCGTCATCTACTTTTGAGTCTGTTTGCCTCGCGAAGGCGCGAGATTCTCTTGTGAGGGTTCTGGCAGGACACCAGCGTCGTAGGTTACAGTAACCGCCTCAATGGCGTAAAGAATGAAGAGACGTTTCAAAACCCTGGTCTAGGGTATTGTAAAATTTCAAATTGATAAAACTCCTTTTTTTAACTCGATTAAAAATACATTACTAAAACAACATCATTATCGTTCATCATGCCAACGGCCAAGGAGTGGAATTCCCTTCCGGCGTCTGTATTCCCCGATTCGTACAATTTAGGGATATTCAAGACGAGAGTGAATAGGCACTATTTGAGCTTGCGTGTCACATCCTCGGCTGCATCGGCACTTACCATCAGGTGAGGTGCAGCCAAACGCACTCAAATAAAAAATCAAATAAAAAAAAACGCTTTTCTCAGCCCCTTAAGAGCTCGTCTCCGACACGACCCAATGTGTTCTTTCAAATGGTCTTCCACGCTGTAGTTGGGGCCACACCTTGTGCACGGGCTGAAAACAATGTAGAGACGTTTCAAAACCCTGGTCTGGCCACCACAACACCATAGACAGACAGTTCAATACCGCCAACTAGCAACTCATTGGGAATTGATGCGGCCGATGAGCTGGTTAAAGGGGGTTCCGAAGCTACAGTAGCTGGCCCCATGCCACTCCTGCCATACCTTTGTAGACAAGTGCGCTCATAGGCAAGGCTGCACACCATTCACCAACACAAGTCCCGCTGAGCTGATCTAACTAGCTGCAGCAGTCAAAGATGGTTTTGACGCAACATTAACCGCCTCCGCTCCGTGGCGTGATGGTTAGTCCATTCGCTTCACACCTGGAGGTCGCGGGTTCGATTCCGGCGGGTTCAACTTGTAAGACTCTGTTTGGTTGGTGGTAGGGCATTTTCTAAGCCCGCCTGGCTAGCTATCACCATCTTATCTAATTCTTGCCACCAAACTGATGTGTGAACAACATTGATGTGTTCCGGCTTGAAGATAAGATGTCCAGTTCTTCATTGCGTTGGGGAATCTTGGTAAGCCCGCTTCCATCTTCGGCATCATCGTCACTTACCATCAGGTGAGATGATGCCAAGAGCTTACCAATTGTGAATATATATATTTTTTTAAAGTATACTGAGCCGAAACCCATTCCAGCAGTTTTTTTTTTATTTAATATTGTTGTAACGTAACAATTTAATATTCTGTATGTGTCTGGAATAAAGCTTTATCTTATCAATCGGGAACACGTATCCTCTTGAACTCATGAACAGAATGTGTCCCTCCATCTCCAAATTCAAGGCCCGTCTTAAGAAGACTTAACGTCTCCGTTTATCTGTGTCATCCTACTTGAGCTAAGTATGTATTTATTCATCATCATCATCATCACTCCGAGGTCCGCGCCATCCAATTTTAATAATATTTTCACTTTCAACCCTTTTCAGGTGCACACAAAACTGCGCCCGCATCTGTGCACTGTCTGCTACAAATCCTTCACTCAAAATGCAATCCTTAAAACGCACATCCAAACCGTCCACATGAAGATACCTCCGCATCCACGCACCAGGAGCCGGACACGAAAACTGGAGGTGTTAGAAGACATAAGAATTGTCTCTGAAGAAAATGGAAAAAGAGCTACGAGTAATAGAAGAAATGTCTCTACTAGTAATAAAAGAAATATCACTGATGAAAATGGGAGTAATATGAAGGAATATGGCAAGGAAAGTAGTGTTAAACTTAGAGACGATAAGAGAGTAGACGGTTTTGAAGAAGGTAATATTGAAGAAGACGATGAAGATGAAGAGGAAGTAGAGGATTTTGAAGAAAGCAATATTGAAGAAGACGATGAAAATAAAATGGTAGAAGAGGAATTTGAAGAAAACGATGGAGATAAATTGGTAATAAATGATTTTGAAGAAGGTAATATTACAGAAGATGAAATGGAAATAGAGGATTTTGATGAAGTCAGTGAAGATAAATTGGTAACAGAGGATTTTGAAAAAGGTAATTTGGTAGAAGATGCAGATAAATTGGTAGTAGAGGATTTTAAAGAAAGTAATTTTGAAGAAGACGATGAAGATAAATTGGTAGTGGAGAATTTTAAAGAAGGTAATTTTGAAGAAGACGATGAAGATGAAATGGGAGTAGAGTTTTTAGAAGAATGGGAGGAATATGGGGATGAGGTCATTGTAGAGTCGTGTTAAAAACCGCATGGATTTTAAATAATTAATGTGTTTTTGTAATTGAAAATAAATAGTTTATTTGCGGAAACACAGTGCCTACCTAATAAGGATGTTAAGTTTTAAATAAAGAGTATGTGGCATACAAAATATTGTTTAGAAAGTTATAGAATGTCTAAATATTTCTAACTAGCTTTTGCCCGCGGCTTCGGCTACACGAATATCGACGGTGCGCGTTGCGAGAGCCGCTGGGTTGTTTTTTTCTTCCTAAAAACCTTATTGGGACTGTTACTTACCTTTTTAACATAAAAGTTACAAAATTCTTCCAGCCGTTCTCAAGCTATGCGCTTACCAACAAACTGCAATTCGTTTTTATTATTAGGTACCTACTTTAAGTGAGTAATTCTTGTTTTTTTTATTACCAATTTGGCATTGTAAACCCTTGGCATTATCTTACCTTATGGTAAGTTACGATGATACCGAAGATGGAAGCGCGCTTACCAAGATTCCCCGACGCAAAGGGGAACTATCTTACTCTTCAAGCCGGTACACAACATTGTTGTTAACACTGATGTTTTGCGGCGGTTGTATATTGTATTGTCCCCATCATAGTATGGTTAGTGCATTGCTGAACGTCACTGATGACATCCGTTATGACTTTCAGTTAAAAGACTACGAGAAACTCTATCTTGTATTAAAATAACAAACAGGGTGCAAGGTATAGATTTTCATAAACTGTTACGGTGGTAACCGGTGCAAGCCAGTTTTGAGGGTCAGAATAACATTTCGGAATAATTTTATGTGCCGTTCATCTTAGAATTATATCAAATAACGGGTTTATTTCTAAGATGAACGGCACATACAATTATTTTCTTTTTAATATTCAGTTTGGAGAAAGCTGTTCTTTTACAGCATATTTGGATATCACGTTTTGATTTTATAATAAACTTATTGGAAAATTATTTAAATAACAATATATAAATAAAACTCAATATTTGAATCAATATTGTATGCTTGATATAGTAGGTTCTTGGTGGAACACTGAACTGAACATAAAAATGAATCAATATCTTCATTAAAAGTTATTTGTTCAAAGAGATTAAACTTTCATAATAAATATCGAAAGTATGTATACTATTACCGAACGCGTCACATCACTAATTAGACATTAAGGCCGAGGCGGCGGTGCGGGGTAGTGCGCGCGGAACACCTAGCTCCCGCCCCACACGTCTCCTTCACCCCCGCAATGCGTGATTAATTTTTAGCATAAAAATGACTAACCGGTGAAATGTAATACTCGATTTATGTTTCGTGTGTTTTCGAGTATCGTTTTTACATGATTTCACTGCACATTTGACCATTTTGATAGGTAATTTACTCGAAAATACTGCTAGGAATATCCCACGCACGCACTCCGCTAGCAGTCGATTATGACCGATAGCGCTTGCGCGTGGAACGTCGCTTTGTTCCCACCCGTGCCTACTGTTCTCATTATAAAGGACGTGCTCTGTACCTACTGAAACGCAAAGTATCGATTCAAGCCGATCTTCTTTCTTGCGTTTCATGATTAAATTCTCTTTTGGTTTTGTTCCTCTATGAAAATAGAATTTGAAAATGATTGTTAGCTTTTGACAAGAGAGAAACAGTTGATGACCGTCGAAATATGTGGTTGGACAAAAATATTTTAAAGTGCTGTGATTTTTCTTTTTGTTATCAAGACCTCCTATATTTATCAGGGGTAAGTGATTTATGTTTAGAGACAACTATCCGTTTTTATTTGTTACTGTTGCGAACTATATTTTTATTTATGTTCGTAGGGTCTTCCACCCTGCCCGTACGAATCATTATAACCCTGGGTCACTGCTGAGTCTTCCACCGGCATTTATTTCGCCGCTCTGCACTACCTGCCGCTTACCCAAAGGGAAGTAGAACCTTTACTTCTATCTAATTTTAAGGCCCATCGAAGTTGGTTATCACTGGTGACCATGCACTACTACTGGTGACCGAGGATTACGACCTGCCACGCCAATTGGTTATCACTGGTGACCAAGCATTACGAACTGCCACGCCAATTGGTTATCACTAGTGACCAAGCACTACTACTGCCCTGCAAAATTCTACTACCTGCCTCCAAGCGCAGCTGCTGGCCTGCATAACCTCCTATTTCCGTTTACTTTAACAATTTAGCATTTAGTTTAAAATTATTAAGAGTATCGTGGACCAGGCCTGAATTTTTGTATTTTAAAATTATGTAAATGTGTTATTTTTTATTAGTCTATTTCTACGGTCATCCATTTGTTTACATCTTTACCCATTTTTTTTAATCTTATAAAATAAAAGTATTCCATATTACCCCAAAATTTGTTTTCTTTCCGAAATTCATATTTAGGCTGCGAGTAAAAATTCTACGTATAATGTGGCGAAAACAATACTGCATTGTAATATTATTTAACCCATTTTAATTAAATTATGCTGCATTAATGGCGCCCGAACTAATGTTTTTATTCCCTTTTCTACCTTTAATCTTTCCTTAACGAACCCGTTTTTTTGTCGTTCGTGGGTGTATCCGTTTTCCTGATATTATGGTTCAAATTTTAATATCTCAAGACCCTTACTTAATTTAATCGTGCAGTTTTCTTGGAAACGTGTGGTTTTTTTGTTTGTATGCATGGGATTTTTTTGCTTCTCTTCACACGGGTCGTTTTTTCCCCGGCTTAATGGCATTATTCCTCTTTCGGTTAATTGCTTTCGTGTTGTTGAGTTGTTTTTGCCTGTGTATTCCCTTACGATTCCAAGAGATTTTTTATTTAAGTAGTCAATGGCCAGACTCTAGATTTCTTTCAATCGAAAGTCGGGACAGACTTTCTTTTAGTTCACGATTGTTTAACGTAATATATAATTATTTAACGTTGGTTTAGGGTTACTGTTTGGAATATTTTTACGCGTTGCTTTGCGAGGTACTCCTTAAATTTTTGGCGTACCCTGTTCACTTTTATATGACAAAGTTTCTGTATTCCGCAGTATTGTTTAGATTTCTTGAGGTCTTATAACAATTTCCCATTTTTCAAACTTCTTTCATTAATCTTGCCCTTGTCTTACCTCAAATGGCCTAATTTTCGGTAGAGTTGTCCCTTTAGACTCTTGCGTATCGCTTTTCAGACTTCCGGTGTTTTATCCGTGATTCGGATTTTCACGCATCCGCCTTTACCGCTTTTGTCCACATTTTCGCTGGGGTAACCGACAATATTTTGCAAGTTTTTTTCAGTTTTTGTCAACCCTATTGGTCTTTAATGTTTTAGTAGTTGTATGGTTTCTCCTGTTTTCTTAAGTGACTAGTTTTAGGTTCAAATACACAGCGATCCTTTAACACTAGTGTGTTCTTGGGGTTATTAAGGTTAGTTCTCTTGTTGATGGGGTTTTTGGCGTTTGTATGTGTACGCGAATCGTGTATAAGTGTCTTTTTCTTTCAACTTCAAGTGAACGTTAGTAGTTAGCTAGTTGCTTAGGGAGTTTTTATTTTTTTCTTCTTCAGGGCTGTCCAACGTCTATAGGGTTGTCCAAATTTCAAAAATTTTTTGGACTTCTCGCCTTTTTTTTTGGGAGTTTGTGGGTATTTTGAAACGCAAAGTGTCGATTCAAGCCGATCTTCTTTCTTGCGTTTCATGATTAAATTCTCTTTTGGTTTTGTTCCTCTATGAAAATAGAATTTGAAAATGATTGTTAGCTTTTGACAAGAGAGAAACATTTGATGACCGTCGAAATATGTGGTTGGACAAAAATATTTTAAAGTGCTGTGATTTTTCTTTTTGTTAACAAGACCTCCTATATTTATCAGGGGTAAGTGATTTATGTTTAGAGACAGCTATCCGTTTTTATTTGTTGCTGTTGCGAACTAAATTTTTATTTATGTTCGTAGGGTCTTCCACCCTGCCCGTACGAATCATTATAACCCTGGGTCACTGCTGAGTCTTCCACCGGCATTTATTTCGCCGCTCTGCACTACCTGCCGCTTACCCAAAGGGAAGTAGAACCTTTACTTCTATCTAATTTTAAGGCCCATCGAAGTTGGTTATCACTGGTGACCATGCACTACTACTGGTGACCGAGGATTACGACCTGCCACGCCAATTGGTTATCACTGGTGACCAAGCATTACGACCTGCCACGCCAATTGGTTATCACTAGTGACCAAGCACTACTACTGCCCTGCAAAATTCTACTACCTGCCTCCAAGCGCAGCTGCTGGCCTGCATAACCTCCTATTTCCGTTTACTTTAACAATTTAGCATTTAGTTTAAAATTATTAAGAGTATCGTATACCCAAAGTGTTTCCTACAACTTTGGGGGGTAATTTCGACACCAAATAAATTAACTCCTTTTTATGTTTTAGGTATTTAGTAGATCATTTTTTATACCTGAGGGGACGATCGATCGTTACCTAACCTTTTTTGTATTTTAAAATTATGTAAATGTGTTATTTTTTTATTAGTCTATTTCCACGGTCATCCATTTGTTTACATCTTTACCTATTTTTTTTAATCTTATAAAATAAAAGTATTCCATATTACCCCAAAATTTGTTTTCTTTCCGAAATTCATATTTAGGCTGCGAGTAAAAATTCTACGTATAATGTGGCGAAAACAATACTGCATTGTAATATTATTTAACCCATTTTAATTGAATTATGCTGCACTACATACTCTGAGTTGGTTATCGATAATCCGCTAAGGCGATAGTGCACTGCAGCCCATCCAGGCGATAGTGCACTGCAGCCCATCCCTATTTGTCACGTATGCAGCTATATAGTTTACTATAGCTCACTTGCCTACGATGTATTATTATGCGACCGATGCGGTAGACGCGCTCTATACCTACATACTTACTCTGAGCATATCACAGTTGCATAAGGATTGAAGCCTGTGATTGAAGCACAGATCGTAGATCTAATTATTGAAGCTGCTTCAGTGTATTAACAATGAGAATTTAAGTCATTACGTTTCAGTGCTGCCACCTTAGCGCTTTCGGTGCTAGATCTAGCTTTTTTGGTGTACTGAACTCCCATTTTTACTTAACAACTAGTGCCCAATATGGCGCGTTTTATTATGTTCACGTTCCGTGCTTTTGTCACAGTTATTTTATTTTCTTTCTGTGGCAACACTAGTCATATTTTAATTTTTTAGTTTTTTGGGCTTAAATGACAACGAAAAACGAATGAGTTCTTCATTCATCAGAACCAGGGCCGTCGGTAATGCAAACTAGCATTGCTTCTATGGCGGTAATAGACGATGACTGTGCTTTCTCTGAAGACTACGATGAATGATGATCATTCACTAATTGACTGTGTAAGAATCAAAGTTGCATAGATAAATATTTTAAAAAAAACATCCGTTTATTTTATTTTGAAAGTTAATTTTAAGACTTGAAAATTTGGCGCGTTATCTAGCGCTTTTTTTATATTTTGTTCATCTATCGGAATCACAGATAAGAAAAAATTTTTACCGCTCCGATCACAGTGGCTCCGATAGATTGCTGATGGAGGCGTGGCAGCGAGTTAGCATCATGCACAAAGAGATATGCTTCTGTCATTCGTAAATGATTGTACTGCGCAGAAATTGCACAATTTCATGGCAGGCAGAGCTCCGTGTGTTTTGGTGTCAAAATTGCCGAAATGGTCAATTATAAGGTGCAAAAATTCAACTGGCAAAGTAAATTTAATAAATGGAGGAGTTTCTTACTACGTGTAAGTGAAAAAACCTAAATGAAAATCAATAATTGTATAAAACTATGAATGTTTATTTTTGGTTTCTTGTTATTTAGTGCGAGGGTGTTGTCGATATTTTTCAACGATATTTTTTTTATTTTCCCGATTTGAAGGAAAAGTAGATCAGAACTACAGAACGTAAGAATTTTTTTCCTACAAAATCAAGCACTGTTTACTCAAAGCATTTCAGCGATGATGACTTTGTGGTTACACCACACAAGAAATGCATAAAATGTTCTGCACTGCCTCATGTAGACGTTTGCATACAGTTTTCAGTACGTATCGGTCGTTTTAATATTTTCTGTACTTTTTACCTATTTACAACCCATAGTACTGGAAAACGTAGATTAGGGCTAGATGACCGTGTCTGATTTGTACATGTTTTTTTTTTCTGTAAGTAGTTTATTGTTTATGTGTTTATGTTTATGTTTATTGTAAGTAGTAAAAATCATAGTTTTAATATAGATTTCTTTGAATGAAATAAATCAATAGTACAGGTAGGCACTAAAGTATTTCCAGGCTTAAAAACACATACAAATAAATATATACAGGTATGTGGTGGAAAAAAAAGTAATAATTTGTTTCCCATTCGTAAAAACAGAAAATTCGAAATCAACAGAATAAGGTTGCTAAGCAACGCATATATTGATAGTTATAAACAGCAAAAAATATTTACTCGTGCATAGCGCAAGTAAGAAGTCCGTGGACTACGGTAAATATAAAATATTAGGTAACAAGTTATTACTTTTTTTCAAGCGACTTCCAAAAAGGAGGAGGTTCTCAATTCGTCTGTGTTTTTTTTTATGTATGTTACCTCATAACTTTGGACTGGGTAAACCGATTTTCATGATTTATTTGAAAGCGAGTGCTTCCTGTGTGGTCCCATATAATTTTTTTCAAAATCGGTGTAGTACTTTATTAGAAAATTAACAAAAACCAAAAATAATAATGCAAAAATGTATTAAGTTGTTGCGATGGAAGTCGGTTTTTTAACCTGTTTAGCGCTTTCAATTATTGTAAGTACAAAGTATTTATATATAGTGTGTAACCACATTACATTGTATATTATAGTAACCAAGTCTACCAAGTAAATCGAGTAGTCTTGATAAGGAAAATAAAATATATGTTTTAATAAAATGAAAGTTATGAGAATGAAATTTTAATAAACTCCTAATCGATATCTGCGGGTCCTTGAGTTCTCTAACCACGAATCCCTGGTCACTTTCGAACCTATCGGCGTAGTAATTGAAAAACCTATCATACCTCGCATTCCTAATATCATCATATCAGCCGAAGGAAGTCCACTGCTGGACATAGGCCTCGACCTTCACTAGGTCATCGGTCCACCGAGTGGGAGGCCTGCCTACACTACGCTTTCCGGTGCGTGGTCGCCACTCGAGAACTTTACTGCCCCAACGGCCATCTGTTCTACGAGCAATGTGCCCCGCCCACTGCTACTTAAGTTTAGCAATTCTGAGAGCTATGTCGGTTACTTTGGTTCTCTTACGGATCTCCTCTTTTCTGATTCGATCACGCAGAGAAACTCCGAGCATAGCACGCTCCATTGCCCTTTGGGTGACCTTGAGCCTTCTTATGAGGCCCATAGTAAGCGACCATGTCTCAGTTCCGCCAGTGATGAACTGGCAACACACATTGGTCGAAGACCTCGCATTCCTAATCTATCTATCGATATTAAAAAATGCCTAACTATAACCACAACACAATGAAAATGATACCATCTTTGGAAAAAATATTGCATGGAAATAACTTTACTTCTAATCTTACGTTCTGAAATTTAATTCGAAATAAATGTTTTTTAATGAATTGCACAACATTACATATTATTTCTTTAGTTCTAAATAATCACATTATTTTTTAAATTTTAAGTTTTCATCAATTATACTGGGCAGTTTTACTATCCTGGTTTCAATTTTACATTTACATTTTACAAAACTCAACCTTATGTTATACAGTTTTAAGTCCACTTTTATTTAATGTTTTTATATGTCTTTTTTTTTGTTTTTGGGGAGGTTACTTTAAAAAAATACCCAATAGCATTAACCTGTTTGTAGTGTGCTGTATGTGTAATGGCTTGCTGGGTGTTTGTTGTACTAAAAAATCAACATCAGCGTTCTATAGAATTCTTCTATTCTGTGATCGGAATTTAGCGCTTTTTAGAGCTGATATAGCGCTCAACGATCGAACAGAGGTGGCAGCCCTGCTACGTACGTTTACGTATTATTATATTCACTTTGGCTGCTTCGGTTTGAGTGCGTTTAATTTTAATATTTTGCGTGTTTTTCTTAAATAAATTTTTCAATAGCTATTGATTACTTAGTCGAAATATGGATCAAACGGGCGAAAAATCAACACCCGCTAAGCTAGAAATACTAGCCTGCAGAATATGTCTAGCTATGACCGGGAAAATGTTTTGTATCGAAACTTGTGAATTGAAACAGGCATTTCTTGATATTACTGGGATACAGGTACGCATTATTATTTTATAATTGTTTTTGAACGATACAATAGCAACAAAGCGAATCTTCATCAGCTGCATAGCCAAGTTACTGCAGCAGAAAATAAAATCAAAAGTTAGGAGAGCCTGAAAAGCCCGCCACTGGGGCTAGGCTGTCAGAATAATGTTTGCATACTAGGATGCCTCTCAGCCTGAAGCATGGCTCGCCACGCACAATATGTCACCCTGAGCAGCGCTGGGCATGAGCCATATTGTCTCGACGCGTTGCCTCTTGAGTACCTATATTCATGGCCGTAGCTAGGGAGGGGGGGGGGGGGGGCCATTGTGGGGCAATGCCCTACCTAAAAAACACCAAAAACTATGATAAATTATTAGCTAAATTCTTTCTTCTTTGACATAAAAAAAAATTGTAGTGATAGGCGTCTAAACTTTTCCGAACATACCACAGTTTGTGACATTCACTTCATATTATAATAATTCTTTGTTCTTTGGTCTATTTAATTATAAATATCTGTGAAAGATGTTATAAAGACAATTAGGAGACTGAAATGGAGATGGACTGGACATACCGTTAGAGGGAAAGAAAAATGGTCAAAAGTGATAATGAATTGGTTCATGGGTCACAGGAAAAGAAAACGCGGAAGACCACCTAAAAGATGGGTTGATGACATAAAAGCGACAGCAGGTGACACATGGAAAGACTCGCAAACAATAGAGATGAATGGAGACAGTTGGAGGAGGCCTTTGACAACCAGTGACATACAGACAGCAAAGAAAATTATAAATCTTAACTATCTATAAGAGTGATTAATATTAACTGATACATCTTAACCACTCAGGTACTTTGATTTCATTGAAATAACTCCGTCAAGCCCCGCCTCTCCGTGCGCCCAGCAGCTATTCTATTCATAAAAGGTCTTTTGTTATGACTTCGTGGAACTCTAATCTCTATTTAATAAAAAGACTACAGCCATCCAACCATTCATTCATAGCAATAAATCATTTAGAAAATGGTCGACTCCACAAACATGCGCCAGACACAAAAACGTTGTTTTATAGCTAAATGGCTAATAATATAACTATATAAAAATAGACGCAGTATTTACAGTACTTACATGAGAACACAAAAACACCTCACAAGCCACAAAAACAACAATAAAATACACAATTTGAATAAAATTCGAGAAACGCCGCACACTGTAAACACAGCAAATTCTGAGTGAGATAGGTATCTATGGGATTTTTTCAATAAAACTACATGAAACCATAGACAAAAGTTGTATCATTATACGCCTGACTACTTAAAGAATCATGAACAAAAACGTCATACAGGATTATGCAACGTATTAATTAACTAAGAGGGCCTAAAGCTGCGTACGTCACATCCACCGATATCGGTGGTCCGGGCTTGAGTGGGTCTTTGGTTTAGTCAGCCGATATCGGTGATTCGGGGCTTTAGAGGTTAACATATTGAAAAAAAAACAAATTTAAATACTGTCTGAATAGAAGGCTATAACAAACAAATAAATAAATAATAAATAATATCTGTGATGCAGACAAGATTCCCCGTACCATAGATTGCAATATGGGCTATATTGCAATCTATGGTACGGAGAATCCCCTTTTAAACTAAAATAAACATAAAATAGATTACTAGAGATTGATTATGATTGTTTGTAGTCTGGTTAAGTGAAGTGTATGGTAAAGAGTGTTTTAGTCAAAAATCAATACAATTGATATTTTTATTGCTATAAGTTGAAGATATGATCAAATGGTATTTTTGGTCATATCTATTTACCCCACCCAAAAATGAATTATTACCTCTCTCTCTCTCTCAGACGTGGATCTCTACATCCAAATCTGGAAGTTCAACCATCCTGCTCGCTTGTTCTTCATCATTGAGGATTTAATAGTTCTTAGATCCATGCACATGCTCTGTCACAAAAATTATTTGTCTACAAATTGCTATTGAATGTACTTCACTGACCTACCTGTAACCAATGCTGCCCTACCTCAAATTCGATCCTAGCTACAGCCCTTCCTATGTCCGTATCACACTCTGCGCGAGCTGTATGTGTCTAGGGTGCTCACAATGACGCTGCGTCTTATCTGTGCGCAACATTGCCTGCTTGTGCACGCTGGGTATTTCCACTCTACAAAGTGGTTGTGGTTCTTTGTGACAATATTATTCCTTCCATGTTGTGGGCTAAGTGACTGACTTTATCGACTTGTCTATACTTTTTTACATAGTGATAAATAGTGATCAGAATAGGTAGAGTACCTATATAAATTCAAGATTCAATATATTTATTCAAAATAGGTGCAATTTAAACTGTTTCTGATGGTCATAAAATAATAATAACAATGTCATTTGTGAAAAATCAAGAAATAAACAATCATTAGTTAATAACCTCTAAATTCAATCCTTGATATAAACCAGATTATTTCATTAGAATATAAAAACAATATGACACGAAAAGTTATACATAAAAATCATTGAATGTCATTAATGCCTTTGACAAGAGTAGGCCAGCCAGTTCACACGTACAATACCCGTTTACAAGTATAACGAGAGAGTCAGCCATCTCTCCCATCAACCATATTAGAGGGAAAGGAACTAGAGGATATAAAATAGAGTTGTTAAAACCACCAAATACATTGATTTACTTTTCTTATTCTTTTTATTTTTATTTTTGTGCAGTGACTAAATTATTAAAACCAGCTATGCGATGATTCAAATATTTAATTTTTTGTTCAAAGATTTCTAGATATCTCTAAAAGCCTATCATCTTAGGCCAATAATAAAATAGTATATTATGCAACTAGTGAATAAAGGACGGATTTAAAGCAAGGGCCATAGATGAATCACGAGCAAGTGAAGTGTTCTAATGACTGAATCACGACCGCAGGGAGTGAATCATGATGATTGAATCACAAGCATAGTGAGTATTAGAACCCTGAGCGACGCGAGTGATTCATGGCCCTCAATATAAATCCGTTTTATTCAAGAGTTGCATACTATACTTTATACCATGACTCCGAGAAAAAGAAACACTTAAGCGAAAATAGACATTTAATGAAGAAAAAAGGAATGTTAAATTAATTAAAATATACATTAAAATTTGAACAATTACTTAATAAAAGAGTTATTTTCTTTGTCTTTGTACAACTTAAAGAATTGAAATTAGCGCCAATTTACTATGAAATGACAGCAAAGAACACAAAACAGTTTTTATTCTAATGCTACTCCTTTTAGAAAATATCTTACAATCAAATCTCGAGGAATTATTTGCAATAGGAGTTCGTATCGAACATTTTTTGCGCAAGGAGGGTGTATAGCTGAGATGCGAGGTCGAATATATTGGTGTGTTCTAAATTCAAACACCAAAATAGTGATTAAAAGAGCTGTTTACTCACTATTTTCAGTGAATAAAATAAGATTTTTAGAGGAGAAATGGTATAAAATAATAATTCTTTTTATTTCTTAAGGGGGTTCGATGAAGCTCCTCAATGCTCAATTTTCGCTAGATGGCGCCTGCTCCACAAATTTTTAGTTTTAATTTTTTTTTGAAGTCTTGGTTCCACATTTTTACCTTAAAAACGTTAAGCGCACTCTTTACATAAATATTTAACTGTCGAAAAACAAATTGCACAATTAATTGCATTGTAGTATCCAAAAATCTCGATTATATGTTCCTTCACGTAGTTTTGAACTCGACACTCACACATCCATTGAATATTGCAATTGGCAATCATCGCATTTCCGAATACAAACGAATGCTAATTCCATGTCCATCAATTACAAGATTTATCGTATAACAGAAATTGAATTCAGAACTAAGTACTTTATTGTTGTTTTGTTTAGATTCCCGCACGAACTATATAGAGCTCTAAAATTATCATTATGTATAATATACTAACGAAATTAATAAAAATATAAAAAAAACAAAATAAATTCTTCAACCGACTTCCAATAAAGGGAAGGTTAAATGTTCGACAATAGGGTATTGTTTTTTTTGTCTCCTTTTTTCGGAGTGCTGACCTTAATTAGTAATTACACTGGAATGTGTTTCAGTCCTAACTTCATTTAGGATATTGCTCATAGTTCTTCTTGAAATTCCAGTGGCATTAGCAACTCTCTTCAACCTTCTTAAAATAATTACTTTCATTAACATACTAATTTTTTTAAATCTGTTGGCTTCGGTTACATAATATTTATAAACATTGAAGATAATTTCGCGTGACTGGCATTGTAAAAGTTTCCCTTTTTTTATAGATATTATCTGAAAACTTTAAATTCGTTCAATTTTAAATTTGGGGTTTTAACAACTCTTTATATATATTGATTAACATATTTACTTTTTTGAACTGAAAATTTCTCAAGGCGCGTTGAAAAATTTTGAGATGGGAAAAACCAACGTCACAGATAACTTGAAGTGAAAACTTTTTTGAGATTGAGAAACTATTGAACTTGCGACACCGTCACCGTCACCTTGAAGTGAAAACTTTTAAGATGGGAAAAACCATTGAACGCGCAACACCGTCAACGGCACCGTTACCGACAGCTTGAAGTAAAAAAAATTAAGATGGGAAAAAACCATTGAAACCGCGACACCGTCACCGACACCTAGGTGAAAACTTTTGACATGGGAAAAAAAACCATTAAACTAGCGTCACCGTTACCGACACCGACTCCGTCACCGACACCGTTACCGACACTGTTACCGACACCGTCAACGGCACCGTTACCGACAGCTTGAAGTAAAAAAAAAAATTAAGATGGGACAAAACCATTGAAACCGCGACACCGTCACCGACACCTAGGTAAAAACTTTTGACATTCGAAAAAAACCATTAAACTAGCGTCACCGTTACCGACACCGACACCGTCACCGACACCGTCACCGACACCGATACCGACACTGTTACCGACACCTTAAAGTAAAAACTTTTTTGAGATAGGAAAAATGGCGTTTCAAATTATGTATATTAGTAATAATTCTTCAATCCATAAAATGAAAAACAAACAAAAGACAGTTTGTTATATTCTCTTTGCAAACGATTGACTTGATGCAGTGACAGAACGTAAGAGCGGCAACATGCACGCGCGTCGGTCGGTTGCATGGAGCGGCAACGTCGCGCATCTTGTGTATTTACACGACATTTTGTCTCGCACACATTCGTAAATTTAATGAAAATTGAGCGTTGGTTTATTCCATAATTTTAAATGAAAGTATGTTTTTTTATTAATCTTGCGCAAACAAATACTTGAAAAAAGTTTGTAGCACACATAATTTACGCTTTATTCTGTATCCTGAACCAGATTATTGCAATTGTTTTTTGTATGGTAATCGAACCACCTTAATGATTTTTAAAAGATTACTATGAAATAAAAAGAAAATAACTAAAGTAAGGCCTCTGGGAGATGATTGCATTACTGACAGGTGATCAAATGGACAATACAACTTTGAAGTGGTGAAAAATTTATGTTAAAATATTATTATTGTTTATATACACTACTAATGAATAATATAATTATGTCAACTTACAATAAATCATGCACTAAATTTAATGTTAAATTATGGTAGTTATATAAAAATAAAAGATATAAATGTTTATTTTCTGCATATAGGTTTTACAGTTAACTTGTCTGTGGCTGGACCCACCTTTTAGGCTAAAAATGCCTGTTCAGGAGGCACCGCCACAGATGAGATACTAGTTACTTCATAAGCACCGCTCTTCCATATCTGTACATGCTTTAGAAATTATACCTAAGATGATCATACAAAATCAATAAAACACAAAACATAATAAAAATTAATGTAATAAAAATAGATGCGTGTGTATGCGTCTGTGTGTGCGCGTATGTTTGTGTGAGTGTATGTTTGTACCTACTATATGTGGTCTAATAATTTTTCAGTCTCATCACAATTCTTAGTTTGTACAAATGTTTATTTTTGTAGTAATAAAAATACTAGGCAACTGTAGCACCATCTGTCTTTATACTATAAAATTATGATTCATTTTTCTTTCTAATAACTTTATGATATTCATCATCATATCAGCCACAAATCGTCCACTGCTGAACAAAGGCCTCCCCCAAGGATTTCCACGACGACCGGTCCTGCGCTGCCCGCATCCATCGGCTTCCCGCGACCTTCACCAGGTCATCGGTCCACCGCGTGGGAGGCCTGCCTACGCTACGTTTTCCGGTGCGCGGTCGCCACTCGAGAACTTTACTGCCCCATCGGCCATCTGTTCTACGAGCTATGTGCCCTGCCCACTGCCACTTCAGTCTAGCGATTCTGTGAGCTATGTCGGTTACTTTAGTTCTCCTGCGGAGCTCCTCGTTTCTGATTCGATCACGCAGAGAAACTCCGAGCATAGCACGCTCCATTGCCCTTTGGGTGACCTTGAGCCTTCTTATGAGGCCCATAGTAAGCGACCATGTCTCAGTTCCGTAAGTCATCACTGGCAACACACACTGGTCAAAGACCTTAGTCTTGAGACACTGCGGTATTTGGGACGTGAAGATATTGCGAAGCTTCCCGAACGCTGCCCAGCCGAGTTGGATTCGTCGATTGATCTCTTTCTTGAAGTTGGACCTGCCTAGCTGGACTGTTTGTCCCAGGTATACATATTCGTCAACAACTTCCAGTGTAGAGTCTCCAACCTTTAGAGGAGTGGGTGCGACACGGACATTTAACATTATTTTCGTCTTGTCCATGTTCATTTTAAGACCCACTTGTTGAGAGACCTTACTGAGGCCATCGAGCATTGTGCTTAGGTCTTCCATAGTCTCAGCCATGACCACGATATCGTCAGCGAATCGGAGGTGGGATATGTACTCGCCGTTGATATTGATGCCGAGTCCACCCCAGTCCAGAAGCTTAAAAACATCTTCCAGGGCGGCAGTGAACAGTTTCGGAGATATAACGTCTCCCTGTCTCACCCCTCGCTGCAACTGGATAGGTTTCGAGTTCTGGTCCTGGAGGCGAACCGACATGGTGGCGTTTTCATACAGACACTTCAACACCTCGATGTATCGATGGTCAATTTGGCACCGCTGGAGAGACTGTAGCACAGCCCAGGTTTCGACTGAATCAAAGGCCTTCTCATAGTCCACAAACGCCAAGCATAGTGGCTGATTGTACTCTTCGGTCTTCTGTATAATCTGCCGCAGCGTATGTATGTGGTCTATGGTACTAAAGCCTTTTCGGAAACCGGCTTGTTCGGGAGGCTGGAAGTCGTCAAACCTGCGTGCGAGACGATTCGTAATGACTCTCGAAAACAGCTTGTAGACATGGCTCAGAAGTGAGATGGGTCTGTAGTTCTTCAGCAGAGTGTTGTCACCCTTTTTGAAGAAAAGCACGGCCACACTTCTGTGCCATGCCTTAGGCGTTTGTCCCTCGAGTATAACGGAATTAAATAACTTCTGAAGAGCTTTAAGTACCGGTGTTCCACCTGCTTTCAGAAGTTCAGCCGTAATTCCATCATCACCCGGTGCCTTGTTGTTCTTGAGCTGTTTGAGAGCCATTCTAATCTCGTACAGGCTGACGTCCGGGATATCTTCGGTATAGTGTCGGGTTAGTCTGGCTCTTGGGTCTTCAGCCAGATCGCTGACAGGCAAACGTGTGGTCTTGTACAATTGTCCATAGAACTTCTCAACTTCTTCCAGCAACTCAGTCTTAGACGATATGGTCCTGCCGTCCTCAGTCTTCAGCTTGGTCAGTTGGCTTTGTCCAACAGACAGATCTCTCGCGAACACTTTTGAGCCTTTGTTGTGCTCAATCGCCTCTTTAATACAATTTGTATTATATTGGCGTAAATCGCGAGTTAGGGACTTAGAGATCTGCCTGTTTAGTTGCCGATACTGAGTAGCGTCTTCAGAGGACTGCAAAACCAATCTGCGTCTTTCTTCCATGAGGTTGCTGGTGAAGTCGGAGATTTTTTTGGTTCTGTTTGAACGGCGAGTTTTAAAAATCTTAGACCCGACCGTTTGAACAATTTCCACGAACCTGTCATTATAATCGTCCACATTCTCGCAGTCTCCTAGGCATTCGAAACGATTGTGCAACTCGAGCTGAAAGCTCTCGGGGTTTTGGAGCTGGATGGGCGCTGGTCGGAGCGTAGACTTCATCAGTCGACATCTTTCTAGCTTGGTCTTTAGATTCAATGTGCCTCTGACCATCCGGTGATCGCTTCCTGTTTTGACTGAATTGATCACGGAGACATCATTGAATATTTGCTTCCTTGTCGACAAGATGAAGTCGTATCTCGTTTTTTGTTACGCCATTGGGATGCAACCATGTCCACTTCCGCTGTTTTGACTTTTTGAAGAAGGAGTTCATCATAAAGAGGCTCTCCTTCTCCATAAAGTCGGCCAGCATCTGGCCACGTGCATTTCTTACTCCATATCCAAATTGCCCCACACTCAGCTCACCATCGCTTCGTTTGCCCAGTTTCGCGTTAAAGTCCCCCATAACAACGGTATAATGGGTCCTGGTGCTATGTAAGGCTGTAGATATGTCCTCATACATAGTCTCTACCTCGTCGTCGGAGTGTTCCGTTGTCGGCGCGTATACCTGTATGACCTTCATCGAATACCGTTTGGTGATTCTGAGTATAAGGTATGCTACCCTTGTCGAAACGCTCACGATTTGGACCACATTGTTAATGAGGGACTTGTGGACGAGAAACCCGACACCACCCTGGGACTGTTGGTCGCCCTCCCGGAAATAGAGCAGGTTTCCGGATTTAAGGATCATGGTGTCCTCTCCCTCTCTTCGGACTTCACATAAACCTACGATATCCCACCGTAACCTGCTCAATACTTCTTCGAGTTCTGCAAGTTTCTCGTCAGTCCGCAGTGTGCGCGTGTTGTAAGTTGCCAGGGCCAAAATTATGATATTAGAATGTACTAATTAAGTCCCACATCCAGTGCTGGCATCGCCGATTTGTTCTTGAACTTGAGTGGACTTCTGATTTATGCCTACAATATACATACAAGCGTCAAATTTGGTTAGATTTTAGTACAAATCGTAAAACTAGTAAGTAAAAGTAAAACAACAAATACATAATAAAGACCAGCCAAGTATAAGTTCTGCTTGCACTAAGGATCGCAAACTGAGGAAAAAAACGATGTTTTCTGTAAAGTTGGTTTACGGACGATAATTTTACGTGATAACGTGTCACAAGACGAACGCGTGTATGCTTTATGGCCATCCAGATCCACGTCGTCGTAACCAACTCGATTAGGTACAATCTAGTCGGCCGTGGCAAGTGTCCATTGCGAATGCTCTCACACACACTTTGAAACGTATACAGATACGTGTTTTCCTCACGGAGAATCGACCGCATTGGAAAACCTTAATAAAGTCCTGGAAGCCTAGTACTTTTAATCCATTGACACACAGAGATACGTGTTTTCCTCACAGAGAATCGACTGCATTGGAACACCTCTTGTAAGGTCCTGGAAGCCTAGTACTTTTAATCCATTGACACACACAGATACGTGTTTTCCTCACAGAGAATCGACTGCATTGGAACACCTCTTGTAAGGTCCTGGAAGCCTAGTACTTTTAATCCATTGACACACACAGATATGTGTTTTCCTCACAGATAATCGACCACTTTGGAACACCTCTTGTAAGGTCCTGAAAGCCTAGTACTTTTAATCCATTGATACGCTTGCACGCTCGGCTCAGGCGTAATGCGACAATGACGTCACACTGGCGTAACGCGACAATGACGTCAAACTGGCGTAACACGTGATAATGACGTCACACTTTTTCGCGAATGCAGCCCGTGTCATCAATTTATATGTCTTGATTGAAAATTGATACTGATAGGTACCATTGTTGTATTTTTGATGATTTTTAAGGTTCCTTGTCCTTGTCCATCTAGTCGTGCGCAAATTGGAGTCGGATTAAAGTTTAATTTGACCCAGATGCAACTTTTTTAGGGTTCCGTACCCAAAGGGTAAAAATAGGACCCTATTACTAAGACTTCACTGTCCGTCTGTCTGTCTGTCTATCAACAGGCTGTATTTCATGAACCGTAATAGGTAGGTATATAATATATAGGTAGATGATGTTTTTCTGATGCCGCTATAATAACAAATCGCACCCTTTTGTGCGATTGTGACTCGCATATGGCCGGTTTTTTTCTTCAAAATATTAGGTTGGGTAAAAAGTTTCTTGGTATTTCCGCAAATTCGAACTGGGCGACCAGAGCGAGCTGCCTCTTGAAAATGCTTGAACCAACCAAGTTGGAGTACTGCAGTAAGTCCATACAGCACAAATGTTATTCGCGGCCTGTGTTGCATTTTTACCTTATTTCTTTTCGAGCTACGAAGGAGTGAAGAAGGTATTGTGATGACAAAAATCAAACGAAGTTGAGATTTTGATGGGAATCGATCGAGTCTAGAAAACAAAAAAATAAAAAATGTGTGTCTGTGCTCTAGTTCCCAAACTACTGGACGGATTTGGGTAAAATTGGAGTTTAAAAAAAAGTTATTTTTATATTTCTAGCCATTTTTTTTTCAAATTATCTCTTGATTTTTTGCCACCATAGTAAAAAATCATTATTTACTTTTTTTTCTTTAAAACGGCTTTAAAGATTCTGATGAAACTCTGTATGTCTCTGTAACTTTATATAGGCAACTTTATTTAGCTGTAGTTCGTCATTTCGGTAAGTATCGAAATAAGGTACCACCTCCCATATGAATCCAGGTTGTTTGTTACTTTTTCTCAAATTTCTCGAACGATTTTAATAAAACTTTGTGTATGACAAGGTCTTAATAAGGCCAACTGCAGTGGGTAGTTTATTATTTTAGAAAAATCTAAATAAAGTACCTTCCATACAATACCAAATTATTTGCAACTGGCAATATCCTTTTTGCCATAGTGACAATATATCTATGAACGAACAAACAATTTTGACGTGATAACGTCTTCTTGTAAATTTATGACACGGGCTGCATACACGAAAAAGTGTGACTTTATGTCACGTTACGCCAGTGTGACGTCATTGTCACGTTACGCCAGTGTGACGTCATTGTCACGTTATGCTTGAGCCGAGCGTGTAAGCGAGAGTTGTATTTGTACCTGGACTTGGACTTGGACGGACGGACGAGTGGACGAACCGTCAAACAAGGGTATGACGAATGGATTAAAAGTACTAGGCTTCCAGGAGCTTACAAGAGTTGTTTTAATGCGGTCGATTCTCTGAGTAAAACCGTCATACTAAAAAGAGGCGTTTCTTATACGCATCAGTGTGTCAATGGATTAAAAGTACTAGGCTTCCGGGAGCTTACAAGAGTTGTTTTAATGCGGTCGATTCTCTGAGTAAAACCGTCATACTAAAAAGAGGCGTTTCTTATACGCATCAGTGTGTCAATGGATTAAAAGTACTAGGCTTCCGGGTGCTTACAAGAGTTGTTTTAATGCGGTCGATTCTCTGAGTAAAACCGTCATACTAAAAAGAGGTGTTTCTTATACGCATCAGTGTGTCAATGGATTAAAAGTACTAGGCTTCCGGGAGCTTACAAGAGTTGTTTTAATGCGGTCGATTCTCTGAGTAAAACCGTCATACTAAAAAGAGGCGTTTCTTATACACATCAGTGTGTCAATGGATTAAAAGTACTAGGCTTCCGGGAGCTTACAAGAGTTGTTTTAATGCGGTCGATTCTCTGAGTAAAACCGTCATACTAAAAAGAGGCGTTTCTTATACACATCAGTGTGTCAATGGATTAAAAGTACTAGGCTTCCGGGAGCTTACAAGAGTTGTTTTAATGCGGTCGATTCTCTGAGTAAAACCGTCATACTAAAAAGAGGCGTTTCTTATACGCATCAGTGTGTCAATGGATTAAAAGTACTAGGCTTCCGGGAGCTTACAAGAGTTGTTTTAATGCGGTCGATTCTCTGAGTAAAACCGTCATACTAAAAAGAGGCGTTTCTTATACACATCAGTGTGTCAATGGATTAAAAGTACTAGGCTTCCGGGAGCTTACAAGAGGTGTTCCAATGCGGTCGATTCTCTGTGAGGAAACACAATAGTCCATATTGATTCCTTGTATTTTTGATGTGAATTGATAGACTTGGAGTTGGACGGGGTCTTGGACAGGGACTTGTACTTGACGTGTACTTTGACGGGCACTCGGACGGGGACTTGGACGGGTACTTGTTATCACGTAAAATTATCGTCCATAAACCTACTTTACAAACAACCGGTTTCTTTCTTTTCGAAATATTTCGGCGCACGATTGAACATATATTTTACGATAGGGAATGCATATTCATTAAAATTTGAACAATTACTAAATAAAAGAGTTATTTTCTTTGTCTTTGTACAACTTAAAGTATTGAAATTAGCGCCAATTTAATAATGAAATGACAGCAAAGAACACAAAACAGTTTTTATTCTAATGCTACTCCGTTTAGAAAATATTGTACAATCAAATCTCGAGGAATTATTTGCAAAAGGAGTTTGTATCGAACATTTTTTGCGCAAGGAGGTTGTATAGCTGAGATGCGAGGTCGAAATATATTGAACATATATTTTACGATGCAAATACAACGAAATTTTGGCCTAAAACGTCACGTTGTTGTGATATTTCTATTATAGCAGGGATATTAGTGTTTTGACAAGCTTTAACTCGAAATATCTCAGCAACAAGACGCTTTAGGTCAAAATATCTTAGTATATTGTCCGTTTGTATTTGCAATCCCTTTCGAAAAATATAGGTACAATCGCGCGCCGAAAGATTTCGGAAAAAAATTACATATATTATATTACCATCGTGGCACGCTCCCATACAAAAATGTTACCAAGTCTTTTTCATCAAATCTAATACACCTCTTTTTATTGCTACTACGTACATAATGTATAAAAACTATATTACCTATGTGATATGTAAAAACTGTATGTGATGTGTAAAAACTATAATACCTATGTGATGTGTAAAAACTATAATACCTATGTGACGTGTAAAAACGATACTACCTATGTGATGTGTAAAAACCATAATACCAATGTGATGTGTAAAAACTGTATGTGACATGTAAAAACTATAATACTTATGTGATGTGTAAAAACTGTACTACCTAGGTGATATGTAAAAACTGTATGTGACGTGCAAAAACTATAATACTTATGTGATGTGTAAAAACGATACTACCTATGTGATGTGTAAAAACTATAATACCTATGTGACGTGTAAAAACGATACTACCTATGTGATGTGTAAAAACCATAATACCAATGTGATGTGTAAAAACTGTATGTGACATGTAAAAACTATAATACTTATGTGATGTGTAAAAACTGTACTACCTAGGTGATATGTAAAAACTGTATGTGACGTGCAAAAACTATAATACTTATGTGATGTGTAAAAACGATACTACCTATGTGATGTGTAAAAACTATAATACCTATGTGACGTGTAAAAACGATACTACCTATGTGATGTGTAAAAACCATAATACCAATGTGATGTGTAAAAACTGTATGTGACATGTAAAAACTATAATACTTATGTGATGTGTAAAAACTGTACTACCTAGGTGATATGTAAAAACTGTATGTGACGTGCAAAAACTATAATACTTATGTGATGTGTAAAAACTGTACTACCTAGGTGATATGTAAAAACTGTATGTGACGTGCAAAAACTATAATACCTAAGTGATGTGTAAAAACTATAATACCTAGGTGATATGTAAAAACTGTATGTGACATGTAAAAACTATAATACCTAGGTGATATGTAAAAACTGTATGTGACGTGCAAAAACTATAATACCTAAGTGATGTGTAAAAACTATAATACCTAGGTGATATGTAAAAACTGTATGTGACGTGCAAAAACTATAATACCTAAGTGATGTGTAAAAACTATAATACCTAGGTGATATGTAAAAACTGTATGTGACGATGACGTGTAAAAACTATTATACCTATCTGATGTGTAAAAACTGTATGTGTAGTCAGTGATTACTTTATCAATCTCCAGACAAAAATGTTTCTTCCAACCCCTTTGTGTTTAGGATTCTTTCATCATCATTATCACAAAGGATTTCCACCACCACCGATTATTTCATCATCATCATCATCAAGGATTTCCACGACGACCGGTGCTGCGCTGCCCGCATCCAGCGGCTTCCCGCGACCTTCACCAGATCATCGGTCCGCCGAGTGGGAGGCCTGCCTAATACGCTATACTGCCACTTAAGTTCAGCTTTTCTGAGAGCTATGTCGGCTACTTTGGTTTCCCTACGGATCTCCTCGTTTCTGATTCGATCACGCAGAGAAATTCCGAGCATAGCACGCTCTATTGTACTTTGAGTGACCTTGAGCCTTCTTATGAGGCCCAAAGTAAGCGACCATGTCTCAGTTCCGTATGTCATCAGTGGCAACACACACTGGTCGAAGACCTTGGTATTAAGACACTGCGGTATTTAGGACGGACTTGAAGATTTGCGAAGCTTCCCGAACGCTGCCCAGCCAAGTTCGATTTGACGATTGATCTCTTTCTTGAAGTTGGACCTACCTAACTGGACTGATGACCAGGTACACATATAGGGCAACAACTTCGAGTGTAGAGCCTCAAACCTTCAGAGGAGTAAGTGCGACACGGATGTTTGACATAATTTTCGTGTTGTCTATGTTCATACCTACTTGTTGAGAGGTCCTGCTGAGGCCATCGAGCATAGTGCTTAAGTCGTCCATAGTCTCAGCCATAACCACGATATCGTTAGTGAATCGAAGGTGGGTGATGTACTCGCCGTTGATATTGATGCCGAGTCCACCCCAGTCCAAAACTTAAAAACATCTTCCAGGGCGGCGATTCAGAGATATAACGTCTCCCTGTCTCACCCCTCGCTGCAGCCGGATAGGTTCCGAGTTTTGATCCTGGAGGCGAACCGACATGGTGGCGTTTTCATACAAACACTTCAGTACCTCGATATATCGATAGTCAATTTGGCACCGTTGGACACAGCCGAAGTTTCGACCGAATCAAAGGCTCTCTCATAGTCCACGAATGCTAAGCATAGTGGCTGATTGTCTTGTCTCTGAGTCTCTTTGGATTCTGATTCTTTATCATGTGGCATTGTTAGAGTGAAAATTTTATTACATCGTCTCAAATTTTTTCGCCTATGTGAAGCGTGACGGTCGGTATGATCGTTTCGTCCTCTGTACCGTAGGTCCAAAACTAGAGCTCAGCCATGATCGTTTCGTCCTCCGTAAATGTCTATAATGTGAAAAAAAGTTTCACTTTTACCGTGGTTTCATAAAACCACACGCTACTTTTACATCGTCTCATATTTTTTCGTCTGCGTGTTGCATGTCGCGTGACGGTCGCTTTCGTCTGACGGAATGATCGTTTCGTCCTCTGTACCGTAGCGAAAGCAGCCATTATCGTTTCGTCCTCTGTAAAGTTTCACTTTTACCGTGGTTTCATAAAACCACACACTTTTTTTTTGTCTTTTTCAGGTATTCCCCGATGACGGCCTCCCGCAATACATCTGCTACATTTGCCGCGCTCTCCTTCACAAGGCGGTCGAATTCAGAAACAAATGCCACAGCACGCGATCTCTTCTGTCGAGCCTCCCTGTAAGTTTCATACCATTGTATTTTTTCATCATCACGTAAAGTCATCACATCAGCTCATATACGTCCCCACCGAGGGGCTCGAGCCTATCCTGAATTAGGGTAATCCGGCCTTAGTCGACCACGCAGGCCCAGTGCGGGTTTGTCGACTTCACACACAACCTTCGAGTTTCTTCGCAGATGTGTGCAGGTTTCCTCACGATGTTTGCCTTCACCGTAAGAGCGTCGGATAAACATACGAGAAATCGAAATTCGAAAACACATTGGTACGTGGCAGGATCGAACCACGACCTCCCGGACAGGAGGCAGCGGCCCATTGCCATTACGCCACCGACGCTCCTTTTTTTTTAAAGTAATTATTTTTAAAAGCTTTTATTTTACTTGCAATGTTTTTATGTATGTTTGTTTAGTTCAAATCTTGTGATCTATTTTAGAGCGACTTCCAGGTGTCCGATTGAGCTGAAATTTGGAATGAAGCCGTATTCCCGGTGACAATAGATCCTTTTGGTATTTTGAAGTTGATCTGATGATGAACTTTGGAGGTGGAATCAAGGTCCCAGAATCGTCTTTTATTTTCAATAGTATTGTATGAGACAGTCTTTTTTGAATTTGGAGCCGTGTATTTTTATATTCATTTGAGAATTTGGCTTTTTTCTACCTACTTCCATAAAGGAGGAGGTTCTTAATTTGACTGTATTTTTAACGCGCTTTTATTAGCTTCACTTGTAATAACTATGTAAGAAAATATTGGAATCTTAATTGGACCCACTTGCCGGTCTTCGATTAGGATGTAATTTTGCACACGCTCTGAGTTCTGATGACAATACATGACTAGCTAAGAAACGTCATTACAAATCCAATTGGCGGCCTCCCCAAGATGGCGGACTGGCTGTTTGAAATCCACCCCCATGATATGGGTATCAAATGAAAGGGTTTGCTGTCAGGAATACGAAAAAATAGTCACGTGACTAAAATCCAATATGGCGGACGTCCAAGATGGCGGACGTCCAAAATGGCGGACAGGCTATTTGAAATGCACCCCCATGATATGGGTATCAAATGAAAGGGTTTGCTGTCAGGAATACGAAAAAATAGTCACGTGACTTAAATCCAACATGGCGGACATCCAAGATGGCGGATTGGCTATTTTGTAATTTTAAGTGCGTGCTAAAAGCGTGTTTTTTAGTTTTTTAAACTAATTTAAAGTTATTTTTATGTGTGTTACTTCAGAACTTTTGACTGAGTGAACCAATTTTGATGATTATTTTTTTATTTTAAAGCTAGTGCTTCCTGTGTGGTCCCATATAAATTTTATCATAATCGGTTTAGTAATTGATTAGAAAATTGCAGAAATGTAAGCTAGTATTTTGTAAAATACTTTTAAAAAATAGCACGCTTTCGTGATTATTTGATTAATTTTTAATGAGATTAATGCATGGATAGCGCCGATCCACAGCTGTTATATTGGTCTAAGATTGGTACGGAATGAAGGAGGCGATATGATAGCTTACTACTGTATGGTCAACCGTATGTCTGTAACAGTTTGTAATAATTAATAACAGTACGAGTATACAGGCTGTTAGGTTAAACATTTAGAATACGATTTTTGAGAGACGCTTTTACTCATTACACTGAACAACTTTTGCTCTAGAGCTGCACAAAAATAACAATGTTTTAAGGACATCTGGGATTTCAGCAAAGTTATAACCGCCTTCGTGGCGTAATGGTTAAGGCCATTAGCTTTACATCAGGAGGTCGCGGGTTCGATTCCCTGTGGAGTCTAAATTTGTAAGAATCAGTTTGGTTGGTGGAAGGGCATTTTCTAAGCTCGCCTCTGGCTACAACCGTATAATCTAAGTCTTGCCACCAAACATCAATGCTAACAACATTGATGTGTTCCGGCTTCAAGATAAGGTAGTCGGTTCCCCATTGCGTTAGGGAATCTTGGTAAGCCCGCTTCCATCTTCAGCATCATCGTGACTTACCATCAGATGAGATGATGCCAAGGGCCTATCAATTGTGAATAAAAATAAAAGGACAAAAGTGGTTCCGTTTCATGAGTAGAAGAATTGTGTTCTGTTTTACGTAAATCTCTGTACTGAATACGCTTAATAAAGAAAACTTCATAAAAAGAGACACCAGCTCAAGTTCAAAGCGTTACAACTAACATGCGGCCGACAGCTGAACACCGATTCAGAAATTGAGAATACATGTTTTTTTTTTCTTTTAGCTAACATTGGATTTGATTAAACAAATCAACTTGTTGCATGAAAAACCGTTTAAAAGAACAAACATAGTACACGTCAGTGTAGGTGAAGAACCGGAAAACTATTTGCATGATACAAACTTACAATATGATGTCGAAAATGAAAATTCTGAAACCTATTGCAATGAAAAATTACTAGAAAATGATTTTTCTGACAAAAATTCAGAAAACGATTCAAATGCTGAAGAAACAGTAAATGATTTGAATGATTCCGTCGAATTAGCTGTTAAAAATGAGTTTAACAATGATGAACTGTCTCCTGTGTTAAATCAACAAACTGACTTACGAAATAAAGATGAAGTAGCTAATAATGAGAAAATTATCTACCCATGCAAATTTAATAGAGATGTAGCTGACAAGAAAGTAACGCAATATATTTTAAAAAATCCTACTGCTGATCCACTCACAAAAATGTTTTACAAGTATATTGAAAATAAATACTTTGAAAGAACTTTGAATGTAATATCAGCGACGGATGCAGATAAGCTATTCAGAAAACTAGCAGGATCCGCTAGAAACGACACACCTAAAATTTCAAATTTCGATCCTGAAGTAAATAAGTTTTACGATTATTTGAGATTTTGTTACGGATACATAGATGCAGACAGAGATGCAGCTGCTAAAAGGCTTTTAGAAGATGCATTTGATAATAATATGGATGATGCAGAAACCAGAGGCAATGGATTACGTAGGCTATCAGACATAATTAAGTATGCTAAAGAGTATGGGGAGAAATACAATTTTGAAGTTTTGATTTTCTCTAAAGAAGAGCAGATTAGGAACATGCAAGAGAGGATGGAGAGTGATAGATATAAGCGCTCTCGATATAAATGCGAGGACTGCTACGCTGGGTTCCAGTATGAGCACAAGTATTTTAATCACAGAGCACATCACGATACGGTAAGAAGATTTTTCATAGTAGATTTTAGGGTAACGTACAATAAAAGGTAAAAACGAAACCACAATAGGATCACTCGCGTGTCTGTCTGCCCGTTCGTCTGTCACAGCCAATTTGCTCCGAAACTACTAGACCGATTGAGGTAAAATTTGGTACACATATGCAAGTTGGTGACACAAAGACGGGCGTCTAACGTAAATTGATAAATTTTGTCACTTGTGGATGGGGGTGGGAGGGGCGCAAATAGAAAATTTAAAAAAAGTAGTTGCAACCTTTATATCGTGCGTGTGACATATCAAATGAAAGGGAATTGTTGTGAGAATCCCAAATGTTTCTTTTTTAATAATTTTAAGATAATTAGTTTTGAAGTGATTTAAGAAAATAAGCGAAAATTAACCACCATAGTTCCGTTCCCACAGGAAAACTAAAATTTCCAAAGTCTAGAATAAGTAGACCCCTGTTTACAGCAAAATATGTAGAGTTCTTGATCTGTTGATGGATAAAGTTTTGGTGCAGAACATATTTTTTTTGCTAAAATAATCCTTAATTGAAGTAAAAAGTGGTTACAAAGTTGGTCGTTGGGAGCGGTATAAGCCTTATGGCCCCGTGGTACCTAAAAATTCACTTAAACAGGTTTTTAGATTCATTTTTATTAAAGTAGTTAACAGTAATTTTTAATTCTAGGAAAACATACTGGTATTATTGAGAATAGTTACGAGAGACTATATCGACTGGAAACACGATTTAATAAAGTTGGCTCGATAGAATAACTTCGCAAAGATGTAACCTCTTTTCGAGCCAATTTATCGTCTATTTTCGGTTTTATTCTTAAAATAAGTAATTTGATAATGTGATTTGTTTACTGAAATAAAGTTCACAGGTGACTGAAGGGAAAACATCAAATGGATTTTTATTTAAGATAAATATGATGAAAATAAAAACGAAAACATCGAAAAAGTGCAAAAGTGTGGTTATTTTCTTTCCTCTTTACACGTAAAGAAAAAGACAAAGACAGATTTTTAAGTACCATAGCGCCTTAATAAGGCTATGTTGTTTCCAGGCTCTGAGCGGTGATCAAGAATGCGAGGTTTGCAAATTGAAGTTTCGCAGCAGAAAACTTCTGCTGTCCCACATCTCTAGGTCACACAAATACAGATACATTTGCAAGCAGTGCGGCAAACAGTTTACCAGCAAGTGAGTATTTTTGTTTGTAATTGGCTTTGTGAAAAAAAAAGGTTTTACTTCTTTAGAATTGACTAGCTGTTTTCCGCGGCTTCAACGGCAACGTTTTTATGACTTTTCGAGGGTGCGCAGTGCGCGAGCCGCTTGCAAGCTTTTCGTGCGCGGAAAAAAGTAGCCTATGTGTTAATCCGGGTTCTTATCGGTCTACCTACCAAATTTCAGCCAGATCTGTTCAGTAGTTTTTGTGTGAGACAAACAACCAATTCATGTTTCATGTTTTCATGCCTTATAAAAAGTGAAGAATGCTAATTAATTTGCCAAGCAGCCTGCTTTGGCATGATGATTACCATCATTACACGAGCCTACTCGTAAAGACGTCCACTGCTGGACATGGGACTCCTCTAGTTGGGGGTTCCACCGTAATCGCCACGCTTGGCAGGCGGGTTGGCGATCGCAGGGTGTGGTGTGGAAAGAACGCTGCTGCCCAGCCCTGGTTTGATCCCCTAGTCGTTTCTTACGACACCCTCGGAAAGACGTGGTGGTGCTATTCTAGAGCAGCACCACAGGCCAGTTATTCCTTATTTGTGGGCATCGTTTTTATGACTGTCTTTGAGCGTAGACAGGAGTTTACTTTAAATCCCTCAAAACGACAATAGTTATTTATGATACGAGTACAAGTGTGGTAAAAAGGTTAATAAATAACAAACGAATGACATTTGTGACCCCGAGCCGCAGTCTAGGGTTTACCATTGGCACGAGTTTGTTATTTATCTTTTACACCTTTGTATCATACGACGTTTTTAATACAGTTGTGAGAAAACAGGTGAAATTAAAAACGACCAAGACAGAAAAACAAAATACATAGGTACATACCTATCAAGGTTTCGGCAACTAAAGTTAATTTTACGCCATTTGTGGCTCATTTTAAATGTCCGGGAAGAAATCTCACTTTGTTTTTTCCTATACGTACATAATTTTTTTATCATACGTTTATTAACTATTCATAATTTTATTAATATTTACAATTTCAATTTAGTTTACAAAAATGGCGCCATATTTAATTTAGCATGCGTAAGTTTTTTTTTAATATCACGATAAATAGATTACAATTTGGAATAATATGAATGTAAGCAAACCTCCTTGGAAAAGATGTCCTATTCCTTCCTGTAACCTATGCGCTTCATTCATATATATTCTCCTTTCTTCACAAAGATATAACCCAAAGAGAATCTAACCAGTTAGCGTTATGTACTAACCTGACGAAGAATCTCTGTTAAAATTATCCTTTTAAAAGTCTTTAAGATGATTATGTATCTTTGGTTATTCTATTTTTTTATTTGCTAGAAATGTCTTGTTTCTCAGAGCTACGAACTAAACAAAATTGGCAAAGTAAAAAGCACGTGTGCGGTAAAATCAATGTTGCGCTGGGTGAAGCCAATGGCGGGGGTCACGTATTTTAATATACTCACATATAGATATAGCACAACAGCTGTTTAAAAAATTTATAAATTATGCCGAAAAAAAATCTACAATGAATATATTATGTCGGGCTATTTTGATTATCAGTCTGTGTCACTTCTTACCTCCTCGACTATTTCTATGCAAAAATCAAGTCAATGCGTATATTTTTTCACGGGATTAAGTGTAGCCTATTTCTCTCCCTCATGACACGGGCTAGCTGTGCGCTAAATTTCGTCAAGATTGATTGAGCCGTTGAAGCTTGATAAGGTAACAAGCAAATGAACACATTTTCACATTTGTTATGTTAGTGAAGATTAATTATCTCGTTTCAGAATATATTGTAAGGAGCATTACGAAAAACACAACGGTGGCGCCACACATCAATGCCCACACTGTCCTCGTGTCTTCAAGTAAGTTCTGGCAACTACACATCAATGCCCACACTGTCCTCGTGTCTTCAAGTAAGTTCTGGCAACTACACATCAATGCCCACACTGTCCTCGTGTCTTCAAGTAAGTTTTGGCAACTACACATCAATGCCCACACTGTCCTCGTGTCTTCAAGTAAGTTCTGGCAACTACACATCAATGCCCACACTGTCCTCGTGTCTTCAAGTAAGTTCTGGCAACTACACATCAATGCCCACACTGTCCTCGTGTCTTCAAGTAAGTTCTGGCAACTACACATCAATGCCCACACTGTCCTCGTGTCTTCAAGTAAGTTCTGGCAACTACACATCAATGCCCACACTGTCCTCGTGTCTTCAAGTAAGTTTTGGCAACTACACATCAATGCCCACACTGTCCTCGTGTCTTCAAGTAAGTTCTGGCAACTACACATCAATGCCCACACTGTCCTCGTGTCTTCAAGTAAGTTCTGGCAACTACACATCAATGCCCACACTGTCCTCGTGTCTTCAAGTAAGTTCTGGCAACTACACATCAATGCCCACACTGTCCTCGTGTCTTCAAGTAAGTTCTGGCAACTACACATCAATGCCCACACTGTCCTCGTGTCTTCAAGTAAGTTCTGGCAACTACACATCAATGCCCACACTGTCCTCGTGTCTTCAAGTAAGTTCTGGCAACTACACATCAATGCCCACACTGTCCTCGTGTCTTCTAGTAAGTTTTGGCAACTACACATCAATGCCCACACTGTCCTCGTGTCTTCAAGTAAGTTCTGGCAACTACACATCAATGCCCACACTGTCCTCGTGTCTTCAAGTAAGTTTTGGCAAACATCAATGCCCACACTGTCCTCGTGTCTTCAAGTAAGTTTTGGCAACTACACATCAATGCCCACACTGTCCTCGTGTATTCAAGTAAGTTTTGACAACTACACATCAATGCCCACGCTGTTCTCGTGTCTTCTAGTAATGACTTACTTATTCTCAAAAAAGAATTGGATCCTCCATACTAAAATGCATGTAATTGGTCGAGCTTCGTATGAAGAGGAAAAATATTTTTTTTGCGATTTTACCTGTTCGGTCCAAAACTTTCTGGCTGGAAAAATTTGGCGGCTTAAAAAAAATAAAAAAGATGTCATCGCGATTGTCATTTAGTCTGCTTTTTCGAGTCTGGTTTTGGCGTTTCTGTTGGTTGTAGTTTTGATTTTACGGCGTTTTAACGATACGAATCCGGAAAACTTTCGAAATGATCAAATTGGAATATCGTTCCGTGATCAAATTCCTGACTAAGGAAGGAGTCAGCCCGACCGATATTAAAAAAAGGTTGGATGCCGTGTACGGGGATTCTTCTCCATCATTTTCCACGGTAAAAGAATGGAGTAAACAGTTTCGATTGGGGCGGGAATCCATTGACGACGAACCTCGCTCCGGCCGGCCTATAGAAGTACTCACCGAGCAATGTATTAAATTAGTGGAAGAGGAAGTTCTGAGTGATCGAAGACTAAAGACTAAAGAAATAGCGGCAAGAACCGGACTTTCCAAAACTTCAGTACTTAGGATACTACATGATCATCTTCACATGAATAAAGTTAGTGCTAGGTGGGTACCCAAACTTCTTTCGAGCTTGCAGCGTACTGAGAGAAAAGCGTGTTCTCAAGAAGTTTTAGACGCGTATAGGCGTTACGGAAAAAGTTATTTGGAGTCGATTGTTACGGGAGACGAAACCATGGTTTTGTACTATGATCCCCTGTCTAAAAGGGAATCGATGGAGTGGCGTCGTCTTGGTGAAAAGCCACCTAGAAAGGCCAAGGTAACGCAATCCACCAAAAAGATTATGGCAACGGTATTCTGGGATTGTCACGGAATACTAATGATTGACATAAAAGAAAGGAATACCACGGTAAATGGCAGCTACTACGCCACCCTTATTGAGCAGTTGCGAGAGGCGATCAAGCAGAAACGACGTGTAAAACTTAGTAGAGGTGTTCGGCTTCTCCACGATAATGCTCCCGTTCACACTGCTGCAATTGCCAAAGCTGCTGTAGCTAAATGTGGCTTCGAGGAAATTCGCCACCCCCCTTACAGCCCAGACCTGGCCCCAAGCGACTACTACTTGTTCTCGAGACTTAAGGCAGACTTAAGGGGAAGACGATTTTCTTCGGATGATGAAGTGGCCCAAGCAGTTTTTACCCATTTCGAGGACAAAACTCCAGAATATTTTTATAAGGGGATAGAAATGCTTATCACGAGATCTGCAAAGTGCGTTGAAATAGAGGGGGACTATATCGAAAAATAAAAATAAAATTGTAAATATATCTACTTGTTTCTTTGTTAGGCCGGACACTTTTGGACCGCACCTCGTAGCAAACTCGTAGAACAAAAGCTGTTCAGTATGATGAGTGGAAGCCCCAGTTAACGGGACCTACACCAATTTTGTTACCTGTATAAGAGGAGGTAAATAGGTTACGTGCGTCCAAAAAGTGAAGCAAATAAAGTGATGCCAATTGGCATCTCTTTCGAATAAAAAAAGAATTTTGAAAATCGGTCCACAATAAACGGAGAAATTGGTGAACATACATAAAAAAAAGTGTGTGGTTTTATGAAACCACGGTAAAAGTGAAACTTTACAGAGGACGAAACGATCATGGCTGCTCTCGCTACGGCACAGAGGACGAAACGATCATACCGTCAGACGAAAGCGACCGTCACACGACATGCAACACACAGACAAAAAAAAACCTTTTTTGAAGTCGGTTTAAAATTGTGTTTAACTAACAAATGGAAAAAGTCGAGTTTCGAGAACTTTACTTTTAACATTTTCATAGAATACTAAGAAGTCGCCTTAATTTAAAAGAACGGAATTAGTTTTGTAAGGAGTTCCTTATTATTATGAAACAAAAATATATAATGAAAAAATTTTTATTCAACCTCGTAGGACAGTCGTGGACTTATCAAACCGCCCTCGTATGACAGTTTTGAACTTATCAAACCGCCCTCGTATGACAGTTTTGAACTTATCAAACCGCCCTCGTATGACAGTTTTGAACTTATGAAACCGCCCTCGTATGACAGTTGTAAACTTGTCAAACTGCCCTCATATGACAGTTGTAAACTTGTCAAACTGCCCTCGTATGACAGTTGTAAACTTGTCAAACTGCCCTCGTATGACAGTTGTAAACTTGTCAAACTGCCCTCGTATGACAGTTTTGAACTTATCAAAACGCCCTCGTATGACAGTTGTAAACTTATAAAAACGCCCTCGTATGACAGTTGTAAACTTGTCATACCGCCCTCGTATGACCTACAGAATTGTGTTTGTTGTTCAAGGAAACGGCTGCCGTACACGGACCACGTGCGCATGCGTCACGGCAACGTGTTCTGCGACATCTGCCACGCGACACTCACTCCGCGCGGCGTCTCCATGCACATGAAGCTGCAGCACAAAAAGGTATTCGTTAAGGCGCAGTGGTACCTAAAAATCCACTTAAACAGGTTTTTAGAATTCATTTTTGAAGTAGTTAACAGTAAATTTTAAATCTAGGAAAACATATTGGTATTATTGAGAATAGTTACGAGGGACTATATCGAATGGAAACACGATTGAATAAAGTTGGCTCGATAGAATAATTTCGCAAAGGTACCTCTTTTCGAGCCATTTTATCGTCTATTTTCGGTTTTATTCTTAAAATAAGTAATTTGATAATATGATTTATTAACTAAAGTTAAAGTTAACTAAAGTTAATAAATCATATTATCAAATTACTTATTTAAAATAAAGTTCATAGGTGACTGAAGGGAAAACATCGATTGGATTTTTATTTAAGATAAATATGATGAAAATAAAAACGAAAACATCGAAAAAGTGCAAAAGTGTGGTTATTTTCTTCCGTCTTTACACGTAAAGAAAAAGACAGACAGATTTTTAAGTACAACGGGGCCTTAATAACCCGTAACATGCCCATACCTGGGGCACGCGTCTCTTCTCAAGCTGGGGAACGTGAGGGCATATCAAAGTATATATATATGTACTAACGCACAGTTTGTACACTTCCTGCCGCTCTCTAAATTGCGACCTCATCACCCAGATTGATGCAGATTGGTTACCGTTTGGTTCTCGATCGTATAGGATTTCGCCGTAATTTTAAGCTATTGCATAGCTTTATCGCGGGCTTTGAGCGCGGCGACCGAATCAAGATATCCCGTAACGAAAAAAAACTTAACACTACCGCGTTCTAAAAAGACGTACAGTGCCATCTATTAGCGATTTGCGGTACTAAAAGGACTTGTCAATTTTACTGGTGTAACTTTCTTAGTGTTAAAAGTTGATAAAAAAATTCTATGCAATAGCTTTACCGCGGCAGTCCCCGAGTGTCACACGTCTTTTTTTTTTGTTCTGTCATTCGATTTTTGAAATTTCATTTCTCGCCTGATGTATGAAGTGTCCGGGGTGTGGCCATACTCCACACAGGGGGCCGTTCCGGGATGGTGGAGGTTGTAGGACTAGTGGCGAACTGTCAGGAGTTTTTCAAGCCGCCTATGAGGCTTCTGACGCGGCTCAACGACTTCCATCAAATGATAGCAACCGGCACCAACGGCTTAGAGTGCCTTGCGAAGCATGGAAACAGTCGAGAAAAATGCCACTAACAGTCAAACAGTGTTACAGGTCAGTTAATAGAGCGACAAAGGAGCAAATAGGTTATGTGAGCGTTCGAAAAACCGACCGAGATTTTGACGAAAATGTATTTTATATCGCTTATAGACACCAATAAATTGTCCTAGAATAATGTGTGTATGTCCATATTATACTCGATTTGCAGAGAAACTGTTGGACCGATTTTGATTGAATTTTCCATGTACCCACATATTTAAATTTATTTTTCAATACAGTTGCTCGAAAAGTGGTACTTTATATGCTAGTTTACTGTGCGCAAAATTGATTTTACCGCACACGTGCTTTTTACTTTTCCACTTATTTTTTTATTTGTAGCTCTGAGAAAGAAACAAGACATATCTAGCAAATAAAAAAAATAACAGAGGATACAGAATCTTTTAATATTGCATTGTCACGCGATATACATATGCATGAAAAATTTCAGCTCAATCGGAATCCGGGAAGTGTGTCAAATTTAACTTGCCAGATTAACCCGAACAAACATACAAACATACGAGGGCAGTTTGATAAGTCCATGACTTTGGAAAGAAGAAACACTCTTTTTACATTATATATATTTTTATTTTTCTACAAAATCTCCTTTCAACTCTACGCACTTAGTCCAGCGATGTTCCAACCTCTTACACCCATCAAAAAAATATTTTTTGTCAAACCCTGAAAAATAGGCCTCAGTTTCGGCTACCACCTCTTCGTTTGACGAAAATCTTTGCCCGCCAAGCCATTTCTTCATGTTTGGGAAGAGGAAAAAGTCACAGGGGGCTAAATCTGGCGAATACGGAGGGTGTGGCAATAATTCGTATCCTAATTCGACAATTTTTGATGTCGCGATTGCAGACGAGTGGGCCGGTGCATTATCCTGATGAAATACATTTTTTTTCTTTGCTAGATGCGGTCGTTTCTTGATCAACTTTTCATTGAATCTATCTAACAATGCAGCATAGTAAGCTCCGGTTATTGTCTTGCCTTTATCCAAAAAATGGATGTAAATAACCCCTTGGCTGTCCCAAAAGACTGTGGCCATCACTTTACCAGCCGAGCAAACAGTTTTTGTCTTCTTTGGGGCACGTTCCCCGGTAGAAGTCCATTGCTTCGACTGTTGCTTAGTCTCTGGTGTATAATGATGGATCCACGTTTCGTCAACTGTTATGTACCGACGCATATAAACTCACTCGGATTGCGATAAAACATGGCTAGGCATTCCTCAGAAGCTGTTACACGATTTCGTTTCTGGTCGACTGTTAGTAAACGCGGCACCCATCTTGCAGAAAGCTTTTTCATGCCCAGAATATCATGCAAAATATAAAAAAACTCGTTCAATCGAGATGTGCACAGCATCACTTATTTCGCGTATCTTTACTCGACGGTCTGCCAAAACAATATCATGTATTTTATTAACCATGCCCTCCGTAGTGACCTCAATCGGCCTTCCTGGGCGCTCCGCGTCATTAGTAGTAGTACGACCACAACGAAATTCAGTGAACCACTTATGTACCATCCCATGAGAAGGCGCAGAATCACCATAATACTTTTTTAATTTGTCTGCTTAATAGTTTTACCACGTAAAAAATAGTGTTTAATTAGCACTCGAAACTCGCTTTTCTCCATTTTCAAAGAATACTTAGAAGTCGCCTAACTTTTTTGTTTCTAAAAAGCTTGTTTTCGCGCCAAATTTGAAAAAAGAACGGCATGCGCTTCGTAGTAAGTTTCCAAATATGAGACAAAAAAAATATTAAAAAAGTTTTTATTTAACCTTAAAGTCATTGAGTTGTCAAACTGCCCTCGTACATACATTGCAAGTTAAATAAAAGCTTTTAAAATGGTTCCGTTAAGGGGATAATATTACAGAATTTCGGTATTTTGGACGTCAATTACTCCTAAAGGATAGAAAACCCAAGGTTGAAAAAAAACTACACTTATTGTTGATGATGTTCCTTAAAGTCAAAAGCTATTAGAAACACGATTGAGCAGTTTTGGTTCAATAAAAAAATCCCCAAAGATAGGTCTATACCGTAACTTTCAACTCTAGTTATGACTAATATTTTGAAGTTTAAATTTAAAAAAAATATAAAACAATATTTGTTATGATAATACAAAGTGAGTAATTTTATTATTTTTAATACTTTCAATGTAGTTTTTGATTGAAACGAAAAACCATTGAAAAAGTGAGGTTATTTTGTTTACTCTTTACACTTAAAGAGAAAGACAGAGACAATTGTTCCATACAATACCTCGCCCTAATTGTGTAGCTGAATGTATTTGATAATTTTGTATGGGGACACTATGTTTTTTTAGTTATATTTGCACCTTTTTTTTTGTTAAAAAATTGAGTGCGTTTGACTGCAACTCACCTTATGGGAAGTGATGATTCATTCGAGGATGGTACACGCAAACTCAACTAATGCCTATTCACTCTTGCCTTGAAGATCTCCAAATTATAGGAATCGGGAAACATTGCACACAACCTGCCAACACTGCACTGGCAAAGTACATATATTAGTACTAACATACAGTATGGACACTCCCTGCCGCTCTGTAGTTTGCGACCTCACCCCCTCGTCACCCACATTGATATAGATTGGTTACAGTTTGGTTGTCGAACGTATAGGATATCGCCGCTATTTTGTTTGTTCCGTCATTCCGTTTTTGAAATGTCATTTCTGCCCCGTTGTATGAAGTGTCCAGGGTGTGGCACTGGTGAGATAATATATTTTTCACATTTTTCAGACATTCATATGCGATAACTGTGAGAAAGTGTTCAACGACTCAACTGCTCTCGGCAAACATATAAGGACGTCGGCGAACGAAATTTGTAATCCAAACGATTGGTGAGTTTTATTCAATCTCGTTGCACATCATTATATCAGCCGAAAGACGTCCACTAGTGGACAAAGGCCTCCTCCAAGGATTTCCATGAAGACAGGTCCTGCGCTGCCCGCATCCAGCGGCTTCCCGCGACCTTCACCAAATCGTCGTTCCACCGAGCAGAAGGCCTGCCTACGCTAAGTCTTCCGGTGCGCGGTCGCTACTCGAGAACTTTACTGCTCCAACGTCTTTTCTACAAGCTATGTGACCTGCCCACTGCCAGTTAATTTTAGCGATTCTTTGAGGTATGCCGGTCATTTCTAATTCGATCCCGCAGGGAAACTTCGTGCATAGCTTGATCCATCGCTCTTTGGGTGACCTACTTGAGCCTTTTGAAGCTCTTAATTCTATCTATGTATATTTATATAGAAGTATTGGTTATCATATCAGCCGAAAATCGTCCACGGCTGGACAAAGGCCTCCCCCAAGGATTTCCACGGCTTCCCGCGATCTTCACCAGGAATTCCTCAATATCTCCGGTTCTAATTAAAGTACACGGTTAGTTTTGGTCTAAGGACACTCGCTGGAACGAGCTCTTTCATTTGTGCTATTGCTGTTTAAATTGGTTAAGTTGGAGGGAAGTTACGCGTGAACATTCAACGCGCACGTTCTCGCGCACCGCGCAACCGCGGCTAACGTACATTCAACGCGAACTTTCTCGCACACCGCGCAACCGCGGCTAACGTACATTCAACGCGCACGTTCTCGCACACCGTGCAACCGCGGCTAACGTACATTCAACGCGCACGTTCTCGCACACCACGGATAACGTACATTCAACGCGCACGTTCTCGCACACCGCGCAACCGCGGATAACGTACATTCAACGCGCACGTTCTCGCACTCCGCGCAACCGCGGATAACGTACATTCAACGCGCACGTTCTCGCACACCACGGATAACGTACATTCAACGCGCACGTTCTCGCACACCGCGCAACCGCGGATAACGTACATTCAACGCGCACGTTCTCGCACTCCGCGCAACCGCGGATAACGTACATTCAACGCGCACGTTCTCGCACTCCGCGCAACCGCGGATAACGTACATTCAACGCGCACGTTCTCGCACACCACGCAACCGCGGATAACGTACATTCAACGCGCACGTTCTCGCACACCGCGCAACCGCGGATAACGTACATTCAACGCGCACGTTCTCGCACTCCGCGCAACCGCGGATAACGTACATTCAACGCGCACGTTTTCGCACACCACGCAACCGCGGATAACGTACATTCAACGCGCACGTTCTCGCACTCCGCGCAACCGCGGATAACGTACATTCAACGCGCACGTTCTCGCACTCCGCGCAACCGCGGATAACGTACATTCAACGCGCACGTTCTCGCACTCCGCGCAACCGCGGATAACGTACATTCAACGCGCACGTTCTCGCACTCCGCGCAATCGCGCATAACGTACATTCAACGCGCACGTTCTCGCACTCCGCGCAACCGCGGATAACGTACATTCAACGCGCACGTTCTCGCACACCACGCAACCGCGGATAACGTACATTCAACGCGCACGTTCTCGCACTCCGCGCAACCGCGGATAACGTACATTCAACGCGCACGTTCTCGCACTCCGCGCAACCGCGGATAACGTACATTCAACGCGCACGTTCTCGCACTCCGCGCAACCGCGGATAACGTACATTCAACGCGCACGTTCTCGCACTCCGCGCAACCGTAGATAACGTACATTCAACGCGCACGTTCTCGCACATAACGTACATATGGCAGCAAAAAATGATTTCTATTTGTATTTATTTTCAGGTCCTGCTCTAGATGTGGCGACAACTATAGCTCGGAAATACTTTTGAAGGAACACATCGAGCTGTACCACAGGCCTGCTCCGGGGCAGCGCAGGAAAACGGTGCGTTACCAGCCCGTTACGTCCCTACTGCCGCAGTGGGGGGGGGGGGGGGGGTTCCCCGTTCCAAACAGGGAAAGTTAGGCCGTACTCCACACACGGGGCCCCTGTCCGGGCTGGTGAAGGGTGTGGTCACTGTCAGAAGTTTTTCAAGCCACCTATAAGGCATCTGGCACATCTTAACGACTGCCAACCATTAGGTTTTCAGTCGAAACAGAAGCCTTCATGATTATGAAGATAGGCCGTTGGAATACCTATCCGATGCGGGAGAATTTTATTATAATGAAAAAAAATAGAAGAACACTTACCAGGGGCGCGTTGCGGCGATGGCGTGTTTTACACAAAATCACTATACTTAGCTGTTTTGATGAAGTTTATGGTATAAGGGTGTGTGATTGTCTTTATTATGAGTGTAAACAGCCAGAAAAGTTAGTGTTGTACTAAATATCCATGAGATGATGCCAAGGGCTTACCAATTTTGAATAAAAAAAAAACTATTTTACAAAATAAAATAGCGAAGCGACGTGTTCTGAGTAAGCTAGCGAGATTAGTAACTTATTGCGCCAGAAGAGGCGCTGCTATACAAGGTTGGGAAAATCTAAAACATTTTTATTTATTATTATTATATCAGCTCATATACGTCCCCACCGAGTTGCTCGAGCCTACCCAGAATCAGGGCGATTAGGCCTTAGTCGACCACGCGGGCCCAGTGCGGGTTGGTCGACTTCACACACAACCTTCGAGTTTCTTCGCAGGCGTGTGCAGGTTTCCTCACGATGTTTTCCTTCACCGTTAATGCAATCGGTAAGTATATGTACGTAAGTTTTTAAAAAACTCATTGGTACATTGGCCGTCCAGATTTGAACCCGGTACCTCTGGTTAGATGGACCGAGTCGTTACCGGTTTTCAATAAAAATTGGCATTTAAGTTGAGAATCTGAATCGGCAATAGGGGATTGGACTGCATCAAAAATAAATTCTGAAATATGATTTCCTAAATTGCTCTCCTGTTGAAGGTTCAAAAAACCTTACTTGTTTTGTTTTTCCATCACGTCTTCAATTTTTAATTGATCAAATTCACAAAATAAGTTCGTCAATGACGCTAAAAATCTATGACGTCACTTGTGGGTATTTCTAACATTTTTAGAACAAAATTTCGTTTTTGACAGATCATAAAAAGTAACTCAAATGACTAGCAGTCCGATCCCCTATTTCATAGGTAAAGACCTTTTATTTGTATTTGTACAGTCAAAGAATTCAATTCCCTACCCATTTCTGTGATATGTCGTTAGACATTCGCAATGCATTAAGGTCGAAAATTCTATTTCAGTAGTAAATTTAAGTACGTATTATTTGTCACTTCACATTACAGATAACCTCTTTGCAAAAAGTTATCATTTGCTTTTCTATGTGTCAGTGTCAATCGAAAATAGCTCTTATGGTGACAGTTTGCTATTCGATGTTGAACCTTAGGTGGGTTGGAAATTAAATTGCTTGACTGTACAATAAATAACAGTTTACATATTGGAATTGTATTGTTTCCGCAGCTGCCAGGCGAACGGCGCCCGTACAAACGTGGCAGGGTTTACAACAAGGGGCGATCGTTCATGTGTGAGTGGTGCGCCCGGATCTGTCAGGTGGGTTCTAGCCATACGCGTAGATTCCTCCTCACGTCCCCACCGAGGGGCTCGAGCCTACCCTGGATTAGGGCGATCGGACCTCAGTTATCTTATCTTATTATATTATCTTATCACGCGGACCCAGAGCGGGTTGGTCGATGCCACACACAACCTGCGAGTTTCTCCGCGGGCGTGTGCAGGTTTCCGCACGATATTTCCCTTCACCGTAAGAGCGTCGGATAAACGTACATCATCATCATCATATCAGCCGAAGGACGTCCACTGCTGGACATAGGCCTCCCCCAAGGATCTCCACGATTCTGCGCTGCCCGCATCTAGCGGCTTCCCGCGACCTTCACCAGGTCATCGGTCCACCGAGTGGGAGCCTGCCTACACTACGCTTTCCGGTGCGTGGTCGCCACTCGAGAACTTTACTGACCCAATGGCCATCTGTTCTACGAGCAATGTGCCCCGCCCACTGCCACTTAAGTTTAGCAATTCTGAGAGCTATGTCGGTAACTTTGGTTCTCCTACGGATCTCCTCGTTTCTGATTCGATCACGCAGAGAAACTCCGAGTATAGCACGCTCCATTGCCCTTTGGGTGACCTTGAGCCTTCTTATGAGGCTCATAGTAAGCCGCGGCTTACTATGAGCCTCAAGAAGGCTCAAGGTCAGCCGAGTTGGATTCGACGATAAGTTCACGTTTAAATTTTTAACCGTCTCCGTGACGTAATGGTTATTCCATTCGCTTCACACCAGGAGGTTGCGGGTTCGATTCCGGCGGGGTCAACTTGCAAGACTCGGTTTGGTCGGTGGTAGGGCATTATCAAAGCCCGCCTGACTTGCTACCTCCATCTTATCTCAGTCTTGCCGCCAAACATCGGTGTTAACAACATTGATGTATTCCGGCTTGAAGATAAGATAGCCAGTTCTCCATTGCATTGGGGAATCTTGGTAAGCCCGCTTCGATCTTCGGCATCATCGTCACATACCATCAGGTGAGATGATGCCAAGGGCTTACCAATTGTGAATTAAAAAAAAAAGGGATTGACTCGATATTATCGTGTTTTGTTCACTTATTCTACACTCTAACGTATTCACTTTATCAGTGAGCACTTTTACACATGAATTCAGGTCTTGCAACGCACTTTCTATTAGCTTTGATGCCATTTAGTATTTTTAATCGACTTCAAAAAAGGAGGAGATTCTATGTTCGACTGTATATTTTTAAGCTATTGCATAGCTTTTATCGCGGGCTTTGAGCGCGGCGACCGAATCAAGAAATTCCGTAACGAAAAAAACCTAACACTACCGCGTTCTAAAAAAAACTTACAGTGCCATCTATTAGCGATTTGCGGTACTAAAAGGACTTGTCAATTTTACTGGTGTAACTTTCTTAGTCTTAAAAGTTGATAAAAAATGCTATGCAATAGCTTTACCGAGGCAGTCCCCGAGTGCCACACGTCTTTAACTAACGAGCTAACACGTCTTTGACTAACGAGCTAACCGTGCATTGTTCTCCAAACTTAACGTGTACTCGTGTGCAAAATTTCAGCTCAATCGGAAACCGGGAAGTGGTTCTAATTTAGCTTCCTAGATTTGTCCCAAACTTACTAACAAGCCATTGCGGCAAGTTAATATAAAGCTTGTAATAAATGAGTTCCGTTCGTTGCTCTGCCCACAGAATATAACACACTTGAAGATGCATGTACGCATCCACACCGGGGAGAAGCCCTACCAGTGTTCCACGTGCCCCAAGAAGTTCCGCCTGAAGGAACAGTTGCTGGTAAATACCCACATATATCACTCTCATCATATCAGCCGAAGGACGTCTATAACTGCTGGACATAGGCCTCCCCCAAGGATTTCCACGACGACCGATTGTGCGCTGCCCGCGTCCAGCGGCTTCTCGCGACCTTCACCAGGTCATCGGTCCACCGAGTGGGAGGCCTGCCTACACTACGTTTTCCGGTGCGTGGTCACCACTCGAGAACTTTACTGCCCCAACGGCCATCTGTTCTACGAGCAATGTGCCCCGCCCACTGCCACTTAAGTTTAGCAAATCTGAGAGCTATGTCGGTTACTTTGGTTCTCCTGCGGATCTCCTCGTTTCCGATTCGATCACGCAGAGAAACTCCGAGGATAGCACGCTCCATTGCCCTTTGGGTGACCTTGAACCACTTGAAACCACATTTATTGCATTTCAGTGTCAAACACACACACACACACACACACACACACACACACACACACACACACACACACACACAAAGAGAGAGAGAGAGTATGGCAGATTTAATGTATGAACAGTCTTATTTCTTTTACCTTTGTTTTTTTTTAAATCACATTACTATTAGTATTTCAAATTTCAATACAATTAGTACCTATAAGTTTTCTTTAGCAACCTCTCTTTGTCATCGCTATAGTTTGTAGTTAGTTATTTGTTCCAATATATATAATTAACTTGTTATGGAAGAGCGGGTTCACCTAATACAGGTATTTTATATCTACTTGGTGTTCCCAACATTGTTCTATGACACAAATATTTTGGTACGGAAATAAATATTATTATTTTTTAATTATTTTTTATAGTGTCACGTCCGCACGCACACGGGCGAGAGGCCGAACAAGTGTCCGGACTGCCCGAAAGCCTTCCACACCGTGTCCAACCTTGTAAGACATCAATTGGTGAGTGCACTTCGGTAGTTGTTAGGTTTTTATATATTTACACTTATAAATTAAAGGGGTTTGAAAATTTTTGTATGGAGACTGGCATACTGGAGTCCGCCATATTATTATTATTTTTCAAAATGACGTCGCATATTTGGATAGGGGACATACAGACAAACAAAAAATGTCATCTAACATAGTGTCCTAAAATGTCACGTTACGGAGATAATTGAATATATATATATATATATATATAATAATTTTGATTATTTTTAACTTCTTTATTATCTCAGAAACGTGACACTTTAGGCCAAAATGTTTTGACATTTTTTGTTCTTCTATAGGTCCTCTATCCAAAAACACAGGTTAGATTGTGCGACGCCATTTTGAAAAAAAAATCAAAATGGCGAATCCTCAATATGCCAATAACTTTCAAACCCCTTTCTTAAAGCTTATTCTTTGCTAGGTACGCCGCCTCCTACCCGGGAGGTAATGGTTCGAATCCTGCCACGTACCAATGGGATTTCCAATTTAGATTCCATATGTACGTTTATCCGACGCTCTTACGGTGAAGCAAAACATCGTGAGGAAACCTGCACACGCCTGCGAAGAAACTCGCAGGTTGTGTGTGAAGCTGACCAACCCGCACTGGGCCCGCGTGGTCGACTAAGGCCCGATACTTCAACCTTAATATACCTTGCATCTAATAATAATATTTTAATTTATTTATTATTTCACTAACACCTTGCTATCCGTCTACCTGTCCGTTTGTCACCAGGCTGTATTTCATGAACCGTGATAGCTAGACAGTTGAATTTTTTACAGATGATGTATTTCTGTTGCCGCTATAACAACAAATACTAAAAAACACAATAAAATAAATATTTAAGGGTCCAAATCCCATACAACAAACGTGATTTTTTTTGCTCGTTTTTGCTCGATATTGACAACGGCAACAGGTAGGACGCTTGTAATATTCACAGAATATTGAATTGTATTATTCACTTTCAAAATAAATAATTAAATTAAAATAAAATAAATATTTAAGGGGGGCTCCCATACAACAAACGTGATTTTTATAGATAATAGTACGGACCCTTCGTGCGCGTGTCCGACTCGCACTTGACCGGTTTCTTTGTCGTTTTGTCTTCGAAAAGAGTAAGTCGTCCTCTAAATTACTAGGTCAGCGTCTATTTGTGTGCATCTAAACGTATTCTGTTTTGCCGATAGGTGAGACACATGAGTAGATTAGGTCAAGGTGGGGTCTAGGTGGGGCAAGGTCGGCTGGTTAGTTAGCGAGGAGCGAATCGAGAACTATTAGGTTTGATTTTTAAGACAACAGGCCGGAACTAACTTCGCTCACTGTCCTGGGTTGCGTTGCTGAGTCATATTAACTGCTGCTAAGTCATATTAACTGAAGCTTTTTTCGTAATATATGGTCGGTAAAACAGTAATTTTAGATGCTTTTGAATAGTCGCTTTAAACACAGGATGAGACCGATATCGTAGGCTCAATGATAGGAGCCTACGATATCTGTCCATTCGTTCTGCGTTTAAAGAACTCTGTATCTTTTAAACCGTAACAGGTATCCGGTGGAAAGTTTTACAGAATATCTAAATATATATGTATAACTCAAAGCTGACTGACTGACTGACATAGTGATCTATCAACGCACAGCCCAAACCACTGGACGGATCGGGCTGAAATTTGGCATGCAGGTAGATGTTATGACGTAGGCATCCGCTAAGAAAGGATTTTGGGAAATTCCCACGGGAACCGCAAAAATCGAGATCTGCGCGGGCAAAGCTGCGGGCATCCACTAGTTGTTATAAATATCTGAAAAAATAAAAAACTGTAAACATTTAAAGGAAGTCCCCTCCCTAAAGACTACAGGCAGTGTCTTTACATGAATGGTTTTAACCATTGGTAAATTTTATCGCGACTGCTTCCGTGCTTGGCAACGGACGTTAAGCCGTTGGTGCCGCTTGCTATCACTAGATGGCACTCTATAAACTTCTGATAGGGTCCGCCACTAGCCCCCTGCAACTTCCATCAACCTGGACTTGGCCCCGGTGTGTGGAGTACGGCCTAACCTTCCTGACTTTGGGAAGATACCCATCCCTCCCCCCCTTCCACCCTACCGTCGTGCCCCAGCAGTGGGGATGCTATAATGTAACGTTCACTTACCTGTTTTCAGATACACTCGAAACTCCGTCCGTACGCATGTCCGATTTGCAAAAAGACGTATCAGCAATCCCCATACCTTAAAATACACATTCGTACCGCTCATATGAATATACCGTTGCCTCCTCGCATCAGGAAGAGAAAAATTCAAAAGAACAAAGGAGATGACAAAAGAGTTGGGGACGATAAAAAAGATGCTAATAAAGATCACAAGAGAAGGCGAGTAGAGGTAGAAGATAAAAAAAGATATAAAAAGCTTGATAAAAATGACAAAGTAGATGGTTACGAAGAAGAGAAAATAAACAATTTTGAAGTAGGGATAACAGAAGATAGTGAACAAGAAATGGTCGAAAGCTTTGAAGATGAAACACAAGCTGAGCTTGAAGAATATAAAACAAAAGGTTATGAAGGAGCGGTTGAAACTTGTAAAGAAGAGGAAATTGAGGGTTGTGAAGATGATGAGAGAATAGAGTTTTTAGATGAGTGGGAGGAATATGAGGACGAGGTTATTGTAGACCAGTGTAATGATCATGATTATACGTAAGTGGATGAAGTTTGTCTAGAAACAAAAGACCCGACCGTTTAAAATTGAATCCTATGCATCAAATTTTAAAAAAAATTGGCTGCGCCACCAGCGTTTATTGAATCGATTATCCTATTAAACTCGGGGGATCAAAACGAATGTAACGACACCTCGGTTTTCAAGCTCTGCCATAGAAACAGATAAACCATACATCCACCTAAACCTATCCGTCTGCAGTGGAGGATGAGAAATAGATACGGTTAACCGCCGCCCTAGAAGATGTTTTCAAAGTTCTGGACTGGGGTGGACTCGGCATCGATATAAACGGCGAGTACATCACTCACATTCGTGGTCATAATTAATGTTGAAATAATGTTAAATGTCCGTGTCGCACCCACCCCTCTAAAGGTTGGAGACTCTACACTGGAAGTTGTTGACGAATATGGACAAACCTGGGACAAACAGTCCAGCTAGATAGGTCCAACTTCAAGAAAGAGATCAATCGACAAATCCAACTCGGCTGGACAGCGTTCGGGAAGCTTCCTTCGCAATATTTTTACGTCCCAGATACCGCAGTGTGTCAAGACTAAGGTCTTTAACCAGTGAGTGTTGCCAGTGATGACATACGGAACTGAGACTAAAGCCACCCCAAGGGCGATTGAGCGAGCTATGCTCGGATTTTCCCTACGCGATCGAATCAGAAATGAGGAGATCCGCATGAGAACCGAAGTAACCGACATAGCTCACAGAATCGCTAAACTTAAGTGGCAGTGGGCAGGGCACATAGCTCGTAGAACAGATGGCCGTTGGGGCGGTAAAGTTATCGAGTGGTGACCGCGTACCGGAAGACGCGGTGGACCGACGACCTGGTGAAGGTCGCGGGAAGCCGCTGGATGCGGGCAGCGCAGGACCGGTCGTCGTGGAAATCCTTGGGGGAGGCCTATGTCCATCAGTGGATGTCCTTCGACTGATTAATGAATGAAATCAACTTATAAATCGATCATTGCTTTTGGTTCAGGGTCACGCAAAATTCAGTGATTCCTATGAGATCTTTATTTATACTTTGCCCATAGTAAGCGACCATGTCTCAGTTCCGTATGTCATCACTGGCAACACACACTAGTCGAAGACACTACAACTTGGCAAAAAAGACTTTGAGGTGGTGACAGATGGAACTAATTGATAAGTAACTATTTAGTCATCTGTGATGTAGTGGTAAAACGTAGAGATTATATGCTCTATTTTTTTAAAATTTCGCAATTATTTTTCGCTAAACTGATAAGACCATAGGTGTGAAAGAAGCGCCCTCATTTTCTCCAAACTCTTTCTACCAGGCTGTATATGGGACGTCAACATTATATTTACTTCAAATCATTTTTATTATTAAGTATGTGACTGTACAATGATTTATTGTTTCAATAAAGTTCAATCAGATTTAGATTTTTTTTATTTTGACTAGTAGTGTATTTGTGAGAGTTCTCAACCTTCTATGCGAGTGAGTGAGAAGATACTAAATCGCAGGTGTTAGAGCGAGACAGAGTGATGGGGGGCAGACAAAATGACGTCATACAGTACGAGTGAAGGGTAAGATGCGATACCACGTGTTATAGCGAGACAACGCGATGAAACGTCACGCAGTGGGCGTCAACATGTCAGCTGTCACAACCGTCAATGTCAACGTCACAGTGGGTATCAACATAACAGCTGTCAATGTCAACCTTCAACTTACAATCATTACAAACGTTAGCGAGTACGAATGCGTAAATATAGATGGCGTTAGTGAGACCTGACACATTTTATTCCAGCTTTGTACGCTTATGAGGTTATTATTTCAGATATTCTAATGGTATGCAGTTGCCACTCGAGAACTTTATTATCTCAACCTACTAAATATTTGTTTTATGAGCTACATCGCGGCGGTAGCGCATGGACAGCGCATCGGCAGCGGTGTTGCGGAATGAAGTCGATTTGTGGGATTACGGCTGGATATGACGTCACGGTGGGGAGCCGAGGGTGGGGGCGGGGAGCTACGGGGCGCTGCATGGTGTGGGCAAACATGGTACTAGTTGAAAAGTCTGTTTACTTTGAATGGAAATCCACTATACATACATTACAAAACCAACTCTAGATGATGTGTTACACACACACACACACACCGCTAGATGGTGTGAGCAAACATCCCAGGAAAATCTGTTTACTTTGTTAGGGAATCGAATCCGCTATATGTATATTGCAATTATGTTATCTAACCTCAGCACTATGAGAGCGTTGCCGGAATTAATTTGTTATCATATTAAATACAATGTACAAGCACCTCCTATGGAGAGGTATACAATTTTGAGTACAACAATGCCATTTGGTACGGTTATTATACACGTCTACTTGAGCCCAAAACGCCCGGGCCGGTAGCCAGTTTGAACTCCACGACAGGTTGAGGGGAGGGGTCGGGGGGCGTCAACATACAAAGCTCCCGGCGCTCAGAAAAAAAATCTTGCCTAGATGATGCCCAATTTATTCCCCATACCAGTTTTTGAGGTAAACAAAAAGCAAACAAATCCTCATATTTTTTGTATTAAACTTGGTTCATAAAAAATACTGTCCAAAAATCTATTAAATGCAAATTCTAAAAACATTAACAGTTAATATAGATTTGACTATTTTCAATGTAAAATAAAATATTGAAAGTACTGCGACGTTCGTCGGGGCAGCGTAGGGGACGGCAAAAAGACCTTAGAAGACCCTCATAATATTATACTAGCTACCCCCCACCCACTTACTCACCGCCTGTCATGGGCTTCAAACTGGCTACCGGGCATTTTGGACTATGTTAGACGTGTATCGTACCAAATGGCATTGCTGTACCCCAAAATGTTTCCCAATGGACTAATAGCACTTTTGAGAGTGACGTCTTGTCTGGGCGATTTATGTCGACTTCGGTAATAGGAAAGCAAGTACAATTTCGGGATAAGAAGAATTTGCTGTCCAGTCTTGTCAGAAATTTTTACATCAAAGGCTCTGAGAAAAGCCCACAGAGACACAGGGATACGCTTTGAGAAAGTCCGTATAGAACCGCACACTTAGGGTCCCGTACCATCATACTAGATGGCGCTAGTTTCTTACTAGATCTCGTTCAAACCAATTTTCCGTGGAAGTTTGCATGGTTTGCATGGATCCCGTAACGTACTACCATTACATTACACCTCTCCACACAACTATGACAATGATACCTATTCACATTAAAAACAAAATACAACAATGGGAGCGACAGAAATATATTTTATATCATCATCATTTTTATTTCATGAACAGACAATCTGTGTGCGAAACAATTTTAAAAACTTAAATCTAATAACATAATATTAAATTCCATGTTAACATTTATAAAAACAAATTAATGTAAAATTTCAATGTCACAATTTTAAAAGTCATCAAAAGAATAACAATTTTTATCCAACAAAACCAATTTTAATTTGATCTTGAAAATGTCAACCCTAGTTTCTACCTTTAATTCTGTCGGAAGTCTATTAAAGAATGCCACGGATTGATACAGTGGACAATGGTTCACAACATTTAAACATGGCTCGTTAACGTGGTGTAAGTCCTTTCTCCTAGTACCCATACGCAAATTCATCATCTCATCGGATTCAAAAACTAATCTGTGTTCAAATCCACTAAAAGAACAAGAATATAGAGACCAGGAACCGTTAATATTTTGTATTTTTTTAAAATAGTCCCTACATGATTCCCACGGAGGAATTCTAGCTATTGTTCTTATAGCCCTCTTTTGGAAAGTAAAAGCTTTTGTCAAATTATACTTATAGCTACTTCCCCAATACTTAATACTATAACGCAACTTTGATTCGATTATGGCAAAGTAAACAGATTTCAACTGTTCCAACGTCAACACATCTCTTAGGCTTCTTAAAGCCAAGCCGAGCTAATTGAACTTTCCAGTATATTTAGTTCTGGTTTCCAATTTAGTAATGAGTCAATTTGTATACCCAAAAATTTTACCGAATTCAGCGCCTCTATATACTCATTATTTATAGGGTTCTTACACCCAACAGGACCCTATAAATAAGAGTATGTCCGTCTGTATTTCATAAACCGTAATAGGTGCAGCTGAAATTCACAGAATGTGTATTTCTGTTGCCGCTATACAAATACTAAAAATTAGAAGTGAAAAAATAAGGGGGGTCTCTCCATACAAAACACCTGTTTTTTTAGGCGCTTTACACACGACGGGGCGGGGCGGGCCGGTAAATTTCGCCGCCAACGATAGCTTTAAGGGAAACCTATACTACCAACGCACGTGGAGGCGGCGCGGTCGGCGCGGTCTTTTTGTCCTCCGTGTGCGTTGGTAGTAAAGGATTCCCTTTGTGCTATCGTTGGCGGCGAAATTGACCGGCCCGCCCCCGCCCCGTCGTTGTGTCCAAAGCGCCTCATAAGGCTATAGCACAGATTACTAAATAGTTACCTACTTCTTATAGGTCTTTAGAAGTATTTTTGGTGTAGCTCTATCGAAAAAGGTAATAGCGTAAAACTTGTTCGTTTATTCCCGTCCTGTAATGTAATTATACTTAGGCCGTTTGTCCACCACCGCCGTCACCGAGCCGTGAAAAACTACAATGAAAAAAAAAATACTCTGTATTATCTTAAAGGTATTAAATTCTCTTTGATAACTAGAGTTGGAAGTAACGGTGTAAACCTATCTGGGATTATTTTAGCTTGCTACTAATATAGTAATCTGTGGATTATTTCCATCGAGTCAAAACTGCTCAATCGTGTTTCTAATAGTTTTTGACTTTTAAGGAACATCAACAATAGGAGCATTCCACGTTGTTGTATGGGACATTCGTACGATAGTTTCAGTGTTTGATGTACAATAAAACATTTACTAGGGAACGCCTCTGGTTCAAACTTAGCATTTCGTAACAACATAACTTCATCATCATCATCATCATATCAGCCACAAATCGTCCACTGCTGGACAAAGGCCTCCCCCAAGGATTTCCACGACGACCGGTCCTGCGCTGCCCGCATCCATCGGCTTCCCGCGACCTTCACCAGGTCATTGGTCCACTTCGATCAATCATAAAATGTATAGTCTATCTAGATATACTCAATTATAAAGTATTTATAGACGTTTTACGTCGCCTGTTGTGCGGTACAGCAAAACTACCAAGTCTGCGATTCCTTTTAATTAATTCGATTATTAAGCGAATTTGTAACATCTAACGAAACATTATTTTTAACACTGATAAACTAAAGCCGAAGGAGTTATTTGAAATAAATAAAACGCACATCTGTTGGAAACTTTTTTTTGGAAAAAAAATTATTCACATCTGTTGTACGGGACGCTTTGCCTGTTGTGCGGGACGAGTACGAATTCCAGTACTAATTTGGTAATCACAGTATTCGTTATCAATGAATTCTTCATGAATTAGACCGTAATGAAAAAGAACGATTATATTTGAGCTTAATTGAGATTATATTTGATCATCCCGACCCTTTTTTTATAACGAAATTCTTGTAAGTAATTAATTGAGGGCAGTATAAGTCTGCACTTATGTATGTTTTATAAATTTATAAATTAAGTAGATGTAATGATCGTTTGTTGTTTCAAAATAAATAATATTTAAGTTTTTCATGGAAATAGTTTTAATTGTGCAAATTAAATTTAAATCATATTATTTATTCTTCTATAAACTAAAAAAATATTATAATAAAAGCATTAAGTTACAATTTTTAAGATGTAAAATTAAATAAGTATCTTCGCCACATGACGGGCAATACAAGTCGTATAAATCGTTGGACGGCGTATCACCACCATCATCATAATATTCCTGTCTTGTCCCGCAATAACCACATGTATCGTGGATGACCATGCCTTCTTTGTGGACATTATAACTGTTACACCACGGGAGCGATTCCATCCAAACTTTAACTAAAAATTGTCTTGGAAGATTTAATGAAAACAGTTGCATTTTTCTAACAGTTAAGTATTTCACCTACAAAATATTAATATGTAGAATGTATTATCTACCTAGGTATAGTTAAAAATAAATAGTTAAATATTACCTTTTCTCGCATCGAGGCTGAATATATCTTATCTAAGTCTTTGGTAGATATTTTTATAATTTCATTGACTATACTGTCAAAAGCCATTTTTTCTAATGTTTTCGGGTTTTGTAATACGAAAAAAAACATTTTTATAATATTTGTATTCTGAATAAAATATTCTGTACGTTTTCTGACTACAAGAAAATATTTAAATATAGGAACTAACATAAAAAGTACCCACAATTACTATGATCCAATATTTTAATTTACACTGTAATTTTATCGACACTACAATAGAACCCGTTTTACACACTGATTATTTAATCACACTAAGCACGCTTCCGTAGATGTTCTTTTGGAGATAGCTGGAGCAAAAGAGGGCTCTGACGCTGTGCAGTTGCCTTTTATATCCTCGTACTTTTTTCTTGTCTCACTCGTTTATTTTACTGGCCTGAGTTGAAGTAATTTTGGCACGCGATATTTTGTCGTCGCGACTGCAGCGCCACCGTTGAAATTATAAAAGCGGGTATCGAACTGTCTCGGCGACAACATCCGGCCGTCCTGTATACGAACTTGTCCTCGAGTCTCGTTGTGGTCTGATGCAGGAGCTGCGAACGTTGAAAAGTTATTGAGTACATACTTTTATCATGTATGTGAATGAATGACTCAGAACCGTTTTGGAGTAAATATTCATATCAAAATGCATCTGAAGTGCTAGGTTTAATGCTCACTATTCCATCGACGGCCAGCGAGCTACGGTTTGAACTAGGTAATGTTCAAGATTACCCTAGTTGTGTATCACCGTATGGCACTGTAACGGCGTTCACCATGGATTCCCGTTACACGTTGCCTGTACCTACACTTCATCTACATCCTGATCGTTTGAAGCGAATGCATTAGACCAAATAAGTAAATGTATATTCATTTCTAGGAGTGTGGGAATATAAAAAAGCATTTTTTTTTTTTTAAACTTCTGTTGAAAAATAAATGTAAATAGTTAATAAACAAATGTTTTTTTTTTACATTACCCTTGCGTTTGACTACATCCGCTACTCCTCAATGCGAATCCATGGCTTCATGTTTTCTGCGCACGCAATGCCATCGTAGCGCTTTGAAGTTCTCTCAGCTCCTCTCATATCCGCTACTCTGTACCTATCATGACCTAAAACTTCAGTGATCTGAAAAGGCCCCTTATACAACGGCATGAGTTTGGTACTGTTGCCATCGTTCGAATGACTTGGTATTTTTAAAACTACCAAGTCACCGACACTGTAGACGGGAGCCTCTTTACGCTTAGCGTCAAACAGAGTTTTTTGTTTCTCAGCGTCTTTCTTGATATTCTCATCCACTGCCTTTCTTAACGCCGTCACATCAACAAAATGCTCTACATTGTCATCATCAGCGATCGCATCACTATTCATCCGAATTCTGTAGCCAAAGAAAACCTCACTAGGTATAGCCGACGTAGTTTTATTAATAGTGCTATTAATACCTTGTTGTATACTAGTAACATGTTGGTCCCATTTATTATTGTCAGTATCCGCGCCCATACTGCGCAATGCTTCTAGAATTGTCTGATTATAGCGTTCTACTTGGCCGTTTGAACGCGGTACGGCAGTTGCAATGATATGAGCCCTGATATTCCTTTCTTTACAGTAATTTGTGAATAATTTAGACGTGAAAGCTGTTCCAGCGTCACATACTAACCGTTTTGGATTACCGAAAACCTTAAATATTTTATTTAGTTCGTTTATCACTACCTTGCTTTTAGTATTTTTGACTGCTGAAATGAACACAAACTTCGTGAATGAATCTACCATAACCAAAAGATAGCTGTTTTGCTGGGTACTTTTAACAAAGGGCCCCAAATGATCAATATGAATTGTATGGAATGGTCTTGCATATTTTGGGATAGGGTGCAACTTGCCAGGCTTTTTTCCATGAATGTTCTTGTAGTAGATGCAATGCAAGCAGTTTTTAATGTATTTTGACACTGTTTTCTTTAGATGAGGAAACCAATATTTTGCTTTAATTCTTTCAATTGTTTTGTCGACTGCAAAGTGACCCACGTCATCATGATTAGCTCGAATAATATACCAAACACATTTTTTTGGTACCAACCAACGCCTACCATAATCAGTTCTCTTATAAACCTTGTTTCCTAACAACTCGTACTCCTTAAATATTTGTTTGTTAGCATCGGCCTCGCCTGACATTAATATGTCACGAATACTACAAATACTGGGTTCCTGTAACTGAACTGCCAACAACCAATCTCCTTCAGTTATATTCATTACTTCATTGACAGGATCCGAATTGTTCTCATTTACAACTGGGTTGCGGCTTAGAGCGTCTACATGCTGCATTTGCGAACCAGCTTTGTGAACTATATCAAATGTGAATTCTTGTGTCTTTAATACCCATCTACTTATTTTGTTTATTATTTCTTGTTTGCTTAAGGCATGACGGACTGCATTACAGTCTGTAGTAATTTTAAATTTTGTCCCTAATAAATAATGCCTAAACTTGTCCAAACCTACTACAATAGCCAAAAGCTCCAGCTCAAACGAATGATATTTCTTTTCGTCATTGGTAGTTTGTCGGCTATAAAAATGAACTGGTTTTTCTCCGTCTTCCGTAGACTGGACCAATATGCAACCTAAACCGTCACGACTTGCATCAGTATACAGATTAACGGGTAGTTTTGGATCAAATATTTTGAGTACAGCGTTGTCAATTAAAGCCTTTTTAACATCAGCTACAGCTTGTTCCTGTCGTGAGCCCCATCGCCAGACCACACCTTTTCTTAAAAGACTCGTTAGTGGTTGGCATAACAATGCACAATTTTTGATGAATTTCCTAAAATAATTTATTAATCCTAAAAACTGTCTCAATTGATGGACTGTTTTTGGTGTAGGAAATTCAGCAATTGCTTTGAGCTTTTTAGAGCTCGGACGAACGCCCTGTTCTGAAATTTCATATCCAAGGAATGAGATCTCTTTTTGAAAGAAAGAACACTTTTCCAAGTTGATAGTTAAACCATTGGTCTGGAATAAATCTAACACAGTCTCTAGACAAGCTATGTTCTCTTCTATCGTTTCTGTGGCAATGAGTAAGTCATCCATGTAGCACACTACTTTTCCAAAACGTAGATTCCCCAAAACAGTATTCATCAACCGCTGGAAAACAGCAGGGCCATTACATAAGCCAAAAGGCATCCTCAGGTATTCAAAATGGCCATCTGGTGTGATGAATGCAGTTTTGTGTACATCTTCTGTTTTAATACAAATCTGGTGATATCCACTCTTTAAATCCAGTGACGTGAAATATTTACAGCCCTGCAGCCTATCAATGAGATCTTCAATCATTGGCATGGGGTACTTCTCTTTAACAGTTATTTTATTGAGCTGCCTATAGTCAACACATAGGCGCTTTGCACCAGACGACTTATCCACTAAGAGCGCCGGACTGGCATAAGGTGAGTTACTGTGACGAATTATACCATTCTTTAATAATTCCTCAGTCATTTCACGTGTTACGGCTCTTTCTGATTCGGACATTCTATATGGTCTTTGGCACACTGGCTTTTTGGATATTAACTCGATCTCTAGTTCAACACAACTAGTTTTTCCCAAACTGGAAAGATCTTCGGAAATACACTGAGGGTATTTTTCAAAAATTTTCTTCAAAATGGATTCATGCTCCCGGAATGATTTGTTTACAGATTGAGAGTCAATTTTAAGTACATTGAGAGCTTCCACGGGTTGAAAGGATAAAAGGTTTCCTACACGGGCATACATTATACTCCTATCCTCAGTAAAATTCCTTCCTATTAAAATTTCACAGCCAGACAATTCTTCAATTATGTACAATGTGATCACTAATGCTACGTTATCAACTTTCATTTTTATTGCCACAGCTTCAGTCACTTGAATCCCAGAATTATTTGTAAATCCTACTAAGTTAATAGGAACATTCAGACGAAAAGGTTTCAGTCCGTATTGTTTTACTAGACCTGTTGTTATCAACGAACAGTCACTACCCATGTCAAAAAATGCCTTACATTCGATATCATTTATGAACACTGTCTTATAAAATTTTTGTTTGGAATTTGTCTCATTTATCATTTTTACCTCTACGTCCTTCTCGACTTTTGGTTTAGACTTTGATTTGCAAGCTGCCTCCAAATGACCCAGTTTATTACAAGCATTGCAACGAACACTATCTTTTACGACACAGGTGTTCTTTTTATGCCCCACTTCCCCACATCGGTAACATGACACTTTAGTGTTTTGCACGACAATAGAAGATTCCTCTTTGCCACGATTATCAGATTTATTATCAGGCCCCAACTGTATTTGTCGCGAAGGGTGTTTAGGTAAACTATAGTTCCTATGCAATGTACTTTGTTTTTCAGGTATAGTGAACGTTTTACTATGCAAAAACGAAGCCAAATCTTCGCAGTATTTGAAGTTACCAGCTTCGGCTGCTATACTGATATTAGGATCCCCGATTGATCCAACAATTACAGAGATTATGTCTTGTTCCTTGAACCCTAATTGCAACTGATCTATTTTTCCTTTTTGTTGAAAATAGAATTCATACAAAGACTGATTAGGCACTGGCTTTGCATCTACTAGCTGTTTAAGTAAATTAAACATGTTCCGTTTTATTTGGAAGGTATCGGATAAAACATCCCGCCATTGCTGCCATTTCCACGTGGTCCATCTTGTTTCATTTTTTTGCAAAGAATCTAACCATGTTTTTGCAGTATTACGTAATTTTTGTAACGCCTGGTACTTAATCATACTATCTGACCAACCAAAAGCACGTGAGTTAGCGTCGACTACATTAATCCACATATCTACAGAATCAACTAACGGATCGAATTCAGGAATCACTGATGATAACACGGCATTTTGACTCACGGTTGGCGATCCTCTACGGCGTCGCCGCTTATTTTTCGAACGACGCTCCCGTTCACTGCTGCTGCTTGAGCTCGTCGAAGACGATGAGGTCGTGGACGTTGACCTTTTCGACCTTCTAGACGTCTTTCTTTTCCGGTTTCGTGGCATCTCTGTAAGCGTAGTACACGTATCCCACTTCTGATAACATAAAAAGTACCCACAATTACTATGATCCAATATTTTAATTTACACTGTAATTTTATCGACACTACAATAGAACCCGTTTTACACACTGATTATTTAATCACACTAAGCACGCTTCCGTAGATGTTCTTTTGGAGATAGCTGGAGCAAAAGAGGGCTCTGACGCTGTGCAGTTGCCTTTTATATCCTCGTACTTTTTTCTTGTCTCACTCGTTTATTTTACTGGCCTGAGTTGAAGTAATTTTGGCACGCGATATTTTGTCGTCGCGACTGCAGCGCCACCGTTGAAATTATAAAAGCGGGTATCGAACTGTCTCGGCGACAACAGAACACTATAAAAAACAAAACGCCGAGAATTGACGAAATTATACCATCTCTTTGATAGGCCATAAAAACACTAAATTATTGTAGAAAAAGAGTTTCTATAGGTCCGCTAAGAACTAAATGAGAACATTATGAAACTCAAAGGAAGTGCCACCTGGGTTCTATAGATTACAAGTTAAAAACTTTTATTTCATCGCTGATGCCATGGTTCTGGGCTTGAATTTTGTTGGAGGCACAGGTGATGACGTGAAAGTTAGAAATGCCAGAAATAGGTTTCACTGAGGTCCATGGATTTTCAGGATTGATTTTGGCATATATTTCGGACTGAGAAATATAAATAATCTCGGTGGTCTTTATTACTTCTCGTGCTACTTTAACGAAATCTTCAGCCGATTGGACTACTATTCCAGCCTGACTTAACATCTTTTGTTTTACCAATCTTTTCACGTTCCCTCCTACGCCATCCACAACTCCTTTTCCATGGGACGTCGCTGAATACTTCCAGATAAATTGTCGGTTATATTTAAGGCTCAGGTGATTAAGCAGCTTCACCATGTATTTATTCTTAAATTCGGATGACGGGCCATCGCTCCATATGATGTTTTGAATGGTTGCATCATTATTCTTTTTAAATATTATTTCAAAAAGTTGGTTAACAAAAACGAATATCGTATCTTTGTCTTTGTTGCGACTGTCTGAGCAGACGACATAAGTTTCGCATTGGTTTTGAAAAAATACCGCAGCAGTGAGCATAAGTAGGGGAGGTAGGGGAGGGATGGGCACTTTTTCACTATTTATTGCATAAAAAATCAGATTTTATAGATAATCAACTTTTATTGCCAATTCTTATTGCACCACACATTTGGCTAGATATAATTAAAGAGCTTTCTTAAAAATTACAATCAGTTTCAACATAACGAGATATTTTATAAACTAAGTCAAAAGTGCCCAATGCTCCCTATGGTAGGGAGGCTTGGACATACCCTGTGGGAGGCTTGGGCCTTTAAATCACTTTAAACTATATCAATAATAGAAACCAGAAATAAAAGTTTACAAATAAAAAACATCTTAAAAAGTATCTTAGCTTATCTGAGATTGGGTATAACCTGTAAAGGACTATCAAATGTGTACTTAGAGCTACGACGTTTAGTTTTATTGCATGTCTTTGGTACTGGCAATTTAGTTTTGATGTCGTCTAAAAGGACACTAGCTATGTCATCTACTTCAGGAAAAAAAAATGTGTTTCTTATCTTACTCAGCCTCATAAATTTTATTGTAGCCATGGTAGGACTAATGTCTTTGATTTGACCGACATAGTGCACAACAGTCTTTTTTGTATTAAATTTAACAAGAACGAAATCATTTATTTTAAAATTTCTGTCAACCATTATCACATCATCTTCATCAAACTCTTCTTCTGACGTTTCATTAATAAAAGATTCTCCGGAACTTTCATCGAGTACAACATTTTCTACATCACTATCACTGCTGCTCATTTGCCTCTTCTTTGCTCTATTCGATGTTAGTTCTGGTGGAAGTTTAGGAATCTGTTTCTTCTTTATATTTTTAAGAACCTTTTTTTCCTGTCTCTCTCTTTTAGCTCTGTTCTTGGTTTGTCTTTCTTGTTCTGCCAATTCTATGAGTCTCTTTTCAGGTGTGTCAGTCAATATCCTTGTCTTTCCTTTCTTCCTTACATTTCTAATCAGTTTTCTAGGACTAGCCTTTGGGTATGGTCTCACTGTTTCAGGGGTTACAACTTCAGCGACTTGAATTGTATTTTGATCTGTAGCAAAGGGCGTGGAAGCTTCAGCGACATCAATGTTATTATTCACTGGATCTACTTCAATTTGATTTTCTCTTTCAGACTGTTCTGGAAGGACTTGAGTTGAAGTTGGCTGGATTACTGGATCATTTCTGGACGGTAACGCTTCATCGGTTACAGGTGCATCGCGATCAGTGACAGCAGCGCAAAGAAAATCTTCATCTGAGAATATATTTGAATTAAATGGCCATATTCCAGGTTTTTCAAATCCTTTTTGTATATTTTGTGGTTTGAACGCTAGAGGTATAGCAATGGCTGCTAGTTTGGGTATATCGTAGATTGTTACGGTTTTACCTGGATTGCTGACCATCCAGTCTGTTAAAGCTTTATTGTAGTAATTTTTTAGTGGTCCATACACTGTTAAGTCAAGTGGCTGTAGCTTGTGGCTACAGTGTGGTGGAAAGGTCAGCAACACAATGCCAACTTCTTTACAAAAGTCTAAGACGTCCACAGCAATATGGCTCTCATGATTATCAAGGAGCAACAACACTGGATTTTCAGGCGTCGGTTTGGCATGTTTCGCAAAATGATGCATATATTTAATAAAATTTGAAGACGTCATCCATCCAGATGGATGTGCTGAGCCATCTGACCCAACGGGGGCATCATGAAGCATGTATGGTTTGAAATTTACTCTCGGGAATATAAAGTATGGAGGTATTGAATTTCCAATACCATTGATTCCACAGCATATTGTGACAAGTGAGCCTCTCTCTGCAGATGTTGCTTGTCCAACTTGTTTCGAGCCTTTTGAAGCAATCGCTCTTTTTGTACGTTGAACAGTCGTCAATCCTGTTTCATCTATATTATATATAGCTTCGGGGCCAAAATTATGTCGATCAAAGACTGCTTTTAAATTTTCGAAAAAAATTTCTACATTTGTTTTGTTAAAACTTGTTGCACGTGACAACGATGTAGCTTCTGGTGTCCGTATTGATAAGTGAGATTGCCTGTTTAGAAATCCCCTTATCCAGTCCTTAGATGCGATTGTTTTCTTTGTCCAATTATCGGGTATATTAGTTTTCTTTCTAGCAGCATAGTCATAGGCCAATTTACGAGCCAGTATCTTTGTCAAACCATAATTATGTTTAGAACAAACTATCATGTAATTTGTCAATTTTTGTTCTTCTTCGTCAGTGAAAATTTGTGAGGTTATAAATCTGTGCGAAGAATCCTTTATAGAATCTTGTTTTAGGTACCGTTGCAAACTTGATCTAGGGATTTCATATTTATCAGCTGTTGTTTTTTTTTTAGCTCCTTTTGATACCTCTTCTATGGCTCGTAATATTACATCTTTAGGAATTTCCCGTCGCAAACCTTTCTTTTTGAATTTAAACGGCATCTTTCTGTAATTAAAAATAAACCAATAGTTAAAAAAAACCTCCTATACTGAACATAATAGGAGGGAGTGTTGGGCATGCCCAAACCACCCGCACGTCTAGATGCCCATTGCTCCCTCTGTATACATTTTCGACATAGGTTACCGGTTTTTTTTTTTATTTACGTATTTAGGTTTTCATTTCAGTTTAATTTATAGATTAGTAAATGTACAATAGATTAATAATAGAAAATACACATACCTTTCATTAGTTTTCTCTTTATAATGATCCGAAACCGCAACAAAATATTTACTTTTACGAGCGCATAACCTTCAAACGTGTTTGTGTTTGACAACTCACAGGAATGACAGATAGTCTATGGATGAACAGTGTTGCCAGTCGGTAAAGTAAACTACCAAATCAGAAATAAAATAAAATCTTTGATCAAATCAGAATAAAAGGGGGGTGCCCATGTCTCCCAACTGCCCATCCCTCCCCTACCTCCCCTACACTTGAACGCGCCCAAAGCGCGCTCTGAATCTCATTTTGGTATTCGCATGAGAACGACATAGCAAAATCTATCTGTAAGATCCTTGTATTGGCACATTTTTATCTTTTTCGAACTCAGCACTCTGCACTCTTTTTAAGTTAACATGACTCAGAAATTTTGGATAGTCTTATTTAACCTTGTCATACAGTTCCGCAGATACACTTTCTTTTAATGCTAGTTTTAGCCTTCCTGTAGAATCTTTTTCCCATTCTCTCCAGCTAATCGGCTGTAGCATATGTTCAGGTGGATTTAACTTTTGCATATCACCACACAGTCCACAGTTCTGTTGCCAACAAGCAGAATTAATTGAACAGTCGCATAGAACTGTCTCCCAAAACCCTTGATTTTAGTTACTTTTCAGCGCCTTTAATTTCAAAATAAAATTTTCGTGTATTCTACATTTGCATTGTTCACTTGGAGTATCTTTTAAGAGAAGGACATTTTCAGGACGCAACACACAAAACTTAGAGAATCCGATTTTGGTAAAGACATTTTCTTCTTTGTATATTTGAAAAGCTTCAGGTAGGACTGTACAATAGGGTCCATCGCTTTGGGGGTTGGGAGTGGGGGGGGAGGGGGGAGGGGGAGGAGGGGAACCCTCCCCTAGAAGATGGAAGTTAGGAGGGGGGTAGTTTTCGAGAAAATGAATTTTGAAAATTGGTAATTTTACATACTCTTTGGGCGGAAAACCGCCTGCTAACGATGCTTACGTCGAAAAATCGCTGCCGCTTGTTAAAAAAAAAGCTCATCTACTTCTGTGAAAGCGAAAAAATCGCTACCGCTTATTAAAAAAAAGGTCACCTACTTCGGTGCCGCCCGAAATCGCTACCGCTTATTAAAAAAAAAGCTCATCCACTTTTGTGACGGCGAAAATCGCTAACGCTCATCCCAAAAAGATGGAATCAATTTGAAACGCAAGATTCATAGTTTAGTCCTAGCCCCCGCCACCCGTTTCCAACCCCCAACAAACCTTTGGGGTCCGAGGGGGATATGTGAGTATAAGGGCGGGGGGAAAGCACGCTGGGCCGACTTGAGGGTGACAAATCGAAAACCAGGGGATAATCCGTCAAGGTCAACCAGTCAAGGTCATTTGCCCCCTCCCCAGTCAAGGTCAGAACAAACCTTCAGAATCCGAAGGGAATGTGTGAGAATCAAGGCAAGCACGCGAGTCTGACTTAAGGGTGAACAAACAAGAGGACTTCGCTCACTCCCGCTTCCATTTAGAACTCCCCGTTCTACACTCTTCCTACAGTTTTGAGTGGTCGACGGAGCCCCTTCGGGGCTCCTACTTCTGTGTTCTCATGTCAAACCTAACACTACGACTGTGCGGGGAGGCGAGCTAAGCTCGCCTCCCCGCACAGTCTCCGAACCTAACGCATCCGAGTCGGGGTGCTCCGAAAGTTCGAGCTCGCTTCGCTCGCTCCCGCTTCCATTTAGAACTCCCCGTTCTACACTCTTCCTACAGTTTTGAGTGGTCGACGGAGCCCCTTCGGGGCTCCTACTTCTGTGTTCTCATGTCAAACCTAACACTACGACTGTGCGGGGAGGCGAGCTAAGCTCGCCTCCCCGCACAGTCTCCGAACCTAACGCATCCGAGTCGGGGTGCTCCGAAAGTTCGAGCTCGCTTCGCTCGCTCCCGCTTCCATTTAGAACTCCCCGTTCTACACTCTTCCTACAGTGTTGAGTGGTCGACGGAGCCCCTTCGGGGCTCCTACTTCTGTGTTCTCATGTCAAACCTAACACTACGACTGTGCGGGGAGGCGAGCTAAGCTCGCCTCCCCGCACAGTCTCCGAACCTAACGCATCCGAGTCGGGGTGCTCCGAAAGTCCGAGCTCGCTTCGCTCGCTCCCGCTTCCATTTAGAACTCCCCGTACTACACCCTTCCTACAGTGTCGACGAAGTCGGACCCGCATGCTTTCCCCGCCCTGATACTCCCACATCCCCCTGGGATCCTGAAGGTTTGTTGGGGGTTTTAAATGGGTGGCGGGGGCTACGCCCCCGTTAGGGGTCCGCTTCGCGGACCCCATATTATGAATCTTTGGGATTCAATTTACTTACACCTTGACCTTGAAATGACCTTGTATGATTGACCTTGACCTTGACGGATTACCCCCTGGTTTTCGATTTGTTACCCCAGAGTTTGTCCGCCCTCAAGTCGGCCCCGCGTGCTTTCCCCCGCCCTTATACTCCCACATCCCCTCGGATCCCGAAGGTTTGTTGGGTGTTTTAAATGGGTGGCGGGGGCTACGCCGCCGTTAGGGGTCCGCTTCACGGACCCCATATTATGAATCTCGGGGTTCCAATTGACTAACACCTTTTTGTAATAAGCGGTAGCGAGTTTTCCGATCAAAGAGTATGTAAAAATACCGATTTCGAAAGGACCAAAGAGTACCTAAAATTACAATTTTCAAAAATTCATAACTCAAAAACCGCTGGTTTCCTAACCTTGAAATTTGGTATGGATGTTCAGCTAAAGCATATCTCTTACCAAAAAAATCGCGGACTGCCAAATCGATGGACCCTATTGTACAGTTGAGCCAAGCTTCACGAAGAAACATAGTCAGATAATATTTTTGCAGCTTTTTTTCTCTCCACTTTTCCAGGAAGTCATGCAATCTTTCATTCCTGGACATGTGTAGACAATATCTGGACGAAAATAATTTTTTTTTACCGAATTTTCGTCATAGTCCCAGTTTTCTTCATCATTTTGCTCCAGTTCTCTTTCCATCTCTTTGGCTAACCGGATTCCATAACGGCTACAGAGACCTTTTATGACGTAGTCACGTTTAGTAGGAGAAGATGGAAGGGCCTGAACAGCTTTTCGGATCGCCTTAGAAGCTGTTTGTGGACACTTATATGGGTGCGCGGGCACGGAAGTGCTTGGTGTTTCGCCTGATGTATTCACGACTGTAGAATTAGTTGACGGTTCACTGGATAGGCGTTTCTTTGCCCTCTGTTTACGTTTCTTCTCTCTTTCGTACAATTTTAACTGTTCCAATTCTTTTTTCGTCATAGCTTGAGCTTCCTTTTGCTTCTTTTTTAAATTAGAAATTCGAATATTTTCATTTTTTGATAGTTTGGATCTTCAGCTTTTCTTTTCTCGCGGTATTTCTTCACATACTTAGAATTACATTGATCGGACATTGCAAAAAAAGAGTATGACTAAAACTGTTGTGCGGGACAAATATATATATTTATATAGTTGAAAATAAACGATCAAAGCAAATGCACTACCGGGTATCGCGGTCGATAGCTACTATCAAACTGTGTTTACTATGTGAACACTAATTATAAATATATTTCTCGTTACTCACAAAATTAAAATTGTTTAAAAATCCTGTTGTGCAGGACAGCGTTAGTAGAGTATTTTTACTAAAGTCATAGATTACAAATTAACTGTCAATCGTAATCAAATTTATTTTTTATTCTAACATATGGTCTCCTTCTTTGATTATACACCAAAAAGTTTTAGTTAAAATTGTGTTTCTTTGTACAACAGGCGATAAAAACGAGGAAAATTGAGTAAGGTAAAACAGAAATGTTTGGTTTTTTAAATAAATTTAAAATAATGACAAGAAAAATAAATTTTGCCCATTAAAATTTTAGTTACTAGTGCTTAAGTATATATAGTATTATGTCGTAATGAAATTTTAGCCATAATTTAACTTTTAGTTTTGTAGGCCTCGGTTGCATTGCTGGTGGAATGCTCCAATAAAGGTATTTTATTCCGTTTAGTCCCATCTGATCTGCCCCAACCTTGGGTCAAGTACCTACTCTATAATATACTGTGCTTGGGTTTTCTATCGTTTAGGAGTAATTGACGTCAAAAATAACGAAAATCTGTAATATTAGCGCCTTTAAGTTATGTCGAAGATATAATTATAAAAAAAATTAAAGTCCCCCTAATCAAATGCATTATTAATGATTTGATTTGAAAATTATTCTCATTCAACATCCCAATACCACTAATAACTAAATTTGAGTATTATTAAAAACTCATATGCTTATGTTAAAGCGTAGGAAATAAATAGAAATTATATTTTAAAAAAAAGTGTAAAAATGTTTAGTTGTATGAATTAGTAATAGAAGCCCCTAATAAGTACACATACATAAAAACATCATCATTATCATCATCAGCCGAAGGACGTCCACTGCTGAACATAGGCCTCCCTTACAAGTTTTCATCATTTGACACTTTGAATAAAGTATGTGTGTACATAATCAGCGAATAATCTAATATTATAGTCTATATATATAATATATACTATAGTCTACAGGTCACCCAAAGGGCAATGGAGCGTGCTATGCTCGGAGTTTCTCTGCGTGATCGAATCAGAAACGAGGAGATCCGTAGGAGAACCAAAGTAACCAACATAGCTCACAGATTCGCTAATCTGAAGTGGCAGTGGGCAGGGCACATAGCTCGTAGAACAGATGGCCTATGGGGCATTAAAGTTCTCAAGTGGCGACCACGCACCGGAAAACTTAGCGTAGGCAGGCCTCCCACTCGGTGGACAGAAAACCTGGTGAAGATCGCGGGAAGCCGATGGATGCGGGCAGCGCAGGACCGGTCGTAGTGGAGATCCTTGGGGGAGGCCTATGTCCAGCAGTGGACATTCTTCGGCTGATATGATGATAGTCTACACAGTTAGATCTATGTCTGTGATAGTATTTTACCTCTGGGTACAAAGGAGTTTAAAAATCATTGGCATCAGGTCAAAAAAATGTCAAAATCAAAAGGATTAAACACTTACCTAGCATTTTACTTAGGTCAGCATTATGATTTTATTTTGTCAATATTGAGTTGCACAATGAAACTGATATATTTGGATATGGGACATATAGACAAACAAAAAACGACATTTTAGCATAAGGTCCTAAAACGTCCTAAAACTGGATATGAAATTGCAGAATGACTTAAAATATTTTTTTTACATTTCTCTAAGTCCAAAATTTCCATAACTTGACATTTTAGGACATGCTAAATGTCATTTTTTGTTTGTCCTCTATTCAAATATACAGGTGTAGTTATGCGATGCTGTTTTGAAAAAGGCAACCAGGCTTTTCCAGGCCAAGCCAGTCTCCATACAAATATTTTCAAACCCCCTTTAAACACAACTAGATGACAATGTAATGAAAAAAAGTTTAAAAAGTGCTTAGTACAATTTTGCAACCTATAAATGGCTACGAACCTCTGTAAAACTTATATATGCTAAGATATACATATTAGACGGACACAGATTTATCTTATCCGATTGTAAACAACCAAGTCTTTTTATAAAACAACTTCTTGTTGTCAAATTATCACCAGTTGTGAATAAAAAAAATTAAAAAAAAAAAGATTATGATTTGTATGGACGGCGGCCAGGGACTTATTTAAAATCCTAGCCATATCCATGCAAGTATATTGCTTGCATGTGTCTTCAAGTGTGCTGCCAAGTAAGATTTTAATTGGAATTGTTTGTCACATTCTAAACACAGATAAGGGTTCTCCCTTTTATGTTTCCTCTGATGTTTTACAAAAGTTCTTCTATATCTGAATAGCATATAACATTCTGAACATGAAGTTGGTTTCTCTCCTGTGTGAATCCTCATGTGTATTACCAAACCACCTTTTTTTCTAAATGCTTTGTCACATTCTGAACATGAATATGGTTTTTCTTCTGTGTGAATCCTCATCATGTGTTTTATTAAATAATCGTTTTGAGTGAAAGCTTTGTCACATTCTGAACATGAATATGGTTTCTCTCCTGTGTGAATCCTCATGTGTTTTACCAAATCACCTTTTTTTCTAAATGCTTTGTCACATTCTGAACATGAATATGGTTTCTCTCCTGTGTGAATCCTCATGTGTGATACCAAATTAATGTTTACTCTGAATGCTTTGTCACATTCTGAACATGAATATGGTTTCTCTCCTGTGTGAATCCTCATGTGTTTTACCAAACCACCTTTTTCTCTAAATGCTTTGTCACATTCTGAACATGAATATGGTTTCTCTCCTGTGTGAATCCTCATGTGTGATACCAAATTAATGTTTACTCTGAATGCTTTGTCACATTCTGAACATGAATATGGTCTCTCTCCAGTATGAATCATCATATGCTTTACCAACTTACTCTTTTCACTGAATGCTTTGTCACATTCTGAACATGAATATGGTTTTTCTTCTGTGTGAATCCTCATCATGTGTTTTATTAAATAATCGTTTTGAGTGAATGCTTTGTCACATTCTGAGCATAAATATGGTTTTCCTACTGTGTGAATCCTCATGTGTTTTATTAAAGCAAAATTTTGAGTGAATGTTTTGTCACATTCCGAACATAAATATGGTCTCTCTCCTGTGTGAATCCTCATGTGCCTTACCAAATTACTTCTTTCACTAAAAGCTATGTCACATTCTGAACATGAATATGGTTTCTCTCTTGTATGAATCCTCAAGTGTTTCACCAAAGTACCTTTTTCACTGAATGCTTTGTCACATTCTGAACATGAATATGGTTTCTCTCCTGTGTGGACCCTCATGTGTCTTTTCAAATTTACTTTTCTACTAAATGCTTTGCCACAATCTGAACATGAATAGGCTGTCATGGTTAAAATATTTTAGACCACTGAATTTTCTTTAAATCTGAACCTGAATTCAGAAGACATAAATGTATATCTGGAAATTAAATATTATTATCATGTACATAGTGTAATGAAAACTCCTTTTCCGTCACAAATAAAATCTGTTTGGTTCGGTTTTTGGCTAGCTGGATAAATGTGAGGAAAATTTTGAAAGCAGAAGGCGTGATATTTTGATTTAAGAGAAAAAAGAGATGGTTGTTGATATTCATCTGGTGTTATTTTGATTTTCTTTGTAAATTATATTATTGAAATTGAAACTGAATGTTATTTTATAAATGGTGACCTCGTAGTTTGTCAGAGGTAAGAAGTCAATTTCAGTACTGCTACATGTCTTGTTTGGCCCTTTCGTGATCCTCAACTTTTATTTCATAGGGCATCAACCTCCGGGTAAGCTCCTTCCAAGTGCTACCACCACAGGCTACCACTACCTAGCTTATTGTATACAACTACTTAGGTACAAGCAATTAAATTATGTAAGTAGGTATCTATTATCTATGTCTTATTTGTTTCCATCAGTAAGAAGGTAGGTACCTAATTTTTACTCTGGCCGCTGAATTTGCTTCGAATCCTCAATTTTCATGGAGTTTTCTTTCATTCACGTTTGAGGTAAAGTTAGCTCCAAAACATTCTACCTTCGAAGACTTGCTATGGATGCACCAAACCAAGCGCTCCAGGTACCTACATATACTTTCTATCATCATATCAGCCACAAATCGTCCACTGCTGAACAAAGGCCTCCCCCAAGGATTTGCACGACGTCCGGTCCTGCGCTGCCCGCATCCATCGGCTTCCCGCGACCTTCACCAGGTCATCGGTCCACCGCGTGGGAGGCCTGCCTACGCTACGTTTTCCGGTGCGCGGTCGCCACTCGAGAACTTTACTGCCCCATCGGCCATCTGTTCTACGAGCTATGTGCCCTGCCCACTGCCACTTCAGTCTAGCGATTCTGTGAGCTATGTCGGTTACTTTAGTTCTCCTGCGGATCTCCTCGTTTGTGATTCGATCACGCAGAGAAACTCCGAGCATAGCACGCTCCATTGCCCTTTGGGTGACCTTGAGCCTTCTTATGAGGCCCATAGTAAGCGACCATGTCTCAGTTCCATAAGTCATCACTGGCAACACACACTGGTCAAAGACCTTAGTCTTGAGACACTGCGGTATTTGGGACGTGAAGATATTGCGAAGCTTCCCGAACGCTGCCCAGCCGAGTTGGATTCGTCGATTGATCTCTTTCTTGAAGTTGGACCTGCCTAGCTGGACTGTTTGTCCCAGGTATACATATTCGTCAACAACTTCCAGTGTAGAGTCTCCAACCTTTAGAGGAGTGGGTGCGACACGGACATTTAACATTATTTTCGTCTTGTCCATGTTCATTTTAAGACCCACTTGTTGAGAGACCTTACTGAGGCCATCGAGCATTGTGCTTAGGTCTTCCATAGTCTCAGCCATGACCACGATATCGTCAGCGAATCGGAGGTGGGATATGTACTCGCCGTTGATATTGATGCCGAGTGCACCCCAGTCCAGAAGCTTAAAAACATCTTCCAGGGCGGCGGTGAACAGTTTCGGAGATATAACGTCTCCCTGTCTCACCCCTCGCTGCAACTGGATAGGTTTCGAGTTCTGGTCCTGGAGGCGAACCGACATGGTGGCGTTTTTATACAGACACTTCAACACCTCGATGTATCGATGGTCAATTTGGCACCGCTGGAGAGACTGTAGCACAGCCCAGGTTTCGACTGAATCAAAGGCCTTCTCATAGTCCACGAACGCCAAGCATAGTGGCTGATTGTACTCTTCGGTCTTCTGTATAATCTGCCGCAGCGTATGTATGTGGGCTATGGTACTAAAGCCTTTTCGGAAACCGGCTTGTTCGGGAGGCTGGAAGTCGTCAAACCTGCGTGCGAGACGATTCGTAATGACTCTCGAAAACAGCTTGTAGACATGGCTCAGAAGTGAGATGGGTCTGTAGTTCTTCAGCAGAGTGTTGTCACCCTTTTTGAAGAAACACTTTCTATCAGTCTGTTCATTTCGTAGGTAAGTATTTATTTGGATTTGCGGCATAGAGGTTTATTCATAGTACTCTGTGGGCATAGAATAGGTAGGTTATCCATCTATACTCCTCTACCAAGGAGACAGAAGAACAAGTCCATACAAAACAATAACTTTATAGCTTCAACAACGAAATTGCTTACTTGCCAACAAACAAAGCAAACAAAGAATTATTAATCACTTTTTTTTTTCTTCGCCCTTTTAGGGCAGGCTAAGGCTCATTGGCCATACCGCCTAGTCTTCAGTATATGTTTTTCAGTAGTATTCACTTGTAGAATTCACGTCTTCAGTAATTTTCAGTAGTTTCTTCACGTTCACATCATATAATTGTCTATAAACTAACCTAACCTACATACTTTTGCTAAAGCTTGCTCGGACTTCTTGTGGGAACTCGAAACACAGTATACACACTTTTATTTCATTATCCTACACAAGAAACACATAAATGATACTTCGCTCAATGAGTTCAATAAGTAAAATTAAAATTGATTTATTTTTTTGGTTTTATACTTGTATCTCAGGATTTATAATTCGATTGAAAAGCTTTTTTATTTAAAACATAAAGATGACACAATTTCTTACAAAAAAATCAGTAGTAGGGTACTTACATTTCGAGGCGGTCTGATCATATTAGGAAAAAAACTTTGTTTTGATTTAAAATCCTTTTTCTCATTAAACAAATTTGACAACTTAAAAAATACTTGTAACAAGCTATGCATGAAGGTAACTGTAATCAACTTGGTTAGATACCTAAGTACTTCAGTCGTAATAATAATTTAAATACGCGAAGTATGGAAGGTGACAGTTGAAGATACCCTTCCTAACATTGCCTGTCCAGATAATTATATTCTGTTCAAAGACAGCGTAATTGTTATTAGCGCAACGGAAAACCAATCATATAAGTTACCTACTGTAAAGATATGAGAACTTTATCTTTAGTAGTTTCCTCGCTACGTGTAACTTTTGTGGGGTCCGCGGAAAAATTACTAGCACCTCGTTCCACGTTTTGACTCACACTGACTGACAAGACGGCGGCTTTGACTTTGTTAAATTTAATTTATGAAGTTGCAATGTTGCCATAGTTATATTTGTGAATTTACTAATGAACACGAAGTAATACTACCAATACAATAAAAAAAGTTACGACCGTTTTAGCATTTTAGGCGATGCTACAAAAGGCGAAGTTACAGGAGTTGACGGTATACATCTATATTGTTATATAGCTTACTTGACTACGTACGACACAGTATTGCGATAATTATTGCCTATATTGTAATTCTGTGACTACGATGAGTATAAAGTAACCGATGCGATACGCGCGCTCTAAACCTACATGAATACTCTAAGGCTTACACTTGCTTGGTGTTTAATTCAGCTGTTTCGAGTAACAGTCGAGTCTCTAAGTTAAAAACTAATTTAAAATTTGATCGGTCTCGAAACCGCGCACTCGAAAAAAGCGCGGGAATTTCGATTTGAGCGGGCGTTTTTATTATTGTTTTTGTGAGTAGTTCATGTCATGTTGCAATCTTGGTTCTGAGAAAGATATGAGACAAGTGGCTCATGTATTTTGTCTGCTTAGTTAGAAGTTTGATTCATGCACTTAGCCTATACAAATACTTACGTTTGAAGAATGTAACAATTATAAAATACTAGCTTTTGCCCGCGGCTTCACCCGCGTGTACATCGTTATATGACTGTCTATGAGGGTGAGTGATGCGCGACCTGCAATACATTATCCCTTTACAACCGAAGAAAATAATTTACTCCGACTTTTTTGAAATTCACAAGACGTTTTCATAGGTGCCTAAGTATCATGTAAAAAATAAACAAAATAATCCTGAAATCTCTGGTTTCCTGGAACACTTACCCTCACGAGCGTGGGGCTTAGGAGATAGCTCGAGATGTGAGTTTTGTCTAGTTTTGGGATATGTTTTGATATAAAATGAAAATTAAATTAATTATGCAATGTTTAAATCATCATTTATTTATTAACGATATTAATTGGCATAATGATTTGGACACAACAATCAACAGTCTTAATAGACAACTAAAATCTTTCTTCCTTACTTAGGTCCTTAATCTTTTTTTGGTATAAAACTTATAAAAATCAATACAAACATTACCATTAAAGTTTCCACCCAGACTCTCTCACCTGTCCCTCCTCTTCCTCTAGCCTGTCCTCTTCCCGTAACCCTTTGTGCTAATACGTGGAATTTAAAAAAACAAAAGTTTTTTTTTTCGCGCATCATGTTAACGAATCAAAAATGAGAAAATCCATAGGAGATCCAAAGTAACCAACATAGCCCTCAGAATCACATAACTTTAGTGGCGGTGGGCAGAGCACATAGTTCGTAGAATAGATGGCCGTTGGCAATAATATGTATGTATGTTTGTTAGTTCAAATGTTGCTATTAATTTTAAAGCGACATCCAGGGTCCGATTGATCTGATTCTTGGAATGAAGCCGTATTCCCGGTGACAATAGCCTTTTGGTATTTTGAAGTCAATCTGATGATGAAATTTGGAGGTGAAATCATGGTCCCAGAATCGTCTTTTATTTTCAATAGAATCGTAGAAAATAAAGCCTTTATTGAATTTAGAACCGTGTATATTATAGAATATATTATAGAGAATTCAGCTTTTGTGCATAAAAAATCTTTTCAAATAAAAGCTTGTAGATACCTAAAGGATTTCAGGTTTTTGAAAATCATATTTTACTAACTCAGAAGGAGATCTTATATCCTAACTATTTTGTGTGCTAAACTTTAAGCTAACAATAACATTGTTTAGTTAGTTTGTAAATAGATTGTTTTGAAAGTAATATGTATCTTGTTTCGGATGATTTTTATTGGTAAACTAGCTTTTTCCGCGGCTTCGCCCGCGTGGAAATCGTTTTTATGACTGTGTATCTGGTGCCGGCGACTTCGGGTGATGGTTCTCTTGGTTTCATTTAAAACTGGCTAACACCTTATTTTAATTGCCTCGCGCCAAGTTTTTTTTTAATTGGTAAGTTTTAGTTTAACCCTTTTTTGTATTAAATTACTTCCTAGCTTTTTATTTTATTTCACCCGTTTCACCTAGGGGAATGATTTTCAGGAAATATTGATATTTGTTCATAATCAACTTAGAACTTGTAATTATAAGACTAAAAACAAAGTTTGATGCTTGCAGCTACAAAAAGACGGACTTTCATACAAACTTTCTACTCTTTTTTCACCCCTTATGGGATGAATTAAAAAAAAATCTTGTTTGCGTTATTAAAGGAAGGATCACACTGGCCAAATTTATGATCCTAGCTTTTTTATGTTAATTCACCGCGTTTCAAAATTTTCATTTTTCGGAATATATACGAAACACGTTTTATCACACATTTGATCATTTGTATATACGAGTATGAGAAATTCTGCAAAATTTTCAATTCAAAGGTCAATTTAATCTTGAATCTCCATACAAACTTGATGTTTTTAAAAACGCTAGAACTACGAAAGTACATACTGGACCGATTGAATTAAAATTTGGCACACATACCTACTTTCAATAATTTTAAAGTCCACTATAAAATTTCTAATCAATGCCATTTACGTAATTGACGTCCCAAAAAAACATAAAACGACACCCATATTGATATTTAGACATTTCAACCCCGTCGCACCCAAACAGAGGATGATGGTATTTCACGTCCGCCACGTTGGACTTTATAATTGTTGTTTTTTTCTTAATCAGCAACCCGATAAACCATACAAACGATTACCACTTTTAGAGGTTGAATTCTGAAAAATTCTGAAACACTTGTTTACTCAGTTATCGATAGGAGTACTCCTGTGAAGTTTCGAATAAAATAGCCTAATTAATCTTGTTTCCCCATACAAATTTTGGACCCCGTTTCACCCCCTTAGGGGGTAAATAAAAAAAAAACATTTTTTAGTCCACCCTTAGATCTCATAAGGAACGTAAGTGCCAGTTTGAAATCTCTCTAGCTAGACCCAGTGGTTTGGGCTGTGCGTTGATATGTCAGTCAGACAGTTTCCTCTCTTTTATATTTAGAATAATAGATTAAGCCACAGATTACTAAATAGTTACTTCGTAAATTAAGCTTAACCACTTTTTGGCTTGAGGGCTAAGTGCCTTTTAGATGCTGGACGACAGCATTGGGGCCCATCAACTTTAAGGGTACTGAAATTTCACTTATTTCAACACTGTCCATGACACTAACTGCACGTACGGATTTGTGTAGATACCTGCATTATTGTACATTCTTGGATGAGCGAGATTTACTCAAATTGAATACCCTTTTTATGCAGATATCACCACAGAATCTCTAGGTACTCTGTCGTACCTGATTATGCTCCCTATCTTCCCTGTATTCTTCCATAATACCCAGTAAACTTGTCGCCTGGAGAGGAGATTACCGTACGTGAATTATTGGTAGTGGTTTTTTGGTGAGCTTATTGTGATTTGGTCTAATAAATAATCCAACTTTTCGAACGAAACCTTAATAAAAAGTAACAAAAAAGTAGTTTCTCTAGTTTTGGCGATTTAAGTCTCGAGTGGCGACCGCGCACCGGAAAACGTAGCGTAGGCAGGCCTCCCACTCGGTGGACCGAAGACCTGGAGGAGTTCGCGGGAAGCCGTTGGATGCGGGCAGCGCAGAACCGGTCGTCGTGGAAATCCTTGACGGAGGCCTATGTCGAGCGGTAGACGTCCTTCGGCTGATATGATGAAGTCCTGAAAGACTTCATAGGTATCGATAAAAACTATGTAGTTTTTTTTAAGACGACTTGCTGTTATTCGAGGTCAAAGCCTCTGTAAACCTTTAGTTGGGAAGGCCAATAATCCAAATGAATAATTTCTTGGGACTTAGAAGTATTATTTTTTTTTATTTGCAATTGGTAAGCCTTTGGCATCATCTCACCTGATAGTATGAAGATGATGCCGAAGATGGAAGCGGGCTAACCAAGATTCCCCAATGCAATGGAGAACTGGCTATCTTATCTTCAAGCTGGAACACATCAATGTTGTTAACACTGATACTGACTGACTTAGATAAGATGGTGGTAGCTAGCCAGGCGGGCTTAGAAAATGCCCTACCACCAACCAAACTGAGACTTACAAGTTGACCCCGCCGGAATCGAACCGGCGACCTCCTGGTGTGAAGCGAATGGACTATCCATTACGCCACGGAGGCGGTTAATCAACTGAAAAGTGGTATCGTATTCATTGGTGTTTCCTGAGTATAAAAAATGTCATTGTCGCTTTTGTAACCCGTGGAGTGAGAAGCTGTGACGTCACAAAGAACTGTCAGCATCACATAGTGCTCTGTTTTTAGTGAATTTCTAAATTCGGATGAAAAATAACAAAGTTGTAGGGCTTTTGCTGACCTCTAGGTTGAGTGCCTTCCGTACTCGCCTCCCCTGCCCGGTGAAGTTGTAAAGGCCCCAACGGCCAACAATAAGCTTGTCCTTTCGAAATAAAAAAAAGGCTTTTGCTGAAACACATCTCATGACGCTGTGATAGTCGAAAAATTGCAGGTGGTCCCACACCGGTGTTTATAGGTATGATGTATTATACGTATTACGGTTGTAAATAGTTGGTTTTTGCCGTCTTCGATCGACTCACACAAAGACCGGATAAGCAGTAACGTAACATGGTTGTGACTCGACGGAGCTTGGGGCAGCGAGACCTGGAAGATCGAAGAAAACCACGGTGATTCGCGAGAGTCAGGTACCTTACGATGTACTGCTTCCAATTGGGAGATGCGAGAGGCTTTCCTTCTTCAAGGTTCTATTACGATGCTTTGCTTGTAGCAGGACTTAGGTAGGTATTGTAGTAGATAGGATGTGGATTTGAAATAGATGCGTGCTTACAGGTAATTGGAATTTAATAATGAAGTAAAAAGTAAAAAACCGGAAAAGAGAATAAGAATTTAGAAAAACATAATACACTTAAATTTAAAATACAGATCACAAAAATATCCTATTAATCTTACCCGAGATGGGTCATCATAATAGAGAGAAGCAGGTTTAAATACAAGTTATGCTAGATTATTATGATGAAAGAAACGAAATGGTGAGATATTGAATGACTTTTAAAAACAAATGTCAGCGCATGCGTAAAAATAAATAAATAGATGGAATGAAAGAAGAACGCATATCAGCGTACCGCGTTACATGCTAATTGTAATTACGCCGCTTTCTCTTGCGAAGGTTTTTTCTGAGACTCTTCTCACTGTTGTCGCTGCAGTGCAATACATCAAAGTGTAGGTCAGTAAATGCCACTGGCGCGTTCTTTGCCTGCTTATATATCATTTTCCATTGAAATATTTAGAATAGAGTGACAAGGACAGAGGTTTGTGAGCGACAATCAAAGAGGTCTTCTGCGCCTTCATTGGGGTTGATTGTGAGAGGGAGTTCTTCGGAGTAGTCTTATGGGGCGGTGGTTGGAGGGTATGTTTAGAGGTTTCCCTGGCTTTGGGATATCTATCACTGTCGCTTCCTTCCATGCTGTTGGGAAGAAACAGTGGTCATAGCAGGCGTTAAAAATTATGGCTAGTAGGGTTTCGTCTGTGGATACTGAGATGGGGTCCGCGGTTAAGGAGTGTGAGTTCCTCCGAGGGACCTCCTCGTCCACTGTTTTGATATGGGCGGAGTCGCACTCTTGCGTTGCTGAGTGAGTATTGAGAGGCAATGGTGTCCGCCAAGTATACTGCTTTCTCATCATCCTCGAAAGCTATCGAGTTGTCGGGCCACGTTAGGGGAGGGTCACGGGTGATTGTATCTACGCGGAATGCCTTGGCTACTCTATAGTAAGCTTTATGTGATGACGGGGAAATTTCCTACATTAGTTTACTCCAATGTGAGTTCCTCATTTCGGAAAAATGCGATTTAACTTTTCGCTGGAGTTTATTGCTGCTTGCCTATTAGTGGGTATGGGATAGCGTGCAGCTCTACGGAGAGCTGCGCTTTTTGCTGCGATTAGGTTTTTAGTCTCGCACGGGAGTTGGTGGTGTGAGAAAGCGTATGCGGAGTCGGGGGCTTCTAGGGCATTGGTCAGTGAGTCGGTAAAGCCGTCTCAGTTGGTGATTTTTTGGGGCGGGGGGGAGTGGGGGTGGCGTTCTGGGGCCCTAGTTTAAAGGAGACTAGGCGTGGTCCGAACCTAAGTCGTCGAGGTTATCAATCGCGCTCAAGTTGAGGGAGACTCCTATAACTATGGCATAATCGAGTATGTCCTGACATGTATGTCGACCCATGTCGTGGTCCGGATTATCCGGGTAGTGTGTGGGGGAGTATGCGTTTAGGTCAAGTGTTTTCGAGAAGCTTTAACGCCGTTTTGGTTGGGGGGTGACCCACTCGGGATGTAGGCAGATGCTATAACCAGTCATGGCAAGTTTGACTAGGGTGGCTTAAACAATTGTTTACAAAAAGTCGTGAACAGTTGTTGTTCTCAAAGATCTTTTGTAAAATTGCAGTCAGCATTTTTTTTTATCTATAGGGAGCATAATTGCGTATTGTTATTGGTTAGATGGATATCTGTAGTGGTGGGCGATTGCGTGAAGAAAATGTGAAAGTTGATCTACCCTCATTTATAAAAAAAACATTGTTGTGTGAACATCCGAAGACTAGGTTTCGTTTCATTATGTCTTAGTTTGATTTTACGTAGGTATGCACTCTATTTATACTTACCAACCTTTTATTATTTTATAGATAAAATTATTTAGTACCATAGACCACATACATACGCTGCGGGAGTTTATACAAAAGATCGAAGATTACAATCAGCCACTATGCTTGGACTTGGACTAATGTAGAAAGCCTTCGATTCGGTCGAAACTAGGGCTGTGTTACAGTCTCTCCAAAGGTGCCAAATTGACTATCGATCTGAAGTGTTTGTATGAAAACGCCACCATGTCGCTTCGCCTCAAGTATTAAAACTCGGAACCTATCCAGCTGCAGCGAGGGGTGAGACAGGGAGACGTTACATCTCCAAACTGTTCACAGCCGCCCTGGAATATGTTTTTAAGCTTTTGTACCGGGGTGGGCTCGGCATCAATATCAACAGTGAGTACATCACCCAACTTCGATTCGCTGACGATATCGTGGTCATGGCTGAGACTATGGACGACTAAGGCACAATGCTCGATGGCCTCAGTAGAGCCTCTCAACAAGTGGGTCGTAGAATGAACATGGACAAGACGAAAATTATGTCAAACGTCCTCACTACTCCTCTGAAGGTTGGAGGCTCTACACTCGAAGTTATTACTGAATATGTATACCTGGCACAAACAGTCCAGTTAGGTAGGTCCAACTTCGAGAAAGAGATCAATTATCGAATCCAACTCGGCTGGGCAGCGTTCGGGAAGCTTCGCAATATCTTTACGTCCCATATACCGCAGTGTCTTAGGACCAAGGTCTTCGACCAGTGTGTGTTGCCATTGATGACTTACGGAACTGAGACATGATCGCTTACTATGGGCCTCATAAGAAGGCTCAAGGTCACCCAAAGGGCAATGGAGCGTGCTATGCTCGGAGTTTCTCTGCGTGATCGAATCAGAAACGAGGAGATCCGTAGGAGAACCAAAGTAACCGACATAGCTCTCAGAATTGCTAAACTGAGGTGGCAGTGGGCGGGGCACATTGCTCGTAGAACAGATGGCCGTTGGGGCAGTAAAGTTCTCGAGTGACGACCACGCACCGGAAAGCGTAGGTAGGCAGGCCTCCCACTCGGTGGACCGATGACCTGGTGAAGGTCGCGGGAAGCCGCTGGATGCGGGCAGCGCAGAACCGGTCGTCGTGGAGATCCTTGGGGGAGGCTATGTCCAGCAGTGGACGTCCTTCGGCTGATATGATGATGATGATGAGATAAAATTAAATAGGTACCACTTACCCTTTGTGATTTTCAAATAACTGAAGATACTGGTTACCCACAACCACACTCCGGACACTGTATACAACGGTCGTGAAATGACATTACAAACAAATGACGGAGCAAACAAAATCACGGCAAAATCTTATACGTTCAAGAACCAAACTATAACCAATCTGTATCAATCTGGGTGATGAGGGGTTGAGGTGAGGGAGTGTCCATACTGTATGTTAGTAGTACACATCTATATATATAAAAATCAATCCTTATTTCCCTTGGTCACGGCATCACGCGTGAACGGCTGGACCAATTTCGCTAATTCTTTTTTTGTCGAGTTTGTTATTGTCAGGAGAAAGTTCTTATGTAGGGTAGGGTAGGGTAGTTATGTAGGGTAGTTTAGTGTAGTGTAGTGTATGGCAGGGGTAGGGTAGGGTAGGGTAGGGTAGTGTAGTGTAGTGTAGGGTAGGGAAGTGTAGGGTAGGGAAGGGTAGGGTAGTGTAGTGTAGGGTAGGGAAGGGTAGGGTAGTGTAGTGTAGGGTAGGGAAGGGCAGGGCAGGGTAGTGTAGTGTAGGGTAAGGTGGGGTAGGGTAGTGTAGTGTAGTGTAAGGTGGTACGAAGTTCGCCAGGAATACTAATATATATATAGTTTGCCACAACACTAGGAATACTAATGTGGGGTGGGGACCAATACAGGGTTACTTACTGTGCAGTGTGCACTAATTATAACTGTGTTTGGTACAATACAAATGTTTTATATTTTATTGCCCCGCGGCTTCGCCCGTTTGGTTATCAAACAAGGAATTCTTATTTCGCCATGTCCGTCGGTATGTTACAGCCAATTTTTCTCAAACTATAATACAGACATAAAGGTGAAATTTAGTATTGTTATACTAAATCTGTGACCCCTATTAACATATCAGCCGAATACAAATACAAATATTCTTAAGACCCATATTATATTATAAAGACCCTCCATATCCACTCCTGGACCCATTGACTTATATTACTGGCGTTAGGACCCGGCTAACGCGCGCGACTAATGCTGCCAGCGAATTGGTGCGAAAATCGAAAGTTTCGCACACTCGCGACTCGTCTGCGGGAAATTGTAGAGTGCGGTGGAAAGATATTCCATATAAAAATGCCTAATTGTGTTGTTAGAGGCTGTAAATATCATGAAAGAAAGGCTAAAAAGAAACATGGGATGTTGTTTCATCGGCAAGTAACCTTACATTGTATTTTTTCTTGTAAAAAAATTAAATAAACGCATTTTTAAAGCGACAATTCTACCAAGGTCCTTTTAGCGCGGCGCGTCAGTCAACTCTCGCCCACGCTAGTTCGTACGAGTTATGTCAGATGGCGCTACTTTTTGCTTGTATGAAGAAAATCTGAGTAAAATATGGAGAAGGGCGGATCCTTCTGTCCAAATCTGTGGCTGGACCCCCATAAAGTTAAGAAATAAAATTTGTCATAAACATTTTTTAGGATACTTCCTCTACTGTTAAAGTGGGGGAGAGTTTTTTTATTCACTTACACTATCTTGTGGGGTGTCGTTACACGGGTCTTTCAAAGCTATTGAAGGTTTGCTAAAACTAATTATCCGATAAATGATTCGTTTACTAGATAAAACTTTAATTCGGTGATTTTGTTAAAGTTGCATGTCCCCACCCTTACCAGCTAAACCGCTATTTCAGGAAGTCAGAAAAGTTTTAGAAACAGTAGGCCTGTTAATCATTTCTAAAGAAAAAATATCATGGCTAGTAGGCAGGCTGTGTTAGACTAGGAGTACCTAATACTCGACCAACTTAAGATGTGCAGTTCGATTTGTAAAAAGTTCATAGAGTTGAATGGAAAATGTTCTATACTAATTTCAAAAACAACTTGGTTTTTTAAATTGTACATTTATTTATTACTATTGTTATTAAAAATTTATTCCAGACAAAATAGTTCCTAGTGTAGTTCATAGTTTTGTTAGTAACATAGATCTTAATTGTAGAGTAAGTATAAAATACAAAAGGTACGTACAAAAACAGAGTTAATTATACAATCTGCTTATTGACAGGACCACGGTACCCTACTTTGCGCGAGTCCGACTCTTACTTGGACAGTTTTTTCATTATTTCTCTTCCTATCATGTGTCGATGGAAAACTATATTTTGAGTGATATATACAGGGTGGGAAGGAGTATACCGACAGATATTTTTTTAACCATGGATTCCTGGTGGTATTATGAGTAAATAATGTTATATCAACATGCATTAGAATCTTTGGTTAAAATCTGTCGGTATACTCCTTCCCATCCTGTATATTAAGTGATAGTCTGATAAATCCAAATAGGTATACATTTTGAATTCCCAATGAGCTAAAGACTTACAACTTTTAACAAAGCTCATATTACAACTTGATGACAATGTAATAAAAAAAAAGGGTTCGTTACAAAATTTGCGACCTATAAATGGCTACGAACCTCTGAGGCAGACTGTTGATATACAATAAACGTTAAAGCGCGGAGATAGGACCTAATGAAAGGGCTAAATATAACTAACTACGAATTGATTAAAAACCCGACTGCATAAAAACTTAACCCCTTCTTTTTTGGCCAGCTGGGTAAAAATGTATCCTATATTTATTTTATTTTATTTACAACTAGCTGTTTCCCGCGGTTTCACCCGCGTGGACAACGTTTCTATGACTTTTCGAGGGTGCGCAGTGCGCGAGCCGCAAGCAGCTCGCGAGCGTGGTAAAAAGTAGCCTATGTCTGAATCCAGGTCCTAATCTGTCTACCTACCAAATTTCAGCCAAATCCGTTCAGTAGTTTTTGCGGGAAAGCGTAACAGACAGACAGAGTTACTTTCACATTTATAATATTAGTAGGGATTGGTAAACCCTTGGCATCATCTCACCTGATGGTAAGTGACGATGATGCCGAAGATGGAAGTGGGCTCACCAAGATTTCCCAACGCAACGGAGAACTGGCTATCTTATCTTCAAGCCGGTACACATCAATGTTGTTAACACTGATGTTTGGCGGCAAGACTTAGATAAGAAGGTGGAAGCTTGCCAGGCGGGCTTAGAAAATACCCTACCACCAACCAAACCGAGTCTTACAAGTTGACCCCGCCGGGAATCGAACCCGCTACCTCCTGGTGTAAAGCGAATAGACTAACCATTACGCCACGGAGGCCGTTACTATGTCACTCACAGGATCAATACGAGTCTAACGACACCTCGCACGCCAGAATTAAGGACTTTACCCTTCTTTTCTCGCCAGTCGGGCAAAAATGTATCCTATGTCACTCACGGGATCAAGACGAATCTAACGACACATAGCACCCCAAAATTCATCAAGCTGTTAGGCTACAGAGCGTGCCAAAGAAATAAATATACAAACATACATACACTCGAAAAACATAACCCTCCTTCTGGTGCAGTTGGGTAACAAGTAGTTAATAGGTTAAAATGTCCCAATATATTTTCGGTATCTATTTGCATAGGTATAACCGTGTGTAAAAGATTTTGAAAAAAATGTATTGTACATTTATCATCACTATTGTTCGTTCTTGTACCTCTACTTTTAATTTTAACATTTTTATCGTTTCAATTTTAATTTATTAAATTTATTTTTAACATATTGTGAAGAGCATGCGTTTTCGCCGAACCGGTTTCTGACAGAATAACAGCGCTGCAGAGTATACTGCAGCATATGCTGAGTCAGTACCGTTTTGGTGCATAGTACAGCTATTTTTTATAGTTTAATAATAATAAAAATCATTTATTTTTCACCACAAAGCAACAAAATATACAAAAGTAAAGGGAACAATTATTGCATCACGGATCGACCTACTCGGATTGAGTCGTCTTAAAGACTTAATAAAAAAAATGCAATTTATCTGTCACACACTGTCATTGTTTTTTGTTTGTAATGTGAATAGGTATCATTGCCATTGTTGTGTGGAGAGGTAGTACGGAACCTAACCTTTTTAAAGCAGCAAATATTTAATAAAATAAAAAAAAATTCATGTAGATGTGTATGTAGATTTTTTAAAGAATTAAAGTATTGAATAACTTATCCAATTAAGCATGCAATAGTAAGTCTAATGCTATGTCAATGCTAAGTCTGTAGCGTAACAATATTTGTTGAAGTACCTAATTTAATTAACTACAACTACTTTGTTTTATTTTTAAGGAATTGTTTGCCTTTGTACACTAAATTGTAAATTAAAATCCAAGCCATATCCATGCAAGTTTATTGCTTGCATGTGTTTTTGAATGTGCTGCCAAGTAAGATTTTTGGTGGAATTGTTTATCACATTCTAAACATATATACGGGTTCCTCCTTTTATGTTTCCTCTGATGTGTCAGAAAAACATTTCTTACACTGAATCGCATATTACATTCTAAACATGAATATGGTTTCTCTCCTGTGTGAAACCTCATGTGTTTTACCAAATTACCTTTTTCACTGAACGCTTTGTCACATTCTGAACATGAGTATGGTTTCTCATCTGTGTGAATTCTCATGTGGTTTACCAATCTGCCTTTTAAAGTAAACACTTTGTCACATTTTGAACATGAATATGGTTTCTCACCTGTGTGAATTCTCATGTGGTTTACCAATCTAACTTTTACACTAAATGCTTTGTCACATTCTGAGCATGAATATGGTTTTACACCTATGTGGATCCTCATGTGTTTTACTAAATTACATTTTACACTGAATACTTTGTCACATTCTGAACATGAATATGGTTTCTCACCTGTGTGAATTCTCATGTGGTTTACCAATCTACCTTTTACACTAAACGCTTTCTCACATTCTGAACATGAATATGGTTTCTTACCTGTGTGAATTCTCATGTGGTTTACCAATCTAACTTTTACACTAAATGCTTTGTCACATTCTGAACATGAATATGGGTTCTCACCTATGTGAATTCTCATATGGTTTACCAATCTAACTTTCACACTGAACGCTTTCTCACATTCTGAACATGAATATGGTTTCTTACCTGTGTGAATTCTCATGTGGTTTACCAATCTAACTTTTACACTAAATGCTTTGTCACATTCTGAGCATGAATATGGTTTCTCACCTATGTGGATCCTCATGTGTTTTACTAAATTACATTTTAAACTGAATACTTTGTCACATTCTGAACATGAATATGGTTTCTCACCAGTGTGAAATCTCATGTGGTTTACCAATTTACGTTTTTCGTTGAATGCTTTGTCACATTCTGAACATGAATATGGTTTCTCACCTGTGTGAATCCTCGTGTGCTTTACCAATGTACCTTTATGGCTGAACGCTTTGTGACATTCTGAACATGAATATGGTTTCTCACCTGTGTGAATCCTCAAGTGGTTTAACAATGTACCTTTTTCGGTGAACGCTTCCTCACATTCTGAACATGAGAATGGTTTCTCACCTGTGTGAATCCTCGTGTGCTTTACCAATGTACCTTTTTGGCTGAACGCTTTGTGACATTCTGTACATGAATATGGTTTCTCACCTGTGTGAATCCTCAAGTGGTTTAACAATGTACCTTTTTCGGTGAATGCTTCCTCACATTCTGAACATGAGTATGGTTTCTCACCTGTGTGAATCCTCATGTGCTTTACCAATGTACCCTTTTCACTAAACGCTTTGTCACATTCTGAACATGAATATGGTTTCTCACCTGTGTGAATCCTCATATGGTTTACCAATGTACTTTTTTCACTAAACGCTTTGTCACATTCTGAACATGAATATGGTTTCTCACCTGTGTGAATCCTCATGTGGTTTACCAATTTACCTTTTACATTGAATGCTTTGTCACATACTGAGCATGAATATGGTTTCTCACCTATGTGGATCCTCATGTGTTTTACTAAATTACATTTTACACTGAATACTTTGTCACATTCTGAACATGAATATGGTTTATCTTCTGTATGAATACTCATATCACTTTTTGACTGAATGATTTGTGACATTCTGAACATGAATATGGTTTCTCTCCTGTGTGAATCCTCATGTGTTTTACCAAATAATCTTTTTTTTGTTAATTCTTTGTTACATTCTGAAGGTGAATTATGGTTTTTCATCTGTGTAAATCCTAATGTGTTGTAACAAATGACTTTTTTGACTGAACGCTTTTACATACTGAACATAAATGTGGTTTATCTCCTATGTGAATCCACATGTGTTTTACCAAACTAAGTTTTACATTAAATGCTTTGTGACTTTCTGAACATGAATATGGTTTTTCTTCTGTGTGAATCTCCTCATGTGTTTGGTTAAATCACTTTTTCACTAAACGCTTTGTCACATTCTGAACATGACTGCGGTTTCTCTTCTGTGTGTTACCAAATTTACTTTTTGACTAATAGTAAATGCTCTGTCACATCCAGCAGGCGTAGCATGAGGTCATAGACATATGTCGCGCGCGACGAGAGAAAATTATCTCTTTCTACGGGCTATTGTCTGTCGCGTGTGCGAGCATGCCGTTACAGGTAGAGTGTGTAGAGTAAAAAGTCGCGGCCAGATAGCAGGTATATAGGCGACAAATCTGTTTATGATTTTGTTTTGTTGTACGCAAATTGTTTGGTTTGTATTTCTCTTTTTTTGACAAAACAGTTTGTCACAATCTAAATTTGAATACAGTTGAATACTCATGTGTCTTACCAAACAACCCAGATTGAACACATTTTTACATTCTGAACATGCATAGGTAAACTGTTATGGTTGATTATGTAGTGGCACAGGACACTTACTCGTAACTTAAGTCACCTAATATTTTTTATACCAATGTACTTTTTTATCTCTCCCCATTCGATAGAAATAAATGTATATGCTTGGGAGGAAGAAAGTATAAGTCCCTATGTAAGTACATAAACATAAGTATACTTTATCTCATTCATAGATCACACACTGCTTTCTTTCATAGTAGAATTTTTCTTCGCCCATTTAGGGCAGGCTAAGGCTCATTGGCCATACCGCCTAGTCTTCAGTATATTATGTTTTTCAGCAGTATTAATTTGTACAATTCACGTCTTCAGTAATTTTCAGTATATTTTTCAGAAGTAGTATTTTTCTCCTTTTCAGTCTTCAAGGTCACTATTTCTTCACGTTCACATCATATAATTGTCTTTAAACTAACCTAACCTACATACTCTAGCAAAATGATAGCACTTTTGCTAAAGCTTGCTCGGACTTCTTGTGGGAACTCGAAACACAGTATACACACTTTTATTTCATTATCCTACACAAGAAACACATAAATGATACTTCGCTGATAAATACACTATCAATATTACACATCGAAAACCACTAAATGTAATTTTTCGGATAATAAAAGAAAAATGACAATCTGATCGCTACAAATTCCCGCCAAAAAAAAAAAGTCTCATAGTAGAACTATTGCTGCTTTTGCGAATCAGCTATTCTGGGCCACCGTAGTTCGTTACCCGTATTGTACGAGCTACTAGATGAAGTTACGTAGTTTGCAGGCTATAGATCGTGTACAAATAGTTCCAATACATCAGTCCACGAACTACGGGGTGTACACTACAGGCTGCAAACTATCAGCCCGGCGATAGTAGACGGACCAAGGAGTTTATAGGAGACGGACCGTGGAACACGGCCCGTATTTCGTGTACTGTAGTGCTCAGGGATGTAGTTCATGTAAAAGATTTGACCCCGTAGTTCATGGTCTACGCTACACGAACATCAACCATAGCCCGTATTCCGCGGTACGCCATCTACAGGCTGTGCTCCGCGGTACTCAAACTATTAGTCAAAGAGAATATAACAAACTATGGCTTTAGTAACCAACCCTACAGATTGTGTACTGTACATTACGGGGGTGTATTTCATGTCTCAGGACATTGGCCTTTGAGTGTTGAGTCCACGTTGAGTCACATCCGTTGTTCTTTGAATGCGTTCAAGTAATAATATTAAAAAGTAATGAATTAAGGATATTTGTCCCGTAAGTTAGTACATAAATAGTCTTTATTGTTTGGCCTATTCCCTTGGATGTAATATTACAATTTTAGGTCGGATTTAAAAGTTTTGGAGTTATGTAAGTTAGAAGGAACCACTACCTAATTACTTACGAAAATAATATGTCACCTGAAGATCACCTGCTTGTAGGATTTAGAAGGGTCAAAACTACACCGATTTAGGTAGTTTCAAAGAGTTTTATCTGTATAGAAGTATGTACAATAAACTACGTATGTGTTAGTAATTCCTTGCTTTCATACAAGCACAAGTTGCCTCACTTTTATCGCCGTACGCTTGTTTAGGTTTATTGTGTATTCTGAATTTTTTTGCATTTGTTTGTTGATAACTTATGTATGAAATTCACCATAAGTATTTTAATACTAGGTAAGAAGAAGGCGAAAGGCGCGTTCGCCCAGTTTAAACCTATCTGGGACTCCAAGGAGCTCACCCGGCGAATCAAGATCTCACTATTTAGTAAAAATCCATAGTTTGTAAAGTCTGTTCTGCTGACAGACTGTTTGATTTAAATTATGTATTTCTGGAACCCACAAGAATAACAAAGACCTCTGCCACATGTATAGATAACATATTTTGTAATTGCTGTTATTTAAATAAAAAGGTTTTTAATTGTTTGAGGTCAGATCATAGCGGAGTAATGGCTAGCTTTCCCGTAAGTATTTCTGCAGAACACATAAAAATTCAAACGAGACCGGTCACTGCTAGTCGAATAGAAAAGTTTAAAACAGTGCTAGATGAAAAACTGCCCATACCAGATTTTGATAATGAAGTGCAAGCCAACAGTTTTTACAATGATTTTTTTACAGTACTGGATAGGGAATTCCAAAGTATATTTAAGTCTAAATCCACAATCAGTAACAACAAATTTAAATTCAGTGAATGGGCTACTATAGGTATATACAAAAGTCGCCAAACTTTGTTTGACCTTTATGACAAAAAAACTTACACTTTTGATGAGAACTTTACAAATTATGTGAAACAATATTCAAAAATTTTTAAGCAGGTTTGCCACGTAGCAAAATCTAATTATCTAGCTAGAAAAATAAAATTTTCAGATAATAAAATAAAAACTGTTTGGAATATCATTAGCAAACAAACAGGTAAAGTCAAACCTCGCGACAAAGAATATATTTTGCAAACAGATCAAGGTAAAATTAGTTCGAATGCCGATGTAGCCAAAGAATTCGAAACTTTTTTCACAAATATTCCACTTAAGACTACTGAAGCCCTAAACTCATCACCTATGTATGCTCAAAGGCTGCTTAAGGATAATGTTAATAATTGTGATCAAAAATTCTCCTTCAGAGTAATTGAACCACAATCTATTGTAAAAAATTTTAAATCTCTTAAAGTGAAAAGAACCGAAGACCTCTGGGGATTATCGGTAAGCTTGATCAGTAATGTAATTGATACTTTAGCGCCATATTTAGCTTGTCTTTTTAATATTAGCATTGATAGTGGCGTCTTTCCAGATCTCATGAAGCTTAGTAAAGTGATACCTTTATATAAATCTGGTTCAAAAACTGATCCAGGCAACTACAGACCAGTTTCTGTGCTGCCAGTAACTTTTGAAAAGATTATGCTTAACCAAATGCTACAATATTTTACAGAAAACAAACTACTGCATAACCAACAATTCGGTTTCACTAAAGGACGATCAACAACCGATGCAGGAGTAGCACTCATTCGAAACCACAAACGTATAAAGGGAAGTTCGAAACATATATGATGCCTTCGAGGAATCGCAGAATACAATTGGAGTGTTTTGTGATTTATCTAAGGCTTTTGATTGTTGAACACCAAACATTACTTATGAAATTAAAGCATTATGGTGTAGAGGAAGGGGCTCTCAGTCTTTTAAATTCGTATTTAGACAACAAAACACAAAAAGTACAAGTGAATGGCACGAACTCATCTGGATCTAAAGTGAAAATGGGTGTGCCCCAGGGTTCCATATTAGGGCCTTTTCTTTTCCTTGTTTACGTAAATGATTTGCCTTTTATGGTGCAACATCTGTCAAATATTGTGTTGTTTGCGGATGATACATCTCTTATTTTTAAAGTGAATAGGAAAGAAAACGAAATTGACGAAGTAAACAACACTCTTTCAAAGATACTGAACTGGTTCACTGTGAACAACTTATTATTAAATGCTAAGAAAACAAAATATATAAAAATTTGTTTGCCAAATGTAAAAAAGGTCAACAATAGTGTAATATTAGACAGTAATAAATTAGAATTTGTAAATACCACGGTGTTCCTTGGTATAACTTTGGATGTTTCACTTCAATGGGGACCACACATTGAAACTTTAGCGGGAAGGCTTAGTTCAGCTGCTTATGCCGTTAAGAAAATAAGACAGTGAACGGATGTAGATACTGCGAGACTAGTGTATTTTAGTTACTTCCATAGTATTATGTCTTATGGCATATTACTGTGGGGGCATGCGGCTGATATAGAAACTATTTTCATCCTGCAGAAAAGAGCTATCCGCGCAATCTATCAGATGCGATCACGTGAGTCGTTACAGAATAAGTTTAAAGAAATCAATATTTTAACTGTTGCTAGTCAATTTATATATGAAAACATCATGTACGTTCGTAAGAATTTGCATTTATTTCCTAAAACCAGTGACAGGCATAATTTGAATTTAAGAAATGTAAATAAAATAGATATAAGTAGCCTTTTCGAGACTGAGTAAGGTTAAGAAGTCATTTGTGGGGCAGTGTATAAGATTCTACAATAAAATTCCAGAAAATGTAACTAGTTTTTCAGAGAATAAATTCAAGACTCATGTCAAAAAAGTTTTGTGCTCTAGAGGATATTATAAAATAATAGATTATGTAAATGACAAAGATATATATGTTGATTCTATATCAAATACCATTACCTGAGACTGTAATCTGAATCATGACATTATTTGTAATATACAGTTTTTTTTTTGTTTTGACTATTTAAAAGTGTGTGTAAACACCTATTTGAAATAAATTGATTTGATTTTGATTTTGCTGTGAGACATGGAAAGTGACGAAAGGATTGACGAAAAAACTGCAAGTGTCCGTTAACAAAAGCATAAGCTCCATATATATAGGGGGAAGCTTCGCAATATCTTCACCTCCCCAATACTGCAGTGTCTCAAAACTAAGGTCTTTGACCAGTGTGTGTTGCCAGTGATGATGATGAAGGTCCATACTGCGCATCTTCTGACCGAACACAATCAGCAACGAAGACTATCAAAGCGATAATTCGCTCTGAAGGGAACTGAGACATAGTAGCTTACTATGGGCCTCATAAGAAGGCTCAAGGTCACCCAAAGGGCATTGGAGCGTGCAATGCTCGGATTTTCTCTGCGTGATTGAATCAGAAACGATAAGATCCGCAGGAGAACCAAAGTAATCGACATAGCTCACAGAATCGCTAAACTGAAGTGACAGTGGGCATAGGGCACATAGCTCGTAGAACAGATGGCCGTTGGGGCAGTAAAGTTCTCGAGTAGCGACCGCGAACCGGAAAACGTAGCGAAGGCAGGCCTCCCACGCGGTGGACTGACGACCTGGTGAAGATCGCGGGAAACCGATTGATGCGGGCAGCGCAGGACCGGTTGTCGTGGAAATCCTTGGGGGAGGCCTTTGTCCAGCAGTGGACGATTTTCGGCTGATATGATGATGATGATGATGAAGGTCCATACTGCGCATCTTCTGGCCGAACACAATCAGCAACGAAGATTATCAAAGCGATAATTCGCTCTAAAGGGATTTGCCCTTTAGAGTGAAAAACCGCTTAACAAGAGTGGAAGTAGATAGGGACACACTGCCCAGAAAAGAGGATAACTCTGCTAGGGTTACTTGCGTTCAAATGGCCATACTCCACACACGGTGGCCAAATCCGGGTTGGTAGAGGTTGTAGAGCTAGTGGCGAGCGAGTTTTTCATGCCGCCTAAAGGCCATCTGACAGGCTTATCGGCTGCCTTCCACTAATAGCAATTCTTTAGAGCTAAACAGCGCCTGTTTCGGGTGTTGCCCGTGGTCCACCTGTTTGGTTCACCTGGGTGGACCACGGGTAATTTTTTTACCCGTAGCTCACCTCTAAATAAAAATAAAAAACGATTCAAATTATATTGACTGTGGTCCACCTCAGTCAGTGATGGATGACCTAATATTATTAGCACTTAACAGTCATAATTTGATACCGGCTTTTACTCGTACAATATCAAGGATACCATACCCAACCAATTAGGTGACGCTTCTAGGTAGTCCACCCGCAATCAACTAGGCTACCAGTCGCAATCAACTAGGCTACCAGTATTTCATAGGAGGTCAAGCTCAAGCAGGAGATTACATTAAACGGCGTTTTCTTGTGGTCCCACTATTTTTTTCCACTGTTGGTATCATAAGGGATATTTGTTTCTTGTAGTCAGTCCGTTGCTTGATATACATTGAGCCACATTGAACTTTATACGACAGAGCATAATGTTGAGCTAACCTTGTGGTATATTATTTGTTACACACGTCACTGGTTCGTCCCGATCTTGGTGCATCAGAAACTTCGAAATTTCCACGTTTAAACTCACAATACCAACGGTAAACAGTCGTACGATGAGGGCAGTTTTGTTTGAATACAGATTGCATTTCCTTGAGACAGTCATCTAACGACCGACCCCTCTCAAAGTTGTAACGAATTACAACTCGTAAGTCGTCTCTAGACCACGCCGACATCTTTAAATATTAAATCTATTTTTTTAATAAAAAAATAATAAAAAATAAAACTTTTTCCCGCCAAACTTTGTCTATGGAAATATAGTTTTAAAATATATATATGATATGCCACCACTTTGTTTCATATTATTTTGTGTATTGCAAAACTTATCTAGTTACCTAGTAATTTGCATAGGTGCCTATTTTTAAACTATTAAGCTAAATTACCGCAATTTTTCTAACGCGTAGCCCACTGAAATTTCTTGGTTAATTAGCTCAAGCTGAATATGCATTATGTCGTCGTCAGTTTCTTTAGTATTTCTTTTTCTTTTATTCATTTGATACTTACTCTTCGACTCAATTTCTTTTAACACTGATATAAGTCGCACGATTGAAGTATTTTTTTGTTGATTTGTTTATTTAGTTTACAGTGATAAGCCTCGTCTACATTGTTTGTACGATGGCGTTCGCCAAACACGCATAATATTTCGTTGAATTTTTTTGTCATCCAGAACCCATCTATGTATTTTTCGAAAAATAATTTTAACCTTGATTTCTCTCTACTTTCTGTCTTAACGTAGTCTAAACCTTCATTGATGTATTCAGCAGGCAGCAAAGGTAGGGCAGCAGTAAGTCCAACTATTCTTTTTTAATTTTTAGCTGTTATACCCAGAGATTTGTTACCATAGATGGGTTATGCACTAACAAACCACATTTGAAAATCGAATCCATTTACACACACATTATAATAGGTACCTACCGAATGCTACTATGAAAAGAGATGCCAATTGGCATCTTTTTTTTGCTTCACTTTTAGGATGCATGTAACCTATCTAAATATAGCATATCTCTGGTTATACCCATTTTTTTGGCTTTTTTCCAGACCGCGTGAGACCAATGATAGTAGCATCCCTTTAACACTGCAGACGGAAACACATTTTGAAAAGCGTTTATTGCAGCCATCTCGTAATCACAATGATATTTTGTGGGTTTGAATTCGGGCAAGAGAGAGTTTATTAACTGAAATACTTTAATATATGTTTCTTGTTTTTTATAAGGCATTAGAACATATATTAATGGCACCGTTGTCGTTTGAGTAATAGAACTTCCTGCTTCACCGTGTAGAATAAACAACTGATAGAATGGCGTTGGACTGCAATTGAAAGTAGCATTACCAAAGAATTCATTGGTAAGAGCAATCTGTTCCTTTGCCTCTTTAGAACATAATATAATAATGCTGGAGTTCTCTGCTTCATCGTAAATGTTTGCTAAAACGAAATCTGAAAACTTTTCAGGCACAGTAATTTCACTATAATTTTTAAACACTGTTTTCTTTACATTCAAGGATTTGTTTCTTATATCGTACAAACTGTGTTGCACGCTACTTAAGTCTGGTACTTGCGTAATTAAATCCAATCCTGTGTTATGTATATTGGCTCGCGCTTCTTGGTATAATTTGGGGATTGGCTCATGGCTCGTTTTTACCGTTTGTTTTAACTTTTCTATCTCCATAGTGACTAAATTTTTCGAGAGATCCGATGAACACGTGTGCTCTTTGTTTTTTAATACTCGATTATCCTGATTAAAAAATATATTGAATTAAATAATTAAAATACGTTGAATTACGAAAACAACTGCAGGTTGTAGGAAGAGGGCATTTTCTAAGCCCACAATTTTAAATCTTGCCGCCAAACAATAATGTTAAGTAACAGCATAGATGTGTTCCAGCCAGAGATTTGTTACCATAGATGGGTTAAGCACTAACAAACAACATTTGAAAATTGAAGCCATTTACACTCACAATGTTATAGGTAGTTCCCTTCTATTGCACTGAATGTTACTAAGAAAAGAGATGCCAATTGGCATCTTTTTTTTGCTTCATTTTTTAGACGCATGGAACCTATCTACCTCCCCTTATATATAGCATATCTCTGGTTCCAGCTTGAAAAAAAGATAGCCAGTTACCCATTGCGTTGGGGAATCTTGGTAAGCCCGCTTCCATATTCAACATCATATTCACTTACCATCAGGTGGATGATACCAAGGACTTACCAATTGTGAATTTAAAAAAAACCAACATAATCACACACCTAGGTAGCGATTTGAGGCGTTGTGTGACAATTTGTGACTTGTGTACTAAGTACAGAAGGACGGACGGCGCGTAAGCTTAGTAATTGGATTAGGTCCTGGTAGCACCATTATGGGGTATGGAGCTCTTAAAATGATATTATGATCTTATCAGTGATATTCGCACAATGAAGCATCGCATCAAATATTGAAGAACAAAATATAATAAAATATATATACCTTTTTAATAACATTTCCTTTGCATTTATGTTTTTTATATGACGCGCACCGCCACAGCTCCGATTCATTTTTGAAGTTTTTTACTTTGTGGTACTGATGTTCATTGAACAATAGAACGGTACCACCTTTCGTGTTAATATAATTTAGTTCATCCATTTTTAAAATTATTACAATACAACAGAAATTTACGCTCAATAATTTTCTATTTTTAATGTTACGGACTAATTTTATAAAGCTGTCAAAATTAAAAATAGATTGGCAATAAAACTATTTAAATGGCAAACAAAAAGATTTGAACGAACCTGTAAATGAAAAAATCAAAGGAGCTTTTATAACAAGGTGTACCACGGAAATAAAAATTCCCCGTCGTACACCCAAGTGGACTAAGGTGAGCTACGGGAAAAAAAAATCCCGTGGCCCACCCAGGTGAACCAAACAGGTGGACCACGGGCAACACCCGGCCTGTTTCTCCCTTTTCCCTCCAGCATAAATTAAAAAAAAACCCCAGCGCTTTTTTTCACCATCTATAATCTATTAATTGAGACCATTCCAAGGTGACGCCCAATATCTAAATGTCCAATATACAGGGTGATTTCGGGGTCGTGATCCCAACCATTTTTTTCTGACTCAGTAAATGATTGCGATGCTACCTGTATTTATTTTAATTGAAACAAAGATGATTCGTCATTTACGTATTTTTATTTAAAAATTATTATTGACTCAAAATGCGTGGTCACCCTACTTTTAATAGTAGGAATATTTCAATAATAGGAAATAGTAGGGTGACCATGATCTCGAATTATCGCAGTTTTTTTGCTGACTAAAAGTAAAAGTCGCTGGTGTACTGGTAGTCCTAACCTATCGTGATCCTTAGGAGAAAGTAAGTTAAATGCTTGCTTTCTTGCTCCACGACCCCGTAATCACCCTGTATTTTCGATTTGTATTTGCTTGTCCCTTCGAAATATGTAGGTTTAATCGGGGGTGTGAATGACTTAAAAAATTGTTAACTATGCCAGTGCCCATACAAAAATCCCACCTCTGTCTAAGGCGTGGGCGCGATTTCAATACAGGTTACATTAGAGATTTTTTTATTTCTGTTTTAATTGCTCACATTTATTTTTCATGTTTTTTTATCTTTCTTTACCTTCTCCTACGTCGTTCCTCACTGCTGACGATCATGACCATATAGCATGATCTTCCACTGGACGCGGTCCTGGGTCAAGTGGACAGTACACTGCAAATTGTACCTTAGTTTCGACATAATCTTTGTTCATTGTTAAATCGCACGGTTGCCTTCCAAGAACCTTTAAAATTGTGGAATAACCGCCCCCTCCGGGGTTTTCCTAAGCTACAAGAGCACAAGAATTTTCGAGAAGGAATCTTAAAGGGCTCTGATGCATCAGAAAAACACTGGTAACTTAGATAAAAAATAATGGTAGATATTGAGTTTCATACATCAATCACAACAAAAAGCGGTGTAACGCTTGTTATATTTAAAAGTATGTATCTTTACCTAAGTGGAGACCTCGAGTAGTGTTTCGACACGCGAGAGGTCCTATCCTTCACTGTAACTGAGACAGGCGCATATGTCAGAAAGAGATAACAATGTCTGATTCTCCGTCTTATTGTCACACTTTCACTTATACGCGGCGCTTAGACAAGTTCCGACTTGTCTAAGGCGCGGCGATATGCGAATGACAGGAACGTGAGATGCGTGAAATATTTTTTGAAGGAAAAAAAATTAAATGTCAAATTCTTATATTCTTATCATAAAAAAATCCATTTAACAGTAATAATGATTTAAATTTACACAAAATATGATATTCCGGGGTATAAAAAACTTGCACCAATCACGACGGAGCAGAGTTTTGCTTTCAGTCACGCGTTGGTAGACTTACCGTTAACAAGCCGACACGTGCTGTGACATGTTGTAAAAAGGAACAAAAAAGAACCAGAACCGGTCATCGTAGAGATCCTTGGGGGAGGCCCATGTCCAGCAGTGGACGTCCTTCGGCTGATATGATGATGATATTCCGACTTTTTTTGTTCCTTTTTACAACATGTCACAGCACGTGTCGGCTTGTTAACGGTAAGTCTACCAACGCGTGACTGAAAGCAAAACTCTGCTCCGTCGTGATTGGAGCAAGTTTTTTATACCCCGTTTTTAAAGCGCTAACACTAAGGCGCTTTACACACCACGGGGCGGGGCGGGGCAGTCAATTTCACCGCCAGCGATAGCACAAAGGGAATCCTATACTACCAACGCATATGGAGGCGGCGTGGTCAGCGCGGTCTTTTTGTCCACCATGTGCGTTGGTAGTATAGGATTCCCTTTGTTCTATCGTTGGCGTCGAAATTGACCGCCCCGCCCCGCCCCGTCGTGTGCAAAGCGCCTAAATCTACCTTTTATTTTTGATCTGAGACTGGTAGGTCTTGAAATTTCCATCCATCGATATCACCTTTTTACTATCTTTGATATAATTATTTTTACCATTATTCTCCATGTCTCTACTACATCTTCATTTGTTTTTTTTACCTTTCTTCAGATTCCTCTCTCGCGGAGACATACTATATACTATTTACTTTTAATTTTTACACTTACTCTTTGTATTTCTATAATAATCCATTTCATGTTTCCCATTTACCTGCAGCGACTAAAACTATTTATACAGCTTTAGTACGCAGCATACTGGAAAACAGCTGTGTGATCTGGAGTCCATATTGTGATAAACGCATCCTCATGCTAGAGCAGGTGCAAAAGAAATTCGTCAGAGCTCTCTATAAGAAAATGTATACACACTATCCATATATGTACCCTACATTGTTCCTTCTAGGCCAATTGGGCTTCCAGTCGTTGGAAATTAGGCGTTCTCTCGCACTGGCTAAGTTTGCCCTAAACATAATAAGAAGCAAGATCGACTGCCCGGCATTAGTGGAAGCCCTCACTAGGCTAACTGTACCCGATATTAAGCAGACGCGGCAGCTGAGACCGCGAGCTCGGCCCCCGCTAGCAGAACAGCGGATGCGAACAGTATGGTGTAGACACACACCTGTAGCGCGCGCTCGCACACTTATTAATAATTTTATGACAACGGCACCACAATGTGATTTATTCTTGTCAGGGATTGGATGCTTGATCACTGAGTGCAAGAAAATGCTTGAAACGAATGCGAGGAAAAGTACTATTAGTTGATACTACTATTATATATTTTTTTTAAACAACGAATTGGTTACTACTGCTGTTATGTTGTATTCTTATTGATAATAAATTGAAATTGAAATTTACCTTGCACATGCATTTGGGTTCCTTACTCGTGGAAGGCACAACATATTTACAACTTTTAAACTTATTCTCCTTATTTGTACGGACAGCGACAGATCAAGCTATAAAAAACCAGTATAAGCTGGCCGCGCGACACCTTTGCGTTTCAACATACGTGAGACCCGCGTATACTGGTTTTGTATATCTTGATGTGGCGCCGTGTGTACCATCTCTTTTCCATATTTTCTGATTTGTCACATAAGGAGACATATAAATGTTTTTTTTAATTCACAATTTGGCATCATCTCACACATGAAGCAAAAAACCAGTGAAAAGCTCGTGCGGGGGCGACCCCGCTCACCAAACATATGTTATTATGACGTAACTGTGCGTGATATTTCGTTCGACCAACATGCCCTATTAATAAGGGCCATAATACGTCATAATAGCGTAAGCCAACGGCAGCGCTCGCTATCGCCTCTCCAGCCAATGGCAGCGCTCGCTATCGCCTCTCCAGCCAATGGCAGCGCTCGTTATCGCCTCTCCAGCCAATGGCAGCGCTCGCTATCGCCTCTCCAGCCAATGGCAGCGCTCGCTATCACCTCTCCCCCCGCAAAAAATCGGTGAGTTGCGTTTGGAACAAATGTACGTGTACACTCTCTCTCTCCACTGGCTTTTGCTCCATGATCTCATCTGATGCTAAGTGACGATAATGCCGAAGATAGAAGCGGGCTTACCAAGATTCCCCAAGATCTGGCTATCTGATCTTCAAGCCGAAACACATCAATGCTGTTAACACTGATGTTTGGCGTCAATACTTAGATAAGATGGTGGTAGCTAGCCAGGCGGGCTCTACCACCAACCAAACAAAGACTTACAAAGTTGACCCAGCCGGGAATCGCATCCGCGACCTTCTGGTGTGAAGCGAATGAACTAATCATTACGCCAAAGAGGCGGTTAAAAACGTTTTGTTCTTCTCAAATTTATTTATTTATTTCGTAAGTTTCATAAGCCATCCTACCCATTCGTGAAGGGATACCGGTATTTACACTGATAATATACTTTCCTACGTTTTTTTCATCTCATTTATCCTTTTTTTTTCGATTCCTCATTCTTGGCATCAGTACCCTTATTTACACTACTCACACCTATTCTCCACGTTTCTGCCACTTCTTCATCTACATATTTCCATCATTTACACCTTTCATAGTTTTTTTCCACGTTTCTGCTAACTGCTTCTTTTCCATTTATTCCGCACGTTGGTTTTTCACTCGTGGCGACATGAGAACTATTATTTACACTTCTCACACTTATTCTCCACGTTTCTACCACTAATCCATTTTCTCCAATAACTCCGTACGTTTCTTCCGGTTCCTCACTCGTGGCGGCGTGGGTTTCTTTGAGTGCACTGTGCGGATATGCACGTTGACGCACGTCGACGTTTTGAAGGTCTTCTCGCACAGAGTGCAGCGATGACGACGCTCCTTCGCATGCACCTGCAAACAAAGACATATACAGTATGTAATAAAACTGGTGAAGGACCGGAGGTTGAAAAGGCTCGCGAATTCAACAAGCCGACATACTGCTTTGTTGATTTCTCCAAGGCGTTCGACTCGGTGAAATGGCCAACGTTGTGGAAAACACTACTGGACATGGGCATACCACAACACCTTGTGCACCTGCTCAGGGGGCTCTACGAAGGGGGAATAGCTTCAGTGCGGACAGATGACCTCCTCTCAGATAGTTTCCATTCAAGTGCGGGCGTGCGACAGGGATGCATAATATCACCTTTACTTTTTAACGTCTACACCGAGCTTGTAATGAGAATCACTCTCGAAGACAAGACCGATGGTGTCGTAATCGGTGGATACAAAATTGCGAACTTGCGGTACGCAGATGACATCACCTTATTTGCGAGTAGTGCTAGCCTTATGGAGGAATTACTTCTCAAAATGGAGCGCGTAAGCCTTACTTTTTGGTCAAAGAACATCGACTATGATCGTGGATCGCATCAAGCGACACAGATTGCGAACTACAACGTCGTCGGGGTTTTAATCTCAAATAACGGCGGCTGCGTTAAAGAAGTGAAACGACGTATGGCCATAACTAGAACTGCGATGGAGGTTATTTTTTTTTTAATTCACAATTGGTAAGCCCTTGGCATCATCTCACCTGATGGTAAGTGACGATGATGCCGAAGATGGAAGCGGGCTTACCAAGATTCCCCAACGCAATGGAGAACTGGCTATCTTATCTTCAAGCCGGAACACATCAATGTTGTTAACACTGATGTTTGGCGGCAAGACCTATATAAGATGGTGGTAGCTAGCCAGGCGGGCTTAGAAAATGCCCTACCACCAACCAAACCGAGTCTTACAAGTTGACCCCACCGGTAATCGAACCCGCGACCTCCTGGTGTGAAGCGAATGGGCTAACCATTACGCCACGGAGGCGGTAAAATATGGAGTAATTACTAAAGCCACCAAAGTCAGGCTCATGCGAACACTCGTATTCCCCATTTTTCTATACGCGGCAGTCTTCTTTGCTCTTTACACTTAAAGAAAAAGACAGAGACATCTGTTCCAATCAATGCGTCGACGCCTCAACCTACGTGATCGATCGAACCACACGTCATACTGATCTTCGACCGCTTCACACTCACTCTATGCTTCATTACCTACTTCACGTGGGGACGTGTACGCGACGAAGAATCTCCCTCTGGAGGTATATAAACTCACTTTTCTTTAAATGTAAAGAGCAAAGAAAATAACCACACTTTTGCACTTCTTCTATATTTTTTTGTTTCAATTAAAAACTAATATCTATACTAATAATATTCTTTGCCCTGAATGACTGACTGACGGATCAACGCACAACCTAAACCGCTGATCGTAGAGACCTGAAACTTAGGGAGTGTGTTCTTTGTATGACGTTAGAAAGGAAATAATTTAAAGAAAGGCAAAAAGCATTCGACAAGTCTGTCTCCGTGGAGTGAATATAATGATTCTTATGCAACGCTTTGAAGAACAAAGACAGTTTGCATATCAGCTGAGTTGAACCATAGTACGGTTCTGACTGTGGTAAGCAGCAAGTTACTGCCCCAACGGCCATCTGTTCCACGAGCTATGTATGTACCGGATTTTAAATACCTACAACTCACGATAGCGCCTGGGCTGTCTTATTTCTATTCTGTACCTACCTATAATCAGAGATATGCTATATATATATAAGGGGAGGTAGATAGGTTACATGCGTCCTAAAAGTGAAGCAAAAAAAAGATGCCAATTAGTGTGTGTGTAAATGGATTCGTTTTTAAAATGTGGTTTGTTAGTGCATAACCCATCTATGGTAACAAATATCTGCCTATAATTGTATATTTTTCTGTACAATTAAGAGTTTACAAACAAACTTTTTTTTTCGGATTTAGAACCTAGTTATTCATTTTCACTTGTTTTTTAAAAGCTTTTAATTAACTTGCAATGTATGTATGTATGTTTGTTCGGGTGAAATCTTGCAAGTTAATTTTGTCCCACTTACCGGTTTCCGATTGAGCTGAAATTTTGCATGTATATGTATATCGCGTGACAATGCAATATTAAAAGCTTGTACCTAAAAGTTTTTAGGTTTTTCAAAAAATTATTTCATATTTTTTTGTCACGTTCAGTTATCCACGCGGACGAATTCGCGCGCAATAGCTAGTTATCAAATAAGAACCAAACCTAAAGGGAAAAAATGGGCGCCATAAACCGCCAAACGCACTCAAAACTTTGTATTTGAACTATTACTTACCAACAGCTGATGTCTGTAGACAGCCCTTAGACATCTGAAGCTTTTGTGGCACTTTTGACATTTGTGCGGACGCTCGCCCGTATGAGTGTTTATGTGCATCTGAAATAATAAAGTATTTATAATCATATCAGCTCATATACGTCCCTAACGAGGGGCTCGAGCCTTCTAAACTAAAGGATTTAGCTTGAAATCTCTGAATCGATTGCGAACGGGAGTAGAACGATCTAAGGATAGCCTAAAAATGGGAAACACTTCCCGAACACACCAACAAATCTTCCACAATCGACAAATCTCGAGCATATAGAGCGGGTTGGTCGACTTCACACACAACCTTCAAGTTTTTTCGCAGGCGTGTGCATGTTTTCTCACGAAATTTTCTTTTACCGCAAGAGCGTCGGATAAACATACATATGAAATATAAATTCGAGAACACATTACTACCTGGTAGGATTCGAACCACCACCGTAGCGGGCCTAAATTTATGTGCATCTGAAAAGATTTGTTGGCGTGTTCGGGAAGTTTATCCCATTCTTCAGACTATCCTTGGATCGTGCTACTAGATTTCAAGCTAAATCCTTTGATAAGATAAAGAGAAAAGTTCGAGCTATGCCTAGAGTTACCCTACGCGATCGAATCAGAAATAAGGAGAACCAAGGTAACCGACATAGCTCACAGAATTGCAAAACTTAAGCGGGGCACATATCTCATAGTACAGTTGGCCGTTGGGGCTATAAAGTTCTCAACTGGCGACCACGCACCGGAAGATGTCTTCTTACGTAGACTTTTCACTTAGGGGACCGACGACATGGTAAAGGTCGCGGGAAGCGGCTGGATGCGGGCAGCACAAGACCGGTCGTTGTGGAAAAATCTTCAAAAGTCTTTCGCCTGATATGATGATAATTTAAGCAAATTGTAATTATTTAATTTATTAAAAAGAAATGTGAGCACTTTTAAAAGAATTTTAATGAGGAAATCAATAATTTTACAAAAAAAAAATAACACCCGGACTATATCAGCACTAAAACCAAGATGTCTCCGGCGTCTTCGCAAAGAAAGTGAACGCAGAGTACGCAGGGTAGCGCAGAACCGGTCGTCGTGGAAAACCTTGGTGGAGGCCAAGTCCAGCAGTGGCCGTCCTTTGGCTGATATGATGATGATCAATCCAAATCCGGTCCTCCGCATTCGACAACCGCTGACCATGGAGACTAAGGATCGTACTCCATTGCCCCATACACGATCCGAGGAAGTCTCGAACTGTTTCATCTATCTTGTACAGTTCAAGGACCCTCTTCAACCATGAATGGGGGACCAAGTTGAAAGCCTTCTTATAATCAATCCAGGCAGCGGAGAAATTGCGTCGATTGCGGTTTACCAATTTACCAACGACCGCATCAATCAGGAGTAGCTCCTTCGTACCGCGACTACCGCCCCGAGTTGCCGCCATGATATCATTCGCCTCAACGAAGGCGTCAATTTTTGCTTTCAGAATGGATGTCAGTGTCTTGTAAGTGGTGGAAAGACAAGTGATGAGGCGCTATTGACTAGGGTCAGCGGTATTACTCGACTTAGGAGCCAAATATGTGATCGCAGTTGTCAAGAAGTTCGGCACCTGAAGCTGCTCGAGTGCTTGCTGGAACTGGCTGGCTAAGATCTCGTGAATCGCATAGAACCCCTTGAGCCAATAGTGGTTTTCTAGTTCGGAGCTTTACGGACCACTTGCAACACATTATAGGCACTAATGGCCACGGGGTTTATAGGTTCGATGCGAGCACACGCCTCCTCCAACTCAGCCGTCCATTGCCCCTCGTTGTGTTGCACAGACAGGGACCACAGTTTGCGCCAAAAGGCTACAATACCCGCATGATCCGGTCATCATGACCTGAGGTCGGTCCAGTGACTACCCGCTCCGATTATCGCCGAATACAGTTTGCCCACGCATCTATCCGTTGTTTCAGATCGTCGATGCGCTCCGTCACTAACCGCATGGCATTACGTCCTGCGGGATCAAAGTCCGATCCCGCAAATGCGAGCCTGACAAAGCGCATCACTCGGGGTCTACTGTTGCCCGATCTGAAAGCAATCAGTTTGCCAATGAGGACTCTAGTCTCAGCAATACGACGTTCAATCCTTTTCTGCCATGCCGGCTTTTTCCGCGGAAGGGATGTGCGAGCCGGTTCCGGCAATTAGGCACCGATAAAACGGCAGACTGCCACTGTAGCGCCAAAGAGGATTGAGTTCGTATGACTGAGGTCGCTGCTATTCGCCAGATATTCTGGCACCATATGGTTTATGGCCTCAATGACATCCCGATTTCGAACGATAAGGGGCAACCGTGAAAGCCGCGGCTTTCACGGTTGCCCCTTATCGTTCGAAATCTCAAAATACAGAATTTCCGAATCGCCTCTTCTAGTGTGCTCCTGAATCGCTCCAATTCCTGGGAAACCATTTCCGTCTCATGATCCTCGCTAAGTGATGGTGGTGGCGGTGGGTCTGAAACTGGTTCAGCCACTTGCGGAACGTGTGCCGATAATCGGCGCGAGCCATTTTATGAGGATCCTGAGGCGGGAACGATCTCGTGTCCTAGTCGTAGATGTTCGAGCGTAATAAGTGCCGTAGTCGATCCGCTAAGTTTTGCTCCGAGACAGACAATGTAGGCTCTAATCGCATGAATGCATGGTGCAGCCTCGCTCGGTAACCCGTCCGACGAGTTTCTCCCCCGGTCGCACGGTAGTACGCACGCATGAGGTTTTCGTTTTCATCTCATGCGGCGTACTCCAGCAGCGGCGGGCGCTGATTGCTGAGCCTATGAAGAGTCTGCTGGCGGCAAGCGCACTAGTGGTGATGATGGATGAGACCGGCCAGATGGTCGGGCAGGTCGTGGTGCGCCGACTAACATTCTGCCACGCCTGGCATCAGCGTGATCAAACGCGCCCCGGCGGACCCCGGGCAACGACCCTATACGTAATTCGTTGTCCATCCTCATTTTTACAAATGCCCGTACGAACCCTAGTATATTTTAGTACCCGGAGTCAAATTGGAGCTCAGCACGGTCAACACCGACTCCAAGGGGTACAGACTGATTACGCTGTCCTGTCACTACAGTCACTCCGTCAGTGACGATGGAGTAGTCACATCCCTACGCAATTATTATTATTATTATAACCACGAAAGTGAAAAGAAAGTGTTATGAAAGTGGACGAAGCGAAACAAGTATCTAAGGATCGTAGCAAGTGGAAAGAAGTGGTCTCTGCCTACCCCAACGGGAAAGAGGCGTGATTATATATGTGTATGTATATTATAACCACGAAGTGGCTCTACTATCGCAGCGACCGCAGCGCCTTCAAATAGCTAACACTGAGATGATGGCGTTAGTGCAGCGCTGGACGGTGGCGCCCCCTTTCGTTATCTCTTCTTAAAATAACTTTACAGCGAGCGCGCACAAGAACCAATACGTACGACACGATCCATGACACAAGGTGACAGATCATCAGGTCTGTGTTTATTTCAACTCAATAGTCCTGATAAATAAAAAGTTATGTTCCTTTATTCGCTTATAGAGCCCGAACTTATGTAATTATAAAAAAATCTAAAAAAAACTAATATTTTTGTGTTATTTTTATAAGATTTTATTTAACTTGCAATGTATGTATGTTACCACGACGACCGGTACTGCGCTGCCCGAATCCATCGGCTTCCCGCGATCTTCACCAGGTCATCGGTCGACCGCGTTGCCTGCCTGCCTACGTTACGTTTTCCGGTGCGCGGTCGCTACTCGAGAACTTAAGACTCGCCACTCGAGGACCGGTCGTCGTGGAAATCCTTGGGGGAGGCCTTTGTCCAGCAGTGGACGATTTGTGGCTGATATGATGATGATGATGCATGTATGTTTGTTCGTTCGGGTAGAATCTTGCAACCTATTGAGCTGAAATTTTGTATACACGTTCAGTTTGGATGACAATCATTCTAAATCCAACATGGCGGCACATCCAAGATGGCGGACTAGTTATTTTTAATGCACTCCTGCAATATGGGTATCAAATAAAAGGGTTTGCTAAGAAGAATACGAAATAATTGAAAATTTTCAAATAAAAGATTGTACCTAAAAGCTTTTAAGGTCTTTAGAAAATTATTCTTATTACTTTTTTACTATTTTGAGTCTAGTTTCACTCCCTTTCATTTGTGCGCTTTATAACTGGGCACCCTGTATATCAGGTTATCTTTGCCGGAGCCATGACTTACCATTAACGAAAATTTCAGTCGGAACCGTTTCGGACAAAACGTGCAAGCGAACGGTTTCTCCCCGGTGTGTATGCGTTGGTGGTAGCGCATCGCCGCTTGACTCTGCAAACAGATAGGAAATCCTTACTTAATCCTCCTTACTATAATATAATAAATGTAAAAATGTGTTTGTTTGTTACCTTTTCACGCTTCAACACCTTGACCAATGTTGGTGAAATTTAGCATGCAGGTAGCCTTTGTCACGGAAAAGGACACAGGCTACTTTTTATCCCGTGAAAATTGCATTTTCTGATGCAGTTTCTGAGGGAACTGAAAAAGTACTTTTTTTTTGGTCAACTTCTTTAACATAGCAACGGAACAATGGATTGTTCTGATTTTTTGCGCTGACTAGGCAGCTTGCATGCTCGCCGGCCGCGCCACGCCTGGGTGCCGCCAGTCGGTCTCCATACCGCGCCCTGTATATTCTTATCATTATACTAGCTGTCCCGGCGAACTTCGTTCCACCTTAAACTACACTACCCTTACCTACACTACATTACCCTACCCTAAAACCAATTATTTTTTGACTGATATTTTTTTTTATTTAATTCCGAGCATTTTCATATTTATTCACCCTTTAAACCTTCACCTTCACGTGTGGACTTACACAAATAATTCAATACCAAAATTAGTCAAATCGGTCCAGCCGTTCTCGAGTTTTAGCGAGACTAACGAACAGCAATTCATTTTTATACATATAAATTGTGTGTGTCAATAAACTGACTAAATCAAGGACATATTTCCACTCACAGGGAACATGTTGCCGCACATTTCACACATGACGCTGACGTATCTGGCCGGTTTCGAAGCCTTCTCTTCCATTGTGCGACGTCGGCGCGTCCCCGGCTCCGCTTTTTGGAGACTCTCGCCCCTGTTCGCTGGATTACATTTTTGCTGTAAAAAATACAAGAAAAACTGTAAGCTACAAAGAGCTTTTGCGAAAAAAAAAACAGAAAGCACTACAGTCGTGCCTCAGAACATTTTACCGGGAACCCTATTATGATGAAATTACTTGTTTGAAATGAACAGGTGTCATCGTTGTGGGGAGGCATGGTGGTATGGAGTCAGACTCGCACTTGACTATTTTTATTTCCACGTCGCAAATAATGGAGCAATGGATTGACTAGTTTTTTTACAAGCTTTTATACAGGGTGTTGTTTTGGTCGACAACGCCATTTTCATGAGGGCTTCTACTCATGAAACTGAACAGCCTTTCCCCAAAGAATACATAGTAAATTCTCATAAAAAAAATTGACCTCTCCATACAAAATTGGTCAACCAGCTGATCGATTTGTATGAAAAGTCCAATTTCTTTTTTGCGATTTCAGCAAAGTTGTAGAACAAATATTGTTTTTGTAAAGGGCGTTGTCGACCAAAACAACACCCATTATTAGCTTGCCGTGTTAGTTAGTCTGTCTGTTGCTTTGGCACAAATCTTGGAAGCTGAATAGGGATGACGAATGCTAGTCATCTGATTTAGTTTTTACCATCTGTCAAAAACGACATTTTGTTCTAAAAATGTTAGAAATACCTGGGCGTGACGTCATCGTTTTGCAGCGTCATTTATGTACTCATTTGTGATTATGGTGAATTAAAAATGAAAGACTTGATGGAATACAAAACTAGTAATGTTTTCCGAAGTTTAAGTAGGAGGGCAATTTAGTGATCAGGAGTTCATAGTTTATTTCTGATGCTGTCGTCATCCCTATTAAAACCACTTCCAGGTTGTGCACAAATCACGCGAGGTTTTTTCGACTACTTTTTGACCCCTGGTGATATTTGGTGAGGTTCTTGGCTACTCCCTCCCCAGCACAATCTCACGTGTATTTTTTAATTCAACCTAATTTCAAGATAAATAGTATTGTATATAGCGGGCGGGGTCAAGCGCGTTCAAGGCCACGCACGCCAAAATTTCGTAAAATGAACTCGCTATTTTAAAGTATATAAACAAGTGAAGATTTATTTTAATGAAACCTATTTTTGCACGGAGAGGCCTTTGTCCAGCAGTGGACGATTTTCGGCTGATATGATGTATACATAAAAACTGACTGTCTACTTGAACTGACCAGTTTCGACCCCGACGACCTCATTCGCTTCGTGATCTTCCTGTGCTCGTGTATATGTGACGTCCACTGGCTTTCGGAGCTGAAGCTTTCGCCGCATTTTGCGCATGGCCTGCAAGAATTTCAAGAAAATTAATTCAGCCTCCCGAACAAGCCGGTTTCCGAAAAGGCTTTAGTAACATAGACCACATATATACGCTGCGGCAGATTATACACAAGACCGAAGAGTACAATCAGCCACTATGCTTGGCGTTTGTGGACTATGAGAAGGCCTTTGATTCAGTCGAAACCTGGGCTGTGCTACAGTCTCTACAGCGGTGCTAAATTGACCATCGATACATCGAGGTGTTGAAGTGTCTGTATGAAAACGCCACCATGTCGGTTCGCCTCCAGGACCAGAACTCAAAACCTATCCAGTTGCAGCGAGGGGTGAGACAGGGAGACGTTATATCTCCGAAACTGTTCACCGCCGCCCTGGAAGATGTTTTTAAGCTTCTGGACTGGGGTGGACTCGGCATCAATATCAACGGCGAGTACATATCCTACCTCCGATTCGCTGACAATATCGTGGTCATGGCTGAGACTATGGAAGACCTAAGCACAATGCTCGATGGCCTCAGTAAGGTCTCTCAACAAGTGGGTCTTAAAATTAACATGGACAAGACGAAAATAATGTCAAATGTTCGTGTCGCACCCACTCCTCTAAAGGTTAGAGACTCTACACTGGAAGTTGTTGACGAATATGTATACCTGGAACAAACAGTCCAGCTAGGTAGTTCCAACTTCAAGAAAGAGATCAATCGACGAATCCAACTCGGCTGGGCAGCGTTCGGGAAGCTTCGCAATATCTTCACGTCCCAAATACCGCAGTGTCTCAAGACTAAGGTCTTTGACCAGTGTGTGTTGCCAGTGATGACTTACGGAACTGAGACATGGTCTCTTACTATGGGCCTCATAAGAAGGCTCAAGGTCACCCAAAGGGCAATGGAGCGTGCTATGCTCGGAGTTTCTCTGCGTGATCGAATCAGAAACGAGGAGATCCGCAGGAGAACTAAAGTAACCGACATAGCTCACAGAATCGCTAAACTGAAGTGGCAGTGGGCAGGGCACATAGCCGCCGACGACGAGTCTGCCCACGGGTATTTTAAACAATTTAAAATATTAACACTGCCCTGCATACTTCTTCAGCAGGTGGCTATGTTTACACACACAAATATTGATTTATTTAAAACGCGTAAAATTAATCAAAATTTTAACTTAAGGAGTAATAAACATAGCAGCCGTCGTCCGTCTGTGCCGCACATACTAAAAAAGACCGAAAGGTCGGTGTATGTTATGGGACCAGCCGTGTTCAATCGGCTACCAGACGACATCAGGGATGCACCCTCTACCCACTGTTTTAAGAACAGACTTAAGGAGTGGCTTCTAGAAAAACAGTTTTATGACATAAAATAATTCTTGCAGACAAAGCTCCAGCTCACGCAGGGTCTGCAGTTATTTTAGTACATTAATAATAAGTATTATTCCAGCCTCCCGAACAAGCCGGTTTCCGAAAAGGCTTTAGTACCATAGACCACATACATACGCTGCGGCAGATTATACAGAAGACCGAAGAGTACAATCAGCCACTATGCTTGGCGTTTGTGGACTATGAGAAGGCCTTCGATTCAGTCGAAACCTGGGCTGTGCTACAGTCTCTCCAGCGGTGCCAAATTGACCATCGATACATCGAGGTGTTGAAGTGTCTGTATGAAAACGCCACCATGTCGGTTCGCCTCCAGGACCAGAACTCGAAACCTATCCAGTTGCAGCGAGGGGTGAGACAGGGAGACGTTATATCTCCGAAACTGTTCACCGCCGCCCTGGAAGATGTTTTTAAGCTTCTGGACTGGGGTGGACTCGGCATCAATATCAACGGCGAGTACATATCCCACCTCCGATTCGCTGACGATATCGTGGTCATGGCTGAGACTATGGAAGACCTAAGCACAATGCTCGATGGCCTCAGTAAGGTCTCTCAACAAGTGGGTCTTAAAATGAACATGGACAAGACGAAAATAATGTTAAATGTCCGTGTCGCACCCACTCCTCTAAAGGTTGGAGACTCTACACTGGAAGTTGTTGACGAATATGTATACCTGGGACAAACAGTCCAGCTAGGTAGTTCTAACTTCAAGAAAGAGATCAATCGACGAATCCAACTCGGCTGGGCAGCGTTCGGGAAGCTTCGCAATATCTTCACGTCCCAAATACCGCAGTGTCTCAAGACTAAGGTCTTTGACCAGTGTGTGTTGCCAGTGATGACTTATGGAACTGAGACATGGTCGCTTACTATGGGCCTCATAAGAAGGCTCAAGGTCACCCAAAGGGCAATGGAGCGTGCTATGCTCGGAGTTTCTCTGCGTGATCGAATCAGAAACGAGGAGATCCGCAGGAGAACTAAAGTAACCGACATAGCTCACAGAATCGCTAAACTGAAGTGGCAGTGGGCAGGGCACATAGCTCGTAGAACAGATGGCCGATGGGGCAGTAAAGTTCTCGAGTGGCGACCGCGCACCGGAAAACGTAGCGTAGGCAGGCCTCCCACGCGGTGGACCGATGACCTGGTGAAGGTAGCGGGAAGCCGATGGATGCGGGCAGCGCAGGACCGGTCGTCGTGGAAATCCTTGGGGGAGGCCTTTGTCCAGCAGTGGACGATTTGTGGCTGATATGATGATTACTTAACATATCAATTATCATATTTTATTGTATCAAATTCCTGACATTTATTTTTATTATTCTTGCATTAGCATTTTTGAGTATTTTTGTGTAGTAATGACTACATTGAGTGTAGTAGTAGACTTGCAACAAATGTTTTTAAAAATAAATTTCATTTCATTTCATTTCTTAAGTTACAAATTTGGTCCCAATCGGACTAAAGATTAGCCTCCAGAGCCAAGCGTGACGGACGGACGCACGCACGGACGAAATTGAGATATTCGGTTTTTCGATATGTGTTAATAATAAAAGTAAGCGTGTGGTTTTATGAAACCACGGTAAAAGTGAAACTTTACAGAGGACGAAACGATCATGGCAGCGCTCGCTACGGTACAGAGGACGAAACGATCATACCGTCAGACGTAGGCGGCCGTCACGCGACATGCAACACACAGACGAAAAAATGAGAGACGATGTAATAAAAGTTTCACTTTAATATAGAACACATTCTCACGAATAATAAAAAATAACAATAACTAAAACTAAAATAACAATACATCCTCTACTCTACGTACGTACGTATCATATTATGGGTCGAGAAAGTCAAAACTATAAATCTATGTACTAACCTTTTATTTTCGGTACACTCTCCGTTCCTTGAGTACCTTGCATGCGTGTCCAGAGCGTCGGAATCGTTGAATGCTTTATCGCAGTATTGACACTTAAACGTCTGCAAAAAAAAATAAAAACGCTAAACACGTTAAAAAACTGACTTCCACCGCAACAATTTTCCTTGTTATTTTTGGTTTTTGTTATTTTTCTAATAAAGTACTACACCGATTTTGATAAAACTTATATGGGGCCACACGGAAAGCACTAGCTTTCAAATAAAAAAAGAATCATCAAAATCGGTTCACCCAGTCAAAAGTTCTTAGGTAACATACATAAAAAAAACATACAGTCGAATTGAGAACCTCCTCCTTTTTGGAAGTCGCTTGAAAAGAGAAACCAATGTCGAGTGACGGTTGTAATAGAATACATGAAGGAACAATGAGTTTCTATAGGTGATTGTGATGCCAGAGGCCTGTAGTGCAGCCATATAATAGTTTCACCCTATCTCTTCCTGAGGGCCTGGCCAGAGCCACCAGCGGGGGCGACGAAAACAAATATAAGAAATTGTATGAAGTATGCCACTGCTAAAAGCAGCTTGAACGTCGCGGTGGCGTAATGGCAAGGGCCGCTACCTGCTGTCCGGGAGGTCGTGGTTCGAATCCTGCCACGTACCAATGTGTTTTCGAATTTCGATTTCATATTGTCGACCAACCCGCATTGGGCCAGCGTGGTCGACTAAGGCCCGATCGCCCTAATTCAGGATAGGCTCGAGCCCCTCGGTGGGGACGTATATGAGCTGACATGATGATGTACGTATAACCGACGCTCTTACGGTGAAGGAAAACATCGTGAGAAACCTGCACACGCCTGCGAAGAAACTCGAAGGTTGTGTGTGAAGTCGACCAACCAGCACTGGGCCCGCGTGGTCGACTAAGGCCCAATCGCCCTAATTCAGGGTAAGCTTGAGCGTATATGAGCTGATATGAATGAATGAAAAATTAGATTTATTATTAATTATATTTACGTAAGTTTATTAGTTTAATCGCCCTGATTCAGGGTAGGCTCGAGCCCCTCGGTGGGGACGTATATGAGCTGATATAATAAGTTTATTAATTTATTTTATTGCATATTTAGTTTGGTTTATTTTACAAATTATTTAAATTGTAGTTTTAGTTTAATAACTATTTAATTTTTAACGTGCTAGAGCACAACGTTACAATGTTGCATATGCATTTAGTATTACATACAAACATCAAAGTTGTTGTGTACACACTAAAGTAAAAAAAAAAAAAAACGGAAAAGTGTGAGTCGTATATGAGTATTATAAGGGGACGTATATGAGCTGATATGATGATGCCACAGCTACCGGCGACGACGCGAACCGCAGCACGGCGCGGCGGCGGCGGCAAGAGCCGACCGATTCGCGGCTGCGGTTAGCGAATGAAACAAATGTACTAGCCAGTAGCGAAGCGGCCACAGCTCAAGAGCGGTCGCATATTCGAGCTGCGGCATATCACCGCTATTTGCGTGATTGAAACGCGTTTTCCTAGTGAAACTACCGTCTCTTGAAGCGTCGGTGGCTCAACCGGTAACGACTCGGTCCTCCTAACCAGAGGTGCCGGGTTCAAATCCGAACGGTCAATCTACCAATGAGTTTTTCGAAACTTACATACATATACTCACCGACTGCCTTAACGGTGAAGGAAAACATCGTGAGGAAACCTGTACACGCCTGCGAAAAAACTCGAAAGTTGTGTGTGAAGTCGACCAACCCGCACTGGGCCTGCGTGGTCGACTAAGGCCCGATCGCCCTAATTCAGGGTAGGCTCGAGCCCCTCGGTGAGGACGTATATGAGCTCATATGATGACCGTCTCTTGAAAACTACTGAACCGATTTTGATGAAACTTGCACTGTTCCTTAAGTTAAAAGATACTTAATCCAATAAAAAAATAATTATTGCATTTTAATTTCTGGTTTCAGAGAAATACGTGAACTTACATACACACAAATATACATATGTACATTAAACTTATGCAATTTGGCAAACCTATTTAGAAGCCCACATAGACTAACATACACGAACAAGCCCTCTCGTATAATCTACCAGATACGCAATATTACATATATACGTCCATTGCTGGACAAAGGCCTCCCCCAAGGATTTTCACAACGACCGGTCCTGCGCTGCCCGCATCCAGCGGCTTCCTGCGACCTTCACCAGGTCGTCGAAGATCGTCATCACCAGACGGTCGAATCAGAAATGAGGAGATCCGTAGAAGAACCCGAGTAACCGACATAGCTCACAGAATCGCTAAACTGAAGTGGCAGTGGGCAGGGCACATAGCTCGTAGAACAGATTGCCGTTGAGGCAGTGAAGTTTTCGAGTGGCGACCGCGCACCGGAAGACGTAGCATAGGAAGACCTCCCACACGGGGGATATTACATACATACGTGTCGAATGGATAAACTCGTTTTAAACCGACTTCAAAAAAAGGAGGAGGTTTCTCAATTCGACCGTATATATATATATATATATGGTGTGGGAGATATTTTTTGTGTGTTCGCGGATAAATTTGTCGTTTATGAACCGATTTTGATGATACTTATTTTGTTGGAAAGGAAATATCCTAAGGGTGATATCATGATAAGGAAACCAGGATCTGATGATGGCATCCCAGAAAAATCAAGGGGAAACTTAGTTTCCTGTTTGAAGTCGGTTTTTTTTTGTTCAAAATTATTATGAGGTCGGTTCAAATAATTAGTTGGTATCGAGGACTAACCTCTTTATGCAGTAATTTGATGTGCATTTTCAGTCCAGACGGTGCAATCAGTTCATAGCAAAGCTCGCACTGCACGTTGACGTGCTTGGTACGTATGTGGTCGACACGGGTCCTGTACTTGCTGGAATACATCGGGAAGTTACAAGTTTATCTAGTGATGCAGGGCTGTAGCTAGAGTCGAATTTGAGGTAGGGCATCACAGATATTATAATTAAATAGACCCATCTCGCTTCATGTTATGGCGCTTCAAATGCCATCTATACAGAGAACAAAGAATTATTATTATATGAAATGAATGTCACAAACTGTGGTCTGTTCGGAAAAGTTTAAATACCTATCGCTACATCTTTTTTTTTATCTCAAACTATGAACAAAAATTTAATTATAATAATTTATCTTAGTTTTTGGTATTTTTAAGGTAGGGCATTGTGATTTCAAGGTAGGGTATTGCCCCACAATGCCCCTTCCCTAGCTACAGCCATGTTAGTGATGTAAAAGAAAAAAAAATGTTTTCACTATGTTGAAAAACAACTTGGTAAGGTTGTTTTTTTTAAAAAAAATTGCAGACAAACCACGTATTGCAAAGTAGATGTTTTATGTAGGTATGTTTTTTATAAACTATGTATTTTGCAGACAAACCATGTATTGGAAAGTAAATGTTTTATTTAGTTATGTTTTTTTAAAAACTATGTATTTTCTATCTAAGTGGACACCCGTATGTGCTGTGTGTGGTTTGGAAAATCCCCTTTCGTAAACTGTAAAATTCATTGAATGTTGCCATTATATTCATGTAAGTTTGGTACTATTAAGCCAAAAAATGTAATAATCTTTAACGGAAACTACTTTGTAATTTTGAAATCGGTACTTTTTAAAAAAAACATGCTCCACAAAAACCTGTTTTTAAAGTTCCATACACCCAACGGGTGTCCAACGGGACACTATTACTAAGCCTCCGTTGTCTGTCCGTCTGTCAGCGGGCTGTATTTCGTTAACCGTAATATGTAGACAGTTGTAATTGTCACAGAATATGTATTTCTGTTGCTGCTATAACAAATACTAAAAATTTTATAAAGTGAACCAATAATCTCCATACAAATAACGTGTTTTTAATAGGTCTTTAGAAGTATTTTTAATTTAGCTCTATCGTAAAAACGGTAATACATACAAGCGTGAAACTTGGTGTGTTTATAGTACTAATACTGAAATAAAACAAAAATATGATAATTTATCCTTGACCAACAAGCATATTTTTGACAGACCTCTTGACATATTTTTGTATATCATTGACAATTTTCAATAAGTAGGACCAATTCTTTTAAACAAGCAAAAATTTTTTACCTGAAAACTCTGCAGCAGTATTCGCATTTATAGAGGTTTAGTCCGGAGTGAGTTTTTGCATGCTCCTTAGCGTTATGGCTGAAATTAAATTAGATATTTTCTAATTACATATGATGAGCTTATTCATTTGGCTCTGACATATCTACTGTGAGAGCTTTTCAAACATGCCTGTATAATTTTAGACATACCTGCTTTAGTTTAAGCATCGTTACTTACCATCAGGTGAGATGATGCCGAGGGCTTATCAATTGTGAATAAAAAAAAAACCGGGTTGCACTCCGGAAGTGCCTGCAGAAGTGAAAACTTAAACCATCCGTCTTACGAATTTTCGATCAGGTCACGCGAGTTTAACATTTTTTCCCCATTACAAAAAAAGTGCACAACGCCGCTAAAGAAGTTTTCACTTCAAAAAAAATCTAAAAGCTTCTTGGTACAAGCTTTTATTTGAAAAGAGTCAAATGCTGCCAAATACAAAGCCAAATGCTGAAATGAATTTAAAAAATACACGGTTCCAAATTCAAAAAAGACTGTTTCATGTGATTATGTTGAAGATAAAGATTCTGGGACTGGGACAGGAGGTATCAACTCCTGTAAAATTCATCAACAGATCAACTTCAAAATAACAAAAGGATCTATTTTCACCGGTGATAAGGCTTCATTCCAAATTTCAGATCGATCGGACTCCTGGAAGTCGCTCTAAAATCGATCGCAAGATTTTAACTAAACAAACATATATATATTAGCATCGTTTTAAATTTAATTTTGTTACTTATATATAATACTAGCTGTTTCCCGCGGCTTCACCCGCGTGGACCACGTTTCTATGACTTTTCGAGGGTGCTCAGTGCGCGAGCCGCAAGCGGCTCGCGAGCGTGGTAAAAAGTAGCCTATATATTAATCCAGGTCCTAATCTGTCAACCTACCAAATTTCAGCCAAATCCGGTAAGTAATTTTTGCGGGAAAGCGTAACAGACAGACAGAGTTACTTTCGCATTTATAATATTAGTAGGGAAGTAGGGAAGTAGGGATTAAGCTGTAAATCTTCTGAATAGCAAATAAATAAAATAAATAAATAAATATATACAGGGTGTAACAATATTGGTGTAGGTCCCGTTAACTGGGGCTTCTACTCATCATACTGAACAACTTTTGTTCTACGACTTTGATGTAATCGCGAAAAAATTTTTCTTCATACAAATCCATCAGCTGATCGACCAATTTCGTGCATTTTAGTATGGAGGGTTATATTTTTAAGGTATTGTATAGCTTATATCGCGGACTTTGAGGGGACCGAATCAAGAAATTTCGTAACGATAATAAAACCTGACACCCCAAAAAAAAAAATATATGGCGATTGCGATGGCGATTGATGAAAATGATGATGAACTTTCTTAGTGTTAATTTATTAAATAAACATCCCGCGCCCCAAGGACTATTATATTACTGGTAAATACTGCATAAATAAAAAATAAATAAATTATAATAATTGCATAAGTTGATAAAAAATGCTATGCAATAGCTTTACCGCGGCAGTCCCCGAGTGCCACACTTTTTTTTTGAGAATTGTTTATGGGTTTCTTGGGGAAAGTTGTTCAATATGATGAGTAGAATGCCCAGTTAATGGGTCCTACACCAATTTTTTACACCTTGTATACATACATACAAAGATTACAAGTTAAATAAAAGATTTAAAATGTCTGTATCTGAAGTTTGTCGATGGTATAAAACAATAGACATCCTACATTATTGAGCTACTTACTGGTCCTTGAAAACGCGCCCACACTCCTTACATATGATCTTGTATTTGTGATGGTGCTGATGACTTAGCAGCTTGCGTCTGTCTATGAATCTCTTGTTGCAAACCTCACATCTTAAGTTACCGCTAACCACCTAAAAAAAAAACGAGACCTACAGTACTCGCATATGATGTGTAACATGTGACAAAATACTTCACACTAGACGGCATGGCTATGACAACCTTAGTTTTCGAGAATTAAAAAACGTTTGCATTTCCTGTTACACATTTCCGTCCCATTTCACGAAATCACTCCCACAAATTGCAGGAAAGCGAGCGGAACCCTTAGTGCGCGAGTCCGACTTGCACTTGGTCGCTTTCGCGACTTCCTGTTACACATTTCCGTCCCATTTCACGAAATCACTCCCATAAATTGCAGGAAAGCGAGAGCAAAGATGTTACACATCAAAAAAAACGAGCGAGACCTACAGTACTCGCATATGATGTGTAACTTGTGACAAAATACTTCACACTAGGCGGCATGGCTATGACAACCTTAGTTTTCGAGAATTAAAAAACGTTCGCATTTCCTGTTACACATTTCCGTCCCATTTCACGAAATCACTCCCACAAATTGCAGGAAAGCGAGCGGAACCCTTAGTGCGCGAGTCCAACTTGCACTTGGTCGGTTTTTTAATGACGTTTTAACACCCGTTGTAGTAGTTTTTTTTTAGCGCGCGCTTTCGCGACTTCCTGTTACACATTTCCGTCCCATTTCACGAAATCACTCCCACAAATTGCAGGAAAGCGAGAGCAAAGATGTTACACATCAATAATTTATGTTTATCATTCAAAGGCCGTATTTTACAAGAAGACTAACAATCTCCGAAATAACTTGCGTAAATTAATTTACTAGCGACATCTACGCATTACTTAGAAATGTCATTATAAGACTTAAAACTTGCCCGTTTAAGATACTAACCTAACATAATTACCTAATTAATTATTTTATTAAAATTTTAAACTAAATTTTAACTACATCTGATAAAAAAAGATTTCATAGCACTACTTGATAGCCAAATAATCGAGTTTTAAAAACCTGATCAATTTATAACGCCATCTAGTTTTAATCCACCTGCAACTACCGTGTATTATCTAGTTTTAAGAACATTTTGGACCAGGATACTCAGTATGAATGTTATAAATCAATATACTGATTAATATTTCTTTATTCTTTGACCAAAGAGCTCCTATATAGTAGTCTACACAACTACTCAGCCTGTATCATCATATCAGCCAAAAGATGTCCTCTGCTGGATAAAGGCCTGGTCCCGCCTTGCCCGCATCCAGCAAAATAAAGGCTACGCCACGGCATGTATACTATCAGCCTTTTCTTATCAGCTAAAACTCACCGGATCATGTAACTTCATGTGATCATTGTAAGTCCTTTCGTGCTGGAATCCTCTACAACATTCTTTGCATTTGTAAGAGGAATTTTTATATGCTTGCAATTTAGCCCTATCTTTTATTTCAGCGATCTGTTCCTCTAAAGACAAACGTTTGATATCCATATTGTACTGTTCTCTCAACTCATCGACAGCTTCTTGAAACTTCACTACCTTTGAATCCCTCGTAAATTTAGCTCTAAATAAATCTCTTGTCTTCGTTTTACTAGCTTGTTTCTTATTCTGCATGTATCTTTCTTTCACGAACTCAAATAATCTCTTTTTATTTGGTTCTGTTTGATTTGAAGAGAGTGTTTCATCAATTTCTGCAGTATCCTCTTCTACTTTAATTGATTTATTAGAATCTAATTCATCATCAGAATGTATTAATTCAATATCATCATCTATTTTGTTAACATTAAACTCTTCAGTATTATCATTATCAATGTACCTTTTTATTAAGAATGAATAAAGCATTTCAGCATATCTATTAGTAGTGTTTGTGCTTAATAAATATGATTTAACACTCTGAATGTCCATTTCAGGATCACCCCTGTTTTCTTTTGGACACCGGTCTTTAGCTATAACTGCTTTCTTTGCTTTGGATATTATAGTTTCCGTTTTAGGTTTTCCCTGAATGTTATTTACTTTTTTTGCAACTCCAAGCTTCTCAGATTCATTGATACTTATTATTTCTAAGTCCGGCTCAAGTAAATCATCAGCAATAATTTCATCTACCTCTAATTTTACGTTTTCAGATTCACTAAACTTGTCTTCCTGTTCAGATATTTGAATGTTTTCTTCTTTAGCAAGTGTTTCACCTATTAAATTTGATGTATATGTTTCATCTGTAGCTGCCACTTGAGGTATACTAATCAATAATACATCGGTCTGAGCTAAGGGTATCAGGGGTTTTATGACAATATTTTGGCTATAGTTGATATCAACCTAAAAACAAAAAAGTTTGAAAAATGGATAAGTTTAAATGAGAATTAAATATGAAATTTGAAAATATTTTTGCATAAACGGCAGAACTGACCAATGTGAGGGGGAAAACCGGCCAAGTAAGAGTTGGGCTCGCGCGCTGAGGTTCCATACCAAAAGATTTAAGATAATCATAATAATAATCATCATCATAACATAAATCAACTATATAGAAGAAACTACTAGATCCTATTAGATGTCGCTTGTATCTTCACATTTAAAAAAAACGTTTCTTGTATGGTGGCAACTTTTAATATTATTATTTGTTGTTATAGCAGCAATAGAAATACACACTGTGAAAATTTCAACTGTCTATCTATTACTGTTTATGAAATGCAGCCTGCTGACAGACAGAACAAACAAAAATCACATTTCTTTTATGAAGGGCTTCTTTAATTTTTGTTTTTATAGTGGCAAAACAAATACACACTCTGTGAAAATTTCAACTGTTGACTTAATACGGTTCATGAAATACAGCCCGCTGGCAGATAAATTGTCGGACTACAGAGGCTTAGTAATAGGATCCCATTTATTACCCTTTAATTGTTAACTTGATATTTATAAATTTGAGGGCTTTCTTTTACATTTATGTTTTTTGGTATAATATTTACTAAAACACCACTGAAAACTTTGCATGTTTTCATGTCCATATTTTTTGTGACATTAATGTATGGATAGGTCCAGTCCTTAAGCTGTTATATTGGTCGTAGGTAACAAGTATTAATAGTAACATTTGTGACATAAACTAAAAGACCGATCATACTCACAGGTTGTTGACTCAAGATATTTTGAGTACTGATTGACTTGTTTCGAAACACAGCCGCCTTCCTCAGGAGCTCGCGGCATATGTAGCAGATGTACTGTGAGAGTCCATCGCTTGGTGAGATCTGTGGAAAAATAGTTCATCATCATCATCACATCAGCTCATATATTCGTCCCCACCGAGAATTACCTACGAGCCTACCCTGAATTAGGGCGATCGGGCCTAAGTCGACCACGCGGGCCCAGTGCGGGTTGGTCAACTTCACACACAACAAAGATGTGTGCATTTTTCCTCACGATGTTTTCAATCGGTGCGTATACGTACGTAAGTAAAGTTAAAATAAATAAATATAATACTGAATGCTCAGGGACATATCACACACAGTCATCTGGCCCCAAAATGCTGGTTGGAGTGCACTTGAGAGGGAAGCCAGAGAACTAATAAAACACTTAGTAGTGATGGGCATTTCGACACTGTAAGTGGAACCACATTGTTGTATTGGAGTCCACAGTTGTCAGATCTAGTAGGCGTGACTCCATGGAAACCATTGCCGACTAGATTGACACTTTAGTTAAAGTATATATATTAGTACTAGCATACAGTATGGACACTCACTGCCGCTCTCTAGATTGCGACCTCACCCCTTCGTCTCCCAGGTTGATACAGATTGGTTTAAGTTTGGTTCTCGAACATATAGAATTTTGCTCTGATTTTTTTTGTTTTGTCATTTGTTTTAAGAAATGTCGTTCCTTGCTCGTATGAAGTGTCAGGGGTGTGCTTTAGTATAAGAATGTTTTGAAGCAGACATTAATGCCACCTAACACCTCTGTGTAATATAATTTTTAAAAACTTTTAGGTATATGCAAGCTTTACTTTGAAAAGAATTTTAATTATTTCGCAATCTTCTCAGCAAACCCTTTAAATTGACACCCATATCACGGGGGTGCATAAAAAAATACCTGCTCCGCCATCTTTGGGAGTCCGCTATATTGGATTTTAAATGACTTCATTTATCTAAGCATGCATTGTTGACGTGATAGCGTCTTATAAATTGATGACACGGGTTGCATACACGAAAAAGTGTGACCTCATTGTCACGTTACGCCTGCGTTAGTACTAATATATATACTGTGCCTGAGCCCAGCATGCAAGCGAGAGTTGTACTTGTACTTGTGCTAGTACTTGTACTTGGACTTGTACTTGGACTTGGAAACGGACAGACGGGCGAACCATCAAACAAGTGTGTCAATGGATTAAAAGTACTAGGATTCCAGAAGCTTACAAGAGGTGGTCCAATGCGGTTGATTCTCTGTGAGGAAAACCATCAAACTAAAAATTAAGTTACTCCGCTAAAAGTACCAGGAGCACATAAGAGCCAAGGAGTTAACTCACCGGACTGTGGGCGGTATTTTAAGTGTTGGGCTTGTGACACGTTATCACGTAAAATTATCGTACACAAACCTACTTTACAGACAACATCGGGTTTTTTTTAACATGAAGAAACTAGCGCTATGATGGTAAGAAACCCTATGTGTGCGGTTCTGACTTGCACATGTCCAGTTTTTTTATAAATAATTGCTTCACTTTAGGATTTGTGCTTTAAAAAAATAACCCTTAATTTATAATTTCTTAGTTTTACCGTATCCTTATTAATATTATACATGTGAAATGTGCCTGTTTGTTTGTTACCTTTTCATGCTTAACAACTTGACCAATCTCGATTAAATTTGGCATGCAGGTAGCCTGTGTCACAGGGAAGGACATAGGCTACTTTTTATCACGTGAAAATAGCATAGTCCGATGCAGTTCAAAATAACCTTTTTTGGTTGATTTCTTAAACATCGCAATGGAACAATGGATTATTTAAAAGCTGATGTGTGTATTTCACTGCATTTATGTAGTTTCTAAATATTAATATGTAGTCTGTTTTTAAAACTGTTGTTTGAAATAAATAGGTATCATCATTGTACTTGTGTGGAGAGGCATGGTGGAGGGGGTGGGAAGTGACATAGACTGTAATCAGAATAGCCTGATATAGTTCCTGAAGGATCTGAAGAAAACTCATGTCCACGCTCACAAGTCTCTTGCGGCTCGCGCACCAATTAAACTCAGACAGTCATAAAAACGAATACACATTCATACATATACATATTCAGCTACCTATTAAGGTCAAAACACAGTAAAAAAGTCAATGGAGTTTGTCAAAAAAACTCAAAATATTAGTTATCTCAACCCCTGACCTGTAAACTAAAACATGTCTGACCCTGGCAACCTAGAACATGCACACTCATTGCACTTGAGGAAGAATTCAGCAGGTTACAATGGGATATCATAGGTAATGTGAAGTCCAAAGAGAACCATGATCCTGAAATCAACCTGCTCTGTTTTCAGGAGAATGACTAACTATCCCGAGGCGGTATCAATGAGGGTAGCATACATTTTAATTAAGAATCACCATATGGTATTCCGATTTTAAGGATCATGGTGTCCTCTCCCTCTCTTCGGACTTTACATAAACCTATGATATCCATAATATAACCCCCACTCAATCCTTTTCGAGTTCTGTAAGTTCAACTCCACAGTGTACCTAGGCGTGTTGTAAGTTACCAGGGCCTCGTAGCATTTGGTAGCCTGGCATCTTTTGGGGATTCGTCACACTCCCCGCCCCACCATTACCATGACTGCTAGCAGAGCACAGTACCAGAGCAAGGAATATCAGGGCAGCCGGGGACTAACGGCCGTTCCCTGGGATTGTAAAATCATATTCATATTAACATAGGTAATTAATAACAGTCAAATTTTTTTTCGTAAATTGTATGTACGTGGTTAATTTTGAGGAGGGTCATGCATGAACCCCCTAAATCCTTCGGACCGCCACTGGGCCCATGATGGTTTATTGTGTAGAAGAGAAAGTTTAAGGTAAAAGTTCTAAGGTCAAGGTTCTATATTATGTCACGTAAATGATGTACATATAACTTAGAAGAACTATAGGTCCATATGTACTAAAAATCTCACCTGAATACCGGTAATGTTGTAAAAATCGTTTGGAAGTCCGTTAGCGAAGAGTTGGTACAGTTTCGAATCAGTGGCAAGGCAAACCCTGCACTCCTTGTATTCTTGTGCTTCAAAAATGTAGTCTACATCCAACTCCATTTTCACTATTTTTTACGCTATTCGGAGAGAGAACTAGCACTATATTTCGAAATATACCTACTCTGTGATTTCGAAAATAGTGAAGGCGTAAGCTCGGTAAACGACTCTGACGAAGGAAATAAATAGTTTCCTAATTCCTTCTATCTATCCTTCCTTCCTTTTTTGGCTTGTTGCTTAGTCTTAGTACTATTACCACAGTCTAAGAATCAGACTGTGCTATTTATTACTATATCTTTTAATAATAATAAAAAAATCAAAAGGTAAACAAAAGTACTACCCGGGCGAGATAACTTGACACGGCACGGCTCAAATGACGTTTGTCTATAATACTCAGGGCAAAAAAAAATATTTTTATAAAGAGTATTGATACTACCAAAAAATAATTCTTTCTTCCTTTGTGCTATCAATATTTATTTTAAGCTAAGTAAAGCTTGAACGTAGGATTGTGTGAAGTCCGAAGAGAGGGGGAGGACACCATAATCCTTAAATCTGAAACCTGCTCTATTTCCAGGAGGGCGACCAACTTTACTGTCCGAGGGTGGTGTCGGGTTTCTAGTCCACAAGTCCCTCATTAACAATGTTGTCCGGATCGAGAGTGTTTCGACGAGGGGTAGCATACCTTATTCTCCAAATTACCAAACGGTATTCTCTGAAGGTTATTCAAGTATATGCACCGACCGCGCAACACTCTGACGACGAAATGGAGATCCTATATGAGGACATCTCTAGAGCTTTACATATTAGCTCCCGGAGCCAATACACCATTGTTATGGGGGACTTTAACGCGAAACTGGGCAAACGAAGTGATGATGAGCTGAGAGTGGGGCAATTTAGATATGGAGAGAGAAATGCACGTGGCCAGATGCTGGCCGACTTTATGGAGAGGGAGAGCGTCTATGACGAACTCCTTCTTCAAAAAGTCTAAACAGCGAAAGTGGACATAGTTGCATCCCATCCCATTGACTTCATCTTGTCGACGAGAAGGAAAATATTCAAGGATGTCTCTGTGATCAACTCAGTAAAAACAGGAAGCGATCACCGAATGGTAAGAGGCACATTGAATCTAAAGCTGGAAAGATGTCGACTGATGAAGTCCACGCTCCGACCGGCGCCCATCCAGCTCCAAAACCCCGAGAGCTTTCAGCTCGAGTTGCACAATCGCTTCGAATGTCTAGGAGACTGCGAGAATGTGGACAAGTATAGCGACAGGTTCGTGGAAATTGTCCAAACGGTCGTGTCTAAGATTTTTAAAACTCGCCGTTCAAACAGAACCAAAAAATTCTCGGACTTCACCAGTAATCTCATGCAAGAAAGACGCAGATTGGTTTTACAGTCCTCTGAAGGCGCTACTCAGTATCGGCAACTAAACAAGCAGATCTCTAAGTCTCTAACTCGCGATTTGCGCCAGTAAAATACAAATTGTATTAAAGAGGCGATTGAGAACAACAAAGGCTCAAAAGTGTTCGCGAGAGATATGTCTGTTGGACAAAGCCAACTGACTAAGCTGAAGACTTAGGAAGGCAGGATCATATCGTCTAAGACTGAGTTGCTGGAAGAAGTTGAGAAGTTCTACGGACAATTGTATACGACCACACTTCTGCCTGTCAGCGATCTGGCTAAAACCCCAAGAGCTAGACTTACCTGACACTATACCGAAGATATCCCGGACGTCAGCCTGTACGAGATTAGAATGGCTCTTAAACAGCTTAAAAACAATAAGGCACCAGGTGATGATGGAATTACGGCTGAACTTCTGAAAGCAGGTGGAAAACCGGTACTTAAAGCTCTTCAGAAATTATTTAATTCCGTTATACTTGAGGGACAAACGCCTAAGGCATGGCACAGAATTGTGGTCGTGCTTTTCTTCAAAAAGGGCGGCAATACCCTGCTGAAGAACTACAGACCCATTTCACTTCAGCCACGTCTACAAACTGTTTTCGAGAGTCATTACGAGTCGTCTCGCACGCAGGTTTGACGACTTCCAGCCTCCCGAACAAGCCGGTTTCCGAAAAGGATTTAGAACCATAGACCACATACATACGCTGCGGCAGATTATACAGAAGACCGAAGAGTATAATCAGCCACTATGCTTGGCGTTCGTGGACTATGAGAAAGCCTTCGATTCGGTCGAAACTTGGGCTGTGTTACAGTCTCTCCAGAGGTGCCAAATTGACTATCGATATATCGAAGTGCTGAAGTGTTTGTATTAAAACGTCACCATGTCGGTTCGCCTCCAGGATCAAAACTCGGAACCTATCCAGCTGCAGCGAGGGGTGAGACAGGGAGACGTTATATCTCCGAAACTGTTCACCGCCGCCCTGGAAGATGTTTTTAAGCTTTTGGACTGGGGTGGACTGGGCATCAATATCAACGGCGAGTACATCACCCACCTTCGATTCGCTGACGATATCGTGGTCATGGCTGAGACTATGGACGACTTACGCACAATGCTCGATGGCCTCAGTAGAGCCTCTCAACAAGTGGGTCTTAGAATGAACATGGAGAAGACGAAAATTATGTCAAACGTCCGTGTCATACCTACTCCTCTGAAGGTTGGAGGCTCTACACTCGAAGTTGTTACCGAATATGTATACCTGGGACAAACAGTCCAGTTAGGTAGGTACAATTTCGAGAAAGAGATCAATCGTCGAATCCAACTCGGCTGGGCAGCGTTCGGGAAGCTTCGCAATATCTTTACGTCCCAGATACCGCAGTGTCTTAAAACCAAGATCTCAGTGTGTGTTGCCAGTGATGACATATGGAACTAAGCTCAGGAACTAAGACATGGTCGCTTACTATAGGCCTCATAAGAAGGCTCAAGGTCACCCAAAAGGCAATGGAGCGTGCTATGCTCGGAGTTTCTCTGCGTGATCGAATCAGAAACGAGGAGATCCTTAGGAGAACCAAAGTAACAGACATAGCTCTCAGAATTGCTAAACTTAAGTGGCAGTGGGCGGGGCACATTGCTCGTAGAACAGATGACCGTTGGGGCAGTAAAGTTCTCGTGTGGCGACCACGCACCGGAAAACGTAGTGTAGGCAGGCCTCCCACTCGGTGGACCGATGACCTGGTGAAGGTCGCGGGAAGCCGCTGGATGCGGGCAGCGCATAACCGGTCGTCATGGAAATCCTTGGGGGAGGCCTATGTCCAGCAGTGGACGTCCTTCGGCTGATATCATCATCAAAGCTCGAACGGAAAAATAAAAATCCTCGCCATATTGCGGAGTTTCAATAGCAATCTAAATATATATAACTCAAAGGTGACTGACTGACTAACATAGTGATCTATCAACGCACAGCCCAAACCACTGGACAGTCAAATCAATCAAACCTAACCGAACCTAACATCGCTCGCATCGCGAGCTCATTGACAATACGGCATTTTGACAATTTGCCTGACTCGGAATTTACCGTTTATATGCGGACGAATTATTATTATTTCACCTTGGTACAGAAGAAGTGCAAAGCCCGCAGGGAACCTCGCAGAAGCTTGTGTGGTACGGCCGCACCGGAAGAGGGCTGCGTGCTGCGCGCCGCCACACCGAACGTCGCGCTCTACGTGTCGCGGCTGCATCACTCGGTCACGGCCAAGGACGTGACGCAGTACGTCCGCAAGAAGTGCGGCTACGGCCTGCGGGTGTTCCCGCTGGAGTCGCGCCACTACGTGCACTTCACGTCGTACGTGGTGCGCGTGCCGAAGCCTCTACTGGAGACCATCACCAGCACTAACTTCTGGCCGAAGGACGTCGTGTTTCGGCGTTTCCGAGGCACCATGCCAGTCCATTAGTCATAGATACTAACATGCCCAATAATGTATTTTATTTTTCATCTCTCCTGTTCGGAAAGTTTAATTTTCATGAGTAGATAGCCGGGTGGAACATTGCTTTTCCATCCCTAGGGTAGAAAGTATTTCCATCCCTAGGGTGGAAAGTATTGTCATCCCTAGGGTGAAAAGTAATTTTTTTGTATTGCCAGCCACGGAGTCGAACTAAGAGGTTTTCATATATCTAAACTCAGCTATACATTAAACGAGGGGTTTATTACGATCTACAGATTGATATTAAATCATTTCATAGTTGGTCTATATTTTTCACAATTACAGAAGATTAAAATTTAAAATCATTCCTCTATTCTGCTGCGCGCCATAATGCCATGATAACATGACACTTGTTTTTCAATTTTCGGCATGGCCACCTAGATGCACGTCGTGACCAACTCGATTAGTTTCAATCTAGACGGCCGTGGCAAGCGGCCATTGCGAAAAGGTTGGAGGTTGGATATAGGTAAAACTAATTTATTAATATCTAATTAATATTTTATATCATATAAACAATTAAATTACAATAAATACATTTCCTCATAGTCGAAATGAAAAGTAGAGTGTTTAACTCGGGTGAAATGACCCATTCCACCCTCGAAGTATTGGCGCTCTCATTTCGTTCGAGCGCCAGATATCTCGAGTGACATGGGTCACTTTCTTCCCTTGATTAACAATCTACTATATAGTATCTACGTCATGTAATTTTATATAAGTAAGTAAGTTTTTATATATCTATGGGCCTGTACTTTAGTACTAAGTTGCCTGAAAATAAATGAATAATAATAATAGTTACCTAAAGCGGCTGGATCTCCGAGGCAGACCAATAATTGCAGCAATGCAGAAAGCAGTCGTCCTCAACAATGCCCGGATAGTTCCCTCCCCGTCGCACTGAGCTCCAGCCGACTGTGCTTCTGCTGGAGGTGCTCCTGCCACTTCGCCCCGTGCGAAGTGAGCAGAGTAGCTTTAAGTTTTATGTATTCAAATAATAATTACCCTGGCTCGGCATTTTACAATCTGCGTACAGAATTTAGCATTTTGCATAACCGTTTACATACGGACGAATTATTACAAATTGCCTGAATCGGCATACAGCATTTAACATTTTGCCTGCCCGTTTACATACGGACGAATTATACAATTTGCCTGACCGTATGTAAAATGACTAAGTAATCATACAATTTGCCTGCCACATATATAAGTAAGTATCTAAACTAGATCTACTTACTAGTATGTCAAATAGTATGTACTCTTACCGACTTAGAACCCTTTACAGTATCATTAAAAATAAAGGATAAGCAGAACAACTAGGCGGAACAAGATCTCCCTCTCGATTCCTTTGTGAAGTATATGCCGTTCGGTTGCGACCGGCTGCGAGACATGCAAAGAGACGAAGGGATTGACCAACAAACGTGTTTGTCAGCAAAAGCCTAAGGTCAATCTTGCTGATTAGCTTTCTGGAAGGACACAATCAACAACGAAGATTTATGGACACGATGCCACCAAATCCCTTTCAAATGAGAAACCGCGAAACGCATGTGCTAGTGGATAGGGCACACACTGCGCAGAAAAGAGGACAACACAGCTGTGGAAGCCGAGGGGCAGGCAGTAGACTGCCAGGCCAGGCCAGGCTGCATAAATATAAAAGCGCCTGCAACACAGACGCCCATAGTCTGTGCTGCTTTACCTCGCAGATGGCTTAAATCAGTTCCGCTAGGAAGACCGTGTTGCTCGAAGGGTTTGATTGATTATACTGTCTACAGAATAGAAGCGGCAATTTTTTTTTCTTATCTGTGATACTGTCGAACAAAGAGGCTCGCGAAGCGAAGCCCTCCCCCCTCCCCTACCGCTCACCCTACCCTGAGCCAAGGGGCGGGGTCGAGGGAGGAGGCTCATCTACAGTAAAATCAATCAAACCACAAAGAAGCCCACAGAGACACAGGGAGTAGGTACCTAAAAGTCCGTACCTGACGCACTAGAAAAAAGAACCCGAAAATTAAAGAAAACCGGTCAAGTGCGAGTCTGACTCGCGCTCCCAGGGGTCCCGTACTACTGCACCTATCAACGCAACTATGAAAATGATACCTATTTACATTACAAACAAAAGACATCAACGCGAGCGACAGAAATATCAATATACTTTTAAGCTATTGTACAGCTTTTATCGCGGGCTTTGAGGGGACCAAATCAAGAAAATTCGTAAAGAAAATAAAACCTAACACCCCAAAAAAAAAGAGTTCTAAAAAACTTACAGTGCCATCTATCTATCCATCATGATGATGATGATGACGATAACGATGACGGATGACGGATGACTGACGATAACGAATGACGGATGACTGACGATTATGATGACGAATGACGGATGATGATGATTAACTTTCTTAGTGTTAATTTATTACATTAACATCCCGCGCCCCAAGGACTATATGGTACTGGTAAATACTGCATAAATAAAAAATAAATAAATAATTTGATAAAAAATGCTATGCAATAGCTTTACCGCGGCAATCCCCGAATGCCACACGTCTTTTTTTTCTTTTTTTTTGTATTACCTACTTCAGTATTAGTACTATAATCACACCAAGTTTCACGCTTGTATTAGCGTTTTCACGATAGAGCTAAATCAAAAATACGTTTAAAACACGTTCTTTGTACGAGGACCCCGCTTAGTATTTCACTTTCTTAAATTTTTATTATTTGCACTTTTAGCGGCAACAGAAAACACATTCTATGAACATTTCAAATGTCTACCTGCTACGGTTCATGAAATACAGCCAGCTGACAGACAGACAGACAGATAGTAGAAGATTATTAATAGGGTCCTGTTCACCCATTGGGTGTACGGAACCCTAAAAACATTCATCCTACTCCGTTAGAATGAGCGGGAGAATTTATGTTATTTATGTTGTTGTTAATGTAATAATTGAAAACGCTAAACACGTTAAAAAACCGACTTCCATCGCAACAACTTAGTAAGTACAATTTTGGATTATTATTTTTGGTTTTTGTTTTTTTTTTCAATAAAGTACTACACCGACGCGTCGCCACGCTATAGGTATGATGACATACATATACATGGTGAAATTTTTGAACGCCACCTGGAGGGAAAGCACTCTACACTATTTAGTAATCTGTGACTCTACATAGTGGAGATAGACAATTTTACTCAAAGGAAAATACCTCTATTTTTAAAAAGAAACAGAACTGCATTCACAGATTTTTGAAAATTCGCTTGCCATACCCAGGAATCGAACCGGGTAAAATCCGAAAAAATAGCACCCTGTACTTTTACGGCATCGATCGATAGGGTCAATCATAAGGATCAAATCTCTCTAACAAACGTGGTAAATTAAATGAAAGGAAAACCATGAAATCTAAACTTTTTTAATTGAACGAAAAAAAGGGTAAATTAACTAATTAAGTAATTGCTCACTAGTTACTAAAAAGTCTATATGTAGTAGTGTGTGTTTCACATCTTTCATATCTATTATTAATTACTGATGCTGTGCTGGTTAGTTAGGGGGATGCCCTTAAACATAGCTCAGAACATGACAATGCAATAAAATATTAAAAAAACAATGAAAAAGCCTAATAATATAATCTACACAGAGCATTAGCTGTATGTCTGTGATATTCTTTTATCTCTAGGTATAAAGGAGTTTGAAAATCATTGGCATAGTCCATTTTATTTTGCCAAAATTGTGTTGCACGATGAAACCTGTATATTTGGATGTGGGACTTATAGACAAACAAAAAACGTCATTTAGCATAAGGTCCTAAAAGGTCGCATTACAGAGATAAAAGGACATGAAAGTGCAGTATGACTTAAAATATTTTTTTATAGTTGTCGGAGGGTCATTGAAAACGCGACCAATACCAGCTCGAGATAAGTTTACATAGTTACACTTTGTTTGGATCAAACGTCAGGTATTAGTACCTGGGTGAAACCGGTGGTGGCGTGACGATCGCTTGTACTCGTGAGACGATCGTTTGTGGTAGCAAAGATGATGTATTAACGGAAGGCTGTTTGTGCTGCCACACTGAGTTGAGAATTTATTAGATCTGTGGAGAAGCCAGATTAGCTGGACGTCAGTCTCGGAGCAGACACTTTTTGACGGAGCGTCGAGCAGAACACAAGTAGTGGTGATCTGTGAGCAAAATGTACTTGTCACGCCATCGCTGTGATCACCGCGTTTGCATCCATTGTAATCCAAGGCATCCTGTACAATTTCGATTACCAAATGATCAAGACTATTGAAGAAGGACCTCTGTGATATAGCTGCATTGTTATTTCGACGCCCAATACCGAAATAGTTAAGGACGTGAACCACGAGGCCATCCATAACCTAACCATCACCCCCCACCCTTGACATCAGAAGTGGGATAGTTCCCTGCGCTCGCAACAAGTGGACAACGACGGGAAAATGTGAAAATTGATGATGGAGCAGCGAAATAAAAACCACTGGCAACAATTCTTCGTGCTACAGAACCAGAACATGCTGCGATTGATTGAGGTTATGCAAGCACCATCGACTACATCTGCTGCAATCATATTGCCAGCATTCAACCGGAATATACCGGAAGCTAATCCACGTGCACGGCGCTCAACTGTCGATATCTCCCTTACGGAACGACCATTGGAATGAGGTGACAGCGTGGGCTGTGCTGGCAGCAGCGGAGATCCACGCAAGCGGCGCGTGCAGCTTCAGCGAAGTGCGTGATGTACGCGGAGCTACGAAAATCCGGTGAGTCGTACCCCTTTTGTTTTGATAGTGGAAGTAGTACGTACGTGGTACTAGTACTATTACCTAATCTGTGGTGGTACTGAGTGTTCACTCGTTAAAGAAAGTTTCGTGTATAGACTTTCGGGAGTGTGTTCAATACTAACGCACTATTGACTTTTGTAGGCAACTCTTAAGTTTACTGTACAGAACAAATATCGAGTGAGGGTAATATTGACGGGCATTGTTCAGAATGGTCATATCTTGTTATGCCAGACGAGTACGAACGATATTATGATCGATTCAGATATTTTAAATCTATGATTGACGGTATTCTTAAACGAGTCTGTCAATAACAAAACAGCTTGACTGTCGGTAAGGATGCGAATAGAGTAGTTAGTCCCTTACCCTTCTAGTAGTGATTGCATTAGCAGCTAAAATGATGACTAGTGGAAAGTACTCTTTCACATGCTTTCGGATTTTTACTTGTGACACAACGTCGTGATTGAACGGAAGATTTTGAACGAGGACTCATTGTAAATATGACGATTCATTTAGCTAACTAGAGTTTCGGTTAAACAAACTTAAACCAGAATTGAAAGTATTGAAACCCCTTTAAGCTTTCATAATATTGAGACTGACATCTTTACATGGAGTGAAAAAGCCTTATTAGATTTCGTAGTATTGGGACTGATATTGTCATTGAGCATAGGCCAAAGTTGTTGCCTATTTTTAGTAGCTTTCGTGATAAATTTGTCGAGGGCATCCTTAATGCCCCGCTATCGTGTAGACCCTATGAAGGTAGATTAATTTCGGTGACCCCAATAAAATATTTTGTTTACCAATTGTAAAAAAAAAAAAAAAACAGGGTAGTATGCGGAGTGCAGTGGTGGACGTCTTACGGCTGATGTGATGATGATACAGGATTCATGGGCTGGAGGCTGCGAATGTCTTAGCCCCGAAGCTTTCCCTTTTTGACGGCCTTATCATGCTGGTAAAGAAAAAGGATAGCATAGAACGCAAGTGTTGATAACCGTGAAAAAAATGATAACAACATGCCTGAACGGAAATTGCTTCCTCTGATAGCTTGGAACATCGATTGACTTCATAGGTGGTCACTATTTCACCACGTCAGGCATAGCTAGTGGTTACATCAGGTGCATTCTTTACCTATTAAATCGAAATGACTGATTTTGTAACCTCTGTTCAAATACGTCCACGTGTCATTCGATCTACGTAATGCCCCCTTGTATTTGAACTTACGTTCATAAACGCTTTAGGCGCGTGGCAACGGTCAGGTGAATCTTAGTACGTTTAAACGTTGGTACTCTTAGTTAAGTGTCCTTTAAAATATGCTCACTTCCTTAGAGTATAGTAATGAGATTTCATGTTACAAGTCCCTACATGATGATCATTTGGCAACAACCGAACTGTTGGTTAACCGAGTTACGAAGTACAGCCTCCTGGAGTTGCTTCTAGGTACGAGTAAAGTAGCCTAACCTCTAAATGTCATGTTTGTCGATTACACACACAGGCTGTAATTTTATCTAAGTGAAGCACGACAACATACAAGTGATAATACGAAGAGTAACGTAGTAAAGTTGTTAATCAGCTTGCTGCTGATGTGATAATAGACATGGGCCTCCCCCATGTTGGAGCGGTTTTACCAATTGTAAAAAAAAAAACGCTACACTTGGCGGGTTGTTTGGCGGTACAGTATAGGCGTGATGGACGGTGCTGCTCATCCTCAGTTTTTTTGGTCACTTAGTCACTTCTTGTGGAGCCCTTGGAAAGAGATGGGTGGTGTACTGCTCTGGGGCGGCGCCAGTGGCTGATTTCTAAACTATAGCTTAGTTTCACAAGTTACCTAACTTTGCGTTGTTACAAATGGAGAAGCATGACCGTTATGTCTTTAAAGCGTTAACGTCTAATCTGACCAACAAATACGCTTACGACAGATTACGTTAAATGCCCGATAGTGACAGTATTATTGACTTGGACAGAATTGATGACGGAGAGACTAAACCTCGACCATCTACTAGTGCAGAGTAAGGACTTTTGTACTTGACCGTGATGTTAGCGTTCACTAGTTTGTATTTTGAACCTTAGACGTAAACAATGTTTCGCAACAGAACGCCAATAGCCTCAGCCATTCGTAGACGTAGGCGTAAAACACCGAGCTCATTTTCTTCGTTGCTGTGCGGCCACAATTGTGTGTGGCGTGCGTTTGGCTTGCGTATCACCGGGGAGGTGATGTTGGCTATTACCAAAATTAGGTGAAGTTCGAGATCGCTGGATAAATGCGATAATGTGGTTGGACACCGCTGTAGGGAGGTGGTCCAAGAGTCGCCAGGTAGGGTGACTGTTGTTTGTTTGGGCACCGGATGGAGGTGGCCCAGAGTTGCCAAGATGGGTGACTGTTGTGGTGATACAAAATAAGGAGCGTAACCAAACCAAGTTAGATCCCAAATACCGAGGGCTGTTCAGGGTCGTAGAGGTCTTAGAAGGTGACAGATACAAATTACAAGCTTTGAATTTGAGACGAAGTTACAAGTATGCCCATGACCGTTTACGTAGTATGTCCGAAGGTTATTTGCCTCCGGATGTTGACGATGAATCTGGTGCAGAGGCGTCTACCTCTCAATGTTAATTGTATTGACAGATCGTAACTCAATCAATTGTGTACAGTTGTAATTTTTTTCTTTATCGTTTATTTTTGTGTGTAGTACTGAAGTATTCCAACATGTTTCAGCGGTAAATGAAGAGTGCTGAATGGCGCTATATGTTTGCATGAATTGGCTGCTGCTTGTTTTGTCAGACTCGTTCTGTCATGATGTGTAGCAGGTACATTCGTGTTTTGTAAAAAAAAAAAGTGTCCCGTTTACCGGCTAAAACTGTTGATGGTATTCCGTCGCCTGTACTGGCGATGATGGTATTCCGTCGCCTGTATTGGTGATGATGGTGTTCCATTGCCTGTATTGGTGATGATGGTGTTCCATTGCCTAGATTGGTGATGATGGTATTCCGTCGCCTGTATTGGTGATGATGGTGTTCCATTGCCTGTATTGGTGATGATGGTGTTCCATTGCCTAGATTGGTGATGATGGTGTTCCATTGCCTAGATTGGTGATGATGGTGTTCCATTGCCTAGATTGGTGATGATGGTGTTCCACTGCCTAGATTGGTGGTGATGGTGTTCCGTCACCTGGACTGGTGATGATGACTGATTGGTATTCCGTCGCTTGGCGTTAGTGATGATGATTCTTTGTGGTGTCCCGCCACCTGGATGTGGTGATGTTCAGTTCTGGTGTTCCGTCGCTTGTGATTTGCGATGATGATTATGTTCCGTTCTATGTGCCCCTAAAAGTTGTAAATGGTTGTAAGGTTTCAAGCCTTGCAGCTGTGATTTACCTTGGAGACCTAAACTGATTTGAGATTGTTTGAGTTACGATGCTAATGCTGAGGTTTATTTAGTTTACGAGAGTGAAATTATTTGTTTTTTTTGAGGCTGTTAAAATGTGTTGTTACCATGATTGTAGTCTTGAATTAAAGCTTCACATTATTAGCGTTGCTTTTATTCCTTGAGCTGTGGACCTTCCTAATGAAGGTCAGGATTGGCCGAACGAAATGGAATCTACTGGCTACCCTTTTCTTTTTCAGGTTAGTCACCCGAGGACGTGTGACTCGCAGGATGGCCGTGTCGGAGGGTCATTGAAAACGCGACCAATACCAGCTCGAGATAAGTTTACATAGTTACACTTTGTTTGGATCAAACGTCAGGTATTAGTACCTGGGTGAAACCGGTGGTGGCGTGACGATCGCTTGTACTCGTGAGACGATCGTTTGTGGTAGCAAAGATGATGTATTAACGGAAGGCTGTTTGTGCTGCCACACTTGAGTTGAGAATTTATTAGATCTGTGGAGAAGCCACATTAGCTGGACGTCAGTCTCGGAGCAGACACTTTTTGACGGAGCGTCGAGCAGAACACAAGTAGTGGTGATCTGTGAGCAAAATGTACTTGTCACGCCATCGCTGTGATCACCGCGTTTGCATCCATTGTAATCCAAGGCATCCTGTACAATTTCGATTACCAAATGATCAAGACTATTGAAGAAGGACCTCTGTGATATAGCTGCATTGTTATTTCGACGCCCAATACCGAAATAGTTAAGGACGTGAACCACGAGGCCATCCATAACCTAACCATCACCCCCCACCCTTGACATAGTTATCTTAGTCCAATCTTTCCATAACTGGACGTTTTAGGACATGCTAAATGTCATTTTTGACGTGATAACGTCTTATAAATTGAAGAACGTATTGATGACACGGGCTGCATTTACTAAAAAGTGTGACGTCATTATCACGTTACGCCAGTATGACGTCATTGTCGCGTTACGCCAGTGTGACGTCATAGTCGTGTTACGCCAGTGTGAACGTCATTGTCACGTTACGCCTGAGCCGAGCGTGCAAGCGAGAGTTGTACTTGTACTTTGACGGACAGACGAAACGTCATACAAGTGTGTCAATGGATTAAAAGTACTAGGCTTCCAGGACCTTACAAGAGGTGTTCCAATGCGGTCGATTCACTGTGAGGAAAACACGTATTTTTATACGTTTCAAAGTGTGTGTGAGAGCGTTCGCAATGGCCACTTGCCACGGTCGACTAGATTGTACCTAATCGAGTTGGTCACAACGAGGAAAACACGTATCTTTATATGTGAGAGCGTTCGCAATGGCCACTTGCCACGGCCAACTAGATTGTACAAGTGTAATTGCGAACGCTCTCACATACACTTTGAAACATATAAAGATATACCTAATCGAGTTAGTCACAACGACGTGCATCTGGACGGCCGTAAAGCACACAAGTGCTCGGCTTGTGACAATTTATCACGTAAAATTATCTTCCGTAAACCGACTTTACAGACAACGTCGGTTTTTTTGTTTATCTAAATGTTTTCTATTCAAATATGCAGGTGTAGTTTTGCGACGCTGTTTTGAAAATGGCTAACCTGGTATTATGCCTGGTATTAATTCCCTATGGCGATGAGTTTAAGACTTATAACTTTAAACATAGCTAGAAGACAATGTAATTGTTGCAACGTCTCTAAGTTGGGTGAGGTGCAGCAAAACCAGGTTAAACGGTGACTGAATAAAATCTATATTTACTGATTATTATATTACTAAATTCTAACAATAACAAAATCAATATAATTAATAAGCAAATGCTTAGATTAACTACATCTAGCAATCTAGTAACCTAGATATAAAATTGCTTATGTACACCAACATAGTGTAAAACTGGTTGTCTGTAAAGTCAGTTTACAGACAATAATTTTACGTGATAACGTCAAAAGAAAACATTGATAACAAGCCGAACGCTTAGGCCGATCGTGCCTCTCTATCGCTTGTTCCGGGGCTCTCGCTTGCACGCAGAACGTGACACTGCGGAACGTGACACCTTTTCGTGCGGCTGCACGCACGATTCATCGATTTATAAGACGTTATTATGTCAAAAAAAAGTTTTAAAAGTGTTTGGCACAAATTTTATAATAAATGGCTACAAACCTCTGTGACACTTATAATATATGCTGAGATATATCATCATATCAGCTTATATACGTCCCCACCGAGGGGCTCGAGCCTACCCTGAATTAGGGCGATCGGGCCTTAGTCGACCACACGGGCCCAGTACGGGTTGGTCGACTTTACACACAACCTTTGAGTTTCTTCGCAGGTGTGTGCAGGTTTCCTCACGATGTTTTCCTTCACCGTTAAAGCAATCGGTGAGTGTACGTAAGTTTCGAAAAAATCATTGGTACATTGGCCGGCCGGATTTGAACCCGGCACCTCTGCTTAGGAGGACTGAGTCGTTACCGGTTGAGCCTCTGACGCTTTTTATTACGCTGAGATATATGTATATATATATATTTACATATGGACATATATATATATTATTGCTTTAGACCGTTATATCTCAGCATATATGCTTTTTGAAAAAACAGGGATATACGGACATAGATTTCTCTAATCCAATTATAAATAAACAAGTCTTTTTATAAAACCACTTTTAAAATTATCACCAGACCACACCCCGGACACTCCATACAAAAGAGCGAGAAATGATATACATAAAAACAACTGACGTATCTATAGCCACAAATGCAGGTAGGGTTGAATCACACTGGCGGCATTGCGGTCACGAAATGTTTATTAGATATTTATACTGCACGTAACAATCAACAGTGGCTGGCTACCTACCTACTTAGTAGGTAAGTTACATGAATAAAATTGTTCTTCAAACATAGCTATAAATAGGCACGAATACAAATAAAATCCCCCGCCCGCTAGTAATAGGTCAATGATCCCCGCACTGCGGGTTCGTATATTCGCGCGCAAAATTTTAAAAAACACATAATCCTTGACGTGACCTGGAGAGCATTGTCCTCGAGGTACCGACCGTTTATAATAATTATCAATGATGATGTGATAAACTTTAAAAATGAAGACGTAGTCAAATTACGTAATCTTTGACGTGAATCCGTAGAGCAATGAACTCGTGTTACCGATCGTAGAATCGACTGAATCTTATAAAGTTGACTCCTCCGGGAATCAAACACGCGACCTCCTGGTGTGAAGCGAATGGACTAACCATTACGCCACGGAGGCGGTAAAAATCAATGGTTAGTCCATTCGCTTCACACCAAGAGGTCGCGGGTTCGATTCCCGGAGGTGTCAACTTTTTAAGACTCTGTTTGGTTGGTGGTGGGGCATTTTTATAGCCCGCCTGGCTAGCTACCACCATCTTATCTAAGTCTTGCGCCGAACATGAATATTATTATCAACTGTGGATTAAAAAATATAAGGTGATAAACTTAAAAAATTACGTAAAGGTAGGTTAGGTACCTACAATAACAGTCAATATTTTTTTGGAATGCGATAATTTTTTATTTTTTTATTCACAATTGGTAAACCCTTGACAACATCTCACCTGGTGGTAAGTGACGATGTTGCCGAAGATGGAAGCGGGCTTACCAAGATTCCCCAACGCAATGGGGAACTGGCTATCTTATTTTTATGCCGGAACACACCAATGATATCAACATTGATATTTGGCGGCAAGACTTAGATAAGATGGTGGTAGCTAGCCAGGCGGGCTTAGAAAATGCCCTACCACCAACCAAACCGAGTCTTACAATTGACCCCGCCGGGAATCGAACCCGCGACCTCCTGTGTAAAGTCAGTGAACTTTGCCTCTGAGCTACTGAGGCGGTTTTATATATTTTACGATGGTACGGAATTGTACGTGCGCAAGTCAGACTCGCACTTGACCGGTTTTATTTCTACATTATCAAATAATCATATGCTTTGTATTTAAGAACCTTCACAAAAAAAGCAAGGTTAATGCGTTTTCTCCAGATACTTACCTAAGTGTGACAAAATACGAAATAAAATAATGAACTGGCTTTTTGTGTTGCTTTTTATCCAAAGGATATCTGTAAAAGCTTTTTTTATTGCATTTATCATTATGTGAACTAAAACATCAGATAAATGAACAGTTTACTAAATTTGGATTTAATAATTCCCAAACGAAATCACAGCGTAGCTCATCCTTTACGTTGGTAACCAATCTACAGCCAATCTGCATGACGGGGAAGGTGAGGTCGACTTTAGAGAGTGTCTATACTGTACGTTAGTACTAAAATATATACTTTGACCAGACTAAGATTTGTATGGATAGCGGCCAGGGACTGCCTTCTTAACTAAAATCCTAGCCATATCCATGCAAGTATATTGCTTGCATGTGTCTTCAAGTGTGCTGCCAAGTAAGATTTTAATTGGAATTGTTTGTCACATTCTAAACACAGATAAGGGTTCTCCCTTTTATGTTTCCTCTGATGTCTCACAAAAGTACTTCTGTCTCTGAATAGCATATTACACTCTGAACATGAATATAGTTTCTCTCCTGCGTGAATCCTCATGTGTGTTACTAAATTACCTTTTTCACTGAACACTTTGTCACATTCTGAACATGAATATGGTTTCTCCCCTGTGTGAATCCTCATGTGCCTTACCAAACTACTTTTTCCACTAAAAGCTAAGTCACATTCTGAACATGAATATGGTTTCTCTCCTGTGTGAATCCTCAAGTGCCTTACCAAACTACTTTTTTCACTAAAAGCTAAGTCACATTCTGAACATGAATATGGTTTCTCTCCTGTGTGAATCCTCATGTGCCTTACCAAATTACTTTTTTCAATAAAAGCTAAGTCACATTCTGAACATGAATATGGTTTTTCTCCTGTGTGAATTCTCATGTGTTTTACCAAACTATTTTTTACTCTGAATGATTTGTCACATTCTGAACATAAATATGGTTTCTCTCCAGTATGAATCATCATATGGTTTACCAAATCACTCTTTCCACTGACTGTTTTGTCACATTCTGAACATGAATATTGTTGTTCTCCTGTGTGAATCCTCATGTGATTTACCAAACAACCTTTTAATCTAAATGCTTTGTGACATTCTGAACATGAATATGGTTTCTCTCCAGTATGAATCATCATATGGTATACCAAATAACGATTTTGACTGAATGCTTTGTCACATTCTGAACACGAATATGGTTTTTCTCCTGTGTGAATCCTCATGTGTTTTACCAATCCATCTTTTACTCTGAATGCTTTGTTACATTCTGAACATGAATATTGTTTTTCTCCTGTGTGAATTCTCATATGTATTACCAAACAACCTTTTTCTCTGAATGCTTTGTCACATTCTGAACATGAATAGGGTTTCTCTCCTGTGTGGATCCTCGTGTGTCTTTCCAAATTTACTTTTCGACTAAATGTTTTGCCACATTCTGAACATGTATAAGCTGTCATGGTTGATTTTACATACATATATGATATTATACATATATTATATTTCTGTTATATTTTAGAGCACTGAACTTCCTTTAATCTAAACCTGAACTCAGAAGAAATAAATGTACTTAATAGTATTTCTGGAAGTTTAATATTATTATTCATTAGGTACGTAGGTAAATTATACTTCGTTTTGTTTTATCAAGTACCACTGCTTACGAGCAATTAAATCATGTAAGTAGGTATCTAAGTCTTCTGTTTGTTTCCTTCAGTATGTAGGTAGAGCTATTTTTTTTTGCTTCGAATCCTCGATTTTCATGGAGATATCTTTCATTCCCGTTCGGTAAAGTTCCAAGTTCCAAAACATTCTTCCTTTGAAGACTTACTATGGATGCACCAAGCACTCCAGGTACACTTGATATCAGTCTGTTTGTTTCGTAGGTAAGTATTTAATTGGATTTTTGCGCCAAAATACCAAGAGTAAGCAACAACTGCAGCTTTGTTAGTGTAGCTGGAGTGTATTTTAGTCATTATCAGCACAGAATAGAATACCTACATAGGTTATCCATCTATACTCCTCTATCATACAAAACAATGACTAATACAGAGGTAAGTATAAAGCCTAGGATTATCACGGCCAGCTAGGGTATCCGACATGACGTCAGAGTCATCGGAGTCAACTGACTCAGTAGCAAAGAGTAGTAAGAGTGTATTATATATGCTCAGTAGTCAGGCGCCGGTAATAGTACGAGGTAAACACAAATCACTAGGACTACAACTTGTTCCTCTCAGTATAATCAAACTTTGCAACTTGATTATCTTTGCACACTTATTTATAAAATAGGCACTTTATAATAACACAAATAGTAATACACTACTCTTGCCAATCTAGAAAACCGAAGATAGGTACTTAGGTTGTCTATGTTGTGATCACAGACTAAGTAGGGTTCTAAGTTGTGATCAAGGACGTTGTTGTGATTTGCATTTTTGATTCGAGGAACGTAGTGAGTAAAAACGTAGTACTGAGTAAGGAACGTAGTTTGTTAAATTCTCTTTGGTAGTGAGTTGAGTGAGTGATTTCTATGTACTCATTGGTTTGAGGTTTAAGGCAGCATTGCCGTATATACAGATTTTTCGGTATCCACACAGATTTTTAACATGCCGGACTGATTTCAGTTTAAGATTCTAATTTATACAGATTTTCTCAATTGGTACCTTTTTCATTCAGATTTACCTAAAGTAGGTAGTTTTAACGGAGCGGTAGGAAATATGTACTAACTAAATTATCATAAATATGCGAAACGTCAGACAATGTGCATCGGTTGCAAGTTGTTGTTTTTTTTTTATTAAAAATTTGAGTGCGTTTGACTGCAACTCAAAAGGCAGCCCAGCCACGGACCCACGGTCGCTTAACCGCTATATCAGAAAATCTGAAAAGTAATAATAATTTTGGGGCTAATTAATTTGTAAGGAAAATTTTTCATTACAGCATATAACTTCACAAACAGAAATAATACAGAAAAATTGTGAAACGTACAGAAAACCTACAGATTAATTATTAATTGGATTGCTTGCATACAGATTTTATACAGATTGTTTAGTATGGATATACAGATTTCTGGTTTTTAACATCTAGCAACACTGATGGGATATTTATACGCTTGAGTTTTTTGGCGGGGTTTGTGGTGGACGCATTCGTAGTTTTATTTGGTTGTTTTTTCATTGTTTTCTGCTGAGATTTTGTTCAAGAAGTGGTGCATTTTGGAGAAAATCGTCTAGTGCACGTGAGCAATGTGTAGAACAAGAAAATAAAACGAAGGAGGATGTGAGAACCCAACTTGCTCTGGGTGCAGTTTTATAGACGCCTTACAGCAACTGGGTGTTCCACCTCAGAATGTAGCTGCTGCAAATGCTGTCAAGAACTTCAGAGAAGATTTGTAATGCACCGGCACTAGCATTACAAATCCAAAAGCTAAGGAAGCTTAAATACGTCAGACCTGGCTGTATGGTCTTAGTAACCTTTGCCTTTTCCGCGCTTTTTGTAAGCCGGAAAGAAGAAACCAAAAAAAAAAAATTTATACGCTTTGAGGTTGACGCACGGTTGACGGGTCCATATAATAGCCGACACGATAATACACGGCCCGTGAATGTACGACACGATAATACAAGTCCCCGGTACTTGAATTATCATGTTGTACATTCACGGGCCGGCTATTATCGTGTCGGGAGATATCAGCACGGAACGATATTACACGGCCGAGAATGTCCGACACGATAATTCAAGTCCTAGGTACATGTATTATCATGCTGTGCATTAACGGCTGCGTAGTAACGTGTCGGCTATTATCTACACGTACTGATATTGTCCGACACGGGAATGCACGGCCTGATAATTCGAGTCCTCTTCCTATTGGCTGAGGAACCCCCGTTGCTGATTGGTCGATTATTCATAAAGCGTTTATGGTTAGTCAATGTCTGAGCCTCGTTTAGATATGGAAGGTCCATTTACACATTCGGTCAAGTGGCAAGGCGAGTTGATACTAGTGTTACGTCTACACTATCGTTTCCTCTACATTCGTTCTAGCTGAATATTATGAGGAGTAAAATCTAATGGTCGAATGACCGTGTCACGTGTTTTGAAATACCTATGTTTTTTGCAGTATTTTTGGAGTTTACTCCTTAAAAATTGATTTTCATAATATATAAGGTGTGTAATTTGTCTGTATTGTGTGTGTAATGTGTGTGAATGTGTGTGTTATGTGTGTAATGTGTGTGTAGTGTGGTTGTAATGTGTGTGTAATGTGTATGTAATATAAATGTAATGCGTGTGTGTGTAATGTATGTGTGATGTATATGTAATGTTGTAAATTGTGTGTAGTGTGTGTGTATAATGTGTATGTAATGTGTGTAGTGTGTGTAGTGTGTGTGTGTGTGTGTGTGTGTGTGTGTAATTTTTGTGTAATGTGCGTAATGAATGTGTCTGTAATGTGTGGGTAATTTGAGTAATGTTTGTGTAATGTGGGTGTAAAGTGTGTCATATGTGACTAATGTGTGAAATGTGTGTACGTACGTAGGTATGCGTGTATGTCCTTTTTAGTTACTGGACCGCTTGCTTCCAAAACTTGAGGGTCCCAGAGGTCCTTTTTCACGAGATGTCAGAGTTTACCAATTGTGAATGAAAAAAAAATCCGTGGTCAGAATTGAAGAAAAGTGGCCGCCATTTTGAACTTTTTATTTACTGGACGGAATGCTTCCAAAATAGATATTCCAGAATTAAAAAAATTGGCCGCCATGCCCCAACACATTTATAATCGTTAGTAAGGAGTAAATTGCAGTTGTGCGTCGGAGCTGACACACACACTTTTTTATTTCTTTCTGTATCGAAAAGACAAGGACACAGTGCTTAAATTTAGTTTATTCCTGTGCAACAAGTTTAATCGTGTTCCATTGAATTGGCATAAATTAGTACTAGCCAAACTGGATGTTAATTTATACTAGTGAATGATTTGTATATTTTATTTCGTTAATTTTTTTAAAGTTGATTTTTATTGATTGTTTGCTTGATAGGAGTAAAAACTTCTGAGATTATTAATGTATTCTTTTTAATGAAAGACACTACTCTTTTTTCTTATAACATTTGTTAAGTGGAGATATACAGGGTGTTTGGGAAGTAGTGCAGAAAACTGAAAGGGGAGCCAGAGGCGGTCATTTGGAATAGATTTGACTTAATACACTTGTAGCCTAAGTCTCACAGTTTTCGAGATATCCGCTTTTTATGTTTTAGATTTTGTATGAAAAACGCATTTGTTTAAATATTTCATGATTTTCCAAAAAAAAGTTATACTACAGTTAAAGTGCAAAATACGGTAAAAACTTCCTCAGTTTATCAACTTTCCAACAAAGTAAAAAAGTTAAAAAAATACAAATGAGTTGCTACAAAAAACTATGATTGTTGGCATAAGGGTGCCTCGAATCCCATACTAATTTTACAACAATTTTCTATGGAAAAAATTAAATTCGAAATTTTTGCATGAACTTGTGAATTCAGTTATTCAATGATTCTAGAGGGACACAGATGTCTGATAATGCGAAAAACATCATAAATTTTCGAATAAAAAAAAACAATAATGTTTCTTGATAATTTGTATGGGACTTAGGACACCCTTTTGAAAGCAATCATTATTTTTTGTTGCAATGAATTTGTATTTTTTTAATTTACTTTGTTGGAAGCTGATAAAATGAGGAAGTTTTTACCGTAATTTGCACTTCAACTGTAGTATAACTTTTTTTTGGAAAATCATGAAATATTTAAACAAATGCGTTTTTTATACAAAATCTGAAAATTTAAAAGCGAATATCTCGAAAACTGTGAGACTTAGGCTACAAGTGTATTAAGTCAAATCTATTCCAAATGACCGCCTCTGGCTCCCCTTTCAGTTTTTTGCACTACTTCCCAAACACCCTGTATACTCGACACGGGTTGGAGGGAACAACTGTGAAGAAAGCGTAGCAATTGTCATCCACCCCTAACAACTAGGAAACATTCTTCCCAATAGTAAGGGGACATATAGGATAGGATGAATTGTCACCCGGGTGACAAGTGAGAAGGAAAATCCCAGTTGTCCCCTCTGGCACGAAGTGGAAAGGGACAACTGGCAAGATTTGTCAGCATGGTGATAACAGGAAAAAAACTCCCAGTTATCACCCTAGGGGACAGCTGGGAATATACTGATAAATCTACTAAAAACCCACGGTGGTTTTCAAAGTGGATAGGTTACTTTTTCAAGGAACATGTCAGTGTGCACAATAATCAGGGATTTTGCTATTTATTTTTAATTTTGGGTCAGAAAGACAAGACTTGCTTCTTTGTTATTGTATCCCTGCAATATCTTAGTTTAAGAAATATTAAACTCTAGGTACATGATTGGGATGATGACAGTATCAAAAACAAATTTATGAATTCTTTATCCTAATTGACCTCCTACTGAAAAACCTTACCAGTTACCTACTCATTTTGTTTTCCATCAATTCTTCAATTTTTAATTCACTAAAATCACAAAATTTGAGTAGGTACATTAATGACGCTGCAAAACTATGACGTCACGTCTAGGTATTTAAAATATTTTTAAAACAAAATGCTGTTTTTGAGCATTTTTTGACAGATGATTAAAATGATCAGCATAGATGTATATTAAAATAATTGCAGAACTTTTTTTTAATAAAATTCTTTTTTTCCAAATGGAATATACATGTATATGGAATTTTGCTTTATATTACAGACACGCAATTATTTCAACATGTGTTTTTCCTAGCAGTTGCAAAGAAACTTCAAAGAACAGACTATGGATTCCTAGGGAAAAGTTGAAAGTTCAGTATGATTTGTAACCCCTGATAGCTCCACCAAACTATGGTGGTAAAAATGTTTTCTGATTAAAAATGAATTTCGATATTTTGCCTGCAATGCTCATGAAATTTTTGTAGGTAGGTACTTGTAGTGAGAAAATAAAAGCATTTACTGGCATTTACTTACTACCTAACTCGGAGTTTTAATTCACCATTTTACACAGACAATCTGGCATGTCGTTTTTGTATTAAACCAGAACTACATTTGTATGGAAACTCGAGCCTCCTGGGGACCCTTAACAAAATTGCTTAAATGTTCTGTGTGGCAGTGGCATCATGGAACTTTGAAAAAAATAATGAAGTCAATATTGTGCCCCCGTAGAATATAATGCTAAATATGTTAAAGACTGTGAATTAGAATCTTTTTGAAAAATATAATGTTTATCCATTAATCTATAACAAAACCAAATAAAATAGTTTAATTTAAGCAAATCATGTATTGTTAATTATACTGTCCTGTAAGTTGATCAGTGCAAATGCAATAACAACACAATTATCCAAATATTTTAACAGTTTCTTATACAGAATGAGGTTTCTCGCAAGCGTCATATGTCTCTCTCAATATGAATCCTTAAACTCGCTTCTACTTGTATCGCTTGATCTTGAAAATTAGAGCAGTCATCCTTCTGGGTAACGGATTGAAAATCTGAAACAAACAGTACATATTATTTATAAGGTACCTCATCAGCACATCAGCTGAAGGACGTCCACTGCTGGACAAAGGCCTCCCCAAGGATTTGCACGATGACTAGTTCTGCACTGCCCGCATCCAGAGGCTTCCTGTATCCTTTAACAGGTCACTGGCCACAGAGTGGAAGGCCTGCCTATGCAACATTTTCCAGTGCGCGGTTGCTACTCGAAAACTTTTTTACCCTAATGGCCATTCTTTCTAGGAGTTATGTGCCCCACCCACTGCCACTATCGAATCTCATCATTTCTCATTTGATCACATGGAAACTCCAAGCAAAGCACACAACACTAGGAAAACAAAGGATATTGGAATTATAGTTATATATTAAATATTTGCATGTATTTTGCCAAGCAGTTAATAACCAATGGATTGTTAATAGCTAATTATTATATCAGCTCATATATGTCCCCACCGAGGAGCTCGAGCCTACCCTGAATCAGAGCGATTAGGCCTTAGTCGATCACGCGGGCCCAGTGCGGGTTGGTCGACTTCACACACAACCTTCGAGTTTCTTCGCAGGCGTGTAGAGGTTTCCTCACGAAATAATAGCTAATAGAGAGGAAAAATTAATAGGACGCTGGATTTCAGAAGAGAGAACATCATATTATAAGTAAATGCATATTTAGAGCAGTTAAAGAATCATAACAATAAGATACATAATAAGTTATCAAATAGGCAAAAATGTATAACAGACCAAATTTTTTTTTTTCATATTTGACATATAGATTCTTTGGGAAAGTTGTTTGCAATCACGAGTATATTCATATCCATTGCTATCAAGAACTAATTAAAAGACCCTATATAATGTATATCACTGGTGTCTTGTGCCTGAATGCAATAATTAATATGAGTGTAAAAACATCACAAAAATTGAGGATTCAAGTGCCGAGTGATATTTAAATAAGAAACACAAAAAAAAATCATTGTCCACAAAGACTAGACTCTATTTCTGTGAAGTCCACTTTGATGTAAGTAGTCGGAATATAAAGACCACATTTTTCTATCATAATTCCTACTTTCTTTTCCACTGTTTTCCTGACTTTGTCCTCCAGTTTTTTACCTCTTGTTATTGCTGAAGTTTCTGGAATTTTCGCACCAAAAATCATAGCGATCAGAGTACCAATCACAGTTTTGCATCAGCTCACTTCATAGCATTTCGAAGCTGTGATTCTGCCATATCATACCACTAGCCACTTTTGTGTTGATTTCTGGTTCCACTTTCTATCAATGTTATGGTTTTTCATTGAAAAGATGAGAGATTTTAGTTAAGAAAATGTCACAGTTTTCATCATTATAGTTCATTACAAGGTGACGCAGTGAGAGAGTTGACTTGCTGTCAAAATCGGGTTCATGCTTCAAAAACTGGCATGTGTCGATTTTTATCTTTTTGCATTGCACAACAAATTCATTTAACACACTGCTGTCTGGAACTAGCTTCTTAAGTTTTCCTTTAGACATTTCTTATGCACTCAAAATTTTTATCGATGAGCCAACTTCCAAATCGATGTACCCTATTGTACAGTTGAGCCCCAACCTTAGCCAGATTCGATTTCCTCCAATAGCATTCAACCGAAGTACACGACGGGGCTTCGGTTCGGCGGTATAACCACATTAAAAATGCAACACCATGCTTGCAGCCACCTTCCGACGAGGGGCAATCGTGGCACTTGACAGTCAGTCTCTTCCTGTATAAACACATTAAAAATGCAACACCATGCTTCCAGCCACCTTCTGGACGAGGGGCAATCGTGGCACTTGACAGTCAGTCTCTTCCTGTTCGTTCACTATAAGTGTCACTGCATAGGGTTTGAAACGCACTTTGTGTTCCGGGCATACCGTATACTTAACAAAGCATGTGTTTTGAACCCGCTTGAGTTGCACATAGCCTATTGCGTCGTCTCCGTCCGGACCTGATAACAAAAAAAAATAGGATAAGTAATGTTGGATGGTAACACAGGGTATTATCGTATTGTGTATTGTTATTGTACTTATTTTTAAACAAACTTGATACGATAGGTACTTACATAGCTGTTTTAACATTTCTCAACTCGGCAGAACAGAAGTCTGGATGTGACGCAAAAAAATATGACATAAAGTATTTATCCTTGGTAAATTTGTACCATCTGCTTTCGCAAAACCGTCTTTCATGATGTGATTTTAATAAAATAAAGGATCTGTGGTTTTAGATTAAGACATAGACAACAGATTAAATAGAGCGATTTTTAAAATTAAATTATAAATTGCATTTTCATGTATAAATTTCGACGTTTCTCGTTTAATTTTTGCGAAAGCTATCAGAAACATGCATCTTTATATATTTTCTTAAATGGTGAAAAACACCCTATTCTAAAGGAGGATCAACACATTCTAATTGCAGGGCAATTTTTGGAGAAGTGTTCATTGCCCCTAGGATAATACGCAAGCATTTGGCTTGCGTTAAATTAAGCTTTTCTAAAGCAGATTTATTACAAGGTTCAATTAAAATTTACCATAGTCAAAATGACTCCGAACTAAAGCATTATATAATAACTAGTGGATGCCCGCAGCTTCGCCCGCGCAGATCCCGATTTTTGCGGTTCCCGTGGGAACTTCCCAAAATCCTTTCTTAGCGGATGCCTACGTCATAACATCTACCTGCATGCCAAAGTTCAGCTCGATCCGTCTAGTGGTTTGGGCTGTGCGTTGATAGATCACTATGTCAGTCAGTCAGTCACCTTTGAGTTATATATATTTAGATTTCTGACAGTATGGATGAGACCCCCACCAAACCCCTGATGGGACACGCAAAACTTTAATATTCTTTTCGCAATTTTGTGTTACATAGTTAAGATATGGAGCGCTAGTCATCTTGATGTCCAGGATTACGCCCAAAAATTTTACTCTATCAATAACGGGGATGATTTGATTTTTACAAGTTTAATCTCTCAGAATATACATTTTTTTTCTATAAAATTTTATATTATTATTGTAGTGGTCTAAAAAGCAAAATTAAACGGATTACAAAACCGGCCTGCTCAGGCGGCATTTTGTCAGTATATTTGTATATTTTCAAGATTTTTTTCAATTATTTTTTCTTAGAAATCTTTTTTTTATTTTGATTCCATTGTAAAGGTTTTAAGGTAAGCTACTACATTAATAGATAAAAAAAATATGTCATCGCTCTTATTTTTAAAATGGAGATATTTTTTATGCAACAACTACCCATTTTCATCATAGAGTATTTTGAACCGCGTATTTAGTAATATTTTACTACACATATGTTATTGGTATTTAATATAACATAAAGGGTAACTATTCAGATTCAAGAATCAGTTAATAGTTTTACAATGTTTTGTTTCAATAAAGTATAAGAACCATTTTTACAACAACCAGAGGTCAGCTTCGCTGAGGACCACCCGCGACGCAGTTCAGAAGTGACCGCCGCGGGGATCTCCTTACACAGTAGAAGCCCCCGTGTAACTCGCGTAACATGAGCAGTTTGCAGGTTATGGATAGTGTCACCTAAAGGGTTTGCGTCAGTGGAGACCAGTCTTAACTGAAGATTTTCCAAAACACAACCATTACGTATCGTAGGCCGGGGACCACGAACTATATTTGCATGAGTTTCCCTGCCAAAGCCTGGAGATAGAGGTGGTCTGGGGGCGAGGTGTAGAGAAGGTTATTTTTTTAGCCTCCAGACATAGATAGAGGACTTGGCTGGAAGAAGCTGGTTGATGGTGTGTATTGGCTGATTGGGGAGATCATCACATTGGCTACATCAGCATACGATCTATAAATTGTCGGGAATTGAGAGGATGCCTCGGAATAAGGAATATTTTTCTCAGCCATTGTTACTTTAATAGCTTTCTGTCGGGAGTGCTCTCGACAATCCTTCTTGGTGGCATAGTGACTACCAGAACAAAAGAGGCAAGTTGAGTTGCTTTCTGAAATATCACAGGAATCACCTGTATGGTTTTGAGCACAACCTACCGTTGTAAGTAAGTAATAGAATAGAAAATGTAGATGAAAAAGCGATGATCACCAAAACACGTGAGTTATCCAACTTACATAAGGTCGGAATTCAAGAAGCTACAAACTTTCCTTTCAAATTCACTGAGTTATAGCGTCTTAGTAAGCTTTGCTTGGTTTACTAAAATATGACGTCACAGCTCGCAAATGTCATGTGAAAGGCTGTTTTCGCGGGAATTTCAAATTAATTATTATAATTATTTTTTTCCTAATAAATAACACTTTAAAAAAAAGATATTATTTTCAAAGGTTTAAAATAAACCTATGTAAATTTTAAAATATATTTTCAAAAACTGTCAAATAGCAGTGGCCGCGATTCGTAATTTCTTAGGGAATACGATGCAGTGTTTAAGAAATATGTAAGTATTGTACTTTACTAAAAATGGTAGCGGGCAGTTGTTACACAAAATGTTCCAAAATTTACGGCATTTCCAACAAAGCCAAAATAGAACCATAAATATTATCCTTGCCACTACCAAAGATTACCTAATATAACGAATAATTTTGACCAAAGTGTGGACGTAGCAGAACAATCCTAGACAATGTAAACGAGGCATTAGATTTATCAGCAGACGGTTTTCTATATTTAGTCTATGGTTGAAATTCATGGGATTTGTATTATCGTGTCGTGTATTATCTGCACGTACAGATAATACACGACACGATAATACGCGTCCCGTGAATACACAACCCAATAATACGTGTACCGAGTGACTTGAATTAATACTGGCCGCGAAGTATCGACACGAGCAGATAATGTACAGCCGATAATACACGACACGGGAATGTACAGGCTGATAATTCATGTACCAGGACTTGAATTATCGTGTCGTACATTCACGGGCCGGCTAATCTCGTGTTGAACAATATCGTGTCGTGTATTATCGTGTCCCCGGTTGACGACTTGTGAAAGAAAAGCATGTAATGTGTATTAAATTCTCTTTGCATGTAATCACTAAAGTATTTTGTTTATTTAATTATAGGATTAATCGCCTCCCTTGTGAAGTAATAATGTTCTGTTATTAATCGTCATTGCTATAATCATCTTTAATGGTTGTTGGTTGGACAAAACAGTTATAGTTGGTTTTCCTCGAAATAATATGCTCAGTCAGCGTAATAAAGAAATAGTGAAAATGGAGCTGGAGGTAGACTACATTTTTGGAGAACAGGAACACAACGAGTGCAGGGTTTGCCTCGTCACGGATTCAAAACTGTGCCACCTCCTCCTTAGCGGACTTTCAAACGATTTTTACAACATTACCGGTATTCAGGTGAGCATTTTAGCTCTTAACATCATTTACGTGCCATACCCTAGACTTCTACCTAGTTACTTCGGAGATTGCTAATTCCTTAAAGAAAATTTTCTCCTCACCTCAGCCAGTAGGGTTGGAACTTGAAAGGCACGAAAGGGCTGCCATACTAAAAAATTTCCAACACTCCAAAACCATCCCTGGTTGATTGTGCCCTTGATACGAGGCACTCGCCTTGCAGAGTACCAGGACAAGCGTCTTGGCGGCAAGACCTACCGTAACTGGTCCTTGTCTTCACCTTATGGTGTTAGCAGGAATAGCGGCCCTCACTGTTATGCCCACGGGTAGGTAAGTGGGGACGCTATAATGTAAACTTGGTAGTTTTGGCGTATCTGGTAAGTATACGAGAGGGAATGTACCCTTGATACAGCTATAAGTTTTAAATGGATACATCGATGTATAAGAGGATATTTAAGCAATTGGTTTGAGAATATCAAAGCAGTGTCTAAGTAGCCAGGAATGTCAACTAGACTGCCCTATACAAGCTAGTTGCAGGCAACTCCAATTTCATTTGTGCCTAATGTGAGACCATAAGCTCCTGTTCACAAAATGACCCCTTATTACAAATGAAAACAGAAATATCCACATCAAAAAAAGTTGTTTAGAATCACGATTTTAGAAACCTTTTACCTACTTGCTGACAAATTTGCATTTTGCTATAGTATTTATTAGGGTTGGATAGATAGTATACAAGGTTTCAGGTGACATTGACAATTTTTTATCCTGTGAAAATAGCATCGTCTGACACAGTTCCTGGGGTAACTGAAAAAACCTCTTTTTTAAGATTCCATTTCACATAACGGAACTCTATTTCCAATCATATGCCACCTGTTTTTCTGTTCTATCTGTCTGTTCGACCCTTAAAGGGCTGTACTCTTTGAACTGTAACATGTAGCTAAATGAAATTTTCACAGACAGAGAGGTGTGTCTGACTTTCACTTGGGTGGTTTTTTTCACATCGCAATGGATTGATGTGATTGTTTTGCATGTAGATATTCCATAGTACAAGGAATCCCATTAGAGTGCAATAAGGCAGCCCTCTCAAGTGCATTTTTTTACCAGAAATTCGTTTGGGGCCAGATGTGTGATAGATATGTCCCTGAAGATTTGGTATTTACATCTTTATTCAATCCTTTTACCACAGATCTCACCAAACGATGGACTCTCACAGTACATCTGCTACATATGCCGTGAGATCCTGAGAAAGGCAGCTGCGTTTCGAAACAAGTCAATCAGTACTCAAAATATCTTGAGTCAACAATCTGTGAGTATGACTTGTCTTGGTTTATAGCACAAATTGGCAGTATGGCTCCTGGCTAAGAATAGGGCTGTCCCATCTCTTCCAGTGGGGGTCGTAAGAGACTATTAAAGGACTGCAACCCAAGGATGGGCAGCAGTGTCCTTTCCGCACATTGCAACATGACTGCTACCATACTGCAATCGCCAACCTGCCTGTAACGCATTCCCTGCTACTGCTGCAGGCCCTGCTATTCCTGGCTCCGGTAGTAGGCATGGTAACTGCGGGACAGGGGGTGCATCTCTGGCAGATGCAGAGACCAAAACCCATACAAGAAATGTGATTTTTTTTAAACATGACGAAACTAGCGACATCCCGTAGGATCTAGTAGTATCTTCCATATGTATAGTTGATTTATGATTATGATGTTGATTATATTTTGGTATGGAACCCTCGGGGCGCGAGTCCAATTCGCTCTTGGCCAGTTTTTATTCTAGCATAGGCGTGTTCTGCTGTTTTAGCGAAAAGATTTTCAAATTATACATTTCATTCTCATAAACTTGTCCATACACAAACATTTTTTTTAATTTTTAGGTTACTATCAACTGTAGTCAAAATATTGTCATAAAACCCCTGATACCTTTAGCTCAGACAGATGTATTATTGATTAGCATTCCTCAAGTGGCAGCTACTGATGAAACACACACATCTAATTTAATAGGTGAAACACTTGTTAAAGAAGAAAAAATTCAAATATCTGAACAGGAAGACAAGTTTAGTGAATCTAAAAACGTAAAAGCAGAGGTAGATGAAATTTTTGCTGATGATTTACTTGAGCCGGACTTAGAAATAACAGCTAACAATGAATCTGAGAAGCTTGAAGTCGCAAAAGAAGTAAATACCATTCAGGAAAAACCTAAATTGAAATCTAAAATAAAATCCAAAGCAAAGAAAGCAGTTCAAACTAAAAAAGGGTTCCCTGAAGAAAACAGCGCTGATCTTGAAATGGATATTCAGGGTATTAAAGAATATTTATTAAGCACAAGCACTGCTAATGTATATGCTCAAATGCTTTATTCATACTTAATAAATAAGTACATTGATAATGCTGAAGAGTTTAATGTTAACAAAGTAGATGGTGATAATGAATTAATAGATTCTGATAATGAATTAGATTCTAATAAATCAATTAAAGTAGAAGAGGATACTGCACAAATTGATGAAATACTCTCTTCAAATCAAACAGGACCAAGTAAAAAGATACTATTTGAGTTTGTGAAAGAAAGATACATGAGTAAGAAACTAGCTAGGAAAAGGAGGACAAGAGATTTAGTTACAACTAAATTTAAGAAGGATTTGAAGGTGGTGAAGTCTCAAGAAGCTGTTGATGAGTTAAGAAAACAGTACAATATGGATATCAAACGTTTGTCTTTAGAGGAACAGATCGCAGAGATAAAAGAGAGAGCTTCATTGCAAGGGTATAAAAATTCCTCTTACAAATGCGAAGAATGTTTTAGAGGATTTCAGTATGAGAGGACTTACAATGATCACATGAAGTTACATGATCCGGTGAGTTTTAGCTTATAAAAAAGGGTTCAGTATACAGACCATGGCATAGCCAGGCCTCCTACTCGGTGGACCGACAACATGGTGAAAGTCGCGGGAAGCCGATGGATGCGGGCAGCTCAGGGTCGCTCATTGTGGAATTCCTTGGGAGACCTTTGTCCAGCTTTGGAAATCTTTCGGCTGTTATGATGATGATACAGGCTTAGTTGCAGGTTGATGGCGTTATAAATTGATCAGGTTTTTAAAACGGGAATTATATTTTTCGTCAACTAAATAGATTCATCACTATTAATTTTTTTCGTCCTCCAATTGATAGATCTGTCAGCTAAGTGATATATCTGTCATCAGATTGGTAGATCTGTCATTGTTCATGAATCATGACTTTTGTAAATAGTTTGTGAAATAAAGTTTTTGTTGGTTTTGTCTTTCTTTGAAATAGGTATTTTCTAGATAATTCGATGTTGTAGGCAGGTTATAGTTACTTAGATTTATAGATATTTAGCCTAAAGGGCCTTAGAAAAATATGCAACAAAAACAGTCCACTGCTTTCACGGCTTTTTATGTGGGTCGATCGAAAGCGGCCCACAGTCATCAAATCAAATTTAGGTCAAGATGAAGGTCAACATTGTAGTTAGGTTATTTTAAGTGGTTAAGTAGCGAGGAACGAAGCGACGAGCTGTGAGAAGACAACGGGCGAGCCGTGCGAGCGTGCCGCGGCAGCGGCCGGCGAAAGCGCCAGAAGCAACTTTGCTCATATTGCTAATGTATATTTATTTAGTTATTATTTTCATTAGCGATTTGTTTTTGTTGGTGTTATTTAATGACTTCACTTTGGCGGCCGATCTACCGTTTTGAGTACAAACTATGTTAATTAGGGTGTTTTATTTTGGTGATAAATCTCATGCTAATGAGTATTGTTTTGGTGTTGTTTGATAACTTCACTTGGCGGCCGATGTACCATTTTGAGTACAAACTATGTTAACTAGGGTGTTCTATTTTAGTGATTTATTTCATCCTAATGAGTATTGTTCTGGTGTTGTTTGATGACTTCACTTTGGCGGCCGATCTACCGTTTTGAGTACAAACTATGTTAATTAGGGTGTTTTATTTTGGTTATAAATCTCGCGCTAATGAGTATTGTATTGGTGTTGTTTGATGACTTCTCTTTGGCGTCCGATCTAACGTTTTGAGTACAAACTATGTTAATTAGGGTTTTTTATTTTGGTGATAAATCTCATGCTAATGAGTATTGTTTTGGTGTTGTTTGATAACTTCACTTTGGCGGCCCATGTACCGTTTTCAGTACAAACTATGTTAATTAGGGTGTTTTATTTTGGTGTTAATCTCAAGCTAATGAGTATTGTTTTGGTGTTGTTTGATAACTTCACTTGGCGGCCGATCTACCGTTTTGAGTACAAACTATGTTAATTAGGGTGTTTTATTTTTGTGATAAATCTCGCGCTAATGAGTATTGTTTTGGTGTTGTTTGATGACTTCTCTTTGGCGGCCGATCTACCGTTTTGAGTACAAACTATGTTAATTAGGGTGTTTTATTTTGGTGATAAATCTCATGCTAATGAGTATTGTTTTGGTGTTGTTTGATGACTTCACTTTGGCGGCCGATCTACCGTTTTGAGTACAAAGTATGTTAATTAGGGTGTTATAATTTGGTGATAAATCTCATGGTAATGAGTATTGTTTTGGTGTTGTTTGATGACTTCACTTTGGCGGCCGATCTACCGTTTTGAGTACAAAGTATGTTAATTAGGGTGTTATAATTTGGTGATAAATCTCATGGTAATGAGTATTGTTTTGGTGTTGTTTGATGACTTCACTTTGGCGGCCGATTTACCGTTTTGAGTACAAAGTATGTTAATTAGGGTGTTATAATTTGGTGATAAATCTCATGGTAATGAGTATTGTTTTGGTGTTGTTTGATGACTTCACTTTGGCGGCCGATCTACCGTTTTCAGTACAAAGTATGTTAATTAGGGTGTTATAATTTGCTGATAAATCTCATGGTAATGAGTATTGTTTTGGTGTTGTTTGATGACTTCACTTTGGCGGCCGATCTACCGTTTTGAGCACAAAGTATGTTAATTAGGTTGTTATATTTTGGTAAATTAAGTAGGTTATGTTAGGTTAGAATCTTATACTGGCAAGTCAATATGTAAATATGACATTTTAAAAGTAATCAGTAGAATTCGCTCGTAGAGGTCGTTAAGTCTTTTTGTAAAATATGGCGCCTTTGAATGATAATTTATTTCATCATCATCATATCAGCCGAAAATCGTCCACTGCTGGACAAAGGCCTCCCCCAAAGATTCCACGACGACCGGTCCTCAGGTAATTTATTTAATTGATATTAATCATGAATTTTTTTCTAGGCGGTAAGCGGTAACTTAAAATGTGAGGTTTGCAACAAGAGATTCATAAACAGACGCAAGTTGCTAAAACATCAGCTCAATCACAAATACAAGATCATATGTAAGGAGTGTGGGCGCGTTTTCAAGGACCAGTAAGTAGCTCAATAATACATAGAGTCAGCATATCTGCATTATTAAAGATTTCTTGTAGTATAATTGAAAACGCTTAACACGTTAAAAACCGACTTTCATCGCAACAACAACTTACATTTTTGCATTATCATTTTTGTTTTTTGTTAATTTTCTAATAAAGTACTACACCGATTTTGATAAAATTTATATGGGACCACACGGGAAGCACTAGCTTCAAATAAAAAAATAATCATAAAAATTGGTTCCCCCAGTTGAAAGTTCTGAGGTAACAAAAAAAAACATACAGACGAATTGAGAACCTCCTCCTTTTTGGAAGTCGCTTGAAAACAGGTATATTTGAACGAAAAACAGGCATATTTAAAATACTACAGGCATGTTTGAAAGAAAGACAGGCATATTTAAAATACTACAGGCATGTTTGAAGGAAAAACAGGCATATTTGAAATACTACAGGCATGTTTGAACGAAAACAGGCATATTTGAAATACTACAGGCATGTTTGAACGAAAAATAGGCATATTTGAAATACTACAGGCACGTTTGAACGAAAAACAGGCATGTCTGAAATAAAACAGGTATGTTTGAACGAAAAAAAGGCATGTCTGAAATAATACAGGTATGTTTGAACGAGAAACAGGCATGTCTGAAATAATACAAGTATGTCTGAAATATTACAAGCATGGCTGAAATAATACTAGCATATCTGAAAGTAGTACAAGCATGTTTAAAAGAAATTACACTAGGTATGTAAATGTCACAATAAAATTGTTAAATAGGCTACCTATTTATTTCCAGCCACATCGCTAGGCAGCACGCAAAAACTCACTCAGGACAAAACAAGTACAAATGCGAATACTGCTCCAAAGTTTTCAGGTAATATTTTATCTTAATTAAAAAAAATGTGTCTAGATATTGAAAATTGTCAATGCTAAAAAATATAATAGATCTGTCAAAAATATGATTGTTATTATATATATACTAGCTGTTTTCCGCGACTGTACCCCCTCAGATCCCGATTAATATACACAGAAAATTTCATGGAAAGCCGTCCAGCCGTTTCAGCATATCTGCATTAAATCTTTCCAAACGGCTTATTTTGTCATTTATTTAAGAAAGATATAAATTCTTACGTACATTCTAATTTTTATTATTATTTTATTAATTAAACCAGTTAGATGTGAGGTACTGAATCACATCTGAAAATATCGCAGGTGATAAAAAAATAACTATACATATATAATATTACTAGGTCATCTTTGCTAAAGTAACGAACAACACCAACACATTCCCAAATATAATTTGGTATCATTTTTTTTTAAATAGAGTAAGATCTATAGCGAGGGAGCTTGAGGCTAGCGGGGAAGGGCACGACGCTAGCCTCAAGCTCCCCCGCGGAGATCGTGTCGTGCTATCTCGCCCCCGCCTTCCCGCCCGTACCGCAGGCGTAACGCGCACGAAGTTGACGGGCTATAATAGATCTACACAGTAGATTGTACAGGATGTAACAAAATTGTGTAGGACCCGTAACTGGGGCTTGTACATTATTTATTTATTTATTTTTTTATTATATTGAACTGTCGAGACTCGTGATCAATTTTCAAAAAACTTTAGCCTCCTCATACAAATTGATGAGCTGATTGACCATTTTAGTATGGGTTTTTTTTTTGCGAACCTTTATATGTTACCTGGGGAAAGTTGTTCGTTCAGTATGATGAGGAGAATAGAGACCCCAGTTACAGTTCTGTTACACCCTGTATAGTGAACCCTTCATTATCATCATATCAGCCGAAGGATGTCCACTGCTGGATATAAGCCTCCCCCAAGGATTCCATGACGACCGTTTCTTCGCTGCCCGCATCCAGCGGCTTCCCGCGACCCTCACCAGGTCATCAGTCCACCGCGAGGGAGGCCTGCCTGCGCTACCTTTTCCGGTGGGCAGTCGCCACTCGAGAACTTTACTACCCCAATAGCCATCTATAGTACGAGCTATGGGCCCGGCCCACTACCACTTAAGTTTAGCAATTCTGAAAGCTGCGTCGGTTACTCTGGTTCTCCTACAGATCTCATATTAATCATTTATTATTGTAGGCCTTGAGTGGAATCGGAAACGAGGAGATCCGCAGCAGAACCAAAGTAACTGACATAGCTCACAGAATCGATAAACTGAAGTGACAGTGGGCAGGGCACATAGCTCGTAGAACAGATGGCCGATGGGGCAGTAAAGTTCTCGATTGGTGACCGCGCACCGGAAAACGTAGCGTAGGCAGATCTCCCACGCGGTGGACCGACGACCTGGTGAACATCGCGGGAAGCCGATGGATGCGGGCAGCGCTGGACCGGTCGTCGTGGATATCCTTGGGGGAGGCCTTTGTCCAGCAGTGGACTATTTTCGGCTGATATGATGATGATAATGATAATGAGTGGTAGTCCTGTAACTTTCTGATGTATTCCAGCAAGTACAAGACCCGTGTTACCCATGTACGAGCCAAGCACGGCAACGTGCAGTGCGAGATTTGCTATGAGCTCATGGCACCGTCTGGACTCAAAATGCACATCGGTTTACGACATAAAGAGGTAAGTCCTTGTTGCCAATCATTTACGTTCCATTGATAAGCCCTTGGCAATACCATACCCTGGACACTTCATACAACGGACCAGAAATGACATTTAAAAAAAGGAATGACGGAACAAACAAAATGGCGGCGATATCCCATACGTTCGACAAATAAACTGTAACCAATCTGTATCAATGTGGGTGACGAGGGGGTGAGGTCACAGTCTAGAGAGCGGCAGGGAGTGTCCATACTGTATGTTAGTACTAATATATAAACTTTGGCATTACCATCATCGTCACAAAGCCAAATGACGTCCACTGACATAGGCCTCTCTCAAGTTGGGGGCCATGCTTGGCAGGCGGGGTGGCGATCGCAGTGTGCAGTGTGCAGCAGGGATGTTAGGGAGCTCCGTAACCGTAAACGAAACTATCGGATATCCGATATCAAATAATATCCATAACCGTAACCGAACCCGAAATGAAATTTTTGGATAATACCGGATAGGGGCGGAGTCTAATTGCGACACGTTATGACAGGTTGTTTTTAAGCTATTGCATAGATTTTATCGCAGTCTTTGAGCGCGGGGACCGAATCCAGAAATTCCGTAACGAAGAAAAACCTGACGCTCGGTTGCCATGGCAAAAATATCGGTTGACATATAAGAAGATTTGATCATTTTCGGAGAATAATAAAACTCTTTTCATAAACAGTATATACCTCCATATGACAAAAAAGATTTGATTATTTTTTATTTATCAAATGCAAAAAGATTTTATTTAAGACACAGCTGTTTGTATTTATAGAGATAGGTACAAAAAGATTTTATTCCATATTTGGCTGTATAGTTCCAACTACCATTGCTTAAAAAAAAGTACAAAAAGATTTTATTCCATATTTGGCTGTATAGTTCCAACTACCATTGCTTAAAAAAAAGTACAAAAAGATTTTATTCCATATTTGGCTGTATAGTTCCAACTACCATTGCTTAAAAAAAACAAAGATGTAAAAAAGCGCGGTTAGGCGAAAATAAATAATAAATATGAATGAACAAAGTGCATTTATTATTAATGAAGAAAGTAATAAAAGCGCGGTTTTATTATTAATGAAGAAAGTCACGAAAAAATAGTGAAAGAAAATGAGTGAGTACTCTTTATTATTATTATTATTATTATTATCATTTATTTTTCAGATAACAACGATCCAGAACTTGTTAATAAGACTTAGCCTATGTTAAACATACATTTTATTATTATCACAAATGCAGTATTAATTTTGAATTGAAAATATAATACTGCTATAAAGGTGACCTAAATTTTTGATATTAAAATGAGCGATACTAAAACTAGCCTTCTTTTATACACACAAACACACACACGCGTATAGTTTAAATTCTCAATTTAGATTCTCAATATGTATATATATATCTTAATATATATAAATCTCGTGTCACAATGTTTGTCCTCAATGGACTCCTAAACCACTTAACCGATTATAATAAAATTCGCACACCATGTGCAGTTCGATCCAACTTGAGAGATAGGATAGGGTAGGGTAGGGTAGTGTAGGGTAGTGTAGAGTAGTGTAGGGTAGGGTAGTGTAGTGTAGTGTACGTAGGGTAGGGTAGGGTAGTGTAGGGTAGGGTAGTGTAGTGTAGTGTAGGGTAGGGCAGGGCAGTGTAATGTAATGTAAGGCGGTACGAAGTTCGCCGGGACAGCTAGTATATATATATATATATATATATATATATATATATATATATATATATATATATATATATATATATATAGGGTGACTTTTAATTAGTTCTTGATAGCAAAGGATATGAATGTACTCGTGATTACAAACAACTTTCCCAAAGAAACTATATGTCAAATATAAAAAAAAAATTTTGGTCCTTGATACATTTTTGCCGATTTGATAACTTATTATGTATCGAGGGCGAAATTTTTTTTTTCATATTTCACATATAGTTTCTTTGGGAAAGTTGTTCGTAATCACGAGTACATTCATATCCTTTGCTATCAAGAACTAATTTGAGGTCACCCTATATATATATATATATATATATATATATATATATATATATATATACTAGCTGTCCCGGCGAACTTCGTACCGCCTTAAATTACATTACATATTACATATACATATATATATATATATAAATAAATTCATTCTTCATTATGTATATAACAGAAACCATCAAACCAAGCACGTGTATACTATTCAGTACCTTTGTTTTTGGTGTATATAATATAATGCACATGAATGCCGCGCAGAGAAAGTTTAAATGATATTATATCTATATAAATGTACATCGCGCGAAATTCGATAATCACTTCTAAATATTGTTATTTATATAATAAAAGAAAAAATTGTTTTCTTATCGGTCACCACGCTCAAGAAGTGTAACTTGAATTAATATCAAAGAAAAAGATATACTGCATGAATAAAATAAATAAATAATTATAATTGCATAAGTTGATACAAAATGCTATGCAATAGCTTTACCGCGGCAGTCCCCGAGTGCCACACGTCTTTTTTTTTGATTGGCCGGCCAGCGGTCGACACACGCGCGCATTGTTTGTTTTCTTCTGTTATCGTCTTATCATACTCTTAACGTAACTAACTTGTGTTGTGAGCAATTAAACATTCACGAATAGTTCAACAAATAAGTGAAACAAAAGTGTTGTGTTACGGAATTGATTGAATTGTTACAATATGCGTCCTAAGTCGAGTGTAATTTGGATTTTTTTTTGATGAAGTTCCTTAAAAATCGAATATCCTTATCCGAAACTAACGGATAATCTGAAATAATTTCATATCCGTATCCGGTATAATAATCATTTCTATATCCGTATCCGAAATTTCATATCCATAACATCCCTGGTGTGCAGTGTGCAGGGTGCAGTGTGGTGGCACCTTAAGCGGAAAGGCCGCTGCTGCCTATCCACCGGTTTTTACCCGACTACGCCAGTTTACGTTTTTCGAGTTATGTATGTATGTATACAGGGTGTAACAAAATCGGTGTAGGTCCCGTTAACTGGGGCTTCTACTCATAAAACTGAACAATTTTGTTCTACAAGTTTGCTGAAATCGCAAAAATAATTTTGATCTCTTCATACAAAACGATCAGCTGATTTACTAATTTTGTGAATTTTGTATGGAGCTTCGAATTTTATTTTTGCGATTTGACTATGGGTTCCTTGGGGAAAGTTGTTCAGTATGATGAGTAGAACCCCCAGTTAACGGGTCTTGCACCAATTTTTTTTTACACCCTGTATATTTCTTTGGCACGCTCTGTAGCCTACACGGCTTAATGGATTCTGGAGTGCGAGCAAGATGTCGTTAGATTCGTCTCAATCCCGCGAGTGCCATAGTATACATTTTTACCCGACGGTACAAAAAAAGAGGGATTCTGTTTTTTTCCACTCGGGTTTTTAATTTTTATGTAATTGCTAAAGTTATTGATACCTTGGTCGCCACTTACGACACCCTCAGGAAGATAATATAGTGTGGTGCTATAAGATGGCCGCACCACAGGCCTTTGGCATCACCTATAGTCGGTGGCGCAACGGCAAGGGCCGCTACCTCCTATCCGGGAGGTCGTGGTTCGAGTCCTGCCACGTACCAATGTGTTTTCGAATTTCGATCTCATATGTACGTTTATCCGACGCTCTTACGGTGAAAGAAAACATCTTAGGAAACCTGCATACATCTGCGAAGAAACTTGAAGTGACCGAAACCGATTGTGTGTGAAGTTCACCAATCCGCACTGGGCCCGCGTGGTCGACTAAAGCCCGATCGCCCTAATTCAGGGTAGGCTCGAGCCCCTCGGTGGGGACGTATATATGAGCTGATGTGATAATGATGATGATAGTTACTCATTGGTCTTTCACCTGTTTTGTTACAACCGTCACTCGACATTGGTTTCTCTTTTTTGCAGACGTTTAAGTGTCAATACTGTGATAAAGCATTCAACGATTCCGACGCTCTGGACACGCATACAAGGTACTCAAGGAACGGAGGGGGGTGTAACGCAAATGACAGGTTAGTATACAAACATAGATAAAGCATTCAACGATTCCGACGCTCTGGACACGCATACAAGGTACTCAAGAAACGGAGGGGGGTGTAACGCAAATGACAGGTTAGTATACAAACATAGATAAAGCATTCAACGATTCCGACGCTCTGGACACGCATACAAGGTACTCAAGGAACGGAGGGGGGTGTAACGCAAATGACAGGTTAGTATACAAACATAGATAAAGCATTCAACGATTCCGACGCTCTGGACACGCATACAAGGTACTCAAGGAACGGAGGGGGGTGTAACGCAAATGACAGATTAGTATACAAACATAGATAAAGCATTCAACGATTCCGACGCTCTGGACACGCATACAAGGTACTCAAGGAACGGAGGGGGGTGTAACGCAAATGACAGGTTAGTATACAAACATAGATAAAGCATTCAACGATTCCGACGCTCTGGACACGCATACAAGGTACTCAAGGAACGGAGGGGGGTGTAACGCAAATGACAGGTTAGTATACAAACATAGATAAAGAATTCAACGATTCCGACGCTCTGGACACGCATACAAGCTACTCAAGGCACGGAGGGGGGTGTAACGCAAATGACAGGTTAGTATACAAACATAGATAAAGCATTCAACGATTCCGATGCTCTGGACACGCATACAAGGTACTCAAGGAACGGAGGGGGGTGTAACGCAAATGACAGGTTAGTATACAAACATAGATAAAGCATTCAACGATTCCGACGCTCTGGACACGCATACAAGGTACTCAAGGAACGGAGGGGGGTGTAACGCAAATGACAGGTTAGTATACAAACATAGATAAAGCATTCAACGATTCCGACGCTCTGGACACGCATACAAGGTACTCAAGGAACGGAGGGGGGGTGTAACGCAAATGACAGGTTAGTATACAAACATAGATAAAGCATTCAACGATTCCGACGCTCTGGACACGCATACAAGGTACTCAAGGAACGGAGGGGGGTGTAACGCAAATGACAGGTTAGTATACAAACATAGATAAAGCATTCAACGATTCCGACGCTCTGGACACGCATACAAGGTACTCAAGGAACGGAGGGGGGGTGTAACGCAAATGACAGGTTAGTATACAAACATAGATAAAGCATTCAACGATTCCGACGCTCTGGACACGCATACAAGGTACTCAAGGAACGGAGGGGGGTGTAACGCAAATGACAGGTTAGTATACAAACATAGATAAAGCATTCAACGATTCCGACGCTCTGGACACGCATACAAGGTACTCAAGGAACGGAGGGGGGTGTAACGCAAATGACAGGTTAGTATACAAACATAGATAAAGCATTCAACGATTCCGACGCTCTGGACACGCATACAAGGTACTCAAGGAACGGAGGGGGGTGTAACGCAAATGACAGGTTAGTATACAAACATAGATAAAGCATTCAACGATTCCGACGCTCTGGACACGCATACAAGCTACTCAAGGCACGGAGGGGGGTGTAACGCAAATGACAGGTTAGTATACAAACATAGATAAAGCATTCAACGATTCCGACGCTCTGGACACGCATACAAGGTACTCAAGAAACGGAGGGGGGTGTAACGCAAATGACAGGTTAGTATACAAACATAGATAAAGCATTCAACGATTCCGACGCTCTGGACACGCATACAAGGTACTCAAGGAACGGAGGGGGGTGTAACGCAAATGACAGGTTAGTATACAAACATAGATAAAGCATTCAACGATTCCGACGCTCTGGACACGCATACAAGGTACTCAAGGAACGGAGGGGGGTGTAACGCAAATGACAGGTTAGTATACAAACATAGATATTTGATGTGAGGGCGAAGGCAAAGATAACCTACTATCCGAAGGCCCGGCCCGTGAATGTACGTTCCGATAATTCATTAGTTTCGTAAATATTTTGTCACATGTTACATGTAGGAACGGATAGTATCTTATTCAGTGATGTTGTCAATGTACCATGCGTTAGTGGACTCAATTATATCTTATGGAATCACGAGCTATGGTCGTACGTTTAAAACTTACATAGAAAAAAATTATAATTTACAGTTAAAATTCTTAAAAATAATTGTAGGTAAAAAAGTAAAAATTAAATATAAAGAAAATAATTACATGGGTTTATTTAAACACTGTAACGTTATTCCCGTAATCAAAAAACTGGATTATCACACCATGATAGAGCAATTTAAAAAAATTCCTACATTGCAATCTGTAAAATACAGTAAAAAAACACGACAGGCTAACAAACAAACTGTGGCAAAAATCAAATCCAATAACTTTTATGGCGACAGACTAACGGTAAATATAATGGCATCGATATTAAATAACCTCCCTGATTTATTTAAAACTGAAATGACGGCAGAAAATGTAAAGCATAAATATAAAAGATACATCTTAAACAATTTAAATTAAATCCTTTCAGCATTAAACGATAATTCAACCTCACGTGAAATAACATGATAAATTTAAATTAATAATACATATCTAACTCAAAACAACTAGTAAATTTACACAAACAAAACATCTTTATAATAAAGTAATGCAAAATACCAAGGTACCTACTTACTGTATATGTCGAAACATAAAAATGGCAAAACATTTATCTTTTTTTTATATCATCATCATCATCATAACAGCTCATATATGTCCCCACCGAGGGGCTCGAGCCTACCCTGAATTAGGGCGATCAGGCCTTAGTCGACCACGCGGGCCCAGTGCGGGTTGGTCAACTTCACACACAACCTTCGAGTTTCATCGCAGGCGTGTGCAGGTTTCCTCACTTTTTTTATATATCAATTAATAATTAACTTTCAGGAATTACACTATTGTGTACAAAATAGATTTGTTGAATCAGCCTGTGTATGTGACTGCGGAGTTCGCACCCACACTACTACAATAATAGAAGTGTGTCGTTCGTTACGCAGGTGACCTGTGTTTACGAAGTAACTAGTATCTCACTGAGCCTGTGTATGCATTGCAGTATGGTTAAGGATATATTATGTAGTTATGCATTACTTAACTTATTATTTTTATATATTTGTATATTTTTTCTTTTGTTTTTATAAGTATATAGCTCGTAGACGACTGTTGAGCACCTAGACAAACCATTCAGGTTTAATGGTGCTAAATGATATTTTTTTTGTATTTTGTTTTGAAATTGGTAAATAAAAAAAAATGTGTTGTGTGATGACGAGAACAAAAGGAGCAAATCTCCACCAGGCGAGGTAATATGCCTGGGGTCCGGCCGTGGACCAACCGTGTATGGTTGGTGCTTGTATATATGCTTATGAGCAAGGAAATGTTGATAGTGCGTTGTAGATGCTTTGTTTATAGCCTGCTTGCGATGATGGTGCCATCTATCGAGATGAAGATGCAACTCTCCATATAGTATGACCGATGGTTCAGTCTTGAGTTGAGGTATGTACTTGTTAGTGTCGGGTACTGCAGATGTCGCCACATTACACATTATATGCGACTTATGTGAGGCTCGCTCGTTTTTTTTAAATAGTTACTGGTGTCGATTTACTGTAGCACGATTTAACTTATTTGAAAGGACTAAACTAAATTTGCGCATTCCGTTTTTTTCTTTCTGTATCGAAAGGACAAGGACAGTGGTTACGCAATCTCTCTTTAGAAATGTCAAACCGTAGTAGTAGAGGAAGTATTGTTATCGCGAAAAAAATTAGTTTTTCTAATGTTCATGAAAATGTTAATATAGATCACATTTTAATTAACATTAGAAAAACTTATTTTTTTCGCATGCCGATAAACCGAATATCTCAATTCCGGCCGTTCGCGTCGGTGCCAAGTGACTTTTATTCTCTTTGGTCCGTGCGTCCTTGTGTCCGTCCGTCACGCTTGGCTCTGGAGGCTAAATCCTTAGTGCGATTGAGACCGGAACTTAAAGTTTAATGTTATTTCGTCGAGGGATTATCAAGTCTCTTCGTACCGTCAAGCCGAAGAGTAGCTGTCATACAACGAAAACTGAAAATGTTTCTTTTCTCAAAAACGGCTTTAATGATTTTGTGACACTTTGCGCGTCGCAGTAGCTTATGTTTATCTATTACATAGTAATACCCAGTGGTCTGGGAAAAATCGTGTTTGTATGGTTCTCCTACAAAGTAAATTGAAACTTCTGATTTACTCACATATGGTCATGCATTTATTATGAATTAGTATATACATATTTGGTCACGCAACATGAATTCATCATAATTATTACAATTTTTTATTCAGTTTTTATAGAAAAAATTGTCAAGAAAGTCTAATGCGGGCTGCCGTACAGTTAAAAGTTTAGTGCGGCTGCCGTACAGTTAATTAAAGTTTATTGCGGGCTGCCGTACAGTTAAAAGTTTAGTGCGGCTGCCGTACAGTTAAAAGTTTAGTGCGGCTGCCGTACAGTCAATTAAAGTTTATTGCGGGCTGCCGTACTGTTAATTAAAGTTTAGTGCGGGCTGCCGTACAGTTAATTATAGTTTATTGCGGGCTGCCGTACAGTTAAAAGTTTAGTTCGGGCTGCCGTACAGTTAATTAAAGTTTATTGCGGGCTGCCGTACAGATAATTAAAGTTTACTGTGGGCTGCCGTGCAGTTAATTAAAGTTTATTGTGGTCTGCCGTACAGTTAAAAGTTTAGTTCGGCTGCCGTACAGTTAATTAAAGTTTAGTGCGGACTGCAGTACAGTTATTTAAAGTTTATTGCGGACTGCTGTACAGTTAATTAAAGTTTACTGCGGACTGCCGTACAGTTAATTAAAGTTTACTGCGGACTGCCGTACAGTTAATTAAATTTTATTGCGGGCTGCCGTACAGCTAAAAGTTTAGTGCGGCTGCCGTACAGTTAATTAAAGTTTATTGCGGGCTGCCGTACAGTTAAAAGTTTAGTGCGGGCTGCCGTACAGTTAATTAAAGTTTATTGCGGGCTGCCGTACAGATAATTAAAGTTTACTGTGGGCTGCCGCACAGTTAGTTAAAGTTTATTGTGGGCTGCCGTACAGTTAAAAGTTTAGTGCGGCTGCCGTACAGTTAATTAAAGTTTAGTGCGGACTGCAGTACAGTTATTTAAAGTTTATTGCGGACTGCTGTACAGTTAATTAAAGTTTACTGCGGACTGCCGTACAGTTAATTAAAGTTTATTGCGGACTGCCGTACAGTTAATTGAAGTTTATTGCGGACTGCCGTACAGTTAATTAAAGTTTATTGCGGGCTGCAGTACAGTTTATTTCGCTTTTGGTACAGAATTAAACGTAATATCTTTTTTTTAAATTCCTGCAGGCCATGTGCAAGATGCGGCGAAAGCTTCAGCTCCGAGAGCCAGTGGACATCGCACGTAGAAGAGCACCGGAAGAACACGAAGCGAACCTTGAGGGTACGTACCCTGTAGAACCTTTAACAAAATTGGCTGACCTGGTAATCCAGTCATCAGGTTTGATCCCCACCCAGAGCACACATTTGTGTGAAGACCACCTCCTTGGCGTAATGGTCCATTAGCTTCACATCACGAGGACTGAAAATTATCTGATACCACCTTCGAGCTTCCTATTCAGTCGCGATTAATCAGAGAGCGGTGCTACTTGTGTGTGTCGCGAGAAAAAGCTTGCGCGGTCAACATAACCAAAGTATATAATATATATTAGTACTAACATACAGCTTGAACACTCCCTGCCGCTCTCTAGATTGCGGCCTCACCCCCTCGTCACCCAGATTGGTTCTAGAACGTATAGGATTGCGCCGTGATTTCGTTTGCTCCGTCATTTGTTTTCAGAAATGTCATTTCACGACCGTTGTATGCAGTTTCCGGGGTGTGACATAATAGGGTTCCCTGTAAAATGTTCTGAGACACGATCTAAGTTTTTTGCGAAAGGTCTTTGCAGCTTACATTTTTCCTATATTTTTTTTTACAGAAAAAATGTAATCCAGCGAACAGGGGCGAGAGTCTCCAAAAAGCGGAGCCGGGGAAGCGCCGACGTCTCACAATGGAAGAGAAGGCTTCGGAGCCGGCCAGATATGTCATGTGTGAAATGTGTGGCGATATGTTCCATGTGAGTGGGTTTATTTGTTACTCGCTTTGTCCCGCGGCTTCGCCCGCGTGGATGTCGTTTTTAACCCCCGACCCAAAATGAGGGGTGTTATAAGTTTGACGCCAATGTTTGTGTGCCACAGCTCCCTCCCCCCCCTACGCGACGACTCTTGGATCAAAATATTACTACTTAAAGTAAACTCAAATGATCCATACATATTAGTTTTTTGAGGTTTTTTCGGGGGTTTTTTAAATTTTTAATTTATATTGACTGTCTTTGAGGGTGGATGAGTTTTTCCTGATCCCTCGGGACCCCTACCTACCTACCTCGAGCTACCCGGCTAGGTGGAGTTCGCAGACGGAACTGCGGGTCCGCATGTTTGGATCAAGGTACTAGTGGGGGGTAGCCCACCGCTTGCTTGCTGTCTGATCTATCGCCTTCGGCAGCCTTGTCGGTCCCCCGGCTGGGTCATGGATGCTTAGTGGTATGTGGTTAGTTCCAGGGACTGAGTAATGAATGTCTGTTGCCTGACAACCATCCTTCCAGCGGCCAAAAACTGCTGCAAATGGTGTTAAAAGCATGAAAATAGGAACGATTTATCTTTAAGGCATATGAATCAATTTGACCAAGAAAGGGGAAGGAGGTATGACGTAATCTTTTTTTTTTGTATGGTTAAATTTGTTTTTGTTCTGAATCCTATTGTATGTGGTATCAAATGAAAGGGCTTTTTGAGTCGATTTTGAAATTCGATTTTTTTTAACATGACTTGTTTTAAATTAAAATTAAAATAACTTTCAAAACATACCAAGTTTGGGCTCTTCCAGATACGATACGGTTGAATCATTTTTGTTAAAATATACCTCAAATGATAAGTAATATCATCATATTTAACTCGAAGAAAGCAATTTAAAATATTTACATTAAGTATTTTATTTTTATTACTTCATTCTTTATATTGCATTTTGGTATGGAGGGTCCAAATTTTTTTTGAGTTCTTTGGATAAAGTTGTTTATTGTGATAAAAAGAATCCTCAATTAACGACTTTTACAACAATTTTGTTACAAAAATTCGGACCCCCCATACAAAAATGCGATTTAAAGAATGAAGTAATGGAAAAAAACTTAATGTAAATATTTTCAAAATTGCTTTTTTGGAGTTAGATGTGATGCTATTACGTATCATTTGAGGTATATTTTACCAAAAAATATTCTACCGTATCAAATTTTAAACAAGTGACTGAAATGTCATGATGTCATATATTTTTAGAATTGGCTTATAAAGCCTTTACATTTGATGCGTTTCAGAATATATTTTTTTCCATCATCATATCAGCTCATATACGTCCCTACCGCAGAAGCTCAAGCCTACCCTGAATTTTTTTCCATACAAAAAAATATTACATCATACATAACTCTTCACCTTTATTTTGGTGTTACGGGTTAAATTGATTCATATGGCCTAATCATCAATCGGTCCGATTTTCATGGTTTTCTTTGATTTAAATTTTATTAAAAATTTGAGTACGTTTGGCTGTACCTCACCTACTCGTAAGTGCCGATGCAGCCGAGGATGTAACACGCAAGCTCAAATAGTGCTCTCGTCTGGAATATTCCTAAATTATACGAATCGGGGAATACAGACGCCGGCAGGGAATTCCACTCCTTGGCCGTTCCCATGATGAAGGAAGAAGCAAATCGCTTCGTGCGTAAAGGTGGAACATTAACGAAAAAGGGGTGGAACCGCCTTCCGCGCCTGGTCGTCCGATGATTGGAGCCTGTTGTCGCCAATGAGTCTCCTAGCGCGTCGGTCGATAGAATCCAAGGCATCTAGCTGGTAACGAGGCGCTCCGTCCCATAAGTGAGAGCAGTACTCCATACATGACCGAACTTGGAGCTTGGTATAATATTAGAAGCTGCTGTGGTGTGAAGTAAAGTTTCACCTTCGAGAGGATACCAATCTTTTTGGCTGCCGTTTTTGCCTTGGATTCAATGTATCTCCCGAAATTTAGATCGGATGTTAAATCTACGCCAAGGAGCACAAGATGGACGGAGATCTGGATAGATTCATCTCGGAAAGTAGGAGTTAGTAAGTTATTGTGTTACTTTTAACACAATTTGCAGCTATTTACTGAATTTCGAGTGTGTCGCTAGCACTAGTAGCTGGCCAAGTGCAACTGGGTTCTGGGCGAAAGCAACGCGGGGCACGTGAATTGGAACCGCTGATTTATTTACGGGGGGAAGCATCTCAAGAACTTGCCTGGATAGCAAGCAGAGCTATGCTGGAACTGCTCCGGACGATCCAGCCGCGTAAGAGTGAGACTGGACTGGACAGGTGCGATAAGCGTCGGGAAGTGAGCGTGCCTTCAACTTACCACAGTGGAGATGTGGTAGCCAGCTTCTCTGGCGTCCCGAGACGGGATCGAACCGCCAGCAGCGAAAGCCGCGGTAGGTGAGCGTGCCTAAAGTCTATTTGTTTGGAAATGGCCAAACATGTAAACAAACATTTTATCATTTTAACTTACTCATTAACATTTGGGGTCGATGGCGTAATGGCTAGGGCCGCCGCCTCCTGTCCGGGAGGTCGTGGTTTGAACCTGCCACGTACCAATGTTATTTCGAATTTAGATTTCATATGTACGTCTATCCGACGCTCTTACGGTGAAGGGAAAACATCGTGAGGAAACCTGCACACCCCTGCGGAAAAAACTCGCAGGTTGTGTGTGAAGTCGACCAACCCGCACTGGGCCTGCGTGGTCGACTAAGGCCCGATCGCTCTAATTCAGGGCAGGCTCGGTGGGGACGTATATGAGCTGATATGAACATTAGTATTTGGACATTGAGCATGTTCCTACAACATTTTATTCACTTAATAACTGTGTGTAAGTTCATTTAAAACTTAAATAAAAATTGCATGTAGTTCATTTTTTTTAAAAACACTTCACGTTTTGTCTATATGTTTGGTCATTTCCAAACAAACAGATTTTAAAGCTCCGGTACCTACCTGGACAGTAGGTAGTAATTCCTTCCACGAAACACTCGCCTTGCTGAGTTTCAGGGCAAGCGTCTTAGCGGCACGATCTACCGCAGCTGGTCCTTGTCTTGGCCTCACGGTGTTGGCAGGAATAGTGACCCTCACTTTATGCCCAAGGGGTCGTTAAGTGCCGGCTAGTGGAAAAACGCACAGACACGATCTATAAATAGTATTGACCTAATTTGTTGCTGCAATGTGACAACTGACTGAATCCCGGAAACAGAATTAGGACTGAACACCATCCAGGTAATGACCGTGCTTCACGTCAGCTAACCTGCGTACTCGACGCGAGCAACCTGCGTGCTCGACGCAAGCAACCTGCGTGATCGACGCGAGTAACCTGCGTGCTCGACGCGAGCAACCTCGAGCACGCAAGTCACACTGACGACGACGGGATATGAGCAGTACTTAATCATTTTTAGGGTTCCGTACATCCGATGAAAAAGGAACCCTTAAAAGATCGCTCATGTGTGTGTTTTTCCGTACGTCTGTCTGTCACACTTCAAATCTACTAGATGGAAAATGTTGTAGTTGATGACACAATCACGTATCATAATCAAGTATAGCGTAAATGAATGGATTACGATTTTGATCGTTCATTTTGGGGGACAAATTAGAATTTTTTTTTTCATGTACATTATGCGATTATCAAATAAAACGGTTCTTACCGCTCACCCTCAACAACAGTCATAAAAACTATGCCCACGCGGGCAAAAGATATTACAAATATAGTTTTTAATAATTTTCAAACGCATTGTTTAGAAATCTTAACGTTCGACTTCGCACTCGGCCGGTTTTTTAATCTTTAATGTGTAACGCGGTAACGCTAAGCTGATATTAGTTCTTCTTTCATTCCATCTATTTGTTCTATTGCGTATGCGCTGGCACAAAACAATCCATGTGACATGTGTTTACAAAATTAAAATTCTATCATCCAACATTAAACATTCAATCATTAAAGTTTCTTTATAAAATAATTATTCCTGCTGCTTTCATAAAAGACCCTTCTCGGGTAAGATAAAATTATGTTTTTGTTATTTTTTATATAAATTTAACGTGTTCAAATCCTTTTGTAATTCTTATATATTTCTTTCTAGGTCTTTATTTCAAATTAAATCTATCTGTGTGCACGTACGGTTTATTACCCACGCCCTGTGTTCTTGCAAAGAATAGTTGGCAGAGGTGGTGGTGGCGAGAATGAATAACTTTATTTTACAGCAAGCAAAATGTCTTTATCTTAAATAAGTTAAGTAGGTACATAGTTCTTTATAAGGAACAGCAAAACAGAGGAATGCACAAAACGAATGCTTCCAAGACAAGCAGTTCATCTTGCTGGTTAGAGGGGGAGCTCCAATCAGAGAGTCTTTACATCACGCCGCAGCTCTTCCCTATTGGTTCTTTATGACGTGGTGTCTATTTATGTATGGAGGGGCAGAGCCACAGTGTCGACGATGTAGCGGCAATGTGTCTAGTGCAGGCAACTACAGTAGATTCACGAACACCCTGCCTACCCGTATCTGCCTACCCACCGTACCCGTCGTGCTCCAAATGTTTTAGTATTATTTCCTATCTGTTTGCAGAGTCAAGCGGCGATGCGCTACCACCAACGCATACACACCGGAGAGAAACCGTTCGCTTGCACGTTTTGTCCGAAACGGTTCCGACTGAAAAGCTACCTACTGGTAAGTAATGGCTCCGACAAAGATAACCTAATGTAAAGTATTCAGGACTATCAGGAATATCATCATTATTTCTCTCACGCTGGCCCTGGGGTAGATCGAGAGGAGCGGTAGACTAGTGGGGGCTAAGGTCGTGTCAGGGGGGCCCCGGGCGGCACATGAGAAGGAACGGCTTCAGGCACCGCAATTTTTTAAATCAAAAATAATATAAGCTTTCTTAGTCTCCATCGCCCTAATTCAGGGTAGGCTCGAGCCCCTCGGTGGGGACGTATATATGAGCTCATGTGATGAAGCATTAAGTAAGGATAAAAATGGGCCTAAACATTTTTTTCACTTATATACGAGTATGTCATCTCATATTCAGAACGAGTTCATGGAAATTTCAGAAAAAAACAGTTCGCCAAATAATAGGGATGACGTATGCTAGTCATCTGAGTTACTTTTTATCATCTGTCAAAAACGACATTTTGTTATAAAATGTTTGAAATACCTAGTCGTGACATCATAGCTTAGCAGCGTCATATATGCAATGTACTCATTTTTTGATTTTGGTGAATTAAAAATCGAAGACTTGATGGAAAACAAAACGAGTAAGGTTTTCCGAAGTTTAAGTAGGAGGGCAATTTAGTGATCAAGAGTTCATAATTATTTCTGATGCCGTCGTCATCCCTATTAGGTATAAATATAGTTCGTGTAAAGGCGAAATATAATTTCATGGTTTTTGACAGCACCCCGGATATTTCCCACAAAGATCAAACAATCCAAGTATTACGAGGCTATCAAATTTAGTTATTCTGACAATTGAATATGACATACCAACATATTTATTTTGACATTGGGATTGTTTAAAAATTTAAGGTGTTTTCTAATGAAAAATAGACTATTTTATGAAACTGATTTAAATATTTTTTTCTTTTTATTCACTAGTTTTTATATGATTTTTTTCATATGTTTAATGTTCAAATGTTTGTGATGACGTCACAATCCCGAATACTACGAGAAAAAGGCCCCAGTTGTAATTTAGATTGACGATTATGAATAGAATTAAGTTATTTAGTAATACTAGCTGCTTCCCGCGGTTTTACCCGCGGCGTGGACAACGTTTCTATGACTTTTCGAAGGTGTGCAGTGCTTGCAGCTCGCCAACGTGGAAAAAAATAACCTGTGTTAATCAAGGTCCTAATTTGTCTACCTACCAAATTTCAGCCACATCCGTTCAGTAGTTTTTGCGTGAAAGAGTAACAAACATACATCCAACTTTCTCTGAACAATGCCAATTGTGTAATGCCGGCAGTGACGTCATCGCAGGCCAATCAAGGGCATCTTAAAATAAATCAATTGTTTTCTAAAAAATATACCAAATCACATGAAATTTCTGAAATCTGATAAGTGAAAAATTATCGCAGAAGCTATTCGTCGAAATGTTTTTTTCGAAATTAAGTGGGATTCATAAACAACTGAGCAATGCCAATTTCATAAAATATTTTGCTATAAAAAACACGAAAAATACATATTTATTATTAATGAAAAAAAAAGTTGAGAATAAGATTAAAGATGCTATATTTGTCTTTTACTTATTTTTGCGAATTTCCAGTCGGCCCTAGGCAGCGAGAGCCTACGTTACACCACTGGGTCGTGTCGCGTCGGTTCTTGTTATCATATTATCACCATTTCCGTTGAAATACTTCCTTCTTCTGCACGAAGCCTCCCCTAAGGATTTTTCCACAACGACCGGTCTTGCGCTGCCCGCATCCAGCGGCTTCCCGCGACCTTCACCATATCTTCGGTCCACTGAGTGGGATGTCTGCCTATGCTACGTCTTCCGGTGCGTGGTCGCCGCTCGAGAACTTTATTACCCCAACGGCCACCTGTCCTATGAGCTATGTGTCCCGCCTGGTGAGGTGCCACATCGTTAACGTCCCACTGCTGGCAAACGGGTCTCTTACCAAGCTCGAGACCGTAAGGTTAGTTTAAAAGTTATTTGTCAAATAGAAGACAATGTACAGAAATTTCTAAAGTAACTAAAATAAGTGGGATTTTGACAAAGCAAAAGTACACATCTAACTTTCGTATAAATAATTCGGGAATTCCGCAAGGTAGTAATCTAGGGCCCTTACTGTTTCTTTTATACATTAACGACCTCCCAAAAGCAATGTCTCAAAAATGTATACTTTTCGCAGACGATACAACTTTAATTATTAAATGCAAAGATAAAGAAACGTATCAATCTGATGTGGCTAGAGCTTTGGCAGACGCTGTCAAATGGTTGGACAACAATAACCTTAACATTAATATAAATAAAACTAAGATATTACAATTTCACTCATATCAAACAAAACCCCTTTTTCTGGACATAAATTATAATAATAGTAAAATTGACGTAACTAATGGACTTAAATTTTTAGGCATACATGTTGACAATCATTTGAACTGGAAGGACCATATTGACTCAATTTGCAAAAGACTGAATCGGTTTGTATTCGCGTTAAGAAGACTAAGGCAAACAGTCTCTATAGAAGCCGCTTTGACAGCCTACCATGGCCATGTATCGTCAGTCCTCAATTATGGTCTCTTACTATGGGGTAATTCTGTAGATGTCGATAGAACATTTAGATTGCAAAAAAAGTGTGTACGTGCTATTAATAATGCGTGGTTTATGGAGAGTTGTAAACCCCTATTTAAAAAACTAAATATTTTACCGTTGCCGTGCATGTATATAAGAAAGGTTTGTCTGTTTACAGAATCTCACCCAGAGTATTTTCAATATCTTAGAGACGTTAGATTTCGTGTACCAAGGGCTCAATATACACATTGGTTACAGCAACCTCCCTGTAAAACTAAAATATATAAACAAAATATTTATAATATGTGTATTGAAATATTTAATAAGCTTCCAGATGACATAAAACAATTACGAGGAATTAGACTTAAGAAAAAATTAACAGAATGGCTAATGCAACACTGCTTCTATAGTATTAGTGAATATATGAACTTTAATAATAAAACTAATTTATCTTTATAATTTTATTAGCGTAGGTATAATATTTTAACCTGTAAAAATTTGCATGCCATCTTTATGACGGCTGAATACATTTTCCATTCTAACATTAAGATCTTCACATGTATGTATTCTGGCAAATAAACATTTCTTTCTTTCTTTCTTTCTTTCTTTCCGTACCACACCCTGGACACGGGCCAGAAATGACATTTCAAAAAAGGAATGACGGAACAAACAAATTGGCGGCGAAATCCTATACGTTCGACAACCAAACTGTAACCAATCTGGATGACGAGGGGGTGAGGTCGCAATCTAGAGAGCGGCAGAGAGTGTCCGTACTGTATGTTAGTACTTACTAATATATATACTTTGACCGTACTCTACTCTCGTAGGGGGAGTAGTCCGGGTTGGTGGAGGTTGTAGGGCTGGTGGCGAACTCCACTGTTTTTTCACTACTTAACTACACGGCTTAACTACTGCTATCTCTTTTTTATTATTATTATTAAAAATTTGAATGCGTTAAATAAAAAATTATAGTTATTTTATTTTCATATCAGTATTTTTCTCCACTGTTTATTTGTAAGGCAAGTAAGACTTTTGTTTCTACATGCGAAAACATATAAGTGGTATATATTAATTACACTTAGCTATTGTTTAGTCATAGAAATACCGTTTGTTTTCCGAATAAACTAAAATAAAATAAAATAAAATAGGAGTCGGGAAACACAGACGCAGGCAAGGAGTTCCACTCCATCGCTGTCCGCATAATAAATGAGGAAGCATAACGCTTCGTGCGTATAGGCTGAATATCAACAAAAAAGGGGTGGAAACAACCGGCACCAAAGTCTTCGGAAACGTTCGAGAAAAATGCCACTAATAGTCAGTCCCATCCAGGTAATGACCGTGCTTCAGATCAGTTAACCTGCGTGATCGGTCCAAGTTGCATTTAGCTACGACCGCTTCTTAAGTTAACTTTGTGCCCCATTTAAGAGCGTATTCACAAAATCGGTTCCCATACAAATTAAAAATTACTACTTCTTGAAAATGGATGGGCCGATTCTAACGAAACTTTGTACACATAAGCAAGTAGCGAAATTCTAGTTTGTGGATAGTAGACAGATTACATTTTAAAAAAATGGTGTTGTCACTAAATAATAGTGATTTAATGTTTTCATAGTAATCATAGAATTCGCAAATCTTTTTTAAGACGCATTGGAAACTTTGGTCGCAGTGATCTCGATTTTTCTCAGCAATAACAACACATATGAAAGTGATATTTTGTAACCTGATTCTTCATTTCAATGACTTCATTTTGTCAGTTGCATAAACACGATTCGTTAACTTTCATAACAGAAAAATATATCAAAGAAACCTCTTTTAAAACAGAGAATTCCACAGGCAAACCAGACCGATTTAAAACTTTTTAAAATGAAACTTTTATTACATCGTCTCAATTTTTTTCGTCTGTGTGTTGCATTTCGCGTGACGCTCGCTTTCGTCTGACGGTATGATCGTTTCGTCCTCTGTACCGTAGCGAGAGCAGCAATGAGCGTTTCGTCCTCTGTAAAGATTTACTTTTACCGTGGTTTCATAAAACCACACTTACTTTTTTTAAATTAACTAGTCTTAATTTATTTTTTTATTAACGACTCAGGACCGAGAAGCCGCGGCAGACCCCGACTAACATGGATGTCAGTTATTAAGAAAGACCTCGCCACAGATAGCATAGACCCACTGACGACCCCAACTAGAAATGGGACAAGGCCTGAAGAAGAAGAAGAAGTCTTAACATTTACTTCGATATGCCTGTTGGATTTTTTTAAATTAATTGTAGTTTTTAATTGAAACGAAAAAACATTGAAAATGAGCAAAAGTGTTATTTGCTTTACTCTTTACACGTAAAGAAAAAGACAGAGACAACTATTCCAATCAATGCCTCGTCTTAAAATAAAGTATTTCGAAAATATAATTTATCCACAAACTAGAATTTCGTGACTTATGTGTACAAAGTTTCATTGGAATCGGCCCATCCATTTTCAAGAAGTAATTATTTTAAGTTTGTATGGGAAACGATTCGTGAATATGCTCTTAAGTTTAGCATTTCTGTGAGTTATGTCCGTTATCTTGGTTCTCCAAAGGATAATGGCGTAATGGATAGTCCATTCGCTTCACACTAAGAGGTCGCGGGTTCGATTTCCGGCGGGGTCAACTTTGTAAGACTCGGTTTGGTTGGTGGTAGGGCATTTTCATAGCCCGCCTGGCTACCACCATCTTATCAAGTCTTGCCGCCAAACATAAGTTATAAGTTAACAGCATTGATGTGTTCCGGCTTGAAGATAAGATAACCAGATCCCCATTGCGTTGGGGAATCTTGGTAAGCCCGCTTCCATCATCGGCACTTACCAGCAGGTGAGATAATGCCAAGGGCTTAACAATTATGAATAAAAAAAACTGATTCGACCGCGTAGGGAAACTCCAAGCATTGCTCGCTTTTTGTCTTTGGATAGCCCATACCAACAGATTTAGCAGTAAAGCTCTAAATCGAATGCCAACGGGAGTAGCACGGTCCAAGGATAGCCTGAAAAATGGGTTAATACTTCCCGAACACAACAACAAATCTTTTTAGATGCACTAAACAATTTACAATTTCAGATGCACACTTTTTTTTGCGTCTGTGGCGTATCGACTAGGGGTGCTACCTCCTGTCCGGGAGGTCGTGGTTCGAATCCGGCATTTCGAAATCCAAAATCCTTCCGGAATCCGAAATTTTGATTTCATATTTATCCAACGCTCTTACGGTGAAGGAAAACATCGTGAAGAAACCTGCACACGCCTGCGGAGAAACTCGAAGGTTGTATGTAAAGTCGACCAACCCGCACCGGGCCCGCGTGGTCGACTAAGTCCCGATCGCCCTAATTCAGGGTAGGCTCGAGCCGATCGGTGGGGATGTATATGAGCTGATATGATAAACACTTTATAATTTCAGATGCACATAAACACTCATACGGGCGAGCGTCCGCACAAATGTCAAAAGTGCCAGAACAGTTTCAAATCTGCGAGGGCTCTCTACCAACATCAGATGGTAAGTAATAGAATAGCTTGAAGTCGAAGTTTGGTTCCATGAAAAAAAAAAAAACCACCTCAGCGAGGAAATTACTACATGGGAAAAAAACATTTGCGCATTACAAACAGTTTCAGTCAATCCTGTTGGCGTCAAATAAACTTCCTCGTCACTATAATCACTCATTTTAGGTTTTTCACTTGTTTTCAAGTTTCTTGTTTTAACCTAAGGTTTTAACAATATACCGTGAAAAGAAAATGGCGCGCGCAAAGCAAATTAAAAAAAAAGTACACCAAGAAGGTTCCGAGTCTGAACTTTTAACAAATTAAAAAAGGTTGTATGATAAATTCGGCACCATGGAGGTAGAAGTAAATAGGTATAATAATGTTTTGAATTCACGATGTTCTAAATTCAATTTACTTTTCTACTCTAGCGAAGAAAAACGGCTTTTGCACTCAGATATTTACTTTATTCTCTAGCGAATAAAAACGGTCTTTGCACTCAGATATCGAAAAGCAAAAATACAATTTCCGAGATGGGGGGGATGAAAAATAAATGTTTTAATAGTTTCGCAATTTATATCTGTCCGTCTGTCCGCGGCTTAGCTCAGAGAATATTAGTACTAGAAAGCTGAAATTTGGCATGGATATAAATATTAATCACGCCGACAAAGTGGCACATAACATTTTGAAGAAAAAAAATAGTATACCTCCCTTACATGTAAAGAGGTGGTGATGAAATGAAAGCATGATGAAGTGACGCATGAAATCCTAAATCCTTTGAGATCCTAAATCCGAAAAAAAAAGGTTGTTGATCGTCATTGCGAAACATACGCTTACAGGAATATATACTCGCTTGAACGGGAAGTTTTTCGGGATAAGGGGGATGTCAACCAAACCAACAACCACCATTTTCTTTTCTTTTTTTTTGTAAGCCCTTGGCATCATCTCACCTGATTTTAAGTGACGATGATGCCGAAGATGGAAGCGGGCTTACCTAGGTTCCCCAACGCAATGGGGATCTGGCTATATTATCTTCAAATTATCACTATCTATTCAATATATTATTTACCAAATTTCAGCTTTATAGCTGTAATAGTTTTTGAGTAAAAACGCTGTGATATACCGACGAACCGACAGACGGACATGGCGAAAATATAAGGGTTCCTCGTTACGAGTAGTTAATGGATGTATTCCGACCACCTCCCCCTCGACCTCGCTGAGGATGCGATCATTGAAAGCCGTCACCAGCTCGTTTTTGGGGTTGAGTGTAGCCCACTTGCATACCCGAGTGATTTCTTGGTGCGCTATTTGACAAAGATCACCACACACGCTATAAATCAGTTCCTCAATGTGCGGTACAATTTTAAACAGATACCATTTGTGTTCAGTAATCACCCCTTAATCACCGATTGCTTTAACGGTGAAGGGAAACATCGTGAGGAAACCTGCAAACACCTGCGAAGAAACTCGAAGGTTGTGTGTGAAGTTGACCAACCCGCACTAGGCCCGCGTGGTCGACTAAGGCTCGATCGCCCTGATTCAGTGTAGGCTCGGAGCCCCTCGGTGGGGACGTATATGAGCCGATATGATGATGATGATCAATCTTGAGGAGCACGACCTCCTGGCACGAAGCGAATGGATGAACCATTACGTTAAGAAGGCGGTTAAAACAAAATCACACTAAAAGAGTTTTACCTTAGAGCGATATTCCCTTGTCGCCTGATTTCCGCCAGAAGTACCTAGCCAGTGCGTAATGTCTTTCTGGTGCGGTGATGCCTCCCTCTCGGTTCATTGAGGAAAAACGTTTCTCAGAGCTTCAGCTCCACGCTTCTTACTACATTACCGAAAACCACTTCGCTCAACTCCTGAGTGTTGTGATGTTGTTCGCTAGTTATCACATATGATCACGGACATGTCAGCTGCGCTGTAATCGGTTTACGCACAATACTTGCTGTTTATACGCGCCTGGTATGGGAGTAATCCGGTTCCGTGGCGTAGTGGTTAGTCCACTCGCTTCACATCAGGAGGTCGCTGGTTCGATTCCCAGCGGATCATACTTTGTATGATTCGGTTTGGATGGTGGAAGGATATTTGAAGATTCAAGGTATTTATTCAAAATAGGTGCAAATTACACTATTTCTGATAGTCACAAAATAATATGTGAAAATAAATTTCATTTGTGAAAAATCAAGAAATAAACAATCATTAGTTAATAATGTCAAAATGCAATCCTTGAAATAAACCAGATTAAGTCATTAGAACATGAAAACAATATGACACGAAAAGTTATACATAAAAATCATTGAATGTCATTAATGCCTTTGACAAGAGTAGGCCAGTTCACACGGGCAGCACCCGGTCACGAGTATAACGCGAGAGTCAGCCATCGCTCCCGTCAACCATATTAGAGGGAAAGGAACGACCCGGCTCCCGATGCGCCACCATCCGCACGAACATTTAAGCGATCATGCTCCACTCATGTCAATGCTAAGATAAAATTTTAGATTTTTCACTGGAGATATAGAAACTCATTGATTATGGGTCTCTTGAAAGCTCTTATGATAGAATACGCAGTTAAAGGGTCCTTCACCAATTTTGTTACACCTGTATATGTCTTTGTTTGCAGGTGCATACGAAGGAGCGTCTTCATCGCTGCACTCTGTGCGAGAAGACCTTCAAAACGTCGACGTGCGTCAACGTGCATATCCGCACAGTGCACTCAAAGAAACCCACGCCGCCACGAGTGAGGAACCGGAAGAAACGTACGGAGTTATTGGAGAAAATGGATTAGTGGTAGAAACGTGGAGAATAAGTGTGAGAAGTGTAAATAATAGTTCTCATGCCGCCACGAGTGAGAAACCATTGTGCGGAATAAATGGAAAAGAAGTCATTAGCTGAAACATGGCGATATTTAGATACTGCATTCCTACATTACGTATGAATTAATGTACCTTTACGTGAAATGAATCAATTAAACTGTAAATAATATTGTTGTTTCCAGTCACGAATCCAATCTACCTTCATTAACGGAGGATTTTTTGGCACATGGCAACAATAGGAACTAACTGGCGGTTTAAGGAATCGACATTTCGGTTGACTTGACGAGCAGCTCCCCGCTGTCTAAGCCATCCAAGTGCCCAAAGATCTTTGTCGCTCGGTCAGATTGATCTCCCAGCTCAGTACACTTTTTACTCAACTGTGCAAGAAAGATGGTAATGTTTTTGGATGTGTGTCGTGCCGATATCGTAGGATTGACCATTTTATGAAATGGATGTATTTCATTAAATGGACAATACCCGCTGCCCGCATCATGATATGGTCAGGCCAGCTCAATGAATAATCAGCGTTCGATGATATGTCAATCCACGTTTAGCCAGATCATGAAATGGACAATTCCCGCTGCCCGCATCATGATATGGTCAGGCCAGATCAATGAATAATCAGCGTTCGATGATATGTCAATCCACGTTTAGCCAGATCATGAAATGGACAAAACGCGCTGCCCGCATCATATAGTCAGGCCAGATTAATTAATAATCAGGGTTCGATATGTCAATAGAAGCTTGGCCAGATCATGAAATGGACAATAACCCCTGCCCGTATCATGATATGGTAAGGCAAGACATAAATAAGATATATGGCATAAAGTCTATCCTTGGATGCAAAGAAGATACACAACCCTTAAAAACAACAATGTCAAGCGTACAGGCACACACAAAAACAGTGCGCCAAAGAACCCAGGTGCGTTAAATGCAACCTAATCAAGGACTGCACAAAACCAGCAGATGAAAAGCCAAAATGTGTTCACTGCTGTGAAGGTCGATATGATCTTGAATATCCTGACTTCATCTGAAGAAAGATTTGCAGATACGCCTAGCAGCTGTTACAACACCGGAAATTTTATTTTTTTAATTTTTTTCTAAGCTAGTAGAACGATTACAAATCAAAATGAAACGATGAACGCCTACTTAAGAGGAAACGCGGTCTAAAGAATGGGTATTTAAATAAAAAATCTTGCTGTCTGCTTCCCCCAAACCTCTCCGTATACAGCAAGAAAGGGAGAGCTGCAGCGTAGACCGATAATAGGAACTAAAATTGACCAAAACAGCATTAGTACCCTATTTTCTCTTCCAAAACTTGAGAAATAATAATATTTAATACAAAAATAATTAAAAAATGCATTACCTATGCCTCCATGTTTTCATTTTATTGTTAATATGCGTTTTATTTTTAGTAGGTGTCTGAAAATGACGTTTAAATTGGGCATTTTTCTTAGTTTTTGAAGGCTCCTACTTCCTATTATAATTTGTAATATGGTAAAAAAACTAGACATAGGGGCATGGCCATTGTAGATATATAGGTTTGATGGAAAAAACATTTTTGCTCTTTTGTCATTATCCAGGAAGGAAAAAGGCGACTACGTTTGTATGGGAAAAATGGTACCCGCGTTTCCTCTTGAGTTCTATTATAAGTGACCAATCGACTGAGGAAAGCCATAAAAAATCTGAAACAACCAACTATGCATATTCCCCCCATTAAAAATGATAACGGGCAATGGGCCATTAGTAACTAACAAAAAGCAGACAGTTGCACATTTAAAACAGATTTTTCAACCCATTGAAGAAATCTCAGAAGTCCAGGCAGGCTGCAGCTGAAATATCGCAAGACTAGCTAGAAATAAGACTCGTCACACCTAAAGAAGTCCACACAGAGATTAAGCGCCTTAACCAAAAGAAAAGGATCTTATTACCGGTGAAGAATGTTATTATTATTACGAAATGTTCCTCGCAAGGCAATTTTTTTTTATTAAAAATTTGAGTGCGTTTTACTATATATCAATAGTCATGTCATGATAGTCGTAATAGGCACGTATTACGTGTTTCATATATTTTCAAAGCTATTCAAGTATTAGCGTCTGGTAGTCATCAGTTCATGTCGATGAGCTGGTGATGCAAGGTACAACTCCTTAACAGTTAGGAGTTGGAGGATAGTTCTTATAAATTTTATAGGTACGTATAGACCGATAAACTTAAGTGGCATGGGCAGGGCACAAAGCTCTAAGAACAGGTGGCCGTTGGCGCAGTAATGTTCTCGAGTGGCGGCCTGATGAAGTTCGCGGGAAGCCGCTGAATGCAGGCAGCACAGGACCGGACGTCGTAGAAGTGACGTCTTCCGACTGATATGATGTACATGTCGCCGTCATCTGGTTGAATCTGCTATTTGAATGACTAGCGCGTACATTGAATCACGAGATTCAATTGAATCACTAAAGGACAACTCGTCAAGTTGTTGATTGTAACGTTCAACGTCTTGACTGAATGTCATTTAGCGAAGTTGTTATATGGGATATTCCGAATAAAAACCGACGATTTCTTCTTCTGCGAAGCATTCTGCTACCCATGAAGGGAGCCTCGCTTCGCGAGGCTCTTTGACTGTATAATCAATGAAACCTGACCGAACCTAATATTGCTCGCTTCGCTCGCTCATTTACAGTTTTTTTTAGGAAAAATTTAATTTTTGAAACCTCCATTTTCGTTGTATGGAATTTTACGTTCACAATGTGAACAAGAACACTAAGTTACAAAGCCCTCTATATCTCACAAATAAACTAAACAATAACTATGAACTAAATTTCATTCACCTGACTGATTTTACGTCCGCTCTGTTCATAGGGCTATGTTACAATCAGCTAACTAGTTGGACGTTGAGTGACGCTTGTTCCAACGTTCCGCCTAGTGATTCAATTAAATCTCGTCATTCAATGAACGCTCTAGTCATTCAATCAAATAGCAATTCAACCAGATGACTGCGACATATAGACCGATAGTTGCATTCTTTCAGGCTACTCAGGTGAACTGATGATGGAAGGTTTGTCTCCTTAACTTTCATGCTGCCAAGATGATGATGGAAGCCACAGGACTCCGTATCGGTTAATGAAACACATGCATCATGATTTGATATCCTATTGCAGTGTACGGAAGAGCCTAAAAATCGGAAACTTTGTATTCATTTAATTTTTGGATAGGCTTTATAATTATAAACACAAGAGTAAAAGTCCCAGGCGCACACTCGAAATAGTTCACGAGAAAACCGTTGGCAAAAAACAGTATTTTTTGTGGTTCATTTAGTACAAAAATTAATTACTCTGTTGAAATTGATTGAAATATTGTATTTTTTTCTAGATACTTAGAACATAAATAAAGGTTTCATGCAAACTTTAATAGAAGTTTATAAAACTGTTGCAAAATAAGGGTTACACTCGTGTATTGCTATAAAAAAAATCGCCTACAGCTCGTTTTTTTAACTTACACTCGTATTTTAAGACCAAATTATGTGCAGTTTCATACACTACTTTATCTAATCTCATACAATTGGATTGAATCAACTAAAATACAAAGATCAAAGTTAAGAGTAAGAAAAAAATCCCACGAAATTCAGTAAGTACCTACAACAAAACGTGTCATAGCGCTGAATCCCAGCGCATCACCGCGCTTGCACTGAAGCGGGTGACACCGTCCGCTTTTTTAACGAACGCACGTGTAAAGTCAAGGAGCGCTAGCATGCTACCCATACCTCTATCAGACGCCAACAGAATATTATCAACAACATCTAGTAGAGCACTAGCCGTACTGCGATTTTTCTAAAGCCTGATTGCAGTTCTAGAAGGATACTTTTGTGCTCGCAGTATGTAAAAACTTGGTTGTAAACAACTTTCTCCAGTATTTTGGATTAAAAAGGCAGAATAGTAATTGGCCGCAGATCAGATATATCTGCAGGATCACTTTTCTTAGGTATCGGTCGAACGAACCCTGGACACTTCATACTACGGGCCAGAAATGACATTTCAAAAAAGGAATGACGGAACAAACAAAATGGCGGCGAAATCCTATACGTTCGACAACCAAACTGTAACCAATCTGTATTAATTCTGGGTGACGTGGGGGTGAGGTCGTAATCTAGAGAGCGGCAGGGAGTGTCCATACTGTTTGTTAGTAGGTACTACTAATATATATACAGGTTGGGGAGGAGTATACCGACAGATTTTAACCAAAGATTCTAATGCCTATTTAGACAAAAAAAGTAACATAAACATGGGCCAGTAAAGCCTAATTTTCGAGATATTATTGAAGTGAAAACTTCTTTAGCGGCGTTGTGCACTTGTTTTGTAATGGGTAAAAAATGTTAAACTCGCGTCAGGACACGTGACCTGATCGAAAATTCGTAAGACGGATGGAGTTGATTTTTTGTTGATTTTTCTGAGATATAAACTTTTTAATGTAATATAAATGCACAACGTTAATATTCAAGTTTTCACTTCTGCCGGCACTCCTCGTCGTTTTTTTAAAAATAATTCACAAGTTCAAAAAATCTCAAGGGTAACACGCCCTAATAATATCAGATGTTTATCTGATGTTTGTTATCTTGAGATTTTAATCAAGTGTCATACTGACATCGTACAACATTTTTCATTCTTTAGACTAAGGTTTCGTTCATAAGGGGCTACTATCGTTAATTGATTTTTATGTTCCCGAAATTAAGTAAGTTAATGAGGCAGTTTTGGACCCATGTTGACATAACATTATTTACTTGTAATACCACCAGGAATCCATGGTTAAAATCTGTCGGTATACTCCTTCCCACCCTGTATAAGGTCTAACAAAATTAGCTGAAACTATTTTAACTGGTGCTTCTACCCATGAAACTGAACAACTTTCCCCATGGAACCCAGTCAAATCGCAAAAAAATTTGACTCCCATACTAACTCGATCAGCTGATTAGCCAACTTAGTATGGGAAGTTCAATTTTTTTTTGAGATTTGACTATGGGTTCCATGGGCAAAGTTGTTCAGTTTCATGGGTAGAAGCACCAGTTAAAATAGTTTCAGTTAATTTTGTTAGACCTTATATACTTTGTCACTGTACTAGCAAAAGTGCCTGTCAAGTTTAATTTACCAAAAATGATTCAACCGTATTTTAACTGGAGAACTTGGTATGTTACGAAAATGATATTTATTTTAATTTATAACTAGTGACTGAAATGTCATGATGGGATTGATATATTTTTACAATCGCCTCAAAAAGCCCTTTCATTTGATAACACACATGATAGGTTTCAGAACATATTTTTTTTATACAAAAAAAGATTACGTCATAACTTCTCTCTTTTTTTTGGTGCTACTAGTCAAATTGATTTATACGGCATACAGAGTTTCATGTTTTTACCACCATTTGCAGCTGTTTTTGACGAACCACTAGGACCTATATAGAAATATATGTTTAATCATCATCATATCAGCAGAAGAACATCCACTACTGGACATAGGCCTCCCCCAAGGATTTCCACGATGACCGGTTCTGTGCTGCCCGCATCCAGTGGCTTTCCGCGACCTTCACCAGGTCATCGGTCCACCGAGTGGAAGACCCTGCCTAGCTATGTTTTCCGGTGCGCAGTCGCCACTCGAGAACTTTACTGCCTCAACGGTCATCTGTTCTACGAGCTATGTGCCCCGCCCACTGCCACTTAAGTTTAGCAATTCTGAGAACCATGTCGGTTACTTTGGTTCTCCTACGGATCTCCTAGTTACCGATTCGATCACGCAGAGAAACCTTAAGCATAGCACGCTCCATTGCCCTTTGGGTGACCTAGAGCCTTCTTATGGGACCCATAGTAAGCGACGATGTTTCAGTTCCGTATGTCATCACTGGCAACATACACTGGTCGAAGACCTTGGTCTTAAGACACTGCGGTATCTGAGACGTAAAGATATTGCAAAGCTTCCTGTATGCTGCCCAGCCAACGTGGATTCGCGATCAATCTCTTATCGAAGTTGGACCTACCTAACTGGACTGTTTGTCCCAGGTACACATATTCGGTAACATCTTTAAGTGTAGAGCCTCCAACATTTAGAGGAGTAGGAATGACACTGACGTTTGACCATATTCATTCTATACCTACTTGTGGAGACGCTCTACTGAGGCCATCGAGCATTGTGCCTAAGTCGTCGATAGTCTCAGCCATGACCATGATATCGTCAGCGAATTGAAGGTGGTTGATGTACTCGCCGTTGATACTGATGCCGAGTCCACCCCAGCCAGTCCAAAAGCTTAAAAACATCTTCCAGGGCGACGGTGAATAGTTTCGGAGATATAACGTCTCCCTGTCTCACCCCTCGCTGCAGCCAGATAGGTTCCAAGTTTTAATCCTGGAGGCGAACCGACATAGTACACTTCAGTACCTCGATATATCTATAGTCAATTTGGCACTGCTGGAGTGACTGTAACACAGCCCAAGTTTCGATCGAATCAAAGGCTTTCTTATAGTCCACGAACGCAAAGTTTAATAGTGTGGTGAAACATATAATGTTCCATACAAAAATTTTCTATTTCGCAAACTCACAGTTGTTTTGAAAGACCTATTCAACAATACCCCACAGGATTGGATAAGATCACCCCCTCTTACATGTAGGGGAGGTAACATAAAAAAATTACAGACAGAGACAGATATGGCGACACTACTATAATGGTTCCTTGTTGACTTCGCAACCCCAAAACTTAATTATTTGAATAAAAACTATTTCACCTAAGTAGGCGTAGGTGGGTAACAAATATTAAAACAAAATTAAAGTATAAATTAATTTACCCTATTAAACATGCAATAGATAATTGATGCATGAATAGTTGACATAATTCTGTTGCATAAAATTTTTTTGAACTAGGTACCGTAAAACCGTGCAAATATAGTCACACTAGTCAACAATGGTCCAAGTCTATAGTGCAGTGAAAACCAGATTTTCAAACTAGTAGTGCCATCTAGCGGAATCTCTTTAAAACTCAAACCATGTTGATGGTTTCTCACTTATGCTTAAGATAGGTTTACTAGATGTCGCTAAATGCTAATTTTTCTCTGTCACTGAGACTCACGAAGTGAAACAAGTTTTTACGTTTTCATTGAACTCCGTAAACTTTCATCGGCAAAAAATAGTTCCCGCTTACTGAGAGTTCCAGTATTTGTTTTATCGTAAAGGTAAGTTATTCGTTATAAAAAGAAAACATTAATATTTTCATAAATGTGTTTTATTTTCATTAAATCAAGTAAATTTATCAAAAATCGTACTTTGATTTCAACATTGATCCAAACGGTTTTTTGGACCATATTTGTAAACATTACTGACTTGTTCCAGATGTCAAGGCGAAAACCTGGAGCGAGGTCTTATAAGTACTACACGGACCGACAAATGGAACTGTGTTTACAAGACATCCTAAACAAAGTTTCCACAGTTTCCATACAGCTTCTGAAAAATACAAAATTCCCAGAAGTTCCATTATTCTGAAGCTAAAAGCTATTCGTGATGGTCTAGTCCGGAACCCAGGTCGTCAATGTATATTTTCAAGTGATACGGAGTTGCAATTTGTAGCTCACGCCACAGCAATGTGTGACTTTGGATTTCCTATCATTATTTTTATTTAAGATGTATTGTAAAGATATACTTAGATAAAAAAGGCGTGCGAATTCAACAATTTAAAAACATTTATGCAGTAACATCAAATGTGTTAGCGCTGCAGTCAATGAAGAAGTGATCCGCTCATACTTCAAACATCTACAAAAGGAAGTAGATGGTGTTCCACCACACCTAATTTACAACTATGACGAAACAAATCTCGTCGATGATCCTGGTGCGAAAAACGTACTGACTAAACGCGGCTGTAAATATCCAGAGGCTATAAAAAATTCCACCAAGGCGGCATTTAGCGTAATGATGTGTGGTAATGCAGCATTCGATATTTTGCCACCCTATGTAAATTACCGATCAGAAAATCTGTGGGATACATGGACAATCGGAGGGCCAACCCATTCCAGACACAAAAGATCGAAGTCTTTTGAGGACTGGTTCTTTACAATGGTTATGCCTGCGCTTCGTAGAGAAGAAGGCAAGAAGGTCCTCATAGATGACAATTAAAGTTCGCATATGAGCTACGAAGTCATTAAGGCCTGTGAGTATCATAACATCGCATTTGTAGCTTTGCCGCCTAACAGTACCCATCTAACACAGCCCCTCAATGTGGCCTACTTTAGGCCAATGAAAGTACATTGGCGCAAACTACTGGACCAATGGAAAGCCACACGTCAAGGACAAATCCTGCCTACAATACCAATAGATATATTTCCGTCTTTACTACAGCAATTATGAGAAGCTATTATGCCAAAACTTGAAGGCTGGCTTTCGCAAAACAGGAATATATCCAACTGACGAATTACCTGTGCTCCAGCGACTGCCTACATTTAAGCACCCCAAAATACTGCCAGTGAACTAAGAGCAAGTGTCTGAGGCCTTTAAAGAGTTCCTGGAAAACAAAAGAAAGGAAATTGCAGTTCAAGGAAGGGCAGGTCCAAAGCAGCGGCTCAATGTTATCCCAGGAAAAAGTATCTCATCAGAGGAGGTAAAAAACCAGTCTTTGCAATCCTCTTTGGTTATAAAACCAGGTAAAAGTGGCGTTAAGAAGAAAACCCTGAAAACGAAATCACGAAAAGCAAAAAAGGAGTCGTCCGAGTCCTCTGAATCTGAGGAAGATATGTACCAACGGTCGAGTCTGATGAATCCACTGGACCATTTATTGAAGAAGATGAGTACACAGAAGTTAAAGAGAATGAGTCTCCAAATATTAACAAGAATCCACAGTGAGACAGTTATGTCCCAGAAGATTATGTCGTAGTAAATTATGAAGGAGAGACATGGCCAGGTAAAATAAAATCTGTCGAGGCTGGTGGGGCATACATAAAATGCATGACAAGCTGTGGACTCGTCTGGAAATGGCCGGAGAAAAATTGTATTATTTATCCAGAAAGGGATATAAAATAAAAGAGCCTTCAAAGCTCAGTACTAAAAGGGCCCTGTACAAAGTCCCAGAATTAGAGGCCCAGTGGGGGCAAACTAAAAAATAATTTGTTTTTTGATAGGTTCATTTCTTTAAACCTTGACTATAGCTTTATTACCTGTCATCTAAGCCAAACTCCTTTTCAGATTTGTTGATATTTCTTTAGATCCATAAAGATCACAGCATGTTATTTTGGACCATATTTTGGTGATTTTACAGTACCTAATTAATACCTATACTTTGTTTTATTTACAAGGGATTCACCTTGTACAATGAATAGTTAATTAAAATCCAAGCCAAATCCAAGTAAGTTCATTGCTTGCATGCATCTTCAAGTGTGCTGCCAAGTAAGTTTTTTGGTGGAATTGTTTGTCACATTCTAAACATAGATAAGGGTTCTCCTTTTTATGTTTCCTCTGATGTCTCACTAAAACATTTTTCTCCCTTTTATGTTTCCTCTGATGTCTCACTAAAACATTTTTCTCCCTTTTATGTTTCCTCTGATGTCTCACTAAAACATTTTTGTAACTGAATAGCATATTACATTCTGAACATGAATATGGTTTCTCTCCTGTGTGAATCCTAATGTGAGTTACTAAATGAGCTTTTCGACTAAATGCTTTGTCACATTCTGAACATAAATATGGTTTCTCTCCAGTATGAATCGTCATATGCTTTACCAAATTACTCTTTTCACTGAATGTTTTGTCACATTCTGAACATGAATATGGTTTCTCTCCTGTGTGGATTCTCATGTGACTTTTCAAATTTGGTTTTTGATTAAATGCTTTGCCACAATCTGAACATGAATATGGTTTATTTCCTGTGTGAATCCTCATGTGTTGTACCAATCTACCTTTTACTTTGAATGCTTTGTCACATTCTGAACATGAATATGGTTTCTCTTCAGTATGATTCATCATATGGTTTACTAAATAATGCTTTTCACTGAATACTTTGTCACATTTTGAACATGAATATGGTTTCTCTCCAATATGAATCATCATATGGTTTACCAAATCACTTTTTTCACTGAATGCTTTGTCACATTCTGAACATGAATAAGGTTTCTCTCCCATGTGAATCCTCATGTGTGTTACTAAATGACCTTTTATACTGAATGCTTTGTCACATTCTGAACATGAATATGGCTTCTCTCCTGTGTGACTTCTCATGTGTATTACCAAACTAACTTTTACTCTGAATACTTTGTCACATTCTGAACATGAATAAGGTTTCTCTCCTGTGTGAATCCTCATGTGTATTACCAAAGTCCTCTTTTCACTAAATGCTTTGTCACATTCTGAACATGAATATGGTTTCTCTCCAGTGTGAATCCTCATGTGACTTACCAAATCACGTTTTACTCTGAATGCTTTGTCACATTCTGAACATGAATATGGTTTCTCTCCAGTATGAAGCATCATATGGTTTACCAAATGACGCTCTTGACTGAATGCTTTGTGACATTCTGAGCATGAATATGGTTTCTCTCCTGTGTGGATCCTCATGTGTATTACCAAAGTCCTTTTTTCACTGAATGCTTTGTCACATTCCGAACATGAATATGGTTTCTCGCCTGTGTGAATCCTCACATGTTTTACCAAACAACCTTTTTTTATGAATGCTTTGTCACATTCTGAACATGAATATGGTTTCTCTCCAGTATGAATCATCATATGGTTTACCAAAGTACTCTTGTCACCGAATGCTTTATCACATTCTGAACACAAATATGGTTTTTCTCCTGTCTGAATCCTCATGTGTCTTACCAAATGACGTTTTTCACTGAATGTTTTGCCACATTCTGAACATGAATATGGTTTTTCTCCTGTGTGAATTCTCATGTGTTTTACCAAACCACCTTTTACTCTGAATGCTTTGTCACATTCTGAACATGAATATGGTTTCTCTCCAGTATGAATCATCATATGGTTTACCAAATGACACTTTTTACTAAATGCTTTGTCACATTCTGAACATGAATATGATTTTTCTCCTGTGTAAATCCTCATGTGTTTCACCAAACTACCTGGTTTTCTGAATGTTTGTTCACATTCTGAATATGAATATGGTTTCTCTCCTGTGTGAATCCTCATGTGTTTAACCAAACTACCTTTTACTCTGAATGATTTGTCACATTCTGAACATGAATATGGTTTCTCTCCAGTATGAATCATCATATGGTTTACCAAGGTACTCTTTTCACTGAATGCTTTTTCACATTCTGAACATAAATATGGTTTTTCTCCGGTGTGAATCCTCATGTGTCTTACCAAATGACTCTTTTCACTGAATGCTTTGTGACATTCTGAACATGAATATGGTTTTTCTCCTGTGTGAATCCTCATATGTTTTACCAAACCAACTTTTACTCTGAACACTTTGTCACATTCTGAACATGAATATGGTTTCTCTCCTGTGTGAATCCTCATGTGTTTTACTAAACAACCTTTTTCTCTGAATGCTTTGTCACATTCTGAACATGAATATGGTTTCTCTACTGTGTGAGTCATCACATGGTTTACCAAATGACTCTTCACTGAATGCTTTTTCACATTCTGAACATGAGATGGTTTTTCTCCTGTGTCAATCCTCTTGTATTTTACCAAGTCACCAATTTCGTAGAACGCTTTGTGATTATAGTAGAATACATTAATACCCTTAGTACTATTAAATATACTTTGTTAATAACAATAAACCTCGGAAACTACCTAAATAGACTAATAAGCAGGCTTATAATACTACAAAATAGCTATTCCTATGCTGACACATACATAATTATTACCACAGACTAAGTAGGGTTCTAACGAAATTACACAGATCTACTAACGAAATTATTACCAAAATAAATGTAAGCACATCTATGTCACTATTATTATTACTATACGGAGCGCCATGAGATTGCAGCCCGTAGATGACGTACAGTATTGTCTTGTCCACCCCATCATTAAGCGACCCGTATTGTGTGGTCATGTGTGGTTCTACGCGTACATAAACTATAGCCCGTGTTCTACGGCTACAGCAACTATGCAGCGGATGGCTCAGTTCCAGCAGGCGTAGCATGAGGTCATAGACATATGTCGCGCGCGACGAGAGAAAATTATCTCTTTCTACGGGCTTTTGTCGCGTGTGCGAGTATGCCGTTACAGGTATAGAGTGTGTAGAGTGAAAAGTCGCGGCCAGATAGCAGTTTGATAGGCGACAAATCTGATATAAGATTTTGTTTTGTTTTTCGCAAATTGCTTGGTTTGTATTTCCAAAAAGAGACCGAGGTATGAAAATTTGCATGATTAAGTAATAATTTGACACAAAAACAACTGTTATCGTTTGTGAGGTGGGCAAACGTAGTGATTATATGCTCTTTGAAGGTGAGGGGACTGTCTGGCTCCGTTGGTTTTCTTGCAAGTTTCTGAGACTAAAGCAAAGCAAAAGTAAGTACCTAATTTGTTATTTGATGACAAAACAATAATAAAACACAAAAAATCTATAAACAGTCGCTAGAAGTTTGTCGACACCTCAAAGGGGTGCCGACATATATGTCTTCAATCAAACGTCAAAATAATCCTATTCCAAAATCTCTACACACTTTCTTCAAATGACAGATGAGATCGAGACTAGTCTTATCTCGCGAGGGCCATGCTCAGTGTCGAGATACAACCGTTCTGTCGTGTTTCGAAGTCTACATTTGACATAAGTGGGTAGACAAAATGGACCTCATGCTACGCCTGCTGCAGTATTGATTTTATTACGCAACAGGCAGTAGTGAAGACCGAGTTGTAATTTCCGCCTAAGCTCCAGCGTATCAAGCCCTACCATTCCGTGGACAAATAGAGATGGATAGAGGAACGGATAGCTGCCGTAAATTCTTTTGTACAGATATCTAGCAAATTTTCTTTGCAGTATCTCTATGATTAGTCTATATTTATCCTCAGACGGGTCCCAGACTATAGCACTATACTCCAGCTTGCTACGAACAAACGCATTGTATAGCATAACCGCTACTCTGATATATCGGAACTGGTAAGCCGTCCTCATTATGAAACCAAGAATTTTATTACAGCTTTTACACGTTTTTACAATACGCTCTTGGAAATTGAACCCGGAGTCCATTATTAAACCCAAATCCTTTACCTTGTCCACTCTCTCTAGCTCTGATCCTTGCAAAAAATATTTAGCCGTTACTGCGCGGGGTTACAATGGATATTAGCTTCAAGTGACCATAAGTGTTGGTTGTACGCGGCATCAACTCCTTAACGTGACTTCTGTAGTACTTAAAAACTTCCCAGTTAAAATCCAACCCTTTTTCTTTGTATTTACATGGTGAAAATATTTAATTAAGCTATTGCATAGATTTTATCGCAGGCTTTGAGCGCGGGGACCGAATCCAGAAATTCCGTAACGAAGAAAAACCTGACGCTCGGTTGCCATGGCAACAATATCGGTTGTCAAAACAAACATATAAGAAGATTTGATCATTTTCGGAGAATAATAAAACTCTTTTCATAAACTGTATATACCTCCATATGACAAAAAAGATTTGATTATTTTTTATTTATCAAATGCAAAAAGATTTTATTTAAGACACAGCTGTTTGTATTTATAGAGATAGGTACAAAAAGATTTTATTCCATATTTGGCTGTATAGTTCCAACTACCATTGCTTAAAAAAAAACAAAGATGTAAAAAAGCGCGGTTAAGCGAAGATAAATAATAAATATGAATGAACAAAGTGCATTTATTATTAACTAGCTGTTTCCCGCGGCTTCACCCGCGTGGACCACGTTTCTATCACTTTTCGAGGGTGCGCAGTGCGCGAGCCGCAAGCGGCTCGCGAGCGTGGTAAAGAGTAGCCTATGTCTTAATCCGGGTCCTAATCTGTCTACCTACCAAATTTCAGCCAAATCCGTTCAGTAGTTTTTGCGGGAAAGCGTAACAGACAGACAGAGTTACTTTCGCATTTATAATATTAATATGGATGAAGAAAGTAATAAAAGCGCGGTTAAGCGAAAATAAATAATAAATATGAATGAACAAAGTGCATTTATTATTAATGAAGAAAGTCACGAAAAAATAGTGAAAGAAAATGAGTGAGTACTCTATACTCTTTTTTTCCTTACTTGTCTTATCTCGTAAACATATATGGCGTCCCTATGTCAATGTCACTGGAAATAGCTTTTCATAGGGTGGGAAACAATTGAATGAACTGAATGGAAACCATTGAATGAAATGAATGTTAGTCGTGGTTGATTCAATGATGTTAAAGTTTTTTTTCTTACTTGTCTTATCTCATCAACAAAATTTTTGTACTTCATTTAATCATTGAATCAACCAAGAATAAGAGTTAGTTCATCATCATACATTAAATGTGGCGTAGGGTTGGCAACCATTGGACACATTTCACAGTTCATGAATCACAGCCTGGTGACAGACGGACGGACGGACAGCGAAGTCTCAGTAATAGGGTCTTAGGAATATTCTGAGACAGTACGACATTATTTAGGAAACAACTTCTGTTTTTTAGAATTCGGAACATAATCTCGTTATCCGACGAGAAACTCGCCTAAGCCTAAACTAAATAAATAACTTATAAAATACATGTGAATATAAGTACCATAAAATAATTAAAACATAATTATATTTACTGTTTGGAAAATAGTTTGAAGCTTGAAAAAAGATGTTAAGAAACTCTCATTGCTGGTGAAATTGCTTTGCAGTCTACCATTTTTTCCTGATAATTTTGTATTTTGGAAACAAATGAAAACTTATTCCCGAATCTCCGTAAGTACTAAATTCAGGAACGCAACAATATTTCGTTTTTCTGTTTTTATTATTAACAGGTTTCTTAATGTAATCGTGAGCCATCTGATTATATCTAAAATTAACCTCACCTTATCCTCAACTTAAAGCAAAGTGTCGTTCTTAGAAACTTCTTCATTTCGCCGCTAGAGGCGCGCGGAAAATCTTTGCATCGCCAATAATGCTTGCCATCGCTTTCTGTTTGAGTACATAGGCTGTATATCAGCCGTGAGACGTCTACTGCTAGATAATTACACTCCCGCGGATGGCAGACTTTTGCCAATTTTATAGACTATAAATAAATAGTGTTTCTGTGATTTTTATTTCTCTGGCTGATGCGAGTAATTAAATTTGCTAAACTTTGAATAAAAACTATCAAAGATGACCTAATTTAATAAAAGATATATAGTCAAGAGTTTAAAAAGCTTCTATTTCCGTCATTTTTCTATTTCCCTAGCTGTCTAGAGTAATAAAATAAAAATTACTAAACTTAATGTAATAAAATGTTTAAAAACTATCAAAGATGACCTTATTTTTAGCTCGCAACAACAGTTCAAAATCATTCATTCAGTCATTCACTTCATGCCTTCTCTACACCAAAGCAACAAAACAATCATGTCGATTTTTAATCTGTGACAAAATCCTTTATCAATTACGCAATTTTATGGAAAAAGTGTTAAAAAATGTATAAAATAATAGCAGTTTTCAGTGTTAATTCATACGTCCACGTCGTACTTACCATTTACAATGTTTCTTAATCTCAAAACTATCAAAGATGACCTAATTTTTAGCTCGCAACAACAGTTCAAAATCATTCATTCAGTCATTCACTTCATCCCATCTCTACACCAAAGTAACAAAACAATCATGTCGATTTTTAATCTGTGACAAAATCTTTTATCAATTACGCAATTTTATGGAAAAAGTGTTAAAAAATGTATAAAATAATAGCAGATTTCAGTGTTAATTTATACTTCCACGTCGTAGTTACCCTTTACAATGTTTTTTAGTCTCATAATGTGTATGGTGTATTCGGAAAGTGGTGTTTTTTGTTCGAGCGGTGTTTGTTGACAACATAAGACAAGTAAGGAAAAAAAGAGTTTATATACATACATTTTATTATTACCACAAATGCAGTATTAATTTTGAATGGAAAATATAATACTGCTATAAAGGTGACCTAAATTTTTGATATTAAAATGAGCGATATTAAAAGTAGCCCTCTTTTATACACACAAACACACACTCGCGTATAGTTTAAATTCTCAATTTAGATTCTCAATATGTATATATATAAATAAATTCATTCTTCATTATGTATATAACAGAAACCATCAAACCAAGCACGTGTACTATTCAGTACCTTTGTTTTTGGTGTATAGATAATGCACATGAATGCCGCGCAGAGAAAGTATATATGATATTATATCTATATAAATGTACATCGCGCGAAATTCGATAATCACTTCTAAATATTGTTATTTATTTAATAAAAGAAAAAATTGTTTTCTTATCGGTCACCACGCTCAAAAAGTGTAACTTGAATTAATATCAAAGAAAAAGAAATACTGCATGAATAAAATAAATAAATAATTATAATTGCATAAGTTGATACAAAATGCTACGCAATAGCTTTACCGCGGCAGTCCCCGAGTGCCACACGTCTTTTTTTATTTATAATTTCTTTTGTGTACCAAGGAGCATACTGCCGTTTAATGCTTTTTTACCGGTACATTATCACTTATAGCATTATTTAATTTAGAGTAGAACAATTGTAATGCGAGGTCAACATCCTTTTGCCTTAACACGTCAGACCAGTCAATGTTCGATATTCCAGTATACAATGAATAGAGGTCGGCTTTTCGGAAGTCCCAGTTGGGAGCATAGTTATGGTCAATTGCAGGAGGTGCGGGCATACGGGTAGCGAGCGCTCTCGTGGTAGAGACAAAGTCACTTCGAGGGGTGGGTGGTGGTAGGCATCAACTGGCACATGCGGCTCGAGGTTTTCTGATACAGTCACCTTATTACCCTCAATGTTACATAGTACTAGATCCAAAATGCTGCCATAAATGTTACAAATACTATTATATTGATTTAACATACAAAATTTAAGGAAACATTCAAATTGCAGTTTGACATTAACGCTACAGGAATTCAGGTTGAAATCACCGATAACCACTATTATCGAACGATGCATATTTACTGTTCACGACTTTTTGTAAATAGTTTGTGAAATAAAGTTTTGTTTTATTGTGTTTTATCTCCCATTTAGCTAGGATAGTTTAAATAGGTATTTTTGTGTTATTTTATGTAATAGGCAGGTTATAAGTACTGGGCCTTAGTATTAGCTATTAACATTGGTTTTTTACATGCTCTGTATTAACTTAGGTATCGTAGTTTTAAGCTTCCTTTTGTGTTGTATATCTGCTTATTATGTAAATAAATTAGTTTTTGTGTCTTTCTTTCATTGGGAATGACAAAAGAGGCTAGAAAACCGCGAAAATAGGCAAAGGTCAGATGTTTGTATGAGAACGGTCGCCCTTACAGTATTGCTCCAAAACTAACTAACGTTTTTTTTTATGTACAATTGGTAAACCCTTGACAACATCGTGGTATTCTTCTCGTTGCCCCCAAAGGGGGCGACGGGGAAACGTCCCCGAGGCGAGGCCTCCTTAACGTGGTTGCTTCCGCCGCCCATTACGACGGGCGGGTCCTTGGGTGGGCGCGTATTGCTCCAACCGGGTGAGGTCCGATATTTATAATTTTCTACGCAAGAGACAGCATCGTAATTGACCCTTGTAAGGACCTTCGCTCGAGCGACAGCATCGTAATTGACCCTCGAAGAAGGAAGCCTCTCGCGTCTCCCAATCGGAAGCTGCACATCGCAAACCTACGTTGGTCCTCACAATACGTGTTTTCTTCAACTCCGAAGCGTTACTTCTTGCAAGTCAGTTGCGACCATACGATCAACCGTCTTCACTATCAATCGGTCCATTGCTCTCCCCCGGCTTTTTATGTGGGTCGAACGAAGGCGGCCCACATTTACAGACAGCATTTTCTAAACAAGATAAAACGTCTAGGTATGGTTTGTCATTATAACTAGGAGGTAAGTACACAACACAAATCACAAATTTAACGCATTTCCATGTTACTATTGCTACTATGAATTATTTATCGGTGGTAAGCCCATCCACATCCAAAACCATGCGAACTGAATAGGTATTCATTACAGCCAACAGAACTCACCCCATCCGACGCTACCAGCGCGATATTTGCTCAGTACAGTGTACCCAAGAGGGAAAAACTCTGCATCAAATACCCAGCTGTTCAGGAAAGTTTCAGTTAGTGCAATGATATCGTTAGAGCAACTTGCAGATACATTATTATAGAACTTCGATGTTTTACTTCTAAGACCTCGAACGTTCTGGTAGTAGATTTTGATATGTTTGGTACCTTGGAATTCTTGACCTTTGTCACGAAAGGAGTGTCTCTGCATCCAGGGTTTCACACAGATGTCCTCAGGCCAGTTCTCCGGGGACATGATAGCATCAACCCACTTAGATGGGACCTCTAGTTTAAACGAGGCGTGGCTACCTCTAGACTTCAAAGCTCTGACAATGTAATCATCACATCCACAGCCACAGATTTCAGTTAAGTGATCACGTACCTGCTGTACAGTAGTTCCAGATTTTACATAGTAGAGGTGTAAGTAGCGTCGCTTTACAACCCCAGATGCCGCTGCGCCTCTTATAACACCTACAGGGGCGGTTCGGGGACGCTTCCTAACTACCTGGGTCCACTCGATCTCTGGACGTCCATCGTCAGTCATCACACTGTTGCCTGATAGCGCAGTAAGGTTGGGGGCACTGTGGATGATGACGTCACGGGCAGCAAAGACTCTTGAGGACTTCGGTTGAGGAAAACAACTGAGCTGCAGTGAAAATAACTTGCTGTGTATTTCAAATATACAGGCCGTATTCTTTGTCACGATATATGTAAAATGCGGAGCGTCGGTGGCGTTGCGGAGCGTCGGTGGCGTAACGGCAAGGGCCGCTACCTCCTGTCCGGGAGATCGTGGTTCGATCCTGCCACGTACCAATGTGTTTTCGAATTTAGAGTTCATATGTACGTTTATCTGACGCTCTTATACGGTGAAGGAAAACATCGTGAGGAAACCTGCACACGCCTGCGAAGAAACTCGAAGGTTGTGTGTGAAGTCGACCAACCCGCACTGGGCCCGCGTGGTCGACTAAGGCCCGATCGCCCTAATCCAGGGCAGGCTCGAGTCCCTCGGTGGGGACGTATATGAGCTGATGTGATGTAAAATTAACATTATATATAGATTAAACTTATTTGAATATTTATTTTATTTATTTATTTAGACTTATAGTACACCAAAACAATTTCGTAATGTTAAAACGTAGAGATTCTATAATAAAGTGTACAGTAGGCGGTCTTATTGCTAAAAGCAATCTCTTCCAGACAACCTTATTTTATTATTTTAGCGAGCACAATGCGACCGGTCGGAGAGTTGAAGAGAAGAGAGAAAAAAAAAAGGGTTACCATTACACAAAAATATAAAATGTCACACACAGAAAACCATAAAGTTGCCATATTGCATTGAATGCGCATACTATATACAACAGACTTTTAAGTCGCTCTAATATTGCCAAGTAAGTCGACACAGGAGTCGGCTAATTGTGTCAGGTGTAGCAAATTATGAGAATGTAGCCTTCCAATGGCATCGCTTTTACCATATATCCAACATATACCCATATGTCCAACAAAGCTAAAATAGAACCATAAATATAATCCTAGTCAGTACCGAAGATTACCTAACATAACAAATAATGTTGACCAAAGTGTGGACGTAGCAAAACGATCCTAGACGGTGTAAACGAGGCATTAGATTTATCTGTGGACGGTTTTTTATATTTCGTGTGTGTTTAAAATTTGTAGGCTTTGTATTATCGTGTCGTGTATTATCTGCACGGAAAGATAATACCACGATAATCACAGATCTACTAATCCAATATTAGATCTGTGACGATTTATACACGATATCTACGATAAATACGCGGCCTGTGAATATACAACCAAATAAAACATGTACCGAGTGACTTGAATTAATACTGGCCGCGAAGTATCTACACGTGCAGATAATGCACAGCCGATAATACACGACACGGGAATTTACAGCCCGATAATTCATGTACCAGGATTTGAATTATCGTGTCGTTTATTCACGGGCCGGCTATTCACGAGTCACAGATCTACTAATTCAATAGATTAAACATTGATGACGTCAAACCGTACCACCCTAATTGTCAATTGGATAACTATGGATATCTGTCCAAGCTACCAAATAAAGAAGGCACTTTTAGCCCAAAGGGTAACAAGCATTCGGAGTCCTTTTAAATTTTGTTGCGTTGTCATTTGCGTCGGTCATATGGTGCCTAGTCGGACGAAAAAGGTTTTAAACAATCTTAAAGAAATAGTTAAGTGTTTATTTTTGGTTGTGGAATAGTGAACAATACATGGAGAATGTCGTGCATTGTGCGTGGTTGCAAATCTCATTCGAGAAATAGAGAAAACTCGAGTGATAATACAAGTTTCCACACGTGAGTAAAAGAAATACGTTTTCTCGTTAAATTAACCACGAAATGTTTCGATATCAATGAGACAAGACTTTCATGAAGGCTCATTTTACAAATCTAAATGAAACTATAATGTTAAGAGTGAAAATAAGAACAAAAATTATAAAAATAAACAAAACTGTTTTTAGGTTACTAGTGACGTGAAAATTATGGTCGATAAATGTGCGTCACTTAGTCATCATATCAGCTGAAAGGCGTCCACCGCTAGACAAAGGCCTACCTCACTTAGTAATAGTAATGGTATCTTACATTTTAATTATTTTCTTTAATGTTCCCCCAAAGTGATCAATTTCGCTAGCGGTGGTTTGACGCCATTAGGAAAAATGAGAAGCAGCATAAAAAATCTTGGAGATTGTGCTCAAGACACTTCAGCCCCGAGTGCTTTGTACGAGGAAACTTATTGCAAGTACGAGAAGATGCCGCACCCACTTTGAATTTACCCGATAAGACAGCAGTTGTGGTAAGGAACTTTATAGTATAAATTATAGATTACAATTTTAGTTTTCATTTGAACAGAGTTTTTTATGCTCAAATGAATATAAAATGTCAATTGCCATGACAGATATTTACAATATTTGATATGTGTATACGCTGTCCCCAACACTGAAGGACTTGTCACACTGGATGCGGTCTGTGGTCATGACGCTGTGTTCGCTTTGACCTGACTGCTGACCGCATACTAAGCAATGCCTGTCCTGTGAGGGATTGAAATAAAAATTTACCATTTGAATATGGCTATAGAAAACATACATTCAGCTCGGGGCTTTGCCATACAACTCCTAAGAATATACTGGGATGCCGGATAAAATGTATGGATTGATACAACTCCTAAGAATATACTGGGATGCTGGCTAAAATGTATGAATTGATACAACTCCCAAGAATATACTGGGATGCCGGCTAAAATGTATGGATTGATACAACTCCTAAGAATATACTGGGATGCCGGCTAAAATGTATGGATTGATACAGCTCCTAAGAATATACTGGGATGCCGGTTAAAATGTATGGATTGATAGGTATGTGACCAGTGGCATAGTATGTAGGTGGCATATTTTTGTAAGAATTCATAGTACAGATGTCAGAGGACATCAACTATTAACATGTTTTTATTTGTTCGTTCTGGGTGGAATTTTGCATTAAATAAACTAAAATCCACATTTTTATTTGCCTTAAAAAGAATAAAATAACGCTTCATGGGTCTTGATGATCCAAGAGGACATACACACATAAAACACACACAACTACCACGTACATGCTAACAAGTGAACTTGGAAAATATGGGGCGCATGAAACTTGATGAATGAGAATATGAAAATTTGAGTTTTAATATCTTAGTAGAAAGATATATCTAACGTTTTTCGAGTTTTTCTTACATCACTGTTTTATCCGCACATACTTTCTATGCATACAAGACACTAAATTTACTTATATCATTTCTGTTTATTATTTTATCACGTTTTAAAGTTTGATATTTTTTTTCAGGATTTTACGATCTTGCATGGGGCTACTAAACCAAGTATTACTAATGACACTTTTTCATCTATGCCACAAGCAACCATAACCATGGTAAGCATCTGACAAGAACATGACACATGCGTTCCATTTTTAGGGTTCCGTACCTCATAAGGTAAAACCAAACCCTTATAAGACCAGTCACGTGTCCGTCCATCCGTCCGTCACGCTTGTTTTTCTCACCGACTGTTTAACGCAGAAAGTTAAAATTTGACGTAACTATAGTTTTAACCCACACATTTTGCAACAATAAAAATATTTTTTGGGGAATTTAGGAGGTGGCAAGTTTGGTGATCACGAAAAATATATGAACCCTTACGTGTTGAGTGTCGTTTAAAAAAGGTTACTACTAAGCATTCATATAGTATTTCTTCCAAATTTTACCTTTGTTTGTTTTGGAGATATTGCTCAAAATATCTGCCAAAACACTATTCGCACTCAAAACCGCTGAAGCCAAAATTTTGAAATTAATACAGTTTACTACAACTTAGATCACAGATTACTTGAAAACTGCCTGGAATATCGTTATTATCATAGATTTTCAAAAAATAAATAAAAGCATTGTCCAGTAAAAGCAGATCTCTGATTATGTGAGACAATGTATGTAATTAGAGGTCTTTTTATACCGGTCACAAAAATTTTGATACGGAACCCTGTTTGTGTGAGTCCTACTTGCGCTCTTGACCAGTTTTTCAATTAACACTACTTTTTTGTTTATTTTTAACTATGGTATCTCAATGTTAAATAAACTTTTTTTCAGGATTTCCCGATGTTAAAAGCAAGCGAACCAAGAAGTTGTAGTGAGCCTTTTGTGCCTAGGCTACAATCAAACACAACCACGGTAAATTTCTTGACAATAATATAGCACATGCTTTCTATTTTTAGGGTTCCGTAGTCAACAAAGATTAACCCTTTAAGAAGAACCCTTATAGTTTCGCAATGTCCCCCCTGGCTTAGCTAAGTCAGAGACTTTTAGTAGGTACTAGAAAGCTGTAATTTGGCAAGGGTATATAAATTAATGAAGTGGTAGAGTAAAAAATCGAAGGAAGTTTTCTCCACAACAAAGATTAACCCTTTAAGAAGAACCCTTATAGTTTCGCAATGTCCCCCCTGGCTTAGCTAAGTCAGAGACTTTTAGTAGGTACTAGAAAGCTGTAATTTGGCAAGGGTATATAAATTAATGAAGTGGTAGAGTAAAAAATCGAAGGAAGTTTTCTCCACAATTCGAGCACTTACTGTGTTATAACTTTTTTTTACAAAATCATAATAAATACTAGCTACACTTCTATTTCAGGACATGTGGAAAAAAATGTAAATAGTAGGATATATAATCAATTTAAAGGGAAAACTATCACAGCTAAGTAGGCTTTTTTAGTTTAGGAGTAATAGTCGTCCAACTAAAGATTTATAAAAAGATTTGTTGGCATATTAATCGATTTATAAAAAGTTCATGGATTTTCCATACAAAATGTTATATCAGCAACTAAAAAAAATAAAAAAAAAAATTTAAAATAAACATTTTTTTTTTGAAAATAACTACGGAACCCTATTTTACGCGAGTCCGACTCGCACTATGCCAGTTTTTTAATGTACACTTAACTTAAAGTTAGTTGTTTTCTGTTTATGTTTTATCATATTTCAAAGTCTAATATATTTTTCAGGATATTAACCATGTCACATGTAGCTAACGAAAACCACAACCACGGTAAGCCTTTGACAACATCGCACGTGCTCGATTTTTCAGTCTACATACTCGTATAGTCATTAAAATTTCTGTTTTGTTTACATTTTATCGTACTTCAAAGTTTTTCTATATTCCATGTCACATGTAGCTAGCCAACCAAATGACAATAATGCCAATTTTCTTCCTACGCCACAACCAACTGCAACCACACTCACATACCTCAAAAGAAAAAGCAGAACCCTTACAAGATCACTTACGCGTCTATCCGTCCGTCTGTCACGCCCATTTTTCTCAGATACTTTTTAACATAGAAAGTTTGATTTTTTTTCAGCATTCCATGCCACATATAGCTGGCGATCCAAATAGCATTAATGCCACTTGCCTGCCTACGCCACAAGCAACCGCAACAATGGTAAGCTAATGACTTTTAGGGTTGTATACTTTCCTTATGGAAAAACAGAACCCATACAAGGTTACTTACGCGTCCATTTGTCCGTTTGTCACGCCCGTTTTTCTCAGTTACTGTTTTACGTAGAAAGTTTGAATTCGACATTGTTATATATTATACTAGCTTTTGCCAACGGCTTCGCTCGCGTGAACATAGTTTCATGACTGTGTTCGAAAGTGCGCAGTGTGCGAGCCACTCGTGACTCGCGAGCGTGGAAAAAAGTAGCCTATATGTTAATCCAGGTCCGCATCTGTCTACCTACCAAATTTCATCCAGTTCCGTTTATCTGTTATGGCGTGAAAGAGTAACAAACATCCATACATCCATACAAACTTTCGCTTTTATAATATTAGAAAGGATCATACTGGCTGTGCCCGCGATTTCGTCCGCGTGGAATAATGTCTTTGGGTAGCATTTTTAATTATTTAGGCTAATTATTTTACAAATAAGATACATACCTATAAATAATGAGCGATTTGCAGTGTTTCACTGCAAAGAGCTTATTAAATTATTTAAGTACATATATATGTATATTAAGGTGTAAAGTATTAATATGAGTTTATTTAAGTACGTTTTTATGTCATAGTTTTCCCAAAAAACCTAAAAACCATAGTCCAGCATAAGTAGTAGATAGTATATTAGACAATGTATTACCGAGAGGTCTTGTGAAATTGGTGTTACGATTAATTCGATAAACGCACATTCACATTTTTGCATTGATTGAAGTAATTGACAAGTTTAACGTTTGCCTTCAGGGATTATTAGATGAGACTACGACAACGAGTACCATCATTGCAGTGCAGGAAGGGCGCATTGCCGAACCAGAAAAAAAGATTTAAAAAATGGAGAAAATAAGGGGGTCTCCATACAAAGAAATGTGTTTTTTATAGGTCTTTAGAGGTTTTTGATTTAGCTCTATTGTAAAAACGGTAATACATTAAAAGCGTGATACTTGGTGTGATTATAGTACTAATACTGAAGTAACACAACAAATAATAAAAATTGGGCAGGTGTGAGTCGTACTTGCGCTAAGAAGTCCGAACTGAGTGACAAAAAAAACATACATTTGTCGCTCGCGTTGATGTCTTTTGATTGTAATGTGAGTAGGTATCATTTCGTTATACTATGTAGTTGTGTGGAGACGTGGTGGTACGGAACCCTCAGAGTGCTTATCGGAATCGCACTTAGCCGGTTTTTTATCTTCATTTGGTTAAGCCCTTTGCATCATGGCAACCCGGCGTGGATGAATATCTCATAACCATCAATTCATAAAACACTAAATATTTCTAAACTCCGCGATTCCTGGAACTCGGCTGGCTCGGTAGCCGGAGGGGGTGCCGCGAGGAGTGATTTTAAGGGATTTTTTAACATATTTAAACATTATCTAGTGAACTACACTTGCGAAAACACAGCGGGTACGTAATATGCGACCTCATAAATGAAGTTATTAGAATGTTTTATGTTGACTTTATGTTATATTGAAGCTAAATTATATTACACAGATATATTTTTTAATTTTGTGTGCACAGTAGTCAAAATATCTGTTTTTTAGATAGTAAGTCATAGTTCCTAAATATTGTTGATTTTTGTATAAAAAAATATTGTTTATAACATCATAAAAAATCATTCAATTTACAAAATAGTTTACAGTTTCTGAATACTTCTTTTAAGAAATGTTAATAACTGCCTGTGTCAGAAGTATTCGCCCATCTTCACCAAAAACATGGATACATAAATAGTTTTTTGATACTCTAAGTCAGATTAAAAAATAATAATAATTAAATTTAAATTATATATAAAGAAGGCGCGAGCTCGCGTCTGAGTGTTTGTGTATATGTATGTGTGTGTGCGTGCATCAAGGAAAGAGATAGTGAGGGAGTAAATTTGCAATTGTAATTAGGATATGTGTGTAAGTAGATCTTCTACCTCTTCATAGTTTAGAATTTTTAGCCATTCAATCACGTGTTTTTTTGCATTCATGGTAAGTCATAGGGTAGATATTAAGTTTTTTTGTTCACAGTATTATATAAGAAAGTTGATAACGTATTGTACTGGTGCCTTGCAAAACTAGTTCTAATGGTCTTGGGATAAGTCTTATTTTACTTAATAAATACTGGTTAAAATTGAGAGATTCATGTTTTTTCATTATGATATTTATAACATACAATTTACGAACTGTCATTAGTCACGACCTCATAAAATAAGTTATTAGAATATTTTTTGTTGATTTTATGTTATCTTTTAGCTAAATTATATTAACAGATGTATTTCTTTAATTTCGTGTGCACAGTTGTCAAAATATCTCAGTTTTTTATATAGTAAGTCGTAGTTCCTAAATACTTTTGATTTTTGTGTAAAAAAACACTACTTTGTTTTTTTATAGAAATATAAATACTTTTATAACTAGAACTCGGTAATTTTATCATTTTACCTCACGTACCTAATGTAAATTAATATATTACAGTAATAAGTAGTCATTTCAGTTATCAAAATCGACAACTTCTATATTATGTATTTGCGTATGTCACACCCACCTCACAGTTGGTGTAACTATTTTTCACCTCATTCACATTAATTTACATTCACTTGGCATGTACATAATGATAATGGTTGAATTATGTTTACAATAATTATTAATGACTAGGTTTTTCCAGCGGCTTCACCCGCGTGGACTCCGTTTTAATGACTGTCTTTAAGGGTGATTAGTAAATAATGTCGTTTCCCAACTACTTAACCATCTCTGTGCAAGAAATCACAACAATCAAGTAATTTTTCAGTTCCCTCAGTAACTGCATCAGATTATGCTATTTTCCCGGGATAAAAAGTAGCCTATGTCCTTCCCCGTGACACAGGCTACCTGCCTGCAAAATTTAATAAAGATTGGTCAAGGCGTTGAAGCGTGAAAAGGTAACAAACAAACACATTTTCACAATTATAATATTACTAGCTTTTGCTCGTTTTTATGACTGTCTTAGAGGGTGCGCAGTGCGCGAGCCGCAGGCGGCTCGCGAGCGTGGACATGAGTATTCTCCAGATCACTCGCGAACTATGTCAGGATATGCTTATTAGTAAATCACGTCATTTCCCATGTTAGATGGCGCTAAAGTAGCAAAATGTTGATATTTGTTGACAATTTTTTTTTAATTTTTTTTTTAATAAAAAGTACCCTATGTTACTTCTAGTACCTCCCAGAATATGTGTACAAAATTTCATGATTATTCGTCAAGTAGTTTTTGCGTGAAAGCGTAACAAACATCCACGCTTTCACATTTATAATATTATTAATTATATATATTATATATATATATACTAGCTTTTGCCCGCGGCTTCGCCCGCGTGGACATTATTTTTATGACTGTCTTAGAGGGTGCGCGGTGCGCGAGCCGCAAGCGGCTCGCGAGCGTGGACATGGATTTTCTCCAGTGCCACATATCCTGACATAGTTCCCGAGTGATCTGGAGAATACACATGTCCACGCTCGCGAGCCGCTTGCGGCTCGCGCACTGCGCACCCTCTAAGACAGTCATAAAAACTATGTCCACGCGGGCGAAGCCGCGGGCAAAAGCTAGTAATATTATTAATGTGAAAATGTGTTTGTTTTGTTTGTTACCTTTTCACGCTTCAACACCTTAACCAATCTTGATGAAATTTGGCATGCAGGTAGTCTGACATAGGCTACTTTTTATCCCGTGAAAATAGCATAGCATAGTCCGATACAGTTCCTGAGGGAACTGAAAATATACTCTTTTATTTGTTGGTTTCTTTAACATTGCAACGGAACAATGGATTGCTGTGATTTTTTGCACAGAGATGGCTGAGGGGGTGAGAAATGAAATAATTTACTAATTAGCAAATCCTTACATGGTTCCCGAGGGATCTGGGGAAAACTCATTTCCGTGCTCGCGCACGTCAGCGTCGCAACGGAGCTACGGACTGAAGTGTTTTTTTTGTATAGAATTGGTTGAGGACTTCTAATCAGAATAGCCCAGAATATATATATATATATATATTAAGGATAGTAAGGAATAGTACCAATGAATTTTTCAAAAACATCTTGAGGAAACCTGCACAGGCCTGCAAAGAAACTCGAAGGTTGTGTGTGAAGTCGACCAACCCGCACTGGGCCCGCGTGGTCGACTAAGGCCTAATCGCCCTGATTCAGGGTAGGCTCGAGCCCCTCGGTGGGGACGTATATGAGCTGATATAATAAATAATAAGTAAGGAATAGTAAGGATAAAACATGCCCATAGCTAAATTATGGTAGCTGCCAGCTTTTGGGTTCTTTCGATATCGATTAAATCTGTACGGCACATCCCTGGTGGCCAGAGTTTGACATTTAGGGCTGTACGGGGCATGAAATCGGCATACTGACAAGAATAGAGTCATCTCCTTTTCTCATATGGAGGGTTAGTTTGCGTAAGCAGCACAGCAATATCGTCGCAGGTTTATTTTAATTTGTGTTTAATCTATTGAATTAGTAGATCTGTGTCACGAGTTGAATAATATCGATCGTGTCGTGTATTATTGTGTCGTACATTATTGTGTCCCATACATATCTGTGCTAGTAGGGATGCTCGATAATGCAAAAACATGGATGTTGACATTGATGTCTGAACATCCATTCTTAATGTTTATCGAACACAATACATCGATGTTTCTCAATTGTTGAGCTGATGATCAATTGACTGGAAAAACAATTATTTAAAAAGCGCAGAACCTGTTGCACTCACTATTGGGTTGAGCCAGGCTTAGAAAATTAGTTGGTCGTGCGTGCGTGCGTGAGATATCAGTGTCCCTTTCGATTCGTTCGTAACATCGATGATCGATGTTTGACATAATGCAATGTTGATGTTAAAACATCGATGATCATCGATAATCCCAATCATGAAAATCCCTATTATTTGGTAGTGACATATCTCAAAAAGTATACTTTTATTATTTCTTTGACATGTCTGTGTGTTGTTAAAAATTGGTTTAATTGGCTGGTTGGTTTTCCTCAAAATATGCATAGTCGGCGTGTTTAATAGTGAAAATGGAGCTGGAGGTAGACTACATTTTTGGAGCACAAGAGCACAATGAGTGCAGGGTTTGCCTTGCCACGGATTCGAAAATGTACCACCTCCTCGCTAACGATTTTTACAACATTACCGGTATTCAGGTGAGATTTTTAGCTTTTTATATCATTTACTTGACATAATACTCCAGAACTTCCTTAAACCTTCATTATCATCATCATATCAGCCGAAGAACATCTACTACTGGACATAGGCCTCCCCCAAGGACTTCCACGACTACCGGTTCTGCGCTGCCCGCATCCAGTGGCTTCCCGCGACCTTCACCAGGTCATCGGTCCACCAAGTGAAAGACCCTGCCTAGCTACGTTTTCCGGTGCGCGGTCTCCACTTGAGAACTTAACTACCCCAAGCAATTCTGAGATCAGTTACTTTGGTTCTTCTATGGATCTCCTCATTTCCGATTCGATCACGCAGAGAAACTCCGAGCATAGCATGCTCCATTGCCCTTTGGGTGACCTTGAACCTTCTTATGAGGCCCATAGTAAGCAACAATGTCGTGAATGACGTGAAGATATTGCGAAGCTTCCCGTGTACTGCCCAGCCGAGTTGGATTCGACGATTGATCTCTTTCTAGAAGTTGGACCTACCTAACTGGACTGTTTGTCCCAGGTACACATATCCGATGCTCTTACGGTGAAGGAAAACATTGTGAGGAAACCTGCACACATCTGTGAAGAAACTTGAAGGTTGTGTGTGAAGTTGACCAACCTGCACTGGGCCCGCATGGTCGACTAAGGCCCGATCGCCCTAATTCAGGGTTGGCTCGAGCCCCTCGGTGGGCACGTATATATGAGCTGATGTGATGATGATGATGAACTATTCAATCCTTTTTCCACAGATCTCACCAAGAGATGGACTCTCACAGTACATCTGCTACATATGCCGCGAGCTCCTAAGGAAGGCGGCTGTGTTTCGAAAAAAGTCAATTAGTACTCAAAATATCTTGAGTCAACAACTTGTGAGTATGATCTGTCTTTTAGTTGATTTTCACAAATTTTACTATTGTTACTTGTAACCCTATATTTAGCCTGTATTTAAAAAAAAATGAGTGCGTTTGACTGCAACTCACCCTTAACTCACCTGATGGTAAGTGTGGAATTTAGACACTTTGAAGGTTACTTGGTTACCTGTTTGTCACAAAAAATTTTAGAAACAATATTGATTATCCACAATTATTGCATCTCTTTAACTTAGCTTCACTATTAATAAGTGAGTGACATTATGTCCCATTAGTTGTTTTTTCTTTCTTAACTATAATGTATATTATTTTAAAAACTATAATTCAAATGTTGCCACTGTGTTATCCTGTAAAAAGTGGTTGCACATAGACAATAAGCTTCACTATTAATAAGTGAGTGACATTATGTCCCATTAGTTGTTTTTTCTTTCTTAACTATAATGTATATTATTTTAAAAACTATAATTCAAATGTTGCCACTGTGTTATCCTGTAAAAAGTGGTTGCACATAGACAATAACTACAAATTATGCTGTTAATGTATCTATTTGGAGTAAATTACTGTTGGTAGACCTAATAAATGATATAAAATACTGGTTAAAAAAAATATTTCTTTACCGTCACACCAGTGTGACAGAGCAGTGTAAAAGTGAATTGGTTATTTAAAAAAAAATTGTATATAAGAACACATACAGTCACACTTAAAGAATGTAGCTTAAAACTTCACATAAGTAGAGCTGGAGGTTCCTTAATTGAGTACTTAAGCCACAGGAGGCTCCAGTTTCCATACAAACATAATTCCATACAAAAACTAGATGCGGGATTGAATCCAAACTTTCAAAATATATTGAGTAGACACATATATCGATGCTTCTAATTAGTTTTAATCGTAGTAAATTGAAACATAACTAAACAAAGGCATAAATTGGTTTTAAGCTGAAAGTTTGGAACTTCTCTTATTTTTTTCCATTTTATATTAGTACCTACATTGTAAACTAATTACAAACATCAATATGTGTCCACTCAATATATTCGCAAAGATTGGACTCAATCCGGCATGTAGTTTTAGTATTTAAACAGAACTATGTTTGTATGGAAACTCGAGCCTAACATTTGAGCACAATTCTTTTTTAAAGTTGTTATTTAAATGTAATGTAATATGTCAACACATTTTAGCGCTACCTATAATATGAAAATATAATTTTTAGTATATTTTATTTATACTGTTATACTGCTTTAGTAAATGTTGCAAGGCAAAGACAAATCTATTTCCTTCACCTCTTAAACATAAATCTATTTGTTTTCCCCCTCAAATTCAAAACAATATATTTCAAATAGGTGTTTTCACACACTTTTAAATAGTCAAAACAAAAAAAATACAATAAAAATAAAATTACAAATAATGTCACGATTCAGATTACAGTCTCAGGTAATGGTATTTGTTATAGAATCAAGATATATATCTTTGTCATTTACATAATCTATTATTTTATAATATCCTCTAGAGCACAAAACTTTTTTGACATGAGTCTTAAATTTATTCTCTGACAAACTAGTTACATTTTCTGGAATTTTATTGTAGAATCTTATACACTACCCACAAATGACTTTTTAACCTTACTCAGTCTCGAAAAGGCTATATCTATTTTATTTACATTTCTTAAATTCAAATTATGCCTGTCACTGTTTTTAGGAAATAAATGCAAATTCTTACGAACGTACATGATGTTTTCATGTATAAATTGACTAGCAACAGTTAAAATATTGATTTCTTTGAACTTATTCTGTAACGAGTCACGTGATCGCATCTGATAGATTGCGCGGATAGCTCTTTTCTGCAGGATGAAAATAGTTTATATATCAGCCGCATGCCCCCACAGTAATATGCCATAAGACATTATACTATGGAAGTAACTAAAATACACTACTTTTTTGACATGAGTCTTGAATTTATTCTCTGACAAACTAGTTACATTTTCTGGAATTTTATTATAGAATCTTATACACTGCCCCACAAATGACTTTTTAACCTTACTCAGTCTCGAAAAGGCTATATCTATTTTATTTACATTTCTTAAATGCAAATTATGCCTGTCACTGTTTTTAGGAAATAAATGCAAATTCTTACGAACATACATGATGTTTTCATATAAAAATTGACTAGCAACAGTTAAAATATTGATTTTTATTGAACTTATTCTGTAACGAGTCACATGATCGCATCTGATAGATTGCGCGGATAGCTCTTTTCTGCAGGATGAAAATAGTTTCTATATCAGCCGCATAGTAATATGCCATAAGACATTATACTATGGAAGTAACTAAAATACACTAGTCTCGCAGTATCTACATCCGTTAACTGTCTTATTTTCTTAACGGCATAAGCAGCTGAACTAAGCCTTCCCGCTAAAGTTTCAATGTGTGGTCCCCATTGAAGTGAAACATCCAAAGTTATACCAAGGAACACCGTGGTATTTACAAATTCCAATTTATTACTGTCTAATATTACACTATTATTGACCTTTTTTACATGTGGCAAACAAAATTTTATACATTTTGTTTTCTTAGCATTTAATAATAAGTTGTTCACAGTGAACCAGTTCAGTATCTTTGAAAGGGTGTTGTTTACTTCGTCAATTTCGTTTTCTTTCCTATTCACTTTAAAAATAAGAGAAGTATCATCCGCAAACAACACAATATTTGACAGATGTTGCACCATAAAAGGCAAATCATTTACGTAAACAAGGAAAAGAAAAAGCCCTAATATGGAACCCTGGGGCACACCCATTTTCACTTTAGATCCAGATGAGTTCGTGCCATTCACTTGTACTTTTTGTATTCTGTTGTCTAAATACGAATTTAAAAGACTGAGAGCCCCTTCCTCTACACCATAATGCTTTAATTTCATAAGTAATGTTTGGTGTTCAACACAATCAAAAGCTTTAGATAAATCACAAAACACTCCAATTGCATTCTGCGATTCCTCGAAGGCATCATATATGTTTCGAATGAGTGCTACTCCTGCATCGGTTGTTGATCGTCCTTTAGTGAAACCGAATTGTTGGTTATGCAGTAGTTTGTTTTCTGTAAAATATTGTAGCATTTGGTTAAGCATAATCTTTTCAAACACTTTACTAAGAACTGGCAGCACAGAAACTGGTCTGTAGTTGCCTGGATCAGTTTTTGAACCAGATTTATATAAAGGTATCACTTTACTAAGCTTCATGAGATCTGGAAAGACGCCACTATCAATGCTAAATGCTAATATTAAAAAGACAAGCTAAATATGGCGCTAAAGTATCAATCACATTACTGATCAAGCTTACCGATAATCCCCAGAGGTCTTCGGTTCTTTTCACTTTAAGAGATTTAAAAGTTTTTACAATAGGTTGTGGTTCAATTACTCTGAAGGAGAATTTTTGATCACAATTACTAACATTATCCTTTAGCAGCCTTTGAGCATACATAGGTGATGAGTTTAGGGCTTCAGTAGTCTTAAGTGGAATATTTGTGAAAAAAGTTTCGAATTCTTTGGCTACATCGGCATTCGAACTAATTTTACCTTGATCTGTTTGCAAAACATATTCTTTGTCGCGAGGTTTGACTTTACCTGTTTGTTTGCTAATGATATTCCAAACAGTTTTTATTTTATTATCTGAAAATTTTATTTTTCTAGCCAGATAATTAGATTTTGCTACGTGGCAAACCTGCTTAAAATTTTTTGAATATTGTTTCACATAATTTGTAAAGTTCTCATCAAAAGTGTAAGTTTTTTTTGTCATAAAGGTCAAACAAAGTTTGGCGACTTTTGTATATACCTATAGTAGCCCATTCACTGAATTTAAATTTGATGTTACTGATTGTGGATTTAGACTTAAATATACTTTGGAATTCCCTATCCAGTACTGTAAAAAAATCATTGTAAAAACTGTTGGCTTGCACTTCATTACCAAAATCTGGTATGGGCAGTTTTTTTATCTAGCACTGTTTTAAACTTTTCTATTCGATTAGCTACGGGAAAGCTAGCCATTACTCCGCTATGATCTGACCTCAAACAATTAAAAACCTTTTTATTTAAATAACAGCAATTACAAAATATGTTATCTATACATGTGGCAGAGGTCTTTGTTATTCTTGTGGGTTCCAGAAATACATAATTTAAATCAAATGACTTGAAGAGACAAGTAATTCGAGTCGTCAAGGACTTTTTTTCCAACAAATCAACATTGAAATCGCCGCATACTATCACGGATTTACGGCTTTTACTAACGATATTTAATACATCTTCCATTGCCGATTCGAAGCTAACAAAGTTATCGTCATATGGGGGCCTATACACGCAAATAATGATGTGGTTCTCCAGCTCCACACAAGATAATTCCACAGTTTTTTTTCAGATTGACGAAAGGCCAACAACGTCCTTCCGTTCTTTAAACTTTAGAGAATTTTTGGTAAATATAACTGAACCTCCACATTGTAAGGACATTCGATTGAATAATTTTCAAAACTAAAAAGACATTCCATGGTCTTTGAGCCAGTGTTCTGTTACACAAAAAATATCTACACAATACTTTTCCAGAAAAAGTTCTATTTCTAATTTTTTGCCGAGGAAGCCTTGAATATTTTGGTGAACTAGTTTTAAAAAACTTGGCTTCTTCGTTGTCTTTAAGCCTAGTTTAAATCTGAAGGTTGAACACTGCCGCCAACGCCGGCATCGCAGGGTATACTATCAAGTATATTTATAGCCTGTGCTATACCTGCGGTACCGTCACCAGCGGCGGGCTGCTCCGTCGTTAGGCAAGTTATTACCAACTGAATACAGTTGGTACGATTTAAAATACCGTAAGCTAACGAATTAGCTAGTCTCTTTTTCTGTACATAAGGCAAGTACATTTTTTGTTTTGAGTCAACCTAAACTTATTTACAAAACTATTTGTATCAAAAAATAATACAAAGTCGCTATGACTACAAGTCAAATTGTATAAATATAAATAATACAATTTTGTATTATAGTCGGGTGTTTCATTGGTACAGTAAGGAAATGCACACACTGTTAAATTACATTTCTTTTCCTTGCTAAGCTCAATTAGCCGGTCAACAGATTTTTTCAAGTCATTTAAGTCAGTTAGTGTTTTAGTAGCGTAATGGGTAGTCCATTCTCTTCACACCAGGAGGTTGCGTGTTCGATTACCGGTGGGGTCAACTTGTAAGACACGGGTTTGGTTGGTGGTAGGGCATTTCTAAGCCCGCCTGGCTAGCTACCACCATCTTATCTAAGTCTTGCCGACAAACGTCAGTGTTAACAACATTGTTATGTTCCGGCTTGAAGATTAGATAGCCAGTTCTCCATTGCGTTGGGGAATCTCGGTAAGCCCACTTCCAACTTCGGCATTATCGTCACTTACCATCAGGTGAGATGATGCCAAGGGCTTACTAATTGTGAATAATAATAAAAATGTTCTACCGTTTTTGCGAAAAAACTCAAATTGTTGGTTGTGGTAATGTTGGTAATGAAATTGCACATCTCTCGTCTAAACTTGCCGGTATTCAAACATTTTTTTTTGTTTTCAGATAACCATCAACTGTAGTCAAAATATTGTCGTAAAGCCCCTGATACCTTTATCTCAGACCGATGTATTATTGATTAGTATTCCTCAAGTGGAAGCTACAGATGAAACACACACATCTAACTTAAAAGATGAAACACTTGTTAAAGAAGAAAATATTCAAAAATCTGAAAAGAAAGACAAGTTTAATGAATCTGAAAATTTTGTGAAAGCGGAGGTAGATGAAACTTTTGCTGATGATTTACTTGAGCTGGACTTAGAAGTAATAAGCAACAATGAATCTGAGAAGCTTGTAGTTGCCAAAGAAGTTAATACCATTCAGGAAACATGTAACAATGAATCTGAGAATATTGGACTTGCAAAAGAAGTGAATACCATTAAAAAAAAACCTAAAGCAAAAACTAAAACAAAATCAAAAGCAAAGAAATCAGTTAAAACTAAAGACGGGTTTCCAAAAGAAAACAGGGGCGATCCTGAAATGGACACTCAGAGTGTTAAGGAATATTTATTAAGCACAAACACTGCTAATGTATATGCTCAAATGCTTTATTCATTCTTAATAAATAAGTACATTGATGATACTGAAGAATTGAATATGAACAAAGCCAATGATGATAATGAATTAATAGATTCTAATGATGAATCAGATTCTGATAAATCAATTAAAATAGAAGAGGCTACTGCACAAATTAATGAAATACTCTCTTCAAATCAAACAGGACCAAGTAAAAAGATACTATTTGAGTTTGTGAAAGAAAGATATGTGCAGAAAAAGAAAGCAGCTAGAAAAAGGAGGGCAAGAGATTTAGTTAGAATTAAATTTAAGAAGGATTTGAAGGTTGTGAAGTCTCAAGAAGCTGTTGATGAGTTGAGGAAACAGTACAATATGGATATCAAACATTTGTCTTTAGAGGAACAGATCGCAGAAATAAAAGATAGGGCTAAATTGCAAGCGTTTGAAAATGCCTCTTACAAATGCGAAGAATGTTTTAGAGGATTTCAGTTTGAGAGGACTTACAATGATCACATGAAGTCACATGATCCGGTGAGTTTTAGTTGATAATTTCAGTATACAGGCCCACCATAGGCAGGCCTCCCACTCAGTGGTAAAGCGCAGGACCAGTCATTGTGGAAATCTTTTTGGGCTTTGTCCAGTAGTAGACCTCTTTTGGCAGATATGATGATCGTACAGGCTGAGCAATGTTATGTCGACTACTATATAGGAGCCCTTATGTCAAAGATAATAGAATTATTACTCAGAATAGATTTCTAACATTCATATTGAGGATCATAGATCAAAAATTTTATCTTAAACTAGATGAGTACTTGCCAGTCTATTAAAACTAATCTGCGCACCGTTATGAATTGATAAGGTTTTTAAAACTAGATAATTTTGCTTTCGAGTAACGCAAATTTCTTTAGAGATTATTAAGTCTTCTCCTAAAATATGTACTTTGAATGATTAACATGAATTATTTTTAGGCGGTTAGCGGTAACTTTAAATGTGAGGTTTGCAACAAGAGATTCTTAAACAGGCGCAAGTTGCTAAAACATCAGCTCCATCACAAATACAAAATCATATGCAAGGAGTGTGGGCGCGTTTGCAAGAGCCAGTGAGTAGCTCAATAATATAGGCATGTCTGATTATTATACAGATTTCTTTAATTAAAACAGGCATGTATGAAATTCTATAGGCTTGTTTGAAGTAAAATTGCCATGTCTAAAACACTATAGGGTTGTTTGAAAGAAAAACAGGCACGTCTGAAATACTAAAGGTATGTCTAAAATGTTACAGGCATGGCTGAAATTATACAAGCATATCTGAAATTAAACAGACATGTTTGAAATATACATGCATGTTTAAAAGATCTCACACTAGCTACGTAGATATCACAACAAATTAATAAATTAGCGACATATTTATTTCCAGCCATATCGCTAGGGAACACGCAAAAACTCACTCTGGACAAAACAACTATAAATGCGAATACTGCTGCAGAGTTTTCAGGTAAAATAAAGGTTTTATTATATTTAAAAAAAATGGGTTAAGGTGGCAGTGTGTTGAGCGAAAAATCTGTCAAATAAGAATATGGTCAGAGATAAACTATTATTAATTGCATATACTGGCAATAGACTGACGTCGCAGGCTGATTAGCATACTGTAGTAATAATGCAAAATTTATCATTGATCCCTATTTTTAGCTCTTTAATCTTTTACAAAAAAATTAAAATACAAAAATATTATGCAGAAAAAATAACCAAATAACTTTTAGTTTAATGACGGTAATTAAGAGCCAGCTGGAGGTCATAAATCCTATACAAACGTAGTCTTTGATTCATTTGTTAACCAAACAACCAATTTTTAAATAATTATATATCGATAATCGGATGACATATACCTGTGTCGGTATCGCTTTACTTTTTTAAAAAACGAAACAGGAATCCATTATTAACCAATAAACTTGTTTTCCGTTTTTTTACCTTGAAAACAAGTTTATTGGTTAATAATGGATTCAAAATCGGTTGTTTGGTTAGCTAATGAATCAAAGACTACGTTTGTATGGGATTTATGAATTCCACTTGGCTCGTAATCAACAATTTCATTTTTGTGACTGTTACTGAGTTCGAGGTTTGACGCGTTCTGATACGTCACGAAACGTCAAAACGTGTTTGGACAAACATGGCAGGAAATAGCGCGAGGCTACTGTTTTGTTTTTGCAATTATTTTTATAATTCTCAAGATTGTCAATGTTATAATTATCGATAAATCATCATGAATAGGGGATCGGACTGCATCAAAAATAAATTCTGAAATATGATTTCCTAAATTGCTCTCCTTTTGCAGTTTCAAAAACCTTACTTGTTTTGTTTTTCCATAACGTCTTCAATTTTTAATTGATTAAATTCACAAAATAAGTTCGTCAATGACGCTAAAAATCAATGACGTCACTTGTGGGTATTTCAAACATTTTTAGAACAAAATTTCGTTTTTGACAGATCATAAAAAGTAACTCAAATGACTAGCAGTCCGATCCCCTATTATCACTTCGATCTATGCAAAGAATAAACCTGTAATTTTCGTTTTCGTGGAAAGAGAGCATAGATCTAAAGTGTGTCATACAATAAACATAGATCCCACTCTTAGATCACTTAATATAATATAAAATATTACAAAAGTACGATATTCAAAGTCACCCAGTTGAAAGTGTCTCAGGCGGATGGATGGATGGAAAGACAGACAGACGGATGAACAGATAGTTACCTCGTACGGAAGCCAAAAAAACAACAGTCTAATAATAGAGATGACGACAGCGTCAGAAATAAATTATGAACTCTTGATCACTAAATTGCCCTCCTACTTAAACTTCGGAAAATCTTACTCGTTTTTTTTTCCATCAGGTCTTCGATTTTTAACTCACCAAAATCACAAAATGAGTACTTAAATGACGCTGCAAAACTATGACGTCACGCCTAGGTATTTTAGACAAACATTTTTAGAACAAGATGTCGTTTTTGACACATGATAAAAAGTAAATCTGATGACTTGCATTCGTCATCCCTATTAATCGAATGATTTGTTTGCCAGTATCTGCCTCGGTACACTGTCACTGATTATGTGAGAAGGAGATAGAAGGTTGATGATGCAGGCCTCGGGGACTGTAATTACAGTTCATCATATCATCATATCAGCTCATATACATCCCCACCGAGGGACTCGAGCCTACCCTGAATTAGGGCGATCGGGCCTTAGTCGACCACGCGGGCCCAGTGCGGGTTGGTCGACTTCACACACAACCTTCGGTTTCTTCGCAGGTGTGTGCAGGTTTCTTTACTATGTTTTCCTTCACCGTTAAAGCAAACGGTGAGTATATGTACGTAAGTTTCGAAAAACTCATTGGTACATTGGCCGTCCGGATTTGAACCCGGCACCTCTGGTTAGGAGGACCGAGTCGTTACCGGTTGAGCCACCGACGCTTAATTACAGTTACAGTCATATATATCTCTAGGCTCTCCTTCTCCATAAAGTCGGCCAGCATCTGGCCACGTGAGTTCCGTACACGGCTGATGAAATATAATAATTACTTGATCGGAACTAGTTCCATACAGGT